>CM057453.1:504005000-506405000 GCA_016271365.2 Neoceratodus forsteri
CGTTGTTGTGAGGGGATATCTATGCCCAGATCAGTTTGCCATCCCTGCCAGAGGTAGTCCATGGTGTGCCCATCTAAGTCAGTGAGCGAGGTGCAATTTCCAGGAAATAAGAGAGAGCAGGGATTTACCTTCCAGAACCAAGTGGACCAAAAGATAAGTTCTGGCGGGGGCTGGTTGCATGGGCACCTGCTTTCTTGCTTCTGAAGAAGGCTTCTGAGTTGGATATACCTGAAATTATCCTTCGGTCTCCAATGGTGTTTAGTGGCCAGAGTATTACAATCTAAGTAGTCAGGGCCTTGCATGCAGTGCATTGGGAGGTAAAAGCCCATTCATTCCCACTGCCTGTAGGACAGGTCTAATTTAGCTGGGTGAAATTGGGGGTTGTAAGCAAAAGGCAATATCAGACACCTAAATGGTAGGAGACTCAAGTAAACGAGGGGCTTTTGCCACATATGGTAGGTTGTCTCGGTAAAGGGGTTAGTTTAATCTGGGGAGGGTGGTAAGCGGTTGTTGAGAGAGAAGCCCTCTAGTGACTGGGCTGAGACTGCTTTAATTATTTTGATCGTTTTCCAGAGAGCTTTATAATTTGGGGAGAGCCAATACAGTACCCTGCACAGTTGAGCTGCTTGGTGGTACCTTGCCATGTGTGGGAGGGTCAGACCCACTTTGATCTTAGGGAGCTGTAGGGTACCATATCTGATTCAGGGTCTAGTGTCTGCCCAGATGAACTGAAAGATCATCTTTTCCCAGAGGTAAAACTCTGTTTTCTGTGGTATTATAGGGAGGGTTTGGGCTAGATAAAAAATTCTGGGCAATACGAGTTTATCCTCACGCAGTTCACCCTTTGGATAATGGGAAGATTACTTGTGTTCCATCGAAGGAAATCCTCCCAAAAAGCTTGTGTGAAAGGAGAATAATTCATTTGAAGGAGGGTCTTAAGATAAATACCCAAATACTTGAAGACAAGTAAGCCCCATTTAAACCTGAATTGCGTTTTTATTTGTGTGAAGGGCTGATAATTATATTGCAGGACCTCTGTTTTTGTCACATTTAATTTGTACCCTGCACAAGCTCCAAACTCCTGCAGGAGGTCCCACAGTTGAGGCAAGGGTTGACTGGGGGAGGTCAGGTGAATAAGGAGGTAATTTGCATAAAGTGCACATTTTTGTTGCCTGCCTCCAGGCTGTAGACTGTATATATTAGTGTCCTGATGGAGGGCTTGTGCCAATGGCTCCAGATATACAGCAAACAGCAGGGCTGACAACAGATATCCCTGCCTGGTGCCTCGAGGCAAGGGGGAATGTGTAGGAGATCTGCCCATTGATTTTAACATAAGCTTGTGGAGCGCTTCACAGGAGATGGAGTGTATCTATTTGAATTGGAGAATGGCAAAGAGGAAGTCCTACACCACCTGATCAAAAGCCTTCTCTACATCTAATTTTAAAAAGACTTACCAACCTAATGATCTCCACCACAAATACTGAAGCCTTAGCCCTGTGGAAAATATTTGCTGCATAGGGTCCCACAAATAGCACAGCAGTATATATGTAAGAATGCTCATAAGCTTGTCCCCACCGGGTTCAGCTTACTTCCCGGTGTATAGAGATGCCCACGCTCCACCCCCATGCACTGCCACGTCATGACGTAAAGCCAGGGAGTGCATGGGGATGCATTCCATTATAGCCTATGGGGGAGCAGCTTTCCTGTCAGTTTTATATATTGTAATGGTCAAATGGTGATTAATCAAGGGCACCGATCGATTTACAAGGCCCTTGTTAATCGACTGGTGCCCTTGATTAATCGTCATTTGAGCATTACAATATATAAAACCAATAGCAGCACATCCTCTTGCACTGCCTGGTTTTACGTCATAACATGGATGTGCACAGGGGTGGAGCATGGGCAGCTCTATACACTGGGAAGTAAGCTGGATCCAGTGGGGACAATTTTACGAGTAAATACTACTGTGCTATATTTGGGACCCTATGCAGCAAATACTTTCTGCAGGGCTAAGGCTTCAGTATTTGTGGTGGAGATGTCCACTGATTTATCCTGGTGGGTCTCTTTAAGGTTCATAATCACTATTCTTACTTTCTTATACTGTGATGGGAGTCTCTAGCCTGGTGAGCTGTTTGGGGATAAAGGTAGGGAGATGCAATTTTGTCAGGAAGGCTCTAATATATGCTAAGTCAGAGGGCTGTTCAGGAGTAATAAGTTGAAAGTAATAGGTGTGAAATGCATCCAGGATTCTGTCCTAAGCTATGTAATACACACTAACATTTGGGTCTTTAATGGGTGTAACAGCAGAGGCTGTCATTTAGTGTTGAATATGAAATGCCAAGATTTTAGTGGCCCTTGTTTCTCCTTCGTAATACTTGTGCCAAAGGTAGCGTAACGACGCTGTGGTTTTAAAGTCTAAGATATACTGGCTCTCTCCTGCATTTTCGTCAGGGTGGGCATCTCTGAAGCATCCCCTGCATATGTGGGCATTGCAGGTTGGGCAGCTAATGTTTTTTGAAGGGTAGAGAGTTTTTTCTCCCATTCTTTCTTCAGGCTACTGGAGGAACTGTTAAGTTCTCCCTACAACACCACTTTGATAGTATCCCATAAAATTCCTGGAGAGGTGTCAGGGTGGGAGTTATCTTGTATGATCTGTTTAATTTTATCCTGCACACATTCGTGGAATTTCCTCACTATTGAGAAAGGAGTTGTTAAATCACCGGAGGGTATGGATCTTTAGCACCATGGCAGCATGATCTGATAGGGAAGTAGGTAGTATTCATATCACAATGTCAGGTGCTGGTGGTCTTAGTAATATGGATAAAGTCAAATGCGTGTAGATCTGGTATGGGGCAGAGTAGTAGGTATAAGGGTGTTGCTTTGGGGTGAGAAAATACCAAGCATCTATACATGCATAAGTTCTGAGCAAAAGTTGGCTACGTTTCATAGCCCCTGATGCCTTCAGAAGGGATGTGTAAGCCCGCCAGCTCTGTTGGGCTTACCTTTATTGGTCCCATTTCTCTGCGGTGCCGCCAATCCGAATGCCCGCTTTCGGCAGGTCAGTGGGCCGCGTATGCCCGATTCGCACATCTTGTTTCTGGATGTTCCTGCAGCGATATGGGCTTTCTCTAGTGTTCCAGGCCCCTTTGTTCACCCTCTTCGGGTCTGGACACCTGGAGACAGTCTAAGAGGGCCCCCAAAAGTATTTAATTTGAGGTGCTTTAGTGCTCATGTTCTTGGGGGTTATAAATATTAATAAGAGCTCATGAATATTGATGAAGCCTGGCTCTTGGGGAGGGGCAGTGTTTGACAGCCGCAACAGGCTGCCAGAGCAATAAAAATGTTAAAATCTGCATTCAGGTGACAGAGCAGAGGAGTGTTATTAAGTACTGGGGAAATGGACATTGCACCCATGGGTGCTAGCCTGTTTGCTCGAGACCCTGCTACTGGCCTCTTGGCCGAGACCCGCCTGGAACCAAGGTCTGCATTGAACCATTCCTGTTGGGATAGCGGAGCTGGGGTTCATCTTTGGCGAGAGCTCCTGCTCAAGCTGCTGTCTACCAAGTGCTCAGTGTGATCTGAAGCCAAGGACACCTTTTCCACTGGCTCTGTGTCAACTAAGTATAACTTTTCCTCCAGGAGATTACAAATGGTTACTTCTGCTCCAAGTTGCTTTGCCTTGTGTTATTTCTGCACCTAGGGCCCCAACCCGTGGCATTGCAGGCCTGCCACTGTAGTAGGGTACCTCAAAAAAGACTCTGAGACAGGTCTGGTACCAGAAGGGTGAGAACTTGGGAGAAGTTACATTGGGTCTTGTTACGGGTATTACTGATATAGTTACTGGTGATGAAAAGTGTTGTATAAATGCCTAACCTAACCTTATTTTCTTGCAGCCAAGTTGCCAGACCCTTTTTTCCCCCTTTCTTTAGCCCAAAAACAAAACTTGTTTATGGTAATTGCTGTCTCCACAACTATTTTTGGGTACTGTACTCTGATGGGGATTACCTGAAGGGGTGCGGGAGATGAAAGTATTGTTCCTGGGGAACGGAGAAAAGTCACTGTTATATTGCCGATGTCTTCAGGTGGAGCGCACACACTTTCAAAGGGCTAGTGAGTTTCAGTCCTGTCTTTTAAGAACCCAGGCCAGCCCCCTCAAGTAACTTCGAGTGCTCCTTAGTCGGCACTCAGGACCGGCCAACAAGGCTGCGACCTGTGTACCATACACTGCCCTACAGATGGATTGGTGATATCTAAGACATTATATACATACTGTGGTCCCCACGGAGAATTAGCACCCCTTTTTGGAGATGAAGTTCTTTTTCAAGTGTCTGGATTATCATGGGGATGTCAGTTCCTGGTGGGAAGTATAGGCTAGCTAGGTGGTTTCCCTGTCTAGACAGTGCACTGTCACCATCGCTTGTCTACTCTGTTGGTCAAAGTAACACCTAGTAAGTCAAAAGGGTGATTCTAGGTATGAGAACTGTTACCTCTCTGCACTTACACTGTCCACAGCTAGAGGCTATCACTGCGGGAAAACACAGGTTACTCACCTGTAACAGTAGTTCTATGAGTGGTATATGTTGTTCATCCACACGGACCACTGACCTCCCTTGGCTGTAGGCACAACCTCTGCTTCCAGCAGGCAAGATCTGGAGTCATGGGGCAGAGCTGAGATATACCACCCGGGTGGGTGGTAGGAGCCAGCTTGAAGACCTTCCGGCACATCTTAAAGGGTAAAGGACACTGCCAGATAGTGTGAATGAACATCATATACCACTCTTAGAATTACTGTTACAGGTGAGTAATCTGTTTCTAGGGACATGGATATGTTGTTCCATCCACACTATCTGGCAGACTCCTAGCAGTTCTCTGGGAGGAGGGAGGCAAGGCGCACACCCCCTATTTAGAGAACAGAGATTGGTGAACTGAGGCCCCAAAACCAGCATCCCGGCATGACTCAAGGCCAATGTGGTAATGGGAAATAAAGGTGTGTGCTGACTTCCAGGTAGCAGCCATGCAGATTTCCTGGATAGGGACATCCCTAGAAGCAGCCAATGACACACCGGTATGACAGGTGGAATGAGCCCTTAGCCCTCCAGGAGGCTCCCTACCCGCCAACCTATAGCAGAGATCAATGCAGGAAGTGATCCACCTGCCAGTCATCCACTTGGCTGCAGGTCTGACAGGAGCGGCTTCAGTGTAGGTGACAAACAGCTAGCGAACCTCTCCCCGAACTCCAGCCTTGTGTTCTTTGTAGTGAGCGAGTGCTCGCCTCAGATCCAGAGTATGGAGCCTGTGTTTGGCCTCCGAGGTGTGATTTAGGAAGAACATCAGAAAAGTCATCACCTGATTAAGGTGAAACTCTGATACAACCTTCGAGAGGAACTTCGGGATGGGGCACAGGACAACAACCTTGTCCCTGTGGAAGACCAGGTATGGAGACTCCACGAAAGCACCTGGAGCTCACTGATCCTTCTGGCTAACATGATAGCCACCAAGAGGGGTCTTCCATGACAGGTGAGACATGTCACAACTGTCGTCAATTCGAATAGCTTGCCCATGAGCTTTGCCAAAACCAGCAACAAGTCCCATGGTGGTGGTGGTGGTGGTTCACGCACCAAAGGGGAAATGTGATCTAAGCCTTTGAAAAAGCACCAGACCACCTGCTCCTGTGCTGACTGCTGACTAGCCTGCACCCAGTAAGCAGAGATGGCTGCCAGGTGCACCTTAAGGGTCGCCAACAGAAGCCCCCCCCCTTTGAAGAGGGACCACAGGTAGTTCAAAATGCTGGCCACCAGCCAGGACAAAGGGTCCAGCCCCTTGCCCGGACACCAAATGGAGAATCTCTTCCATTTGAAGGCATAGCATTTTCTGGTTGATTCCTTTCTAGATGCCTCCACCATGGTGAGGACATCTTTGGAGAGACCCAGGAACTCTAGCCGCTCAGGAACCAGGCTATCAGGTGCAGGGATTGAAGGTCTGGATGGAGTCCCTTCCCCGATTGATGGAGAGCAGGTACAGGTGTAGTGAAAGATGCCTTGGGAGCCTGTTGCTGAGGCTGAGGAGATTGGGGTACCAAAACTGGCGTGGCCAGTCTGGAGCCACCAGGATCACCTGCTCCTTTTCCTTCCTGACCTTGAGCAGCACCTTGTGGATCAAGGGAAATGGAGGGAAGGCACAGAAGAGGCCTGGGGTCCAAGGCCTCGAGAAGACATTCCCTGGCAGCAAGCCCTGCTGAGGGGGGGTGGGCACAGAACAGCCTCATCTTTGCATTCTCCCCAGAGGTGAACAGGTCCACCTGACGGTTGCCCCACTGGGAGAACAGACTGTGAACTACCTCCGGATGGAGAGAGACACTCATGAGACATCTCACCTACCCGGCTGTGGGCATCCGCCAGTTGATTGGAGGCTCCTGCCACATGGATGGCTAGGAGATCCGTCTCCAGGCTGCACGCAAGGGTCCAAACATGGAGAGCATCCCTGCACTAAGGCAGAGGTGCACCCTTGCTTGTTGAGGTGGTACATGGTCAAGGTGTTGTTTGTCTGGACTAGACCACTTGACCCTGAACATCACGGAGTGAATGCAGTCACCACCAGCCGATGCTCAGAGCTCCAGCAGGCTGATGTTCCATCAGGACTCCTTGGGGTCAGAGCCCATGGACTCTGTGCTCTCCCAGATGGGCATCCCAGCCTGTGAGAAAAGCGTTGGGCACCAGGATGACCGTCAGCTTGAAGTGGACAATCAGGATCCCTTCCTGCAGATGCTCTGGGGCTAGCCACCACTGGAGGGCGTCCCTCATCTGGTCGAAGTGACCTTTGCGCTGAGACCATTGGCTGGCCAGCTCCCACTGCAGAGAGCACATATTCCAATGGGCCCAATGGACCACGCTGGTGCAGGCTGCCATGTAACCCAGAAGACGCAGGAAGTCCTGGGCAGGGCACAATTGCCCAACCCAAAATGATCGGGCAAAGGAAGAGAGAACATCACCCTGTCCACCGGGAGCCAGGCTCTTGCTCAGCAAGTCGAGCTCTGCCCTGATGAAGCTGATCACCTGTGAGGGCAGGAGTTCTGACCTGGCTTTGTTGACCAGGAGGCCAAGGGAGCTGCAGGTCTGGAGAGCCAGGTCCCTGGACCGCTCAACCTCCTGCCTGGATGGACCTGCAATCAGCCAGTCATCCAGGTAGGGGTACACCTGGACCCCTCGGTGCCTCAGGTAAGTTGCCACCACTGCTATTCATTTGGTGAAGACCCTGGGGGCTGAGGAGAGGCCAACTGGCATGGCCTGGAACTTGTAGAGGGTTCCCTCAGCTTGAAAGTGAAGGAACCTTCGGTGGGACCAACGGATCACGATGTGAAAGTAAGCATCCTGAAGATCCAGGGAGCAAAACCACATGTTGTGCTCTAGAGATGGTATGACCTGAGACAGAGTTACCATCCTGAAGGTGCAACCTGAGGAACCTGTTCAGGTCATGCAGGTCTAGAATGGGGAGCCAGCCCCCCCCACCCGGTTCGTTTTGGCACCAGGAAGTACCTAGAAACAAATCCTGGGTGTTTCAGAGGATCTGCTACTCTGTCCACGACCTCCTTGCGGAGGAGCTGGACTATGTCATCTTGAAGAACCAACTGAGTGTCTGCGGATACCAAGTCTCCCATGGGGGCCGGGATCGGCTTGGAGGGTACTGCTCAAATTCCAGAGGCAGACCCTGACAACCACTTCCAGAACCCACCTTTCTGTGGTGATAGCGGACCAGGTGGAAAGGAAGTGGTGGAGCTAGCCCCCCACAGGAGGACCTAGGGGAAGTGTGACGGGTATGAGAGTGGCACCCCCCCATCCCATCACTGAGCAGGCTTGGAGAAGGAGGACCCGGCTGAGGAGCCACGAAGTCCCTTCCCTCCAGGCTTATGGACCACCGAGGCCACTGACTTGGGCCTGGGTCACCAGGATTGAGCCTGCTGGCCAGCCTGATGCTGGGCTGGTTTAACTGCAGGAGTGGAGGACTGAAAGGGCATTCACTTCTGTTGTCTGGAGCCCTTGGGATCCTTCGGTGCTTATGTTATGGAGTCCAAGGTGACACTGTACTTCTCGATACACTGGAGGTGACCCTCCACACTGGGCCTAAACAGGTCAGTTCCCAAGAAAGGAACATCCGCCAGCTTGTACCGAGTGCCTGCCTTGAAGGTCGAGATCCGCAGCCAAGCCCTATGTCGCATAGCTACTGCGGCCGCCACCAAGCGGGCACAGGAATCTCCCAGGTCCAGAGCCATCTGCAGCTGCTGCTTGGCCACAGCCTGGCCCTGATCTTGAACCTGCTTGATCGTGGTCTGGAGGTCCACAGGCAGCTGAGGTATCACCTCATCCAAAGAGCCTATGAGGGCGTGGGAGAAGTGTGCCATCACGAAGGCCGAGCGAGGAGACAGCATAGACTTTTTCAGGTGCATGGTCCAGTTTCTTGGACTCCTTGACCGGCAGCTTGTCGATGTCCCCGGTATTGCCAGAGTGCCTAAACACAGAGTCGGCCACCAACCCATCAGCTGAGGGGTGCTCCATGAAAGTCAAGAGGGTATCGATGGGCACCGCATATGTGCGGCCCATCCAGGCAGAGGGCGCAGGGCAGAAAACGAGGTGCTGCCAAACCTCCAGGGCTGGGCCGACAATAGCCTTGGCCACTGGGAAAGCCTCCGGAGAGTCCACTTTGTCCAGAATCTCTGTAAGGAGATAGCGAGCCCATTTCTGGATGGGCTCCAGTTTCATCTTTGTGGACTTGGAGATGAAGCGGAGGATGCCCAGGAAAGAAGTGGGCCCCTCCTCCAATGAGAGATCCCCCATGGACTCCACATCGACCAGGTGAGAGTGCAGTGAGGAATCCTCTGACTCGGAGGAGTCCGCATAAAGCAGCCAACCACCTCAGTCACCTTCAACCCTCCGTGGACAGTCAGGTGTGAGGGTGACCGACAGCCGATGGGGAAGATCCTTGGCCAGCCGAGACTCCTTAGTAGGAGTGCCAGTTGGCGGCTGCTTGGGAGGCAGTTCCACCACAATCAGTGGAGAGGCCGGCTTCAGCCGAACCAAGACAGTCTCAACCGGCTCCGCTGGGGAAGGGCAGTCTCGACCGATCCCAAAGGGGAAGTCGGTGTCGGCCTGTCGTGCGACAGCCAAGGGACGGCCGGTGTGGGAGCCGGGGTCAGTTTTGGACCAGCCAGCACCAACTATTGTCACATGAGACCTTTGTAGCATCGTCACAACTTGCGCAGAATCTCTCCTCACCCAAGGAGGATGAAGACGAGGAATAGCGGTGATGCCACTTCTCGTGGCATCAAGAGCGGGAGTGCCATTGACGGCGGAAGCTGCTTGACCCACTGGAGGAGGACTGAGACCTTGACCTCAGCTGCCAGGGGTGCCAAAGGGGGATCTCACAGGGAGCCAGGAAGTGCAGCGGCTCCTCCTGGTCTGGGTCCTTGATCGGAAGGTGCTGCTTAGTAGACTGAGCAGCCCCATCTAAGGTAACAGGCAGGACCAGAGTCCTGAAGAGAAATTGTCGGCCTCTTCAGATGACAATCGTCGATAGGTCGAGAAAATCTCAGCTGCATCATCAGCTGGCATCTTGACCGACTGGCCTGATGGGGTCTCCGTGAAGCCAATGGCCAAGGCCGCGGTTTCGACCGTGGTCAAAACCAAGGAGTCTTGAGAATGAGAATGTTCCCATTCCCAGGAACATCGACAGTGAGCCTTCTCTTTCTTCGACTCCTTCTTGTCTTTGCGAGAGTGGGAGCTGTGAGACCCAGAAGGGTCCTGCCCCTTAGTCAGGAGGGACTGGCACAGCACCTGAAAGAGCCCAAAAAAGTGGAGCCCAGTAGGAGCAGAATGAAGACAGAAGCCGAGGATGACTGACGGTGTCCCTAGCCTCCTCCTCGAAGGCGTAGCTATTCCACCTGCTCAGTGGACCCCTGCAGCCGTGGAGACCACCAGCAGGCATCTTTAGATTTGACTGGCAGATAACCGTTTTTCGAGGCGACCCAACTCAAGGCGGGTGAAGCGGTCCTCAAGGACCTTTTGTGAAAGATCGACAAATGTCGCAGGCCTAGGTATCATGGTCATGACCCAGGCAGTAGATGCACATGGCGTGAGGATCGGTACATGACATCTTCTGCCCACACAGGCATTGGTGAAATCTGGGAGTGGACTTGTCGTCCATCGCGGTCAAGAGCGGTAATGAAGTTTTTTAGAAAGCAACTGAATTGAAGTGAAAAAAGCAATCCAACAGATCCAAAGCGCTAGGGCCTACAACGTGGGAGCGCGAAGGAGGGAACCAGCTTCTTCCAGCGGAAAGGAAGATTTGGCGTCATGGGGCAGAGCCGAGGGATATACCACCGGGTGGGAGGGAGGAGCCAGCTGGAAGACTTTCCGGCACATCTTAAAGGGGAAAGGACACTGCCAGATAGTGTGGATAGAACAACAAACCACGTCCCTAGAAGCCAATTTTTTGCAATTTTGAATGCTCAAGGTCTGATAGATGGATCTTCTGTAAAAGGATAAAGGAGGGTGGGGTTTCTTAAGTGACTAAGCACCTTTTTCCTCTTAATGGGGTTGTTTATTCTGGGAGAAAAGTTTTGTGGGAGCTATGGTAGGCATGGAGAGAGGATGCGCAGAGAAATACAGGTGCCCCCCGGGAGCCCTCCGCCAATGCCAGTAGAAAAGGACCAAAGTCAGGCCAGCATATGGTCCCACTACTCCACCTGCACCCACAGTAAAGCTCCTCACAGGAGTAATGGGAAAAATGACTTACCACCACAGTGGCCCATGCATAATGAGAAGTACAAGGAGTGTATAGATTTCAATTAGGCAAAAGTTAACCAGAACCAGAACAGTATGGCCCTTCAGTACGGTCAGAAAGACGGCTTCCAAGGCAGCGGAACCATCTGCAAGATTCCCTTAAAGGACAGATGGCCAATATGTGGCAGTCTTGGCCATAACTGAGTAGCAGAATGGGTGTCTCCTCTGAGGGGGGCAGGTCTCCAATTGGTGGTGGAGGGAGGAAGTGAACCCACAATGGAGCAGGGGATAGCGTCAAACCACCCAATAAGGGCAAGTAGACATCTCAAGTGCCACAGTATGATAAGCAAAGCCATACTGAGAGCGCTGCATCCCTAAGTTGAGGAGCTCTGCAGCTGAGGAGGAGTCTAAGGCAGGCAACAGCTAATGAGATGAATTGTGGGAGTATCTGGGACATATCACTGGAGGCAGATGTGGGGTGTATGAGCCAGAGGGAAGGCAGGCTCTAGAAACATTAGTAGTCATACACAGTTTTTCCAAATCATACAGAATTTAGGTCTAGAGCTGAGAAAGAAAAAGTTCAGATGATAGGCTGGAGCAGATTTACTTATACTGATACAGTTCCAAACCCAATTGAATAATAGGTCCTTGTATTAAAGGAAAATGTACATTCAATTTGCTGAGTCAGGTGCTACTGCGTCCGTTTAAGGACAGCATCCTCACCCCCAAAATGAAGTGTTCAAGAAATTTAGGAGTGTTGAATAACGCTGGTCCGATTATGAGACACTTCAGCTACAAAGTAGCACCGCCTTGGAGAGATGAAAGTTTACAGTTCTGGCTGGATAACAATCTCCACACAAGTTTCTTCATCATAGTGTGTTGTGCTGTATAGGGAGGGAGTGATCTCTGTCCTGGATCAAGAGAAGTGCTGGAGGGATAAGGGTACAAGACAGTCCTCCCTGGCCCAGACCCCAGGTTATTGTGCTGGGTACAGTTATCTAAGCCTGGCAGCAGGACTGCCCCTCCTCCCAATGCCTGCCCAGTGATATACATTGCACCCATGTGCTGTAGGGAAAAATCCCCATCCAGCGGAAGGGTGTATAATCCTGGAACTTACAGGGAGAAATCAAGCAGCATGCACACCAGAGTTTCCTGAATAGGTATTTGCAATATAGAGTGCATCTTGGTGGCTCTCACAGAACTCCATGATACCATCAAGCAGCGCCTCTAGTAGGTGCTAAAGCTGCATGCCAGGCACAGTACATTAAGTACTACTAGTAAAGTGGGCATGGAAAGGCCCCCAAAGCCAGGGCTGAGTTATGGGTAATGAGGTTGGGACTGGAGCCCCCTTCCCCAGGCCAGCCACTTAATCACCACCTCGCGCAGCAGAAGACAAAATGAATCAATACAAGTTCAGCACATTGTCAGAGTGGTGTCGGCAGGACATGTGGCAGGCCTGCATAATAAATCAGTATGAGGACTAATCATATTTTTGCAAATGTCTGGAACAGGTCTTAGATGCCATGAAGAGTAGCCGTCAACTGTGTTTTGCAGTTCTTCAGATTCTGGGTATCTAAAGGGTAGGTTTTCTTCTTCTTGTCTGAGTGGGAGTGGGATCTCTGTGGTTGTCCATGGGCTGGGTGTTTTTTTTTTTGTAGTTCTTGCAGTATTTCCTCTGGTGGGTCATTCAGGACTGCTCCATCAGGGAAGAATACCTGAAGCTTGGCTGGGAATGTTGTGTGGAAGTGGAGATGTTTTTCTCTGAGAATGGCCATCACAGGGCTAAGTTTCTTGTGCTGCTCCATGACAGTAGGCAAATAATCATTATCGCATAAACCTGGACCCCTTCTTAAAATACCTATTTCTTTTGCCTCAATCCAGAGAGAATTTTTTGTTTGGTAGAATACAATATGAACTGGAGTACTACTGATCTGGTTTGCTGCTGGTTGTGGGTTGGTGTAGGACCAAGAGGTGGACTCTTACAGTGTGGAAGGGTAATCTTCTGGCAGGTCCAGCTTCTGTCAGAAAATGTTTTCCACAAAGGCTGTGAAAATCACTGCCTTCTGCAGATTCCTGAAGTCATAGAGTTCAATGTTTTTTTGACAAGACCTGTGCTCCAGGTCGCTCATATGGCTGCAAGCCGTCGTACTTCTTTGATGGCCTCCAGCAACAGTCTATCAGCTCTGTCTGCCCAGGAATCCAATTCCAGAATCACTGTCTGCGCCTCCTGAGCCATTTGTCCAAGGGCAGCAATCTCCATATGCAACTTTGAGAAGCCTGTTTTGTCTCAGAGCAAAGCCCTGAATTCCTGCCAGGATCTGGTCCAGTTTCTTCTTTTCGTCATCCTGGTGGTATTAAGAGACTCGGTCAATGCCACGTTGGAGCTAGTAAAGGCCTTGCTTTGAAATCTGCTGAAACCCAACCGTCAACATCTGTGATATGCAAGCCCCAGTTTTCCACCAGTCTCTTCCCCATGTACAAGGTACCGTCTAGTAAAAGCAATTAGTGTTGTTCTGAGGAGGAAAAGTCAGTTTGGGCTGTTTGGTGGGGATGGGAGCGGAGCGCTGAAATCAAGTAGCCATATCAGGTGGTGATATCATTGGAAGTTCACATTTTTTTCTTTGCCAAATCATGACAAGAATAAAACTGCTTTATACAGTGCACGTCATTGGATGTTGGCAGAGCTGTTTTCAATCAAAACTCTGGCCATCTAAGATATTCCTTCTTGCTGATCTTGTGTCTCATACTTTTATTTTATATTGTTTCTCCTTTGCCTAGCCTTCAGTATTTGTATACTCACTCCATCATGTTCAAGTTCTTCATTGCTACAGCCCTAATCCAAGTTGTTGTTTTATTATGGGTTAGAGTTCCTTAAATAAATGTTGCTTTGGCACATTTATCTAGACTAAATGTCATCCTGTTGTTATCAGAGAAGGTCTTGACAGGTGTTTATCGCATGAGCTATTGTGCTTCAAGACATTTAATAATATAAAGGATTGTTAGTGTGCTGGGGTCCCCGGTGTTTCCAGAGTTCATGCTGGACCAATGACCCAAGTTGTTGCTAAGTCTGCTTAGTAGACTGAGGATGATACAGGACTGAAGTGGTGACAAGGAATCTCCCTGTAATATTCCTTGCTGAATTTTTGTATTTGGGATGATGCTTTAGCCTTATTATTTAGTCTTATGGTAATATGCCATATTCTCACTGTGATCCTGAGGACAGTTATCAGAGTGGGGTGGAGTCTGTACACTTTTAAGTATTCAAGGATCCAGGAGCAAGGGATATGGGATATTGTCATAAGTGATCCATCCATGCCATGCTAAGGTTGTGGGCTTTCTTGCAGATTTTTCGTGGCATTATATTCTCTTAACTGATGAGCAATTTTTCCAAAGGGCTCAATCAGTTAGTATTTGCCATAATAATCTTCTAGATATTATGCCAAACGCATACCCAAACTATTCATTTTCAGTGTGAGCCGCATTCTCTCAGCTGCACAGCTGCTGTAAATAAAGCAACTGCACCACTGCTGAGAGAAAGGTTGCACATATTCTGACAGAAACTAAACCGGCTCGTAAAATATAACAAAAACTGCATTTTCACTTCAGTTTACCTCACCCCATTCACCAGTCCAGTCGGGTAACAGTTCACTTCTGTTTTATGCTACAGTCACTGTTCTAAGGCTGGGATTACACAATCCTGCTTTGTCAGTGAAAATCTGGTGGGAAAAATTGCTCACCAGAAATTTAAAAAAGGAACCACGGAGTGGAGTGCAAAACTTGAATTTAATACACACCATTGGTGTGTGATGCTGTTATACACCCTCAAGCTTCACCCTTGGGGTTTATGTAACATCGTACACCTCGGGTGTGTATTTTTTCATATCGAACTCCACCCCATGCATTATTCTCTATTTACTGCCATGGGTTGTTGGTCTTAAGTGGTTAAAGACTCTGTCTCACCTAATCCTATTCCAGTGTGTAGCTTATATACGGTGGGTAAGCAGGTTATATGTAGATAATTCTTGTGGAGATCAGTAAGGTCTGATTTGCTGAGGAGGAATGTTGTTAGCCGGGTGTGGGTTTGTGAGCTTAGGTCATCTGTATTGTTGGTTTTTACATTTAGCTAAACACAAGTACAGATATGGTATTACTTTCAGACAGATGCTGGGTACAGCATCTAGACGTGAATTATTCAGGTGGGGGCCTTCTTTAACTTTGCATCAATGTTCTTAGGTGTCAGAAGAAGAAGAAGAAGAATCAGTATTTATATAGCGCTTTTCATACACACTGTATCCTAAAGTGCTTTACAAGCAATGCTAGATTGGTAGCTAAGGACAATGTGTAATGGCTCCTATCGCAATTCAGCACTTACATACAGCCTGGATAATTGCATGATCCAGTTTTTTGGAAGGGAATGTTGGCCAGGATACGGAATGTCCCTATTCTTTGCCAAGAGTGCCCTGGGTTATTTACTTCCACCAGGACAGCACCAGGATGTGTAGAAGGGACCTCGGGTTTAACGTCTCATCCGAAGGACACGCACCCCCAGCAGTACAGCACCCCCAATACTGCACTTGGATGCCAGCCTTTTAGGTGCGAGTCCAATCCTGGTGTGGGACAAGAACCACCTTCTGGTCCAGAGGTGGATGTGCTACCAACTGAGCCACACTGACACCTTTTACATGTTTTAATCTCAGTTGTACGTTAGTCCCTGGCTATAATAAGATAAGTCTAATTGGATGACAGAACTTACAATTGATTACATAGAACATGCCTGCTTTGCACTAGCATAAACAAAACAAAAACTAAATATGTACGTATATCTCCTACACACACACACACACACACACATATAATATATAGACTGCCCTCTTCATTTGATATTCACTTCCACTTGACCATCCACCTGTTCCTTGATAACAGATGCTTGAGCAAACATCCCAGCAACTTTCTGTCCATCAGATTACAGTACTCACCATTGATTACACAAAATATACCCTTTTTCGTGTATTCCTACTTCCCTCCTCTGCATTTAACATTTCTTCCTGCCCAACCATCGCTTCGCTCCTCTGCCACTTCAACACTACTCTCACTCACTGTTCTCTACAGCACAGCCGTGACATGAGCAGTCAGGGTCAGGCTTGAGGGTAGGTAGAATCAGAGTGAGGAGGACATCTGGACACAATGAGCTGTTTGAGCTGCTTGTTTGGAGAGGTGGGGAATGGGGAAGCAGAGAGTTTACTACAAGATCAGGCTGACTGCATACAGGTACATAGTGTGAGTGGAAGCCACACTGCCCATTCGCTATAGTTGATAGTTCGCTATAGCAAGAAAGCACTGTAATGTCTCCAGGTTTGGGGGTTCTGAGCACTCGTCAACACGTGTGAAGCTGAACCTGGCATCAGGGCACTTAAGCTTCTTTCTTTTTTTTTGTACAAGAGTTTGTGAGCATTTTAATTTACCCCAAATTTAATTTTTTCTAGTGGAAGTAATATAGCTAACAGAAATACAACATTCTATATTTTAATGCTATACACATGTTTTAATGTTAATGTAATCTCCACTCTGAGTTGTAAATCTATATATTAGTGCAATAAACAAAAAGAAATTATGTAGCTCACTTATAGGAGTTTTGGTTCCATATATTCAACACCCTTCATGATACCTCTCAAGATTGTTAGGGAAATGTATTCAGCGTCAGTGACAGTGTCAGTGTCAGTGATAGAGACATACAAGTATCTTACAGGGAGGAACAGGGTGCAGGAAAACACTATTTTAAGCGAAAAAGATGTTCCAGGACTAGAGGGCATGGGATGAAGTTGGAGGAGAGACGATTCAGAGGAAACATGAGAAAGAATTTCTTCACAGAGCGGGTGGTGGACAAGTGGAACACCCTGCCAGAGGAAGTGGTGGGGCTGAAACAATCACGGGATTTAGAATGCATGGGATAGACATAAAGGAATTCTGGAGGTCAGGGTATGGGGCAACAGACTTCTAGGAAAACAAACTGAACATACAAGCTCAAATGGGCAGACTTGGTGGGCCATAGGCCCTTATCTACCGACACTGTCTATGTATCTATGTCACAAACAGGAGATAATGACTGATGTGCACAAGCAGAGAAAGCAGATCAACTGCACAGGACAAACATATCATTGTCATGCAAAAACCCATAGAAATAAGTATGGGAAATAAATTCAACAATGTATACAATATAGACTGAATCTGATACTTAAACTACATTTCTCTCCATTATTCCTATAGCACCAGCAGCTCTTTAAGGGTGGCTGGCTGAACTAGTGTTCTCCCTTTCTTTTCATAGAACCCACAAGGCACTGGGTAAGGGCAAATATTAAATCCTCCAGTGCTTCTTGTCTCCCCACCAACCCAACTTTTACACCAAAATTACTCCCCTGGTGGAAAAACTGGGTCCTCTGCTCCTAAATCTTCCTCCTCATCAGGCCGTCAGGACTGCACTCCTCATCTCCCTCTCCCTCTGGGGGGGGGGGGGGCTGAAGAGTCATAGACCTTGAAGAAGGGGCCTGCTAAATACAGCAGAGCCTGTCAACAATGTTGGCAGCAGCAGCAAATGAGTGACCTGCACCCATAACTGTGGCAGAGCAGGCAGTAATCTTCTAAACAAGTCGGAGAATTCTACTAATACTGCACCTGCAATGGTGATGACAGCCAAAGCCATCGACTTCACTGGGACTGCCACCATTACTGGCATCAGCAAGACCACTCCTGTTGGCAGCAATGACAAGATGGTGCTTGATGACACAGTTCCAGAGGTGCTAGCAGAGACCCAGTACCTCTGTGATCTGAGCCTTCTGCAGGTCATGGCTGCTACCTTGCAGAGGTTGATCTTACCTTTTTTGACAGCACACCAGACAAAAAAGTTCGACTTACCATCCGCTTTAGAGACTGGGGATCTGGATTGCTGCAGGGCCTGGAAGCAATGTTGCCTCACCAGTGACGAAGGGACTGATTCCACTCAACTCAGGTGGCTCTCTGTTGATGACAGCGAAGACTCTGAGCAAGTGACAGGCCTTGTTAAGAACTGTGGTGGCAATTTACGCAGTGACTTTGAGGCTCCCCTTTTCCATCATCAACGATTTCTGCTTTCAGTCACTTGGCGGCACTGCAGCAGTCTAGTCCATTTTTCCCCAAAATGCTCCAAAACCTTTCATCTACAGTACATATCCAAGGAGCCTGATCGAAATCCAGGCAAATTAGGCCAGCCAGTGACATGGTGGTAGCGCTACAGTCCAATTCATTATGGCTCTATGGAGATATCCTTGAAGAAGACTGGTATATTATCGAGAAGGTTCCTACCAGTGAGCAATAAAACATGGACACCCTGTATTGCAACTGTTATTCGCTTTTCCATTTGGATCCCTTTGCTGAAGATGTCGGAGAAAATCCAGCTATACACAGGATCAGAAGAGGAGATTCAAATATCCCTATGTGCTAACGATGCCATATTGTAGCTTACAGACCAAGAAAAATCTATATGTACCTCTAAGACAATGCTTAAAATTCAGAATAATCTCTGGTTTTAAGATGAGCATGATTAACTCAGAGGTCTTATGGCTAGGGTACTGTATGGACAGGATTAAGAAATAATTACTCCTTTAGTGGGTTTCCAAGGATATCAGATACTTAGGGGTCTGAATCCACTACAGCTCTAAAAACTATTCAAAGTTAATTATGAAAGTTAACTGCAAATGTCAGTGAGGATTTAAAGATGGCACCTTCTCTCACTCTCACCATTTGGTTGTATGAGACTATTAGTATGAATGCATTGCCAGCATTTGTATTTATTCAGACTCTACCCAATGGTCTTCCTAGAGGACACTAAACTCTCTAATTAAAAATGCATTTGGAGACAAATGAGAGCAGACTTAATTACATAGATGAATAGAATCTGATGGCCGAAGGAAATCAAAGGTCCATCTAGTCTGCTCATTTTGAAAGTTACCTCACCTCACCTCATAGCAGGGGTTTTCCATCCCTTCTACCATATTATCATACGGTCCCATATTACCCAACTTTTGGCATATTTGTCCCTTTGCCTGTCCCAACCATGCCTAAACCCATTCATTTCTTCTGTCTTTAGACTGCCCAAGAACCCACCCCTCTCAGTAAAGTAGAACTTCCTCAAATTGTTCTTAAATTTGCCACTCACCAGACACCAGCCAGACCTCTAGTGACTGCATTTTTACTTCTTATAAATATATCCACACTGGTTACCTTATACATACCCCTACATGTTTAAATTGTTTTCCCCTTCTCTCATCTGGTCTCTGGTGAATAGATATTCAAGTCCTCTCCTGCTCCTCACAGGATTTACCCTGTTGCCCTTGTATCATCTTGGTGACCTTACGCTGCACAGATTCTAGTCTATTAATATCTCTCCTCAGATGACAGTTCCAGAACTGGGCACAATACTCCAGATGCAGTCTCACAAGGGATCTGCAAAGTGACAGAATTACCTAACTTCTGTCATCAAAACCCCTCTCTATATAACCCAGCATCCTTGAAGCCTTGCTGTATTCTTTGTTACACTGACTTGTTTGAGAGTCACTAATTATGACCCTGAGATATCTCTCTCTCTCTTCTGATGTACCAGCCAGTTTAACTTTTCCTATGCAGTATTCAGTGCAAGGATTATGTCTACCTAAGTGCATAATTTTAAGTCTCTTGGTGTTAAACCTCAACTGCCAAACCTTAGTCCATTTCTCCAGTATTTTTAGGTCTTTCTAGAGATTCTGCACCCCCATCTCATGATCTGCCCTTCCACACAGCTTCATGTCATCTGCAAACAGACGAAATTTTCCTTGCATACCCACCTACTCCAATGTCCCTAATGTATATATTAAACAGGACAGGTCCCAGGACTGATCCCTGTGATACCCGCATGACCTCTTTATCCCCAAATTCAGCCCATTCACAACGATTCTGTTTCCTTTCCTTTCCTTTAATCAGTTGCCAACCAACTTAACTAAACCCTGATCAACTCCCAAATCATCCATCTTCTTCAGCAGCCTCCTGTGAGCAACTGAATCAAAGATTTTACTAAAGTTGAAGAACATTATGAGGTTAGCCCAACATGACCTCTCTGACAAAAAAGCTGTGCTGTTTTTCATCGTGGAATTTGTTTTCTTCCAGACAGGGCATCAAACATTCCTTCAACATGGTGTCCATCAGCTACCATGGAGGTGAGACTAACGTGCGTATAGTTGCCCAGTTCCTCTCTCCCTTCCCCCCTCCCGGTAGATCTACAATCCCCCGATATCATTCCTGATTGTAATGAGTTATTAAACAAACTGGTTAAGGGTACTGCTAATACTTGGTCAGTTCCCTAAGCACTCTAGAATGCAGACCACATGGGCCCAGTGCCTTGTTTACTCTAACAGCCTTTAGTCTTTTTTTTACACTGCCTACTGAAATATGTACTCCACCTATTTTTGACTCCTCTTATGCCAGCCTTGATGCCATTCTTTGGCAGAGGACAATTATTGTATACCGTAAATACTAAGCAGAAATAATTGTTAAGAACACATGCCTTCTTCTCATCATCCTCCACTACCCTTCCTCCCTCCACTAGCTAACTATTCCACCTCCCCATTTTCATTTTATCACTAATGCAACTACAAAATTCCTTCTCCCCATCTTTTACTCTCTCAGCAGTCCTCGTTCAGTATCTGCCTTTGCCTTCCTAACCTCCACCCTGGCCTCTCTGAATTCAGCCTGATACTCCTGCCAGGTCTCCACCCCTCTTGCACTCAAGGAAGGCCATTTGGTTACACTTTAAGTATCTGTTTCAATGTAACTAATCATTAGTTGCATGCAACAGGGCAATTGCACTGTAGTTGTATGTTTGTTGCATGCAACTACATTGCAACTGCAAAACAGTTACAGTGTAGTTATCATGTAACTACAGTGTAGTTAAGCGACAGTTAAAGTGTGTACCACCATTCTCTTTGTCCTCATTTCTTCCCTCCCCCTTTAAAAACCAGTGTGTGTGTGTGTGTGTTCCTTTTTGTGACCTTTTTTGCACTTGCCTCTATCACTTCAAGGACTGCACCTCTGAACCTGCACCACTGTTCCTCTACCCCTTCAATCTGGTTCATATCTGTCAACTTTTCATTAATACCCTAATTTTCCCAAAATTAGAGCTCTTAAAGTCAATGACCAATATTTATGAGGGAGGGCCAAGGGCCAATATTCCTTTGCATTAGTTCCTTCCATACAGTATTATGATTGCTGGACCCAAGAAAGCCCCCTGACAGTCATTCCCTAACTGTCTCTGAATTGGTGAGAACTAAATCCAGTATGGCATCACGTCTTGTAGGAACTCTGATCATCTGCACCAACAGACAGTCCTGTATAGTATCCAGTAGTTCCTGACTCCTGTTGCTCTTAGCTGCTGGAATATCCCAATCTATTTCAGGTAGATTTAGGTTCCCAACTAACACCACATCCACCTTTGCTGCTCCTTTCAAATTTCTTCTATCAGTTCTCTGTCCCTTCCTCATCTTGCCCTGATGGTCTGTAGACCACGCATAACCTAACTGTCACCCCAACTCTTTTTATGATATATCTTCCATCATCTCTATTCCATCTGTAATGTATAGGGCTACCCGTTCCCTCTCCCAATGCCACTATCTCTCTAAGTAACAGTCTGGGATGACTAAATCCAATTGCATTGGAAGTGTTGAAACCCCTGGTCCAACCATGTGAGCCTGTAGCTCAGTGGTTAGAGCACTGGGACAACATTCCAGAGGCATGGGTTCAATTACCAGTAGGTCACATTATTTCTTTCTCATACAGTTTGATTTAAACTGCTTAGCAGTGGCTAATACCGCACTAAAAAACATTTAATTGTCATCTTGATTATTACTAGTTGCAGGATATGCAATACTAGAGAAAGGAAGTGTGTCTGAGAACCCCAGGTCCAACCATGCAAGTCTGTAGCTCAGTGGTTGAGCACGGGATGGTATTCTGGTGACCTGGTTTCCAAGCCTAAAAGGTCACTTTATTTTCTCACTACACTTTGTGATCTTGCTATTTAAACTCCTGGCATTAAGGCAAACCAACTTCCAAACCTCCTTTATATTCCCTCTCTTCCTACCTTCTCTCTTCTTTTCTTTTCATTACCTTCTCAGCTAACCTAGCACCCCCCCCCTTTGAATTCACTCTTGCTATCCAGTCCCACACTCCAGCTATTAATAACTTCCCCTGCCACTTTTTCTGTTAATGGGATAGCCTCTACTGTAGTTGCCCTGTATCTACCACCTACAAGGGTGTCTCCAGCTTCAGCTACCCCACCCTGCAGTTTAAAAGACTGTCCACGTAGGCATCTAGTTTCTGCCCCAGTGCATTAAACCTCTCTATCGAGATAAAGGCCACTCTTAAAAAGTCTTCTATTCCTTAATGATGACCTGTCCCTGCTCACCACATTCTCTATACCTCTTACTACAAAATTCCCTACTAGGATGACTCTTATAGCCATGTCAGATTCTTCCCCTTTACAAGGCTTTCTTATATTGTTTTTAGCACACCAACATTGTTGTAATACTTGTAACTTTGAATATTTGGGATGTTATTAAAAATGAGCTTTACTGCAACTGCCATGTCATTTCCCGTTTCCAAATAAACCAAACCAAACAAACTATGTACTTGTCACTCTGTCCACCCATTTCCTTCCTCAGCAGATTGGGTGTCCTGCTGTGTGGCCGTGGATTGCACCAGCAGCCAAAGTCACCTGATGAGCCCCCAAACCTGCACAGCCAGATGCTGATCCGTTGCCTGGCGTCCACTGGCAATGATTCTCTCTTATTTACATGCCTTACTCACCCTTTCTCCACTTGGATCTATCTTTCCACTGTAGATCACAGTCCATAATGCTCTGTTCCTAACCTACCTGCTGATCAATTGCCCCTCAAGCTTATTACCCAAGCCTCTAACCTCCTCTCCCTCCATCCTTCTCAGCTTCCTTCTCACATCCCTGCACCCACTGGGTAGCTTTATCTGCTACTCAAGCCTGACAATGTGCCTCTGAGACCACTGACCAGACCAGAGTCTCCAGATGTATCCCCCTGCCCTCCATAGGCAAGGCAGTGTATATCACACAGCACTGGCAGCATGCTAGGTGCACATCCCTCCCAGTGTCCTGAACCCAAGTTTCACAACCACCCCTAGAGTCCCTCTCAGCTACCAGCCTTCTTCCCTGTGCCCCCACCATACCTCCCATTACTCTTCTAGGCTGGCAACATGTCTCTTAAGGGCAACAATCAGCAGGAATTGGCTGTGACATTGACTGCCAGAAGGTGCTGAGACAGACGTTACTTCACACTCTGTGCTCTGTGGAGTAGAGTACAGAAGCAGGGATACAACACTTAACAAATTTTTATAACGGTATTGCACCATTACCACACTGTTTGTATCCTTCCCAGTCTATCTTTTTGTGACTCTGGTTGGTGTAGTGTTTCCCAGTGTGTTCTGCTTCTCTGTCTAGGTGGAGGAAGGCCGCCACTGTCAGTGGAATCCAGGGTGCTCTGCTGGAGTGTACTGCTGCTCGCTGTCTCCTCAACCTGTGCACTTTTTCCGTACATTATATCTTCTACTGATACTTTTTGATATTTTATCTGCCATTTCCTTTTTATAGTTTGGCTTTTCTTAATTCATCCTGTGGTATTTTGGCCGTGTAGCATCCGACTTCACCAGTAAATAACCACCTGGGTATTGTTTTACTTCGGGTTTTTGTATAACCGTTTAGTAGACAAGCTAACAAGTCGCCTTTTTTTTTTTTTGCCAGTTTATTTTGCGGAGATTGTTGCCAGTTGGATTACTTTCCTTCTGCCCATTAGTACTGCATTGTTTAGATTGCCTGGTAGCTACTGGCCTCTGCAGTGCTGCTGAAGGCTCTTTAAGAACTGTACAACAGCTCTGGCAAGTGCGGCTGTTAGATTTATTGACGCCTATTTAGAACTCGTCTGAAATAAATTTAGTACGCCTGAAATAAATTTAGTACTAAGAATTTATTTTAAATTAATATTACTGCTTATCAGTGTTTGATTATAATGTATTATTTACAATTTATATATATATATATATATATATATATACACACACACAGTATATATTTTAAAAGTGTAGTGCTTTGCAGCATTTAACTTGTTCTTAACTAATTTATTCCGCTTTATGCAGTTAAAAGCAGCTTCTAATTGTAATTAAGCAAGTAACTGAACATTAGTTTATTTTATCTTGGTTTTTATTATTCTGTTTTTTCTTTTCTTAGTGCTGTCTGTGTGTAGAATCCCTTCTAGGGTTGATTTGGGGTTTCTGGCTGTGAATAAAAGATCAGACGTCTGGAAATTGAAACGCTACAAGTTCTGCCACATTCCTCAGGTACCGCTTGTGTTTGTGCTTGTGAATGGTGCTTTACTGACCACTGAGATACCCGTGAACATTTTTACTTGTTATTTAACACTAAAGGCCTTTAATTTTGGCCTGCAGTATTTAATGGGATTGGTGCAAAAAACTACAAACTCTGTGACTTATTGCTATATTCATTGTTGAGACTTCCCTGTGATATTTAAACAGTCACTCTGAATTGTTTCACTGTTTAGTGAATTTTTAAAAAGATAAAACTCTGGGTCCTTTTTGAATTGTTTTTGAAGTTGTTTAAATAACCTCCCACTGTATGCAAACTTCTGGGTTTACTACTCTTTTAATAATGTCTAAGCAAAAAGGTGTGGTGGTGAAAGAACTGAAAACTTATAAGAAAAAGGGTAGTAAAAGTGCATCTAAGGTGACAGGCCAAGTGGATAAAGTGGCTAAATGTGCTACAAAAAGGAGGATTCTATTAAGATAACTCAGTTTTTGAGCCCCACAATTAATCAAATAGAACTCTGAGGTAATAAAAAAGGATTAAAAAATGTCAAGCCAAGCTTAACTCCCTCTCCTGTAAAGAGCTGTATGGCTGGCTCTCAATTATCACAGCTATCACAAGTATCTATGCACCGTCTCTTAAAAAGGAGTAAAAGTTGGGAGGAACCAGCTGGTCATAAATTAGTAAACGAAGAGAAGGATAAAGCAAAACATAGAAACATAGACTTTGACGGCAGATAAGAACCGCTAGGCCCATCTAGTCTGCCCATTTCCCTACCTACAGGATAGGGTGCAGATCCTAGTTAACCAACAGCCTATTTCTTCCTACCCCCCACAAGAATTGCCTTATGTCTGTCCCATGCATTCTTGAATTCTCCCACAGTTTTAGACCCCACAACCTCCTCAGGAAGGCTGTTCCATGCATCCACTACCCTCTCTGTGAAATAATACTTCCTCACATTGCCCTGACACCCCTCCTTCTATCTTTAAATTGTGTCCCCTTGTTCTTGCAAGTCTCTTTTTCTGAAAGATGCTACCCTCTTGGACTTTGTTGATTCCACTGAGGTACTTAAAAGTTTCTATCATGTCCCCCTCTCCCTTCTTTCCTCAAGTGTATACATATTAAGCTCCTTTAGTCTCTCCTCATACGGCTTCTCTTGCAGACCCTGCACCATTTTAGTTGCCCTCCTCTGGACTACCTCTATCCTGCCTATGTCCTTGCGGAGATGGGGTCTCCAGAACTGGACACAGTACTCCAGATGGGGTCTCACCAACTGTCTGTACAGAGGATAACAACTTCCTGTTTTCTGCTGATGATGCCTCTCCTATACATCCCAGTATACCCCCAGCCCTCCTTACTGCCTTCTCACATTGATTGCTAACCTTAAGGTCATCTGATAAGATTACCCCAGGTCCCTTTCCTTTTTGTTGTTGTTATTACTACCTCCCCACCCATTGTGTATTCTTCCCCTGGGTTCTTGTTTCCCAGGTGCATTATTTTGCACTTCTTTGCATTGAATCCTAGCTGCCATACTTCTGACCATTCCTCCAACCTTGCCAAGTCCCTTTTCATCCTTTCCACGCCTCCTTGTGTATCAACCCTGTTGCAGATCTTTGTGTCATCTGCAAAAGGCATCTTTCCTTCCAGTCCCTCTGCAATGTCACTGAGTGAGACATTAAAAGGACTGGACCCAATACTGAACCCTGCGGTGCCCACTAGTAACCCCTTTCTTCAGAGTGGACTCCATTTACAATTACCCTCTGTGTCCTGTTGTCCAGCCAATGTTTTACCCAGGCTACCACCCTGGGACCCACTCCCAGGCTGGTTAATTTGACTAGTAATCTTTTGTGTGGGACTGTGTCAAATGCCTTGCTAAAGTCTAGGTAGGCCATGTCCACAGCCCCTCCTTGGTCTACTACTTTGGTCACCCAGTCAAAGAAATCTATTAGATCTGCCTGACATGACCTTCCGCTGTGAACCCATGCTGCCTTGGGTCCTGTGCTCCACTGGCTTCTAGGTACTCAACTATTCTTTCCTTCAGAGTGACTCCATCACTTCCCTACCACAGAGGTCAGACTGACAGGTCTGTAGTTTCCTGCCTCTGTCTTGGTCCCACTTTTGTGAAGGGGAATCACATCGCCTTCCTCCAGTCCTCGGTACCACCATCCTCCCATGATTTATTAAAAGAGTAGCCAGTGGTTTCACTAGTTCCTCCTTAATTCTTTTAGAATTCTGGGGTGAATTCCATCAGGACCCATTGCTTTGTCCACCTTCAGTTTTAGGAGTTCTTGCAGAACCCTTTCTTCTGTGAAAGGACTGGAATCAACCCCTATCAAGAGACGCTTCTGTTAATTGGATTAGGCACTTCCCCCTCCTCTTTTGTGAATACTGAGCAGAAATATTCATTCAGTATTCCTGCTTTTCACTGTCCCCCTCTGCCCACCCACCGTTCATTCTATTCAGCCTCACTATCCCTCCCTTTGTCTTTCTATGCTCACTGATGTACCTATAAAAGGTTTTATCCCCCTTCTTAACTGAGTTGGCTATCTTTTCCTCAGTCTGGGCCTTTGCTATTCTGACTTCCCTCCCTGCTTCCTTCTCTCTTAACTGGTACAGCTCTCTGTCCTGCTCCTTCTGTGTTTCCTTATACTTCCGAATGCTATCTTTTTCTTCCTGACTTTCACAGCCAATCCCTACGAATATAACAGGTCCAGAGTTACACCTGCCTGATTTAGATGAAATAAGGAATAACAGTCCCACATTGATTGATCAGGGACAATTTGTGCATAATAAGTAAGAAAATCATTGTAATTGCAATTGTATTGATAAAAGTAAAATGAATAGTAAAATGAATCATACAGTAGCAGAAGCTGAAATTGTAATACCACCTCCAACTGCTGTGATTACTCCAGAAGATAGTAATTTGGCTGCTCCTTTAGCTGCACAGAACTCTAATCAGGGCTCATTTCTAAATTATTACGAGTCATTTCTAACTCCATATGTAAAACAGCGCAATTTGGATCCCCCTTCTAGATTAGAACAATTAGAGAATGGTAGACATTTCTTAACAGAATCAAATCATAAAACAAGTAGCCTTAGATGAGAACAAGGGCAAACCAAATTTAAAGATGAATAAAGAAATATTCGTATTAGCTCAACAAATTCATGAAGTAAAAAAGGAGATCCATTTTGGGAATATGCAGCTTTTGGAGTTGGTAGCCCTTTTAGGGCTTTCATTGATTTTATGTGAATGATGAAAAAATTGCAGGAATATGGAGCAGGCAAAGAACAAAGTGGAAAAGGATCAAAACATAAAGGAATTGCTCTGCAAGTCAAGCCAACAATCAATCTATAGGACAACAGAATGGGTTAAAATCAAAACATATTGAGGGAGAAGGGAAAGGGGAGAATCTTGATAAAAAAATGAAAAATCTTTAAAATCAATCATAGAAGAGGTGGCTACTAAAGAAATTATGGAACTTGAACAGTTGGTCTCTGAACTAAATCAAAGGAAGAAACAAATTAAGGAATCTTGCATGGGTAAGGAAAAAATGGATAAACCTATTAACTATAAAAAGAGAAGTAGCAAACTTTTACAAAGAAAACTAGATGTGTTAGAAAAGGAACAGAGTAGTAATGAAAAAAGAACTAAGTGTACTGAAAAGATTGAAAATGTTTTAGATAAGCATGAAAGAAATGATAAATTAGGTAAAGGAAAAGATGCAGGGAAAAAGGAGAAAAAGTCCATAATGAGGCAGGAAGGAAAAAATGAGCATTTAATCTCTACTGGAGATATAGTGCCTACTATAGTCCCGAAAGGCTTGCCAAAATCTAGAAATGAAAATAATTATATATTGAAATTGGCAACTTACAACTTATTAAAAGGAGTGTTAAAAAGTAAAACAAGTTGGCAAGATATTAAAACAACCTATCGATATAGAAACCAACCCCATAAGGGCTGGGTGTGCATTGTTGTGAAAAACCAGGAAAAGAGGGCAAAGATCTTAGTAAAAATGATCATTCAGATATTGGTATAACTTTAGATACTATAATAAGAGAAAGTAATACCAACGCTAATGAAGCTATTAAACTACTTAAAAATCCCACTAACGTGTCTAAGCAGCAGCAGAAAGAGGGTGCAACTGTATCAAAGCAACCATGAATTTTGGAGTACCTGAATGTAGTAGAGACTGAACACAGTCTGCAAGGTGATGAGACAACCTGTGTTACTAGGAGGGAACAGAAGCAGATGGGAGTGAGAATAAATAATAGTGTTGCTTTGGAAACTGGAGATTCTGTGATAGAGATTACTGCAAGTTCTAAGGATTTGTCTGTATTTAGTTCGATTATACAAATATTACAATATCTCTGTCAGATAATTCTAATTGACAAACATCTAATAAAGGGAATAGTGATTTACTGAAGTTGCTAAACTGGAAAATAGCTGGCTTAAGTTGAAACATTTAGACAAGGATTGTGTTCATTGGTTAAAACTTTTCTATTGTTTTATACAAGAAACATGGATGGGCATAGCAGAGGATCAACTAATTGAGGGATACCATGCATAGATCACCACACAAAAGATTAATAAATTTGGATGTTTTAAGGGATGCCTAGCTATTTTTATTGATGTATCTACTGAATTTAAGTGTACAGAGCTCAGTTGCTATAATAATTCATATATTTACATAATAATTAGATGCTCAAATGAACTATGGGTATTGTTTGATATGTATATCCCCTGCTCTATCCCAAATGGAATATGAAAGAGTGATAAAGCAAACTGAATATGAGTTAGAGTCTATAAAATCTAGACACTTTGGTGCCAAATTTATGCACGAGGATTTTAATGCTCATATAGGCAATTTATTGGAGGAATACTCCACTGATTGGTGTATAGACGATACAGTTAATATCCCTGTTGGACAATCAAAGGACAAATTAGTAACGAAAAGGGCAAATCTTTATTAAACTTATTTGAAAAGTTTAGTCTGAGAGTTTTAAATAGTAGATCTAAAGGCGATTGGGATGGTGAGGTTACATTTCCAACCAAAAATGGAGAGGGAGCCTGCCCATCAGCACAGCGGTTGGATTTCCACTTGCAATGCCGGCAACCCAGGTTCGGGAGCGGACTCGAGTCACTGGAGGACTGGCCAGGGAGGCAGCTTGAGCATTCCACAACAGCTCGCCTTCTCCGAGAGGAGGGAGCGGGCCAAGGCCCACAGATTGCCTGACCCCGAGTGGAGGCTTGGGGTACAGCAAGTCCTGCTTGCAGGAGGGGCCATCCGAGACACGTGGTGGACATCGGTGTGTAGCGCCTTGACATCAAGGTGCACACCACGTAAGGGAGAAAAGGAGGGAAAAATCCTTCCGTCTTTGGGATGATGGGGCACTGGGAGCAGGCCCTTGATGTGCCACCACCCACCCAGACTGCCCTTCCTGACGAAAAGTTGATTTGTATGGGGTGTACAGGCCCCGCCTTGTTCCCCACCTGGGGGGATAGCCGTGGCTCCATGGGGCACAAGGTCAGTCCTGGGTAGGGTGGTTGGCAGAGGGATGACTCCCCAGATGCCTCTGAAGGGTCAGAGATGGAGGGGAGGTAGGAGGAAAAAAAAGAAATGGAGGGGGAGTATTGGATCTATGTGTAGTTGATGCTTTCAACTATGTTATTATAAAATATTTCAAAATAAATAAAACGTGGGAGAGTGATCATTATCCAACTGAGTGCTGCTTTAAGAATAATTTTAAAAAAGCTATAAAAAATATGATTGCAGAAAGGGAAGCTGATCAACACATGGGTATTCAGTATGGGAAAAGGGTAACATGGAATACGTATTCAAAAGAAGTGGTTGATGGTATTATTAATGATCTACATTATAAACATCCATCTTTAATTAATAATATGACACATACTGAAAATCTGCACTTAGTGGGAAACTAATAAATTTCTAAGTTCATTTGAAGTTCAAATATGTGCAAATAAAAGAATAAATGAGGCTGGGTGTATTGGTGCTATTAATCCTTAGTATGATAGTGAGTGTCTTGCATTTAAAAAAGAAGTAAATAAAATTGGTAGGATTAGAACCAAAAATCCAGCTTGTTCTGTTTTGGGAGCATTAAAAAAATCTTAGAGAAGAGTACAGGAAACTGCTTATTCAAAAAAGGAAAAACTATAAAAATAAGTTATGGGAGAATCTCCAGGATGCAATAACAAAGAAAGATTCAAAAACATTTTGGGCCCTTGTAGCTTATGGGCATGATACAAATAATATCTGTTATAATGCAGACAGTACGATTTCTGCAGATATAGCGATAGACCATTTTTCTAGAATCTATCAGGTTGGCAATAAAGTGTGGAGTCAGATGTCAATGTATGTATAGCCCTAGATTTTGGAAATTATAGATTGTTTAAATTTTCTATAAAAGAGGATAAATCTGCTATTGAAAGTCAAAAAAGAAATAAAGCTGCAGGGGCTGACAGCCTTCCCAGAAATTTATTTATAAACTCTGATTTTGGGCTATTTAACACCAATTTTTATAGCCATAAGTGTGTTTTTATACTCCTGAAAACTGGAATGAAGGAATTAGTGTGCCTTTGTTTAAAAAAAGGGAATAAACCGGATCCCAAATGTTATAGACCAATTACCCTATTACCAGTATTACAAAAAATATATTGAAGGTTAATCCTGGATAGACTCTTATTTTGGTCAGAATATAATAACTTAATCTCTAAATTTCAGTGTGGATTCAAGAAAAAACATAGCACTTTAGATTTACTATTTACACTTGACTAGTTGACAAATATGTTAAAGAAAGAAATTCTACACTTTATGTCAGATTTATTGACATAAAGGCTGCCTTTGATTCTGCTGATAGGCAGATTCTATGGGAGACTTTAGAAAATGCCAGGACTGACCCTCATCTATTGGCAATATTAAAAATGTTACATCATAACACTACGGCTAAGATTAGATACTCTCGTGATGGAGCTTTAACAAATGCTCTAAAAATTAATAGAGGAGTCAAACAAGGGTGCCTTCTTACACCGCTGCTATTTAACCTATATACTGAACTCCTGATAAAAAATGTCTCCGCTATTGATACCTTTGCTCCCTTGATTAATAATGAAAAAATACAGCTTCTTTTATACGCAGACGATGCGATAGTAATCTCCCAAAAACACCTCCAGGGCTACGAAGGGGTATGACTAGTATTTTAAATTCTCTAGCTCTTTTAAAGCATGAATTGAGCGTAGAAATCCAAAATTCTTTGTTTTAGTAAAACAGTGAAAAAACATCTAAATTCTGGACTATGAAAAAAAGTTTTGAAGAAGTTACAGAATATAAATATTTAGGTGTTACTGTTGATTCAAAAATGTCTTGGAAAGCTCATTTGGCCGAAGTACAAAAATGGCTCTAATAAATCTGTAGGTGGTATAAAACTGTTTGCCCATAAATTTGCAAGCAACTCATTCATTGTGATTAAAGCTGTCTTTGAGGCAAAAACAATAAGTCAGTCTTTATATGGAAGAGAAATTTTGGGGATATCTACTGATAGTTTAAATATTGATGCAATACAAAATTCCTTTATTAGGGCCATACTTAATGTACCAAGAGATTGCCCGTCTAGCTTCTCAAGACTGGAAACTGGTATGTTATCAATCAGATCCAGGATTCTCATCAGAGCTGTTAACCTTTGGGGCAGAATAATGAAAATGGGAGATGACCGCTTACCCAAAATTTGTTGGCTAGACTATTATAAAGCAATTTCGATAAATACTGATGGTACAACATTTTTTTTTAAACTAAACATAGCTTTAAAAAGGTTAGGTCTTACAGATTTGTGGTCTGATGGGTCATTACTACATATAGATGGTGTGATCAATGATGCCATTCTTAGAACAGAAGATAATGCAAAGCAGGATGATATGTCCAGAATACACGAGCTAGATGTGAATGGATTATATCCTGTTATAAAGAAACAACGGAGGCTTGAAAACTATCTGATCTATTGTGAAAATTATAAGCACAGGAATGTTCTGTGTAATTTTAGATTGGCCAGTCTAGGCCTTCCCATGTATAATTTGGATAGATATATTAATCCCAGAAAATCTGAAATATGTACCTGTTCTATCAAAGCGCTGTCAAATGTTTTGCATATTATTTTGAATATAACAGATGGGATGCTTTAAGGAAAAGATGGATTGATGCAATACTCCTTTAAACTATTTAGACCAGGGTAAGGATTGTAAAACTTTTATACTATAGTTGAAGAAAGTGAATGTAATGTTTGCCACAGCAAAATTTCTTATAAACTTCATTGCATAATATGCTTTTATTGTACTCGAAGTATTTATGTATTTGTGTGTTGCTGCATTCTAAAACGCTTTTCTTTTTTTATGATGATATTGAAATGTTGCAAATCTTGTTGATTTTATACATTTTCTTTAATAAAAATGAACTGAACTGCTTGCAGCAGCTAAAGATGTACCCCTCCCTCCACAGGCAGGAAGGCATACATCACGCAGCCCTAACTAGCGTAACAATTTTACTTCATCCTTCCTTATTTGGTTATTACAATTAATACATATATGCTTGACTTGACCAAGGCCTTTGATGTAGCTGATCACTGTCTTCTAATAGAAAGACTAAACGCTATGGGCACTGGTGAAGTGGCTATCAAATGGTTCAGAAGCTACCTCTGACCAAATTCAAATGTGTCAGGATAGGAGATATTTAATTTGATGCCAGTAATGCGTGCTTAGGAGTTCCATAGGGATCTGTTTTTGGTCCACTGTTATTCTCAGATTTTGTAAATGATCTGCCTGCTATAAAGTACTACTATGAAGCCACTACTGTACGTGGATAACACAGTTATTCTTAGCTTGGGCTCCTCAGTACTGCTCATTCAATTAGATTTACAATTGAGTTATGATAAATTAACAATGTGGTTAGTTAAAAAAGAAATTAAAAATTAAAACTGAATGAGCCTGCTGGTCCAGTGGTGCAGCAGTAGCTCTACTGCTCATGATGAGAGTGACCTCAAGTCATCAGGGGCGGTGGGGAGAGCATCCCAGAGGTCCTCTCCTACTCAGGGAGGAGGTAGCCTCCTCCACCAGAACACTGGGTGACCACAGGTGGCAGTGCGGCTGGAGGAATATGTTGGGAAGAGGCAGATGTTGATGTGCTGACATGCTTGATGTGCACGTGTCACGATTTCACTCCACATGCCATCATGGGAAGGGGTAGGAAAATGGGCCCTGACACTGGGAGCTACGGCCTGGTATATCAGCCCTTCACCCTCAACCCAGTTTTCCCACTGGAGGCCACAATTCAGATCCTGTCAAGGCAGTTCTCCTCCACTCAACCCCACCTGAGGGCTCTCCATCAGCGGCGCTGACAGGGGAGAGCCGGGACAAGTGTCGCGGGCCCGGTGGCTCAGGGGGGCCTGGCAGTTGTAAGCCAGAGACACCAACTGTCCCATCCGTGCTGCAATGCTGTGCTGACTGGGTATGAGACTAACAGTTTTGGCAGCTATATGATTTCAGGACCACTATGGCGCTGCTCCACCAGCAATGGACAACATCTTGATTTGTCGTCTGTCCGCTCCCCCCCCCGCATCTGTGTCTGACATTGTTGCCCTGCCATTACATGAAAACGCTGCATACAGAGCAGTAGAGGCAAGCACGGGTCAACAATGTCAGAAGGAGCAGCCACTCACTGTACAGGTTTGACTCTGAGGGGCAGGCTCTTCTCTTCCTCTTATGACACTTTCTTGACCAGAGGGGCAGAGGTCAAGCAAGCATGGATGGTGGATCATGGATTGCTGGCCTGGTTCCTGTCCTGTGAGCCAGTGAGCACAGTAGCAAAAAACAAGCAACAGCAGCGTGTGTGGTCATCGGGTCCAAGTCTCTCACCTCTCAGTACAACTTAGTCCAGTTGGTCACTGATGCTCCAGCATACGGACTGCCGCAGTAGCACAACAAGCAGCTGCCAGCCCAGGACTGAGGCCAAGACCCGGGGAGTCGAAACAACTGGATGAGTGTAGAGGACCAGACCAACCAATGTGGAGGTAGCCCGTGGCTGTTGGAGGTGAGACTGTGCACTGCTGTGTCTCTGACTGTGAGCTGGGGGGGGGGGGACCGGGAGCCTGATGTCGAGGGGCAGGGTCTCTTCAGGCCTGGAAGGTGGCAGAGGAGCTTCCAACAGGTGGCACAGCAGCACAGATAACACAGGCACCACTGCATTGTCTCTGTGTTACTTTTAGCAACCAAGATGGCTAAGGCCTATGTCTCTCAGTAATTCCTTCTCTCTGGTTCTCCCTCCTCTTGCCAAGGCCTGATATGTTTCTTCTGTGCCCCTGATCTCATTCTCACTCTCTTTCTGGACACTTGTAGGGGATGGAATGGAGAGGGGCCCTGTCCTAAAGGTATGTCCTGAGCCTGGAAATTTCTATTGGCGCACCTGCTCTCCATGGCATCAGACAGCCCGGGAAGATCATGCTAAGTAGCAATGGTTGTCCCAGGTGCCAGTGACAAAAGCAGGCATAAACAGAATGAGAAAAAACTGAATGAGTCTTCAACTAGAATAATGCTATTTGGCATTAATCAAAGATTGGCCCAAGCTGAGAATGAACTTGTTATTAAAGAGTTCTGGCTCTAATTTACAATTTGAGCAAAACTTTAAATACCTCTGTGTCCTTTTGGATTCTAGTCTGTTTTATTCCAGATACTGAATTTGTGACTACAAAAATAAATGAGAAGCTGTATTACCTCTACATGCATATAAAAATCATTGGTGTAAGTGGAGGACTAAGAACCCCCTAAGTTATGAAGTATAATGCTACACATATGGCCATTCTATGGGAAGTTACATGTGCTGTGCTGAACAAGAGCAGCAGTAGAGATGTACCTAAACAAACCAACATAGTACCCTTTAAATTAAAAAACAAAAATGGGGGGGGGGTTTTGTGAGGGCAAAGCTCCCCCCCATTCTTCTTAACAAAACCAACTAATTAGGCTTTTGTCACACTGGGGGCTCTGACCCCCCTACACCCCCATATGTTTTCTGTTTTATAGCTTCTCCTGGAGTGTTACTCTATGAAACTAATGTAGTAGCCTGTCGTGTCCCTTGCATTCAGTATTCTGGAACAACTTACAGTGGGGTCCTTAGTCCTCTACTAATGCCAAATCGTTGACTAAGGAAGCAAGATATTTGGTAGCAAGGCAAATTTTACAGCCCATACGGCATTATAGAGCAATGCTATTTATAAATCAACAGATGCATTTATCTCAGAATATCAAACCACAGTGAACAATATATGTCGGTTCACCCTTCAGGCAACTTTTCAGACTCATCCTTGCGAGCTTTATAATGATATTGGCATTTTCTCACCCGTTAAATAGAACACATTTTAGTTTGGCAGTTTTTGATCAAAGAACCTACAAAACTGCAATGGCCCATAACCTATTTAGTAATTTTGTCCCAAACCTCAGCTCACGTTCTACTAGAAGTTCTAAGGCTTCAACCTTCAAGATAAAGCAAGTGACACTAACTGCCACTAAGCACTCATTTTCTTGGGTTGACCTCTTCCTGTTGAACAGTTTGTTACCCTACATTAATACTGATAGCTCTCTCTCTCAAGTTTCAGCAGTACTTTTAAACAAACTTATGTTATTTCTTCTGAACGTAATGATTTTATTGCATTCAAATAATGTAACTTTGTACTAGTCTAAGTTGCATTTTGTTGTTGTATAATTGGCTGTATCTTTTCTGCCAGGTGTAGCTGACAAAAAGCATTGACCCAGTCCACTTTCTGGTAAAAAAAAAAATGAAATAAAAAATATGTATGCTAACATTTCTAGTTATGAAAAACAATGTTTGGCAAATTAAAGTAAATAAATTATCAACAGAAAAAATAAAATATTCTGCCTTACTAACACAGTCTGAAATCTCTTCACCAATGTAGGTACATTTTTTTTATGTTTATGATTTTGTTCTTAACTTAGAAGTACCAGACTCACCTATAGAAGCCCAGGAAGGGGCTTGCCAGATATCATTAAGCTGCCAGTAGAGGGCTCCCATCGTATGGCCTAACTTGTCGACTATCTCACTACGGCTTCGGCGATAGAACTCCGTCTGTACTTTTATGCACTGTGCCTGCATCACCTATTCAGAAGAAGAAATAAAAATAAGAAGGGTTACTTGTTTATTTTTCATACTGTATTGCTTTTGCAATAAACAGAATAAAATAATACAGTGAATGAATCCCTGAAATGGACTACATCCCTATTACAACAACATCCCTTGGTACACGCAACATAATGAACAATTATGACACAAGGGCAAAAAGAAAGAGAACTGTAAATGTCAAAACAGCACAACATGTTTGGAGTTCAGTGCTGTGCACACTGTTAGTGGTTACATTTCTAATATAGAAAACACAGTTTACTAGTTTATTTTTCCAGCTCATTTTATCCCCATCTGTTTTCTGGGCCATTTACCAGGATATCCTTGACCTCTGTCAGCACCTTCTTCCAGCCCAAAGCCACTCAACTCCAACTCATGCTCCCTGAAACACCAGGCAACCAGTGTTTCACCAGAATGGGCCTTGCTGGGAATGCCCTCCCTGCCTCTCCAGTGTAGTCTGCCTACTGCACCTCAGAGGCACGCCCACACTATCAGTCACCTTGGCAGAGGTCCTTCCAGAGCAGGCCAGGGAAGTTGGCCTGTTGTGGTTATTGAAGGCAGATAGGGCATCATCTGCCCCGAAGTTGGCCCTTTTCCTCTTATGTTCCCGGCACACAGCTTGTCGGCATCAGACACTCCTCCCCCTAGAGTTGTTGGATCCCTAACCGTACTCACCCCCAGACTCCACTGGGTGTCAATAATGCACTGAGATTCATGTCCCTGTCCCACCCCGTGCCCCCCTCCCCCAAAGGCTCAACTCTCCTTCACCTGATCAGTCCTTTGAAGATTCAGGTTCATTCCCAAACTGGGTCATCAGCATCGCGAGTGGTACTCGCAGTACTGCTAGTGGGCTGCCTAGTTAACTGTTTTTTATATGTAGTGTACATACCAACACTGCAGTTACCTTGTTTCAAGGGCCACAAAAACAACCAAAAAAATCTCCCTCCAAAACAACTGGAGGTCAGGCAAAAATGTTTGAATCTGAGCTGAGAAGTGCATTCACTGCTGATGTAACCCAACCTGTCCCTTCTAACAGTAAAACATTTAGAACAGGGTCTAATGGCAAATTATATGTGACCAAGGTTCACAAGTGGACTTAGGTCGATCACTTCGGGAGAGAAGCCAAGCTACGGTTGCTGCCAGTGGCAGTTTACAATAGCTGGGGAAGGTTAGGGGTAGGTTCTGGAGCGACAGCGATTCCCTGTGAAGGACCAATGAGCTATCTCCCCCATGGGCATGCGGTGTATGACTAATAGCTCCAGAAGGCTGCACTCACACCATATGGGAGATGCCAGAAAACTGGGGGAAAATGTTCTTAATTTACCAGTGACAGTAGATCTTCAAGAGAATCTCCATAGATCCACAATACATTAGACTGTAAGTTGGCAATGTCAGGATCTTGCAGGAAGCTTTTCCATGATGGGCCACCCCCATCGATGTGTGTACATACACCTCTTCAGTGCTAGCGTTGCCTATATAATGTGGTAGCCCCAACCATTTTGGTTTCCTACCATCAGCGAACAGAGTTCCAAACATCCCCCAATAGTGGGACTACAGCCACCCCAACCAATCATACATGGAGAAGCAGGGGGAGCAGAGCAAACAATGTCCACTATATGAGGACCATTAGTGAAGCCACTGACATAAATAATAAACTAAATGTGCAGTGCCTTACCAAATAGCTGAAAGCAAATGCCTGCTATACCATGGGGGAACAGCAGGTGAGAAATGGTATGGATCTATGGAGATCCTCTCAAAGATCTACTGTTCCTGATCTGCAAGGATATTTTCATACAACCATAATACACTGGACAATTACCAAGTACTGTAGTACCATCCTCAACTGAGTAGCCAGTACAAACAGAGGACCCGATCTTTGAGGACTGATCCTTCGGAGAGCAGGCCTTGTAAACAGCCAGGCCAAACCGAGCCCTCCTTCAGGAGACAAGATCTAGACAGTACTGCTCAGTAATAGTATGAATCCTATGCCAGGTAGCAGACCTGCAAGAGTCAATGGCTGAGACACCTAAAGCATGCCACTGAGACTGCCATGCCCCAGGTGGCATGCCCTTTAACAGTACCAGGTAGGCCCTGTAGACGAAAAAGATACAGGAGAAGATCCATTTGGAGTGGCACTGTTTAAAAACAAGCGTGTCCCCGGTGCCAAGACCATACAGCAAAGAGCTGGGAGAACAGGTCATAGTCCTTGGTATGGTCCAGGTAGTACCAGAACATTCTGTGGCAGTCCAATGAGTGCAACAGCACTTCCACCAGTTTCTGTGGGAAAGAGAAGAACACAGACAAATGAATAGACTTTTTCCCCCATCATGTCTTTAAAACTCTTCTCCTGGCTGGCCCCCATAATTCCTGTCCCCATCAGACCCACCACCCACTATCTGTGGGACTTACCTGACTCTGGGCGAGTCGTCAAGTGCACCCCCCCCCACCATGGCAGGGCCAAAGAGGGAAGGCCTTTTCTTCCCTCCACAGAGCACAATCCAGATTGTCCCAAAACCCCGCCCAGTTGATGGTATGGAGCTGGGGGAGGGGGGAGACAGGGAGTCACAATGCTGGTCAGGGATTTTCCTGTGGCATTTTCTCCCCAGAGCTGCCAATGTGCAATGGTGCACTGCTCGTGTCAGCATCTGGGGGCAACTTTCCCACTGCTGAGGAAGCCCCACTGCACTATCACCTGGCGGCAGTCTAACAGCAGGATGCTTGACCCCTCCCCTCCCCCAAGAGAGGCGAGCTGTTCTTAGGATGCTTCATCCTCTCACGTGGACAACACCAGAATGACCTGAGTCTGCTCCCAAACCCGGGTCACCAGTGAGGCAGATGGTAATGCTACCATATTACCACTGGACCAGCCAGGAACAGACTGATTTATATGAAATCAGACACAAATGTAGACACAAATTTTTGATCAGCATGCAGTGCCATCCGATCCTCGTGAAGCAGCAGGAAAGGAGGGTCATGAAGCAAGGCCTGCAGTTCAGACACACACCTGGCCAAGATAATAGCCACAAGGAATGAAGTCTTTCAGGAGAGATAGTTCATGTCACATGACGATCAGGGATTCAAGTACAAGGTTTGGGTCGGAGACCAGAATAGTCCTGTGGACTGTAGGGGCCCAAGGCAACAAGCCCTTCAGGAACCTCAGGACCACAGCTAGTTGGGCCACAATCTTGTCCCTGATAGGGGCATGAAAACTGATATGGCCGACAGGTGAACTTTCACAGAGAAATACTGCAATCCAGACCAAGAAAAAGTCAGGAGATAGTCAAGAAGCTCTACACAGGGCAAGGGGGGAGGGTCCAGGGATGCCGCTTGGCAGTTCCTTGTCATAACAGTGAAAATATCACTGCAACATTTAAATCGGCGAGTGCACATCACCGAAAACAAAACTGTTGACTGTGCACAAAAGCGGACCCACAATGAGCGAGGGTCTGCAATACTTTACGGGTGCAATAAAATACAAAACATTTTATGCTGGGGGCCTTTGCAACCTGCACCCCCCCTTTCTAATTATAATCAACTCCATGGTGGCCTGACACTGGGGTAATGGACAAAGCTTGGTGGGGGGGAGACTCCTTTCACCACAAAACCAGGAGATCGGGTACAGCGGAAAAAAAACAAACAACCAAACACTAAAAGAGCACTATTCCTACCCAGCCCTGAACCCAGTTCCTCTCACGCTGCAGATACCCACCCTCACCATCAGACCACACGGCCAGCTCAGGTCTACCTCATCAAACTACATCCCAAATACCGGTTTCCTTTACCTCCCTCTTCTGGTCGCTATCCTGTCGACTCACTGTTCTTTGCCTGCATTGTTGCTATATCTGCTCCCCAGTAGCCTTCCACATTTACCAACATCACAGGCACTCACACTGAGTCACTCAAAAGTGACTCTCTCAATTTGAGTTGCCCACATAATGGTATACCTTGCTTGGCACCACACAGTAAAATGCTTCTACTTGAGGGAGTAGGTGTAGTAAAGGTAGTAGTATTTATTTGTTAAGCACACATTCCTAGGGTCTGTAGGTGCCGTACAGGATGACAAGTCAAAAAGTTAAACTTCAGATCTTAAAACTTGATAAATAATAAAAAATAAACATAAGATCACAGTACAGATTTTCAGGGGGAGGCAGAAACTGGTAGCAAAACCAGCAAGGACTACAGAGTGCTAAAAGCAAGAAAGAGGAAGAACTCCAAGCCCTCTTGAAAGCCTCCACTGAGGGTGCTTTCTCACAGACATGGAAAGTCTGTTCCACAGGGCTGGCCCTGCTATTGCAAAAACACTGTTTTCTGATGATTTTAGCCTTGCCCTGGGAAAAGCTTGGAGGACCATAGGGGATGAAAGGTCCGGCAAGGAGTCAACAGATCACTCGGGTAACCAGGGCCCAATCAATATAGGGCCTTATAGGTCAGTAAACTAACCTTGAAGGTGATACAACTCTTCGCCAACAGCCAGTGCAGTTCACACAGGACTGGGGTTAAATGACATGACCTAGGGAGACCATTCCATAACCAGGCAGCGGTGTTCTGCGTTAGCTGCGGGCATCATAGGACACCCCCACTGACCCCAAGGTATACAGCATTACAGTAATTGAGCCTGGAAGTAACAAATGCATGTACCAGTGAGGGCAGGTCTTTTGGGCAGGATCAAGGTTTTAATCCAGGCAATGTTTCTGACATAGTAAAAGCCATTCCGGACCACAGCCGACACCTGAGCCTCAAGTGTTAGCCTCTTGTCCAGAATAAATCCCAGATTATTAACCTTCAAAGAAGCCGCAATGCAGAAGGAACCAAGATGCAGGACCATCCCGTATCTGTGGCCTCCACATCCCACCCATGACCACTCTCAATTACTATTACCGCCATCTTGTCCAGGTTGAGTCTTGTTTGTTGTTTGTTTGTTTGTTTGTTTATTAACAGCAGGTAGCACACTGGAAACAAGTTCCTTTACAGGTACGACCCACATATATTGCATACAGACAATACATAATCAAACATACATATACAATGCAGCAAATTGCAGACAAAAATGTCTTGTTACTTGTAAAATTCATAAAAAATTCATAAAAACAGTTACAATTAAATTGAGATTAAATACATCCTTAATGCATCGGCAAACTTTTTGACAGAACACAACCACCTAATATCTTGAGAATTTCATTCCAAATAAATGGAACAATATAAGCAAAGGATCTTTGTCCACTTTTAGATTTCATAAAAGGAATCTGAGAAACCTACTGTCTGACCTATGTCTAGAATAATGACCATCAATATATGGTCTCAAAACTTTTGAAATACTATGTGGAATTCCAGAGTCCATAACTTTATATATGAACTTGCCACACAGTATTGGAAATTTAATGAAACCGTAACCAGCCCATTTCTTTCAAAATCACACAATGATGAGATGACTTAGAACAATTTAAAGCAAACTTAGCTATCGAGTGAAGTAAAGTGGATTTCTTTGAAATCACTGTCATAGAAGCAGTGTCAGTAATCATAGCTGCATAGTTCACAATAGAAAGTAAGCAGCAATTTGAAATAACCAGCCTAGACTCAGGAATAAGAAATGAGCAGATTCTGTACAAAGAACCTAATCTACAATGTATTCTTGAGGTAACCTTCAAAAATGAGATTCATAACTTAGATGAGAATCTAGTAATACCCCAAGATATTGAAATGTATCAACATAGTCAAACAGTAATCCATCAAGAGATTTAACTTCCAAAGTACCAACCACAGATCTCAGTCTAGGTGGGGTACCAAAACCATCACCTTTGTCTTAGATTTGTTTAAGAGTAATTTACAGGCCACAAGTGAAGACTGAAATTGCACATTTCCTCTATTAAAGAAACACCTAGATCTCCAACTGACAAACCTGCGTATAAATTACTGCATCGTCAGCGTAAAGTGTTAGAGAAGCATTATTAATCACACTTACTAGTTGATCAAAAACAAAGAAAACAAAAGTGGCCCCAAAATAGAACGTTGTGGAACCCACACTTAACCATTACAGAGTCTGATACAGCACCCTATATTTAACCCTTTGAAACCTATTTGTTAAATAATCCCTCGTCCAGTCCAAGAAAGACTCACCAACTCCCAATGACTCAAATCTAGAAATCAACAATTGGTGATCAACTGAGGTCAATGCCTTGGTCAAGTCCACGAACACGGCATCCGGCCAGACACCCTTTATCCATGCCATTAAGTACCGCTCAGGAACTCGACAAGGCAGTCTCAGTACTCCTTCCTTCAAAACCATGTTGGTTCTGAGACAATAATCCAAAGCGATCCACATACCCAATCAACTGATTATAAACTATTCTTTCCTGAACTTTAGCTAAAGCAGACAAGATAGAAATAGGTCTGTAGTTACAAAACTCATGTTGTGAACCAGATTTAAATATAGGAGTGACCAAAGTATGTTTCCATATATTAGGTATAGTACCTGTAACAAAAGACAAGTTGAAAATAATACTAACTGGAAGTGCTATAACTGAGGCAGCATCCCCAATAAACTAGGACATAAGCCATCAGAACCAGCTGAGCTGTCCCTCTTAATACAATGCAACAATCTCTACTCCTTCGGAGTAGTAGTCCTTAGTACAGTTTAGGATTAACTGTAAAATCTTCATCAATCCCAAGTAGTTCACCTTGGACTGGTCACTAAAGGAATCAGGCAATGCAGTAAATTTCAAATTAAACTCATTAGCTATCTTCAGTGGACAAGACAACAAGTCACCGTTCAACCTCATTGAACCTGGTTGACAAACATTAGGCCTTATGAAATTGTTAATTGTTTTCCAAAAAGTAGCAGCGTTAGATAACCCTTCACATTGTTTATAGCGAATATAGTCTGTTTTAGCCTTCCTTATCTTAGCCTACATTGGTTCCTTAAAGTCCTATCGCATGATAACCAGAAGCAGAATGGTTCATTTATACGTTTTCCAGGCCTTGTCTCGTTGTCTCATAAGTTTAATCAAAGGAGGTGTTAACCACCCATAAGTTTTCCTCAGACCTTCTTTTAACAAGGGAGCTAACTGGTCCAAAACATGTGTAAACTCAGTAATGAAAAATGCAATGCAGAATCCACATCAGGGATAAAATATAAAAAGACCAATCTATTTTACCCAACTCTACAAAAGAATGTACATCAAATTTAGAAAAGATCTAAATCCTTATAATTGGCTTAGACTCTTCAGTCCCCATGTTTCAAATACAGAAGACTGGATGATGATCACTTAACGAATCAGAGGTCAAACATTTTATCATATTAATAGGTCTATTTGTTAATATCCAGTCCAGCAATGTGTGATTTCCTGATCTATTATTGTGTCGAGTGGGCAAAAGTAATAATTTGTTGTAAACCAGACTGAGACAAGACCGTATTTAACTTTGTTATATCTGAACCCATCCAATTTAAATTAAAATCCCCAGTAGTATTAACTCTGTAGAAACTCCAGTATTCAAAGCATTTACAAGTTCTTGTAAGCCTGATTTGCTACCATTAGGTGGAAGATATACACAACAAATAGTTAATTTTTGACAAATCCCAACAATAACTGAATAGTAATATGTTCACAATATTCAAATTACTGTTAAATATAGTGGTCTCATTTACCATTAAATATTCCTTAACATAAAACAAAACCCCACCCCCTCTACCAGTGACACGATCCTTTCTAAAAAGTTTATAAGCAGGTATACAAAGTTCAGTATCAAGAACAGGTAAGGTTAACCAGGTTTCAGTCAGTGCCAGAACATCCGGATTATATAAACTAATCCATGACTCCACCTCTGAAATTTAGATGTTAAGCAATACATTAAAATGCATCATTTGAACTTTATGGACATATTTTTAGTCGGATTCTTAGCTAGGTTTTTTTTTTAATTTATGTTTATTAGATTTCTGTATAAACATACATACTGTATACTAGTACAACACTTGTACAGGATCATAGAAATGACATCAGCAGAAAGCATACTTGCCACTACTCCAATTAATACGGAAAACACATATCATAATACCCTGTAGTCTGGTACGAAAGGAGTTGGGGGAATCCGACTAAAAATATGTCCATAAAGTTCAAATGATCAGTATTTGCCAGCCTCTTCAAGAGTGTTAGGTTCATCCAGAAGGGAGAATAGCAAGGGAGAAAAAACAGCACAATCACGAGATTGTTATTTAACCTGTTCAATCATATAGATATAGTCATACCTCTCAACCTTTTGTCACTGAAATGAGGGACATAGCTATTTCTGGACACTCAAAATGAGGGACACAGACTCTCAGAATGAGGGACACATCCTCAAACATGAAGATACAAGCTCAGAACAATGTGAAAACCATATGGTGTTCACCTGTACAAAGTTTATTTTAGATTTAGTATTTTAGAATATTAAGAGTTTTGAGTTAAGAGGAAGTGGCGGGGGCTGAAAAAATCACGGGATTTAAGAATGCATGGGATAGACATAAAGGAATTCTGGAGGTCAGGGGAAAGGGGCAACAGACTTCTTGGAAAACATAAACTGAACTTACAAGCTCAAATGGGCAGACTGGGTGGGCCATAGGCCCTTATCTGCCGACACATTCTATGTATCTATGTTTTTGGTTTAAAGTTTGAATTTACAGCACATTGGCTGTGTGGGCAGCACCTTTTCCATGAGGGACGGATGAGGGACAGAGGAATTTTAAGGGGAAAAATGAGGGATGTCCCTCTAATGAGGGACACTTGAGAGGTATGGGTATACTTCAAACAGAAATATTAGACCCCCTAGTATCTCTCCTCCACCCCATTTAACCAATTGAACCATGGTTCATAAGAACCCTCAGAAACCCCTGCAGTTAAACAAAATTAAAAGCATTTCAGAAACAACGCAGCATAGTAACAGTAGTCGTGTTAGGTATAAACTAGAGCTTATATAGTTGAAACAATTGCCTCCTATGTAGGGAAATAAAATATTGGGTAGCATTCCAAAATGGCGGGAAACCCACACTCACTCAGTTGTGAGCTCCAATGAGAAAAATAAGGCATTAAAAGAGCAATTATATGCACCCCTTATACTTCCCCTCACATAGACAAATAAAAGCTGAAAGATATAGAACAAACAGTCACATCATAAATCCACTTCTTCAAGATGGCAGGCTATGCTGGCCTGGTGGCGCTGAGGTCTGAGGTGCTGGATGCCACACCTCGCGCCACACCGGCGAACTGAGTTTGGGAGCAAGCTCGGGTGCCTGGGGTCAGCAGGGGAGGGAGAGGATTGAGCAACCATTAGGCTGCTCTCCTCTCCTGGGGGAGGGCATGGGACTGTCTGGTGTTCCAGCGGCCCTCGGTGGAGACCGGGGGTGCTGCAGAAGCACTGGACTGCACGTACACCCCCTAGCTGGCCATGGCAGGGTTGCCGTGTGCAGTGTCAGGAAGAGCACCATGTACTGGGGGGTGGGATGGGAGGGGCTCTCTGGGACTACACAAATAAACCCTCCCAACCAGAATGAATGGCAGCTCTTCCAGTGCCACCGCCGCACATCCAGTGCGGTTCCTGCCACTGCCCTTGGTCTCCCGAGTCATTAGCCACTCAGGTCCTTCAAGATGGCAGGAACACAGGTTCGTAGAGCGAGATGGTGAGAGAAGAGGTCTGAGAGAGTTCCGTAGTTAGGGGGTGATAAATAGAGTGGGGAAAAAAAAAAGATGGCAGGCTATCAGTGATCTTGCTGCACAGAAAAGTTTGCATCATGTTGCAGCTCACTACTCACGACTCAGTCCACAATGTCGGAATCAGAGTGAGCAAGTTCTGCCTTGTTCTCTTTGGCTCTGAAATTCCTTCCACCTTTTCTAGCCATTGACCTGCATCCTGAGGGTTGCTGAACTGCCAGGACTTATCCCTGTAAACCACTTTGACCCTGGCCAGCGAAGAAAGTAGTGTATGACTCCCAAGGTGCATAGCCTTTGCCTCACTGCATCAAAGCTATTCCTTCTGGACCTCGTTTGATACGAGAGGTCTGGAAATAATTTTACATCAGACCCATTCATTTCTAATGGGTAAGCAGCTCGGCCACACGAATCACTTCATCTCGGATCTCTGAGCCAGAGGATTTTAGTATGATAGTGCGTGGTAGAGTAGGTACATATGAATGCACCCTCAGGTTCACTAGATAGGCTTTAACCAGTGCTGACCATTGAAAATTTTCTAGCAAAGCAAGATTATCTTGCATGCAGGACACTAAATATGTCAACAGTTTAGTCCCTTCCACTCCTTCGGGACCCCCAGCAGTCTGATGTTCCCAGAGGGTTCGTTCGTTCTCAGTGGCCTCCAAACGGCTACAAAGTTGCCCATTCTCTTTGGTTAGATTAGCCGTCATTGCCAGTGTGGAAATAGATAATTTTTCTACTTCTGTTACAGTTCCAGTAATCTTCTGAAATGCTGCGCCGTGTGACTCTAACTTTGACGTGCTTTCTCAATTTTGGAGTTCATGGCCCACATACATGGACTCAATCATGATGCTCAAGGTGGCTCCAATGTCATTGGGGTGCCACTACTACTCACACCTGCAGGTCCTGAGGCCTTACATGTCTGTGGTTGTTGCAGATCTTTGGCAGACCCCTGAAGTTGCACCTTCTGCCTTCCCATCTCCACAAGTTATATATGTTTGCTCGAGACAATCTGCTGTGTCAAATTCTGAAACTTGTTTTTAGCAAAACTAACTTTTTTCTGCAAATTTTATTAATATTAGTGCCACGAAGTGAGGAGGTACTAAGGAGTGCGACCAGCCTGGAAGATGGCTCTCTAGTGCCCCCTGGGTCTTAACTAGCTTGATGACATCCAGTCCAGGATCTCAGCCAGGCATAAATTAAGTACTTCAACAGCATCCAGTGTCTCAGATGCGAAAGACAAGTATAGTTAGGTATCATCAGCATAGCAATGAAAACCCAGACCATACTGTCTTATGATCCCTCCCAGGGGCATCATATACATCACGAACAACATGGAAGAGAGGACTGACCCTGGGGAACACCACAGAGCAGGGGCATTGGGAGCAAGGAGATACTCCATATCACCACCCTCTGCATGCTAACTCTGAGGAAGGACTCAAATTAGCAGATGACTGTACTGGTAAGCCCACAGTTCTCCCCAAGGTGGTCTAATAATAAACCACGGTCCATAGCGTCAAAAGCTGATGAGAGATCTAGAACGTGTGTCTGGTGGAAGGTTTCCTAGCAGCAATCAGAAAAGCCAAGGCCTCAGCTGAGACCTCAAATGGAGAGACCTCTGTGTTCTCAGGAACCAGGCATAAAGCAGCAGACTGGAGGCTCAGATGCAACAGCATGCCATTTTTCTGGAACAGAAGATCTGGCTGGAAGGTCAGTGGAAATGGAGCTGCTAGTGCCTACTCCTGCAGTAGTGGAGACTAGATCTGCCTGGCCACAAGGGCACCAACAGGCTCATTCAGGTTGGTTCCTGTCTGACCTTGGTAAGGGACCCTCTGAATTAGAGGCAGGGAAGGAAAAGCAATGCAGAATCTCCCTGTTAAACAGGGACAAAATGCCGTCCCATCTGTGCAGCGGTGGCACTACTCCTTGTGATGCCGATGACCAGGGAAACAGCCTGGATCATCAGGGATGGCCAGGGGGAGGGTGGGTCACCATCCTCCTGCAATACTGCCACCTGGGTGACCACAGGTGGTAGCACAGTAGAAGGCACTGTGGGAGGGACTGATACAGGCCAAGGGTCCAGAGCAGCAGCACGCTTACTACGCACATGTGCCAATGACCTTTGCATAGTGCCTACATCAGAGGGGTTGGGAGGAAAACAAAGAAATCAGCCCTTCCATCCAAAGGATGACAGACCCTGGTGGACTGAAAAAGGAGTGGTCCTGGATCCCACAGCTGGTTGCCTGACAAAGACTACACAGTCTGAGGAGCTCCTCAACCCACCTGGGGTGGGGGAGAAACAAGGCAGCATGGAGGTAGGTAGCTGCACAGGAGACAGGGTCTAGCAAAGTCAGACACTTAGGGTTCCTGATGGAGTTTGGGCAGTGGAGAGCAGGAGGTGTATAAACACAGAATTGAAAAAACAGAGACAAAGGCCTTGAAGTGAGCAAGCAGAAATGCAGCAGTTGTGCATTTTGTGGGGATGCAGAAAGGTCCAACTCTGCATTCCCAGAAGTCTAACAGCCTCTCAACTACAGTATGATTCAGTTTCCAACTCGTAGGGCTGAACCACAAACTGACTTTAGCTGTCTGCAAGGATATTTAGTGAAAGCGCCCACATGGACAACAATGAGTGAGGCACTAAGTTACAACAGCGATGTCAACAACAGTGCTGTCAAAGAACAACACAGTATAAACAAGCACTGTCAAATACAACGAAACACAGCAGTAAAAAACAAGCGCCAATGGTAGCGGTCGGAAACTACATCTCACGACTGCTACCATTGATAAATAATACACAGTACATTTTATTTTTTGAGCGGGGTCTGCCTCTTGCACCCAATAACATGGGGGTGTTCTGCCTCACACCCCATTAATTTTATAACCAGCTCCGAGGAGGTGGGATGGGGAAACGCATGAAACCTGGGGTAAGGGTTCATTTGTCTTAGGGGCATCTTAAAAAAACAAAACACACTACACTTTGGGTGTGGGAAGGCATGACTTGGGAGACTGGGAACAGAACCCTGGTCTCCTGCTCTCTGCTGCCCAAGCTGCTTCTCCCTTAGTCCTCTCCACCATGGGAGCAGCTCAGCTGGCTTCTGCATTTTTTACTCCCTTATCCACTTCAGACAGTGCCTGGATAGCTACAGGGGTAGCGGTATTTAACAGTCGCTATTCCATCCCTATCGCTATTCAGGCATACACGGTTCCTGCAGCATGGTTTAGACAATGTTATTCAGGAAGCACTGTTCTAACCAGTTACCATGAGTGAGACTTCCCAGTCTGCTGCCCATTCTCACACCATCACTGACTCTTGACACTGAGGGTCGGAGTGTACGCCCCTGTTTGTTCAGGTATTACACACACACTATGATTGTCAGACTGTATCAAAGAGACATCCCCTGAACCGAGGTGACCAGGGCCAGGAATCTGTACAAAACTGCCCTCATTTCCAGCACATTTATGTGAAGGCCTTGTTCCAGTGAATACCAGGATCCCTGGATATGGTGAGGGCCTAAGTGGACACCCCTGGCTGGAGTCATCTGTGGTGAGGATTACCTGTCGCTGAGGTTGTAGAAAGGGAGAGCACAAGAGCAGGTGATTCCTGTTCTACCATCACAGCAGGGCATCCTCTGGGGGACTGCAGACAGCAATCAGATGGTATAGTGGTTGTGAGACCAGAATGCACTGGCTTGCAGTAACCACAGAGTAATCCATATACAGTGCAGCCATGCAGTAACTTGCAGTAAGTGATATGTCACAAAATACTGCATGACAAAAGGGCATATTTGGCATTGAATTACGCCATTCCCAGCAGTATACTGCAGCATTTTGTGTCATACTGCAGCACTACTGCATTTCATCCTGCCTGGTGCTGCGGCATAGAGAGTGTCATAGGATACATGAATAAGGTGGTCCAGGAAGCAGAGCACGATGCATGTCTGAACCTGGTTGCCGTAACACCAAGACTGCTTCAGCAAATAGGACCTGGGCCCTGCCCTCAGGGAGAAATGTCCAAGCCTGGACTGTATCCAGGACAACCCCTATGTACCACAGCCACTGAGAAGGAACCAGAATAGACCTTCCTCCATTCACCGGTACACCCAGGCTGTCCAGTAGCTGCCTGGTGCAGATCAGTGTACTCCACCCTCACTGCTGAAACTCTCTTCAGAAGTCAGTCATCGAGATACATGAAGACAAAGTTTCTCTCGGTGCAGTGCCATCGGCACCACAAAAAGGCATCTGATAAAGGCATGTGGCACCAATGACAATCTAAAGGGCAAGAACAGGACTTGGTAATGTTGTCCTTCCACACAGCAGGGAATGCCAGAGGCATTGCCTGATTTTGATGGGCAGGTAGGTAGGCATCCTACATATCCAGAGTGTACATCCAATGGGGATTGCTGACAGAGGGCCAGGTCTGTGCCAGGCAGCAAATGTAACATCTTCAATGCAGGGTAAAGCGGGCACTACAATAATGGGAGCAGCTGTCACTCCCTAAATCCCAAATTCTTCTTCACCTCAAATTCCACCACATCCTGTATTTGTTTAAACAAAGTCTGAAAGGAGGGATCATCTGGGATTATATTCAACACAGTCCTCACTACAGGATGATAAGGTTGAGCTGGAAGAGGAAACCTCCATCATAAGGTTCATCATCCCCACCTTCATCTTCCAAATTCTTCTCCATTTTTAGGGAGGTCAGGATTATATTTCACCTCATTGTCTCAGATGACAACAAATGCAATCGACGAAGCTAGGGACAAAGCTGTACCATCAATGCAGCACGTATGCTTTCTGGTCCTGTCAACAATGATGGTGCTGACAGGGGAGGTCCTGTTGACGGAACCAACAGAGCCACTTGCAGTGATGGAAACAGGTGTGTAAATATTTCTGAGAATGATGCTAGCATGACCTGTGAGTCGATGCCTGGTTGAGGGGTCGGAACTATCATTATCATCAGGACGGAACCCATTGACTAATACAGCAGCGCCAAAACTGTTGGTGTCTCAAAGACGGTCAGGGAGCTGCAGCCAACACTATCAGAGTGGGTGCCAATGAGGACTTACCCTCCTTCAGTGGAGACCCTCGACCTCACTGGTGAAGCATGTTTTTCTTTATGCTTATGGAAGAAGGAGGGTCTTGATGATGATTTCTCCTTCTGTAAGATTTATCCATTGTTCTTGCTGACCTTGGTGATGACACAGTCAATGACCATTGGGTGCCTCCTCTCTGGGGTTGGCAGCTGAGGGAGAAGTCAGTTTGGATCCCACTGCCTTTGCCTGAAGTTCCATGGCTTTCAGAGCGATGAAAGTCTCCAAAGCCTTTTCCAGTGTCTTCTTGTGGCCTGGTTAAAGCCTTGGCAGATCTTGCAGGCCCTCACCTTGAAGCAGGGCCTAAAGAGCAAACACACACGTGTGAGCATTGTCCTTGTAGATCTTGTAACTGCAGGCACAAAACCTACATAAAGGTTCAAAATAAAGGTTTTTGATGGTGGCATACAGAGATAATGATATAAAAAATTGTATAAGTTAGAAAAACAAACGACAATGAAAAAAATGATCAACACTGTTGCTCTGCAAGTATAACAAACGTTGGTGGTGAAAGAAAAGAACTGAGGAGTGAGGAAGCCGCCCACTTTATAGGCGCAAATCCTGTAATGTCACTGTGGATGGCCTCCAGCAGAGGAAAAGGTTTCTAGATGGTCCTAATGCTGACGCCTTACAATTTCAAAGATGTGGCTTTATGAGAGGGTTGTATAAGACCCTGTCTCATTTGTTATACAGAGACAGGTAAAAGCAAGGATCTATTTTCTGTCCTCTCCTATTTTGCCACTTATCTATCTCTTGTCTGTCAGACTGAGCAATCAAATCTTCCTTGTGGAACCTTGGAACTGGCCACTCCGATGGTCCCACAATTTCCCATTATCTCCTTTCCTTTATTTTCTGTTTCTGTTCTCTTTCTCTCCCCTTGCTTTTCAGTGGTTAGAAAATATACTGTATGTGAATCTCTATGTGATACTGGGATCCCTTGTTTGCAAATGTATACAGTTACAGTTGTAATGATTGCAGAAAGCTATTTGGGTTCACTGAACCTGAGAAACCTTTTGACTTCCACAAGCTTGCTTGTAAAGCTGCTAGCAGGAAAACCAGCTCTGGCCAGAATGTCTTAATTGACTGCACCTGTTAAGGACTGGGGGCCAGATTCACAAAGCTCCTGAAAATCCTGCAGCTACGGAGAAAAAATGGGCGCATGTGGGTTGCCACTTGTGGATCGCAGTTGTTCCCAAGCTATGATATTCACAAAGGTGGAGCTGGATTATGACTGACTCCACAATTTACAGCAGCTTATGGATGGTGTTGCCATAGAAATCCCCACAGCTGTGAAAAAATGTTACGGACAGTGGGACCCGGCATGACATCTCTGCAGCTGTGGAGAACTGTGAATACAAATTTCTGCAGCTGTGGAAATTTTGGTCCACAACTGGAGTTGTGGAGTGGCACTTCGTTCCATTTCACTTTGTGAATCTGGCCCTGGATGTAGCAGTCACAGGAAGAGTGAAAACAGGAGATATAGCTTAATGAGAACAGGATGCATAATTTAATGGCCCTGGATGTACTAGTCACAGGAAGAGTGAAAACAGGAGATATAGCTTAATGAGAATAGGATGCAGAATTTAATGGCCAGGTGAAAACATCTTACAGAAGAGAGCAATTTTTTTTGTTTAAAGAGAGCAGGAAACTGAGATTTAGAGATCTCCTCAAATGAAGGGCTTTGTTTTCTTTGAACTGCCTGTATAAGAGCTATTTTCACAATTTTAATTTTTTTATTTTATTGTTATTGAGAATGATAAACCACTACTTTCGAATGTTATAACTTTTCCTGGTTTGCCTACGCTTCATGACCTTTGCCTTGATGACATGGCTCAATGGAGGAGAGATCCTCATTGAAGATCTGTAGTTACCCCATTGCTCCCCCCTTCCCCCCCTTATGGAACAGGACTACATCCACTATCTTTCAGTCTTCTGCAACTACCCTGGTCTGAACTGAGTTACCGAACAGGCCTAACAGGTGTTAAGTCAGTTTCATTGTCAATTCCTTGAGCACCATCAGATTCATAACATCTGGTCCAGGGGCCTTATCTATCTTTAGTGCTGCTAGCTCTTTCTGAAGCCTTTCACTGCTAAATACTTGCTATCTCATCTCAGGAGCTCCCCCTTAAAGCCACCTTAATGCCGCTCTCTGGCAGAGGCCCTCTGTCATTCTTTGTGAACACAGAGCAGAAGTAGTCATTAAGAATGGCTATGTTCTGCCTGCCCTCCTCAATTATCCTACCTCCCTCTGTTAGCCTAGCAATTCCTCCTTCCCTTCTTTTCCCCCAATTTATCTAAAGAACTGTTTTTTCACTCTCTTGATCCCCTCTGCAATACACAGCTGTGTGTCTGCCTTTGCTTCTCTGACTGCCCTCTTGGTTTCCCTTGTTCTCATCTGGTACTCTCCCCGTTCTTCCTTCCCTGCTTTTTTCCTTGTACCCGATGAAGGCCTTCTTTTGGTCTCACTACTTCTCTGACTTTTCCAGAGAACCATATTGGTCTCTTTGTACCTGTTTCTTTTGATTACCATTCTTATGCAAGACTCTGTCACCTCAAGAATGGCCCCTTGATTGCCCCCATCTTTCCTCCACATCCCTGATGCTGTCTACTCCAGCTACCTTGTCTGGACCAGCTCCCTCATTTGGCTGAAGTCTCCCTTTTGAAATCTAGGACTTCAGCCTTTGATGAGGGCTTACTTGTCCCAAGTGTCAGGTCCAACCATATTCAGTTATGGTCGCGGACCCTAGTAGCTCCATTCTCCTCCTCCTACTACTTGAGTTGGTGAGCACCACATCAAGAATGGCAGCCTGTGGTTGGTTCATTAACCAGCTGCACTAGCAGGCAGTCCGCATTGTATCCAGTAGGGCCTGACTTCTGGAGCTCCTCGTCACTGGAATGACTGAATCAGTATCTTGCAGCTTTGGATCTCACACCACCATCACTTCCCCTTTGCACCCCCTTTTCTAGTTCTGCCCCTAGCTCCTTATTTCTCTCTTCCACATCTTGAAGTTCTATAGATCAACCCCATCCATAGTTTCTTGCCAGAGAATGCCATAAGCTGAGCCCACAATGATTCTGTCTCTACATTACCACCCTTGATGTTTCCATGCTCCACTGCCTCCATGCCTTCTCTGACATATAAGGCTACACCTCCTCTTCCACCTTTTTCTCTATCACATCTAAACATGGTGTAGCTTGGGACTGTCAGATCCCAACCATTATTTTCTGTGGCCTAAGTTCCTGTTGCCTGGAGCTCACAAATTTTATTTCCCAGGCCCCTGGCATTAAGGCAAAAACTCCAAAGGCTATGTAGAAACATAGAAACATAGACTTTGATGGCAGATAAGGACCGCTTGGCCCATCTAGTCTGCCCATTTCCCTACAGGATAGGCCGTCAGATCCTAGTTAACCAAACAGCCTATTTCTTCCTACCCCCACAAGGATTGCCTTATGTCTGTCCCATGCATTCTTGAATTCTCCACAGTTTTAGACCCCAACCTCCTCAGGAAGGCTGTTCCATGCATCCACTACCTTCTCTGTGAAATAATACTTCCTCACATTGTCCCTGAACTGCCTTCCTTCTATCTTTAAATTGTGTCCCCTTGTTCTTGCACGTCTCTTTTTCTGAAAGATGCTACCCTCTTGGACTTTGTTGATTCCACTGAGGTACTTAAAAGTTTCTATCATGTCCCCTCTCCCTTCTTTCCTCAAGGGTATACATATTAAGCTCCTTTAGTCTCTCCTCATACGGCTTCTCTTGCAGACCCTGCACCATTTTAGTTGCCCTCCTCTGACTACCTCTATCCTGTCTATGTCCTTGCTGAGATGGGGTCTCCAGAACTGGACACAGTACTCCAGATGGGGTCTCACCAACTGTCTGTACAGAGGGATAACAACTTCTGCTGATGATGCCTCTCCCTATACATCCCAGTATACCCCCAGCCCTCCCTACTGCCTTCTCACATTGCTTGCTAACCTTAAGGTCATCTGATATGATTACCCCCAGGTCCCTTTCCTTTTTTGTTGTTGTTACTACCTCCCCACCGATTGTGTATTCTTCCTCTGGGTTCTTGTTTCCCATGTGCATTATTTTGCACTTCTTTGCATTGAATCCTAGCTGCCATACTTCTGACCATTCCTCCAACCTTGCCAAGTCCTTTTTCATCCTTTCCATGCCTCCTTGTGTATCAACCCTGTTGCAGATCTTTGTGTCATCTGCAAAAAGGCATACTTTTCCTTACAGTCCCTCTGCAATGTCACTGATGAAGACATTAAAAAGGACTGGACCTAATACTGAACCCTGCGGTACCCCACTAGTAACCCCTCTTTCTTCAGAGTGGACTCCATTTACATGTAAACGTTAAAAAGGAGCTAAAAATCTACTTATTGCATCAATCTTTTTGCAAATGTTATTAATGTTATTGATAACTTATTATTATGTGCCATTTTATATTTTGTGGTGTTTATTGTATGTACTCTTTTGCACTTTTTGTATTTTTGTCAACATCCAAGCTGCTTGTTAAGTGGCTCCGGGTTATTCCTGAAAACAGGCCTTGGCCCAGTGTGCTTACCCATTGAACAAAGTGAAAATAAATACATAAAATAAAGGCAGACCCCTTTCCATCTTTCTCTTGATCCCCCTCTTGCTTTCTCCCATTGCTTCTCTCTTATTCTTCCCTAGTCTCCTTAATTTTTTATTTTTCGTGCTGAATGTACATTTTGTCAGCCCTCCCTCATTTGGTCTCTTCCCCTAACCTAATCTGAATGCTAACCTTATTCTTACCCACCTTGCTGCCACCAGTCACCTGTTCAGGGGGAGCCTTAGCTAGGTTTCCCACCCACTCTCCCTTCCCAGTGCTTTCCCCAGCCTCCACCTCCCTTGCAGTCAGTTTAACAGCTTAATCTGGCTCAGTTTCAGTTGGTTACCATCTGTATCTCCCATCACCAGGGATGAGGCTGAAAATAGGCAGAATTGTCTAGTCCTCCTTTCCCAGTCAACAAAAACTAAATAAATAAATAAACTGTCTAATGCAGATGTCAAACTTCAGCCCCAGAGCACTGGCCCCCTCTCATCATGTGAAGGCCATCACCCTTGCAAAGCCTCCAGTCTCAGAAGCTCCCTGTGACCCTGTCTCCATAAAGTGGTACTCCTCCATCTGACACCATCCTTTCAACCATCCATTAAACTCTTCAGTTTCTTCCTTCCTTATTCCATCATTCCCATTCCCCTTGTTCCACACAGGGAGGACCTCGCAAAAGGCCAGGAGAGCCAAGTGCACCTTCAGTCCATCACCCAGCCTCTTAAAGTCACACCTCACTGTTTTTACTGGCTGCCTTCACCAAATTGTTAGTACCAAGTGTACCAGCACCCCAGCTCCCCACCCCTCTCTGCCATTCTCCTTATCCTATCTTTATCTCAGATGGCTGATGTACCAGGGAAGCATCTGATCCTTTCATTTACCCTCCCTACCAGCCACTCTACTCCCTAATCACTGAGTCCCACTCACTAAATATCTCCTTGCTGACTTCTTCCTGCCCTCCCCACCCCTGGGTGCCCCAAGTCATCCTGCCCATTTGCCTCAACTGACTCAGAGTCCCCCAGTACCCAAGCCTATTCCAGGAGAAAAGCAATTTGCAGTCTGGATGGTGTAAGATTGGTCAAATTTGTTGTGGCTCCAGCCCTCTGGGACAGTGGGCCTCTGCAAAAGTTGCATGTGGGTGGTGAACCTCAACTGAGCCAGTGTCACAGCTGAGATTATTTCATCTCCGCTGCTACCAGCTGAACATGGAGCTCCACAAGGTCCATGCAGATGGGTCTGCCCCTCCTCCAGAGCATAACCCTGGAAAAGCCCCCAACAGTCCCCACAAGTGACTACCTCCCTACATCCTCTCTGTAATGATCCTATGATAACCCTAGACTGCTGCTAATATCTTGCTTTCCTCTAGTTGCATAGCACTCAGACTAGAACCAAAAAAAAGCCTGCCTTATATATGGTGTTCTGTTAAACATGGAGTACTTCCTACACCTCCCTGACTCACTCCCTTAACCTTGGTTGATACAGATGCTAAAACAAATTAACAATTTTCCAATTACTAATTACTAATTCACATTTTTTACCATCTTAGGAATATTGCCAGAGTTAAGCACCTTGATCCATTTGACATATTACCAACGTTGGTCCACGCCTTTGTGTCCTCGCGTTTGGACTACTGCAACTCCCGGTACTTTGTGCTTTCTGGGGTTGAAATCCGCCGCCTTCAGCTAGTACAGAACGCTGCAGCCCGGGTTTTGACTGGGACAAGTAGGTCCTCTCAAATTACCCCGGTATTGCGTGAACTGCACTAGCTACCTATACGGTGGCGGATCGCCTTTAAAGTCAGTTTACTGACTTTTAAAGCCCTACATGATCTGGGTCCGGCCTATCTGAAAGAACTCCTGGTTCCCTACTGCCCTGGCCGATCGCTTCGCTCGGCCGATGAGGGGTTGCTAGAGATTCCAAGAGTGAGTATGAAATCATCGGGTTGTAGAACATTTTCCTATGCTGCACCCACTCTTTGGAATTCTCTACCGTGTCGGTTACGGGTGTGCACCTCCGTGGAGGAATATAAGAGGAGTTTAAAACCCCATTTTTTTCAAATGGTTTTCTTGGAGCACTGATTGCACTGAAATTGTGGATTATAATGTAGTTTTATCTGTGTTTTATATTGAATTGTATGCCTGATTTGTATGTCCTAGTTTGTACAGCGCCTTGATAACAGAAAGGTGCTTTATAAATAAACTTTATTATTACTATTATTATTACACCCGGTACTGTCATCAAGATTATGAAGGGTCAGCAGAGCAGATCCTATGAAGATCAGCTGGAGGCCAGGCAGAAGTGGGAGACACCACTGAAACACAGAAGTTTCTCAGGGGTATAAACAAGGTGAATAGTGATTATCTATTTGTAAGAAATAGGGATGCAGTCACTGGGGACATGTCTGGAGGGTTTTTTTTGGGGGGGAGGCAAGTTCAAGAAAAACATGAGGATGTTCTGCTTCATTGAGAAGGTGGTGGAACAGGCTTTCGGTGGAAATGGTGGGGACAGCTGCCCTTAACGGGTTTAAACATAGTTGTGACACAGCAATAGAACTCACAGTCCCAAGGAGAAGCAGCCTGAGTTTGAGAGGTGGGGTAGCTGGGGAGAAGGGTGACAGCCCACCAATACAGTAGGTCAGTGAGGAGCAAGGCAGCTTAGGAAGAGCAGACTCAGTGGCCCCTCAGTATCCTTCTGCCATTAAATTCTATGTTTCTACTGTCATAAAAAAAATCTTCTAATTGGCAAAAGAAAGAAAACTATCTCAGAAAAAGTCGCAGCTGGGTAGTTTAAGAATTTATTCAGAGATTGCATTAGACATAGAAACACAGAAATTTGCAGTCAGAAAAAAAGACCAGTGGTCTATCCAGTCTGCCTTGACCTTATCTGACCCTACTTGTTCGTTAACAAAAGCATTGTTCAAAACTGAAATCTATATAAAGGGGACTAGGCTAGCTACCACATTTTAACTACTGGAGAGGAAAATGCTCTCACTTTCAGTCTGGGGGCCCCTGATTTGAATTTGACTCAGTGACACGTAACATCAGTTAGATGGTTTCAGTGTGTCCTCTAAGGGGCACAAATATACTAATTTAACCTTCACTGAACTGGTAAATCACACTCACTCCAGTCTCTTCTACAAACACTTCTGTGATTGAGCCATATTGTTTTCTACAGTGTTTTCTCTCCTCTCATGTCCAACATTGGGCTATGGCTGGCAACCACCAGCCCCATCAACCACTAACCTCGCTGCTGCTGCCTTGAGTCCCCACGTCTTCTGTTCCATAGCAGGGGAACCGCAGGATGGCAGTCCTCCACCCAGCCTAACCTGTATCCAGTAGCAGGTGGCATGCTGCATGGCATGGGGCCTGGGTGTACCAGCAGCTGACATCTTGACAGAGGCCAGGATTATTAATGTAACCCTGGTGCCACTATACCAAGGGCTACCAACCTTGCCTGCTGTTCTGGGTAGAGGTTGAGGGTCCTGGGTTTGAAATTAACAGCTACCAGGGTATCCCTACCCACAGTATACATACAATTATGGTGCCTCCACCCAGAGTAATGCTTATGTGGGTAACTAACAAGATTGGCCCAGCCCTCTGGGAAGCTATAACCACCCACAATCCTACCTAGTGACCTTTTACACTTGGTTTTATAGCTGTAACCCTTAACACCTAGAATGCAGGCAGCTAATGCCAGCATTAATTATATGCCTATGTACTGTCCACTTACCAGCAGGGTCTAGGCATCTGGCATTCTCCCTGCAACCCCCTGTAAAAGACAGTTTCAATAATACAACCATGTACTTCAATATACGTTGCGAATGTTTCAGTAGCTTGAAACCAGTCAATGATATGTTCATGAACCAAGTTAACAGTAAAACAGTAAATCAGGTTTATTGAGGTGTGAACAAGGAGAGTCGAGAATTTAGGTTAATGATTACTTTACAGCAAAGAGACAGATTCAAGTTACTGGTAGTCATTAGTCCCTGACATTCTCAGTCTTTGCAACTGCTGGGTACCCAGAGTGGAAAACAGGCATGCCTGAACAGTGCCGCAGGCTGGTCGCGTTGCAGCTGTAGTTGGTGCCCTTGATGGAAGAAAGGGTGATTAAAAATGAGCGAACACACTTGTAACACTGTGACAGGGTAGAATAGGACCCTGTCCCATTTGTTATGGAGAAAGTGTTTAAATGCAAGGATCTGTTCTTTCTCTTTCTGGCTCTTCTCTGTCTGGTTGCACAACCCAGTTTTCCTGTGAGACTTCAGACTTGATCAGCCTGATAGGCTCACAGTTTTGCTCTCAGTTTTCTCTTGCTGTCTGTTTTCTCCCTTGCATATCTAGATCTGCTGATATAAAATATGTGCAAATCATTGCATGGAAATGTTACTGATATTGGGATCCTTGTGTTTGGAAAATATATAGCATTACTGTTGAAATGTATATAATTATAATTTGAGATGACTGCAAAAAGCTGTTGGAAGCTAGAGGTTACCAGAGTTCAATTTTTAAGCCTTTTGCAAAAGTTGTGTAAAAGGGGGTATCAACTCAAGAAGCACACGGTGTTCTAGTAGCTCCTGCCTGATATTTACAAAAACAGGATGCTTGCTAAGGATGGGGGTTGAAAGGACTATATGAGCTAAGGTGCAACTGCAAGAGAAATTAGAAGAAAAAGGGACACAGACTGAAATAAAAAAACTATTTCATTTCTCCTCTGTATATAGTTATTATGAACAATTTTAATTTTTATGTTACTGCTACTGTAAATAAATATTTTTGGTGAATTCTACAACTGCTCCTGGTTTTCCCTATGCTTCCTGACCTGTGCCTCGATGACAGATGGTGTGAGAAGTGGGATTTAAGCCGTGCATACCCTAAGACAGGAGTTTTGTGCATGGGTACTGGACCTAGTACCAGGGAAACACAGAGGAAGGTATGGATTCTGCTGCAGTGAGTCCAGGAGTGGTTACCAGGAGAATGGCAGCCAAACTAGCAGAGACAGAAGTCCAGTCTGAGACTGTGTAGCCAGCTCAAGCTATGGAAAAAGAACCTAGAAGCATGATGGACTTTTTCAAATGGTGGGCTATACAACAAAAAGAGGCTGAGAAGAAGAGAGAGAAAAAGAGATTCAACGTTTAGAAGCACAGAGGAGAGAAGAGATGCAGCGACAGGAGCAGCAGAGGAGAGAAGAGATGCAGCGATAGGAGCAGCAGAGGAGAGAAGAGATGCAGCGACAAGAGCAGCAATGACTGGATGCCTTGCAAGCTATCAAAGGCAGAGGATCTGGCACAGATCCAGACGAGCAACAAAATGCAAGCAACTTTTGAAAGAGTTACCACAGCCTGCCAGTGGCCAAAGCAGCAATGGACAATCAGACCGGTAAGCTAACTGACAGGGAAAGCCCAACATGCCTACAGCAAAATGGACACTGCACAGTCAGAACATTATGACCTGGTGAAAAGCGAAATCCTAAAAAGGTATGACATCTCCAGAGAGACATACAGGCAGAGATTTCAGTCTCTGAGGTACAACTCTGTCGACAATCCTCGAGAAGCCTTCACCTGACTCAGAGAACTCCTGATAAAATGGATCCAACCCAAGAGCAAAACAGTCCCACAGATCATAGACACATTTGCCATGGAGCAATTCATCAACATCTTGCCTACAGATGTAGCTGTGGTAAAGGACACTGACTGGAGAGTGGGAAAAGGCTGTTTCTTTGGACAAGGACTACCAAATGGCCAGACAGATGCCACAGCAGCAAGTTAACAGCCAAGCAATGGTAAGACACTCTTTCCCATTTAAATGCTAAGCCTGATAAGAACTCTGGTGGAGGCAACAAATTCTGCCCAAAGACGTTATCTGCTATAACTGTAATAAGCCAGGCCATTTTTGCAAGAAACTGCCATAGTAAGGAGAATGGCACTGGAGCAGATTTGTCCTTAGCAAATTGGAGCAAGAACTTAACCGATGTGAAAGTAGGGAATACATCTGTGAAGGGACTCATTGATTCGGGAAGCAGACAGACCCTAGTGCATGTTAAAGTGCTGGGAAAACACTGTGCAAAGGGACCAGGTACTGGTGTCATCTACATCCATGGGGACACTCGATATTATCCCACCACCCAAGTGGCTCTGAACGTTAAGGGTGTGGCGCACCAAATGAAAGTTGGGGGTAGTACCAAAGTTACCGGAACCTGTGATTACTGGAAATTACTTTCCAGGATTTACTGAATTAATCAAGGAGGGAGTGAATCCTGATGTTTCAGCATCTATGGTGACAAGAGCTCAGGCAAAGAAAATTTCAGACAGTAGGGACAGTTACTTTCAAAGATTCTGATTTGTCTGAGCATAGATCCAAGAAATGAAAATTACATACCTACAGAAATTCTGATCTTTCTGTGTATCTTCACCATTCATTACTTTTGGGTTTTGGCCGGAGGTCATTGACCTTGAGCTCTTTTTTTTTTTTTGGGATGGGCGAGTCCGCATCGGGCGCCGCCTCTTGAGGGCCGACGCATCATGTGTGCATTTGCGGGGTTGGCCATTAGGAGTTGAGTTCCACTCTGCCCTCCCACAAGTTCTGAGTCACCGAGAGGTGAGAAAAAAGGGTTGGGAGGGTGGGACAAGGAAGTCCAAGGGACAGACAAAGGAAAATATATAAAACTAAATGGAGAAATAAGACGACTGAGAGGACAGAACAAGTTTGAAAGACTAAAGGGATTGGGTAAGGGTCCCAATCTCTGGAAGTAGAAAATGAGGAGGGAGGGAGGGTGGGTTAAGGATTTTAGAAATAAGGATGAGAGTGGGGGGAGAACAGGAAACATACCCTGGAACCTTGACCTGTCTCCAGATTGTATAGGAACTGCGAAGGAGTAGCTAAGAGGCTAACTGCCAGAATTCAAGGCACAGAATCACTGGCAATAACTCCAACAAAGCAGAATCGGCTATTCTGGAAGAAAAGACAGGATACAGGGATCTCTCCCGCCCCAAAGGAAATTTCGGTGCAAGAAACCTAGTTTCTTAAATTAATAGAGGTTATGTCCAAGGACAAGGAAATCAAAGGATTGACGGAAGAAGGGAAGAAGGAAAGAAAGGAGGCAACTGCAACCCCCACCCCACAGGGAGTGGAGCCAAGCACTTAAGAAGGAGTGCCCTCTCCTGACCACTCTTCCCCAGAAAAATTATCTCCCATGTGCTCAAAGTTATCCCACTCCTGACTGACAGAAAGGAGGGGACAAGGGAGAGGGCAAAGAGGGAGGGGGGACCCAGAGACTGAGGCCCCAGGGGATGGCGGGTGGGATTGTGATGAATGGTGAAGATACATGGAAAGATCAAAATTACGGTAGAGTGCGTAATTTTCATATCATATCTGTCCAATCTTCACCATTCATCACCCGGTGAGTGCCGAGCCCCCGAGGAGGCTTTAACCCTAGGACTGAGTCCCTTAGCTCACTGTTGATCACACTAAGAGGGAGAACTCATGGGTCTAGAGAGGCCCGAGAGTGGGAGAGTGAGACAGGGACCCCCGGAGGGGTAGGAAGTTGCCCTGACAGACGCCATCTCACCCTCGGAGAAAAGACAGGTTCTCTGGTGAGCGGAGTTAATCACCCATGCGGGCCAAGGGTGATAACCGGGAGAGCAACCATGCCATCCGCTCAGTGCAGATCGCTGTTCCTACAACCCTGGTAGCTACCTCACGCGGCCAACGATGCCTTGCTTGGTGCCTTGCTAGCTCCACGCCATGCAGACAGTGCAATGGCTTGTCTGGTGTCCTCCGTGTCAGGCATCAAGGCTAGGAGTTGACCTAGACTGGACCACAGGAACCTCTCATAGGTAGCATAGTGGGCCTGATGTGCTGCAATAGAGAGCAGTAACCATGCTGAGCAGAACGTCCTACTTCCCCAGAGGTCAAAATCCAGGGAATCTTGATCTGGGGGCTGGTCATGGCTAGGGGCACGAAGCCCATCAGGAGTATCCAGTTGTGTCAATCCTGACTGGGGATGAAGCACGGAACCTGGAGACTCCTGGGGGCTCAATACCGATGGCAGAGATCCCTAGGGCTGGGACTCCAGAAAAGGATCTCTGCCAGAGCATAATGATGCCTCCAGAAGGGAGCAGGACAGGGGCACCATATAGGGTAACCAGACTGAAATCGCCTAGAAAGGCGTCAAGTGCTCTGAATTGTGTTGAGTGGGTGGGGTGATGTGCAGGTCCTCCAACATCCTCATGAGGAATCGCTAATACTCAGCAAGATCAGCAGATGGGGAGATGTGGACAGATGGCTCTCTCCCTAGAAGAGGGGATGAGGAGTCAGAGGACCTCAAGTGTTCAGTAGCTGGCTGCTCAGGGGGAGGTTGAAAAACCTATCTGTCCATAGCCCTAACATAAGAGGGAAATTGAGCAGCCACCGCTCTGAACTGCTCCCAGGAGAGAGAGGCCTGCTAGGACCAAGAATACCCAAGAGTGGAGGAGAATGTGGCAGAGAAGTGGGGGCAGAGCCAACAACAGGAATCGGCTAACCTCTGCCTGGGCTAGGGTGCGCACCAGGAGCCCTAAGGAAAGAAGGAGCTCCGGAAAACTCCACAGCCGACAGCTGATTAACTAAACTGGAACTGCCTAGGCTGCACCCTGAAGAATCCTCCCTGTGGGTGGACCGGGGCCGTGAAGGTCCAGAAGGACAGTCCCCTACCTCCAAAGAATGAGGCCCTCTCGAGGAAACCAAAAGGGAAGGGCGAAGATCCACACTACGACTTCTTCCAGAGCCCGGATGGGTTCCAGAAAAAGGCCACCGCATGGACCCCATACCCCTCGACCCTTCTGAATCCTAATGTGCCCTCCTCTTCCAGAGAGCCAGCCTAGGCAGCTGGCAGCCCTGGTCAGCCCCCGAAGGGGCTATCCAGGGAGCAGCACCTTCCCCTCCTGTGGGTGCTCCGATCAGCCCCAAAGTTGGGCGATCTAGGCACACCACATGAGGGGGTACCACCACTGAGGGGTCAGAGAACCCTCCGAGTCCAGGCTGCAGAGCAATGGTGGCCTGTACCACTGCCTGCTGGTCAGCACCTCTGACCCTGGTGCCAGGAGATACTGTCCGCTCCTCAGAGGGGGGCTGGTTCCAGCCTGTCGAGGATACTACCAAGGTGTCCACGTGAACAGCCAACTCCAAAGAGTCAGACCGCCTATCTGACTCAGAGTCTGATTCCTCCTCCGAAGAGGTGGAGATCGAAGTTCTGTGCCAAACGGTGCATGGACGCCTGCTGCCATCCCGAATGAAAAGGGCACCAGATCCAGAGACTGCACCAGAGTCGGTGCCAACGTCCCCTACCATGAATGGTGCAAGAAGAAGACACGGCTCCAACGATGGCAGCAGCCTCGGAGCCGGAGCCTGTCACAGTGCTGTCCCGATCCATGGCGCCGTAAGTGGCGCCGAGGCCACAGACAACATCAAAGATGGCTCCAACTGTGCTCTCTGCGCGAGGTCAGAAACCCCACAGTGTCCGACCACTCCACGTAGCGCCTGAGCGCCGAGGACAGAGGCAGGAACTGATTGTGATTTTCTTTCAGAACAAGCTAATGATGTTTCTCTCCGGGTTATTTTAAGCAGCTGGGGTAAAACAAAACATGGTGGACCAATGTTTAAAAATGTAATGGGTTACTGTACAGAGTTTGGATTAAACCTCAGACACAGGAACAGACAGAACAATTGGTTATACCACAGAAGTATAGAACAGAGTTATTACATATAGCACATGATAGTCCTATGGCTGGTCACTCAGGGAGGGATCCGCTCCCTTGCCAGATTGCTATATAGATTTCACTGGCCTGGAATTCATGAAGATGTTGCTACTTATTGTAATTCCTGTGCTGAGTGTGAGAAAGTAGCCCCAGTCACTAGAAAAGACAAGGTGCCCCTACCCTTAATAGACGTGCCTTTTGAGAGAATTGCAATGGATGTGGTTGATCCTTTAGACAAAAGTAAAAAGGGTACTAGATTTATCCTGGTAGTATGTGACTATGTTACTCAATATCCAGAAGCAGTTCCAATGTGTACTGTTATAGCTCAAAAAGTTGCAGCAGAGCTTGCCAAAATTTTCAGCAGAGTGGGCATACCTGAAGAAATTATTACTGATCAGGGTAGTAACTTTGGTGCTGCATTGCTTAAGGAGCTGTACAGACTGCTAGGTATCACTGCCATAAGAACCTCCCCCTATCACCCTCAGATGGATGGTCTTGTTGAGCATTTTAACCAAACCCTAAAACGCATGTTAAAAAGGTTTGTAAAAGGGGAAGGGAAAGATTGGGACCAATACTTGCCTTACCTACTTTTTGCCTACAGAGAACTGCCACAGGCATCAACAGGGTTTTCACCATTTGAAATGCTGTATGGTGGGCAGCCAAGACGGCCACTGGATGTGATAAAAGAAATGTGGGAAGATAACCCCACTCAGAAACCATCATAACATCTTATATGTGTGCCCTAAAAAAGAAGCTGGCAAAATATGTTGAAATTGCCCACAGTAATCAGGAAGAAGCCCAAAACCAGCAGAAGGTGTATTATGACCATGAGGTAAAAGAAAAAGTTTTTGAGCCAGGTGAAAAGGTTTTGCTACTGTCAGCCACAACAGAAAATATGCGGTTAATGAAGTGCCAAGGGCCTTACAAAATTCTTAGATGTACTAGCACTGTTAACTACGAGACTGAGACCCCTGACAGGAAAAATCCTACTAAGATATACCATGTCTTTACCTCCTCAAGAAATGGGTTGAAAAATGCCAAAAGCTGCTTTGCTGGTTTTACCAGAAACCGATAAGGATGTAGCTTATGATACACTGGAACAAACTGTAAAAATGCTGATGCTGTAAGGTGAATGTTTCCTTAACCTCAGAACAAACTGCAGACATTCATAGTGTGCTAAAGACATTTAACAGTGCTTATACCACAGTACCAGGCTGAGCAAAATGGGTTTAGAGCACATAATGGTGACAAGGAATGCTCATCCTATTAGGCAAAAGACATAGATTACCAGAGCAGTTAAGAGCTGATGTGGTTAAGGAAATACAAAAATAAAAGAATTGGGTATCATAGAATTGAAGAGTGTTTGGCCATCTCCCATGGTAATTGTAAACAAAAAGAAAAGGTGTTAGAATCTGCCTTGATTTCAGGTAGCTTAATCAAGTGTCAGAATTTGACAAGTTACCTTATGCCCAGAATAGATGATTTAGTGGACGGACTGGGAAGTGCAAAGTATATCAGTACCCTCGATCTCACCAAGGGTTACTGACAAATACCTTTAGCTAAAGAATCCAGAGATGAAACTGCATTTACCACCCCTATAGGATTCTATCAGTTCACCACCATGCCCTTTGGTTTACATGGTGCGCCAGCTACATTCCAGCGGTACATGGATGTAATTTTATCACCTCACACTGGTTACTGTGCTGCATACCTGAATGATGCCATGGTGTACAGTCCAGACTGAAAAAGCCACCTGGAACACCTATGAGCAGTTATCCAAGCTATCAAAAATGCAGGTCTGACTATTAATCCTACCAAATGTGCATTGAGCATCCAGGAAACCAGATATTTGGGCTATGTGTTAGAAATGGAGAAGTCAAGCCAGAGGTTTCAAAGATAGAAGCTGTAGCTAACAGCCCTGTACCTAAAACAAAGAAACATGTCAGGTCATTTTTAGGGCTGGATGGTTATTATCGGAGATTTGTTCCCAACTTTGCTGAATTATCTACTCTCTTCACTGAACTCATGAAAAAACGGTACCCAAATAATGTGAAATGGACCCCAGAGTGTGATGAAGCTTTTTAAGCCATAAAGGCTGCATTATGTTCAGCCCCTGTTTTAAGGAGCCCAGACCTTGAGAAACCATTTTTGCTACAAACAGATGCATCCGAGGTAGGCCTAAGTGCAGTACTGAGTAAAAATACAGATGGGACGGAACGTCCTATTCTGTACATAAGTAGGAAGTTGCATGACACAGAGAAAAGGACTGTTTAACAGCAAAGTGGGCCATGGAGTCCCTGAAGTTTTATTTGCTAGGAACTGATTTTGTTCTTGTAACAGATCACAATCCTCTCTGTTGGCTTAACCAGATGAAAGATAAAAATTCCAGAATCACACAGTGGTACCTGGCACTACAGCCACTTAAATTCACTGTGATACACAAATCTGGTAAAGAGAATAGCAATGCTGATTTTCTGTCAAGATATGGATCAGGAATTGAGGGTTCTGAAGGTTGAAAACAAATGTATGAGTTTGAACTTTACTGTCTGCTGTACTGTTACATAAAAACTGATAATATATATGTACTTAATTTCTGAAAGCAGCAAATGTTATTAGAGAATAAAAAGTTTTGGAAACCTGTTTAATAAAACAGGTTCCTCTTAAGGAGGGGTGCATGTGACAGGATAGAACAGGACCCTGTCCCATTTGTTATGGAGAAAGTGTTTAAATGCAAGGATCTGTTTTTCCCTTTCTGTCTCTTCTCTGTCTGGTTGCACTAACAATTTTCCTGTGAGACTTGGACTTGATCAACCCGACAGGCTCGCAGTTCTTTGCCTCTCAGTTTTCTCTTGCTGTCTGTTTTCTCCTTGCATATCTAGATCTGCTGATATAATAATATGTGCAAATCATTGTATGGAAATGTTATTGATACAGGGTTTTAAATAGCTAGTATCACATCGCTTTTAGTATGCAAACCGGTGGTCATACTCAAAATCAGAAATGGATTGCAAAAACTGTGATCCATTTTTCTGTGGGTATTTTTTTTTTTTTTTTACAGTTTGAACGTGCTTGTCATGTCCAGTGAGCAGATTCTGGATTGGCTGGCTGAATCTACAATGCGACCCCAAGTTTCCCATGGGACAGTCCCACTTTCGTAATTTTACTTCATCTCTCCACTCTGCTCTGCCAAATTTTGAGATCTTCAGCATGCTCTCCACTTGCTGTGGGCACATACTTTCCTCATTGTAGACGTCTGATGGGAGGTGAGAACAGCAGCCAATCGGGTGTGCTCACCCACCAATAGCGCCAACATGGTAAGTTTAAACTAAAAAAAAAAAAAAAGACTCAGCTGGTTTCCCACTGCAACGTGTGCAGGTCCGTCTCACAAGAATAAGGATACACCCCACCCTGGGCCATTCCTCCATACAGCCCAAAGGCCTCCCAGAATGCTGGTCACATTTTGCACCCGAGTTCCCCAGGAGGGAGAGAGAGACACAGCCAACTGGAAGAAGACAGATGTCGGAGCATCCTCCTGACTGCATGGGCACTGATCACAAACTGAACTGCAGCTGCAGCAAGCACAAAATTATTTTTTATTGCAAACAAAACATCTGTACTAGTAATATTTTGCTTTATTTGAATGAGCTGAGGAAGAGTCTAAGAGGTGCTCAACCATCAGCTTTATGCAGGCGACTACTGTCTGCTCTACACCTCTGACATGTCTGTTCTCAGGGTTCAACAAATACTTCAGGCTGAGTTTCCCAGTTTTGGAAATGTCCTTACTGGTTTCCAATTATTAACACTGGCAAAACCCAAATTATGCTTTTGTCTCTGCTTCTAACAGATATGCCGTGGCAGAGTGTTCTGAATTGCAGCTGCAGTCCTAGTGTGTCCCTTCCTTGTCTGCTGTTAGAGAGTTTTCAAACTTTGTCTACTAGTCTTATATGGCCCCTGAGGATCTCCATTTTGTAATTTTTAATGCTTTTCCATCACGTGCCTCCTGGAGTGCTGGAAGCAGACAGTAAAGAGGTTGTAATATATGGAAAATAAAAATAATACCCCAAAATACATACAAAAATTCCCCTGTAATACACCGCCCAAAACGCAGTAATACCATCGATGGAACTCAATAATACTATCGTTGAGATCTCATAATACTATCGATTGAAGATCTCAACGATAGTATTATTGCAAACTCACAACAGCGCAAGCGCCCACCGACAACTCGAGCAGCTTTCACTGATCACAGCTTTGCTTTTACGTAACTGTCGATACAGTAAAAAGCCGACTACAGATTCACATCGCTGTAAGCGCCTGACTAAAAATGTCTGTGGCAAAAGAACAAAACCTGTCAGAAGAAAGGAAAACTTTTATAAAAGAGCAAGAAAACATAAACACTGCAAAAAACAGCTTCGACCTAGGGCTGCTTCAAAGACACTACGTGATGTACTCCGACTCTGAGTAACACTCTGTACTAGGTGTCACTGGTTCCACAACAACAAAAAGAAAATTACTACTGTTTTGTTTGCAGTTTCATTAACACTGCTTGCTTTTCTTTGTTAAACTGTTCAAAAGTTATCCAAGTTGCCGCAATCATTGGCTGTGAATTACTTCACCACCAACTCGACCCACCATTCCTGACTATTGCAAAGGTAAGAAACTACTATTTTTATTTTCCATATATTACAAAAAATAACAAATGCATTCTGGTGTAACAAGGCAGTAATTCATCTCGAGGATCTGGGGGCACTTAAAACCTCTCGAGCTTCGCTCTCGAGGTTTACTGTGCCCCCAGATCCTCTCGATGAATTACTGTCTTGTAATACACCAGAATGCATCTATTATTCTATTTGTTCAGTATTATCTTGTATCTGCATGTTGGTATGTCCCTTATGGTGGTCACTGTCCCTCATTTTGAGTGTCCACATCCCTCATTTCAGTGCCTAAAGGTTGAGAGGTATGGTGGGAGAGGGTTATGGCAGTTGACTCAGACCTTTGTTTTTGTAAAGGGGACATGGCTGGGAAGCTAGGGTGAGGGTTTCTGCTGGCACCCTATTCTGGCAAGGGACATGGTTAAGTGGGTGGGTGGGTAGGCACTGAGATGGGTGGGAGAGGGGTTTTGGCAAAGGGGACAAGGGTGGGGAGGGTGTGGTAGTGAGATGTGTGTGGGGCGGTACTGAAACAGATGAAGCAAAGACAGAGTTGATTTTAATGAACAATTTTATTTAGGTTATATATACATTTAAACATTTGTAATTTGCTAACCAAATTGAGACAAGTGCTATTCATTTCACAAATGATTAGCACTTTCACGTCCAAAACTGCTAATCAATTTTCTGAGCTTATTTAAAATCCTGCTGATATTGGGATCCCTTGTGTTTGGAAAATATATAGCATTACTGTTGAAATGTATATAATTAAGCAATAAGGCATGACAAGGTGTGTGTTATCTGTGTAATAACGTCACTCCTGGGGTGGGTTGAAGCTAAGGCGAAGCCGAGTGCTTCCATCACCCCAGTAGTGATGTTATTACAAGATAACACACACCTTGGAGTGCCTTATTGCAATTATACAATGGCTTGATGTTATACAAAACAAAAATAAAAATAAAAATGTTTTTAGTAGATTTTTAGTGAGGCAGTATATCTTTGTTTCTAAAAAAAAAAGCTCAAGCTCAGGCTCAGGGTCCATAAAATCAACACAGTGATGTTATTGTGTAATATCATCACTGTCTCAGGCTCACACTGACCAATCAGAGTCCATGAAATTTTCTGCCATTGTATAATTATAATTTGCGACTGCAAAAGCTGTTGGAAACTAGGGTTACCAGAGTCAATTTTAAGCCTTTTGCAAAAGCTGTGCAAAAGGGGGCCTCAACTCAAGAAGCACACTGTGTTCTAGCGGCTCCTGTCTGATATTTACAAAAACAGGATGTTTGCTAAGAGTGGGGGTTGAAAAGACATAAGAGCTAAGCTGCAACTTCAAGAGAGATTAGAAGAAAAAGGGACACAGAGACTGAAAGCAAAAGCTATTTCATTTCTCCTCTGTACATAGTTATTATGAACAAGTTTATTTTTTTATGTTACTGCTACTGTAAATAAATATTTTGGTGAATTCTACAACTGCTCCTGGTTTTCCCTATGCTTTCTGACCTATGCCTCGACGTCAGACACCATAAAGCAATTGTAATCCTGCCCAGATCGCCCGGTCACATTTAAACACTCTAAGCTGGTAAAATAAATTAGATGGTACCATTACACAAGTGATGTTTTATTGCAGGTAGCTACCCTGATGGTACTCACTGTACCCAGATAGGATGATGTAGCAGCTGGCGAAATTAAAGACCATTCAGGATGTTGGTGGGGACCTGGGCTGACACAACTCATCTTCTCTTCACGGCTTTTCCCTGTAGGTGGCCGCAATCTGCGTTCTGCTGCTGCACAGGGGCTGAATCCCCAATGCTGGTCTCTCACCGGGATGATGGTTTTGGTACAGGAACAGTCTCTCTGTGCTGTGGATGGCATGGGCCCAGGCTGGAAAATGTCTTATTAGATAGTTGGTATGTTTGGCTGGTACCTGAGTAACTGGAGCTTTCAGAACAGATGAAACCCACATTAATCTTCCCTGCTTGGCGTTTAGCAAGAGACATTTTCCACACAAACTAGCTCCCCTTTTTACACGGGAGGCCCAAAGACAATTTTCCTCTCAGCAGTTCACGCCACACTACAAATGGCATGAGGAACAAGAAAACTCTAGTGTTCACGGTAATGACCAGTTTCCAAACTCTAGCTTGGGGCTACAGAAACCACACAATCTGCTTCTTTTCACCTGTAGGTAGTCCTAGAATCAACCAATCAGCTTTTTGGAACCAAGCAGAGTCCACAGAAGGCAAGAACAGGCCTCTCCCTGTGGCAAGTAGCTGCAACACACTTTTTCTCCCCTTAGCTAGGAGCTTGAGCCGAATGGACTGTTCTTCTCAGTGGATTGAGCAGTTCTGACCTGTTCAAACACAGCCCCACTGAAGAACCAGGATCTCCGTATTCCGATTGGCCACCTTTAGTGTCAATCACAGTCTGAGTACTTCTTTTGGTGGGTTTAGGCACCAACAAGGAAAGTTCACAGTTTCACCCACAAGGTATTGTAATAAGGACCCCTTGAAGACCCCTTGGTTCCAACTGGTCCAAATGCGAGCGTCCCAGACCAAAATGGCAGCTCCCATAGTAAAGGACTGAATAGCAAACATAAACAACTCATTTATTTAGCAAGAGTAAAGATTTAGAAATAAACATTTACAGGTTATTGAAGAGCTCCCTCTGTACTACTAAGCGACTGCAGACTGGAGTCAGTCAGGGTTTTGCCTGGCTGGTCACGCGCTCCGAAGCACTCAGACCCAGCCCAGGCTATTTACATTATACACACTGGCTGCAGCTCTTAAAGGGATAGCGTGGCAGCATGGCATGGCACACTCACACACAGCAACAGCAGCACACCTTTAACTATGGATTTATCATCCCTTACTGGACATCTGCCAGGCAGTGATCACCAGAGGAGCCAGGGAGATACTTAAGGTAAGCCCCAAAATGGGGAGCCTACATTAATATTGTTTTCTGTCTTGGGACTGCCCTACTTGCTACTCACAGACCCACAGAGCATTCCTGAGGAAACTAAGCTCCATGGTTCTCTACCAGGATCACTGTAGTACCAGTCTGAAACCACTGCCAAGCCTCCTCAAGCTGAGGTGCACTGCTAATGACCTAAATTCCTCCAGAACCCAGATCACCAGCACAGCACAGCATCATGTGCTGAACCATTGAGTAATCTTGATTGATCTGTATCTAACAGTTTTTTTTTTTTCCACCTTATTTTGCCTTGTCACAGGCACGCCTTCAGCTCTTCTCCCATCCCCAGTTCTCTCCAACTCCCTTCCCAAGCACTCTGCCTAGTCTTCCAGGGGATCCCCAGAGCCACATTAGCTCTGTGGTGGATTCTGCTGGGGGCAGCAACTATCCCTTGCATGTCTGGGGTGTGTGAGAAGCAGTGGCTTGTTGGAGTTATGGGGCCTGGGAGCACTGGCCTCATCCTGCACGCTCATGTTTTTTTCAGATGTATTTTCCTTATTTAGGATGCCTATGGCAATTGTGATAATTGTGCAAGCACATGCAATGGTGTGGTCACACACGACACCAACCGGCATCCTTCAGTCAAGCGGCATCTAACTGCTCAGCCACCTGTAGTCACCCAGGTGGCAATATTGCTGTGAAGCCTGCTCCCCACCCTCCCCAGTGGAAGAAAGCATCTGCTGGGATGCTCAGTTTACCTCCCCGGCAGCCCCCAATGAAACAAGCTTGTTTCCAAACCAGAGTCAATTGTATCCCTGCCACTGCGCAGGCTGGCTATTTAACATTTTTTTGCTGTGAAAGTGCTCCTGGGAAAACTTCTGCATTTTAATAAAATGTAACTTCAAGTTCATATATTTTCTGTTTTTACGTTCACTTCATTCTCTAGTATAGAGGAAATTTACAAAGAAGCAGGATCTTTATTCCTTGAACTCCATCTGCTCTAGCCTCTTGCTGCGAGTCCACATGTGAAATCATATAACCCTTGGCTTGCGATCTCATAATCGTCTCCACAGCACAGTCTGTGATGACATAAAGAAAGGATCATGGCATCACGTATGGACAAACAGTAGGAGCAGACAAATAAAGAAATCAGTGGAAGAAAACTACAGAAGATATATGAAATAAAAGCTAAACTTTGCCTAAATTGCATCACTTTTCAAAGTCTGCTCAGCTGTATCTGAAGCTCTTTAGAAGGTTAATCCAAACCTGAATACCAAGAAGAGGAGGGGGTCACTTCTCAAGGATGCTGTCCTTGAAGGGAGGGTGTAAAGTAATGACTTCAGTGTCTTTGAGTGGGTTGCTGCCTCTTCTGTACCAGTGGCACTACCATAAGGACCATCTACCAGCAGATATCACTGTGAGCGCAGATATAACAGAACTGGACAGAAGGTGGGGAGGAGATAAACTCGGGTCAGAGCCAAAATGGCTGCTATGCTTTGGCCTGATAAGGACACAGAATTAATATGTAGCTTGGACTGAAAACTGTGTATTACTATGATGCAATAACCCCACATTTGTATCACATAACAACAAAAAATTAAAATGTTATATATCAAGGTAAAGCAGAAGCTGCTATTGTTAGCTCTTGAATCACAGAGATACATATACACAGTGACAAGCATACATTTCTGTCCGCACAGAGCAAAAGTCATGTATATATCGGCCCAGATATTCAAACTGCGCCAGTCTGAGGCGCAAGCCCCAGCGCTGCTCAAAATAGTTGCGCCGGGGTGATATTCAAAGGAGTTGCGCTGTTGAGCAACTCCATTGAATATCACCCAGATCTAACAGTTTTTATGCATGGCGCAGTGGAACTTGCGCCACCGCGAAGTTGCCAGAGTTGAGCATTAAATCCTGCGGTGGCTAAGAATACCACAAGGCGCCTACGCGCAAATTTCCGATATTCAAAAGGTGACATGCAAATGGGGCCATAATTTATGCAGGCGCAGGGGGCCATTTGCATCTATTTATGGCCCCATTTGCATGCCATTGCATGTGAGTGCGCCGATCCCCGAGGACTTGCTCCTGGCCACCCTGCCAGGCAGCAGCCGTCGGGGACGGCGCCCCAATGCAGCCCGATCGCGGGCATCACAGTTACATGACCCCCCCACACATCTCCCACAGCCCGATCGCGGGCAGAACACGTACATGTCACCCCCACACCTCCCACAGCCCGATCGCGGGCAGAACCTATGAACCCCCAGTGCCCGATCGCGGGCAGAACCTGTATGACCCCCAGTGCCCGATCGCGGGCAGAATGTAACCCTCCCCAACCGAATAACTCCCTGGTGGTCCAGTGGACCGTAAAGCCCGATCGCGGGCAGAATGTCACACAACCCCCAAACATCTCCCTGGTGTCTAGTGTCCCCCACCCACCCACGAAGCCTCCACCCCGCTCCCCGCGGCGTGGCGACAGCATCCACCGCCTGCCGCCCGCCGCCCGCCGACTGACTGTCCGGTAGGGCTGCCGCCCGGTGGTGCAGAGCTACAGCCAATGGGCGTGCAGCCCATACCGTACATGACAGTCAGATTTGTGAATGATCATTCACCGTCTGGACTGTCATGTCTGATAGCTACTGCGCCCGTGGCTGTAACTCTGTCGCGTGCAACCGAAGTCGATCGGCGGCGGCAAGCGGCAAGCGAGTGGGATGCTGTCGCCCGCCGGCTGCGGGGCGGGGTGGAGGGCTTCGTGGGTGGGTGGGGGACACTAGACACCAGGGAGATGTTTGGGGGGTTGTGCTGTGACATTCTGCCCGCGATCGGGCTTTCGTCCACTGGACCACCAGGGAGTTATTCGGTTGGGGAGGTTACATTCTGCCCGCGATCGGGCACTGGGGGGTTCATACAGGTTCTGCCGCGATCGGGGTGATGTGGGGGCGTCATGACGTGTTCTGCCCGCGATCGGGCTGTGGGAGATGTGTGAGGGGACATGTACTTGTTCTGCCGCAATCGGGCTGTGGGAGATGTGGAGGGGGACATGACGTGTTCTGCCCGCGATCGGGCTGGTGGGGGGGCACAGGGACCGAGTTGGGGGCCAGCCAGGGGTGGCAGCTGCTGTGTTGCGCCCTGCAATGCAGCAGCTCACCTGTGGGTGGCCCTCAACTTAAGCCTTTTTTTTTTGGCTCAAGCTTGTGCGGGCGCAGGTTGGGGGTTGCGCATGCAGAACTCTGCGCAACCCGACTGAATATCGGGTTGCGCAGGTTATGCATGGATCCTCCCCCTCCTGTTGAGCATGCATTCATTTGCATTGCTCTCTTGCGCAACCTGTTGCCAGTGGCGTAACTGCCTCCTGCTGAATATGGCAGAATGGCGCATTTTGGACTTGCGCATGGCGCAACCCTGTTGCGCATGGCGCAACCCTTTTGAATATCTGGGCCATCATGTATATCTTTACTCTAGGTCACCCATTCCAGAATTTATCAACACCTCTCAATGTGAAAATGGCATTTACACTGAGCGGTTCTGTCCTGGTTTTTTTTTTTATTTTTTTACTATTTTTTTTTCATAAAACAGTGTTAAACATTTTACATCTATCACAAAAACATACTTCTTCAGCCTTACAGTCTAATCCCTTCCTCTCTCCCTCCATGGCCTAACCATCAACTGCTATATCTCCAACCAGCACTTTCTTGCTGGCTGCACCACGATTACATTGCCTTCTCTGGACCATCTTTTATACAGATGTCAGATATCCTGACAGGCTGCATCCTCTGCTGATTTTACGATCTGTTGCTCACATGCAGAGAAGCGTTGGTGTACAATGTCAGTGTCCACGCACATGAGCTCGTCTAACTGATTTATTTGAAATCTGTCAGGCACTGAGTGGGTGCCAGGATCTTTGGATCCTGAAAATGTTATGTAAATTCGTTCAGCCAGGGCAAAGTTACGGAGGTGCAAAAAAGTTACACTAGCCAAAATTAGGACCTTTTTTTGCCCACCAATAACTAAAAACCTAGGTTGATTTCAAACCTTAAACTTGCAGGTTTAATAGAGTTTGGCACACTTTTTATGTCCCCAACTGTCTCCCTTTCTGAGTAATTAACAAAAAAGGCCAATTTTCACGCATGAAATGAGCATTCTAAAGATAACTGATTTTTTATGCTCATACTTATTAATGTGATTGCCTGACGAAACTCTGTGTATGTCTAAGACGGCGGGGCTATAGACCTCACCACAAGGTGATGCCTGCTGCTGTAAACAGAGTCTGTTTCTGTTTCTAATGTGTTCACTTACTGGAGGTGGAACTAGGGATCAGTCCATAATCACGCTTCTACTGAAGGAAGCAGCATGACATTTTCTTTGCAGCTGCCATTGTCGTACCGTGTTAAGCACGAAAAAAGGGCCATTACTTTTTCTTACTTTTACAGCCAGAAAAGAAGGTGCCCACCCCATGTGCTAGTTAAGACCCTGCCCCTGCTTTTGTATTATACCCCCCCACCCAACAGATAACGCAACACTGGGGTGCCAATCCCTGGTACCAGCTAAGTAAAACTATATTTATCCAACACCGGGTGCCCACCATTAGTGCCAGTTAAGAAGCCCACCTTTCTGTTTTTTTCCCCACCACCCACCCCGCCTCATAGAGAATTTGACAGTGCGGTGCCCAATCCCTGGTGCTGGCTCAGACCCCCTCCCCCCTTTCGCAATTCTGTGAAACACCGGGGTGCCCACTCACGGTGCTGCCAACATTCAAGCCGACATTGGGGTGCCCAATTCACAATACTGGAACCTGTAAAAGGAAAAACAATCCCTCAAAATCTTTTTTTTTTTTTTTTAATAACCTGAACTGGAAAAAATGTCCATCGATGTCTTTGCGACTTACAATCCTTCCTTCCCTCCTCCCAACTCCACCTACCCACCCGACCCCCCACTCAGTACCCACTGCCCCACTCCCCACATCCTCACTTACCAACAGAATGTCCAGCACCATAATCCACTCTCTGCCATGAAAGATGTCCCCTCCTGCAACTGTGAATGTGAACTGAGGAAACAAGATGAGTAAGGGCTGAAGAACACAAAGCAGACAAAGTAAGGAAATAAAAAACATTGGGGTTTTAGGTCTCTGGAGTCTTGGTGAATCAGTGGTACGGTGTTCCCTGGAGTTGTCAACCCTAATGCCCACCCGTCCCCTGAACAAACAAGGTAATAAGTGATCCCTTTTGCTGGCCCTGTATGAAGAAAGCTATGACTGATTCTTCTGGCCACATGTGGTGAGCTAGACTTATTTTACCTTGTGCTTCAGACAGGAGACTAGAAGCTGGGGAAGGGGGGGTTGATATTAGGGATGGCAACCCCAAGGAACACCCTATCACTGATTCATCAAGAAGCCTGAGACCTAAAACTCTAATCTTTTCCATTTTTATGTTTGCTTGCACGCATGTGCAAGAAACATAGTGCCATCATCCGAGTTTTCCAGAGGTGTGTCAGCCTCTTCCAATTCAGTCAGTGTGATTGCAGGCACAGTCGCAGTGCTCCAATCATTGCCCGAACTGTCTATGACAGCAGTTGAAAATGCAGTGGCATACAGTTGAAAGGAGAGCTCCTTCCAGTGAGCAAAGCTCCCCAACACATCGCATGCATACTGCGTGCTCACGTGCTCCCCACGCACATACTGTATAGCTGGCGGGTGCCCAATGCCCGTCGGCTCCCGCCCCAAAAAAAACTTTCCAGGTGCCACGCTGGGAGCCCACCCCAGTGTGGCACACGTCCATATGGCCGACAGGGTGCCCAATCCTTATCGGCTCCAGCTCCCCCCCCAAACAGCCTTACAGCTGCCACGCTGGGAGCCACCCCAGCGTGGCACAAGTCCATATGGCCAACGGGGGTGCCCAATCCCCCGTCGGCTCTAGCCCCTCCAAACAGTCTTCTAGCTACTATGCTGGGAGCCCACCCCAGCGTGGCAAACATCCCCCGTCGTCTTCCTTAAAAAAACAAAAAAAACTGTAAAAAAGAAAACATTCCCTCGGCGTTCTCCCAGCCCACCTGCGCCCACCCACTGTGCACCCTGCCTCCCCACACCACCCCTCACCACATACTTACCTCCGGAGTCTAGCGCAATGATCCTCGGTGGTCCGGGAACATGTCTGCACTCTTCAGAGCCGACTATGAACTGAGGAAATGCCGGTAAGCTGTATAATGTAATAGATAGGGTTTTTTCAACTTTGCTGCATATCTCGGGCATTTTGGGGAATTTTTGCACCAAATTTTCAACATGGGGTTTTTGGGACCCCTTCTCATGAATGCTGTCACTGTCATGGCGTTAATCAGGCCCGAAGGGTGATTTCGCAGTCACTGTGCGAAATCACCTTTTGGGACCGATTAGCGAAGCGACACTGCCAGTGTTCGCAAGGTGGGCTCTCAAAAGCCTATTTTGTAATTTGGTGGAAAATCTAAAAATAAACTGTTTCGAGCATCGTCGCGCGCAGTTCCTCACGCGCCCAGTAAGTTCGCAATTTTCAATATTTTCAATTCAGATTTTCAACATTGCCATTTTCCCACACCTCCTTATGAGCAGTACAGCTGTCATTTTCACATCTTGCTCACAACGAGCTCACCATGTAGCGCACAATGGCGCAGTCGGTGTGCGAAATCAATGTATGGGACACATTAAGAAAATCACAGTGACACTGATTATGAGCAGAGGTCTTAAACTGGCTATGTTGAAAATTTGGTGAAAAAATTCCCAAAAATGATCATTTTAGGAGCACACGTTGCGCAGTTCCTACGTACGCTGGCAAGTTTGCAAATTTGTAATATTTGCACACCAGATTTTCAACAGTGCCATTTTACCACACTTTCTTGTGAGCAGTACAGCTACCATTTTTTACATTTCGCCCAAAATGTGTTTCCGCACATGTAGCACACAATGGTACAGTCTGTGTGCAAAAACAATGTTTGGGACAGATTAAGAAAATCACAGTGACACTGGTCATGAGCAGAGGTCTTAAAATGGCTATGTTGAAAATTTGTTGACAAAACTCCATAAAATGACTGTGTTACGAGTGAGCATTGCGCAGTTTCCACGCACCCTCGTAAGTTCATGAATTTGTAATATTTTCAGTCCAGATTTTCACCTGTGGCATTTTTCCACACTTCCTTATGAACAGTACAGCTGTTGTTTTTCACACCATGTCGGAAATGTGTTATTGCACTTCCAGCACAGAGATGCGTGGTCGCTGTGGGAAATCATTGTTCGGGACGGATAAAGAAAATCACAGTGACACTGTTCATGATCGGAGGTCCCAAAATGCCTGTGTTGACAATCTGCTGTAAAAATCCCCAAACTACATTATGGGTGTGCATTGCACAGTTTCTATGCACGCTCGTGACTTCACCAGTTTTTTTAATATTTTCACTGCAGATTTTCACATTGACATTTCTTACACCTCCCCATGAACAGTACAGCTGTCATTTTTCACATCCTGTTCGAAATGTGTTTTCGCACCTGTGGTGCCAAATGCTGTAATCGCTGTGCAAAATCAGCTTTTGGCTAATGAACTGATATTGTCACTGTTCATGAGGTTGGGGGTCACAAAAAAACCATGTTGACAGTTTGGAGTGAAAATACCAACGAGCGTTTCCGACCATAACACCCCACCCTGTAGAGACTGACAGGCATCAGGGGTGTGACTTGGGATTGTGGCCTGTAATGCTCATACCATTCCACCCCCAGCCACACCCTGCAGCCAGTGAGAGGCGCTGAGGTGTGCCTTGGACTCTTCGGCCCCAAAGTTCACCCCATTCTCCTATATAGCACCCATCTCACCATATTTCCTGATGGAATGGGGTGAACATAAGGGCCAAAAACCCCAAGGCACACAGTGACACTTGTCAGTGTCTGCATGGTAGGGTGTGGTGACATGGCGTGGCCAATATGCCTGATGACCCAAAGGCACACCCCAATGCCTGTCAGTATATATATATATTTTTTTAATTTAGTTGTTTTTTAACCAGGTATAGCACACTAAGCTGAAAGCTTTTTCACAGGAGCGACCTGGGAGCACAAGGAGGTTAAGTGACTTGCTCAGGGTCACACAGTATGCAAGTGGAAGCTGTGGGATTCAAACCCAGGTCTGGTCTGCTGGATTTCACCAGATTTGCAGCTCAGAGCCTTAGACCACTGCGCTATACTGCCTCCTTTTATATGCAGGGTGGTGAGTTTGGCTTCAGTTTAATGCTTCACTGCCATTCCTGTTATACAGCTCTGTAACTCCTACACTGCCAATGCCAGCAAGCAAACATTCAGCATTGACAAATGCTTGTTTATTTCCTACACACACACACACACACACACACACACACACAGTATTCACATGCTTACAGGAACAAAAGACACACACCTACAATTTTATACACACACATTCGCATTCACACTGGATGCTCAGATACACGAAGGCCCATGATTACAGGTCCACACTGTGATATACACTGGCCCATGCTTGCATGCTTACAGGTCCACACTGTGATATACACTGGCCCCATGCTTGCATGCTTACAGGTCCACACTGTGATATACACTGGCCCATGCTTACAGGTCCACACTGTGATATACACTGGCCCACACTTGGTCACTTACACACACAAATACATACATAGTCACACAGTCACATACATACATGTACACTCTTGAAAACATAATGACCCAAAGTCAAATACACACAGGTGAACGACTGCATACACAAACTTACATACTGAAAGGCGCATGCTAAGATGTACACGGGAGCGTGCATGGAGCTATGCAGAGACAGAACACTGAACTACTGGGGACAAAAACAGGGAGTGAGTAGTGTGGAAAGCAACATGAAGGTACCTGTGGGGACAGTGGGACACATGGACAAGGGCCAAAAAAGAGCTGCTCAAGAGGAGAGAGAAACAAAGCTACTTTGTTGGGGGGTGGGGTAAAAGACTCACAAAGCAGTGGAAGGGAGAAATTCAAAAATGCAGCATCAAGGTTGGTCCACAAATGGGCTTTCTAGGAAAGATACTTACAGATGGAGTAGCTGTGGAGGGGGCAAAGTCACCTATAGATGATGTTAATGGGGAGAGATAAAACTACCTTGGAAGAAAGGGAGAATGATTAGCTGCGGAGGGGGATAACTGAGTGGGGGGAAGTGTGTAGCAGCAGCAACCATAAAAGTGATAACTGGGGGGAAGCATTGCAGCAGTGGCTGCTGACAAGATAGTCAGTCAGGTAGGAGAGTGCAGCAGCACAGGTCACTCATGACCTGGGTGGTTGGGACAGTGTAGGTTTCTCTCTTGTACATACCATCCTCTCCAAGTCAGAGCCCTGGTCTTATTACTCTTCAGGACTCTCTATCACCCATTATTACTCAGACACTGAGCCTATCACTCTTCATACAACCCAATGCTCTCAGCGTCTCAGCTCAGTTCCTCACCATCACTCTAACATTGTCTCCTACCTCTCTAACAGATAGCTACTGCTGGTGCCAATGCTATGTAATAACACCAGAGACACTTAAGTCATGGCTACTGTGGGACATTAAAATCATGGCTGGTGGAGGAGAACACAGTGGCAGGGCTATTAAAATCATCGCTGGCAGGTGAACATTTTGTGGGTGGGTTGCAGATGAGATGACTATTAAGAACAACTTTGCACAAGGCAATACTATGATTTCAGGTTTTCTCATTAAAACTTCTAGAAAAAAATTTAAAAATTCAATAAGATAAATGCCAAAAGCTCTGAGTTACTGCAATCAAATTCTGTGGATACTTGAAAGTTATTGCTGCAACTCTTATTAAGTCTAGTGGCACACTGCAGAACCTTTTTCTCAGACACGGCACTGCAGCTGCCTCCTGACACACTGTATGGTGGCACCAAGTTTAGGTTCAGGGGCCCAGGGTGTGGTGGCACCATGGGGACCATGCCATCCAGGTGGTTAATGCAGTATAGCTGCTTCACACTTTCACTGAGGGATGTGTACTGTTACTGGCTGCAATCATGCCTCAGTAAGCATGAATAACGTCTCTATAACCCAAGACTGGGGTAAAAAAAAAAAAAAAAAAAAGTAATACACTATGTTTTTTTCTGGAATGTAAACTCAAGCAATCATTAGTTCTGTAAAACATTCCTAGCCTGTGTGTCATCAAAGACAGTAGGAGGTCCACATGTTCGTTATAAGAAAGGCATGGGTTCAGTAACATGCACAGATATTGAGGATATGCCTATACATTATATATATATGTGTGTGTGTGTGTGTATATGTATATATATATATATGTAGTATTATTTATGGGGCTCGATTTTAGAAGGGGATGCGGCGGTGCAGCGGACTTGTGGCAGGGTGTTTGACACAAGTTGCAACTTGCACCAAACATTGCGGCAAGCGCGATTTTAAAAGAATTGTGCCACAAATGCCCTCCACAAGTCCAGAACATGGGATGCAGGTAGTTAGACCAGGTACTCCCTCATCTAACTTTGCATCCGGGATCACAGTACTTGCACCAAACCTTTGGCACAAGGTGCTGTAAAGTGGAGAAAGTGTCATGACTGTGCCAGCCCTTCTAAAATCAGAGTGAACTGCATCCGAGGGGCTTTGGCGTAGCTGCGTCAAACTTTTCGGTGGACGCAGGACTTGACGCAAGCCCTGCATCCACCTTATAAATTCGAGCCCATAAAGTGTAAGAATGTCGTAACCAAATGTGGTGCTGCCACAGGACCCCTTTGTTAATGAGATAACTTGCATCTCTATTGGGCTTATCCCAGGAGACAAAATTTTACTGAATGAATAAACAAACAAACCTGAATTCACATCTTAATGCTGCAGCTATATTCAGCTACTTTGGTCCAAATGTGCATCAGTGCATGGCCTAGCCATTGCTGACTTGAATAACCACTTATCTGTCCCTGGGGACTAGCACTCACTGACTGCTACTTGTCTTCCTGAACAACAGAGTCTTACCAGCAGAACATCTCCTCTGCCAATTCCTTGGCCGCCATCTACAGCAACAGGAACTTGCTGTGTCTCAGCAACAACAGCAGCAACGGCAACCTGTCATCCCTGGAGGGTGACCTGTTGCATCTGTGAAGCCAGACAGAAGACCGGACAAGGAAAACACTGTGACCGCCATCGCAATCATTATCATGGCTCTCTGGTCTATCATGTGGGTACTGAAGAGATGGTGGGGAATGTACAGGTTGTGTATTAAGAGAAAGAGAGCAAAAGCAGCATGCATTTGATAGAGTGGTTTGTAAAAAGGTTAGGAGAGCTTGCTGCTGTCCATCTGTACTTAGTGTGCTCAGTCTGTGAGCAAATTAGTGAATGACATTGCTGGGGTGGGAAAGTAAGCCTGGCTGGGGTATGTCATTCTCTAGGTCTGCAGAACTCTGCGAAACTGACTGAAGGAGGAGCCCAAGGCTATTGTTCTACAGCTCAGTTGCTCAGTTACTGGGAGGGAGTGCCCTCTGCTCTCCCCCATGCATAATATTTAAGACCATATAAATGTACCGAATGTGACACAAGTTTTGGCCAGAAGAGTGGCCTGATAAAACATCAGCGAATTCACTCTAAAAATGGGAAAAAGAGACAGGTGCAGGTTCTGTAGTAAAGAATTTAGAAACATTCGTACGTCTTGTGGCTGGATGTGAAGTACTCATGCCAGAAAGGCTCTATACTGAAAGACATAACGTAAAAAGACTGATCCACTGGAAACTATACAAACACTATAACACACAGGTAGCAGAGAAACACTGGAAACACAAACCACAAAGAATCACAGAGAATGAAGAAGTAATGATCACGTGGAATCACCAATACCAACTGTCAAGAAACTGGAAGCGAGAAAATCAGACATTATAATAGAAGAAAAATGAACAAATGTAGCATTGCTGATCGAAATAGCCACCCAGTGACTACAGTCAGTTCATAGAGAGACACAAAATCATGAAATACCAAGATATGGAAGCAGAAACTAAATTGCTATGGAATAAGGACATACAAATTGTTCCAATAATACTCAGAGTAGCGGGGCTAATCAAAAAGAACTTTCAGGCACATCTAGATATGCTACCAATATCCATGACACACTATGAACTGCAAAAGGGAGCCATCCTGGGGAAACCGCACGTGCTGAGAGCGGTGGTCTCCGCAAACATCAAAGACTAATACAGTACTGATTTCCTGATTGTTGACTATGTCCTGGCTGAAGAATGGAGTTCATTCTCATCACAGCACTAGAAATCCCATAACAATTGGAGACACTAACCCCAAAAGAAACCATATAAATGTGTTGAATGTGGCAAGAGTTTTACACGACATATTAAGCTAATAACACATCACTGAATTCACTCTGAAGAGACGCCATATAACTGTGCTGATTGTAGTAAGAGTTATACACAGAGAGGTGACCTGATAAAACAACAGCGGTGTGATTGACTGACTACGGAAAATGTTGAACCAGCAAGATATGAAAACAAGACAACTACTACATGATTACTACTTAATACACAAAAAACAGTGCATGCCAAGATTATACATCCCAAGGTCTGAGGGAGGCATGGGCCTCCTCAAGATTGATTATACATACAGGTCCACAACTGTTGGCAATAGTTGGCATGACCAGACAGTCTATCCAAGTCCCCTTCTGCCGAACCTCACAAGCTCAGCGGTCCTTTGTCTACCAAGAGCCTTGTTGGCGAAATGACCTCCCCTATGACATAAACTCTGAACCTAAACTAGGGCCCTTTAAGAGAAAACTTCGGCAACACCTAACCACACTTTGCAGCTGTAACTGCCAATCCTAATTAGCATTACCCCCACCTCCTCCCTGCTCGTCATCCCACCTACCCTACCTGCCACTGTCTCCCCATCCACCCCATCCCCTCCTGCCGCCATCTCCTTCCCACACTCCACTGTCACAACACCCTTCACTACTCTCCCCTTGATCCATGTCTTACCTCCCCCCCACCGTCACCCACCCCTTAACCAGACCAGGTCAACTCTGACTGATTCTCTCCTGCTTGAAACAATGCTGTAATAATGTGTAAATGCTGCTGACTTTGTTTGACTCTCTGTGCACCAGTTTATCTGATATTCTCTTGTATTTTTTGAAACTAGACAAGGTCAACTCAGACTGATTTACTTTGCCTGTCATATTCAGCAAAATATGCCTCTTCCTCCGTATGACAAATGTTTTGATTCTCTTATTTGCATTGTTGGTCTGATTGTTGTAGTTGTGTCATGGAACCTCTTTAAATGAGCTTTCAGCTCAAACATATTACAATCCAAGAATTAAATAAATAAATAAATAAATAAATAAAACAGTTTTGTGGGCAGCAGAGTGCTGCAGCCGCTGTGCAACAGTAGCAGTCATGGACCTGTGTCCTCTCGCTGGAGGGGGCAGGAAAAGAGCTGTGAAGCAGTGGCAACCATGGACGTATGTCCCACTCTCTGGATGGGGTGAGAGAAGAGTTGTGGAGCAGCAATGATTACCATGGATTTATGTCCCCATTAGTGGCCGAGAGCGTAGTTGCTCCCTGACCGCAGGGCAGGCAGTGGGGTTAGCAGGATTCAGCAGCAACTATGGGAACCGGCAGCGGAGGATTGGCAGGTAGGAGAGCTGCAAAACTAGCAGAAGGAAAAAATAATGTTAGATACTTTGTTTTAGCAAAACAGCTGCTCTGGTAGGTCTGGAAGGGGTTGGGGGGTGCAGAGAGAGACAGAGAGGAAGCGCAGGGTTCTTATGCATACCAATTAGGCAATGTGATTCCACTGCAGATGCAGAAAGTAATCTGGATTGGTTCCTGTAGTCTGCTCCTCTTATCTCTCCTGTTAGCAATATGCCATGTGTAGCTTCACTATGAAGCTTTAAAAAGGGAACATTTTTTAAGATAACATCAAAAGGTAGCCAAGATAAAATATTGTAAATACTGTTTGCTCTGACAACAGAAAAAAGCAATCCCAGCAGGTCAAGGTGGGGACAAGGGTAAGCCTGTCATTACCTAGTCTGAAGCTATAACAGGATTTTCAGCCTCTAGTAGAAATGTACAAAGTGGCTGCACTTCAACTAGTAGAGAAACTTGTGAATTTTATGCACTTCTCAAAAAATCTGCAGGGTATTCCAAGAAGCTACTGGTCACTTCATGTAAAAAGAACCCAGAAAAGCAGAAAAAAGAAACAAAGTGATCAATTTGGGAAGGGTAATCCTACATGAAGTGCAGGTTTTAAAAATAATTAAGAAAAAATCTTCCTTCCCCTACCTTCTGCCTCAAAGTAAAAGTAAACACCAGCCTTCCCCCCAACACATGCAGCACCCCATCTTCAACCATCTTCTCTCAGGTAAAATTAAATAAATTAAATATCCCCTTACCCAAACCCTCATAGTAGCCAATCCCTCCTCCTCTCGCAAGGTGAAACACAATCATTCCCTTTTTCCTTCAACCCTCACATTACCCAATATTCCTCTCCGAGGTACAAAGTAATCAATCACACCCCCTTCCTTCCAACCCTTGTAGACCACAATCATCTACCTCTACCCCCAAAGTACAAATTAATCAACTGCACCCCCTTTCTTCCAACCCTTATAGCCCCCAATCATCCACTCCCTACTCCAAGGTATACAAAGTACTCAATCATACCCCTTCCCACCAACCCTTGTACCCCCATCACCCACCCCAACCACAAGGTACAAAGTAATCAATCACTCCCATTGCCACAAATCTACATGACACCCTAACTCACACCTTCTTCTCCCCAACACTAAAATTAAACTACCCCTTCCCACAACTCATGATGAACCCCATTTCTACCCTCCACTGGTACACTAAGTAAAGTTATATAATATTGACTCTGGCAGAGGACTAGAGAACCACCACATATATAATTATGTGAATATTGCTTTACGCAAATGAACTACATATATCCAGGTTCAGGGTTTTTTTTTGTTTGTTTTTTTAATGTTGGTGGTGCAGCCCTCCTCAGCCAGACCTTTTTTTTTAGTTTCGTTTTTAACTGAGGGTGATGATGTGGAGCCTCACAAACCTAAGTAACATAAGTTAAAATTTAGTAAAATTTAAAACAAAAAGTTTTTTGACTTGTCTTGGTGTGGGAGGCAGGCCCCTCAAACCTAATTATATAAATAATTTTTTTAGAAAAAGATTGTGTTTTTTGTGTGCGCCAGTCTAAAACCGACAGCTTAGCACTCCACATACACATTAAGACTGCGAGGGTCCTTAGTCCTCCACCAATGCTGATTAGTTAATATAAAAGAAATGAAAAAAAAAAGCAAAGTAGTCAGATAGCAACTGGTATAAACTCTCCTCATATAACTGTCAGCTGTCTGGATAAGGCCCAGAGCATCCTGTCTCTCATTAATTCAGATGGTGGAGGGCCATGGTGGAGGGAGGAGGATTTGTGCTGGTCACTGTCTGACTTTTAATTTTTTTTCTACTGAGCATACTGTGTGTGTTGGGGGGGTGCTACGTAGGTTGGTGGAAGGGGGCAGTTTCATTTTGTGTTGTGGGGACAATGGTTAATGAAGTGCTACACGAGTTGGGGAAGGGGATGCTCGATTAATTTGTACCGTTGGGGGAAGTGGGGAGAATGAGGGCTACGAGGGTTGGGATGAATGAGGGGTGTGAACGATTACTTTGTATGCTGGGGGAAGGAGGTTGGGAGATTCTGTGTTATGAGGGCTCGGGGGAGAGGAGTTAGACCAGGGAGGGGCTGTGGACATGGCCTACCTAGACTTTAGCAAGGCATCTGACACAGTCTCACACAAAAGATTAATTGTCAAATTAACCAGCCTGGGAGTGGGTCCCAGGGTGGTAGCCTGGGTAAAACATTGGCTGGACAACAGGATACAGAAGGTAATTGTAAATGGAGTCCACTCTGAAGAAAGAGGGGTTACTAGTGGGGTACCGCAGGGTTCAATACTGGGTCCATTCCTTTTCAATGTCTTTATAAGTGACATTGCAGAGGGACTGGAAGGAAAAGTATGCCTCTTTGCAGATGACACAAGGATCTGCAACAGGGTTGATACACAAGGAGGTGTGGAAAGGATGAGAGGGGAATTGGCAAGGTTGGAGGAATGGTCATAAGTATGGCAGCTTGGATTCAATGCAAGGAAGTGCAAAATAATGCACCTGGGAAACAAAATCCCAGGGGAAGATCACACAGTGTTGGGGGGAGGTAGTAACAACAACAACAATAGAAAGTGACCTGGGGTAATCATATCAGATGACCTTAAGGTTAGCAAGCAATGTGAGAAGGCAGTAGGGAGGGCTGGGGGTATACTGGGATGTATAGGGAGAGGCAACACCTGCAGAAAACAGGAAGTTGTTATCCCTCTGTACAGACAGCTGGTGAGACCCCATTTGGAGTACTGCATCCAGTTCTGAGACCCAATCTCCATAAGGACATAGACAGCATAGAGGTAGTCAGAGGAGGGCAACTAAAATGGTGCAGGGTCTGCAAGAGAAGCCATACGAGGACAGACTAAAGGAGCTTAATATGTATACCCTTGAAGAAAGGAGGGAGAGGGGGGACATGACAGAAACTTTAAAGTACCTCAGTGGAATCAACAAAGTCCAAGAGGGTAGCATCTTTCAGAAAAAAAGATGTACAAGAACAAGGGGACACAATTTGAAGATAGAGGGGGGACGGCTCAGGGGCAATGAGAGGAAGTATTTTTTCACAGAGAGGGTGGTGGATGCATGGAACAGCCTTCCTGAGGAGGCTGTGGGGTCTAAAACTGTGGGAGAATTCAAGAATGCATGGGACAGACATAAGGCAATTTTTGTGGGGGGTAGGAAGAAATAGGCTGTTGGTTAACTAGGATCTGCAGCTTATCCTGTAGATAGGGAAATGGGCAGACTAGGTGGGCCAAGCGGTCCTTATCTGCTGTCAAAGTCTATGTTTCTGTTGATTACTACATACCTCGGGAGAAGACTGGGGTTAAAAGGGTTCTGGAGTAGGGGAATTTTTTCCAGTGTTTTGTTTTATTTTTCAATCAGACTGTGCTAGCAAAGTTGCCCTATGCGAAGTTTGGAACATGACCAGAAACTCTGCAAAGTCGGTCACTCCCCTGCAACTTTCCTGGAATTGTTTTGAATTTGCAACACTTCTAGACTGCAGTGCTATTGGTGACTAAAGTTTTCATGGGCTCTGAAATCACAGCAAATCAAGGAGACAAAAATGTGACAGCAGCATTCGGGAAACAAAGCCTTGTACCCTTTAGGGGGGTTACTACCTGAGTGAGGTACACCGTGTCCTTGAACTTCTGTACAGGATCCGCACTTTGAGGCAGGTGGAAATGGATAGCAGCCTGGAACAGCATTTGCTCATTGCCAACCAAGTGGTGCTGTCGATGGTTAGAGAAATTGCTGACATAGGACCAATCCTCGGATACCGAAATCTGCAGGAAGTAGAACAGACATTAGACTGTGCAGAGAAGAAAGTTGTGTGTATCAAATGCCAACAGTGATGCCTACACACAATAAGGCCCGTCTGTTATTCGTTTGTAGACTATGGTCCTTGAGGAGATATACTGAACATTTTTAACAGGAATATTTTCCATCCTTGGAAATTTCATTGACATCCAGCTCCCTTTCCTCAAAACTGTTCACTTATCGTACTGTGAACTTTGTGTGTATGCGCAACAGTTTAAATTTCTAATATTACATATTTACTTTGCTGAAGCACTGCACCAGAGGACTAAGTAGCCCTGTGGACAATACAGAATTGAAGACCTGGCGCCAGATTTTCAAAACTGTGAGAACGCAGCATGCCCCTGGTGCACCGAACATATGGCACACATGACTTGCAGCATTCTCCTGGCCAGCGATCGGGATTTTCTATCCCATGCGGCAAGTGCTGCACTTTTTGTGGTCTAGCTTGCGGCAATCCAGAGGGCTTTTTTTCATGGAGCTTGCACCAGATATTTGGCGCAGGCTGACATAAATTGTGGAAACTGCCACAGCTGTGCTTGAGATTGTAAAATCGGGCGCAGGTATGGTGAAGGGGTTTGGCACACTGCCAGAACCAAAGTGCCGTGGCGCAGGGCTTATACTTTGAAAATCCAGCCCCTGGATTCAAATCCTGAATTAGGTAACAAACCCCATCAGTGTGTTAGGTAGTCTCAGTACAGTTTCTAAGGGATGATAATCCAGGTTCTAAACATAGCACATGCACACACTTGCATATACAACTATAACACTGTTGGTATAACTACCAGTTCTGTATCAAAAGGGCTGGCAGTATAACCTAGAGGTTAGAGTAATGAGCTATAAATGACCTTGCTACATCCAGCAGACCTGGGTTTTCAGTCCCACAACCTCCACTTGCATACTGGGTGACCCTGAACAAGTCACAACCTCCCCAGTGCTCCCAGGTCCCTGCTACAAACAGGCATTGTGCCTAGTGGACCTTGCTCAGTTACCAAAAGAATAAAAAAAAAGAGAGGGTTCATGATAAAATGAGCACAGTAACCGTTTTTTTGTTGTTTTTTTCTTAGTCTCTCATCCAGTAGGCGGCCCTGCAGGTGAGAGTGAGGCTCTGGATTTACTGGAGCAGTATGTGGAAGAGGTCTGTGCTGTAGCCAGTCATCCTATGCTTTACAAGACCTATGGATACTGTATATAGAGGGCTCTAGCACCTCACCATCTCTCTTCCCCACAAGCATAATAATTAGTCAGATATTTTTACAGGAAACAAAACTTAGGAATGCACTCACTCTCTGCCACTTTAGGGGGAGGGTCTCCATGGCTGTACCTTCCCATAAGGTGGGAGGGTGGGCGAGCAGCATGTTCCATCAAAATCACTGCCATTGTTTTTTGGTGTCCAGCAAGGGGTGCGTTGAGCACTGGATGACTTATGCCCAACCTCCCTGGAGGCCAAGCATCTGTTCTCCTCTGTGATACCATCAGCCACTGGCAATAAAGAGGAGGAAAGGAAACTGTGTGTCCCAAGCCAGACCAACTATTTTGTGCTAAGGCAAATAATGCTTTGTGACATATCTCGGTGTTTAGCTGTGCATAATCTCTACATACTGCTTTCCAGGAAAAATGATGTGTGTTCCCAGTTTATTCATAAAGCCAACAAAAGATGAGTGTCACAAAACTACTGACAACAGCAAGTGCATTACCTTGCATCTTAAATGAATAAATAAGACATGCATAATGGGCTGCAGTGGAAAAACACATTTATCTCCACTAGTGCGTGGTAAAACCCTAAACTCACAAATGGCAAAGCCACAAGTCAGTTATGAAGGTCTTACCACTCGCGTGAAGATAACTGTGTTATTCTACCACAACCCATTATCAGAGAACTGTACCTAGCTCCGGGAGAACAGCAGTACAGGCAAACACCTGATCAGAGCTTAAAAAAGCTCTAACATGTGCTACAGGCTATTGAATCTTCCACTGCCGCAGCCCCACTCTGATCTCAGCTGCAGGGGGATTCTGGGATTTTTAGTTATAGAAAATGTCAGCAGCAATCTACTATGCTGCATTAATAAACAGTAAGTACAAAAAAAAAGTTTTTGCTAACAAAGTGCAAATTGTGGCCAGACCCACACATGGGTGTGGGGCTCTTAGTGCTGACTGTTCCCCTTTCACAGAAATATGTTCAAAACTGTTGAAACAAATGCACGTGCTGCCTCTACCTCTGCTTTTACAGCCACAAAGGAGGAGACTGTGCCTCGCAACACAGAACAAGGCGGAGACTGAAGCTGCTGCTGCTGATCTCTGCAGCGTGTAAAGGTAAGCTGACCTCAGCTGAGCCTCAGTGTACAGTTCGAAGACTTTTCCCTGATCAGACCTGATGGATCTGTTACTGCAACACAACCAGCTAGTGCCTAAAGCCACCATGCTGATCACCACTGCCTGGGGACAACCTGAAAAGGGTGTTGTCTTTGGACTTGCAGAGGCAAGCTACAGAAGCCTGGAATCCTCAGGACAACCATAGAAACATAGAATTTGTTGGCAGAAAAGGACCACTCGACACACCCAGTCTGCCCAGATGTCTCCCGGGCAGGAGAAGACTGATGGAACGAAAGCTGAGCTAAACCTGTCTGAGGTGCCAGAGTGACTGGCATGGGCGACCTGAGGAAGTCATCGAAGGTGCAACTTAAGACAGTGGAATGGAGCTGTTGCATCCAGCCAGGAGTGCAGTCAGGGGCTTACTAGCCTCAGAGTAACTGTAAGTAACTGAATAGGGCGTACCGTGGTGTCTTGCAACACCTTTTAATATTTCAGTTAGGACAATACTTTGGGGCTTCTATTGTCCGGTGGAATGGGCCATCCAGACAGAATTACAATTTGGACTATTTATTAAGCCTGCCACCACCAATCAATCATGAGCAATGGCCAGGGAGCCTAAATCTATTCAACATCTGAATACTTAAGATTCCCAAGGGACTTCCTCACACTAGGTGTATTGCTGATTGACAGTGGTGGGGAATCGGGTAGCAGAGCACTGTACTGACTGAAGGAAAGGCTGTGCTAGAAAGCCACTGTGTTACTTTACATGAACCCCCTTTCCTTCCCTAGGATCTCATTCCTGATCAACCTCAATACAACTTTCATTGTTATCTATTTGAAATTCCTGACTCGTAAGCATATTATTTCTGTGAGCATATTATTTGTAATTTGCAAAGTGTTATTTTAGGGGGGGGGGACTGTTTATTGTCTTGTGTGGGTGTTGGGTGGGTTGTGCCAGTGTGGACTGTAGTGAGTTGGTATTGTTTCCCACGGACAATACCAGCTTATTATTTAGCCCATTCAATTTGTCCTGGGTTGAAGGCACTGCATAATCTACATCTGAAATTTAACTTACTGTGCCATTATTGGGTAATGTATCCCCACAGGGATTATCAACCCAGACCTGTCAACCGTATTTTATTCTATAAGACAGGGGTAGTGTATTGTCATCTATGGTGATCCAGTACAGTCAGTTCATTTAATCCTAACTGCACCCCCCCCCCCAAGGTTTTTCAGTTCCCTGTCCCAATAAGTACTACTGTTGTTACTATAGTTACCCTAAGCCTACTTCTCTGCCTGGTTATTACTGGCGTAACTGCCTGCTGACAAGTGTACCCATGTCATAGCTACTATCTTCCCCTTAGTCTGTTAGCCCACAACCTTAATCATGTTGAACTCCTGCCTGTTTGTTGTCCCCGCTGCAGGACTCCTACTCTCTTCCCCGTGCATAACAGACTCACTGCCAATTCCTATAACTAATGCAGCCAAGTCTCTACAAAATCGTCTACAGGATTTCCACCACTCCAACCTAATGGTGGTGGCCTACACACCCCCTGATGTCACAGCTCTCCTTAGTAGAAGGTTACTCCCCCTCCTGGTGTATCACACTCAGAATGACGTCAGCCTGTGTGCACACTCTGCACAGTTCCAGCTGAAAATTATAGCCTTATGGACCACAGAGTTATACCTTTGCCTGACAGAGAATATCAAACCCAATCTGGGACCCTCGGTCTACTCCCCACCATGGCCCAACCTCAAGAGGCTTAACATTGGCCACCTAAATATCCGCAGTCTGACTACCAACAAAATTGAATTTGAAGCCTAGGTTGCCCACTACTCCCTTGACATCCTCAGAATATCACAGTCCTGGCTCAAACGAAGTATTTCCTACTCTCTTTGTAATCTGGTGAATTACAGCTTCCTTCGTGCTGATCTCCCCTCCTTCAAAACAGGCAGGGGCCTATTAATGTAAGTCACACTTACAACTATCTACAATTCTATTTGAATCTGGTACTGGTTCCACATGTGAAATGCTTTATGCACCCCCACTACTTGGACACTCCAAAGAGCTGCATATCATTTGTACTTACAACCCTCTGAAAACAGGGGTCCTGGGCCTCACTGCCCTCTTGGATGCCATACGACCCAAAACTGGTTATAACAAGACCATTATCATGGGAGATCTAACTCTTGACTGGCTCAGCCCTAATTCCAAGAAATACAAATTGATACTCAGTCAGGCCACTCTCACCCAGGTTATCTCCAGTCCCACCTGCCTCTCCAACCACAGTGAGTCCACCTCTCTAATGAACTGGATGCTCACAAACAGGTCTGATACAATTCAGGCATCTGGAGTGTTTCGTGGCTCATTTAGCAACCACTGTCCCTGTACTGCCTCTGGAAATCCCAGATCCCAAAGAGTTCCACAAGAAATTTGTTTATTCAGGGAGTTCTCCAAACTTGACTCGGCATCCCTCAATGCTACACTCTCTAATATTGATTAGACCCCAATTCCAGCCACCACAGACATCAGCTTGGCTCTTGCCCTCTTTCAATCCATGATCATTAGCCTCCAAGATTAAAAAAATACTTACCATAGTAATCTTGTTTCTTCCAAGTGATACTCAGGTATTCATAACTTTATGCAGTCAGCCTTCTAAGTAGAACTGCCCAGACAGAATTTGGAACATATGCAAATGATGGAATCATTTGCATGAGGCACTTTTCAAATGCTGCCTTATACTAACTGCCTTTGTTCTAAACCCCTCAGATTTCCTGGAAGCCTGGAAAGACAGGCCCATGGGGATTAAGTGTAATAATGACAATTACAATAATGATAATAATAATAATAATAACACCACTATTAATCATAATAATAATAATAGAGGAACTTCCTTAACACCCAAAAAAAGGGGCCTCCAATTGTTGGGCATAACATATGAAAGGATACCTTTGAATGTCCAAATCACCTGAAAAGGGAAGGGGGATAACAATAGTGATCACAATCACAACATGTGTGCCAGAAATAGCATTTCTACCCTTGAGAGCACAGTATTCAGAAGTGCAGAGGTCAAAGGTTCCAGAAGGAGAGGCAGGGTGGGAAAGTTATGAATACCTGAGTATCACTTGGAAGAAACAAGATTACTATGGTAAGTAATTTTTTCTTCTAACCCCAGTAATATTCAGGTATTCATAACTTTATGCAGACTACTAAGCAGTACCTTTGGAGGTGGGCACAGAACCATATTTTGGGAACAGACTTTGCAGGACTGCCGTGCTTGAACCTGGCATCACCCCTGGAGAGAATATCCAGACTGTAAAGCTTTGTAAAGGTGTGTACTGTTTTCCAGGTAGCTGCTTTACAGATGTCCACCAGGAGAACATCCCTGACAGCTGCTATAGTAGCAGCTGTGCCCCTTGTGGAATGGACCTTCAACCCTGTTGGGGCTCCTTTCTAGTCTTAGAATAACAAAAACTGAAAAAGCTGTACTATCCAGTGGAGAAATTGATCTTTTTGATGCTGGGTTACCCTTTCCCACATTCTCACAGATCAGGAACAACTGTTTTCTGTTCTGCCTATGGACTTTAGTGGTTGTCAAGTAGTAGCTAAAAGCTTCTTTGATACCCAGACCATGAAGACTTTTTTTCACCAGAACTAAAGTGTTCAGTGAAAAAGATAGATAAGATGGGCAGACTGGGTGGACTATAGGCCCTTATCTGCCAACACTGTCTATGTATCTATGTATTTATGTATAATGGTTTGATTCAAATTGGAATCAGAAGTCATTTAAAACAGAAACTTCTTATTTGTTCCCAGAATAATTTTGTCTCTGTGGAATGAAATGGGGTCCTGTTCAATGCAGAGAGACTTGAGGCCAGTGATTGTTGTGGCAGAAATCATTACCACAAGGAAAAAAGTGTATGTGTGTATATTTATTTATTTTTCTTTTATATTTCAAATAAGCTGAAAACATAGGCTCAAAAAGGGGGACCCATGAGCCTTACTATGCACACATCTAGGTCCCATGCTGGCACCAGTTCCCTGTGAGGGGGTGCAAATGGACAAGGCCTTTAAAGAACCCTTTGAAGACAGGGTCTGAGGCTTGAAGAAACTTTCTCTCCAACTGGGAAGTAAATAGATACTGAGACCACGTGGACCTTTAAGGTACTGGTCTACAAGCCCAGTGAAAGCAAATAGGTAAAATAGTCCAGCACAGCTGGAACGCCAGCCTGTGCTGATATGTGCCAGGCCCTAAAACAACCTCTTTGAGGCTAGGATCTGGTGCCATTAAAACATTTTGTCCAGCTAATATGCAAGCAGATATTGCAACTAGGTGGAGTTTGAGGATGCTGGTTGCAAGTCCAGTGAATATAAATAGGTAAGTTAGTCAAGCACTGCTTGACCCTAGCATGTGCTGGAAACCGTTTTCTGGTTGAACACCAATAGCAAACCGTTTCCCTTCTGAAGCGTACAGTTTCCTAATGAAGGGCTTCCTGTAACCACATACAATGTCTAGGCACTGTGAAAAAGATGCAAGGCTACATACTGTACAGCAGGCCCCCAAGAGGCATGACTTGGGCCTGAGTGACCCAAGGTTTGGGTACAGAAGCCTCCCTGTTGGAGGTTAACAAACTGTGCCTTTGAGAAAAGGTGTATTGGTTTGGAACCAGACATGGAGAGTAGCAGAGAGAACCATGTCTGCCTGGCCCAGTCTAGCGTTATCAAGACCATTGATGCTGGCTGGGACCTGAGCTTGAGAAATGCATTGTATGCCAAAGGGAAGGAAGGAAAGTGTACAGATGCTTCCCTGGCCAATTCAGAACCACAGAATCCAGGGGGATTGGTCCCGGATCTGATTGACTTAGTACTGTGGCAGGTGGTGGTTGTGGTGGGATGCGAACAAGTCTACCTCTGGTATGCCCCACCTCCTGAAGATAACTTGCACCACCTGACTATACAAGACCCATTCCTGATGGGACTGGTTGCTCTGAGTCAAGGTATCTGCCAAGGTAGTGTCCTTACCTGGCAAATGAACATCTTGCAGGGACCCATGGAGCATGCTAGACTCCATATTTTCATAAGTCCAGAGCAGGGAGGGCTTAACCTTGTCCCTCCCTATTTATGGATGTAAAACAATGTGGTGGTATTGCCTGTTCTGACCTGTACTACCTTTGTAGTAGTTGTGTGAAGACCTTTAGCACAGTAACACTACTCTTAGCCCCTGCAGGTTTATGTGCAGGAGTAGATCTGCACTTGGCCATGTGTCTTGGGTGGTATGAACCCCCAGATGGGCACCCCACTGTAGTTGGGATGCATCTGTTGTCAGACAGCTGATAGGAGCTCTTGCTGATAAAGAAGAAGCCCCTCCCTTAGATTGGTTCCCTTTTTTCCTCCATTGGAGGCCAGTAACAATGTCCTTGTTACTAGAATTAGTTTTAAAAGAGGGTCCTGTCTCTGACACCATTCAGTCATGAGGTGATACTGAATGTCCCTGATCTGTAACCTGGATTCCAAGACTGTGCCAGTGGCAGATGCCATGTGGTCAGTAGCTGAAGAAAACTGTCACTTTTTTTTGTTCATTCAGCCTGAATGAGCCCGCTATTAGTGGAATACTTCTTGCCCTGCATAGGGGCAGGTAGACCCTGCCTTGCAGGGTATTTAGCTCTGCTCATATGAACTGGAGTGTTTGAGCAGGCTAAAGGTCAGACTTTCGTTAGATTTATCAAGGACCCTAGAGAGTCCAGGAGACCATAGGTGAGTTGCAGACTCACTTATTGGAGTAATTCTACCACCACCAGCCAGTCATCTAGATATGGGGAAACTGCAACACCTTATCTTTGAAGGGATCCAACAACTGTGTACACTCCTAAAGAATGACCTGATGAGAGTCTAAACCTGAAGTACTTTCTATGAGACTCCCTTATGGGAGTGTGGAAATAATTTAAGTACAGTGATGCCAGGAACCCCTTTAGGTTTTTCTTGGGGTTTGACATGCTTTGTTTTTTTGGTTTTTCGTGGAGGGAACCGGAGAGATAGCCGGACCACTCACCCCCTTTTTTTTTTTAAAAAGCCTGAATCACCCTTCTCAGGGGTGTGTAAGTAAGAGACAGCAGTTTCACACGCAGATTTGGATGGTCAGAGCCCGAAGCGCACTTATTTGGTCTCTTTTGCAACCGTTTTAGTCCTTTTTCCACTGTTGTTAGTGAAAGGAATTTGAGTTCAGAGACAATCACTGACTCACTACATCCAGTACCACTTGTCTGTGGTGCCAGAAATACCCCTGCTGTGGGTACTGCTGATACTGAAGTGCAGCCCCAGTCTGATAGAAAAAAGGGGGCTTGCTGTGGTGTGTGTATATATATATATATATATATATATATATATATATACACACACACACACACATTTTTTCCTTTTTTATGTAAGCTTTTATCTTTCTCCAAAGAGGAATTACCCTCAACTGGAAAGTCTGTAACCTTGGTTTGGGAATCCTGAGTGAGGTATGTGACTCGCAGCCAGGCAAACCTCCTCTGAACCACTGTACTTGCCATCCATCTGGCAGCAGCCACTTGAACGGATATTTGGCTGCTCCCAAACCAAATTTAGCTGTTTCAGCTAGATCATCTGATAGGGGAGTCTGGGCCTTGGCTGACATAGCAGGGGCCGACTACCATAATGACTTTGGTACTGACATAGGCTTGAAAAGTCTGCCCCTACCTGATGGTCAAGGAACCTGATAAATATCCCTTAAGACATGTTGTCAATTGTTTCCTGGAATCCTTGTTAAGAGGATAGGATACCAGGGGTATCTTTGCCTTGTCACAGGCTGTCACTTTAACCACTCCTTTGTGGACCGGTTGGGGGAATAAATTTCAGTTCCCTTCCTGTCCAGCTGATATTTCTTAAACACCCTCTTATCCAGAGGGGGAACAGAGCTTGGAATTTATAAAATCTTTATAATAGTATCTTCCCTGAAGAATTTTATTCACAAGAATGGGAAGCTTTTAGTGGGTGTCAGCCCAATCTTTCTCACCAATGTGAAGAATGAGGAATTATCCTCAGATGTTCTGTGGAGAGAGACAAACTCATGTTCAGAGGAAACCTCAGATTCAATAAGTTCTCCTCAATTTCATAATAATTACATATTCTTCCTTTTAAATATTAGTAAGACTGCTTTACAATGGTCTGCTGCTGAGAGACAGACAGCCCCTGTAAGCCTGAAAGTGTTTTCTTTAGCTGTTCCAGGCATTTCTCCACACTTTTTCCCCAGGAAAGTTTACAAATTTCACAATATTCATTTAGGTGATCATAGCCAAGGGAAGAAACACACAACTGTGCTTACCTGTCTTGGCAAATACCTTGAAGGAGTTGGCAGGCTTCATAGCAGGCACAGAAGTTCCCAAAATGCTGTCAGCAGGGGGTTCTGTGCGTTTAGTTTTCTTCAATTTCACTGAGGGAACCAGGGAGTCAGCCAGTTCAACAAGCCTCTTAAAAACTGCTTATATGCCCATCTCAGGGTAGCAGTTACCGTATTTGTTGTGGAGTCACCCACAGTAACTTAGGGTATCAGCTGGTTAGAGCTCGAGGGACCCTTAGGTGGTGACAGTTTTTTTTTTAGCCTTATCCAGGCATTTCAGTAGTTTTTTCAGGACATGTAATGCAGATTTCACTCTGCTTTTAAATGTTGATTTTCAGATAGGCAAAACAAGAGAATGTTTGCCTTAACAAAATTTCACCACACTGAATACAAGGTTTGAAATCGGGATCACCAGTTTCTTCTAGATTTTTATGACATTTTCAATGTAAAACCAATAACAGCTGCAACTGGTAAAAAAATATTTTAATTGAAAGTTTATTTAGCAGTTGCAGTCGGTTCCGGAACCGATCGGGACCCGGGAACCGAGATAAAATGAACCAAGGCTATCGGTTCAGGAACCAGTACTAGCAGTTCTTAAAACAAGCTAATTTAATAAAATTGAACACAACTAATGGAGTTTTTTTAATCAGAAAACTCCAATAAATATAAAATAAATCTCAGTTTGCCCCTGGTTATACCGAACTGGGAGAAACCGAGAAAACTTACAATTTAAACACCAAAACTTCAGGTTTACTTAAAATTACAAAAAGTAAAAGGCAGCAAATGAAATGTAAAGAATACTTATAATATTTTATAAGGTTTCTAACATCAGAACAAAAGATGAGGAGGAGAAGATCTCTGAGCATCTAGTCTTGACAGGCAGAAAGAGAAATCTGAGGGGTTTAGAACAAAGGCAGTTAGTATAAGGCAGCATTTGAAAAGTGGCTCATGCAAAAGATTCCATCATTTGCATATGTTCCAAATTCTCTCTGGGCAGTTCTACTTAGAAGGCTGAATGCATAAAGTTATGAATACCTGAGTATTACTGGGGTTAGAAAGGATCACCCCACTTATCTAGAGAAGATTCAGAGGTAACAGCAACCACTGGCTGCACTCTGACCTTCTATTTCTTTAAGTTTGGGGACAAATGCTAGGCAACCTTTAACGACTCCTCCAAGCCACAAGATTGGCTATGTTACAGGCAAATGTGCAATAAATGTAAAAAGCCTACCTGCTCTGCAAAAAGCTTATTTTGCAAGGAGCAACTGTTGGCCTCGTCTGGAAACTCACACAGTGTTTGGGGCCACATCAAAGGGCTTCAGGGTGACCCCTCCAAATCTATCACCAAAGACATGATCATGGATGGAATGCACTCAACAACCAAACCACCACAGCCAATGCTTTCAATAGCCATTTCACTGATCTCTCCTCCTTCCTCTCCCCCTTCCCAAATGGACAGACTACTGTCTCCAGCCCCCATCAGTCCCCTTTCCTCCCTACCCATCCCTTTTTATGCTGAAAAATGTCTAAAGAAGGGAGATTGTCAAGCTACTAAACTCCCTGCCTCTTGGCTCTAGTCCCGGTCTGGAAGGGATTAAATCTTGAATTCTCTGACTTGGTGCCTCTGCACTTGTCCTGTCCATCTCTCATATTTTCAACCTCTCATTTACCTCCGGGATTGTCCCCTCCCAATGCAAAAATAGCCAAAAATGTCCCTGCTCCCAAACAGGCCATACACTACTCACACAATGCCGTCCTATTGTCTTTCTGCATCTCCCAGGCAAATTTCTTGAAAAGGTGGTTGCCTCCCAACTAACTGACTACCTAGAATCACATAATCTTCTTACACCTCACCAACACGGCTTTCATAAGGAGCATAGTACCACCGCTGCCCTCATCCAGGTCACTGACATTAACACTGCCATGGACAAAGGGTCCTAAATGGCTACAGTCTTGATAGACTTGTCCAAAGTATTCAGTCTAGTGGATCACACCCTCTTAGCACAAAAGCTAACAGACATTGGCCTCGTCCCCTATGCCACTGCCAGGTTCACTAACTATTAAACAGGAGCAATTTTCCAAATTTTGAGACGCCTCCTTAACACTCTTGCCAGTCACTCATGTTGCCCCCCCCCCCCGGGATCTGTACTAAGACCATTCCTCTTCTCTGTCTACATAAACCTCCCCTCCGTCTCCTACAACTGCTCAATCATCATGTATACTGATGATACTGCTTTCTATTACAGCATCCAAAACTCCTCACAAATGAATGCCCATATTAATACTGATTTCACCCACATACAAAACTGACTTGTGGTCAGCAACTTCGTTCTCAATGCCACCAAAACCCAAGTGATGTTATATAGATCTATAGCACACACAGCATCCCATCACTGTCCATTAGACATTTGCTGCCTTCACGGCACCCCCTCTCTACTGTGATTGAACTGAAGTACCTTAGCATCACCCTAGACCCTGCCCTGGATTTCTCCTCCCATATCTCTGCCATCTCCAAGTCCATCAGTTCTAAACTGGGCAAGGCCTATCTTCTCCACCACTTCCTAACTCCTGATGCCCACAGGACCATAACCTAAGGCAATACTCCTCCCTTCCCTCCCATACGGCTCACTCATCCTCACAAATGTCCCCAAAACACTGCCACACAAATGGGATGTTACTTACAATAACATCTGTTGCTTTGCCCTTGCCTCCCCCTGCCTGACCCATCACTGTTCACTGTGCTCCACTTTGGACTGGCTCTCCCTTCCTACATTGTGCTCCTTTGCCCTAGGATACATTATTTTTAAACTTGTCAGGTCTGCTTCCCCCATCTCACTAATACACGCAGCTCACCCCACCTACCTGATTCAATCGACAGATACCACCTACCTGATTGTTCCAAAAGGAGCAACTAAAATGGGCAACCAGGCCTTTTCCACATCTACCCCAAAGCTATGGAATTCCCTTACTACCAACATTCAAAACTCCCCAACCCTGCCTGCCTTCAAAGGCAGGCTTGAAGATTCATCTCTTTCTAATAACAGCCTGTACCTGCACTTGACATTACCCCCCATCCTCTGCTTACTAAACACTCTTTACACTGTGCAGTCAAACTGCCCAGTTCAAATCAAGTCTTTGCTTATAACAAATTTGTCTACACTATTGTTACTTCCCATGACTAAATTAATGTATTGTTTACTACTAGCTCGGCCTGTGACCCTCGGAAATTCTGGGTCCATGTAAAGACTTTTCTTGGTGCATCACAATTTACTACCCCGTCAAAAATGAATCTCAATGGAGCTCACTGCAACGACTAATACCATTGCGAATGCTTTCAATAGGGTGTTCTCTGATCTCTCATTATACACCTCTTCCTTCCCTCCCATGTCTATATCCTCTCAGTCCTCTGTCTCTAGCAATCTAGCGCCCCCCCCACCCCATCTTCCAAAGGGTCTGTTCTGATTCTGCCATTTTACTTTAAGGCTATAACCAGATCGCAGGTCCTTAAACAACTGAGATCAATCTCTGACAACACTAGCCCAGGGTCTGACTCCCTTGAACCACGCCTGCTGAAACTGGCGGCTCCTCTCATTGCCTCTCCACTGGCAAAAATTTACATGTTATCACTTTCCTGTGGTGTTGTTCCAGACCTTTGGAAAATTGCTAAGATTACTCCTATATTTAAAAAGGGGGATAAGAAGGATATTACAAATTACAGGCCGATAGCGATTCTCTTGGTCCTGAGTAAAATACTTGAGAAGCTTGTCACCGCCCAAACACATGACTTCCTGGCAACTTCAAATCTTCTCTCTGACGCTCAGCATGGCTTCAGGAAAAATCATAGTACATGAACAGCTCTGATAAAACTCACTTTGGATATACTCTCTTACATGGACTCTGGACGGCTTACAGGGGCTGTCTTCATTGACCTCACCAAGGCCTTTGATCTGGTTGACCACCCCTTGCTCCTGTCTACCCTTCAAAACCTGGGCTTCTCCACTCCTGTTGTAAACTGGTTTAGCAGCTATCTATCTGGCAGGACCCAAACAGTGATATTCAACTGTGCAATATCTAACAGCACTACAATCAACACTGGTGTTCCCCAGGGGTCCATTCTGGGGACACTTTTATTCTCACTCTTTATCAACAATATTCTAGATGCCATTACTACCTGTTCATCTCTTCTCTACGCTGATGATCTTGTCATCTACACCAGCGCTGCAAATGTTGATCGCCTCAACTCGTCATTTTCCACTGACTTCGGGGACATTCAAAACTAGCTGCGCAGCCATAAATTGGTTCTAAATGCCAAAACAAACAAAAACTATGCTCCTAGGCTGTACCTCTAAACTAAGGGCGTGTCCATCACCCCTGATGGTTTATGACCTTGAGGGGACTAAACTAGAGTCTGTCACATCCTTTAATTATCTTGGTGTCATGCTTGACCAATCACTTGATCTCAGTCTCCACATTCGGTCAACCTGCAAAACAGTTAACAGTAGGCTGGGTGTTGCCTACAAAACTAGCTACATGCTAACGCCATCTGCTAAGCTGTCCATTGCCAGGGGCATCCTGCTCTCCACCCTAACATATAGTGACCTTGGTTGGCTCTCTCCCTCTGCATCCAGACAATACTATCTTGGCTCGATGTCTGACTCCATTATCAGGCTTTAAACCACTACCTCCCTTGCAACACTACTATATCCCCCTCACGTCCTCCTGTGGACTGCGATCAGAAGATAAATCATTACTAAGGGTACCTAGGTGTCATAACTCTAAAGGCACTGGGGCATTTAAATATGCTGCTCCTCTGCTTTGGAATGCTCTTCCCTTAGATCTAAGGCTATCTGCATCTCACTGTCGCTTCAAAAGTGAGCTCTGTCGATACCTATCAATGGCTGAACCCTGTACTTGCTTTGACCCTACTTGACTTGTCTGGGCGTCCGCCATACCCTTGCCCTGATATCCGTAATTCTCAAAACTCTCCTGCTCCTTACAACTACCCTCTCACCCCCTTCCTTTCTCCACTTTCCTCTTATCTTACCCCTGCCCTTGTTCTCTTTTTGACTCTGCCTTGGCCTCCCTCCACCCCTCCTCATATACTTTTCCTCTTTAATCCCCCCCCATACTCTACTTTATTTCCCAGTTGCCCTCCTCCTGCTATTTCCTCTTTTGAAATTCTTAGGAGTCACACTGAACTAAGTTGTATCCTGTATGTGATGACACAAGCACATGCACTTTGATTGCTGGTGCTGTGACCCATTCTAATATTTGTTTATTGACTGTATCTCCTATACCATGTTGTATATGCTTTTGTTATTGTTTGCATGTACTGCTCGCTGTTGTTTCTGTTAATGATCTGCTGTTGTATTCTTGTTTCAATGGTTATAAACTAAGCTGTGTGTAGTATTGTAATGCACTTTTGAAATGTTTCTGGTATGTAATCCCTTGTACTCTCCCGGGTCGTGCCTGAAATAGCCATTTTTTGGCTAGTGCACTTACCCAGTCAACAAAAACTAAATAAAATAAATAATAATGAAGTTTCTCATGACCACTACTTTCATATGGCTAAACTAATGTACTGTTTGACACTTGAACCAGATATTCAAAAGTTAGCGTGGGCACTAAGGGGTGTTCACCTGCGCCAACCAGGTTTTGCGGCTGGTTCATGGGTAAGATCTATATTCAGAGATCCCTGTGGCCTGGGCAAAACCCATTAGTACCCAAGCACTAACATAACGCTGCCCCCCCAGGCAAATGAAGGAGTGCCCCCTCCCCACATACAGGCACAGCAGCAATTTCAGAGGTTTGTGCCAGTGGTAAATGGCACCAACAGGGGTGCTATTTACTGCCTTTTCAAACCAGTCTTAACTGGGCGCAAAGCCCTGGTGGCAGGAGAGCTGTACTGCAGCCAGCTACCCCCCACCCCCACCCTTCGAACTCCCATCTTGGTGAACCAAAGGATGCTCTAGTGTTTAAGGAGGCAGTATAGCACAATGGTTTAAGGCTCTGAGCTGCAAACCTGGGTTTGAATCCCACAACCCCCACTTGCATACTGCATGACCCTGAGCAAGTCAGTTAATTTCCTTGTGCTCCCAGGTTGCACCTGTAAACAAGCTTTTAGCTTAGTGTGTCTCTCCTGGTTAAATAACCAAAAAAAAAAATTTTTTTAAATGGCATCCCCCTCTGATCCCCCATCCCGGTCCATGTCAATGTTGCCCTGGTGTCCAGAGGCACCCCTTACCCTCCGATCCCCAACCCCAGTACTGTGCACATCCTCCTAGGTGTCTAGTGGCACCCCCCCACCCTTTGATTCCCCCACCCTGGTACTGTGCACATCTTCCCTTGTGTCTAGTGGCATCCCCCACCCTCCAAGCCCCCGTCCCAATCCATGTCAATATGGCCATTATGTCTAGTGGCACCCCACCCCCAAAACGCATTACTGACTCACTACAGTCCCTGGTGTCTAGTGCCCCCCACACACTCGTCTTGATGACAGCAAGATGTTACTAGTGTCTAGTGCTCCCCCTTTCTGAGCACCAATCCTGGTGCCTACATTATAGTCCCCGGTGTGTAGTAGTGCTGTCACTGCAACTCATATGGCAGCCAGCCACGGAGGTAAAGAGATCATCTCTGCCAGTTGCCATAGAGGGATGCGCTGCATGGTCCTGTCCTGCTGCATAAGGAGAGGGTTGGGGTGGGTGCCACGTTGGGTGCGGGTGGAGCAGGTTGGGGGCCATGGAACTGCCATTGTTCTGTGGTCCATGTGGTGACCGGAGGTCCGGGGGAGTACCAGTGGACACCAGAGATAGGCTCAGGTACATGGCCTAGGAGATGGGGGGATGCCACTGGACACTTGGGGGCAGGCACTATACGGGCTAGAACACCAGAGCGGGGGGGATTCACTAGCCACCAGGGAATCAGCAATAGCAATGGGGAGGGTGCTCTGTGGGTGGGGGGTACCACTTGACACTATGGCATACATAAGCAATTACAGGATGGGGGTGAGGGGTGCCGCTAGACACCAGGGACTATTCGCAGGCACCAGAATGGGTGATCAGAGAGTGGGGGTGCCACTGGAAACCAGGCACATGGGATTGTGTACAGGATGGGGAATCAATGGCCGGGGGGTGCTGCTGCTGACCAGAAGCTATAATGCAGATACCAGGATGGTTACTCAGAGGGTGGCGGTTGCTGCTATACACCAAGGACTATAATGCAGGCACCATGATGGGTGCTCAGAGGACTAAACACCAGGAACATCTTGCTGTCATCTGGATGGGTTGGGGGGCACTGGACACCAGGGACTATAGTGAAATAACCAGGATGGGTGTTGGGGGTGCAACTAGATACCAGGGGGGCAACACTGAGACTTGGATGGGGGATCAGAGGGTGAGGGATGCCACTAGACACCAGGAAGGACATGCACAGTACCGGATTGGGGAATCGGAGGTTGGGGGGTGCCACTAGACACTAAGGCAACACTGACCTGGACTGGGACAGAGGATTAGAGGGTGCGGGGTGCCTCTAGACACCAGGGAGGATGTGCCGAGTACCAGGACAGGGGATCAGAGGGTGGGGGTGTGTGCCACTAGACACTTGGGCAACACTGACATTGACAAAGATGGGTGGTTGGAGGGTGGGGGGTGCCTGTAGACCCCAGTACACAGGCTGCAAACTGGCAGGACAGGCTTTCAGGAGGTGGGGGGTTCTGCTAGCCACCAGGGATGACATCAGATCGGGCCCAACCAGGCTGCTGCTTCCAATGCAAATGAGCCCATAGTGGGCATACTAATTGCCCCTTAGCACCTTGGATACTCAATGGGCTCATTTGCATTTTGTGGCTGAATAACGTGCCGCGGCTCCCAGCGCTATCTGGTCTGGTGGCGCTGTTCCCGATGAGCTGGATACATTCCAGGTCCATGTCAGGACAGAGAACCTGATTTAGTATTGCACCGACATGGGCCGATATTCAGCCAGATAGCGGCAGTGCACTATCTGACTGAATATAGCAACCTCCAGGTCAAGCGCAAGCACAGCGCAAACCTTTGTGCTCCATTTTTGTGCCTTTTTGAATATCTGTCCCGTGGTGTCTTAATAATCTTATATAATGTTTTGTTACTTGCTGCCTAAATGTAATTTCACGGCACTATCCCTTTGATGTTCATGCAGCTGTTGTAACCTGAATTGTGCAAATATTTTACCGATTTTTTTTTACCTGTCTTGTACTGTACCAGAACTTAGACATTCAACTGTGTTGTGTACTTACCCAGTTACCAAAACCAAATAAATAAATGAAATGCAGCCGAGAGCCTTATGCCCCTAGAGTTAGACCAATAAAGCAAACTCAACCCCTGAAGTGCCTTGATGCTATAATTACACTAAAATGTTTCATTGTTAAATTAATTTTCTGTAGTACAAATTCTAATTGTTCTATTGTACATGAGGGCTTTCCAGGCATTAACTTAACCCTTTTAGAATGGTATCAGCCAGTTAATCTATTTTAAATCTTTATTTAGGTTTTTTCCATGCTATACCCTCTCCTCCACAGTGATCTTGTGTTTAGAACACCGAACCAAGTCACAGTCATTTCATCCTGTGACCTTAAATAAGACATTCTACATCCCATAAAATGGGTAGAAGCAGGACTCCACTGAGAAGGAGGGTCCAGGTTCTCAGAAACTCATTTCTGTATCAAAAATGAAACTGGGCCAAAATCGAGATTTTTTTAACCAGTTTGGGACATGTTCAGACGGGAAGGAAAAACAGGTTACTCACCTGTAACAGTAGTTCTAGAAGTGGTATATGTTGTTCATCCACACTCTTTGGCATGTCCCTTTCCCCTTTAAATTTTGCCGGAAGTCTTCAAGCTGGCTCCTCCCACCCACATGGGTGGTATAACCCTCGGCTCTGCCCCATGATGCCAGATCTTAGCCTGCTGGAAGCCAGGTGTTGTGCGTCCGTGCCGGGGAGGTTGGGTAGGTCCGTGAGGATGAACAACATATACCACTCCTAGAACTACTGTCATAGGTGAGTAACCTGTTTTTCTAGGATCGTGGATATGTTGTTCATCCACACTCTTTGGCAGACTCCTAGCAGTTCTCCAGGAGGAGGGAGGCAAGGTGCACACACCCTACTTAGGGAACACAGACTGGAGAACTGAGGCTCCAAAACCAGCATCCCAGCGTGACTCAAGATCGATGTGGTAATCGGTAATGAAGGTGTTTGCTGACTTCCAGGTAGCAGCCCGACAGATTTCCTGGATAGGGATGTCCCTGGAAACAGCCACTGAAGCAGCAGTATGACAGGTAGAATGAGCTCTTATCCCTTTGGGAGGCTCCATGCCTGCCAACTCATAACACAGACTGATGCAAGATGTAATCCACCTTGCAATTGTCTGTTTTGCTGCAGGTCTGCCAGAAGCGGCTTCAGCGTAGGTGACAAACAGCTGGCAAACCTCTCCCCGAATTTCTGCAGTCCTCTCCTTGTAATAGGAAAGAGCTTGTCTCAGGTCCAAATTATGGAGCTTGTACTTGGCCTCCGAGGTGTAATTAGGGTAGTAAACCGGCAGAGTTAACACCTGGTTAAGATGAAACTCTGACACCACATTCGGAAGGAATTTCAGGTGGGGGCGTAGGACAACCTTGTCACTGTGGAAGACCAGATGAGGGGAGTCCACTGAAAGCACATGGAGCTCCCCTGTCCTTCTGGCAGACGTGATAGCCACCAGGAAGGCCGTCTTCCATGACAAGTGTGACAAGGCGCACTTGTGCATTGGTTCAAATGGCTTGCCTATGAGCTTTGCCAGTACCAGCGGTAGATCCCATGGAGGTAGAGGTTCATGCACCAGAGGGGATATGTGATCCAGGCCTTTGAAAAAGTGCCTGACCACTGTCTCCTGCACCAACGTCGGCTGACCGGCCCGTGCCCGGCAAGCAGAGATGGCTGCCAGGTGCACCCTAAGGGTCAATGATCGAAGACCCCCTTTGGAGAGAGACCAAAGGTAGTCGAGAATGTTAGCCACTGGACAGGACAGAGGGTCCAGGCCCTTGCCCCGACACCAAATGGACAACCTTTTCCATTTGAAGGCACAACATTTCCTAGTCGATTCCTTTCTGGATGCCTCCACCATGGTGAGGACATCCTTGGAAAGGCCCAAAGCCTGGAACTCTAGCCACTCAGGTACCAGGCTGTGAGGTGCAGGGATTGAAGGTCCAGATGGTATACCTTCCCCCGATTGAGAGAGATCAGATCCAGGCATGCTGGAAACCACACCAGGGGCCTGCAGCTGGGGCTGACAAGATCTGGATACCAGAACTGGAGCGGCCAGTCTGGGGCTACCAGAATCACCTTCGCCTACTCCCTCCTCACCTTGAGGAGCACCTTGTGGATCAAGGGAAATGGAGGGAAGGCATAGAAGAGGCCTGGGATCCATGGCCTCGAGAAGGCATCCCCCTGCAGCGAGCCCTGCTGAGGGGGGGTGGGCATGAAACAGCCTCAGCTTGGTGTTTTCCCTGGAGGCAAACAGGTCCACCATCGGTTTGACCCAGTGGGAGAACAGACTGTAAGTTACCTCAGGATGGAGAGACCACTCATGGGATGTCTCGCCTAAGCGGCTCAGAGCATCCGCCAGATGGTTTGAGGCTCCTGCCACATGGATGACCAGGAGATCCACCTCCAAACGGCTGATAAGGGTCCAGATGCAGAGCGCCTCTCTGCAAAGCAGACAGGAATGCGTACTACCCTGTTTGTTGAGGTAGTACATGGTTGTTGTATTGTCTGTCTGGACTTGAACCACTTGACCCCAGAGCTGAGGAGCCAAAGCTGACAGTGCCAGTCTGACTGCTCTGAGCTCCAACAGGCTGATGTGGTATCAGGACTCCACAGGGGTCCAGAACCCATGGGCTCTTTTTGTCCCCCATGTGGGCTCCCCAGACCATGAGAGAGGCATTGGTTGTAAGGACGGCCATCAGCTCGGGGCGGACAAACAATATTCCTTCCTGCAACTGATCTGGGGCAGTCCACCATTGGAGAGCTTCCCACATCTTCTGGGTTACAGTGATCAGCTGGTCGAAATGACCATGGCACTGAGTCCACTGGGCAGCCAGCTCCCATCGGAGGGGGCGCAAGTGCAACTGAGCCCAATGGACCACTGAGGTGCACACCGCCATGTAACCCAGAAGGTGCAGAAAGTCCCGGGCAGGGTGCAATTGCCCAACCAGAAATGATTGGGAAAGGAGGAGAGAACCTCTGTCCTGTCCACTGGGAGCCGAGCTCTGGCTTGACGAGAGTTGAGCTCTGCCCAATAAAGCACATCACCTGGGAAGGCACGAGTTCCGACTTGGCCTCGTTGATCAGGAGGCCGAGTTGGGAACAGGACTGGAGGGCCAGGTCCCTGGACCTCTCCACCTCCTGTTGGGTGGGACCTCCTAAGAGCCAATCGTTGAGGTAGGGATAAATCCTGACTGCCCACCGACGCCTGAAGTGGGCTGCCACCACTGCAATGCATTTGGTGAAGACCTGTGGGGCTGATGACAGGCCGAACAGCATGGCTCGGAACTCGTACAAGGTCCCGTTGGCTCTGAAGCAGAGGAACCACCGATGAGATGGATGGATTGGGATGTGAAAGAACACGTCCTGCAGATCACATGAACAGAACCACATGTTTCACTCCAAGGATGGTCTGATCTGGGACTGAGTGACCATCCGAAAGGTACGTGACCTGAAATATTGATTCAGGTCATGCAGATCTAGAATGGGGCGCCAGCCCCCCATCCGCTTGGGCACCAGGAAGTACCTGGAGACAAAGCCTGGGTCTGCTGGAGGATCTGCCACTGGAGCTACTGCCTCCTTGAGGAGGAGCTGAGCAATGTCATCTCGGAGAGCCAACTGAGTCTGGACGGATACTCTTTCCTCCCGAGGGGCACGGGCTCGGCTTGAAGGGTACTGCTCGAATTCCAGAGGCAGTCCTTGACCAACCACCTCAAGAACCCACCTGTCCATAGTGATAGCAGACCAGGCAGAAAGGAAGTGGTGGAGCCGGACCCCCACAGGAGGACCCAGAGCTGGAGTGATGGGAAAGAGGGAGGCAGTCCCCGCCTGTCACTGAGCAGGCTTGGAGGAGGAGGATCCAGGACCTGAATCTCAGCTTCCTTTATGGGCATGGGAGGGCACGGACTTGGGCCGGGGGCACCAAGCTTGAGCCTGTTGCTGCTGCCCTCCTTGAAAGGAGGGTTGCTATGCCACAGGGAAAGAGTGCTGAAAGGGCTTCTTCTTCTGCTGTTTCTTGCCTGAAGAACCTTTAGCAGAAGTAGCGTCCAAGGTGGCATTGGACTGCTCAATGTGCTGAAGGTGACCAGCCACACCTGGGCCAAAAAGGTCAGTGCCCAGGAAAGGCACATCAGCTAGTTTGGGCTGAGTATCTGCCAGAAAAGAGGAGAGTCTCAGCCTAGCCCTGCAACAAGAGGCAACTGCAACTGCCATCGAGCAAGCACAAGAATCCCCAATGTCGAGGGCTGTCTGAAGCTGCTGTTTGGCAATAGCCCAGCCCTGATCCCAGACCTACTTGACTGTGGTCTGCATGTCCACAGGGAACTGTGGGAGGACTTCATCCAAAGACCCCAGGAGGGCATGGGAGAAGTGTGTCATGATGACGGCTGAACTTGCCTGACGAAGGCCTAGAGATGAGGATGCACAGACCTTTTGAGCCGAATGATCCAAGAGTTTGCATTCTTTTTTGGGAGGAAGGTCAGTGTCGGCGGAACTGCAAGTATGCCTGAACACAGAGGCGGTCACCAGTCTCTCGGCAGAAGGGTGCTCCATGAACCCTGAAAGGGACTCCATGGGCACCGCATACTTGCGGGCCATGCGGGCAGACGGAGCTGGACAAGAGGCAGGGTGCTGCCAAAGTTCTAAGGTCCAGGTCAACTATGGCCTTGGCCACAGCAAAGGCCTCTGTCAGAGAATACCCTCTCTTGAGGATGTCCGCAAGGGTGTAGGCAGGCATACTCACTGTACACATTTTAATAAAGTTTTGTTGAGTCTGTCACAAACGATATGCCTTCTGTTAACATTTTCATTCTAATCTGTAGTATTTGGGTCAGTTTAGGCCACTGAGGAGTGACTCTGTTCAAACTTCTGTTGTTTCAGAGACAGATACATGTATAACCTCTTTAGAGATTAGAAGAATCATCTGCCAACAATCTGACTTGTATGGAAGGGGTTACCATTTCGACAGGATGTGCACATTTTTTAATTGGGGGGGGTGCAACTGTTGGAGACTGTGTACAAATTGGAAATTTCTGGCTACACCCCTGGATGTCCGTGAGAGGGTACTCCATCTTTTTCTGGCTAGGATACAAGGGCATCCCTGTAGACTCAGAGATGAGGTGAAGAATGCCCTGAGAGGACGAAGGACCTTCCTCCATCTCTATCCCACCGGCTGATTCATCATCCCTGGGATGAGAATCGAGGCCGGTCTCATCCGAATCTGAGGAATCCGGATACAACGGTCGATCACCCAAGTCACCTTCGACCTGCTAAGGGCGGTCTGGGGTGACAGTGATCGAAAGATGCCTGGGAAGCCCAGTGTCTGGTCTATCTTCCTTAGAAGGAGCCCCTCCCACAGGCTGCTTGGGTAGTGGTTCCCTCACAGATCAGTTTCAGCCAAACCGGAGGTTTTGCCGGCTCCATGGGTGGGGGAACCGACTTAATCGGTTCCGAAGGAGCTGGCTTTGTCCTGGGAGGCGAAAGCCAAGTAATGGCTGGGGTAGGAGCTGGAGTCGGCTTATGCCCAGTCAAAATCAGCTGCTGCCACATGAGGTCCTCATAGCGCCGGAGTTTCTGACGGAGCCTCTCCTCATCCGAGGAGGACAAGGACGACCAATGGCATTGTCTCTTTTTAGAGTGCTTGTGGCTCTTCCTCAGCCTTTCGGTAGAGGGGGTCCTGGACCTCGATCGAGATTGGACAGGCCAACTCGGTCATTCAGGAGACACCGGTGGGACCAGTGATTTCCCGGGGTCGGGGACCACTTCCTCGATGTGATTCCCAATGGGTTGGGTCACCTCATCAGGAAAAGAAAGGACTGGAGTCCGAATGAGAGAATCGTCAAATGGAGTTGGCGATAATGGGTCAATGATTATTTCAACCTCGTCGATCGACACTTCGGTCGACTAGCCAGACAGCAAGGCCAAGAAGCCAGTGGCCGAAGAAGCAATTTTGACCGAAGTCGAGACTGCTGGTTCCTGGGACCGAGATTTCGCCCAATCCCAAGAGCGTCTCCATCGAGATGAAGACGATCCTGGGTCCTTTTCCCGCTTACGGGACCGAGAGGATTGCGTGCCCACAGGACCCTCTCCCTTGGTGGGGAGAGACTGGCACAACTCTCGGAAAGAACCCGAGAAGGTGGAGCCCAGGTTGAGTGGAACAAAAAAACTCAGAGAAGAGGATTCCCCGGCACAAGCCACTTCCTCCTTGAAGGCTTGCATGCGTTCCAATTGTTCAGCGGATCCCACAGCTGCAGAAACTGCCCACTGAGCCTCCTTAGATTTCACCAGAGGGTTCCCTTTTTCCGGCTTCCTCAACTTCAGCCGTGCGAGACGGTCATTGAAGACGTTAGGGTGAAATGTAAGAAGAAAAAAAAAATCACACTTTGAGGTGTCATGGGCGACACCCAGGCAGTAGACGCATGGGATGTGGGGATCGGTGTGTGACTTTTTCTGGCCGCACGAACACCGGCGAAATCCGGGGGAAGACTTGTCTTCCATAACTGAAGGTAAGTAGTCTCAATCGCTAATGCGAACTAGACAAAGTTCCAGAATAACTGAAGGTTTTGAAGCCAGGGTCTACAAAATGCAGGCAAATGCAGGCACATGAAGGAGGCAACCTGAATCTTCCAGTAGAAAGAAAGATCTGGTGTCATGGGGCAGAGCCGAGGGTTATACCACCTGGGTGGGGGGAGAAGCCAGTTTGAAGACTTCTGGCAAGATTTAAAGGGGAAAAGGACATGCCAAAGAGTGTGGATGAACAACAAATCCACGAGACTAGAAATATAGGTTACTCCCCTGTAACAGTAGTTCTACTAATGGTATACAAGTCACATCCATACTTTAGCAATTCTGCTGGAGACAGCCAAGTCATCCTCTCACCATGTGGGTGGTATATTCTCCAGCTCTGCCCCATAAGTCTGATGTCAGATCTTTTGCACGCTGAAAGATCAGGGTGCCACTTGCCATGGGAGGTCAGGTGGGTTGTATGGATGTGAACTGTATACCACTAGTAGAACTACGGTTACAGGCAAGTAACCTATATTTCTAACAACATGGACACAGTTCACTAGCCTCAGTCTGGCAGACTCCTAGCAGTCTTCCAGGAGGAGGGTGCAAGGTGCACACACCTCTATGGTGAACAGAGGCTGGAAGACCAAGGACCTATGAGCAGCATCCCAATTACTTAGTATGTTAATACTGTAATGGGAGATGAAGGTGTGTGCCTTACTCCAGGTTTCAGCCTTGCATATCTCTGCAATGGGGATATCCCTGGAAACAGCCACTGAGGCAGTGGTATGTCTGGTGAAATGAGCCTAAGCCCTTCAGGTGACTCCCTACCAGCCAACCTATAGCAGAGGTCAAATCCACCTGCCAATCATCTGCTTTGCTGCCCGAACTCCAGCCGTGCACTCCTTATAGTAAGAGAGTGCCTTCTTCAGGTCCTAAGTGTGAATCCTGCAATCGGCCTCCGAGGTTGGGTTGATAAAAGATACTGGTAAGTTAATCACCTGGTTAAGGTGAAACTCCGATATGATCATTGGGAGAACCTTTGGGTGGGGGAAAAAGATGACGTCTTTCTGGAAGACCAGGTAAGGAGAAAGGAGACTCTACTGAGAGCACCTGGAACTCATTGATCCTTCCGGCTGATGTGATGGCCATCAAGAAGGCAATCTTCCACACCTGTTCACTGGCTCAAATGGCTTGCCAATTGAGCATTGCCGGTAACAGCAGTAGGTCCTGTGGAGGCGGAGGTTCACACACCGAAGGGGGACAAGTGATCTAGGCTTTTGAAAAAGGACCCAACCTTCCTCTGGGCCACCATCAGCATACCAGTCCATGCCTGGTATGTAGAGATGGCTTGCAGTCCAGGCTGAGAGAGGGACTGAAGGTAGTCGATGATGCTCACCACTGGGCAGATGAGGGAATCAAGCTCCTCACCCTGGCACCAGATTGAGAAACTCCTCCACTTAAATGCATAGCATTTACGAGTCAATTCCTTAAGGGATGCCTCCACAATGTGTAGGACATCTTCTGAAAGGCCCAGAGTTAACTCTAGCCACTCAGGAACCAGGCTGAGAGGTGCAGGGATTGAAGGTCTGGGTCCAGGACCTTCCCCATTGTCTGGTCAGCATATCTGAGCAAACAGACAACCACCATGGAGGCCTGCTGCTGAGGAAATAAGGATACCAGAACTGCCTGGGCCAGTATGGGGCTATCAGGATCATCCACACCTTGTCCTTCCAGGCCTTGACCACAACCTTGTGGACCAAGGATAAGAGAGGGAAGGCATACAGAAGACTTGGGGTCCAGGGTCTCACTAAGGCATCCCCCTCCAACAATGTCCTGGACTGTGGAGGTTGGCACAAAACAGGCTCAGTTTTCTGTTCTCCCACAAGGCAAACAGATTCACCACAGGGGTGCTGTACTGGGAGAACAGGTGGTCTATCACCTCCTGATGCAGGGACTATTCATGCAATGTCTCTCTGACTCAGATGAAAGCCTCCACTGGCTGATTGTTCTTTCCCATGTCATAGATCACCAGGAGATCTGAATCCAGGCTGTGCATGGGGGGTCACTACGGCCTGCTGGTCCAAGTGACCTAGGTACTGGGACCACTGTCAGCCCAGCTCCCACGTCAGGTGGTGCATCTGCCAGCGAGCCCAATGGATCATGGTGGTGGAGGATATCATGTACCCCAGCAGCTGCAAGAAGTCCCGGTCAGGGCACAAGAGCCCAATCTGAAATGATCGGGCAAAGGAGGCAAGATGTGATGCCTGGTCTGCAGGGTGGCGGGCAGTGACCCACAGGGAGTTTGGTTCTGCTCTAATGAACTTGATCACCTGCGAGAGGACCAGCTCTAACTTAGCCAGTTTGACAAGAAGGCTCAACTCCCAACAGGTCTGGAAGGCTAGATCCCTTGACATCTCCACAGCCTCCTTGGACAGGCCAGCTATCAGCCAGTCACCCTGGTAGGAATACATACTGATGCCCTTGTGCTGTAGGAAGGTCACCACCACTGCCATGCACTTGGTGAAGACCATAGGTGCAGATGAGAGGTTGAAAGACATGACCTGGAATTGGTACAGAACCGTAGGTACCAGTAATGGCGTACATGGTATGGGGAGGCACTGCTGAGCAGCTTTCAAGGAAGCAGCATTTCTACTGAGCTCCCAGGATTTTATAGAATATTTTGAGCAAAACTGATACTAATTCGACAAACAGTACCCAAGTGCATGTTTCATGTGTCCTAGTCTGGAGATATGGGTAAAACTAAAGGAAACAACGCTTCTTCGGCAGATTTCTTCGCTGCAAAAAAAATATCAGCCACAACAGGAGGAGCAGCCTACGTCTGCTGGAGGTGCCTCGGGGCTGGATGATCCGCCACCCAGAGGAGAAAATTTATCCTCAATTCAAGCCACTTTGAACCAGCTGGTAAAGTCGGTGCAGGACATGGACAAGAAACTAGACAGCCTGACCCAGAGAGTGTCGGCCCTGGAAACGAGGATGGATAATTGTGAGCAACTGGCTCAGCAGTCTGAAACATCCATCCTCAAGGCCTGCGATGCCACTACACAGCTTATCACAGAGAACATGCTGCTTCAACAATGCCTGGAGTCAGTTGAAAACCAGGATAGGGAAAGGAATTTGAGAGTAGTCAGATTGCCGGAGGGGAAAGATTGCCTCGCCTTTGCTCGGGTTTTCTTACCTGAGTTGTTGGGGCTCTCAGAGGATGACCCACCACTATCTATTGAAAACCATACCGTATTACTCCAAGACGAGCAGCGGCAGGTTCCGGGACCCTCAGGACTTTGATGGTGGTGTTTACAGGTGTTGGAGGCCGAGATTGGGTTTTGGCCATGGCTAGAAAGTGAAGGACCCTTAAATATGGTGAAGACTCCGTACTACTGTTCCCTGACTTATCCTACAGTACAAGGCAGCATCACAAGGGCTTTGATGGTATTTGAGCTCGACTTCAGCAGTTTAAGGTTCAGCACCAGCTATCATTGCCTACAAAACTTTGCCTGACATGGCAGGGATGGTAGTACCAGTTTAATGAGCCTAAGGATGCAGAAAAAAATGATTAGATGTAAAGAACAAGAACTGGAGGCTGCCGGAGATCCTAGTAATATGTTGGAGGAGGACTAATCACTGTGGCAGTTTGTGCTGCAAATCTGACATCATTTTTTGGCTGTTCTTATTGTGGATAGACTGCATCTTTTGGGACTGGGTGTTTATATGACTATGGGGACACGTTATTGATATTTTATTACTGTCATCTTGGGTCTTCATGTTCATGGACTATTCATAGACAATTCTTGGGAGTTTGGGGGCGCTCCATTAAAACAGCCATCTGTAACTGCTCCAAGGGAATCAACTTGACCACCAAGCTATGTGGTCCTATTTTCAAGTTGTTCTTATCTCCTATTTTATGATTCCCTTGTGTTCTTCCTCTGCACAATGCACTATGAAGGTCTGATTATGCTAACCGTAAATTTTTTTTGGGTAATTCCCCATATGCTGTGATTCAAAGGGAGGTGTTTTGCATATGTACTTTGCTAGTATGGGTTTTCTGGATATAGTGTAATGGTAACCTGTGTATTTTAAGTTTTGTAAGATTTATTTACAAAATTTTATAAATAAATAATACAATAAAAAATGGTATGGGATGTGTAAGAATGCATTCTGGAGGTCCAGGGAGCAGAAACACATGCCTTGCTACAGAGATGGAATGGTCTGATTAGAGTGACCATCCAGAACTTGTGCTTCTGCATGAACTGGTTCAAATCATGCAGATCCAGTACGTGGTGCTACCCCCATCTGTTTTGGAACCAGGAAGTACCTGGACATATGTCCCTGACTGGCCAAGGCATCTGGACATAGGCTATCACCCACAATCCAGGAGCCAAGCGATGTTGACTCTCAGCACCGATATCATGTCCTTCGACAGCCTGGATCCCTGAGGAGCTTGGAGTCGGTATGGCAGGGCAGCCTCAAAATCCAGAGGCAACCCTCTGCCCACCACTTTTAGAACTCACTTATCCGAGGAAATGGTAGACTATTGTGGCAAGAAGTGATACAAACGGCCCCTGACTGGGAGCTGAGACAAGGTATAAGACCCCACAACCTGTCACTATGCAGCCTTGGAGTAGACTCCGGCCACTGGGGCCACAGATGCACCACTACATCTGCCCCCTTTTGTCCCTGATCACCAAACCTGAGTTTCGACACCAGCGCTTAAATTGTCCCTGCTAGGGCTGCTGCTCAGGTTGTTATGGCTGAAAGGATCAAAACTGAAAGGCCTTCTTTTTATGCTTTTGGGCCTGCCTTTTGGTCCTTGTAGGATGCAGCCACAAAATTAAGGGTGGCACTGGAGTTTTCAAATCGCGTGAGATGTCCTCCCACCTACCCCCCCCCGGGACACAGAGGTCAGTGCCCAAAAAGGGGACTTAGCCAACTTGTGCTGAGAGTCTGCTGTAGAGGTGGAGAGCCTCAGCCAGGCCCTGTGATGCATGGTGATAGCCACAGCCATAGCACAGGAGTTGCTCATGTCCAAGGCTGCCTGAAGCTGGTATTAGCCACGAACAACCCTGGTCTCTGACTAAATTCACTGGAAACTGTTTGTTATTTAGAAGATGAGAGAGGAGTTCTCCTAATACCCCAAACAGGGAATGGCCAAAGTTTGCCATCATAACAGTGTAGCTAGAGACCTAGTAATGCAGCAGCATATACCATTTTAGTTGCACAGTCAATCTTTTTAGACTCTCTGTCTGGAGGTTTGTCTACATTTCCTTGACTTCTGGATTTAAGGAAGGTCAAATCTGAGACTAGGTTCTCCACAGAAGGGTAGTAGGAAAACTCAAAAAGGGAGCCCACTGAGACCCTGGACTTGCGGACCATATGTGGAGATGGTGCCGGGTAGGATAGTGGATGCTGCCAAAGCTCCATGGCTGCTCTCAAGATGGCCTCAGCCACGGGAAGGGCAACCACCAGGGAATCACCCCTGTCTGGTATGCCAGGAAACAGGTACTTAGCCTGCTTCTGAACTGGTTCTAAAGGAACATTCATGGACTCCAACATAAGTCAGACTAGAGCTCCAAATGACACTGGCATGTGGTCAGTGGTCAACTCTTTGACCAATTCCTGGTCTAACATGAGTCCTGTTCGAGGCCATCGATGATTCACCTTCAGAGTCATCGCAAGATTCTGCAAAGATGGCCCTCAACAATTTGTAACTATGGACCACCCTGGTATCCTCATCCTGGGTGATCTCCACCAAAAACCGGCCTGGCAAGCCAGCCACAGAGCGACACTCCTTGATCAAAGCCCCAAATAGAGGCTGCAATGGAGAAGACTCCATCAGAAGTGGCAGAGAAGCAGATGCTGAGGATTGCTGTGCTGTGTGTGGGGACAACTGGCAAAAGCCAAAGGACTAAATGTCCAAGGAACAAAGCCCTACCCCTCCCAACAACGGTCCACTGGTACAAGAGAAGCTCCTCATAGTGCTGACACATTTTTCATCAATGACTCTCCTCACCCAAGAATGAGGAGGTCAAGGTTCACTGATGGTGATGCCTCCCAGTTGAGCAAGATCAAGAGTGTGAGCAGTGTCTCGACCATCGACCCAAGGGTCTATGTTGAAGGATGCCCTCTGGAGGGTTTGTGTAAAACCCCTGCCTCAGCAGTTTAAGCACTAGAGGCTTTGGAAACAAGACCACTGGTTGAGGCAGCTCCCGTGGTAACTCAGTCAGGGTCAACGACTGAGCCTCATCCTCTTGGGTGAGGACCAGGAGCACCAGGGTCTGGGAGATCGACTCCTCGTTGATCTCCTCCAACAGACTGTCAACAGGCTCAAGAAAAAGCTCGATCAGACTCGAGGTTGACAAGCCAGATGGGGTTAACATGGAGCCATCGACCATCACCTGGATCGTAGGGAGCTTGACAAGGCCAAGCAGTTGGGGGAGTCGAAGGAGCAGAGAGAGCGTGATCTTTCCTGATCCCACGACATGCAACAATGTTTTGTGTGCTTTCTGCGGTGGTGAAAAGGGATCTCACCAAAGGTCTGGAGGGTCAGATACATTTCCCTGAACTTGTCAAAGAAAGACTCTCCAGTGCTGGTCCCAGCTGGGAACAGTGCCAAGACCAATGAGGAACTTCACCGCAGCCGGTGCCTCTTGTTCCATGACTGCAAGCTGAGCAGCTGACCTGACTGCTGTCGAGGCCTTTTTGCCATCTTTTGGCTACTGGTCTTGAATAGACTCCGGCAGCATGGCCCAGAACAAACTGCATCAGCAGATGTTGTGTTGATCACCCAAGCAGTATAAGCACATGTGCGGATCTGTGGCCAACATTTTCTGCTTGCACAGGGCACAGAACTTAAACCCTGGTTACTTGTGCTCCATCACACAGGGCCATCCTTAGGGGTCAAAGCACTGGGAGGCTTTCAGCTTCCCCCCCCCCCAGGATGAGGCAGGAATACGGAGATCAAGTACAGCTAGGGAGGGGCAGGATAAGTAGGATCTGGGAGGCGGCCAACCTATCGCCCAGGGTCCGCTCCCCCCCAGTGGCAAAGCAGATATAATGGCTGCAGGCAGCAGCAGGGAGGGATTGTATATGGAAGGGAGGGCTTTATGGTGAAGGGGTTTGGTGGTGAATACCAGGAGTCTGGGGAATAAACTGTGGTAACTGCAGGCCACCATGGTGGATGAGGGTCTCGACATAGCAGTGTGCCAGACTTGGTGGAATGAGCATCATGCCTGAGAGATGGTGATTCCTGGGTATCGTTTATTTAGGAAAGACAGAGTGGGGAAAAGGGGGGGAGGGGTCACAACATTAAGGAAGAAATCGGGATCACGGAGGACCAGGAAGAGGAAGGGGAAGCGGAGGTGATGTGGGTCAACTTAGACAGGAATAATGGGAAACAGTTGAGAATAGGGGTGGTGTCCTACACAGGGGAAGGAAGAGATGAACATCTTGTAAAGTCAGCAATGAGAATGGTACGGAAAGGGGAAATTCTACTGGTTGGGGACCGCAACCTCCCGGATATAGATTGGGAGGCTCAAACAGCAGCATCAACTAGGAGCAAGGGCATCCTAGAGGCACTACAAGGCATATTTCTAAACCAACAGGTCAAGAAGCCCACTTGGGGTGGTAACCTATTGGATGTAGTCCTTACTAATGGAGACAGTGTGGAGGTGGTGGAGGTGGGGGATGAAATAGGAACAAGTGACCACAGAGCGATCAGGTTCAAGGTGAGAATGGGCAGGGAGAACATCATGATGAAAACCAGGATACTGGACTTCCGGAAGGCAAACTTTAGCATGATGCGGAGGGTATTCGTTGAAGAAATGTCAAGGATGGAGAACAAACAGGAGGTTGAGGATTTATGGCTAGCCATCAAGGGAGGAGTGCTGAAAGCCACGGACTTATGCATCAGGAGAGTCAGGAAGCATAGGAGGAAGAGAAGACTTCTTTGGTTTAATAGAGAGGTGGCGAAGGTGGTCCAGGAGAAAGCCAGGGCTTTCAGGAAGTACAAGTCCACACAAAGACAGAGGATGGGGAGGCCTACAGGGAAAAGAGGAGGGAGGCAGGGCAGATGATAAGGAGGGGTAAAGCGGTCACTGAGGAGAGGATAGCAAGGCAGGCCAGGAGGGGGGATAAAACCTTTTTCAGGAATGTGGGAGAAAAAAGGAAGGCACAGCAGGGGATCGGAAGACTAAGGGGGTAAAGCCGGAACTATTCTGGAGGGAGACTTGGAGAAAGTGGAGGTCTTGAACAATGACTTCTGTTCAGTTTTCACGAAAGAGGGAGAGGGCAGCGGACCAGTACGGGAAAGGAAGGGGGGACCCACAGGCACATGGATCCTATAGTGTTCACAGCTGACAGAGAAGCGAAGAGCTGGGTAGACTTAGGGTAAATAAAGCGATGGGGCCTGATGGCCTACCCCCAAGGGTGCTCATGTAGCTGTGGGAGTTACTCGCACAACATTTGGCAAGACTGTTTAACATGTCATTGGATACAGGCATGGTACCAGAAGACTGGAAGAGGGTGGAGGTGGTTGCACTACACAAAGGAGAAAGGAAGGACAGGTCAAAAACTACCGCCCTGTTAGTCTCACCTCAGTGGTGGGGAAGGTAATGGAGACATTACTAAAGGCAAGTCTGGTGGCATTCCTGGAGGAAAATGGTCTGCAGGATGAAAGACAGCATGGTTTCACTAAGGGTAGGTCTTGCCAGACTAACCTAATAGTGTTTTTCGATTGGATGACGCAGATAGTGGACCAAGGAGGGGTGGTGGACGTGGCCTACCTGGACTTCGGCAAGGCCTTCAACGCCGTACTGCACAGAAGGCTGGTGAATAAGCTGGACAGCCTGAGTGTGGGTCACAAAATCTCAAGGTGGGTAGGGAGCTGGTTGACGGGTAGGTGACAAGCAGTGGTAGTAAATGGGACACACTCCAGGGAATAGACAGTGATCTGTGGGGTGCCAGAGGGGTCAGTACTAGGCCCAATACTCTTTAACATCTATATTAGTGACCTCATGGAGGGCTTGGAGGGCCAGGTGTGCCTGTTCGCAGATGATACGAAGGTCTGCAATAGAGTGGATTCAGAAGGGGGAGTGGAGGCCATGAGGAGGGACCTGGAGAAGCTAGACAGGTGGTCAGAAACCTGGCAACTAAAGTTTAATGCAGGGATGTATGCAGGGAGGGAGGAAAAACAAGAGGGCAGCTTACTCCCTTGGGGGGGAGGAAATCATGGCAAAGAAACAGGAAAAGGATCTGGGGATTGTGGTATCACGGAATCTTAAGGTGGGAAACCAGTGTAGCAAGGCAGTAGGTAAGGATAATGGCATGTTGGCCTGCATTGCTAGGGTTTTACTAGTAGAAAGAGGGAGGTGCTAATGCCTTTGTACAGAACCATGGTGAGGCCGCACCTGGAGTACGGGGTGCAGTTCTGGAGATCGCACTTGCACAAGGATATAGAGATGATGGAGAGGGTGCAGAGGAGGGTGACCAAGATGGTACAAGGGATGCAGGATATACCATTTGAGCAGAGATTGAGGGAGCTGAACCTGTACCTGCTGGAGACTGGGAGGGACAGGGGTGACATGATTGAGACTTTTAAGTAACTCAGGGGTGTAAACAGGGTGAAGAAAGGAAGTTTGTTCAAAATGAAAGAGGAGCGTACACAAGAGGGCACGAGCTCAAATTAGAAGGTGGGAGATACAAAGGCAATGTCAGAGGGCAGTTCTTCACAGAGAGAGTAGTGGAAGCCTAGAACGGTTTGGCCGGAGGAGGTGGTGGGAGCTGAGTTGGTGGGGGGCTTCAAGAGGCATGGGACAGACATCAGGGGTTGGGGAAGGGGACGATAGCATGTTAAGGAGGGTGGGAGGGAACACAGGGGAGAGAATAAGAGCAGACTGGATGGGCCGTGTAGTCCTTTTCTGACGGCAAATTTCTCTGTAATCACCAATCACAAAGCAGAGCAGAAAGACTGCAGAGCAATTTTACAGTGGAATACAGACTGAAACAGTCAAAGATTCACCTGAGAAAGTACTTTGAAAACTTGAAATCCTTCAACACTGCATAACTGCAAAAGACGAGACTTGTCCCTTCCAGTGGAAAGAAAGATCTGACATCATGGGACAAGGCCATAGACTATACCACCCAGGTGGTGAGAGGAGCTTAGGTAGAAGACCTCCGATGACTCAGCAGTCTCCAACAGAACTGCTAGTGTGGACAGAGAACTGTATCCACGTTAGAAATGAACATTCTTTTGGTTTTAGAAGTGCCATACAAACTATATCCCAAAGCACTTTACGATTCAGCAGAGGGATGGGAGAAAATGTTGATTTTTTCAGCACACAGGGAGATTCAAGGAGCACAGGGATACTGCAGATGAGAGAGAGATATTATACAGAGAGAGAGAGAGAGAGAGAGAGAGAAGAGGTTAAGCACAGAGAGGTGACCTGTTCAGGGATGCACAGTAAGTGAGTGAGTGGTGGTTGTGGGAATCAAACCTGGGTCTGCAGGTTCACAGCTCTGTTTTCTAGCTAGAAGGCCAAACTGCCTCCCCAGAAACAGTTGACAAATCTTTCAGGAAAATTCTAGCAAACGTGGAGTGGTCAGTATACTTGCAAATGGGTCATAGATACATAGACACTGTCAGCAGATATGTTCAGTGAAACATAACAATGAGTAATGTATGTGAGGTAGGGACTGGGGACTTTAGACTTATTTGCTGTCCTTACTTTCTGTGTTTCTATGTTTAAATTGCATTTATGTTCTGGCTATGAAAGTCCTACAACTTAGGACCATGAACCCACGTTTAAAACCCACACTGAAAAATCTTTTTCCAAATCTTGAACACATTTAGGCCATTTAAAGTGTGCAAGTCATTATTTAACTGTAGAAGATAGAAAAAGAACAGTTATGTAAGAATTTACTCCAACAGTAAATCTTCGAGGGGATCTCAGTCATCAGGTTTCATAGTTTCATAGTGGTTTACGCGCTCAGGAGGCAAAAACTTTTAGTTGAACACACCACTCGAAGGTGGGTAGATTATCCAGAGATATTCAACTTTTTTTATACCCATGTATAGGTCTAGTTTTTTTTTTAATTTTCCATGGTCTTGCTCTCAACTATTGTGGAAGAAAGAGCATTCCATGGGTCCAGTACTCACTGTGAAAACCATTTACTTCTTCTGTGAGTTCTGCAAGAATCACCCTTTAGTTTAAGACTATGTGACCTAGTTTGAAGCTTAGTGAGATATTTTTCCAAACCCAGGGTTTCCAGAAGAAAAGGTTCCCTTATAGCTTTGTGTGTTAAATATAGGTCTCTGCAAAATTGCCTATACTTCATGGAGTAAAGGTTATGTTGTTGCAACCTTTCGCTATACTCTAGATTTTCCATACTGTTGATTTTTTTTAGTTATTTTCCTTTGTATACCTTTGATTAATTTTTTTTCTTTAATTGTGTTTGGTACCCAGAGAGAGGCACAATAATCTAAATGTTGTCTTACGAGGCCTGTATATAATGGTAATATAACGCTCTGTTGTCTGCTCTTTACATGCTTTAATATACACCCAGTAATGCATTGGCATTTTTTGACTGTACCTACAGTATGAAGATCAAAGTTAAGCTTGCTGTCAATAATTACTCCTAAATCCTTTTCATTAATTTTTTCTTGTAAAGTAAAGTTATTAAGTGCTTGTATTTATATTTCTGATTGTTATGACCTAAGTGCATTACCTTGCATTTCTGTACGTTGAATACCATTTTGTTATTGTGTGCCCAGGTTTCTATTGAAAACATTTTTTTTTTTAAGTTTTCAGCAGCTTCACATGTACAGTATGAACAATACATCCTAATTTGTAGTCATCTGCATACTTTGACATCCAAATATTGGGTGATGGCTGCATTGAAGAGATCAGAATGTTGAATAGAACTGGGCCCAACACAGAGCCTTGGGGAACCCCGCTTGTAACTCCACCCCAGGAAGAGGCGTGACCTTTGACTATAGTGCATTGGCGTCGGTTGTGGAGCCATGAGGTAACCCAGTTAGTTAGGTAGGAGGGAAATTTTAGTTTAATCATATGGTTTATGAAGATACTGTGGGAAACTTTATCAAATGCTTTTGCAAAGTCAAGAAATATGATATCTAGGGGTAGGCCTGCATCTAAAGATGAACTTATATTTTCGAAGAAACTTAACAGATTGGTTATACACGACCTTTCACATGTGAATCCATGTTGTGTAATATCCTGTAAGGTACTGAAGTTAATGTGTTCTTCTAGCCTCAAAAGGAAGAGTGTTTCAAATATTTTCCCTATGACTGATGTCAGGCTTATTGGCCTATAGTTTGAGACATCTTCCTTGTGGCCTGATTTGAAAATAGGTATGACATTTGCGTTGTTCCATGCAGGAATTGTTTCTCCTTTGCTTAATGATTTGTTAAACAATAACGTCAATGGACCTTGGATTTCACATATAATTTCACTGTCAGTGATACAGGATCCAGGCGGAAGATTTTCCAGCAGTACAACTGTGGCCACCCTCACTAACGTCACCACCAATGTCACCAACCAAATAAAGGCATGAGTGGCCCTGCTCCCCCCTCAGTTCTTTCCCCCACAGACTATAGCAGCAAACCCATGCCATAGGGGATCGAGGGCAGAGAGAGGTGCCCAGGCTTGAATAAAAGGCTGCATATACCAGATGGCCAGTATGAGACAGGAACCCCAAACAGGGGGATGGTGGGAGGGAAGGCTGACCTGATGATTGAGATCCCCTTGAAGATCTACTGTTACAGTAAGTTCTTGTATAAAGAAGTACGGATTACGTAAGAGCACCGTGGCAATAGATTGGCTAACTCTTGCAGCAGGTAACACCATTAGGACTGAAGCCGGCAGGCGCCAGGACCCCACGGAATTCTTCTAGCTAGCTATCTTCAGCGGGACCGCCTCTGACGCCGGTCCCGCCTCCAACGCCAGGCGAGTACATGGGGTGGTCCCGCCCAGATTCCCCAGTTCTCCAGCCGGAGACTTCCGCCGCAGGATCACATCAGAATGGGAGACCGAGGATCCACCATCAGAAGACAAAGGGCGTAAACCCTGCAAAAGGCTCGGGAAGCCATGCCTCCTCCAGGGGAAGGTGGGCGGGAGGTTTCTGCAGAGCTGTTCCGAAGATCTACTGTTACAGTGAGATTCTTACGTAACTGTACTATCTTACTTCGAGATACAGCTCTTGCAGCAGGTAACACCATTAGGACTGATTTCCCAATAACGCTTGTAAGCATTCTGGGAGGAGGAAACTAGGAAAATCCATACCAAGTCCTGACTCTAGGACAGAAGACCCTGTAGCAGCCAGGCCAAAACCGCTCTTCGCCATGAAGCAATGTCCAGGCTATAATGCCTGATAAAGTATGCACAGAGCTCCAAGTGGCTGCAGCACAAATGGCAGAGGAGGAGACGTTACGGCGTTGCAAAGGAGGTAGCCACACCCTAGTGGAATGGCCCCGGACTGTACCGGGAGGGTTTCTGCTTTGTATCACAGCAGTATGATATACACTGGACAAGCCAGCGAAAGGGACTGCTTCGATACTGGTTGGCCCATCATCCTCTCAGCGAAGGAAACGAAGAGTTGCTCTGACTCATGGGTTGTCTTAGTCCTGTTCAGGTAATACCTTAGACAGCAGTGAACATCCAGGTTGTGAGCAGCTTTCCTCTATTAGAATATTTAGGGAAATATACAGGCAGGTCAATGTCCTGATTGAGAGTGAGTGCAGAGACCACCTTAGGCAAGAACTTGGGATTCGTCCTCAGGGACACTCTGTCCTGGTGGAAAATCAAATAAGGTTCCTTACACATGAAAGCATGAAGCTCGGAAATTCTCCTTGCTGACGTAACAGCAACTAAAAATAACATTTTCCATGACAAGAAACGCAGCTCGCAATCCACGGCAGGTGCAAAAGGGGGAAGCGTGAGTTGTTACAGGACAAAGAGTAAATCCTATGGAGGAACAGGGTCCTTAATGGGTGGCCTAAGGTGTAACACCCCTCTCAGAAAGTCTCGAGAGGCGTCGAGTTGCGCCACTGTGCGCTGTCCCACCGGGAAGTGGTAAGCAGAAATAGCGCAGAGGTGCACCTTAATAGAGGAGAAGGCGAGACCCGAATGGAAAACGGAGAGCAGGTATTCTAATTCACCAGGCAGCCTAGAGGGAAAAGGCTGCGTGCTTGCGACCACAATCAAAAACGGCGCCATTTCATGGCGACGCTCGTGACTAGCTGCTAGCTTCTGGCCGCGAAAGGACTTCCGCCACCTCTTGCGAGACCCCGTTTCGCAAAATGGCTATGTCTCTAGGAGCCATGCATGCAGGTTCAGTGAACATAAGTCTGGGTCGACCACTGAACCTTCCTCCTGAGATAAGAGATGGGAGCTGAAGGGCAACGGGACCACAGGTTCCCAGGACAGCTGTGTGAGCAAGGGGAACCAGATCTGCCTGGGCCAGAAAGGGGCTACCAGGATCAATGTTGCGTGCTCCCTGCACAGTTTGAGAAGAACTCTCTGGATCAACGGGAAGGGAGGGAAGGCGTAGAGGAATCTGTTCGCCCAGGAGAGGGACAACGCGTCTCGCCAGAAAACACCAGGCCCTGGATCTAGCGAGCAGAAATTGGGCAGTTTTATGCTGATGGGGAAGTTTAATAAGTCCAGTTCTGAGTGCCCCATTGAAGAAACAGATCCTCTCATGCCCTTGAAGAAGTTCCCACTCATGGACCCTGGCCTGGGAACCACTCAGGCCATCTGCGATTGTGTTGTCCACTCCGGGAACGTGAACTGCAATCAGATTTGCCGCCGTGGATTACTCCAACCCACACTCTCATCGCTTCCCGGAAAGGGTAAGAGTGTGCGCCCTTGTTTGTTGAGGTAATACATCACCGCCATGTTGTCTGTCTGGATCATAAGAGTAATCGCGGATCTCTGACTGGAAGGTCTGCAGGCATAAGGACCCCTCATCTCCAAAATGTTGATGGAGATGAGTTCTTGAGGGGTCCACATTCCCTGGACCTCACCCGTTCAGGTGTGCTCCCCACCCCAGCCCTGAGGCATCTGTGGAAAGGATCACCTCCGGGGACAGCGCTGAGAAATGGACGCCCACAGAGAGCGTTCCTGGGTCTAGCCACCACTGCCAGTCTCGAATCACGGCATTTGTGATTCTGACCAGATGCTGCATGTGGTCTTGCCTTTGGTCCCACTGCACCTTGAGCATCCACTGAGTTACCTGCATGTGAAGCCTTGCCAAAGGGACGGTCGGAATGACCGCAGCCATGTGTCCGAGCAGAAGAAGGACCAGCCTGGCAGGGACAGTCTTCTTCGCTGAGAGATCCCTGATGAGGGATCTGATGTGTTCCGCTCTGTCGTCTGGAAGAAATGCTCTCCCCTGAATGGTGTCCAGAACTGTGCCTATGAACTGCAGCTTCTGCGACAGTACAAGGAGAGACTTCTTGTAATTGATTATGATGCCAGAGACCGAAACAGAGCCTGAGTGCTCTGGATAGTCATCAATAACGCCTCTCTGGAGGCGGCCATGAGAAGCCAATCGTCCAAGTATGGAAATACATAGTGGCCCTGTCTCCTTAGAGACGCTGCCACGACTGCCATGCATTTGGTAAAGACCCTGGGGGCCGATGACAGTCCGAATGGAAGAGCTCGGAACTGGAAGTGGTGGCCGAGGAACTCAAAGCGCAGGAACCTCCTGTGCTCTTGAGCTACGGGGATATGCAGGTATGCGTCCTGCATGTCCAGGGACGCTAAAAAGGCATCCTTCTTTAGCATGGGAATAAGACCCTGCAGAGTCACCATGCAAAATCGTTTGTAGGTGACTGACATATTGAGGTCGCTGAGGTCCAGGATTGGACAGAGGTCCCCTGTTTTCTTCGGAACCAGAAAGAAGTGGGAATAGTATCCGTACCCTCTCTGGTTCTCTGGGACATACTCTACCGCTCCCTTTTGCAGGAGCGCAAGTATTTCTTGCCTGATAAGCAATTTGTGCTGACCCGAGTAACGAGAGAGCAGAGGAGGCCTCGAGGGTGGTTTGCCTGCAAATTCTATAAAGTGGCCTTTTTCGACCAACTGAAGAACCCACCTGTCGGTGGTTATGGACTACCATCCTGGCAGGTAATTCGCAATATGACCCCCGACCTTGATGTCCCGTTGATACTGAGGGCCGGGGGCCGGGAAGGAGTCAGGCTGTGGCGGCGGAGGGGCCCGTGGGCTGGGCCAGCTTAGCTGGACGCTGACTTCGGCCTGCAGGCTGTCTTCCCTGGGCTCTGCGGGAACCGGAGCCCCTCTGTTGTGGACCAGTGCGGGACTGTTGTCTCTGTGTCCATCCATGAAAACGGCTTTGGTTCCTACGAAAGGAACTGAGCCTCAGTCAGTACATTGCCTGGACCGACCTCACCGCCTTCCCGGCCTCTTGGAGCTTGGTGAGAACCTTCTCAGAGGGTTCACCAAAGAGAACTTCTCCTTTGAAAGAGGCGTCCATGATGTTCTTCTGGACATCCGGGGTAAATCCGGAGACACGGAGCCATGAGTGTCTCCGGAGGCATACGCCTGAAGCTGCCGCTCTGGCCCAGGAGCCTGCGGAATCATACGCGGCTCACAGCACCTGGGTTCCCACGTCCGAACCCGTATGGAGGAGCTGCAACATCTCCTCCTTCTGCTCACCTTCTGGCAATTTCTCCGCCAGATCCAGTCCCTGTTCCCACAAGGCATTTTGGAACTGCACCATGTGGGTCAAGTAGTTCAGGGATCTGATGGCACAAGTAGCGGAAGCATACGTGCACCTGCCCATAGCATCCAGCTGTTTGGACTCCGGGTCCGGTGGCAGGGTGCTCAAATGTTGCGGTCTCTGGGACCGGTCATGAGAGGCTGTTATGACCAGAGAGTCGGCCAGAGGATGTTGAGCCAAGTACTGGTCCTCCTTAGGAGCCTTGTACAGGCGGTCAGCTTTCTTCGGCATCGCCGGGAGTGAGTGTGGACGCTTCCACGCTGCCTTGGTGACGTCCACAACAGTGTCCACCATGGGGGTTACCACCACAGGCTTGGGATCCTTCTGCCGAAGATACCAAGCGAGGTGTAGTCTCCCGGGGTCTAATTCTTCCGCATCCCAGCCCATGTTCTCTTGGATGTGTCTCATGATCTCTGAGAATGATGGGTCATCCGGAGGAGATCTAGGAAGCTCTCGTGGGTCTGGAGAGGGGATGTGGAGGGGAGAGGGGGATCTGGATCCTGCAGAGAACTCCGATCCCGTATCCTCCGTCGAAGGCGACGACGGACGCCTTCTGGGTCTCTTAGGACTGGGTGACCTGAAGAAGATCTAGATGGAGGTCTCCTTTATCTGATCTCCCTTGGAGAGTCCGCAGGCTCCTGGGGGAGAGGTACTCGGCCTGCTGCCCCGGATGGAGAAGGGGGCGCAGGAGCCGGAGGGGTCGCAGGTGGTGGAGGAGGAGGAAGAGGAGGTGGTGTGGGGACCATATCCCTTTTAATGGCATCCCACCAGGAAGTAAAGAGCTCCTTAACCTCAGAAATGGAAAGGCCCGACGACGGACCGGGCGCCGGTGGCCGGTCGTTGATTCCGGCGTCGGCTCCTCAGGGGCCTCAGGTTGTGGGGAGGGTTCCCTGGGAGGTGCGACAGGACCGGGTTCGCCCATCTGGTCCTCGGGCTGCGTCAACTCCTCCTCCGTGATAGTCTCCTGACCGACGTCGGTAGGAGGCATCGGGTCCTCTTCTACACGCACAGATGTGACGCCGGCCCCTGCCGACGCACTCAAGAGGACGGTAGGCCTCAACCGCGACGGGCGCCAGGCGGTCGACGGCCCTGGGACCTGTGATGAGGGCCGATGCTGGACGGCCAAGGCCGGGTCCAATGGCTTTAGAGAGGTAAGCTCTTGGTCCTCTGCTGGGGAGGAGGAGGCAAGGAGGCAGACCTGACGTCGGGTTCGGAATGGCGGGAACCCGACTTGTGGTGATGATGACGGTCCCCAGACCTAACCAGGGCTTTGGAAGAAGATGACAAAGAGGGCCTGGAGGTCTTGGCCTGTAAGAAAGAAGAGGAGCCCGAAGGTTTCTTCACCGCAGCGGGGGGAGGCTGAGAACGGGCCCGAGAGGGCGAACGGTCGGACCGGGAGCCGGAACTACGGAGTCGAGTATTCTAGACGGGACTTGATGGAACCTCTCCTGTGCTTTCCAGAGTGTTTCCAGGCCTCTCTGCTGAATCCCCTGAGGTGTCCATGGCCTGATCTTCCTCGAGCAGGAACGCCTGCAGGGCCTTCTGGCGACGGATCCGGTCCGCTGTTGAACCCCTGGCAGAAAGTGCAGGACCGGGTGTCATGGTCTGGGCCTAGGCACCGGACGCAGGCCAAATGTGGGTCCTTGAATGGGATTTGCTTCCCACAGGTGCACTTCAAGGGATGGCCTTCAACGGAGGTTGGAGAGGACATCAGACAGCAACTGAGCCGAAGAAATTAACGTTTTCCCGAAGGAAGAACTTAACCATGCATCGCACGCTAGAAACGATCTGAAGGGTCGAGACATGCAAGTCGACGGCGGAAAGAACTGGGGAATCTATGACCGCTTCTTATGTACCACGCCTGACGCCTGAGGCGGACCGGACGGGGCAGTCCCCGCTGAAGATAGCTAGCTAGAAGAATTCCGTGGGGTCCTGACGCCTGCCAGCTTGAGTCCTAATGGTGTTACCTGCTGCAAGAGCTGTATCTTGAAGTAAGATCTGTTCTATCTTCTTCGGGGGTATCTCAGTCATCAGGTCACACTGTAGGAACAAGTCCCAAGTAGTGACAAGTAACAGCAGAACAGTCTTGGTAGCAGACAAGCTGGGGCCAAAGACAGAAGGCCCTGAAGAACAGCGTGGTCGAAGCCTGCTCTGGCTTCAGAAGCAATGTCCAGACTGTAGTGCTTGGTAAAAGTAAGGACGGTACTCCAGGTGGCACCAGAATAGATGTTAGTGACTGAGACCCCTCTGAAGCAAGCCACAGAGGTAGCCATATCCTAGTGGAGTGAGCTTCGACTGCCCCAGGCAACTCTTTGCCATACTTGTTGTAGCAGAAAACAATACAATTGGCCAACCATTTGAACAAACATTGCTTAGAAACTTGAACGCCCTCTCTTCCCTGGGCAAGAGAAACAAAAGGTTGCTTTGACTTTCTGCAATCCTTAGTTCAGAGCAGATAATACTTCAAAATTCTGTGCACATCTAGAGTATGGAGCAGTGCTTCCCCTGGATTGGTACGTGCCAGGAAATACACAGGGAAGTGGCTGGATTGGTTCAACCTAAACTCAGACACCACCTTAAGAAGAAACTTAGGATTCATGCACAAAGACACCATGTCTTTGTGAAAAATCAAATAAAGCTCCTCACATCAGAGAGCCTGAAACTCGGAAATTCTTCAAGCAGAAGTAACAGCAACTAAAAACAATGCTTTCAAAGAGAGAAAGCGTAGCTCGCAAGATGCAGCTGGCTCAAAAGGAGGCAGGGTCAATTTCTCCAAAACAAAATTTAAATCCCAAGCCAGGACAGCAGAACAGATTGGAGGTTTCAGATGCAGGATACCCCAGAGAAAGGTATGGAAGACATCCAGCTGAGCCATGATGAGGCCATCTATGGGTTCGTGGAAGACAGAAATAACCGAAAGGTGCACCTTGCGGGACGAATACTGGAGACCTGAGTCTGACAAGGAAATCAGGTAGTCCAGAACCTAACCTGGCTCACCAGACAGGTAAAGGGGTCCAGATGGTGCTTAGCCGCCCAGATGGCAAGCCTCTTCCACTTCATGATATAAGCAGCCCAAGTGGACTGCTTTCAGGCTGCCACTAGGATGGCTGCTACTCTCAGAGATCTCAAACCGAGCAATAGCTATGTCCTCAGGAGCCAAGCAAGCAGATGGAGGGACCTGAGGTTGAGATGGACCAGGGTTCCCTGAGCCTGCGTCAGCAGATCCCTGCAGAGGGGCAGAGCCACTGGCGGTTCCACTGCTAACTGCTGTAGTACTGGAAACCATATCTCCCATGGCCAATAGGATGCAACCAGAATCATGCTAGCTCCCTCAATCTGTAGTTTGATTAATACCCTCTGAATCAGAGGGAATGAAGGGAAAGTGTAAAGGTACCTCCCGTTCCAGGAGGGGCAATGCATCTCACCAGAAAACTCTAGGCCCTGGATCTAGTGAGCAAAAACTGGGCAGTTTTGCATTGAGTGGGGACACAAAAAGGTCCAACTCTGCATGACCCCATCTTTTGAACAGATCTTCTTTGACAGATGACAGAAGTTCCCATTAGTGCATCCTGGATGGAGTTCAGCGGAGTCTGTCCGCCAGGGTGTTGAGAACACCCGGAACATGGACTGCCGAGAGGTACAGACAATGGTCCAGTGCCCAGTACCATACCCTCATGGCCACCTGGCACAGGGGGGTACGAATAAGTGCCCCCTGCTTGTTGACATAGTGGACGACACAGAGGTTGTCCAAATGGATCAACAGCTGACCAAGGAGGAGATGGTCCTGGAAAGCCTGAATGGCACACAGAACCGCCTACATCTCCAAGACGTCTATGTGGAGAGATGTCTTAAGTGGAGGCCAGGTTCCCTGAGTTTGAAAGGGACCCAGGTGCACACCATAGCCCAGGCCAGAGGCGTCCATGATGAGGATCTGTTGGAGAGTAGAGAAATTAAAATTACATACCTACTGTAATTGTGATCTTTCTGTGTATCCTCACCATTCATCACATTTGGGCTTATGGCCGGAGGTCATTACCCTGCGGGAGCTTATTTATTTATTTTTCTGGGGATGGGCAGAGTTGACGCAGCATCGGCACCGACCTCAACACCGACGTACTGCGTGGCGCTCGTGGGTTGGCCATTATGTGCTGTCGACTCTGCTCTCCTGCCAGTTCTGAGTCGCCGGAGAGGTGAGGAAAAGGATGGGAGGGGGACAAGAAAGTCCATGGGACAGACAAAGGAAAAGATATATAAACCAAAAGGAGAAATAAACGACTGAGAGGACAAAAGAAGAAGAAGGAAACTAAGGATTGGGTAGAGGCCCCAATCTCTGGAAATAGGCAAAAGGAGAGAGAAGGAATTTTTAGGGTAAGTTTTGGGGGTAGTAACCATACCCTGGACCTTGATTTGTCTCCAGATTGTATAGAAACTGCAAGGAGTAGTCAAAAGGCTCAATGACAGAATTCAAGGCACAAAATTATTGGCAATAACTCCAAAAGGCAGAAAACGGTTATTCTGGAAGAAAGATAGGACACAGGGATTATCCCCCCCTCAGGGAAAGGATTTTTGGTGTAAGAAAAATTAGTTTTTTTTTTAAATTAAAGAAGGATATGTCCAACGGACAAATAAAATTAAGGATTGACAGGAACAAAGGAGGAGTAGAGAATGGAGGGCAACTGCCAACTCCCACCCCACAGGGGCGGAGCTAAAGCACTGGAGAAGGAGTGCCCCCCATGCTGACCACTCTCCCCTTAGAAATATCATCCCCCTATGTGCCCGTTTATCCCACTCCTGACAAGAAGGAGGGGGGCAAGGAAGGGCACAGAGAGGGAGGGGGATCCAGAGACTGAGGCCCCAGGGGGATGGCGGGTGGGATTGTGATGAATGGTGAAGATACACAGAAGGATCATAATTACAGTAGGTACGTAATTTTCATATCTTATCTGTGTCAATCTTCACCATTTATCACATTTGGGTGAGTGCCGAGCTCCCCGAAGGGGGGTTTTAACCCTAAAGAACAGAGTCCTTTAGCTCTCAGTGGGTGACACACTAAGAGGGAGAACCTTCAGGGCCTGGGGAGGCCAGAGTGTGGGGAGAGTGAGACGGAGACCCCCTGGAGGGGGAAGGAAGTTGCCCTGACAAACGCCGTCTCACTCTACAGATGAAGAGATAGGTTCTCTGGTGAGCGGAGTTAATCACCTTACGCCGGGCCAAAGGTGACAACCGGGAAAGACGTAGCCATGCCACCCACCTAGTGCAGATCGCTGTCCCTGTGAATCTGGTAGCTACCTCATTGGTATCGTATGGTGCCCTCGCTTGGTGCTTGCTAGCTTCAGGCCACGTGCAGAGAGTGCGATGACTTGTCTGGTTTGCTCTGTGTCAGGCAAAGAGGCTAGGAGCTGACCCAGCCTGGACCACAAGAACCAATCATAGGATGCATAGTGGGCCTGACGTGCTGCGATTGAGAGCAGCAACCGTGCCAAGTAGAACATCCTCCTCCTCCAGAAGTCAAAATCCAAGGAATCTTGAACTGGGGGCCGGTCACGGTGGGGGGCGCGAAGCCCATCAGGAGTGTCCAGCTGCATCAATCCTGACGGAGGATGAGGCATGGAACCTGGAGACTTCGGGGGGGGGGTGCAATACCACTGGCAGAGATCGCTAGGAGCAGGAACACCAGTGAAGGGCCTCTGCAAGGAACACAACGACACCTCCCAAAAGGGAGCAGGCCGGGGGGGGGCACCACAAGGGTGTCCTCACTGAAATCACCTAGAAAGGCATGCGCCGAGTGCTCTGGATTGCTTTGAGTGGGAGGGGTGATGTGCAGGTCCTCCAACATCCTCACAAGGAATCGCTGATACTCCGCAAGATCAGCAGCTGGGGAGATGTGGACAGAAGGCTCCTGTCCCCAGAAGAGGGGGATGAGGAGTTAGAGGACCTCAACTGCTCAGAGGGTGGCTGCTCAGAGGGAGGTTGAAAAACCTGTCTGTCCATTGCCCTGACATAAACGGGGAGTCGAGCAACCACAGCCCTGAACTGCTCCCTGGAGAGAGGCCCGCTAGGACCAAGGATGCCTGGGAGCTCCGGAGAATGTGGCAGAGGGATAGGGGCAGAGCCGACAAGAGAAATCGACTGACCTCCGCCTGGGCTAGGGAGCACACCAGGAGCACTAGCAGAAGACGGTGCTCCAGAAGACCCCACAGCCGACAGCTGGACACTCATTTTGGAAATGCCTTGGCTGCACCCGGAAGAATCCCCCCTGTGAGGTGACCAGGGCCGTGTAGGTCCAGAAGGACGGTCCCCTACCTCCAAAGAATGGGGCCCTCTCAAAGAAACTGAAGGGGAAGAGCGGAGATCCAAGCTACGGCTTCTCCCAGAGCCCAGATGGGCTCCAGAAAAAGGTCGCCACACAGAGCCCATGCCCCTCGACCCCTTGGAATCCGAGAGCGCACTCCTCCTCGAGAGAGCCGCCTAGGCAACTGTCAGCCCTGGTCGGCCCCCAAAGGAGCTATCCAGGGCACAGCACCCTTCCCTCCCGTGGGTGCTCTGATTGGCCCCAAAGTTGGGCAATCCAGGCACACTACCTGAGGGGATACCACTGCTGAGGGGTCAGAGAACCCTCCGAGGCTGGGCTGCAGTGCAATGGTGGCCTGCACCACTGCCTGCTGGTCAGAACCCCTGACCCCAGCCCTGGCAGTCCCTGCCCGCTCCTCAGAGGGGGACTGACTCCGGACTGTCGAGGACACTACGAGAGTGCCCATGCCAGCAGCTAACTTCAAGGAGCCAGACTGCCCGTCTGATTCAGAGTCCAACTCCTCCGAAGAGGTGGAGACCGAAGCCCTGTCCCAAACAGTTGGTGGGCATCTGCTGCCATCCCGACTAAATAGGGTACCAGAAACAGAGACCGTATCCGAGTCCATACCAGTGTCCTCCACAGCACTATGAGCAGTGGCAGAAGAGGACATGGCTCCAACCAAGACAGCAGTCTCCGAGCCAGAAACTGATACGGCGCTGTCCCACCCCACGGCACCATGTGCGGCGCTGAGGACAGAGATAGCACCGATGATGGCTCCGACAGTGCTCTCAGTGCCATGAACGGCACAGAGGCCAGAGACCCCCATGGTGCCATCCCTTTCCAAGGTGCCGCAAGCAGCACTGAGGACAGAGATGATGCCGACGACAGCTCCGACAGCGATCTTGGTGCTAAGATCCAAAACCCCCATGGTGCCGTGTCCACATCTGGAGCCATGAATGGTCCCAGAACTGGACACGGCATCGAGCTCAACCTCAGCACCGAGGTGAGAAAAAGTCAGAGACGGCGCTGTAGAATCTCCCACGGCACCGCTAGCACCATCGGCTCCGCAAACGGCACCGAAAGCAGCCACGGCGCTGAGTGACTGACTGGCGACAACGATGGCTCCATCAGGGCCCATGGTGCCGCAAATGGTGCAGAGGCCCGAAACAGTGCTGACAGACGACGTCGAGGACGCCGCCGACCCGGGCCTTCTGAGCCGCAGGTCCGACACCGGGGGAGCCTTCGCCAATGTGGTGCCTCCCACCCATCCCCCAGAGGGAACAGACTGGGCCTCCTGCTCCACGGGAGAAGCCTCGGCCATGGCTAGGCTACGAGAGGCCAAGGCTCCCTCCTCCTCAGTCCGTATAGAACTGGGAGGGGACCCGAAGGAAAAGCCGATGGAACGCGGCTTGGCCTGATGAGTGCACGCCCTACCCCTGAAAGTCGGCGAGCCTCCCTCCTTCCACTGCCAAGACACTCGATAACCCGGGCGGGTTCATGAGAAACCGACATCGCAGGAATCTATGTCGTGAAGCGGGCCAAGACACATGAGGCAATGGTTGTGCTGGTCAGTGACGGAGGATTTTCGGCCGTATGGGCACCGTCGCATGGGGGGGTCGTCCCGTCTTAGAAGTTTTCTTGCCCTCCGACCGAGACATGACCTACGGAGAAAAAACACCAAATAAGACTCGACGCTGCAGAATAAAAAAAAATAAAGGAAAGATCCTACCAGGCGACGTCGATTGTGGCTAACAGAACTGTCAGGAGGAAGCCGACAGACTTCGGCATGGAGGAATAGTCGACACAGAGTCGAAAGATTAAACTGCATAGCAGGTAGGCCTGAAAATTGCTCTCGAAGCATCCCAAGAGGTGACCTTGATGGCGGGAGATGAAGAACTGGCGGGAGGGCGGAGTCGACAGCACATAATGGCCAACACACGAGTGCCACGCAGTACGTCGGCCTCAAGGGCGGCGCCAATGCTGCGTCAACTTTGCCCATCCAAAAAAAAAAAAGAAGCTCCCGCGGGGTCCTGACCTCCGGCCATAAACCCAAATGTGATGAATGGTGAAGACTGGCACAGATAAGATCATAAATGGGACCCCTGCTAGCAGATGCTGGGGGTCCATCCACCACTGGAGCACTTTCTTGACAGGCAAGGAGACCAGAACCTGCTGTTCAAGGTCATCTATATGCTGATCCCACTGCACATGGAGGGTCCACTGGAGCACCCACATGTGCAGCTGGGCCAAGGGGACCACAGCAATGGCAGTCACCATAAGGCCCGGAAGTCTCAGATTTACCTTGGCTGAGACATAATGGCACTGAGCTACCTCCTGAGCCTGAGAGATGGGGCACTCTGGCCTGTCTTGAGGCAGGAAGGCCTTGCCCTGCGCAGAGTCCAGGACTGCTCCTATATATCGCAGTCTCTGGGGTGGGACCAAAGCCAACTTGGGCAGGTTGACCATGATGCCCAAGGAGTGGAATAGCTGGAGAATTCTCTCCGGGATCCAGAGGAGCTGGTCTCGAGATGGAGCTTTGAGAAGCCATTTGTCCAGTTAGGGAAAAACATACATGCCATCCTGCTGCAGGGCGGCTGCTACTGCTGCTAAGCATTTTGTAGAGACCGCAGGTGCAAGATGCAGAGGATAAACCAAAGGGCAAGACTCTGAACTGATAGTGTTCTCCCTGGAAAGAGAACTGGAGAAACTGCCTGTGCGGAGGAAACATTGTGATGTGCAGGCAAGCATTCTGCATATCTTGGGAGCACATCCAGTCACTCTGCTGGAACAGGGGCAGTAGTCCCGGAAGGGTGACCATGCGGAACTTTTTGTACTGAATGCAGAGGTTGAGGTCTTTGAGCTCTAAGATAGGCCTCAAATGCCCGGTTCTCTTGGGGACCAGGAAGAACCTGGAGTAGAATCCCTTGTTTTTCTATGACCTGGACACTGGCTCTGTGGCCCCCTTGCACAGAAGGGACTGTACTTCCTTTCGAAGAACCATGGTATGGGTCGGAGGGTAGCTGGAGGGTAACAGGAGGTTCTCTGGGGGCTGCGCCAAGAGCTCCAGACTGTGACCCCTTTCTATGATCAGAAGAATCCAAGCATCTGAAGTGATGGGTCTCCCTTGATTGATATGGAGGAAGAACTGACCTCCGACCACCACCTCTTGTTCGGGACCAGAAGAGTGGGGTCTGGCAAGGAGTCAGGCAGAGAGGGATCCAGCCACTGGGGTGGAGCTGTCACCCCAGGACGTTTTGTGGCAGATCCTGTAGAGGAGGGAGTAGGCAGGGCAGAGATGGCCTTGCACTTGTCCTGGAGACGGGAGCTGGCTCCAGTCTTATGGGCCACCTTATGAAAGGACGGGCACTGTCTGCTCATGGGCTAGGTGTGATAGAATGAATGGACAGACTTAAGAGCCCTTCCAGAGGCCTTCGAAAAAGGCAAAACTCAGCACTCTGTAGTTGACGTTGATACAGGCATAAGTTTAATGTAACAAATGAACGCCAAGCCTCACATAAAACAGGTAACGCAACTAGATGATTCCCAACCGGTTTCGTGCGCAGCACGTCATCAGGGGGTGGTTACTAGTGATACCAAACACAGATTTATAGGGAAACACTTAACTGCTGTAATTGTGCTAAAACTTATGAAATCAGAGATTTCATTACATGTAGCACTATGAACGTAGTTTATTTAGCTACTTGCCAATGTGGAGCATTTTATGTGGGTAAAACTATACGCCCATTAAAGGTACGGATGGGTGAACATTTAAGATCTATTTCAAACAAAGATACCAGAAGTGCACTTGCGATACACTGTGACCAAAATATTAATACAGATTTGGCACATGTATTTAGATTTTGTGGAATTGAAGTAGTAAAGTTAGGACCTCGGAAGGAGACTTGGATGCTATGTTGAAATATAGAGAGTCCTTTTGGATTTATACATTAGGGGCACTTGTTGCCCCAGGATTAAATGACAAGATGGAATTGATGAGTTGCTTGTAGTTGTAATAGACTAATACTAATGTATATTTTGATTTTTTCACAGATAAATGCTGCTGTTGACAAAATACCTGGACATGGAACATTCGGTGTGTCCCGATGGCTGGGAGCTGATTTCCTGTCTAGTATTGTACGACACATTTACTTCTAATATATTTTATTTTATAGTATCAAAAGAATGTAGGGAATGTTTGATGAGATCCATATAGAATTGTTTTTCTTCTTTAGTTCTGCTGCACATTTAGTTTTAAATAAATATTAAACAATATTTTTATAAAAAAAACAACACAGTTGTATAAGATATAGGGAGCATATAATATGATACACTAGTTTGGATATAGTAGTGGTATTTATATTACAGTGCATCATAGAATGTATTATTTTTCATGCATTCATATGTATGTATCGTTTGTGGATTGATGAAAATAGTTTTCCTTTGGGTGCTGTTTCTTTAAGTGTTTCCCTATAAATTTGTGTTTGGTATCACTAGTAACCACCCCCGGATGACGTGCTGTGCACAAAACCGGTTGGGAATCATCTAGTTGCACTACCTGTTTTACGTGAGGCTTGGCATTCATTTGTTACATTAAACTTATGCCTGTATCAACGCCAACCACAGAGTGCTGAGTTTTGCCTTTTCCGAATTCCATGTTTTAACTCGAGCACCTGTTCACACGGAGGAGCTGTTTCTGTTGTGTATTTGTGTTGTTTCAAACGAGCTCTCTGTGGGTTGTTGTTGCGGCGTTGTGCTTACCAAGCCCATTTGGATCTGCCCAAAGTAAATTGCACCCGGTGTTTTCATGACGAACTTCAAGACTTGAGATTCTCCACAGAAAACGTGAGTTGTTTATGGATACGGATTCATTTTAACATCTAGTGACTCTATGAGAAGTGTTTCGACTAAGAAGATTTTCTAATTGCCCATTTCTTTGATAAGATTATGGTCTCTGTGCTACTTATGACCGGTCTTGATGCTTATTTTAATTGAATTTCTTTTGAAGTATCAGTTAAGAACTTCGCGTCTTTTCAGAGCCCATAAGAGCCGGTGAGGAGTGTGGATTGAAATAAATAATTACATTGTGTTCGAAGTGGATGACGTATTTACTTATATTTGGGCAGTTGGTTACTAAAATATCTCTTTTATGTGACAGTATATTCACCACCATTCGTGCACCTTATAAATTGCGAGTGTTCTAACAAACGCCGTCATTACAGTAAAATACTCCCCGTCTCTTTAGAGTATATAAGAGTTGGTGGAGAGTTTGAACTGAATAATACAAGGTTTGAAGGTGATAACGTGCTTACCAGTATTTGGATAACTGGTAATTAATATACTTTTATTGTGGCAGTGCATTTACCAACACCTGTGCACTTTGTAATTCATGAATGGTTCAATAGACGTTGCCATCACTGTCCTATCTTGAGATAAATAACAATACTCTGGATGACTATGCTATGAAGAATTTTGAAGCTATATATTTTTATTCTGTGTCACGATTATTACTGGCTCCTTTCTTTACTCTCCTTATATTTGTGAATAAGTCAGTGCATAAGTTAAAAGTAACTATATGCATAATATGACTACCGGAGCTTTTGGAGAGAAGCTATTGGGCAGTTCTACAGGAGCATATGCTAATTTTGTATTTTCAGCAGCAGGTGAAGCGGATCTTTTTCAGGATTCTGCTGGTACTATTAATAATATAGATCCTGTAGTGGGTGATGTGATTACTCTCACTACTGGTATTAAAAAAGCTTTTATTGATCTAGAAAGGGCTATAGTGAGAGGACGCCATTACTGGGGCAAAACCATGTTGGAGTCCTATCTAAAGGTGGACGCTCTCCCCGAGGATTACGTGTCCTTAATAAACCAGGATACGGTTGGGACAGAGAGTCATTTATTACGGACTGGCAAAATTCATTACAACTTGGAACAAATGCACTGATCAATTCCATCATTCGAGATTATGATGCACAAAGGGAAGAGGTAACTGGGGATATTAAGAGTAAAGAGGACATTGTTGCTGGCTTTAAGGAACATCCGGACTATAATATACTTGATAAAAAATTCAAAGAAAATATTCAGAAAGAAGAAAATAAAATTAAACGTATCAAATTACACAAGTTTGAGAGGGACAGACTTGATTATCAGAATAATCGAGTCTGGGACTGGAATCAACATAAATCTCCACACCAGACTGCAAAACAGGTCCCTGCTGTGCGTAGAAGAGATAAAGGTATCTCTCCTAATCAGCCCAAGTCTATCTTACGTAATAGAGGTAATTCACCGTATTACACTTCAGCTAGTGAATCAGAACAGGAGGATTTTTTCGAGGAGGACTTGGCCCCTTTGGACAAAGGACGGTCGGTCCAATTTCGAGAGCCAGTTTTGGAACCAAGGAACCCGAGGAACACGAAGGCGAGGAAATTGGTATCAGGGAATCATCTAGACATAGAAAATCCATCAGAAGAGGAGGAAGGGAGGAAACATAAGAATCATCACGAGAGGCAGAAGGGGCAGATAGTTTCACAAAACATTGTAATTAACATTTCCAGTGTAACTTTGAACAAGGACCAGATTGCAGTTTTGCAGAAAGGACTTTCGTTCGTGCCTACACAGGACTCTAAACAATTTCAATTGTATTTGGACTTACATCGATTTACCAGAAATTTGAATTTGAGAGCATATTATAATAGTAGTACAATGGGTTTTGGACGGAATAATGAAATGGAGGAGGTTCACGACACACCATCTACTATAGTGGAGGTAAGCCAGTTTAAACCCAAATCTACTTTTATGCCCCCAAATGGTGATGCAGTTCTGGTATTTGAAAAGATTTGTGAAAGACAATTTAGAGCCCTATTTGATCAGGACTCTCCCCCCACCTACATTAACATCTCTAAGGTGGAACTTGAGGCACTTAAGAGTTTGGAGAGAAATAGTGATCTGACTATTAAGCCTGCAGACAAGGGTGGGTCAGTGGTAGTCATGGATACTTCCAGCTATATACGAGAAGCACGGAGACAACTGGAAGATGTGACTTTTTATCAGCCATTAAGTACTGATCCCACTAGAGTCTGCAAGGCACAAATTGACAGTTTCCTTTTTTCAGCCGAATGTGAAGGGTTAATTGGACATAATGAACTGTTATTCCTAGAAGTAAAAAACCCTGTATTGGCATGTTTTTACATGTTGCCTAAAGTTCATAAAGATTTGTGGGATCCACCGGGGCACCCTATAGTGGCAGGGATAGGGTCTCTTTTAGAGCCACTATCTCAATATGTGGACTCTTACATTAAGAAACATGTCAGTACATTACCATCTTTTATTAGGGATACAGGACATCTTTTGGAGATTTTGAATGACATGCAGATAGAACCTGGGTGGCTTTTGGTATCCATGGACATAACATACCTGTATACCAATATACCACATGAGGGGGGTCTTAATGCATTAGACCATTTCTTGTTACAAGATACACAAGTCTCCTATGGCAAAAATAATTTTTTACTAGAATGTGCAGAGCATGTATTGACTAAAAACTTTTTTCTGTTTCAGGATCATTTTTTTCTGCAAATTAAAGGTACAGCAATGGGTGCTACTTTTGCACCCAATTATGCTAATTTATATCTGGGCTTATGGGAAAAGAATTATGTCTATGACAGGGATATCAATCCATTCTACGATAACATTGACATCTGGCGTCGATATATTGATGACATCTTTATGGTGTGGCGTGGCACTTTGGAAGAACTTTTATTGTTTGTAAAGTATCTAGAAAAAAGTAATGAGAATTTGATATTTACCTTGCAACAGGATCTCACATGTGTATCCTTTCTAGATGTGAGTATTACTAAGGAAGGAGATGGTAGTCTTAGTACTAGATTGTTTTGTAAAGAGACAGATAGGAATTCACGGTTACATGTATCTAGTTGCCATCCACACCATTTAATGTCCGGTATACCGAAGGCTCAGATGTTAAGGGTGAGGCGTAATTGCAGTAAAGATGTGGACTTTATTACCCAGGGGTCAGACTTGTGTGACAGATTTGTAGAAAGAGGCTATGCCTACAGTACAGTTCAGGAGGCCTTTCAAGCAGCTGCATGTACGGAACGGATGGATTTTGTTAAACAAAAAACACAAACACCTAAGGAACAGAGGGCAAATTTTGCCACTACCTATACCAGACATTCCAAAGCTATTGAGCAGATTATACAGAATAATTGGAATGTCCTGTTGGGTGATCCACGGCTGTTGGAAGTCACCCAACATAGTCCTAGGATGGTTTATAGGAGAGGTCAAAACTTACGAGATAGGTTGGTGCATAGTTATACTGCACCAGATTTATAGGGAAACACTTAACTGCTGTAATTGTGCTAAAACTTATGAAATCAGAGATTTCATTACATGTAGCACTATGAATGTAGTTTATTTAGCTACTTGCCAATGTGGAGCATTTTATGTGGGTAAAACTATACGCCCATTAAAGGTACGGATGGGTGAACATTTAAGATCTATTTCAAACAAAGATACTAGAAGTGCACTTATATACATTGTGACCAATATATTAATACAGATTTGGCACATGTATTTAGATTTTGTGGAATTGAAGTAGTAAAGTTAGGACTTCGGGGAGGAGACTTGGATGCTAAGTTGAAATATAGAGAGTCCTTTTGGATTTATACATTAGGGGCTCTTGTTGCCCCAGGATTAAATGACAAGATGGAATTGATGAGTTGCTTGTAGTTGTAATAGACTAATACTAATGTATATTTTGATTTTTTTCACAGATAAATGCTGCTGTTGACAAAATACCTGGACATGGAACATTCGGTGTGTCCAGATGGCTGGGAGCTGATTTCCGGTCTAGTATTGTACGACACATTTACTTCTAATATATTTTATTTTATAGTATCAAAAGAATGTAGGGAATGTTTGATGAGATCCATATAGAATTGCTTTTCTTCTTTAGTTCTGCTGCACATTTAGTTTTAAATAAATATTAAACAATATTTTTATAAAAAAAACAACACAGTTGTATAAGATATAGGGAGCATATAATATGATACACTAGTTTGGATACAGTAGTGGTATTTATATTACAGTGTATCATAGAATGTATTATTTTTCATGCATTCATATGTATGTATCGTTTGTGGATTGATGCAAATAGTTTTCCTTTGGGTACTGTTTCTTTAAGTGTTACCCTATAAATTTGTGTTTGGTATCACTAGTAACCACCCCCTGATGACGTGCTGTGCACAAAACCGGTTGGGAATCATCTAGTTGCGCTACCTGTTTTACGTGAGGCTTGGCGTTCATTTGTTACATTAAACTTATGCCTGCATCAACGCCAACTACAGAGTGCTGAGTTCTGCCTTTTTTGAATTCCATGTTTTAACTCGAGCACCTGTTCACACGGAGGAGCTGTTTCTGTTGTGTATTTACTTCCAGAGGCCTGTAAGTTATTTATGATGTCCTGGACATTTGGCCCAAAGATCTTAGAGCCACTGAAAGGGGAATTGGAAGGGAAAGGGAGGCAGTATAGTGCAGTGGTTTAAGCCTCTGAGCTGCAAATCTGGAGACCTGGGTTTGAATCTCACAGCCCCCACTTGCATACTGTGTGACCCTGAGCAAGTCACTTAACTTCCCTGTGCTCCCAGGTTGCACCTGTAAACAAGCTTTCAGCTTAGTGTGTCTCAACTGGTTAAACAATTGGAAAAAAAAAATTTTGTGCATCTTCTGCTGAACATCTGCCACAAACCCCAGGACCCTCAGCTAGGTGTGCCGATGAATGCAGATGCTTGTGGCAGCAGCCCTGGCACAAGTGTCAGATATGTCATATAAGGCCCTCAAGAGGTGCTTGCTAATGTCCTCTGCGGCCTGAAGAGATTTAAGAACCTCCTGCTTCTGGGAGCCTTCTGAGAGGGGTTGAGCAGCTTCCTTGTCCTTTTTCCAGATGGTATTCTAGTATTTGACCTGATGGGATAAATAATTGGCAATCTGGAGCTCCAAAGTGGAGGAGACATAAACCCTCTTTCCCCAAAGGTCAATCCTTCTAGATTCCTTGTCTTGGGGGAGGGAACTCAGGTGCTTGGGCACCTTGGACCTGTCATGAGCCGCCTTGATGACCACTGAATCTGTCTGGCTGGGCACCATAATAGGGCACGCCCTGAGGAGCATACGTCTTATCTGCCCTCCGAGGCATGGCTGAAACCATGGCATGGCAGTGCCAGGCTGCAGTGGAAGCATTCCTCAGTACTGGCAGGATGGGAGGCATGACCTAAGGGGGAGACCCTGGGATCACGCAGAAATCCACCAGGTCCCTCCTGATGGCATCCTCTTCCTCAGTATGGAAGCCCATTGCTGTAGAAAGTTGCTTAATCACATTAAAAAATGTGGGGTCTTTGGGAGGGGACCTGGGAGTGTGTTTGACAGAGTCCTTGCTCACCAAAAAAGCAGTAGATCTGCCTAAAGAAGGAGACTCCTCTTCCTCTTCTTCAGGGAAGATGAGATCAGTGCGGTACTCCTCTTTGACATCGACCAGCTCGAGCTCGCAGTCCAACAAACGAGGGACTGACAGAGGCCATCAATGGGGCCAGGGACTCCAGCCTGTATGAGCCCAGTTGGTGTACCAGGGCTGTAGTCATTTTGCACAGAATGGTATTGAGGTCGACGGCTGTGAACTCGTGCGTCGACGGTGGGTGGGTCACCGGCACAGGGCATGAAAAGCCCTCTGTTGGGTCCTGAGAGTCTGTAGGTCTGTGGGCCTGGAGAAGCATCGGGCCACGTTGGAAGGGCTGCCGTCAATGACTGAGGGGGGTCAACGACCTGGAGATCTTCGACCGACCTCCCTTGGAAGTGGGAGGTGGTGCTGTCGGTATGGACCCGGGAGAAGCAGATGCCTGGACAGTGGGACATGTCAGTGCAGGAGCAGCTGATGGGGTATCCCCAGACATGGAAGACAAAGCAGTTAGGGAGAGGGAGTGTCGCAGGGGGGAGCAGTCCCAATTTCAGTCTTTTTTGTGACCCCCCCCGAGGACTTGTCCCAGGCCTTAGAGAGTTTGTGATCCCAACAAACCCATTGGCAACTGGGAAGGACAGACCCCAGAGGACCCCTATCCAGAACCGGCTACCTGTTGTTTCATGAGAAACTTCTTCAAAGCCTTTTTGCGTCACCTAGGGGATGCGAGATTGAGTTTGTGGCAGAGCTCAGTCAGAAATGTTGTGATTACGCCCAAGACAGCAGACACAGAGGTCATGGTCGTCTGAAAAGGCAATCTTCTTTCCGCAATGGCAGCGATGGAAGAGAGAAGTGGAGGGAGTCACTCTCAACATAAACAAAGTGAAGGAATCTCTTATAAAAAAAGAGACTCTAAACATAAGGCAAAAGAAAAAACTGCAGGTAAAAAATGGTGCAAACTGTGAGAGAGCTTCCTTGGAGACCCGTGAAAACAGAGTCGATGGTGGGAAAGAACTGAGGAGGGAGGGGGCTGCTCATGCCTTTATAGGGTCGGTGATGTCAGTGTGGGCAGCCCCTGTTGTACTGCTGGAAAATCTTCCTTGTGGATCCTACTTGATTGACGGTGAAGTTCCTACAGTGTGACCTGATGACTGAGATACCCCCAAAGAAGATAATTTAGTGGCTCAAGCAATTTTTCCAATTCTAGATTAGAGGGACACCATTTACCATCAAGTTTCCGAAGCTGCTCTAGCCCCTTTAGATACAGTATATTATCAATTGTTACATTTTATCTTAGAAAAATGGGACACTCACCATTGTTTGCTGCATCAAAACTTAAACAGGTTCCCCCCGCTTCTATGAGAGAACTACACTGGCTTTCCCTGATTTATAAGGCTGTTAATAATCAAACTGTCCCATACTTATCTGACCACTTGGTGGTTCCTTCTTATAAGTATACCTTGTGGGAAGTACACCATCCCTGTTATCAGACAAAGAACCTCTGTGCGCAAACACTGAGGCAAGGGTTACCCCAAAAGGCAAACAATTATCTGTTTATGGTAGAACAAAGTTTCCTTTTAGTGCCCCCCATATACCTGGAACAGCTTAGCACCAAATTTCCACAGCTGCTCTAGTTTTTCCTCTTCTACAAATTCTGTTTAACTAAATTGTTTTGTACATGTTTTGCAACTTGATTGTATGATTCTGTATCATATTATTCTGTTTTTTGTTTAGTATTGTACTGTATTAATTGACTTGGGACGTTCTGTGAATGAGATCTCATAGAACTTATCCCATAATTCAGAACCTTGAAATAAAAAAATTAAAATAAAAAATGTTCTGGGGTGTGCCATGTGAGGGACATTTCAAGGCCTATGAACATCTGGCCCGAGATGCTTTATCTTGATGGTGCTATTCTGAAGAAACTGTGCGTGGGAGTCAGACCAACCATCGGGCACAGCAAACCCTATGTCATGGGGGTGGGGTGGGAGGAGACATGATAGACGCAGCCAAACTACCACCCATGCAATCTTAAATCCTCCATCATCCAACCAGCAGGCAGATGTAGTCCTGCATCATGCAGAAGGAGATGATCCTGGAAGGTCAAATGAACTATGACCTCTCTATGTGCGAGGCGGATGTGTTTTACAGCTCTCATCAACAGTGAAACTGAAAACTGACTGTGTCAGCAACAACTTTCAAACTTCGAAACATCAAATGCATCCTGGAGACTTAAGTCAGCACAATCTTGAATTCTGGTATGTATACTAGTAATCATTTATTGGTGTGAAATGTTGCTGTCTGGAATAGCTTCATAAGATGCAATATTTGAACTTCTGTGGTGGCCACATACAATGGTAGGCAGACAGTTATGTTTCCATCTAGCCACCATGCACTATATTCGGTATTCACTACGCTAGTGTGCCACTAGGCTGGATCTTGGCTGTACATATATAAAACTCTCCTTCTCAAGATTTTTTCCTTTTCGGGGAGCAGACAGTAGTGGATCTAAGGGAGTAGCAAAGTAGGATTCACCGCTCCCTTAATGCAGTCCAGTACAATCAGTTTGACAGTTTGATAGGTTAACCTTTACCAAAATCCTGTGTATCCTCCTGCCAATACTGCGGTCATTTGGAATGGTCACACACCTCCCCCCCCAGCTAGAGCCAGATGGAGACACCCTCCAGTAAAAGGTGGAGGTGCAGCCATTTTCTAGGAGGTTCTAGTATTGGGAGGAGACAGTGAGTGCTCGCAGCGGTGTCTGCACTGCAGCTGTCTAGAGACCCCACGCCCTGCAGAGATTTCCAAAGTCAGAAGTTGAGCCAAAACAGCTGTGGTGTTGAGGTGGCAGAGGCCAGACAGCAGTAGCCCCTCCGAGGGTTAGGGAGTGGGTCACTTAGCCGGGTGCACCCTTGAGTGCACATTTGTGTCCCAGCAACTGAGTGGAACAGGTGACTGGCATCATAGGCATCAGCAGAAGGAAGTGGAGAAGCAGAGACTTTGCCAGTCGACTAAGGCAAGGAACCTGTTCACTACTGTATAACAGTCACTACTAGGAAGGGTTGAAGATCAAGGGTAGGCCAAACTGAGAACAGATGCAACACCCTATCTAGCATACAGTAGCTGTATAAAGAGATTTAAACAAGGCACATGGAAACACAAATAGAAAAACAAACAAAGGGGAAAGCTAGAAACATTTATCAGAGGTAAGGATACAAAAGTATTTCCAGGTAGCACAGGAAGAACAGAAGATGAGAATGCTGGGAGAGGTGCAGTGCAGTGGCTGTGGGGCAGCAGTTTTCAGAGAGACCTTCTGGAGACTGCAGTGCTGCCCCATCTCGACACACCTCTCTGGGTTAAGGGAGGAGGTTGCCAGAGTCCAGACTGAGTTGGCTAGGATTCAAGGGACCTCTTCCCCTACCTAGAAGCCACCAACTCTACCACCATTACCTCAGAGGATGCCAGGGAGGAGGAACTGCTGGACTGTGGTGGGCCCTGGAAGGGTGAGGGTGGTGGGACAGAGGCACATTCCTTAACCAGTACTACATAATTCCTACACCGCTCTGCCAGGGTGGGACTGTCTAAATGAGTCACCCGCAGTAGTGCCCAGGGAGGAAGTGGGGGCCCTCTATAGTGAAGATGCCAAGGAGGGTGGCAGTAGAGGACTCCAGACAGGGAAGATGCAACTTCCGTTGGGGGACTCAACTGTGACAGGGACAGATTTTGAAATAGGAAAGGAGGGAGGAGAGGCAGGTTAGGTGTGTACCAGGTGCCACGGCCTGGAATGATGGGAAGCAGATCCTGAGGATCACTAGGGCAGCAGGACAGGAGGAAGGAAACTGGATGTCACTGTCCACCTGGGGACTAATGATATGGCTAGGGACAGGGCTGGGACAGTGCAGGGGAGGTCTTAGGGAGTTAGGGAGGGATCTTAGACAGGTAGCTCACTCAGTGGCTTTTGCTGAAGTGCTGCCTGTCTATAACAGGGGTGAGAAGAGGGATCTCCACACAATGAGCTTGAACTCATGGCTGAAGAAATGGTGCAGAGAGGAGGGGTTCAGCTACATTGGGGAGTGAGGACCCACCTGGAAGGATGGAGGTCTATACAGGGGCGATGGCCTGAATCTACCCAGGAGGGGAACTGCAGTCCTCAGTGGATGGTTTAAATGTTACTTCAATTAACATTTAAACTAGTTGAGAGGGGTGGCAGAAGGAATCAGGGAGGCAGACACTGCCCACCCCACAGGCTGAAGTAGAGAGTAAGGAAAGCCCAATGGGAGTGGAATCCGCCAGGGTGAAAATTAATAAAGGAAGCTGGGTGGTAGAGGTAGAAAGGAAAGGAAATGTGAGCATTAAAAAGAGGGGGGGAGGGCAAAAAGGAAAAAGAGGGGCAACAAGGAGAATGGATTCAAATTCTGGAAGGCCATGTGTGAGAATGTTAGAAGTCTAGGAAATAAGATTCTGGACCTAGAGGCCATCATGACAGAGGCCGACCTGGATATTGTGGCCATTACTGAGTCATGGTGCACTGAAAACCATGACTGGGACATGGCCATACCAGGCTATACTCTGCTCAGGAAGAACTGGGTGGGAAGGAAAGGAGGGGGTGTGGTGCTTTATTTGATGGAAAGCATAAAAGCAACAGAGATACAAGGACTACAAGGGGAGGCAGAGGTATTCTGGGTCACCCTGGAGATGTAGAATGGAGCCACTATTCGCACTGGCGTGATCTACAGCCCTCCAGCACAGGGGAAGGAAATAGATACAGTACTGGTGGAAGCCATTGACAAGGTGCAGAAAAGGGGGAGGTGATGCTGGTGGGGGACTTCAACCTTTTGGATGTAGATTGAAGCCTCCCAAAATCAGCTTCAGCTAGAAGCAGACATATCCTGGACACTCTGCAAGGGGCGTTCCTCAGGCAACCAGTCAGTGAACCCACTCATGAGAGGGCAATACTGGACCTGGTACTCACTAATAGGGACAGTACTGTGGACATCAGGGTGAGAGGCCACCTGGGGACCAGTGATCACCGTATAGTGTGGTTCAATACAAGGATGGCTGAAGAACTAAGCAACACAAGGACGAGGGTCCAGGACTGCAGGAGGGCAGATTTTATAAAGACGGGTGAATGCCTCAGGGATGACCTGGCGGGGGGCGTGGACTGGGAGGGGTAGAGGAACAGTGGAAAAAGCTAAAAGGGAGCATAGTAAAAGCAACAAACCTCTGCATCAAACAAGTGAGCAAAAGCAAGAGGAAAAAGAGACCGCTATGGTTCTTGAAAGAGGTGGCTGGAAAGGTAAACGCAAAAAGGGTAGCATTCCGAAGATATAAGGAGATGCAGATGGATGAGGATAAGGAGGTGTATCAGGGGAAACAGAGAGAAGTAGGGAAAGCAGTAAGGAGCGCAAAGGCACAAACTGAAGAGAGAATAGCCCAGGAGGTTACAAAAGAGGACAAGTCATTTTTTAGTTATGTAAGTGAAAAGAAAACGACCATGGGGGAGATTGTAAGGTTAAAAAGGGAAGGGAGGACTGTGTAGAGGGGGACCAGGAAAAGGCAGACATCCTGAACAAATATTTTTGTTCTGTGTTCACAGAGGAAGGAGAAGGGGAGGAGCCATAAAAAAGTAACAGAAGCTTTGTAGGGAGAGAGGTGGACACTAGTCCTTTTTTGAAGGAGAGAGTCCTGCAGGGACTCGCTGATTAGAAGGTGGACAAAGCAATGGAACCAGATGGGGTGTAATGGGGTGTATCCAAGGGTATTAAGGGAGCTCAGGGAAATGCTAGCTATACCCGACAGTCCTCTTTAACAGCTCATTGGAAACAGGAGTGGTTCCAGAGGACTGGGAGAGGGTGAATGTAGTCCTACTACACAAATGTGGTAGCAGGGAGGAGGCTAGCAATTATATAACAGTCAGCCTGACATCAGTGGTGGGAAAATTAATGGAATCACGGCTGAAGAAAAGGATTGTGGAATATCTTGAATTCAGTGGGTTACAAGACCCAAGGCAGCATGGTTTCGCAGGGGGGAGGTCAAACGAATCTGACAGATTTTTTGACTGGGTGACAAAGGAGCTAGATCAGGGTGGTGCGGTAGACGTGGCCTACTTACATTTCAGTAAGAGTTTTGACACCATTCCACACAGGAGGCTAGTAAGCAAAATAGATAGCTTAGAAGTGAGTCCAAATGTGGTAAACTAGGTAAGAAACTGGTTAGGGGATAAGTGACAGAGGGTGGTTGTAAATAGAGTTCACTCCGAGGAAGGGAAAGTGGCCAGAAGGGTACCTCAGGGATTAATGCTGGGACCGGTTCTCTTTAATGTCTTTATAAGTGACATTGCAGAGGATCTAGATGGGAAGGTCTGCCTCTTTGCAAATGACATCAAAATCTTCAAAAGGGTGGACATACCAGGGGCAGTTGAAGGAAAAGTAGAGACCTGAGACAACTAGAAGAGTGTCTAAGGATATGGCAGCTGGGTTTCAATGCGAAAAAGTGAAAAATAATGCACCTAGTGCACAGAAACCCAGGGGCAGAATACAAAATAGGTGGAGTGGTATTGACAACCACCAAACAGGAAAGAGACCTGGCGTAATCATATCAGATGACCTAAAGGTGGCCAAGCAGCGCAACAAGGCAGTTGGGAGAGCTAGTGGGATGCTGGGATGCATAGGGAGGGGTATCACCAGTAGGAAGAGGGAGGTGGTGTTGCCTCTCTATAGATCGCTGGTAACAACGCCCCTAGAGTATTGTGTACAACTCTGGAGACCACAACTCTAGAAGAACATAGACAGAGTGGAGGCAGTCCAGAGGAGACAACTAAATTTGTACAGGGTCTACATCAAAAGCCCTACAAGGAAAGACTAAAGGACCTTAATATGTACACCCTGGAAGGGGGGGGGGGATATGATAGATATCGTTAAATACCTCACAGGGATAAATAAGGTACAGGAGAGAGCTATTTTTCAGAAGAAAATGCGCTCAAGAACGAGGGGACATGCTATGAAGCTGGAGGGGGGAAGATTCAGGAGAGATGTTAGGAAATATTTCTTCACAGAAAGAGTGGTGATTTCCTGGAACAATCTTCCAGAAGAAGTGGTGGGGGCAAAGACAGCAGGCACAAGGGAATTATAGTGGAAAGGAAGGGAGGAGAAAGAGTGGTAGGTCTACGGTCTAATATAGGTAGGGAAAAAAGGGCAGACTGGGTGGGCCAAGCAGTCCTTATCTGCCATCAAATTCTATGTTCTATGTGCAGTATCCCTTGTGTGGGAGATGAGAACAGATTGTACGCAGTGCTGTAAAGAGCAATGCTGAAGGGATCTCAGGAAATTAAGGTACAGGGTGAAGTACAGGTTCTCCCTCAACAGTTCCCAAAAATCCATGAATAATGTGATCCTTGAAGGCTGCAATCTGAGAAATTGAAGGGAACGCTTTAGAGAGCTCATAAATGAAAGTAAGCACCCAGGGATTGGGTCCTTCTGAAGTGAAAGTCAGTCAGATTTTTGCCTGGACAATCCTTGAGTGCTATGTATACAACTCATGTCAGCAGCTAGCAAGTCCTGTTAGACATCCACACGTGCCGAGTGTTAGTAAGCAAATGAAGCATTAGATATGACTTTGCATAATAATGTACTGACATCCCTCTCCAGGGTTCTGTAGCATTCATGAACTGTGGTGGGTTACTGTGATTGCTCCTAGGATAGGGAAGCAGCAAATGTGTCCAGCCAGATGAAACAAACCCCTTTCGGCTTCACTGAGAATGCTTCAATCGACAATGAGTTATTGTGTTGCTGCTAAATGAATTGCAAAAGGTGCCCCATTTCCCCAAGTGCTCTGTGGTCATATCAGAGAGTTACAAGAATCCTGACTAAACCCTTCTCATGGTGAAGGGCACACAATACCAAACAACTGGGAATCAGCTACAAAATGGTGCCTGAGCAAAGACTCCAGGCAAATTGAGGCCCCAGGGGAGTGGGGGATAAAAACTGCAAGGAAAAATGTGCCTGAAATTTTTGCTGCAGGGCTATGGTGATGGCAATCCCTGCAGCACAACATGAAGTTGGTGCCATTGGGACCACCTGTGCCTAATATACTGTATGCACTGGAGTATCTTTGGGCTGGCAGTATAGGCTAGAGGTTAGAGGAACGAGGTGTGAACAAGCTTGATACATTCCAGCAGACCAGACCTGAGTTTGATTCTCACAACCTCCACTTGCATACTGTGTGACTCTGAGCAAGTCACTTAACCGCCCAGTGCTCCCAGGTCGCTCCTGAAAACAGGCACTTGTGTCTAGTGGGCCTTACCCGGTTACCAAAGACTAAATAAATAAATAAATAAAATCTTACACACACACACACACACACACACACACACACACACACACTCATCACTCTCACTCTATCTCAGCATGTCTCTCTCTCTCTCACTCACAGTCTCTCTCTCTCACCCTCTCAGACTCTTTTTCTCTTTCTCTCTGTCTCTTGCGCAGTCTCAATCTTTCTATCTCTCTCTCCCCTCACTCTTTCTTTCTCTCTCTCTCTCTCACCCCCTCTCTCCACCTCAATTCAATTCAATAATGCTTTATCAGCATGACTATAATACAAGCATTGCCAAAGTAATTACAGATTATTAACATTAATATATATGATTCAAGAATTGCATGTTACACAGTATCAAAGTCATACAACATATATCAAATCTGGGTGTGGACACAAGTCAATTTATGGAAGAGAGAGTCCACCGGGGATTGGAAGCCCAAAAGGAAAACAAGGGTATGGGACTGGACTTGATCCACCCAAGGGTATTAAAGGAATGAAGCATGGTGCTAGTTGACCCTCTGGCAACACTATTCAGCATCTCACTGGAGACAGGGGTGGTTCCAGAGGACTGGAGGAGGGCCGGTGTGGTCCCTTTGTACAACAGCAGCAGCAGCAGGAGAAGGATAGCAATTACAGACCTGTCAGTCTCACATTAGCGGTGGGGAAATTATAGGGTCATTGTCAGCATTTTTGTGAAATTTCTGGTCATGCACGACCAGTTTGTCTACAGCAACATAATTAGACCAGTAAATGTTTTGAATGCCCTGTGACAGGGTTGGGATAAGACCCTGTCCCATTTCTTATGCAGAGAGAGTTAAAAGCAAGGATCTATCTGGCCTCTCCTATTCTGCCACTTGTCTATCTCTTGCCTGTCTGATTATGCAATCAAATTTTCCTTGTGGCATCTAGGAATTTGCCACTCTGACGGTCCCCCTCCATGTCTTTTCCCTTTCTCCCTTTCTCTCTCTCTCTCTTTCCTTCCTACCTTCCTTCCTTGCTTCTCTGTGGTTAAGGAAATATGTGTGAGTATATGTGTGAGGCTGGGATCTCTTGGTTTGCAGATGTGTATGGTTATACTGTTGAAATGAATGCAGAAAGCTATTCAGGCTTCTTTTAACAATGGCAGTCTGTAAAACATTATATTAACCTTGGGCTGTATTTTAATCTCCACAAGCTTGTTTGCAAAAATATCAGCAGGAAATCAGCCCTGAGACAGCATGTCTTAATTGGTTGTACCTGTTAAGAAGACTACTGTAGTTGTCAGGCTGTCACAGGAAAACAATTGACAAAGTCTTAATACATTTTGTGGCACACAGGTGGTGTCATTTACAAGAACAGGATACAGAATTTAGTTGCCAGGGAGCAACATCTTAAAAAAGACTGCAATGTTTTGTTGAGAGAGACAGAGATTTTAAAGAGACCCTCAGATGAAGTACTTCTGTTTGTTTGAACTGCCTGTACCAAGAGCTATTCTGCACAATTTTATTTTTTATTCTACTGTTATTAATAATAAGGCACTACTTGCAAGTTTTATAGCTTCTCCTGTTTTGCCTGTGCTTACTGACCTATGCCTCTATGACATGCCCCAATATGTATAATACTTCATTTTATGGCTGTGGGTGGAGCCTACTGCCATTTTGACATGTCTTGCCTTAAAACGGCCAATGGTGGCACCTTCCAGTGGACTTTGAGGTATTCTTCCAACAACTGTGAACTTGAAACCTCCGCCATGCGCTTGGCGCTCACGGAGTAACATCGACCATTTTGGCCGTTACTCCGCATTCGAGGCAAGAAGGCGCATGCGCTGCGAGTCCGCTAGTGTTGCCATCTTGTGAATGGCAGAATGCCATTCGTCACAACTACACATGCGTGAGTGCTGCGCATGTGCAGTTGCATCATCGCTGCCATCTTTCAGATGGTACTCCTCCTGCACCCTCCCACTGCTCCTGCCCTCCCAACTCCCTCCCAGCACCAGCAGCAAAGAAAACCCTCCCGCTCCCTCCCAAGCTGCTGTCCTCCCCGCTCCCTCTGTTCCCCTTCGCCGCACCACTGGGGTGCCCAATCCCCGTGTCAGCATTATGTCCCCCCCAACTCATGTGGCACACTGGGAGCCCACCAAGTGTGCCCAAATTTATGCTTTTTGCCTGTAAAAGAAAACAGTCCCTCGTTGTTGCCCCAGTCCTCCCCCACCCCATTCCCACCCTTTCACTGAACATCCACCTTTCCGCACACCCGCCTACGACCCATACTTACCTCCAGAGGTCAGCGCTGTCATCTTCTCTGGACCGGGATACGTCTGCACTCTTCAAAGCCGAACCGCAAACTGAAGAATCGAAGGTAAGCATGCTATAATGGCAGTCAATGAGGTTTGCAACTTATGTTGATAAATCAGCCATTTTTAGGAATTCTGACACCAAATTTTCAACATGGGGTTCCTAGGACCCCACCTCATGAACACTGTCACTGTCGTTTCACTACTCAGTCCCAAAAGGTGATTTCACAGTCACTGCGCAGAATCACCATTTGGGGCCAATTAATGAAACGACAGTGCCACTGTTCATGAGGTGAGGTCCCAAAACGCCCATGTTGCAAATCTGGTGAAAAAATTCAAAAAAATGATTTCAGCATTGCCATTTTTATACACCTCCTTATTAACAGTACAGCTGTTATTTTTCACATCCTGCCTGAAACATGTTTTTGCACCTGTGGCACAGAATGGCATGGTCGCTCTATGAAATCATCTTTCAGGACAAGTGAATGAAATGACAGTGGCACTCTTCATGAGGTGGGGTCCCAAAAAGGCCATGTTGAAAATTTGGTGTAACAACTTCAAAAAATGGCCAAGTTACGCTTGGGATTTCCAACCTTTCAATGCACACGTATAACTTTGGTCACTTGGCAGCTCGTCACAGCCGTATCGACTCTGGCTAAAGCTTGTTAGTATTTAGCTAGGGACGAGTGTCATCCGTCAAACTTCGGGTGCCAGAAGCATCTCTGCTTCTGGAACACACTGAATCTCAAACTGGTGGATTGCTTATTTTTGTTTTTTATAAGGCGATGTAAAATAAGGCCATATTCTGACAGAGTATACGATTCTGAACATGTAGCTGTATCTCTTAGGTGAAAAAGAGCATTTAAAAGGCATAATAGCATACTTGAAAAACTCAGTCAAGATCTCAAGCATGCGCATCAGCAGAGTTTTTCAAGTATGATACTTTTCATGCCTTTCCAAAGCTCATTTTCACTTAAGAGATACATCTATATGCTCAGAATTGTACACTCTGTCAGAATATGGCCTTATTTTATATCGCCTTGCAAAAAACAATCAATCCACAAGTTTAGGATTCAGTGCATTGCAGAAGTACAGATGCTTCTGGCACCTGACATTTGGTAGACGGTGCTTGTCCCGAGCTAAATACTAAAAAGTTCTTAAGAGGCATTTAAAATAAATTATTATACATACTGAATCATTCAAAACATTTAGTTGTCTAATTATGTTGCTATAAGCAAAGTGGTCACACATGACCAGAATTTCACAAAAAGGCTGACAGTGTCCCTTTAATGGAATCCCTGTTGCAGTGTGCCTAGGAGCATTTCCATATCTGTGTGCAATAAATCATTCTGAGCCTATTTCAGTTTGCAGTGGTTCTTTTTGGACTTTGTTTCCTGCTGAAGGAAAGACTGATGGAGTACCTGGAGACAGATTAGCTGAAGCAGTGCTGCCATTGTCCTGAGCAGACGATTAGAAAGTTTAATGAATGTGCAGGGGAATATCAATATGCCATTGAGAAAAAACACAATGAGAATGCATTGGCAGCACACAATACTGAGAATTTAAATAATCAGCATGTTTTTAGTTTTCCCGGTGTGGAGTTGGTCAGATTAAGTAAGAAAGGGGGTGAATTAAATAGTCTTTTGCTTAAAAGGAAAGTATTCTGGCAACTTCAGTTGAAAGCTCATGTACTGTAGGTTTGTGGTTAAATGATTTTTTACTGATCACTCCTTTTTATGAACAACTTACATATATATGGATAGTCCCTTTGTATATTATATATTATTCATATACAGTATCTTTTTTAATTATGTACCTGATACAGGTTCTTAGTGAATGGCTCCATGTAGGTGTGCTTATGTATTGTATCAGCTCTCTTATGTTCTGTTTTTCCCATCGCCCTCCCTCGCCCCATCCCTTATTTGTCTACCGCCCTTTTTTCATTCCTCTCAGCTTGTTAATATCAACATAGAAACATAGAATTTGACGGCAGATAAGGACCGCTTGGCCCACCCAGTCTGCCCATTTCCCTACCTAATGGATAAGCTGCAGATCCTAGTTAACCAGCAGCCTACTTCTTTCTACCCCCACCCTCTAGAATTGCTTTATGACTGTCCCATGCATGCTTGAATTCAACCACTGTTTTTGACTCCACAGCCTCCTCCGGAAGGTTGTTCCATGCATCCACAACCTTCTCTGTGAAAAATACTTCCTCGCATTACCTCTGAGCCACCCCTCTATCTTCAAATTATGCCCCTTGTTCTTGCACACCTTTTTTTGAAAGATGCCCCTCTTGGACTTTGTTGATTCCTTGAGGTACTTGAAAGTTTCTATCATGTCCCCTCTCCTCGGGGCTATACATATTAAGCTCTTTAGTCCTCTTCATATGTCTTCCAGTGCAGACCCTGCACCATTTTAGTTGCCTCCTCTGGACAGCTTCCATCTTGTCTATGTCCTTGCGGAGATTGGGTCTCCAGAACTGCACACAGTACTCCAGATGGGGTCTCACCAGCTGTCTGTACAGAGGGATAACAGCTTCCTGTTTTCTACTGGTGATGCCTCTCCCTATGCATCCCAGTATCCTCCCAGCCCTCCATGATGTCAAGTATATTAAAGTGCACTGGAGTTAGCATATATGTCATGAGAAGGAAGAGCATATCCCTTTGAAAATACATATTTTTTTAACTTTTTTAAAATATCTTTGTATGGTGATTTGCAATGTTATGTATATAGTTTTTATGGTACTGTCACTTTAACATGTACATATTTAATTGGTGTATCCTATTCATGATGTTAGCCTTTGAAAAAGCGCATAAACCATGCATGAAATGTCAGGCTGGTGGGAACAACTGCTGCAAGTCATCTTTGTTATTTTTTTTTACTTTATTTTATATTAAAGTTTAAAGTGGTACATACACTCTTTCAAATCTATAAAATTGACACAGCAACAATATATAAAAATACACGTAACACAGGCACCTAACATGACTGAACTGACATACTTGCCTGGGGGGAGGATTAAGGGGAAGCCCCAACTTTAAAATGAACATGGAGGGAAGGAGGGCCCCCCCCCAAACTAGATACTCATCCAGAAGGCTACTCTTGAAAGGACCGAACAGACCCCGTCCCATCCCATAACCACTTTGGTCTTGTATTATATCTGGCCTATGATTAGTAACATACATAAACCAAGTTGTCTGTCTATTCATTAAAAGGGGTAATCTGTCCTGTAATCAAGCAGTCATGCTTTCCATTTGATGAATATCATACATGGTATCCTCCCATTTTTTTTATAAGCAAGTTGGGTTGTAACCATAGTCTGGTCAGAGCTTTTTTAGCTGCTGCCAGTAAAATACTGAAGGGAGAGTGAGGAGGAAAGTGTAACAGGATTGCAATCTCGGGTGTTAGGGGTCCTAAATCAAGAACTATCTCCCCTATAGCCAGTCCAACTACCTGCTAAAATGGGGCTACCACAGGACATGACCAAAAAACGTGCGTGAGTGTGGACACTTCAAAGCCGCAATTCCTCCAACAAGATGAGTCCCTAGTAGAATGAAATCAATTTGAGCTGCTATCACTATTCATGGTCTTTGTTATTTTAATGCAATACATTTGTGTTTTATCATTGTTGCTACCTGTGTGGAGATTCATCTGACTTCCTACACCTTGAGGCCATACTTTCAGTGACTTTAGTAAACGGGAGTCACTCGGGGGATGAGAGAGTGAGCAGTGGAGTACCACAGGGATCAGTACTGAGTCCTGTCCTCTTCATAAGTGACACTGCTGAGGAACTGGAGGGGAAGGTGTGTCTGTTTGCAGATGACACAAAAATTTGCAACAGGATGGACACACCAGGAGGGAGTGGAAAGAATGTAAAGGGGTCTGGGGAAGCTAGAGGAGTAGTCTAGGGAATGGCAGCTGGGTTCCAATGTTAAAAAGTGCAAAGTCATGCACCTGGGGCAGGGAAATGCAGGGTCTGTATATAAAATGGGGGAAGGTACTTACAGTTACCAAGCAAGAGAGGGACCCTGAGGCGATCATACCCAGGGGTCGATCTTGACATTATTTTACTAGCCCAAACACTAGTGCAAATTGACCAGGGCTAGTGCAGCTAACTCTCGACTTGCCCAGCTTGACAAGTGCAGATTTTCAAGGCCGTTAATGAAGGTAAAAAAAGCCTCTACTTTAGCATTCTCTAGTCCTCATACTAATCTCTCTCAATGTTCCAGATGGCCAGGTGCGATTAACAGCTCATTAAGAGCTGCAATTACCTGGCAGTTCAAGAGGGGGATCCCACAAAAGACTCAATGTGAGTCATTATCACTACACTGTTAGGACTTTCAGCTAGTGTCCAGGGTGTGATCAAGGGTAGAGTGCTGTTAAGTCAGTAGGTTCCAGTTTTCTGAATGTGTCTATGTCTAACAATTTGTCCAATATTATTAAGACCAGTGCCCCTCATTTCTCTACATTTTGAGTGTTTGTATCCAACATTTCAGTGTCAAAATGCAAAGAGGTATACAGGAGCGGCCCTGCAGGTGGTGGGTTTTATCCCAGCCTCACCATAACTTCCCTCTCTCAAATCCCTTAACTTTGTTCTTTCCCTAGACACCACTGCAGACCAGACTCTGAAATGACCATCCATAGATCCATAGCTGCCATTACTGGCAAGTGTAGGGGGTCCTCAGCATTTCTAAATGGACCATGCCAGCCACCACCATCCATACAGTTCCACCGTATCCCACTCAGCATGTCCTTTCAGCCTAAAAACAAAGCTTTGGATCATGTATGGTACAAAAATAAACCTTGATAAAATACATAATTTGAAACCTTGAAATAGGCATTCCTAGGGTGCATAGATCATCCTACATGGATATAGAAACAGTATAGTGTTATGCCTGTGTACTGTTTCCCCATGGCTGATGAAAGGACAATGTTAAAGAAAAATCTGCTATTGTTGGGGCAGAGCATATTAAAATTAATGCTTTTACAAATAAAAATGTCATAGTTTTCTATTTTTCAAGCCCCTTAGGTTTGTCTAGCCTCCACCCCAAAGAAATCTTAGATGTGCTCCTGGCTCACTTGAGATTGTACAAAAACTTTCAAACGTGCAGGTCTCCAGTTGACTACAGGGTGGGGACCACAAGTGTCTTTCTCTGCCTGACTCTGTTCGTTGCCCTGTGGGTGGTGGTGACAGTGTGGTGAAGTGCATGATGATGCCAGCTATTGTGTGCGCAGTGCTAGGACTGCTTGATTGAACATTTGCTGTTGTGATATCCTCTCTCTGTTTGGTGTGTGTGTGTTGGGCGGCAGAAAGAGGAAGAGAGAAGGCAATGGTACAAAACAATTGGGGGGGGCTCACTGTCTGTGATGGATGGCATTGCAGTCTTTTTTTCTGCTGGGGAGCTGGAAGCAATGTGGGAGAAGGATAAATGTGCAATAATCAGAGTATTTCTTGGCTTTGCTTGCATTGTTTCCTGTATAAGTGAGCACAATTTACCATTATAATTAACGGCTAGTTCAACCATCTGGGGGCTAGTGCAATTTTGAATCAACTTGCCCTGCTGACTAGTGCAAAAAAAAATTTAAGGTTGACCCCTGATCATACCTGATCTCAAGGTGGCAGAGCAATGTGACAAGGTAGTAGACAAGGTGAGTCGGATGCTGGGGTGCATAGAGAGGGGGATTTCTAACAGGAGAAGGGAGGTGGTGTTGCTGTTGTAATGCTACTTTCTGAGACCCCCACTTGCATTACTGTGTCCTGTTCTGGAGGCCATACCTCCTCAAGGACACTGACAGGGTGGAAGCAGTCCAGAGGAGGGCAACCAAAATGGTGTAGGGTTTGTACAAGAAACCATATGAGTAGAGGCTGTGGGAGTGCAACATGTACTCCCTGGAGAAGAGTGAGGTGTTTACTCCCTAGAGAAGAGGAGAGCGAGGTGGGACATGACCGAGAAATGTAAATACCTCACAGGGGTGAATAAGGTGCAGGAGGGGAGTCTCTTTCAGAGAGGGTGGAGCACCAGAATATGGGGGCATGCCATAAAGCTTGGAGGTAGGGGAGTTAAAGAGAGATGTGAGGAAATACTTCTTCACAGAAAGTGTGATGGACACCTGGAACAGCCTGCCAGAAGACGTGATAGGGGTGAAGGGTATCACGCTGTTGCAGCAAAAACTTTTCGCCGATGACCATTACAGCGACAACAACAGGTTGCTGTAATGGTCATGCGGGACCCCAGCAATGCTTCTCCAAGTCTCTCACCCCCTCCCTGAAACAATTCTGACCTGGAATTGATTATATAAAAGTTTGGGGGGTGTGTGGGGCAGAGTCCCCCACTAAAAACAACTTTTTCTCCTGATGGCACAATGCCGACTGTGATCACTGTCGACATTGTGCCATCGCTGTAACGCTGGTCGACAGGATTTCTGTTGAACCGGTGTCGTGGAACCAGGGTGAAGGCAGCACAGAGCTTCAAACATGTGTGGGATAGGCACATGGGTATAATAATTAGAGGTTAGGGAGGAGGGTGGGACACCTGTGATCAAATAGGGTTCGGAATGCAATAGGCAGGGAAAACAGGGCAGACTAGATGGGCCTTCCTGACCTTTTATGTTTCTATTACTTGAGCAAACAGAATATTGTTAGGGATAGGGTGTTGGCTCAGAATGTCTGATATTAATGTCTCCATTACACCCTGTGAATGCTCCCAACCGCTATGCTCCTGTCCCCCCATTTGGTGCATTATTGGGAATCTATGGACAAAGCATACCTTAAAAATGTTGGTAAAATTCAGAAGGTTGAATGTTGACACATACCCCCAATGATCTTGGACCCCTGTCTAGGCACCATGACTAATTATTTCCACCTAAACTAGTTTTGGCATACAGTATCACTATTGGGAATGCTAGTGGCTAATCCATTTTGCACAATGTATTACTTTCCAGCACTGCCTTTCATTTACAAATTTAAGGGAATCTTTCCACCTGTGTCAGGGACACCATGTTAGTTCTTACAGTTTAGGCACAGCCTGGCCTTGCAGCACATAGAGCTTCGAGCTCACAGAATCGCTCCCTGGCCACACAGTCGCCCTCAGCAGACACTAAGCCCTCCACTGCACAAGGTCTTTTCACCTGCCTGGCCTTGCAGCACACAGAGCTTGGAGCTCACAGAATCACTCCCTGGCCACACAATCGCCCTCAGCAGACACTGAGCCCTCCACTGCACAAAGTACAGGAGTATATTAAAAGAACAATTTAATAGACTTTCCTTCATTTAACAGACCAGACTGCATTTCATTGTATTATTTCCTGTACGGCTAACTAGTACAGATAGGTTTTTTGCTACCTTATTCTTCTCTGGGCTTAGCTGCTTTTGCTTGTTATGCAAGTGTTATTTTGAGAGCCTGTGTTTTAGATGCTGTGCTTTTGCTAGTTGTGCCAGTGTTACTTTTAGAGTCTGTGTTTAGGTTCTGTGACCGCTTTCTCCAGGGTTACTTTAAGAGCCTGTAGTGCTTTCGCTCTGCTACCTGTGCTGTTTTACCCTGCTCACTTCATGATATTTGCAGGTTGTGTTTGTTAATGTACAAGTGTCCTCACTTTGTTATAGCGCCAATTCTACTCCTCCCCTTGTTAAGTACCCTTCTCTGCTGTCATTTGCCTGTATTTACCCTGTTACATTAACACAATGAGTTTCATAGTCTCTTACCTGCTGCTGAAGTCTTTGTTTCAGGAAGCCATCTCTCCTCCCTGCATAGTTTTCACACATGCTCAGTATGCCTGTCACCCTTCCTTCCCCCCATTCTCTGGCCCTACTAGCCGCCCCTTGCCTGGCCTTTGTGTATTACTGCAGAAGTTCCCTTATAACACTTTGTCCCTTCTATCCACAGGTCTTTTCACCTGCCTGGCCTTGCAGCACAGAGAGCTTGGAGCTCAAAGAAACACTGCCTGGCCACACAATCGCCCTCAGCACACACTCAGCCCTCCACTGCACAAGGTACAGGAGCATACTGTGTTAGCTCGTTGATGCTTTGCATCAACTGCCCCACCCACCCTGGGCTATCCCTTAATTCATAGGTCACAACTGTCACATGACCTCTCTGTCATCATTGTCACGTGACCTCTACATGAAATTCTATCTTCCCAGTTTCCCATTAGCAGGTTATACTCCTTGACCTCTAGATGTCACCCTAACATGCTAACTCCTCCTCACTAGCCTCCCTGTGCTACCTCCATTAATTACACTAGTGACCACTAGGAGTCACTCTTGTGCGCTCTTTTCTCTCCTCTCCCTGGTATTTTTCCCCCCACATTCTTTTGACCCCAATTTTCATAGCCCCCCTAGCCAACAACCTCTACCCTACCACCTTTTCCTAGCCCTCCTATTGCCCTCTCCTGGGACTCAAACCCCTGGCCCTGTTTCCCAAAGTCAGGTACCCTAACTACTACGCCATCTAAGGGGTACAATTTTTCCTGCTCTGATTTTCTGCCTTATATTGAATTTTGCTTGCTCCCCCTGTTTCTCAGGACGATTTCTACTCTCCCCATCCCCCTTTTTCACCAACTGCACTTAATTTGTCTGTCACTATCTGCCTCTTCGCTAATGCCTGCTCTCCCTAACCTACATTATCATGGGACACTTACTATTTCAAATAACACTTGTATCCATTATATTGCTCACACTCCCTTTTGATACTGCTGATTGCATAGCCACATCCTTCCCCTCTTTGCCACTTTTAACTAACATACTTCAAGCTACCAGCACTGTAAGTGGTAAACCAGCCCACTCTCCTTGCCCTCCCATCTTGGCCTACTACACTTCAGACCATTTCAGCTTGTTCACCCTGTCCCCTATACCACTCCTCGCCTCATAGCCACCCCTCGCTATCACATGTAAACCCTTGTAAAGCAGATTACCTATTCATTGAAAGGTGTTTAGAAACTTTATCATTCATTGCGTTCTACTTCTATTGCTACTCTCTGGCAATATTCACCCTAATCCTGGTCCTGTACAGCAACCACTTGGAAGTATGTGCAAACAGGGCAGCATTAAGCTAGAGCAGGGGTTCTCAAATGGTGAGGCCAGCCTCCTTGGGGAGGCCCCAACCTGTTCAAGGGGAGGCTCAAGCAAGTCCGAAAAAGTACTGTATTTAAATTTTGAGTTTTATATATTTTGTGTGAAGAGATGAAGCAAACTGAAAGAGGAAAATAGTAGGTGAATTTTATATATTTATTTACTAATACGTGACAAGGGAAGGTGAATGAGCCAAGGGTCATTTCAGGAGGAAACAGAGAAAGTAGTGTGCCTCATGAAGGCACTGCAACAAGGGGTAATAATGGTTCAAGAATGAAAATAGCAGAGCAAGTAGGCTGGCCTGTTTGGGGGAATACAATAAGCTGAATAATAATAATATTTGTTTATTTTATTTATTTGTTATTCAGGTAACACCTTTGAGCACATGAGCTCTTTTTCAAAGGCTCCATGTCAGTATAAGACAAAGAACTGAATGCAAGCCAAGTAATCAAAGGGGTTTCAATTTATTCATGGTGTACTGCACAAAGTACAGTATGTTATTTTTCTTTGGGGAGGCCCAAGATTATTTCAGTTTTTGGGTGAGGCTCAAACTCTTTTCCATGGATTTGGGGAGGCTTACTGTGACAAAGTCGGAGAACTATTGAGCTAGAGTCAATCAACATCTGCAGTCTTCTGCCCAAACTCGGTCTCCTCTGGACATGGGTCCTTCAGCACAAACCTGAAGTCCTTGCAGTGGTCGAAACCTGGCTCTCCCCCACAATCCCTGACAGTGCGGTTGTCCTTGATGGCTACACCCTGTTCAGACAGGACAGACTGGGAGGGGGGGGGTGTGCTATTTGCTTATCAGACTCACTACAATGTCAAGTCCTCCCGACAATTGCATTTGATAACAATGCTCAAGCACTTGCAGTCAAAATTGTAATTGGCACCAGTGGTAAGTCCCTCATTGTTCTCTCTGTATATATCCCCCCAAAGGATACTAGCAGAGGCTTTAGTCTTATACTTGACTACATCTCTAGCCTTGCAAATCATTCTGAAATAGTAGTTCTTGGTGACATTAAAATAAATTGGCATGCCCCTGAAGCAGACCCTTTCAAAGATGCACTCGCCACCCCCTTAACCTCTCCCAATTGGTTAATTCCCCCACCAGGTGCAACTATAGAACAGGCAACACCACTCAATTAGACCTACTTCTTACCAACCATCCTGAAAGGTTTACGGGCACTGAGATCTTATCTGACTTGCTCAGTGACCACTCCCCGGTTATCAGCTTCTGGTCTAACAAGGCCCCGAAACTCCCCCCCCAAGGCAATTTACCAGCACGTCATGAAAAACAGGTAGCATGTTACCTTCAGCAGTGTGACTGGATGCCTATTTTTGGGGCCGTTAATGTGACTCTGCACTAGAATACTTTATCACCACTTTCAACACATCCTGTGATATCTTTGCATCTCTCAGAAAAAGGAAATCCAAAGGTGTCTGTAACCCCTGGATCTCCACCTCTCTCCTTAATCAGATGCCACTGAGAACCCCTCTGACTGGGAGAGGTACAAAGCGGCTAGGAACAACTACACTCGTGCAATTCACCTTGCTAAATCTGATTATTACAAAACTGTGTTTACTGACACATGGGGTAACAGTAGGAATTTTTAGGAGAACATCAAGGAATTGACTGGCAAGCCCAACAAAACTCCACCCTCACTTATCAGTATCAATGCGGTTTCCACCCAGGATCCACAACAAATTGCTGACATCTTTAATAATGCCTTCTCAGACCTAAGTGGAGTCCTTCCTCTTGACTTCTTCTCTAACACCCCCTCTACACCTGGAACCCCTAACAGCTCCCCTAGAGTTATGACCACTCCCAACTCCCCCCCTCTACTTTAGGACAGTCTTGGCCAAAGAGACAAAAAAGTACCTCCTTCGGGTCCTTAACGGATCGCGCTACAGCAGTGATTCCCTTGATCTAAAACTTCTCTGCTCTGCCCTAGATGCTGTACTGCTACCCCTCACCAAGATTTTCAATCTGTCCTTCTGTCTAGGTCAATTCCCTCTCTTGTGGAAGGCAGCCATAGTTACCCCTGTCTACAAGAGCAGAGACAAGACTTTGCATTCTAACTACCGTCCCATCTCAATACTTCCCCCGCCTCTCCAAAGCACTTGAATGTATTGTTTCCGATCAGCTCTCTGATTACCTTTCCAAATATAACACTCAATGACCGTAGCAACACAGGTTTAGAAAATCATCACAGCACCACTACCGCGCTTCTTGAATATATTACATTTATTCATAGAGCATTCGACCGTCGCCATCTAGTTGGGTCCATCTACATTGACCTAACTAAAGCCCTAAGCATTCAACATGGTTAACCATTCCCTACTTATTGAGTTGCTCCCCGTCTTTGGTCTTTCACATGCAGTTACCTCCTGGTTTTAGAACTACCTTGCTGACAGAATGCAACGGGTGAAAATTAGGGGTACCCTCTCCACCTCCCATCCTGTGCTCCCCAGTGTACCGCAAGGTTCCATTCTTCACCACCTTCTTTTCAGTCTCTTCCTCAATTCCCTACCCCAGACCTGTCCCAGTCAACTCCTCCTCTACCCAAATGATGCCATCTTAGTCACGAGCCAGCCAGACCCCTCCCTCCTTACTAGAGAGTTGCAGCACAGCTTTGCCCTGGTCGAGCCCTGGCTTATGAACACAAGTTTATCCTGAACTATAAAAAGACCAAGGTGATGTTATTTGCAAATTCTCACAAGCATACGTCAGCTCAACTCACCATCCTTAACAACTGTCATGACCCTCTGGAGCAAGTGCACAACTTCAGGTATCTAGGCATTACACCTGACAGCACCTTATCCTTTAATGACCACATAAACATAATTTCTAAAGCTGTTAATACTTGAATAGGGCTCCTCTACAGACACCGTCACAGCCTTACCCCGATACACTCCGTCTTGCTCTCAACAGCTCTGCCCTCTTTCTTGTAGACTACGGGCTAGTCATTTATGGAGCAACTACTGGCACTTCACTTAAAACGTATTAAGGTTGCCCTCAGTGAGGTCTGTTGATTAGTTTCTGAGGCTCACAGGTACACCCACACCTGTGATCTGTATACCCAAACCTGCTGGCTGAATGTTAGTGGCAGGATCATGTACCACACCTGCCTACTAGGTAAGAAGATCTGTCTGGGTCTAACCCCTGCAACAACACACCTCCTTACCCCAGTAACCAATCCTCGAGGGACAAGAAGTGCAGCTAGGCCTCCCTATCAGGCCCCATTCTGTCAGACTAATCAAGCGCAGCGTGCCTTTCTCTACATAGCTCCCAGCTGGCTATCTGATCTCCCTCTTGATGTACAAACTTCCACCAAGCTAGGGCAGTTTAAACGCAACCTCAGACAGTACCTTCTTTCTCTCAACCGCTGTGACTGCCCAACTTAAGCTACTTCACCCTCACGTATCCCCTCATTTCCTGGCTAAACAGCTGCCACCTCCACCCGCACTGCCCCCATAGGTACCTCTCTCTTGACATGTTTCCTCTCTACTTCACCTCACTCTACAGCTCCTGAACCCTGATTTCCACCTACTCCCCATCCTCCCTCTTTCCTCTTTTTCACTGCTCCTTTTTATTTGTCTTGGCTGACCCCTGTTAACCTATTGACTTTGACAAAGTTATTCTTGACTGCCTATTATCACACACTGTTACATTATTGTATTTTATCTTAGCTTTTACCCTGATATCTGTTTTAGTTCTTATTTGCCAACTTTGACAAAGTCTGATATAATGACAGCTCTGATAGTTTTTTTTTATTTTTTTGTTTTTGTTATATCCTTGTCATGTTTTGTTACATTGTTTTATTTAGCTAATTGTTATGACTTGTTTTGGACATGGAACCTTTGTAAATGAGTCGCAGAATCGAAGGTATGTCAAATTCTGAGATTGTATAAATAAATACATAAAATATTCAAGAGCTCGCCAATTTAGGCAAATTAAGCAGACCTCAATCAAAATATAAACAATTCTTTTATTGGGTCATTGTCTTAAAGGTAGGTAATTGTTTATTTAGCATCCAGTCCCAGAGGCTCTGAGCGCATTTCAAAAGGGATACAGACTATATAAAATTTCAACTTATTGGAAGAGCTACATGACATATAAAAGGGACACTGTCAACCACTTTTGCATCATATTATTTCTAGGTGAAAATCTACATTTTTTTTTTTTTTTATTATTTAGTTGTTTAACCAGGTATAGCACACTAAGCTGAAAGCTTTTTTACAGGAGCGACCTGGGAGCACAAGGAGGTTAAGTGACTTGCTCAGGGTCACACAGTATGCAAGTGGAAGCTGTGGGATTCAAACCCAGGTCTGGTCTGCTGGATGTCACCAAATTTGCAGCTCAGAGCCTTAGACCACTGCGCTATACTGCCTCCTATTTTGATTGCTTACCTTCTCTAAAATGCATTGACTATGCTTCTTGTTTTATCTGCTTCCTTTCTAAGCAGAACTGAAATACATGCTAATGGTGTAATTACACCCAAACTTGTTTTGCTTCAAATCTTTGATTTACTCTTCTTGCATACTTTCTGAATATTAGGAACACCCCTAAACACTGCAGCTGCTCATGATGCATCAGTCTCCTCTCCTCCCACTGCATCATAAGTGGCTAGACTCTATTAGGGTGATCCCAAGTCCAGAAAAGATTCAATGGGTGTTGATCAAAAAATATAAACAAACATATTTTTGTGTGGCAACAGCAGTATGGAGAGATATGTGTTTTTCACTTTTTTAAAAGAAAAAAGGAATCAGAGTGTAAATACCAGCTGCTTCTGCAGTCTTTACAGAATGTGTCCAGTTGTTAAATGTGTTTTTAAACTAAAGACACTTTGATGCCTAATGGGGTTGACTGTGGCCCTTTAAATGATCCAAGTACACCCTATCTGGAACAGATCCATGTACGATGGGAGGGAGAGAGTGGTGCCCAAAGTCCTGTCCAAAAATGGTAAAAGCGTTTAGAACAAAGGGTGGAGGGTGATTGCCTCTACATCTTGGAGAGAATTTAATTGGAATAGTTTAACAAGGTTTTTCTGGCCCCCAGCAGTCACAAAACATTTTGGAACCACATACTCAGCCAATTGCTGGTGCCGATGTGAAGATACTAGATCTCACTTCCACATATTTTGGGCGTGTCCTCTTCTCCTCCTCCCATTCTGGCATCAAATCCATTAGGGAACGCAAGCTATATTAGGTATAATATATCTTGTGTTGCCTGGTGGATAGATAGTCTTATCGAAGAATTAAGAGCTGGAAATCCTGATATATGGGATAAGGGAGTCAGTCAAGAAAGAAAAAGAAAAGAAAGAACAATGGGTCATCCAAGAACCCACATTGAGAATAAGTCTCAGGAAGTAAACCCTGGATCTTTAGAAATATCTATGGAAACTGAAGATGATCCCTGAATTCATAACAGCAACAGGGAAGTTATTACTGAAGAGTGTATGCTTAGTAAAACAGAGAAACACTCCCAAAAAGGAAGCAGTAAGGGAAAAGAGATTAGAAAAAGGAGAGGTGAAAAAAGAACTAAAACAAGATTGAACTAAAATGTTTCCCAAAACTTGGGCAACGTAATGAATAGAAAAATGAAAAATAAAGGGGCTAATGTGAAAAAGGAAGGAAAAATGGGAAATAAACACAGGGGTAAGACAAATAAAAAACAGAATAATAAAGATAGAAACAAACAAGAGCATGAAGGGCAGATTGAGGGTAATGAATGAAGAAAAAACATAAATAGTTACTGGAAATAAAAGATTAGGTCAGATAAAGGAGATGACAGAAAGAATTGATGAAAACAGAAATGAGAGTAATCTTAGCGAAATATTAAAAAGAACACTGGAAACTGATTTTGTTTTGCCCTTATTTAAAGTTCCAATAATTCCAGGAGAAACTGAATTGAAATTAAACATGCATCTAAAACAATTTCTGAGCTCAATTATGCATGGAGGCTCTAAACAAGATAATCTCTTAAATAAAATGAGTATAATTAGACCATTAATAAATGAGGAATTGGTACTTATACCTTCAGATCAATATTATGCTCTAAAAGTAATTCAAAATCAAAAAGATAGACTGAGGGAAATACGATTTGAAATGGATGGAGTTGTTAATATTGGAACATTATTTCCAGAATATTATAAGGAGCTTAAAAGTCAGGAGCCAGAAAATAGAGACTTTCCTATATCCATTTATGCTACTGGGAATTCTGTCACAGAAACAAAAAATAATCTCAAGATGAAAATAGTGGATTTACTACAAAGTATTTCTAAAGATAATTCATTACAGAGAAAGATTTAAAAAAGCAATGAAAGATGGGAGAGGGATGGTCAGGTGACAATTTGGACAAAAAATAAGACAGACCATGGTTATATTAAAAAGAGGCAGAAGTGTTGGATAGATATGATATAAATATACATGGGGAGATAGATATAGTGTTGAATAAACAGATAGGCATAGATAATGGCCGATGGCAAAATCTATTAAAAACAGCTAACAGGTACCAAGCATTACAGAATGTAAGCATCTGATGGTTACCTGGTGAGAAGAGTAAAAATCAGAATCCTCCAGAAGCTATAGGGAACTATGATTTGGTATCATGAGATATGGCAAGAATTAGGGATAAAATGGTGGACTCCTCTGTTCGGGAATATTTGGTATTATTTAACTTTATTTGTGTACAAGAAACATGGGTTAATGAATAAATAAATCTCAACGGATATAAAATGTTTTAAAAGAGAGCTAATAGAGTGAATCAGTATGGTAGAATGTCGGGTGGTCTTATAACTTGGTGTAAAATCTTTAAACAAGTTATACAGAAATAGAAATTAGTTCCGACTGTATACTACCAATCTGTATGACTTTTAAGAATAAGACCACTTTGATTATTAATGTATATCTACCACCAATAGGTTCTGGATTTATGGATTATGGGGAAGTAACCAAACTTAGAAAATTAATAGAGGAGACCACTGTTAATAACTCTGACTGAGGCCTAATACTGGTGGGGGACTTTAATGCCAGGGTGGGGCACAGTCTGGAGCCCTCAGTAGATATAGCAGGTGACTGTGCAGCTCTGAATCCTCATGCTTTAACCAGTCAAAGAAGATCTAAGCATACAAAAGAATGTAATAGAGGTAAACGGATCTTTAAAGAATTGGAAGATAATGATCTGATATTAATTAATGGACGTTCTAGAGGTGGCCCTGATGGGGCCTTCATATATACTGGAGCTAAAGGTGCCGCAATGATAGATCATTGTTGGATCTCCACTAATTTAAATTCCAAGATTTCATATTAGGTTCGAGAACAGAAAGTAAGCATAGCCCTTCAGAATTAAAAAAAGAGTTATGGCCAACAATACCTATAAGATTACATAATAAAAATGATATTGTTAAAATAAGAAAGGGAGTAAAATGGGATCTCTTGGAAAATCAAAAATCTATCGATCTCCTGAGTGAACATGGAGTAAGAGATAAAGTATTAGATTTAATATATCAGGAATCTACAGTCTCCTGTTTGGAGATCTTTGAAAAAGTAATGGAAAATATTGCTTCAATAATTACTAAAGTTTCAATAAAGAGGGACAATAAGGAAAGTGAATGGTTTGATGCAGAATGTAGAAAGTATAAAGCATATATAAACAAGTGTGCTAGAAATGTAACAATAAGGTTAACAACTCAAAATAAAATTAGGTTAAACAAGTTAAGGAAAGAAAACAGAACAATATTGTTTATTAAGAAGGAGGAATACAGGAAAAATATATGGGAGGAATTTGAAACGATAGTAAAAAGGAAAGATGATAAAAAGTTCTGGAAGATGGTAGCACATGGTTGGGACTACTTTACAGAAAATATTGAAAGTCATATAGACCCACAGACTTGGGAATCTTACTACATAAACCTCTTTTTTGATCCCTGAATTTTAGAAGCTAGTCAAGATACTGTAAAATGGGATTATATTGGCTGTCAAATCTCGGAGCAAGAGATAATATTGGCAATTAATTCTGCCAGAAAACATAAGGCCCCAGCCCTGATGGAGTTCCAGTAGATGTTTTAAAAGAAGAAACTAACCTGTGGACACCAGCCTTAAAAAACACATTTAACCACACAATACTAACAGGGAAGATACTGAAGACATGGAGAGAAAATATAATTATACCTATACGTAAGAAAGGAGAAAAGGCAGATCCGAATAATTATAGGCCTACAAGCCTACTTGATACATCTCAAAAACTTTTAACAAAAATATTACATACTAGAATAATGACTTGGTTAACTGAAAGTGATATATTAAATGAGGTAAAGCAGGATTTCTTCCAGAACATTCCACAATTGACCAATGTTTTGTATTGGTACATCTTATACACAAATATATTAATATAAAAAACAGAAGCTATATTGTGTATTTATAGATTTGAAAGCAGCTTTTGTTAGAGTTGATAGGGAAAAATTGTGGAATGTTCTTGAAGATTATAAAATGGATAAATCTATTACAAATCTTTTGAAAATGCTTTATATGAATAATGTAACTTATATTAGATATAATAATGAGAGAGACTGTACTTCTAAATTTCAAACTAATATTGGTCTTAGACAGGGCTGTGTACTTTCGCCTATACTATTTAACATATTTTTGAATAAAATATTGGAGGCATTGAGAGATTCGGAGCTGCACATGTCCAGCTTGGGCTCCAGGCGGTACCCCTGCCTGGCATATGTGGATGATGTTGCATTATTGGCAACAAGTTATATAGGTATTAGAAGAAGTATAAATAAATTTGCAGAAGAATGCACCAAGGCAGGGTTAGAGATACATTTTACTAAGACTAAATATATCATTTTTAATTGCCAAAAGGTTAGTAAAGGAAAAACTACAGTATTAAGATAAAAGACTCACCATATAGAGTATGTGAAAAGTTTTGTATATTTAGGAATTGAGTTCTCTTATAATCTAAGGTGGCATAGACACATACAGTTAATAGTACAAAAAATAAAGAAGGTGTATCTAACAATAGAGAGATTTTCTTATAAATATGGGGGTCAATCGGTTAAGGGTATGTTAAAAGTATTGAATGTAAAAGTAAAAAGTGAGATTTTATACGGGGCAGAAATATGGGGTTTAGAGAAATTAGAAGTCTTAGAAACAGCTATGAACAAGGTATATAAAAGACTTTTGGGATTGCCAAAGTGTGCAGCCTCGGTTGTGGTTAGATTGGAATTAGGCCAAGCAACAATTAGAAGTGCTGTTGATTCTAGGCTATCCATCTATTGGTTGAGAACATATAGAATGCCAGAGAAGAGGCTACCTAGAGCCTGCATTGAGGAAACAATACTTTATCAGAAAGATGGATTTACTTTCCCAAGTATAAACATCCTGGATAAAATTATTAAACCATATGGTCTTCTTGACTGTTTAACACAAAGTTATGCAATTCCCTTAGTGGAAATCCAGGATAAGATTAAAACTAGAATTAGAGATGTTAATATGCAGAAGGAATTAAGTAGGGCAAGAAACTATAAATGGAGTTACTGGTTAGCAGAAAATAAGAAGTATTTTGGATTGGAAAAGTATTTAAAAAAGTTTAAAAATCAGTATTATAGAAAATCCCATACCAAATTTAGATTTGGCTAAATTGACATCAACTATCTGAGATGCAAGTATAGTACCTCAAATATACGAAAACGTGCTTGTAATACAGAAGAAGATACCCCACTGCATCTCTTGCTGCTTTGTCCGTTGCATACATTCGAAAGAAGGAAGTTTCTTGGGGACATTTTGGCAACTCTGGATATGGAACCTCAATATCAGTATACTTATCTTTTAAAAACTAGTAACCCCAAACATTTAGAGGTTATTGCAGGAGTTTGTAATATAATAGAAAGGAAAAGACTGCATATTAGATCTTTGCCAGAAAATAAATCTTTCTGAACATGCAATAATACCTTAGAATAGATTAGGATAATAGATTGCCTGGAGTGTTATTTGACTATAGTTGTTATGATTTCCCCCATATATATGTACTATTATGTGTATGTATCTGTTCATAATGGTTATTTATAAGAACTAGTATTGACTACATAATTTTTAATATTGTTTATGTGAATTAATATAACTTAATCATTCACATGGCAAAAATGTTTTTAATTTTTGAATGTTTTATAATTTTAATGACTTTTTTTAAAAAGTCGATCAACAAAATAATAAAAAAAATATATATATATATATATATATATATATATAGGGTATACAAATCCCAGAGACTTTTATGGAGTTGGTGCTGGACTTCCCCACACTTTTAAGGGCCCTAAAACCCATCAGAAATTGGGGAACATACTCCGGAAACAGGACTGAAATGTACAACACTGAAATGGTTATCCCCATAGATATATACACTAGAACACTGGAAATGGAAAGTCACAGAAACAGAGACCAGGGAACACATTTCGGCTGACCAACAGCTTGGTGGCAGTGGTTTCTAGACATATGGGCTTCCTGGCATCACTATACTCTGGGCACAGCAGACGGTAACAATTCTGAGGGACAGACCTTCCTTAAGTTCCTTCTCCAGATGCCATAGTCTTTTCCTTTTTTAGAAATTTATAGACTCCTACTTAACAATCCTAACCAGGGACTCAGAGAGACATTTATGAACAACATACATCGGTGACAAAGTTGTGGGCACTCTGAGGAAAAATGCACTGTGCTACAAGTTGTTAGTGCCGTACAGTATGTTTTCAGTCAGTACTTACAGTTTTCTGGCTACTGATGACAGTGTTCCCTATTGCTGCAATGGGGCACACTGTGTTACATGTCATTTTATTCTAGAAACTGCATAACCTTGAATTTAAAAAAGTCTGATATTGTTACATTTCATTACATACTTTGTAGCTAACTTTACTGTTTCCGTATTTTTACCAAGAATATTAAACATCTTAGCCTCATCATTCAGTGTGTTAAATATAGGATTTTTCTGAGAGAGCTTTGTAAAATAGTGACCTCTGATATCTCTATATTTGCATAGTTTGAAAGAAAATTAATTTCATTTTCAATTTGACCCACATGGCTGTGGCTACATAGCCTGTTTTCTCATGGTTTCTAATTCTGCGTGTATCTTCCTTGTTCTGTTTCAAGCTTATGGTCACTGATGCTATATTTTGTCATTATTTGCCTGTGTTTTACATTATTGATATTTATTAGGTATCCAATCATAGTGAACTTTCTGTTTAGTGACCAATAGCAATTCAGCGTATTGTGCATGTTGATCTGGGTTTACCTATGTATAATATATCGTTTTTCTGGATTCACTTGAAATAACATTCACCAGTTCATTTTCAGAATTACTGTTCATTATCTAGGAATTATTTTTTTATAATTATCTTTTTCCAAAATATTTTTTTTAATAATACAGGTGCATGGACGTTACAGTCATCAGCAGTTATATCTGTCTATCTTTAGATGCACTTGTAATTTGCAGGTCATTATTTGCAGAGCATCACTGGATATAACTTGCATGTCTTTCAGCTGCACAGTAAGGCTAGTTCTGATAGTCATCACTCTGGTATACAGTCTGTGTGATATCAGTTCTTACACTACTTGATAATATATATGAAATTAAAGTCTCTGCATGTGAAGGGTTCCAGGCTAATTCACCCTAAAATATTCTGCAGTTATGGAATGATATCTGTTCTGTGATTTATCGGCCAGACTAGCCAACCACTGCTTTAGCTTGGGGCAGGAAGCTACTGTAAGTCTTGCTGTTAATTTTTCCATTGTATAAATGGACACAACCATCTCTTCCCAATCATGTTGGGTTGGACGGTCTGGACTCAACCATTTGCGGTTACTGTTTTCTTGGCTGCAGTTAGCCATATTCTGAATTGTTTTTATAAAGGGGATGCATTTATATGAGGAGGAAATAATAAAAATAATGCTGTCTGTAGTGTTAATTCCCCATTATCTAGAAACTCTTAATTTCAGTATTGTTTAGATGTAAATGTTTTGTCACAAAGTGGTTTGCGGATTTGCATTTCTCATGTTGTTGTGGATTACTCATGGCCTTAAACTGATAAGACTTTCTATCACTCTGGTTCAGCTGCAAAAACAGGTTACTCACCTGTAACAGTAGTTCTACGAGTGGTATATGATGTTCATACACACTTCTGGTAGTGTCCTTTCCCTTTAAAGTCTTCAAGCTGGCTCCTCCCACCCATGTGGTAACTCCCTCAGCGCCACCCCATGACACTAGATCTTGCCCACTGGAAGCAGATGTGTGAGCCAAAGCCAGGGAAGGTTGGTTGGGTTAGTGTGGATGAACATCATATACCACTCCTAGAAAGTACAGTTACGTAAGAACTTACCATAACAGAGCATTGAGGAGTGTTTCTTGCAGCAGGTAATACACTTGGGTCATTGCCAGAGGTTGCTGTGGCACACGGCAGCTCTTCTAGGAGTCTTTTACCAGGGGCCGCTCACACGTGACATCAGCTTCATGTTTCCTACATAAGCGTGGGTGGCCCTGGTATCCTCAGTTCCCCCGCCAGTTTCAGCTCACTAAGTGAGAACTGAGGGGAACCCAAGGTACCAGAGGTATCCCAACCCAATGTCACTAGACCAGAATTTGTTCTCCTAGAGAAGGAGGGGGGCGGAAGGCGGGATTGGACCTACTGCAAGAGACACTCCTCAAAGATCTACTGTTACGGTAAGTTCTTACGTAACTGTACTATCTTCCATGGAGTGGTCTCTTGCAGTAGGTAATACACTTGATATAAATTCCAAGCAGTATACCCAAGATGGGTGGACATTAAGACAGAAGGCCTTGTAGGACTGCTCGGCCAAAGGCTATCCTATGACATGAAGCGATATCCAAATTGTAGTGCTTCATGAATGTATGGATTGTAGATCAGGTAGCTGCATTGCAGATGTCTGAAATGGAGGCTCCTTTAAAGCAGGCCACGGTAGTGGCCATAGCTCTAGTGGAATGCGCTTGGACAGGTCCTGTTAAGGGTTTATTGTATTTTTTATAACAAAATGTAATACAATGTGCCAGCCAGTTAGAAAGGGTTCTTTCTTTAACTGGAAGCCCTCCTCGGCCCGAGGCAAAGGTGACAAACAATTGGTAAGTCTTTCTGATTGATTGAGTTTGACTAGTATAGTAACGTAATATACGATGGACATCTGGAGTATGTAATAGGTGTTCACCTTGGTTGGAGTATTCAGGATAGTATACTGGTAAATCCCGGGACTGATTTAGAGTCTGTATAGACATTACTTTAGGTAGGAAAGAAGGGTTGGTACAAAGTGCCACCCTATCTTTGTGAAAGATTAGATAAGGTTCTCTACACATGGTGGCACGAAGCTCAGAAATACGTTGAGCCGAAGTAACAGCCACTAGGAACAAAGTTTTCCATGAGAGGAAATGGAGGTCACAAGTAGCCGCCAGTTCAAAAGGCTCAAGAGTTAATTTCTCTATTAGAAAATTGAGATCCCACAGAGAGTGGATCTTCTAATAGGTGGTTTGATGTGTAGCATTCCTTTCAAAAACATTTGGCTAGATGGTGTTGGTACAGTAATCTGCCATCTAGAGCTTCATGGAAAGCCAAGATAGCAGCCAAATGGACTTTGATCGAGGAATAGCTTACACCTGACTCGGACAGCGAGGCCAGGTAGTCTAGAACTTTTGTCAGTGGGCAAGAATAAGGATCCAATAATCGAGAAGCAGCCCATATGGAAAAGCGTTTCCATTTGGAAGTATATGTTTCTCTGGTTGCTGGTTTACGTGAGGCCAAGAGAATGTTGGCAACAGGAGAGGACACTTGTAATCTGGCTATGAAAGCATCCTCAGGAGTCAAACATGGAGGTGTAGAGCCTTCAGGTTGTGGTGCAACAGGGTCCCATGACTCGGAGTCAAGAGGTCTGGTCTGACTGGCAACAGAATGGGTTCCTGTTGTTGAAGCAGAGAAAACCACACTTGCCAGGGCCACAGAGGAGCTATTAGGATCACTGTGGCAGGTTCCAGTTGTAGTTTCAGTAGAGTTCGTTGCAGGAGAAGGACAGGAGAGAAAGCATATAAGAAGAGTCCTGTCCATGGTTGGCATCTATAGACCATCCCTTTTTGCTCGGGATAATGGAAAAGTATTTAGGGAGACGGTGACTGACTGGGAAGGCAAACAGATTTATCTGTGAAGTCCACCCAGAGGTTGAAGATTTTCTGGAGTACTTCACCATGAAATGTCCATTCGTGTGTGGATGTTTGGCAACTGAGACAGTCGGCCAGAAGGTTGTAACGTCCTGGTTGGTGGACGACTGTTAGTACCAGGTGTTGTCAGATGGCTTCTTGCAAGACTGCAAGTGTTTCCATGCATAGAGTATGGGATTTCGTACCTCCTTGTTTGCTGAGGTAGAATACCACTGCAGGGTTGTCTGATAGGACCAGCAACTGTCCTGGAGTCAAATAGGGTTGAAATGTCTGCAGGGCGAAGCGGACTGCCTCAACTCTAGGAGACTGATGTGAGAGTGAGGGAGAGAGGTGGTCCACTTGCCTTGTGTGAGATAAGGATTCAGGTGTGTGCTCCATCCTCCCAGGGAAGCATCCATGGTTAACATCTGCATGGGAGAGAGGGACTGAAAGGGCATTCCTTGACATTAGTTGTTTCTGATTGTTCATCAAGTCACAGCTGACTTCAGAAGGGGAGTGACTCTGATCTTGTCTTTGAACTGTCCTGTTCTTTGGGACCATTAATTCTGGAGGGTCCATTGAATAGGTCTCATATGAAGACAGGCGAATGCCACCGTAGGTATGGTAGTGACCATGTGACCCAGAAGGCATAGTATTTGTCTCGCTGTGATGACTTTCTGAGTCTGTATGTATGATGCCAGAGACAAAAGTGAATCCTGTCGAGCAGCAGGGAGGTAAGCTTTGGCTAAGACTGTATTTAGGACAGTTCCAATGTATTGGAGAGACTGAGTTGGAGTCGGACTGGACTTTGGCCAGTTGACTGTGATCCCTAGAGTGTGAAACAGTTGCAGGGTAGCTTCTAGGGAAGAAAGCAGAGCTGTTTTGATTAGCCAGTCATCTAGATATGGGAAGATAAAGTGCCCTTTTCTTCATAAAGCTGCTGCGACTACCACTAGACATTTGCTAAACACCCTTGGGGCCGAGGAGAGGCTGAATGGGAGTGCTCGAAACTGGTAGTTTTGACCTAGCAGGTGGAAGTGATCTGTGATGGGCAGGATGGATGGGAATATGCACCTAAGCATCCTTCATATCTAGAGTACAAAGCCAATCTCCTTGTTTCAGTATTCAAAGTTATCATGTGAAACCGTTTGTACTGGATGAAAATATTCAGTTTTCTGAGGTTCAGTATCGGACTGAGATCTCTAGTTTGTCTGGGTACCAAAAAGAAGTGGGACTAGAATCTCGTTTGATGCTCTGAGGGAGGTACTGGAGAAGTGGCCTGTATGTCCAGTACAGCCCTTAATTCCTCCTGAAGAATGGGTATATGATCTGGTAGGTAATGAATATTTCGAGGAGGATGGGGGTGGGCGGTTTGGAAATAAATTCCAGAGTATGACCTCTCTGTATGATCTGGAGTACCCATTTGTCTGAAGTGATTGCTTGCCAGGCCTCCAGATGGAGGGCAAAGCCACAGCCCACACCCCCCGAGACCTGGTCGAGGAGGCATGGACAAAGCCCTAGTGAGTCACTTAGTTGTCCCTTCCCACCAGGTTGGCAGGAGCCCCAGGCAGAAGAGGTGTTGCCTCTTGAGGATTGAGTATGACCTCTAAAAAACGTCTTTATTGGCACCTCTATATTTTACACCTCTTTTGGAATTGAAAGAGGATTGAGTACGGTAGGTTGTATGTGGAGTCTGGTACATGCCATGAACCGAATGTAGGGTTCTGCCTGATGCCTGTACGTCATCTAGTAAGGTTTGAGTACTTGGTCTGAATAGCTTAGACCCGTTAAAAGGGGTGTTAGCTAGTTTATGTTGCACTTCAGGTGTAAAGCCTGAAACACGAAGCCATGCATGGCGACGCAAAGATATGCCAGAAGCTGACAGTTGGGCCGAGGTATCTACGGCATCATATTCCAACCTGAGTAGGTGTCAGGAAATAGAATTACTAGTTGACACTGTAGCCAATAATTGTTTTCTTTCTTGTGAAGGAGGGAGTTTATTGATAAGGTCAATGGCAGAGGACTGAAGGGTACGCTGGTATTTAATCATATGGCCCATGTAATTTAAAATTCTGATATTCATGGTGCTGGAGGAAAATATATTTTTTCCCGGAAAGTCCAGCCTTCAAGATTCCTTCTCGGGTGGTAAGGAGCTCATGTGTTTAGGTCGTTTGATACGATCATGAGCGGCAGTAATCAATTCAGAGTCCGCCTCAGGGATAGCGGAAAGGAAAGAATGATCCAGAGGAGCTTGATAAATATGATCCGCCTTACGGGGAACAGCTGTTATGGCTGAAGATTGGTGCCATGCTGCTAGCATCGCATTTTGATGAGCGTGGATTAATGGGGGAACCACCAAAACAGGCTCCTCTGGTAATTCAAGGTATTTTGCCATGCTCTTACGTTGTTAGTCATTTTCTGTGGTAAAAAATCCCATGACTTTTTGGATTTTAACCATCATTTCATTAAAAGAAGGATCATCGGGAGGAGAGGTTGCAGTAGGAGTAGGCAGGTCCTCATCCAAGGAAGAGATTTCCGAGAAAGGAGACTGTGAGGTGAAATCCAGCTCCTGTAATTCTTCATCTTCAAGGTCACCGGTAAAGTCAACCGGGAGATCTTGCTTATCTGATGAATAGTCTTCCATATATGAAGGGGGTGACCAGGGTGGTAAGGGATCCCTATCACCACGGAACCTCTTAGGTGGAGGAGTAGGAGATTGTGGAGGGTTGCCCTGCTCTCCTGGATTAGAGGGCTGGGAGAGCCACATGGCATGCAAGACCTGCCGTACTACATCAGTAACGTCCAGTTCCTTCTGAAAAGGGGAGGCAGGCATTTGGGGGGTGTGGGGAGGTATAAAGGGGGATGATGGAGAGGATTGGACATGTAGCCTAAGCAGGTCTTGCCCCTGGGTGGTAAACGCCAGGGTCCCGATCTCTGTCCACCTGACCCCTATGAGTGACCACCTGAGAAGGTGGAGGGGCATTAAGTATGGTATAACCCATGGTTTCCCCTGAGGAATGCAGAGTCTTATTGACGGGCCTGCAGGGGGAGATGATTCATAATGTGTGTAAGAAGGTGCCGTCAATGAGGGAGGAACTCCTGTTGACAGAGTGGTAGTATATCCCATATAGGGTGTTTCAATTTGTACTGCATTTAAAGTGCTAAAAAGTGCTGTCGACAACAGTGTATGTGCTCCCGTCTATGAAGAAGTAGTGAAAAGGCATGTCAACGAAAGTGTAAGTGCTCCTGTCGATGAGGAAGTGGTGTGAAGGCACTTCAATAAGAGTGTATGTGCTCCAGTCGACGAGAAAGTGTTGTGAATGCATGTAGTCGACGGAGGAGCACCTGGGTTGGTGGCCGTCGCGAGTGCTTTCACACGGAGAGTGAGGAGGGTCTCTCCTTCTCGTGCCTTGGAAGAGAATCAGTGAAGGGGGAGCCCTTGGTATGGGCCAGCTGATTCTCTAAAAGAGACACTTTCTGCTTCATTAATAATTGTTGAATTTCAAGCAACCATTGACGACTAGTTGCCTGATTAAATTCTTGACAATAAGTGCAGGAACTGGTGTCGTGTGTGGGTCCCAGATACCAAATACAAGAAGTATGGTTGTCAAAATGGTATATCTTCCAGCCGTAATGGCAGGAACGAAATAAAGCTTGCTTGTTTTTTTGTTTTTTTTTTTATCATAGAATGCTTTTTCCTCCTCCTCCACTGTGGAGCGGTAATAGCGAGTCGTCCAGCTGCCGGCGCCAGCACCTCCGGACCAGGTCTGGCCAACGACACACTGTCCCCCACAGGCCAGCAAGTAGACAGGATCCCCTTCCCCTATGGGGACCTGGAGCTCAGACACCCGGGGGGGCATACCCCTTGTGTCCGGAGCCGCAGGGCACAGCCATCAGCCGCCATGATTGCCCTGCAATTTTCTGCCATTATCTCCCCTAGGAGCCGGCCGTGCAATGGCATCAGTGCACAGCCATGCAGACACTCACCGCGCTACACCCCTTGATTGAGCATGCACAATGTAGTGCATCTGGCCTCAGCCAGTTGCCGCTGCAGAGTGATGCAGTTCTCCCACCCGCCCCAGAGAAAGGAGAGCAGTCATGGGATGCTAAATCATCCCTCTCCCCTGCCAACCCCCCATGGCCTGAGTCCGTTCCCAAACCCGGGTCGCAGGTGTGGCGTCCAGCGCCTCAACCCTCAGCACCACTGGGCCGGCTAAAGCTTGCTTGTTTGAAGATCCTTTGGACATTCATTTAGTAGCTCAAATTCTCATTGATGACTACTGTTAGAAGTTGCTCTAGCTGTTGTGTGCGAGCTGAAGACAGTGGAAAAATGAACTGAGGATACCAGGGACCGCCCACGCTTATATAGGAAACAAGAAGCTGATATCATGTGATGTCATGTGTGAGCGGCCCCTGGTAAAAGACTGCTAGAAGAGCTGCCGTGCGCCACAGCAACTTCTGGTGATGACCCAAGTGTATTACCTACTGCAAGAGACCACTCCGTGGAAGATCTATTGTCACAGGTGAGTAACCTGTTTTTCTAGGGACGTGGATATGTTGTTCTATCCACACTTCTGGTAGACTCCTAGCAGTTCTCCAGGAGGAGAGAGGCAAAGCACACAGCCCCTACTTAGGAAATAAGGATTGGAGAACTGAGGCCCCAAAACCAGCATCCCGCATGACTCTAAGTCAGTGTGGTAATGGGAAATGAAGGTGTGTGCTGACCTCCAGGTAGCAGCCCTGCAGATGTCCTGGATAGGGACATCCCTAGAAGCAGCCACTGATGCAGCAGTATGGCGGGTGGAATGAGCGCTTAGACCTCTGGGAGGCTCCCTTCCTGCCAACCTATAGCAGAGATCAATGCAGGATGTGATCCACCTGCCAAATCGTCTGCTTGGCTGCAGGTCTGTCAGGTACAGCTTTAGCGTAGGTGACAAACAGATGGCGAACCTCTCCCTGAACTCCAGCTGTGTGGTCTTTATAATAAGCGAGCGCTTGCCTCAGGACCTGAGTATGGAGCCTGTGCTCGGCCTCCGAGGTGTGACTGGTGAAGTACACCAGGAGACTAATCACCTAGTTAAGATGAAAATCCAACACAACCTTCAGGAGGAACTTTGGGTTGGTGCACAGGACAACCTTGTTCCTGTGGAAGACCAGGTAAGAAGACTCCACTAAAAGTGCATGGAGTGCACTAATCCTCCTGGCTGACGTGATGGCCACCAGGAAGGCGGTTTCTACGAAGGGTGAAACATGTCACACCTGTGTATCGGTTCGAATGGCTTGTCCATGAGCTTTGCCAAAACAATGACGCAGCTTCAACTAGAAGCAGGAAAATTCTGGGGGTGTTACAGAGGGCATTCCTTCAGCAGTTAGTCAGGGAACCAACAAGGGAAGCAACCTACTGGATGTGGTCCTAACAAATGGGGAGAATGTAGAGGAGGTGGAGGTGGTGGTGGTGGGGGGAGGAGCTGGGTAATAGTGACCACAGGTCCATCAGGTTTAAGGTAAGGGTGGGCAGGGAGGTGGCGTGGACCAGCACAATGGTACTGGACTTCAGGGGAGTAGACATTAACGAGATGAGAAGGTTAGTGGGGGAAACGGTGGATGGTATAGGAGATACATTTGTGAAGGCAGTATAGCGCAGTGGTTTAAAGCTCTGAGCTTCAAATCTGGTGACATCCAGCAGACCAGACCTGGGTCTGAATCCCACAGCTTCCACTTGCATACTGTGTGACCCTGAGCAAGTCACTTAACTTCCATGTGCTCCCAGGTCGCACCTGTAAAAAAGCTTTCAGCTTAGTGTGCTACTCCTGGTTAACCACCTGAAAAAAAAAAAATATATATATATGAGGGAAGTGGAGGACCTATGGGGGCCTATTAGAGACCGGGTCAAGAAGGCCACACACATACGTATAAGGAGGGTAAGGAAGGGTGCAAAAAGCAGGAGGCCTCTGTGGTTCAACACGGGGGTAGCAAGGGTGGTAGGGGGCAGGCGGTGGGCATTTAGGAAATATAAGAAAATGCAGAAGGAGGATGACAGGGAAACCAACAGGGAATCGAGGAGGCTAGCAAAGAAAGAGATTAGGAAGGCAAAGGCTGACATAGAGGAACAGATTGCAAGACAGGCTGGGGGGGGGCAAAAGACAGTTTTTAGGTACACAAGGGAAAGGAGGAAGACTAGTCAAGGGATCGCAAGGCTCTGGGGGAGGGAGTGGAGCCACTGGAGGATGACTACATGAAAGCAAAAGAGCTGAACAGGTACTTCTGCTCAAATTTTACAAAGGGGGGAGGGGGGCCAAGAATGAGAAAGGGGGGGGAAGGGGTAGAAATGAGTCCCTTTAATATGGAGAGGTCAGGAAGGAACTAGGTAAGGTGAAAGTGGACATGGCCATGGGACCAGATTGACTGCATCCGAGAGTGATCCGGGAGCTAAGGGAGGAGTTAGCCGCCCCGCTGGCAAGGCTATTCAACCTGACCTTGGACTCTGGGAAAGTGCCGGAGGACTGGAGGAGAGCCACAGTTGTGCCAATACACAAGGGGGGAGTAGAGAGGCAAAGAACTATTGTCCAGTTAGCCGTAGCACAGTGGTGGGGAGGGTCATGGAAGCACTCATCAGGGAGAGGACAGCACAGTACCTAGAGGGGAATGGATTGCTGAACAACAACCAGCACGGGTTCACAAGGGGAAAGTCATGCCAGTCCAGTCTTATTGAATTCTTTGACTGGGTGATGCAGGAAATAGACTGGGGGGAGGCCGAGGACGTGGCCTACCTGGACATCAGTAAGGCCTTCAACACCGTCCCCCACAGAAGATTGGTCAATAAACTGGGAAGTATTGGGGTGGGGGACAAAATAACTAGATGGGTGCAAAGCTGGCTAGCTGACAGGACCCAGAGAGTGGTAGTGAAGGGGGAGCACTCTAGTGAGGGGCAAGTGACAAGTGGGGTATCCCAGGGGTCGGTGTTGAGGCCGCTCCTCTTCAGTATCTACTGTATATATATGACATTATGGATAGACTGAAAGGACGGGTGGCGCTCTTTGCAGATGACATGAAAATCTGCAATAGGGTGGACACTGAGGGTGGGGTGAAGGACATGAGGCAGGACCTAAGGGGGCTAGAAGAGTGGGCAGAGACCTGGCAATTAAAACTCAACATCAGGAAGAGTGCAGTTATGCACCTAGGACACGGTAACCAGAGGACAGAGTACAAAAAGGGAGGGGAGGAAATCAGGGCAATGGAGCACGAGAAGGATCTTGGTATAGTAGTCTCTAACAACCTTAAGGTGGGGAAACAGTGTACTAGGGTAGTGGGGAAGGCCTATGGTATGCTGGCTAGTACTGGCAGGGGAATCACCAGCAGGAGGAGAAAAGTCCTAGTGCCCCTATACCAAGCTATGATGAGACCGCACCTGGAGTATGGAGTCCAGTTCTAGAGGCCTCATTTGCGAAAGAACATAGACCTGATTGAAAGGGTTCAGCGAAGAGCAACCAAGATGGTGCTAGGGAGAATGGGCAAACCATATGAGCAGAGATGCTGCGAGTTGGGGCTATACACCCTGGAGACTAGAAGGGAGAGTGGGAACATGATAGAGACCATCAAATACACCAAGGGGTTAAACAAAGTGGGCCCAGGAGACTTATTTCAAATGAAGGACACCACTACTAGAGGGCATAGCCTGAGACGGCAAGGGGGACACTACAGGGGGAAGGTGAGGGGGCAATTCTTTACAGAGAGGATGGTGGATGCCTGGAACAGGCTTCCAGAGGAGGTTGTGGGAGTGGGGACAATGCCGGGATTCAAGATAGCTTGGGATGGGCATAAAGGGCTACGGGGGGGGGTTGTCAGGAAGGGAGGCATTAGTCTGGGGGGGTTAGGGCAGACTGGATGTACCATGGGGTCTTTTTCTGCCGTCATGTTCTATGATTCTATGAAGTCCCACAGTGGTAGTGGTTCACGCACTGGAGGAGAAATGTGGTCAAGGACCTTGAAAAAGCATCAGACCACCTTCTCCTGCACCACCAACTGCTGACTGGCCCGCGCCCAGTAAGTAGAGATGGCTGCCAGGCGCACCTTAAGGGTCGTCGACCGAAGGCCCGACAAAGAGGGACCACAGATAATCAAGAATGCTAGCCACTGGACAGGACAAAGGGTCCAACCCCTTGCCCTGACACCAAATGGAAAATCTCTTCCATTTGAAGGCATAGCACTTCCTGGTCGACTCCTTCCGAGATGCCTCCACAACAGTGAGGACAGCTCCGGAGAGACCCAAAGCCTGGAACTCTACCTGCTCAGGAACCATGCTGTCAGGTGCAGGGACTGAAGGTCCACGTGGAGTACCATCCCCTGACTGATGGAAAGCAGGTCCGGGCATAGGGGAAGATGCCTCAGGAGTCTGCTTCTGAGGCTGAGGAGATCAGGGTACCAGAACTGGCATGGCCAGTCCAGAGCCACCAGGATTACCTGTGCCTTGTCCCTCCTGGCCTTGAAGAGCACTTTGTGGATTAAGGGAATCACAGAAAAGGCACAGAAGAGGCCTGGGGTTCAGGGCCTTGAGAAGGTATCCCCTGCAGCGTTTCCTGCTGAGGGAGGTGGGCACAATACAACCTCAGCTTTGCGTTCTCCTTGGAGGCAACCAGGTCTACCTGCGGGATGCCCCACTGGGAGAACAGGCTGTGCACTACCGTTGGGTGGAGAGACCACTCATGAGACGCCTCCCCCACCCAGCTGAGAGCGTCCACCAACTGATTGGAGGTCTGTGCCACATGGATGGCTAGGAGATCCACATCCAGGCTGTGCATGAGGGTCCAATCGTGGAGAGCTTTCCTGCATAGGGGCAGGGAGTGCATCCTGGCCTGTTTGTTGAGGTAGTACATGGTCGTGGTGTTGTTCGTCTGCACCTGGACCACCTGACCCTGGATGTGCAGAACTAATGCAGTCAGCACTAGCTGAACTGCACATTCTCCAGTAGGTTGATGTAGCATGGGACTCCTCGGGGGTCCAGAGCCCGTGGACTCTGTGTTCCCACAGGTGGGCACCCCAACCTGTGAGAGAGGCATCGGTCATCAGGATGACCATCGGCTCTGGGCAGACAAACGGGATCCCATCCTGCAGATGCACTGGGACTAACCACCACTGGATGGTGTCCCACATCTGCTGGGTCACAGTGACCAGCTGGTCGAAGTGACCCTTGCGCTGAGACCACTGGCTGGCCAACACCCACTGCAGGGAGTGCATTCTCCAGTTGGCCCAACAGACCACGCTGGTGCAGGCCACCATGTAGCCCAGCAAGCGAAGGAAGCCCTGGGCGGGGTACAATTGCCCAACCTGAAATTATGGGACAAAGGAGAAGAAAGCCTCTGCCCTGTCTGCCAGGAGCCTGGCTCGCTATCCAAGTCAGGTTTGAACTATTCCTCCATCAAAGTCCATTTGGCTGCTATCTCGGCCTTCCATGAACCTATAGATGACAGATTACTGTACCAACACCACCTAGCCAAAATGTTTTTGAAAGTATTGTTACACATCAAACCACTTATGAAAAGACCCACTCCCCAGTGGGATCTCAATTTTCTAATACAGAAATTAACTCTTGAGCCTTTTGAACCAGCAGCCACTTGTGACCTCCGTTTCCTCTCATGGAAAATTTTGTTCCTAGTGGCTTTCACTTCAGCTCAATGTATTTCCAAGCTTCAAGCCCTCATGTGTAGAGAACCTTATTTAATCTTTCACAACGATAGGGTGGCACTTCATACCAGCCCTTCTTTCCTACCTAAAGTAGTGTCTGAACAGACTCTAAATCAGTCCCGGGACTTAACAGTATACTATCCTGAATACTCCAACCAAGGTGAACATCTATTACATACTCTAGATGTCAATCGTATACTATGTTACTATATTAATCGAACACAATCGATCAGAAAGACTTTCCAATTGTTCGTCACCTTTGCCTCGGGTCGAGAAGGGCTTCCAGTTAATGAAAGAACACTTTCCAACTGGCTGGCACACTGTATTACATTTTGTTATGAAAAATACAATAAACCCTTACCAAGACCTATCCAAGCCCATTCCACTAGAGCTATGGCCACTACTGTGGCCTGCTTTAAAGGAGCCTCCATTTCAGACATCTGCAATGCAGCCACCTGGTCTACAATCCATACATTCACGAAGCACTACAGTTTGGATACTGCTTCATGTCGTAGGACAGCCTTTGGCCGAGCAGTCCTACAAGGCCTTCTGTCATAATGTCCACTCGTCGTGGGTATACTGCTTGGAATTCATCCCAAGTGTATTACCTACTGCAAGAGACCACTCCGTGGAAGATAGTACAGTTACGTAAAAGGAGATCTTTGAGGAGTGTCTCTTGCGGTAGGTGTAATCCCACCCTCCATCCCCCTCCTCCTTCTCTAGGAGAACAAATTCTGGTCCAGTGACTTTGGGTTGGGATACCTCTGGTACCTTGGGTTCCCCTCGGTCCTCGTTTAGCGAGCTGAATCCAGAGGGGGAACTGAGGATACCAGGGACTGCCCACGCTTATAAAGGAAACAGGAAGCCCTGACACCAAATGGAGAATCTCTTCCATTTGAAGGCATAGCAGTTCCTGGTCATCTCCTTCCGAGATGCCTGCACAATGGTGAAGACATCTTTGGTGAGACCCAAGGCCTGGAACTCTAGCTGCTCAGGAACTAGGCCATCAGGTGCAGGGATTGAAGGTCTGGGTGGAGTACCTTACCCTGACTGATGGAAAGCAGGTCCAGGCATAGGGAAAGATGCCTCAGAAGCCTGCTGCTGAGGCTGATGAGATTGGGGTACCAGAAATGGTGTGGCCAGTCTGGAGCCACCAGGATCACCTGTACCTTGTTCCTCCTGGCCTTGAGAAGCACCTTATGGGTCAAGGGAAGTGGAGGGAAGGCATAAAAGAGGCCCGGGGTCCAGGGCCTCGATAAGGCATCCCCCCACAGCGTTCCCTGCTGAGGGGAGCAGGCAGAAAAGAACCTCAGCTTTGCAGTCTCCCTGGAGGTGAACAGGTCCACCTGAGGGGTGCCTCACTAGGAGAACAGACTGTGAACTACCTCTGGGTGGAGAGACCACTCGTGAGACGTCTCACCCACCTGGCTGAGGGCGTCAGCCAGCTGACTGGAGGTTCCTGCCACATGGATGGCCAGGAGATCCGCCTCCAGGCTGCGCATGAGGGTCCAGACATGGCGAGCTTCCTTGCACAAAGGCAGTGAGTGCATTCCACCTTGCTTGCTGAGGTAGTACATGGTTGTGGTGTTGTCCATCTGCAATTGGACCACTTGATCCCGAATGTGTGGGAGCGAATGCAGTCTGTGCCAGTCGAACTGCTCAGAGTTCCAGCAGGTTGATGTGGCATCGGGACTCCTCGGGGGTCCAATGCCCGTGAACTCTGCGTTCACCCAGGTGGGCAGCCCAGCCCGTGAGAGAGAGGCTTCGGTCGTCAGGAGGAACGTCAGCTCTGGGCAGACAAATGGGATCCCTTCCTGCAGATATGCTGGAACCAGCCACCATTGGATGGCATCCCACATATGCTGGGTCACCATGACTGGCTGGTCAAAGTGCCCCTTGTGCTGAGACCCCTGGCTTGGCAACTCCCATTGCAGGGAGTGCATTCCCCAACGGGCCCAAAGGACCATGCTGGTGCACGCTGCCATGTAGCCCAGTGGGCGCAGGAAGTCTCTGGCAGGGCGCAATTGCTCAATCTGAAATTATTAGGCAAAGTAAGAGAGAGCCTCCGCTCTGCCCACCAGGAGCTGGGCTCTGGCTCTGCAAGAGTCGAGCTCCGCCTGAATGAAGTTGATCACCTGTGAAGGCCTGAGTTCTGACTTGGCCTCGTTGACCACAAGGCCAAGGGAGATGTAGATCTGGAGGTCCAGGTCCCTGGCCACTCCACCTCCTGACTGGAGGGACCTATGATCAGCCAGTTGTCCAGGTAGAGGTAAACCCAGATCCCATGGCGCCTCAGGTAAGCTGCCACCACTGCAATGTGCTTGGTGAAGACCCTGGGGGCCAAGGAGAGGCCAAATGGCATGGCTTGGAACTCATAGAGGGTTCCCTCTGATCAGAAGGGGAGGAACCTTCAATGAGATGGATGGATCTGGACATGGAAGAACACATCCTGAAGAGTCAGCGAGCAAAACCATATGTTTCGCTCTAGCGATGGTATGATCTGAGACAGAGTTACTATCCTGAAGGTGTGTGACTGGAGAAATGTGTTCAGGTCGTGCAGATCTAGAATGGGGCGGCAACCCCCCCATCCTCTTTGGCACCAGAAAGTACCTGGAGACAAACCCTGGGTGTTCCGGAGGATCCATGACAGGAACCATGAACTCCTTGCAGAGGAGCTGGGCTATGTCAGCTCTTAGAGCTGACAGCATGTCTGCAGAAAACAAGTCCTCCCATGGGGCGTGGGATTGATGAGAAGGGTACTGCTTGAATTCCAGAGGCAGGCTCTGACCCACAACTTCAAGAACCCACCTGTCCGTGGTGACAGTGGACCAGACAGAAAGGAAGTGGTGGAGCCGGCCCCACACAAGAGGACCCAGGGGAGATGTGACAGGCATGAGAGAGGCACCCCTCATCCCGTCACTTGGCAGGCTTATAGGAGGAGGAGGAGGACCCAGCTGAGACGCCACTGGAGCCTCTCCCTCCAGGCTTGTGGATGACCGAGGCCACCGACTTGGGCCAAGGTCACCAGGCCTGTGCCTGCTGGCCAGCCTGGGACTGGGCGGGTTTGGCCGCAGGAGTGGAGGTGAACCGAAAGGGCTTTCTCTTCTGCTGCTGCTTGGCGCCCTTAGGGTCCTTCTGGGCAGATGTCATGGAGTCCAAGGTGGCACTGGACTTCTCAATATGGGTGAGGTGGTCCTCAACCCTGGGCTCGAACAGGTCAGTGCCCAGGAAAGGGACATCTGCCAGCTTGAGCTGGGTGTTTGCCATGAAAATCAAGATCCTCAGCCAAGCCCTGTGGCGCATGGCCACTGAGGCTGCCACACAGCAGGCACAGGAGTCCCCAGTGTCCATGGCTGTCTGGAGCTGTTGTTTGGCTATAGCCCGGCCCTGGTCCCGGACCTGTTTGACCATGGGCTGAAGGTCCGCTAGCAGATGAGGAAGCACTTCATTCAGAGTGCCCAGCAGGGCATGAGAGAAGTGGGCCATGAGGAGGGCTGAGCTCGATTGGTGGAAACCAAGTGAGGAGACAGCATAGATATTCTGAGCCGCATGGTCCAACTTCTTAGACTCCTTGTCAGGCGGCTTGTCAACATCCCCAGTGTTGCCAGATCTCCTAAACACAGACTATGCCACCAATCCCTTGGCCAAGGGATGCTCTGTAACTCCTGAGAGGGAGCTGGTGGGTACTGCATATTTGCAGGCCATCCAGGCAGAAGGCGCAGGGCATGAAGTGGGGTGCTGCCAAAGCTCCAGGGCAGGGCCAAGAATGGCTTCTGCCACCAGGAAAGCCTCCATAGGAGTGTCTCCCTGGTCAAGGATCTTGGTCAATGGGTAATGAGCTAGCTTCTGGACGGGCTCCATTTTCATACCTTCTGACTCAAAGATCAAGCGGAGAAGGCCCATGAAGGAAGATGGACCTTTTGTCCATGGAAAGATCCCTCACGGACTCCACATCAACCAAATGGGAGTGCAGAGAGGATGCCTTGAACTCTGAGGAGTCGTTAAAGAGTGGTTGACTGCCTGAGCCCCCACTGACCCTCTGTGAACGGTCAGGGGTGACGGTGACCGACAGTCAATAGGAAAGCCCCTTAGATGGCCAAGACTCCTTAGTCAGAGTGCCAGCTGGCGGTCGTTTAGGTGGCAGTTCCACCACTATCAGCGGAAACACTGGGGTCGGCCCAGCTGGGACTGTTTTGGTCAGCTACGTTGATGGAGACGGCATCAGCCTTTCAGGCAACAGCCAAGTAATGGCCGGCGTAGAAGCAGGAGTTGGCTTGACGTCGGTAAGCACCAACTGTTGCCACATCAAATCTTCGTAGCGTCAATACAATTTGCGACAAAGCCTCTCCTCACCCAAGGAGGACGAGGATGAAGAGTAGTGGCAACGCTGCTTCCCGTGTTGCCAAGAGCAGGAGTGCTGATGTCGGCGGGACTGGCTTGACTCACAGGAGGAAGACCAAGACCTCGACCTCGACCGGCAGGGGGACAGGCAGAAGGGCTCGGATGGAGTCGGTGAGCGCCGAGGCTCCTCCAGGTCTTGGTCACTGACCAGAGGTGGCAGGTCAGCTGACTGACCCATCCCTCCAACGGTCTGAGTCAGGACTGGAGTTCTGGACAAGGAAGTGACGGCCTCTTCAGTCGACAACTGGTCAGTCAGTTCGAGAAAAATCACAGCCAGGAGCTCAACCAGCGTCTTGGACAACTGGCCCGATCAGGTTACAGTGGAGCTGGTGGCCTGGGCTGAGGATTCGACCAAAGTTGGATCCAGAGAAGTGTGAGAATCAGAACCTCTCGACCGAGAGTGCTCCCAATGCCATGAATGATGGTGAGTCCTCTTTTTTTTTTTTTACTCTTTTTTTTTTTAGATTTAGATTTGTGCCCAGAGGGTCCCTGACCGAGAGTCGGCAGGGACTGATACAATTCCTTGAAGGACCCCATGAAAGTCGAGCCAAGCTGAAGCAGCACAAAGGCAGAAGCCAAGAGGAGTGAGCTGTGGCCTGGGCCGCCTCCTCCCCAAATGCCGCAAGCTGCTTAGCAAACCCTGCAGCCACAGTGACCACCCAGCAGGCACCCTTGGATTTGACGGGCTGGTTCCGATGTGCCGGGTAGCCTAGTTTAAGGCAAGTGAGATGGTCCTCCAGAACAGTCGGGAGAAAGGAACAACAAAAGTCGCAGGCCTGGGGATCTTGTTCATGCTCCAAGCAGTTAACGCACGTGGTGTGCAGGTCGGTCCTGGACATCTTTTGCCCACAAAGGCATCAGTGGAACCCGGGAATGGACTTATCATCCTTTACGGTCATGATCAAAGATCGAGCTGAAGATGAAACTCATGAGAGTTTTAAAGTTTTGGAAGTAAATCCAGAGATTTAAGTGCAAGGGCCTACTCAATGCAGGAGCGGTAAGGAAGGAACCTGCTTCTTCCAGCGGAAAGGAAGATCTGGCATCATGGGGCGGAGCTGAGGGAGTTACCATCCGGGTGGGAGGGAGGAGCCAGCTTTAAGACTTTCCGGCAAGCTCTTAAAAGGAAAGGACACTGCCAGAAGTGTGGACAGAACATCATATCCATGTCCCTAGAACCAAAATTTCACAGCCCTCTTCTCTATGGCTAGAAGTACTAGGTATTGCCATAGAGCTCTGCTCTACCGGCATAATTTGATGTACTTTGATAAACTTTTTGGATATGCTTACAAAGTAACTTATACATAAAATAATTTCAGTTGGCGTTGTGTCCCATTCATTATATTCCTGGCTCAAAGTTGGACCCTGGATTTCACTTCCATATAGAAGAATTGGCGGAACTACACAGTCAAATAATTTCAACCAAAGCTTAACAGGTAGATTCATGTTACAGAATTTGTTTTTTGCAGCATAAAATATATGAGGTGACTTTTCATGCACGGCTCTAACTGCCTCTTTGAAACTTCCTGTGGCACTTATTATTAGGTCTAAGTAATTATAACTGGTAGTGTGTTTAAGAACCTCACCACTACAACTGAATTTGTCTTTTTTTTTTTTTTTTTATTATTTCATATACTTTTTCCCTGCTCCAGAGTTGTCGGATTCAGCCCTTGGTCATGGCCCCCCAGCACCTCCACCTCTGGCAATCACCACGCTCTCCACAGTCACCCCTGACTTGCCCCCCAGAGGGTGGGGTTGTGGCACTGTTCCCCTTACCAGTGCCGCACTACTGGTATATGGTCAGGAGGGCCGGTACCGGAGGCTAATCGAGGCCCAAAGGAAGGGCAACATGGAGACGACCCAGTGCAGCATTTTTTTCCCCTGTAGGCAGGGGCAGGGCCGTGCAATGACGACTCAGCGTCCGCCCCACCCTGATGTGACAGCGCGGTCGGTGAACCCAGCCTCCGCTGGCTACTGCTGATGCACCGACACTCAACCTCCCCGAAGGAGAGCAGTCCTAGGGATGCTCGATCCTTGTCCTCCCTGCCAGCCCTCCGACGACCCGGGTCCATGGCGTTGCGAACGGAAATCCAACCGCTGCGCCGACGGGCCAGCTGTTGAATTTGTCATTCTTACTACTATTTCTAGCTTTCTTCTGGAAGGTCATAATTTTAGTCTTGTTGAAGTTTAATTTCAGTGACCGTGTACTGCAATATTTTTTGTTCTGTTAGAACCATTTCATCGGCATAAAGGAGGCAATTCACCTTATAATCTCCTAAAATCAACATTGAGCCCACAAAGTATTTTAGATCTGTTGCTATATTATTGATGCATAAATTAGAGTATTTGTCTAAGGTAACACCCTGGCCTCACTCCACATTCCTGTTGGAAGGATGTTTGTTCTTGTTATTTAGTTTTACACACAGAGTAAGTTCTTTGAATCATATGATACACTTTTCCACCTATTCCATTTTGTAGGAGTTTTAGTAAATGAAGATAAGAAATAGCACACCGGCAGCCATCAAAGACAAACTGGTGAAACTTATATTACTAAAGGCAAATTTAATGAACTTAACGCTGGAGTGCAATACACATAACAAAAAATACTCACAGGTGTGTGCTGTTATGCACCAAACAATGGGACGTGTGGAAATGATGCCACGTCTAACGTTTCACCTAAGCAGCTGCTATTTTATTATGTATATTGCACACCAGCACTAAGTTAAGTAAACTTGCCTTAAACTAGTGATGTAAATTTCACCAGTTTATCTTTGATGGCTACTGGTGCGTTATTTCTTCCCTGCATTTGGTTTTCAGGATTTTAAATATCCGGTATCGCATTGCAGTTTGCAATACAAACCGGCTGGTCCTGCGAGTCAAAATGAGAAATGGATCGCAAAAAAGTGCGATCCATTTTTCTGTGTTTTTCAGTGATTAAATCATTTCAAGGTGACTAGAAGGCAAATTAAGACTGCAGCAACATCAGTCATTGAAAATGGGTGTTAGTGTGCCGTAAATTCTGCCCACCGAAGCAAGAAATTGGCTGCTGAATCCCATGCTCCTGAAAGAGACAACGTAAGGGAGAAGCCGAAAACATGATCCATGGCGCAGTAAGGACAGCTGAGCAGAGTGGATCACCGGCTGCTCCAAGGAGGAGAAAAAAAGATTTTCAAAAGGTGGGTAAGATTATTTTGAACTGGTAGGTATTGCAGACTAATCAAGAACACTGATGGCAGCAGTGAAAGTGTGTTAATTATGGACTCTTTGGCTTTGGGACTGCTTCTCCACTGTACTTAAGAACTTCTCTCTCCCCCCACCATGGCTGTCTCAGCTGCAGCTGCGCTCCGTTGTTTGGGACAGGATTTTCTTTGTTAGTGGCAGTGACTGTTCCCAGGAATGTAAGCCGGCGAGTCAGGACAGCTCCAGGCTTACCTGTGATGTCGTCTGCAGCCCCTGGCCGCCAAGATCCAATCTGGGCCTGGCTGAGTGCAGCAGTTACCCAATGAGTCTGAGAACACTGCAGGCAAAGGTCTCCCTCTCGCATGTTTTTTGTAACAGTAAGTTTAACTTTTTTTTAAGTTGGGAATAGGGGGACTTTTGGCTTTTAGACTTCACTCTGCGGCTTTAAGTGTGCATCATTCTCCAGCCCCCAAGGCCGCCTGCAGTGCTCAGTTGTTTCCGAAGGGATCAAGGGATGGGATCTTAAGTTGAGACCCTGCTGGCTGCGCAACTGTTCCCGGGAAGCCGGCAAGTCAGGACAGCTCCAAGCTTACCCATTATATCGTCTGCAGTCCCCGGCCCGCCAAGATCCGATCCAGGCCTGGTTGAGACTGCAGCTGTTACCCAACGGGTCTGAGAAATTGCTGCAGGAAGAGCTCCTTTATGTCCTTTCAGATGGTAGTGCACGCGTTGGGGGGTGTCAGGGGCACTGGGTTGGAGCAGCTGCTCAGTCAGTGTGACAATTGGGATTTAGCAGCCAGAAGTTTGTTGGGAGTTGGAGTTACTGAAGCTGATCCCTGTCTCAGTCAGTGTTGACAATGAGAGACAGCCAGAAGTGTGTGTGTGTGTGGGGGGGGCACCCAGATGAGACACAACTGCAAAGTTCTTCCGGCCCTGCCACATGGGGGGGGGGGGAGGTCACTGACTATACCCTGCAGTGTCTGAAAGCTTAGCTAAATCTTGGGGTGAGCTGTTCAGGTTATCATTGTGATGTTCACTGGGCCTTCAGACAAACATGCCATGAGGTGGAGGTTTGCACAGACCTCTGTAGCCACACTTCTAACCCTTTGCCTGGTGCAGATGTCAGACTACCCACAGGAGCATGTCCGGGCAAGATTCTGAGTGTGACCTGCTGCCAGGGGGGGAAGTGGCACAACCAATGCAAAGTAATGCGGGCAAATTGTTCGGGTTTTCAGTGCCAGGGTGTTCACAAGTGGGCCACCTGGGAGTCCTGTTGGCCCTCCTGCCACTAGCAGGGGGGGTGAATTTTGCACATAGCCCACCACGGCAATGTCTAGTTTTTTTTTTTTTTCAGTCGGGGGCAAGTCATGCCTGGGCATAATGGTGTCCTGTAACTGTAGCCCCAGTGACCAGCGATCTGGGGTGTAGGGGTGAATTGGTGCCAATGAGTGTCTTGTAAATATGGCAGCTTTTTAATTTTGCTAAATCAGTTCGATCCCTTTGCTGCACATTAGCGGAGTAGCACTTTTCCACACAAAACTGCTAATCAATCAAAATTCCTTATTTAAAACCCTGGGCTTTCATTTTAATATACACACAGTAGCAACTCCCAGTGCAGCATTCTTATCCGTTTTCCTCAGCCGGAATTTTAGCAAAACATCTGGATGCCAAACAGAATCAAATACATTTTGGAAGTCTACAAAGCAGGCAAGTATTTTTCCCTTTGTTGGTATTAACTGCATAATTGTTAATTAGGGTTTGCAGGATATAAATATGGTCTATAGTTCTGTGATTAGGAGAAATCTAATTTGACCCTCTCTTGCTCCCTCCCTCCCTCTCTCCTTCTGTGTTTGTTTCTGTCATTGTCTCCAAAGCTGAAAAGAATAACCAGCCTTACCTTCTGTAATGTACTGAAGGATGGCCAAGACTGAAATCCATACTCGGATGCAAACCGGGTTTTGGGGAATTTCGTCCAGTCCCAGCAATCATGGATATAACTGTAGAAGTGAATGTCACCATAACGGTTGTCATAAGGGTTTTTGGCAATCCAGCCTTCCTGAATGGACTCCTCCCCATTCGTGGGACTTGAGGCAATGAAAGGGCGGCTCTTATCCTCCTACAAAATAATAAGAGTATTCAAAGAGGAAAAAAAATTACTGTGGCAGAGCTGAACCCAAAATTCAAACAGAATAATAATAGCTGCCAGGATTTAATTTAAAAAAAAAAAACACAAAGATTTGAGTTCACTCATGAAACCTAGGTTGTTCCAAAGTAACAACTGATACTAAAAATGTCATTCTATAATGTCAGTAGCAGATAAAGCATATTGAATTTGGCTTTAGCTGTCTGTTTGGCTCAGGGCAAATCACTACTCCTGCTTGACTACTGTTAAAATCTTCACTATTATTTGCCTGATGAAATCTGATGCTTGTAAAGTCCCTGTGTACTAATTCTATGTAATGTAATCCTCCACTTGTATTTGCCTGATGTTCGTACCTTGTTGTAATGTACCTTGTAATCTCCCAGGTGGCACCTGAAAATAGGCACTTAGCTGTCTAGTGTGCTTACCCGGTTAACAAAAGCAAATAAATAAACAAATAAATAAAATGATGACAAATATCCGAACCAGTGACCAGGACTCAGCCAATGTGAAATCAAGCTAACTAATTACCTAGCTTCCTATCAGTCCAAACTAAGACGGGGAATGGATTCCACATCTCAGATAGAACTGAGTTTCGCATTTCAGAAACCTTTTAAAAAAAAAACTAGAAAATGGTGCATTTGTTCTTTAATGGAACAATCACTAGTATCTTCTGAAAACAAATGTGTATATTTATCATGTTACATAATTTATGTGTATAATTTTTATATTTTTTTCCACTTTCAATCTTGTTTGTTCATATAATATGTTGGATAAACCTGGATTTAAACATTTTTTAAACCATTTTAATGTTTTTACGTATTGGTATATGGAAGTTGGAATAAAACGATACATTGATATGTCAACTTAGCGGACTATGAGCTTTCACGTAAAAAATAAAGTTTGTAGCCCTAATGGTTCCAAAGTTAGCCCATTTCAAAGAAATTAACCTTTAAAAGGTCTAAGTTTTGAAATGATATCACTAGAACCTTTTATTTTAATGAAAGTCTAGTGCAACGCGCCTCCCCCCCCACCGAATCCAGATGACGCACCAGGAGGTTGGGGAGGGCTAGTGCAACAGCGCCTCCCCACCCCCGAATCCAGACGCACGATCAGGAGGTCACGAGGCTAGTGCAACCGCCCTCCCCACCCCACCCCCAAATCCAGGCGTCAATCAGGTGGTCGTGAGGGCTAGTGCAACAGCGCCCCCCACCCCCGAATCCAGACGATGATCAGGAGGTCGAGGACTAGTGCAGCGGCGCCCTCCCCCACCCCAAATCCAGCGGCCCGGATCAGGAGGTCGGGGCCATTGCTAGCGGTGCCCTCTATCACCCCCACCCCAGTCAGGCGGCAGATCAGGAGGTCGCGAGGGCTAGTGCAATGGCACCCTCCCCACCCCCAATCCAGACAGATTCAGGAGGTCGCGAGGGCTAGTGCTAAGCTAAAACTTTGCTCTGCGGTTTGCTCTGCAGTTTGAATATGGCACCATTTAACAGTCGGCGCAGATGTGGAGATAGTCTCCTCCAAGGGCTTTTTTTAACTGCATGTTCTGATATTTACTCTAAACTGTGTGGTGCCTTAAGACCTGCCCTGGCACATTTATATAATAATTCCTGTGGTTTCTACACAAAAACGGAGGGGTGCTTTAAGTCCTACGCTATTTAAATACAGAGCACTTATGAAGCGCCATAGCAGCAGTATCTGCCTAAGACAGCAATTGTTAGTGGGCAACCAATTTTCTGTGCTTTTCTGAGCCATACTACGCTAGATCTTATAATACCTCACTTTAAGCTTGACCAATTGAACGCTCCCCTGCTGTAACCCCCCTTCTGTTCCCCAACAAACGATCGCATATAACTCCTACCTGTCTTGCTTTCTCCACAGACGACGATCAGAAGGTCGTGAGGGCTAGTGCAATGGCGCCTCCCCACCCCACCCCGATCCAGGTATGGAATAAAACGCAGGGAACCACCATGTGTGCTGTGCTGTGCTGCTTCCAGCTAAGACTTTGCTCTGCAGTTTTGTGCTGCTTCCAACTAAGACCCAGCTAAGACTTTGCTCTGCAGTTTGGCCCCGCTGATGCAGGGCGTTGGCTCCCCACCACCACCACCCTTGGTGAGCACTCCCTTTTATAGGGAGCTTTAACCAATCAGCCAAGTTCTCCATTAGCAGCTTATATTGTTCTATCACTAGAGGCTGCACTACTGCTTGTACTCCTGTTTCATCATAGTGACAGGATGTTTACTTCAATCCTGCTGCTTTGCCATTTGCTCCCCCTGGCCCAATTCCCCTCCCTGTCATACCCTGTCACCCCCCCCCCTCTTCAGTTGGCAGCAGTCTGAATGCTTGGCAGCTAGTTATACTTTGGATAAACCTGAGCCCCCCCATGACCCTGTTATAGGAGATTGGCAGACTACTTATAGTCCATTTTCTCACTATGACTGCCTGTCTAGTCACTCTACACTGGCCGCCCCGGGGCTGTCCTGACTCAGAAACCTCAACTCGTAACACCGTCGGCCTCCCTAGACTTTCGCTACTTCCTTCAGGCCTACCTCAAGGCCCATGCACTACCCATCCCGACCGTCAGCACCACTATACCTCATATCCTGTTAGCTTTCTCTGTTAAGAGGAAGTGTTATTGGTACCCCTCCCCAAGGTTCCTGCTGCTCCTCCTCCTCCTATCGGGAAATATTCATCCTAATCCTGGACCACCAAATGGCCTGACGCCTTCCCAACGTACTCAGGGTCAGCTGCACATTGCTTCTCTCAACATCTGCAGCATCCTAAAAAAGTGGAACTCCTTCCAGGGTTGGGTACTACAGCACCAACCGGATGTCATAGCAGTGTGTGAAACCTGGCTCACCCCTCGGACCCCGCTGTATCACTGCCTGGGTTTATCCTTTACCGTGCTGATCGGCATGGTAAGCGAGGGGGTGGCTGCGCCCTCTACACTAAGGATACCTTACAAGGGCACCTACTCCACTCCCCTCAACTGGGGGCTGGCACACATGTCCTAACAGTCAAACTGGCACTGGGAAGAGCCCAAAACCCTTTATACATAACAACAGTATACATTCCCCCAAGGGACCAAAAATCAGCTTTCCAAGCATTACTGTCACATCTGGACACACTACCATCACAATCGGAACTACTAGTACTTGGTGATTTTAAAATCAACTGGCTAAGTAAGGATGCCACCCCACACATTGATCTCGCCACAGCCCAAGACCTAACTCAACTGGTCACTTCCCCCACTCGTTTGGATCCACGTACTGGCTCCTCCTCCCTATTGGACCTCATCTTCTCCAATGGCCCGGGCAAGATCACCAATGTTTCCGTCCTGCCAAATGCCCTCAGCGACCACTCCCCAGTTATCTGCTTCTGGTCCTGCAAAATCCCTAGGTCCCCTCCCAAAATAATTGTGCAACGTAAACTTGGTCCTGGTAAATTGGCACAACTAAAAGCACCTCAGTGTCATGGACTGGTCCCTCATTTTGAACATAGTTCGCGTTGACAGTGCCCTGGACCTATTTACCTGGTCCTTCAATAATATATATGACCTCTATGCTTTCACGAAAAAGAATGGTTAAAGGCAATCACGTACCCTGGTTCACCGAGCGGCTCAAGACCCTAATGCGAACCAGAGACTCACTATGGCAGCTCTCCATTGTATCCGGCCTCCCCCTTGATAGACAGAATTATAGAATGACTCGGAACAAGTGTACTTGGGCCATTCACAGGGCAAAAGCGGATTACTATAAATCCGCCCTAACCACGTCCTGGGGTTCAGGCCGCAAGTTTTGGAACAACATTAAGGAAATTTGTGGTAAGGTCCCCAACCTGGTTCCCTCCCAAGTCATGTCAAATGGGTCTTTGACCTCTGATCCTACACACATTGCTGCAGTTTTCAGTGATGCCTTCTCCAACCTTAGCCATGTTCTCCTCCCCAACTTTTATAATCCACCAGCTCCTAGCACACCCGCACCTCATCTCTGTGCCCCCCCTTTTACTTCCGCCTCATCTCTCCCAAGTCAGCTGAACCATACCTTACCGCTGTCCTTAGTCATGCCTCTCCCAACACCGATTCCCTTGATCTCAGAATTCTTCAGCTCTCCCTTAAGGAAGTCCTTGTTCCTCTCACCCACATTCTAAACCTCTCCCTATCACTAGGTAAATTCCCTACCATTTGGAAATCCGCCTCTATCACGCCTATATTTAAAGGGGGTGACCGCTCCTCTGCTAACAATTACCACCCTATCTCCATACTCCCCACCCTCTCCAAGGCCTTAGAGAGGATAGTTTCAGATCAGCTCACCGACCACCTCAATAAATATGACCTACTCTGCAAACAACAGCATGGTTTCCGTAATGGTCACAGCACAACTACGGCCTTGCTTGAGCTAACATCACACATCCATTCTGCACTGGATAAAGGCTACATCACAGGTGCGGCCTTCATTGACCTCACTAAGGCCTTTGATACCATCCACCATTCACTACTCCTAACCTCCTTGTTCAACCTGGGTCTCTCACAGGATGCTGTGGGATGGTTTTCTGACTATCTTACCAACCAGACCCTTCAAGTTAAAATTGGCAATACACTATCCTCCAAATCTCCTGTCTTCTCAGGGGTACCACAAGGGTCCATTTTGAGTCCCCTCCTTTTCAGCCTCTTCCTAAACTCCCTCCCCGCATCCTGCACCTCCAACATATTACTCTGTGCAGATGATGCGGTCATCTTCTCTTCCAGCCCAGACCCCTCTCAACTCCACCAATCCTTCCAGTCCTCCTTCAGCGCTGTTGAAAGCTGGTTCACCTCCACAACGCTTATTATTAACTATAAAAACTAAAGGTATGCTCTTTGCACATCCAAGAGAACTCCAGGAAACGGCTTTTTCCGCAAATATTATCAGCGTCCTTGACCCCCCTGGAATTTGTGCACACCTTTAAATACCTGGGCATCACTTTGGACACTGGCCTCACCCATCATGAGCATATACATCAATTATCCAAGGCCCTAACCATCAGGCTAGGGCTCTTGCACCACTATAAACATTGCCTTACCCCGGAGGCCCTTAAACTTGCTATCTCCTCCTCGGTTCTCTCCCTAATTGACTATGGCCTTCTGACTTTTGGTGGGGCAAGCCCCTCAGCCCTTGATAGTCTTAGACTTGTGCTAAACAAGGCCTGTCGTCTGATATTAGGGTGTGACAAATTTACCCATACCTGTGTGCTATATAAGGACACTAATTGGCTTAACCTTGATAACAGAATCAAATTCCACACTTGTGTCTTAGCTAACAAAAATAACCCTTGGCCTCTCCCCCGCATCCCTCACCTCCTTAATCACCTTGGACTCTAAAGTTAAACATACCCGTAGCTCTGATACCCTTTGTTTCTCCATCCTTCCCTGTCGCACAACTCAATTTCAAAGATCCTTTTGCTACAGGGCACCCTTGTGGATGAATAAGCTACCCTCCTCCTTGCATCTAGATCAAAGAATTGGTCATTTCAAAACGCACCCCAGGGCCCATCTTCGCTCCTCAAGTGACTGCGACTGCATATGAACTAGTGCCCCTGTCCCTCTATTACTGACAATGGCCTCTGGCTTGCCTCTGCATACTGCTCTCCGCTCCACTAACTCAGGGATGTTGAGTTTCCAGTCTCTTTTTAACTGTCTCAAATTGCACTAAGATCCTGAATGCTAGCCTAGCATTCCTGTTGTAACTTAACATTACTCTGTAATAATCACTGTATGTGTATCTGTATCTGTACTAACTGTATTTGTGTAACTGATTTGTTATATGTGACATGGAACCTTTGTAAAGGAGTCTATGACTCAAAGGTATTTCTGATTCTTCTGAAATAAAATAAAATATAAAGATCAGCATGGACAATGCAGTTTTCTTTTGTCTTGTCTATACATATAGATACAATGTTTATAAAAAATACATATCAATGCGTTTTGTTCACTTTTCCAAGATGACATCAATTTTTTTATATTGAGTATGTAAAATGTGGGCTATTATATCAATACATAAATCACTGTTTTGGTATAATACGTTTATGTTTCAATATAAAAGTGAGGCAAATAATAAAACCTTTTTTCTGAGTTTTGGTTATATAACACCATATTTAACTATTAACTGTGCAGTTTGCAATCCACTAAGCATTCTACTTATGAGCTTAAAGAGGGAGTCCAGCCAAAAGTACTACATGCTAGTGTCAGTGGCTCAGTAGGAAGCACACTCGCCAATGAGACTGGGAGATCAAAAGGCTGTGGGTTCTATCCCCACACCAGGCACTTGGGTTAATATTCCAGTACTGACATTGCAGTGCAGCATGAGGGGGTGCTGCACTCCTGAGGTGCTGTCTTTCGGATGAGACGTTAAACCGAGGTCCCATCTGCCTGTTCTGGTGGTAGTTCAGATGGTTGTTAAAGATCCCATGGCACTTCTCAAAAAGAGTAGGGGAAGTTTTTATTGAACATCAACTGAACAGAAATAGAAAAACAAAAATGATACAGAGAAAAATATAAAACACAAAATAATTAAGTAACAGGAAAATCAGAATCAGTTATCCAAGGTAACAGTGTCCATAAGTCTAACAAGGAGTCAGACGGCAAATGCTCTGCCTCTGAAAAATATATGGCCTTCAAATCATGTTCGATCCTTCGAATAATGGTAAGAAGAGGCACATCCTGATTCTGTAAATTAAACAGACAACGAGCATTCCACACATGCCATTTGATTATTACAAAAATCAAATTTAACGTATTAATATTCCAATGAGACCAAGTGAGGGAAAAACCATACATCAAATTTTCATAAGTAATGAGAGCAAACAAGGGTTCACGCCATCTGGCAGCTAATAGAGTCCAAAAAGAAACAATAAATGTACATGAAAAAAGGTGCGAAATAGTTTCTTCTTGTTGCTGACATTCAGGTCTGGAACAAAATCTGTCCTGTAGTGATTTGTGTTTATGGTTACATTTGACGTTGATACGTTCATGGCAGCTAAGCCAATGCAAGTCCCACATATCTTTGGGGAACCCTAGAATTACTTAAGTAAAGTGAGCAAAGCAGGAGATGTTATGAGGACATTTGGGAAAAACAACAATCTCCAAACATACACGGTCCACTAAATACTTATACAATGATTTTCTGGAGACAGTTATTAGCATGTGGCTAGTAATCTGCCAGTGTTTCAAACGAAAAAAACTATCCCTAACATAAGCAGAAATCTGGGGGGAACGTGTTAAAACCGTCAATTTGTTAAGTTCCCATTTATGAAACCACAGACCACAGGATTCAAGAAACCAAGGCTCCCAACCTCGATCTTGGTTAACCAGCAGGGTCTAAAATTATAAAACAAGAAAAACTAGTATAAAAAAAACAGGTTGGACCATAGCTAGGCCTCCATCCCGAACAGGGAGATAGGTGACCTGGCGTTTAATGGGGTTCAGGTGGCTACCCCATAGGGCTTGAAAAAAAAGACTAAGCAATCTGGTTTCAAATTGCCGGGGAGGTGGGAAAATATAAGCCAGAAAGAGAAAAAGGGGAAGTAGAAATGTCTTAATCATGTAAATCCTTTTTTTCTTACTCATCTGCCATGAATTCCAATGTGCAACCATAGTCTGAGCATAATCTAATTTGGGAGCCCAGTTAAGGGCATCTAAAGGACCAGTACCGTATAAAATGCCCAAAATCCTAATAGGGTCATCACAAAGTCTAATGTCAACAGAAGACTCATCTACAAAAGGGGAACCTAATTCACGCCTACACATTTATCAAGATTAAGGGTCATTTCAGAAACAGCCCCAAACTTGGAACAATGCCATAATGCAGAACGACGGAGGCAACATCAGCCACCATGAGACTCATATCGCCTGCATAGGCCAACACGAATATGGGGCTGAGGAAGGCATAATTGTGGGGGCCAATTAATAGAATCAGTAAGGGATCCAAAACATATAAAAGTGGACTAAGGGGACAGCCCTGTCTAACCCTTCTGTGTAGAGGAAGCATAGGGCCCTTCCATCCATTGACCAGTGGGACAACAGTTGCAGACTGATATAGCAACCGGAGTCTAGTCAGGGTATAATCAGGTACTTTATAATATCGAAGAGTAGACCATAAAAAATCATGATGTACAGAATCAAAAGCCTGCCGTTGGTCCAGTGAGAATATGAAACCATGTAAAACATTAGAATTTCCACGTTCAATCATTTCTCTAAGTAAAATTAGATGGTCCTGAATACATCTCCCAGGGACACTGCAAGATTGTGCGGTAGAAATCACATATAGGGCCAATTTAGAAAGTCTGAGGGCCAAAATTTTGGTCAATATTTTAAAATCAGTATTTAAGAGGCATAAAGGTCTCCAATTGGAGAGCAATCTTCTATCCCCTTTTTTATGTAAGTAAAATAAACAACCCATGTTAAAGTCTAAAGGAAGATGTTCGCACTGTAGAATAGAATTATAAACTGCAGCCAATTCAGAACTCAGGTTAGCAGAAAACAATTTATACAGCTCACTGGAGAGACCATCCAGGCCCGGTGTCACTCTTGGATGTAAAGACTTGATTACTGTTTCAATTTCATGTGCTTGTATCTCAGTATCTAACATATCTACAACAGAAGAAGGTACTTCAGGAAGTTGTAAAAAGGAAAAGTAGTCCATTATGGATGCAGATGGGGGGGCATGGGACCAAACAGTTTTTGTGTATAACAGGTAACACGGTGCCTGATATCCAAAATATCAGTGAGCTCGGTGAAACTGTCATCAAACAGCGTAGTAAAGATTTTACTCTCTACTGTTCGCCGGATAGAAGCATATGGACATACTGCGTCACGGGTACCAGAGGTCCCAAAACACTGTTGATGCTGAACAGAAGTAGCCTTCAGAAGGTGATAATCCATCATGCGCTCCTTAAGAGTACTTATTTGGGTGGAAAAATCATGGCCAGTTTCATGAGATAAAGTAAGTAATTTTTGAAGTCGTAGTCTGTTAGTGTGGTAAAGGAAATACAATGAATCATGATGATGTTTACTAAAATTTTTAAATAAAGTTCGGAGTCCAGATTTCGTATCCCGCCACCAATCCCAGGGGGCATCATATTAGAAAAATAGTCTTTCGAGTATGAATATACTCAGTTAAGTGACTTAACAAATGGGAATCAGATAACAAGGAAGCATTCAGTTTCCAAATGCCAGGGCCAAAACGAGATGTCAAGGAAGGACCTAAAGAAATAGATAATAAATTATGATCTGAAAATTCTGCAACTTGAATTACGGCATCAGAAAGTTGAAGGTGGGAAGAAATAAAAAAAAAATCAATACGGGTTGCAAGGGGGTCTTTGTGAAAAGTAGGAGCATGCCGACTCGTAAAAGATAAATATGCATCCTGTAAACCTGTGGAATGGAGCAATTGTTTCAGAAAATTTGTGTCACAAAACAACTTAGTAGTCTTTGAAGTAGAAGACTTATCTTTAGTGGATAACCCACAATTGAAATCACCCCCAAAAATCACATGCATTGATGTGTATAAATAGGGTTGAATCAGTTTCAGTAGTTCAATTCTGTGGGACTTCAATTGAGGGGCGTAAATATTAATAATCCGGAAAGGGACAGAAGAAAACAAAATATCCAACAACAGAAGTCGACCCGGGGAGACATCCAACAGTTTAACAACAGTAACATCAGGTATACTAAATAAAATACCCAAATCAGAACAAGAGTCCTGTCCAAAGGACCAAAAAGAGAGCCCGGAGGTCCAGGCACGAGTGGCCCTGGAAATTTCTGGAAGAGCATGGAAACATACATCTTGTAAACAGATGAGACCAGCTGTCAAGCCAGATAAAAAGGAAAAAACTGCATCCCTCTTAGCATGCTTCTACGTACTGTTAACATTAACAGTATGCACTGAGAAAGCAGAAGAATGAAACGGGAAAGTGAAACAAAACACAAAAGTCACCTTAACCTACCTTTCCTAGGGTACCTTCCCTATGTTTCAGTTTTGCCTTAGCTTTCCTTTTTTGAGAACCAATATTATCAATGGGTACTTCAGTGTCCGTAGTCACATTAGGGTGGGAGGAAAGAACAGAGGATGTATCAGAGTCCGTGTTGTCCTGAGAGTGGCGTAAAACCTCAAATTTATTCATATGAGTCACAGTAGAGGATTTCAGGGCCTTAGAAGAGGGAGAAGTCCCCTTCTTAGATCCTCTTGTAACTCTAACAAAGGTTCGGGGTCCATGGAAGACCCAGAAATACTAGGCAAGACAGGAATAGGGACCTCTTCCGAGGTAGAAATAGCAAGAGCAGAGGAAGGGGAGGGAGAGCTGTAGTAAGGTCTGTGGTTCCAAAACAGGAGCAGACCGGTCGTAAAGTAGAAGAGGGGTCAACAGCAGGTACAACAGGGTGAGGGAGGGGCACGTTGAGGTCTAGAAAGAGTGTCAGATAAATGAGAACGCTAGGCGACAGTAATAAGCAAACGCTGTTCTTCCCATCAGCAAAGAGTGGGGCAGCTTGTGAGCTGCCCAAGTACAAGTCTGGAAAGTGTGCCCCAATTCACACAAAGGAGGCAAAGAGGTTCATCCACACATTGGGAACCTGCATGGCCAAGGTTACCACAAACAGAGCATTTAATCTTGTCACAGACACTACTGATATGATTCGGAGAGCCACATCTGTAGCAAGCTTTAGGCTGGCTGGGGTAAAAAAGAACTACCCTGTCTTTTCCAAGCATAAAGCTGTTCGGGAGATGCTGTATTCCAACCTCCGAAGTGCGAAGCATAACCCTCGCTCTCCACCCACCCGTCCAGATATTCTCAGAATCAAAGATAGCCTCAGGGTCAGAAAGGACAGTACAACTTTGCTTTTAACCAGACAGTAATATCATTAAGACTGACACCTTCATTACTGAAACAATATAGTAACAGTTTTCTGAGTAGGTTTAGTTAAGGGAATGGCATTAAACGGTGACCATAAAGGAGAAGTTTTAAGTCTCTGATATTTTCTCCAAACTTTTCTAAACCAGTGATAGTTTTAAACTAATATCAAAATGAGACTCTGAAGAAACATGAATCAAGGCATGAATCTCAAAAGCAGCAAATTGCATAGAATCCTTCAAAGAGTGCGACCTACAAAAATAGGTCAGGAAAGTTAGGTAAGTCCCCAAATAATGCAGCCGAACAGCATTGTGTCTTTTAGCTTGATGTACAGGGTTGAAAGCATGCAGCATAAGTTTTAGGGACGAAGCAGTAGAAGTAGCAGGAACTGACGACACAAGGTCCCCGAAGAGTCCGTTGTTCTTGAGGCCGAGGAAGCAGGACCAAATTGCAAAGTCGGGTTCTGAGTCAGAAGAAGTTCAGTTGGCAAAGAAAAGATCAAGAGAAGCAGCAGAGTCTTTCAAAACAGGAGAGGCCAGCAGTTTGTCAGGTGGCCTAGTACAGATCGGGAAGAACCAGAACGCAAGTCTCAACGGTAGGATCCTTCTCCCACCCAGCCGCTTCCAGGGCCGACTCAACAGACCAGTCCGTCATGTGCAAGGCATCAGGAGGAGCAGAAGCAGGCACCTGTACAGAAGAAAGTTCTGGAGAAAGCTGAGCAAGAGATGCAGTCAGTACAGGCAGTAGGGAGTGAGGAGGGTCCGTAGCAACAGGCAAAGAATGCGGAAGTGTCAGAATCGGTGAAGAGACAGTAAAACAATCTTTCACAGATGGTGAGTCAGTAGCAGCAGGTACAAAACCAGACTGAGGCTTAAGGGCTAACAAACGCTGTCTGGCAGTGAAATAACACTGTTCCTCGATTTTAAGTAACATATCTACATCCATAGAAACAGGAGGAGAAGACCCACGTGTATCCATAGTAGCAGGGCTAGAAGACGTTGTAAGCACAGTTTGAGGAATAAATGAAGGATCCACAGGCAAATACTGCACACAAGTATCCACAACAGCAGCAGGAGAAGTATTCAAAGGCACAGAAGAACCATATTCAGTAGATTGCAGCACAATAGGCATAGAAGATGGGGTCTCTCTCAGAACAGAGACAGGGGAAGAGACCAGCTCCACTGCCTCCAAGACCTCCATGTCCTCCACAGCATGTCCAGCAGCAGCCATCTTGGTCCCACATGAAAATGGGATCCCTCTGCTTCCAGGAAACAGAGATGGGGAATCTCCCTGGTGTCCTGGCCAAATCTGCCCCATTCACTAAATATACCACCAACAGCTTAATCTAGTTCAACGTCAGTTGGCATCCATCTGTATCCCCCTCCTCCGGGAGGAGGCTGAAAATAGGCAGCGCTGTCTAGTCCTCCTTTCCCGGTCAACAAAAACTAAATAAACAAACATTGCAGAATTAGTATTAGCATATCCCTAATAAACCTTATACCTAAAATTAGGTTTCTACGTTACTTCGTTTTAAAGTTATGAGCTATTCTGTAACCCTGAATTTCACTCATTAAAAAAAAAGTTTCAGTGAAGTCACTGATGATGTCATAACCAGAACTTACAGCCTAGTCCTCCCTGTCAGCAACATTATATGACCTATTTCTCCAAAGTTTAAGGAACTGTAGTTGCAGCAGCCATTTAAAAAAAATTGGCATAGGGTTGGCTGCAGTGCTTGCATTTCTAGAATGTTCAGATTTATGATACTGCACATCAGAATGTGCCAGGAGGTGGTTTTGAAATGCAGCGCTGCACCAAGGCATAGAATTTCAAGGTGATGCACAATTTTAGAATGTTGAGGGGGAGGGGCATGCAATCTCAGAATGTGGCAGGGACGCACCATCTCAAAATGTGGTGGTACACTCATCTTGGAATGTGACTGGGACACAAATTGAGGAATTGGGTCGGGACTGAAACATTTTACTCCCCCCTCTAGCAACCCCTACTCTTCCTTGTTTGCACTTACGAAAGCATCATAAGATAAACACATACATACATACATCAATAAATAGATAAATAAAGGCTGGTCCTTGCCATAAAAAGGTGCCACTAACAATGCTGGCCACCCTGCAACCCCGAGCCTGGATCACAGCAACTGTCTGGCTGAAAGGGATCGAGTGTTCCTAGGGACACTCACCTCTGGGATAGGGAGGAACCCTTACACCACTCTGTTTGTCACCTAGTGTTACAGGGATCACAGTACAGAGGCAGGCAGAGAAGGACCACATATGAGTGTTCTAGTCATCAGAGACAATGTAGAGGAACTGAGGAGTTCTATTACAAGAACACAACATGGCATATGACGAAATGATGCTCCACCATGTCATGCAGGATCCCTCTGGACTCCAGGCCAGCCTCGTAACCCAAGGGAGCTATCCTCTTTGTACCACAGCCTACCAAGGGAGGAAATCACCCACCCTCATGTAGGGAAGGGGAATGTCAGCATGCTGATCCAACAGAGCTTGTCCAGCCCAGTTCTGACAAGGGCCAGCAGGGGGAGTAAAGGGACAGCAGACAGAAAGGAAAGGAAAGGAGTAAGTAGGATAACATATGAACATATGAAATTGCCGGCAGAAAAAGGCCCACAGGTCTATCAAGTCTGCCCGATTATGCAGCTCTTAGTTTCATATCACTACAGCTGCCCCACCCCCACTCAAACCCCTCCCTTTCTCCTCTTTCCCGGTCCTTCCCCACTTTGTGTTTTTGTCTGTACTAATCCTGTCCTTCACTCTGTCCCAACCTCACTTTAAGCTATCCACTGTCCTTTCAGTGATTAAATCCTCTGGAAGTATGTTCCAACCTGCCACCACTCTCTCTGTGAAGCAGTGCCTCATCTCCCTCCTAAAACTTCCAACTTCAGACTGTGCCCCCTAGTGATCCTCCCCCCCCCCTTAAGTGGAACAATCCTCCCTCCCTGACTTTGTTTATGCCTTTCAGGTACTTAAAGGTCTCTATCATGTCCCCTCTTACCCTTCTGTCTTCCAGCAAGTATATGTTGAGCTCCTTCAACCTCTCCTCATATGGCAACTCCCCTAGTCCCATGATCATTTTTGTAGCCCTACACTGCACCCCCTCCAGTAATCTCACATCCTTTTTGAGGCATGGGCACCAGTACTGTATACAGTATTCCAAGTGTGGCCTTATCAGTAATCTGTACAATGGCATGATGACCTCCACCTTTTGAGAGGTGATCCCTTTGGCAATGCACCCCAGCATCCTATTTGCCCTTGCTGCCACCCTCCTACACTGTGCAGATACCTTCATGTCCCCTGTGACTATTACCCCCATTGTCCCTTTCCTCTTCTGAAGCCTTTACCTGCACTCCCCCCAGCCAGTAGCTGTTCTTGGGATTTCTGGCTCCAAGGTGCATGATCTTGCACTTCTTAGCATTAAACCCCAACTGCCACTCCCTAGACCAGTGTTCAAGTTTAGCTAGATCGTCTCTGAGTGCATGCCTTTCTTTCTCATTGTCTACTTTTTCACAAATCTTACTGTCATCTGTGAACAAGCAGATCTTACTCTTGACCCCCCTCTGCAATGTCTCCAGTGAAGACATTGAACAAAACAGGGCCCAGCACTGAACCATGCAGTACCCCACTCATAACTGGCCGTGGCTTGGAAGTCTCCCCCCCCTTACAACTACCCTCTGTTGTCTGCCCTGCAGATAGCTCTCAACACGCCCCATCAGTTTTCCCCCCACCCTCATGTCCCTCAGCCTGCTCATTAACCTCCTGTGTGGCACAGAGTCGAAAGCCTTGCTGAAGTCCAGATACAGGACATCCACCGCGTGGCCTTCGTCAACTGCCCTAGTGACCCAGTCAAAGAAGTCAATCAGGTTAGTTTGGCAAGATCTTCCCATAACAAACCCATGCTGTCTCTCATCCTGCAGGCCACTGCTATCAAGAAAGGTTATCAACCTCTCCTTCAGAATGGTCTCCATCAACTTCCCCACTATGGAACTCAATCTCACCGGTCTGTAGCTACCCGGGTTGGTCCTTGGGTCCACTCTTGTGAAGGGGCACCACGTAAGCCATCCTCCAGTCCCTGGATACATTCCCCATCTCCAAGGAGGTGCTTAACAGTTCCGTCAGAGGGCCTGCCAACAACTCTGCCAGTTCCTTCAGGACCCTTGGGTGTACACTGTCCAGTTCTGGTGCCTTGGCCACCCGCAGGCATTTAAGGCACTTCAGAACTCTATCCTCTTGGATGACCTCGTCTGTTATCTCTGTCCCCCCTCCACCCTTGCTTCCTCTCCCCTGCGGTATTGGGCCATCCTTTCTTTTGTGAACATCAAGCAGAAATACTTGAGTGTCTCTGCCTGATCTTCCCCTTGTTCCGCCCATCCTCCCTCTCTCGATCTCTTGATTCTAACGATGTCATCCCTACAACTCCTCTTCTCCCTTATGTATTTAAAGAACCCCTTTTCCCCATCTCTGATCACCTGAGCCAATTTCAGCTCTTTTGCTGCCTTGGCTGCTCTGACTGACCTGGTCATCTCCCTAGATGCCTTTGAGAATACTTCTCTATCTTCCTCACGCCCAGATTTTTTGAACTTAATGAAAGTCAGTCTTTTTTCCCCTCATCTTCCCTTCCACCTCCTTGCTGAGCCAGCAAGTTTTTTTTTTTTACCTGGACTGCTTACTCTGAGATTTGGCACATGTGTTTGTGGCCTCATTCAGCCCCTTCCTAATGACTGCCCACTTCTGTTCAGCATCCATCCCTGGGTTAATTTCAGCTAAATACCCCTCTAGGATGCTGCCCATTTTGGCAAAATCTGCCTTCCTGAAATCCAACACTCTTGTCCTGGTCCTAGCAGACTCCCTCCCTGTGTTGAGGAGGAACCACACTGAGCGGTGGTCACTTCCTGCTAGAGGGTCCTATACTACCACATCCTGGACTTGATCACCATTTGTTAGCACCAAGTCCAGTATATTCCCCTCCCTAGTAGGATCCATCACCCCTTGCACTAGGTAACCGTCTTAGATAGCCTCCAGCAGCACCTATTCCCTGGTGAGTACTGTAGTCACTGTCTGCCAGTCATCCCTAGGTAGGCTGAAGTCTCCCACTATAACTGTATTCCCTTTGCCACTGACCTTCCTGATTTTCTCCCCCAGCTCCCTATCCACCTCCTCATTTTGTGAGGGTTGCCTGTACAGCACCCTCATCCTGAGATAGGGCTCTGGAGCAATACCCATATGGCTTCTGGCCTCCCCTCATTCCCTTCCTCCCTGGTACACAGTATCCCCTCTCTGACATAAATAGCCACCCCTCCCCCTGTCCCCCTCCCGGTCCATCCTGAGATAGGGCTTTGGAGCAATACCCATATGGCTTCTGGCCTCCCCTCATTCCCTTCCTCCCTGGTACACAGTATCCCTTCTCTGACATAAAATAGCCACCCCTCCCCTGTCCCCCTCCCAGTCCCTGCGGAACACCTTGTATCCCGGGATTGAGAGATACCAGTCATGGTACTGAGTGACCCAGGTCTCTGAGATGGCGGCAATATCTACCTCCACTTCTGCCATCATTGCCTGGAACTCCGCCACCTTGTTTGCTAAGCTCCTTGCATTCACGTATACTACAGTCCACCTTGTTTCCTGCCCTTCCTCTTCCCATCTCTCCCCCTTCCACTTTTGTCTTGGTAACTTCTCCTCATTCTCCTCCTCCCTCTCTGGTGGGTGAGGCCTTCTGGTTTCCCCTGGAAGGTGCCTCCTCCCTGCTATCTGACTCAGCCCCTCCCCTTCCTCAGTTTAACTCTATGTTGTTTTTCATGTACATCTCCAGCCCCTGTGTGAATGCTCTTGTACCCTCGATGCTGAGATGCAGCCTATCCTTGGCATAAAGCCCCTTATTGTTTCATATTGTTTCCATGAACCTCTCCTGCACTTCTTCCACTGTACTGCCCTCTAGGTCGTTTGTTCCTAGGTGCACAATGATATGAGGCTTCCCTCCCACCTTCTCCACACATTTCTGAATGCACTATACTATTCTCCCCACTGTCATACCAGGCATACACTCCAACCAGGTTTGCCTCTTTCTTGCTCCCTTACCTCCCCATCTCACCCCCCTGAGCATAGAATCCCCTAATATAAGTACCCACCCCCATCCCTTACACATTCCCCATAGTTTGCCCTCCTATAAACCCCTTTTCCTCAGTGTCCTCTGCTTTTATACTTTTCCTTTTCCCCCTCTTTTCTCTTCTAATTGCACCTCCACCTGCTCTCCTCCTCCTCCGTCCTTTCTGTGCTCGCTCTCTCCCCCAAGCACTTCCCCCTCCACTGCTTTTACATCCTCCCGCTGCCTCCTGCACTGTGCCTCCTCTCCCCCCTGCCAACACGTTTTGGCCTTCCTCCCCCTTTGTTTAGTGTGTTCGTGCCAACTTGACCTACTTCCCTGCTCCTCCCTGCTTTTACATCACCGTCTTCCCTCTCTCCTTGTACCATACAGTCCCCCCTTTCCTCCTGGTCATGTGACTGTTGTTCTAAGGTGGCTTCCCCAACTTCCTGCTCTGTTTCATCAACCAGTACTGTGTACCTGTTTATTGACTCCAACCTGCTGCCCCTGCCCTCCCCTGAAATCCCTTCCTGCCTCTGCTTACCCTGAACCTCTTTCCTACTTCCTCTCTGTCTACCCATGTTGCCTACCACCTGCCAACAACCCCTTTTGGTGCTCCCGGGACCCTGAGGACTTGGCCTTCCTGGCCAAGCACCTCCTTCCAGCCCATGGCAGCCTGGTCTATCTTGCGATGGAACCCTCCCTGCTCCTCTGCCCCATCTCCTCCTCAACCCCTCATACCTGTCCCCTCCCCCCAGTTCCTGTCTCAAGCTCTCTACCTCCAGTGTAGTTGTCTGAACACCCTGCACACTGGACAAACCCCACCTTCCACCAGGTTCCCAGAAACAGTGCTGCTCCACACCCATAGCAGCTCACAACCACCCTCCCGGCCTCCCTATTTAACCCCAGTCATCTCTACCTCTCCACTCTTCCCTCATTCCCTCACCTGCTTCCTTGCCCTGGCCTCCACATCCCCTCTGTCTTAGTCTCCAAATATTCCCCAGCTCTTTACAACTGCATCCATATGACTATAGGGCTGTAAACCTGCAGCACTGCCCCCAAACTCTTACTCTCTCTCCTTCTGTAGGGACTTACAGCTTCTCTCTCCTCCTCTTGTATGTGCCCTTTGGACCTAGTTACTGGCTAAACCCTTCGTAATTCTGCCTATATAACAGCTAGACTACTGCTTGTGCTGCTCAACTGTTCCTGCCTCTTTAAGTAGGTGTGGCTTGGCCTTCCACTATTAAGGCAGTGCACCTGGAGGTGGTTGGGGAATGGGGGTTGTTGGGGGGGCAGTTACTTTGGTACATGGTGCCTACAAGGTGTCTACAAAAACAATCAGGTAAAAAAAGACATACGTCCGTAAACTTCAGGGCAAAAACACAGCTCTAGGTCAACATACCAGCAAACAGATTCTCCTATTCCTGCTCACACAAAATGGGACACCAACTAAAGGTCTGTTAGCACACACTTGAATTTCAACCTTCACTAATTCCCTGTTGAAATGTGATACCTGCAGTGAAGGTACAAACCTCAGCCAGTTTCAAACACTCACCCACCTTCCAGCAAACAGTTTCTCCTACTCCTGTTCACACAAATCAAGGACACCAACTGAAGGTCTGTTAGGCACACACTTGAATTTCAACCTTCACTAATCCCCTGTTGACAGAAGTAGCGGTGGCAGACACCTGGACAGTCTATTTCCTTAGAAAGCATACAGTACGAGTGGAACAGTCCACTGAAGGAGTTCTATTAGGAGACGGTCTCCTCAGCCCTTAATAAAAAGGTATGCATCTGTACTCAATGTGCATACCTCTCGAGCTTTAGTCACTGAAATGTGGGGCACTGACACTCAAATTTATTTTATTGATTGACTTGATTAATTTTATTAACCGTGTAGACCCACTGAGACATAGCTGTCCCTTTTTTAGGATTAACCCAGAATTAATTACATTTAACAAGCAGGCAGAACAGAACATTGTCAAAATACATTTTCAGATCAAAGTCAGACATGACATAGGCAAAATGCATCATTTGGCCAAACGCAGAGTATCAATATGTGACATAGTATTAATAATAATCTTTGACCACACAAAGTAGGGAAACATAGATCAATATAGTATCAATACAAACCAGAGAAGGAAAGCAGCGCCAATTATAACACAAGGAAGTGTCATCAATTATAGAAATAAAAACAAGGCGCTGCGTCAGCATGTGGTCTAAAAGCAGAACAAAATGGTTATATTAAATGCATGCTGAAAATAGAAAGTAGAGTTAAAAATCTATGTTTCGACCTTAGGTCTTCTTCAGGAAATATCTAAAAGAGAAAAAAAACAAGTTAGTGTAGAGGAGAGGTAAAATGAGAGAGATATATATGTGGAAAAAGAAGAAGGGGGAGGCTAAGGGAGAAGAAGTGATAAATGGTAAGATTAAGAGAGAATCTGTGAAACAAAAAGGTGATGAAGGGAAAGATAAAGCATAATGGGAGAGAAAGAGCTGGGGAAGTTCCCAGGTGGAGACTAATTAACAGGGCCTTGTAAGAAGGCTGAAAGGTGACAGAAATGGAGACATATGGTGAAAATGAAAAATAAATGAGTACAAAAACAAACTGACTTTAGGGAAAAAAAGGGATGGCTGAAAGATGTTAGTGGAAAATAAGTCTATCATTTAAACCAGAGGGCTGCTGGGAGCCAAGGCGGATGATCACCTTGGCTTCCATGTTTTTTCTATGGTCAGGATCCTGGAAGCCCTGCTGAAGGACACAAACAGAAAGGTCATTGACATTGTGGTCCCTGGAGATAAAGTGGGATACAATGGGTTTAGCAGTTTCACCATTCCTGACTGCTCTGTAATGTTCCCTGAAACGGTCAGCAAGATGCCTACCAGTTTCTCCGATGTAAATAGCTGAACACTTCCTGCAAAGAATACAATACACCACATTAGTGGAGGTGCATGAGAACTCCTTGGTGATGTGAAAAACACCTGTAGGCCCCCGAATCTCAGTCACAGTGGAAATAAATTTCCAGGTGTAAAGCGAGCTCTGTTGCAAGGTTTGGTACCTGGGGGGGAGGAACTGTTAGGAGTGGGTAGGCTGCTTTTAACCAGGAGATTCCGTGAGGTTAGGTGGTCGTGTAATAGCCAATAGGTGGTTCTGTAAAAGCACCAATGTTAGAGTCAGTTTGCAAAATGGGAAAGTTACTAGTGATGATCCTGTGAAGAGAAGGTGTGCTCTGATGGAAAGGAAGAACTAGTGGAATTCGCCGTTGTTCTTGTGTGACAGTATCCCTCCTGTGCGGGTCAAGGTTACAGGGCATGTTACTGACCCGGAAGAGTGCTCTGTCCACTGTGCTTTTAGGGTATCCCCTGTTGATAAAAAAACTATGCATTATTTGGGTCTGCTCAGCAAAATCATCCTCTTCACTGCATAACCTGTGAAGTCTAAGAAATTGTGAATAAGGCAGGCCATTCTTGACATGTTTAGGATGGAAGGAGCTATGGAGGAGGAAACTGTGAGAGTCAGTGGGTTTGTAATAGACTGATGTCTTCAGACCAGTGTTCTGGACTGAGAGCTGGATATCCAGAAAAGGCAGTGTAGAGCAGGATACTTCAACAGTGTACTGAAGGGAAGGATGGGCCGTGGTAAACTTGTCAAGGAAGACTTGGAGGGTCTCCCTGGAGCAGGAGGTGGCCCCCACACAGTCATCAATGTAGCGTTTGTAGAGTTCAGGCACAGTCCCTGTGAATGAGAGAAAAAAACGTTCCTCCACCCAACCCACAAACAGATTAGCAAAGCTGGGACCCATCTTGGTACCCATAGCAACTCCACTGACCTGCTGAAAAAAACTATTATTAAAAGAAAAAGCATTGAGTGTAAGAACCAGTTCTGCCAGACGAGTTAGTGTGTGTGTGGGTGGCTGCTGGACTTCCCGCTTGTTCAAGAAATGCTGCAAAGCTGTCAGACCATCATCATGGGGGGATCAATTACAGGCTCACAGGCAATATTGGAAATTGGCCCTCATGATTTTTGGGACACATCTTCAGATATGAAGATTCATGCTCAGTACACTGTGGAAACTAGTGTCTTTATTTGTGCCAAGTTTTACTTTGCTTTATCATCATACAGTATTATGAATGTCTGCTTTAAAAGACAGAGTTGCAAGCCAATGGTGCTGAGGGTTAAGGCACTGGACGCCACACCTCGTACCTCGCCGGTGACCCAGGGTCGGGAGCAAGCACAGGTCACTGGGGGTCGGCCGAGGGAGAGAGGATTGAGCATCTGGAGGACTGCTCTTCTCTCTTGGGGAGGGTGGAATGTGGCATCCCTGCTATCAGCGACTCCCGGTGGAGACTGGGTGTGCTACAGCAGGGGTCATCATGGAAAGGGTGGGGGCAACGGCGGATGTCTGCAGGGAGTGGTGTGGGAGCACGCCTGCCCTGAGCTGGACTTCATTGCACATCCGCGCTCCTAGGGAGAAACAAGCAAGAAAAAACCATGTCGCCTGGGAGGTAGACGTCGGCTGGCTCCAAGTCCAACACCGGATCCTGCCCTCCACAGACCTGCCAATCAGTGATCTTTACCTCCGTCTAGGGGCCTGATTAAGAAGGTAAGCACTGTGGAGCAGAAGGTGGCCCCGCACCGGGGGGGGGGTCATGACCAGGGGGTACCCCGATGGTGTACTGCGGGTGGATCGGGGGAGCAGGTCCACTGGTAGGGAGGATCTCAGCAGATGGGATATGGCAGTCCAACCGAAGGGGGCCCCAGGTGGTGGTAACCGGAGGTAAAAAGAATTGGGAAAAAGAGGTCACAATTGCAGCACCTTCTCTGTCTGGGCTGCATTTTTTCTCTAAGGGACAGAGCAATTTTGAAGGGCAAAATGAGGCATGCCTCATAATGTGGGTCAGTTGAGAGGTATGCCAATCATCAGACTCTCTCACCATTGTTTAATGGTTCCCTACAGGGGGAAAAAGTAGTATTGCAGGGCTAGAGAGCACTGATGGCGAGCACCTCAGTCTAAATAAGGCAGACTGACCTTTAGGTCTGCATTGTTCTTTATCAGGGTGTCTTGAGAGGGGAAAGGGCTGAATACATTTCCTCTCCTCAACTTCAAAAGGAAAAGGCTGTCATGGCTACTCAGGACATAGCAAAGCAAAACCTGAAGAATCCCAGATGTCTGCATCCTGAGATGGGGGAGGCACACTTACTAAAAAAAAACATAAGAGTTCCTAGACTTTTTTTTTTTTATATATACCAGATTCTAGATGATATGGCTCTCTTATTATGGATGTGAAGTGCTGTGATGAAATGAACAGCTCAGGTCTTGGACTGAAATTGTGCAGATACAGGGGCAACGATGGGGGGACAGCCAGGGCAACTGTCCCGGGCATTCTCTGTCAATTTTTTCTCGGCAGCCAGCCGGCCAGCTGGTCCCATCTGAAATCCATTACAGGACACCAATTATCCCATATTTTGAGGTTGGCTTTGCTCGGCTCCTATAAGAACTCAATGTCTTACTATTCCTGGTGGTGCACAACTGCGCATGTATGAAGGACGGTGACCTGGGGTCAGGGCATCATGTCAGGGAGAATGGGAAGCCTGGTATGAGCATGCCATGCTTCTGCACTGGGGCCACTGCTGCAGGTGCTTCCGACTTATCCACCCCCATCTAGAGCACTGACGGAGTAGCAATATTTTAAATTGTGATGGTGCAGCACTTCGTTGAAAGAAAGCTGCGACTCCGAGCGATGCCGTGCTGCTGGTTTGAACTTTGACTGACTGGTGGTACTGGAATCTATTGAAAGGAGAAGAAAAAGCTGCCCTGATGGGTGCCCCCCCACTGTCTGGCCTGAGAGGAGAGAAAGAGAGAGAGAGACTGATATTGGGACTCGGGAATCCTGACTGAGCGTGCCAGCCCCCGTGTTTATCAGACACTCAGTCTCATAGAGGGACAGAGTTGCAGAAGCAGAGCTGAGCCAGGTGACTGGTCTGAAGAAGAGAGAGGAGCAAGCGACTGGCAGAAACATCAAACAGCAGCTGCATAACAAGTAACTGGTGTGGTGGGGACAATACTCACTTTGGGGGGGATTTGGCCTTCTCCATCTGCCATTCTGCAAAGCCTCCTCCATTCATCACAGGCAGCTGTACGGGGAGGGGGGCAGAGACTAGGATGGGGCCTGAGGAGGACAGCCCAGAGGGACTGGTTTGCTGGTCGGCTCACCTGGCTGGCTTTGCCCTGGAGGAGGAGGACTGGAGAATGGGGATACCTCTCTAGTGTCCCTTATTAGGAGGGACATGCCTCATTTTACCCTTCAAAATTGCACTGTCCCTCATTTGTCTATCATGGAAAACGTACTCCACACAGAGAGAATGTGCTGTAAATTCAGACTTTAAAGCAAAACTTTTTAATATTCTAAGATGCTAAATAAAAAATAAACTTTGTACAAGTAAGGTAATGGTTTCCACAGTGTTCTGAGCTTGTATCGCCATCCAAGTTTGAGGATGTGTACCTCCTTATGAGTCATTGTCCCTCATTTCAGTGACAAAAGGTTGAGAGGTATGTACGGTGTGTTGGTCTGGAGTAGGACTTGTAGGCTGAGCACCGAGAGGGGAAGGAGGAGTGAGGGGGGCCCAGTCCTTAAAAGGTGTGTCCTGGGCCCAGAAATTTCTATTGGCGCCCCTGTGTAAATACACCACCATGATATTATGTAGCAACATATTAAATTAAGGTCAGAAAGGATTCTAGGTCCATGAGGCTGCTACTCTGCTTCATAAGCAGAGATTAATCAGTATGTTGTGCAACATGCACTAATTTAAGGAGTCTGTGCCCACTCTACTACTCAGGGCTCCCTGCGAGTCACTTGGGAAGTAGAAAGTTGTTCAAGCTTACCTTGATGTCTGTACTGTTTTCATACCCATTGTCTTTGCTGGTGGGTTGTTCTACAGGTTCACCATTTCTGGAGAAAACTTAGATGGAAATTCCCTTAGTCTAACTGAGATTCTCACTATTTTGTTTGCTCTGTGTCCAACTGCCTGCATGCTAGACTCGTGTCCCTCCTGGCTCCTGAAGGAGTCCTGGGGTATCCTGGATCTGGCCACTATTCAAAACATCAACGCAGGACATGAACAGTGATGTGAAATATCCCCCCAGCTCTATACAATCTTATTGACCAAATTAGAATATATCTGAGTGACTACTGGCTCAACTAATTTGTTTAGCTCCTACTTAAATGAAGGGACACAAAGAAGGATGAGATCACCTGTCTTGAGCCTTGCTCATCAGAGGGCTTCCACAAGAGTCAATATTTGGCCCATTATTGTTTTGACTCTATCTCAATGACTTATCCACAAATAAAAAATACTGAAATTATATTATAAGCTGATGATACTGTTCAACTGGCTACAACAAATTCAAAATCCACAACTGAATAAAAACTACTGAAATATTTTATAATTACACCAGTGGTTTCAAAATTCGAATTCAAGGAAAAATTAACAAAAATCTCACGCCATGACTCTCCATCATCATCACAGTATATAAATACAATCCAGACTGGATTTTTATATGAATATTAGCTCCCTACAAGATCAGCAAGTTGTTAATACTACCAAATATAAATATCTCAGGATGACTCTTGATAATGCATTAAGTGTCACAGCTCATATAAATCATACACCAAAAAGATCAATTCTCATACTGGGGCATAATGTCAAATTGCCTGTCGTTTCCCTAAACATACAAGGACAACCAAAGCCTCCAAACTGATACTGACCGTATTGGAATAAGGAAGTTTGGGTTATCAATAATGCTGATCAGGGGTGTAGCCAGAAATTTCTGTTTTGTACACAGTCTGCAACAGTTGCACCCCCTCCCCCCCCCAATTAAAAAATGTACACATCCTCTCTAAATGGTACCCCCTTGCAAACAAGTCAGATTGTTGTCAGAGAAGAAAAAATTACTCACCTTAGTAATGTTGTTTCTTCTAATGGAGTCTTGCTATATTATGACAATTGCAGTATGACCGCAGGTTAGAACTGCTCCGGAGGTGAAATAGTTAACTTTCCATGCAGGCATGGAACTTGAAGCGCGCGCTCGGTTGAAAACTCTGTCTGTTGTGCTTCAAACGAAACTGTCAGATCTTTACGAGCTAAAACTCACTAAGGTTCTGTGTGGATGCTGTAAACCTACACTAGCCAACTGGCTACTAACATAAACACTCATTTTGGCCTAAAACAAAGACTCAAGTCAGGAGACCCAAAATGCAAAAACACAACACCAATTCACCCAAAAGGTAGGTGAAAACAACAAGGTGGGCATCAAAAGTGCCAACCCTGTACTGCCCACCCACATCCCAAAACAGAGGTTCTGAGAGGGCAGGCAGGAGGAGGTCATAATATAGCAAGACTCCATTAGAAGAAACAACATTACTAAGGTGAGTAATTTTTTTCTTCAAACAACATGAAGTCTTGCTATATTATGACAATTGCAGACTACACAGCAGTACCCCCATGGAGGAGGGACATAACCTACCTAGGAAATAGGCTCTGAAACACGGCTGTGCCAAACCGAGCATCACTCCTAGCCTGGATGCCCAGAGAGTAATGCTTGGTAAAAGTGTGAACTGTTTTCCAGTTAGCTGCCTGACATATTTCTAGAATAGGAATGTCTCTGGCAGCAGCCAGAGAAGCAGCTGTACCTCTGGTAGAGTGAGCCCTCAGGCCTGAGGGGGAACTTTACCCAACTTCTCATAGCAGAATTGGATACAAGAGACAATCCACCTGGTAATGGATCTTTTAGTGGCTGGCTTCCCTTTACCAACTTCGCCATAGGTGAGGAACAGTTGGAGGGAGTCAAACCTATGACCCTTGGTACGCTCTATGTAGTAACTAAGGGCTCTCTTCACATCTAGGCTGTGCAGCATCCTCCCCAGAGGAGGAGTGGTCAGTGAAGTACACTGGAAGTGAAATAGATTGATTAAGGTGGAAATCTGAAACCACCTTAGGCAGGAACTTTCTGTTAGTCCGAAGGACCACCTTATCTCTGTGAAAGAGATAAACTCCTGCTCCACTGACAATGCCTGTAATTCACTTATCGTCCTGGCAGAGGTGATGGCTACCAAAACACAGTTTTGCAAGTCAAGTACTTGAGCTCAGCTGAAGACAAGGGCTCAAAGGGGTTGCATAAGCTGAGCAATGCAAACATTAAGATCCCAGGCAGGGCAGGATCCCTTGAATGGAGGGTTGGCGTGAAACAACCCCTTAAAAACTTGGAAAATACAGGATGAGCTGAAAGGAAGAGGATTTACCTGCTGAAATAAAAGCAGACACAGCTGCCAAGTGCACCTTCAGGGTAGCTGGTCTCAGCCCCAAAGAATTCAGGTGGATCATATAATTCAGGACTGTGGGTAGATCAGCAGAGACTGGGAAATATGCTTTTCTGAGCACCATATGGAAAACCTTTTCCATTTGGAATTGTAAGTAGCCCTCAGTGGAGGCTTCCTTGCGCCTTCAATATATCCATTACACCTTGGGAAAGGTGTAAATCAGCAACTCTAACCTTCAAGAACCAAGTCTTGAGATTGAGAGATTTGAGATTCGGGTACCAGACCCTTCCCTGGGCACAGGTTAACAGATTGTGATTCCTGGGAAGGGACAGGAGAGGATGGACTGCTAAGGACAGCAGGAGTGGATACCAGGGCTGTCTGGCCCAATCCGGAGCTATCAGAATGACTTTGCATGATTGGGATCTGATTTTGACTAGCACTTTGAACAGGAGAGGAAAGGGAGGGAAGGCATAGAGAAACTTCCCCTCCCAACTGAGGGCTAAGGCATCCAATGGGAGTGAGCCCAACACTGGGAGACTGCAGCAAAAAAGAGGACGTTGGTGATTGTCTGGGGCTGCAAAAAGATCTATCTTCGGGGTGCCCCATCTGGCAAATACTACTCCCAAGACCAGGGGATCCAGTGACCATTCGTGGTGGCCCTGGGAAATCCTGCTGAGAGCATCTGCCAGGACATTGTCCTTCCCTGGGAGGTGAACTGCCGTAAGGGAGGTGTTCAGGGAGTAAGCCAGAGACCACAACTTCATCGCTTTGGTGCACAAGGCCGTAGACAGAGTGCCCCCTTGCTTGTTGATGTACCACATTGTAGTGGTGTTGTCTGTTCTGACCTGAATACTCTTGTTCTGAACAGATTTGGAAAAAGCTTGAAGTGCTAGAAAAACTGCTCTGAGCTCCAACAGGTTGATGTGGAGCAGAGATTCCTGGGAGACCACAGACCCTGGGTGGTGAGGTCGCCCATGTGAGCTCCCCAGCCCAAGAGGGACGACTATGTAGTAAGGATTAGAGAATGAGACTGAGGACAAAGGAACCCCTTGTCTCAGGTTGCTCTGATCCTGCCACCCACTGTAGGGCTTGGATCAGGGTTCAAGTTACTGGGATCAGCTTGGTAAAAGGATCCTTTCTTTGAGACCAAAAAGCTCTCAAATGGAACTGGATGGCCCTCATCTGAAATCTTGCTCCTTGCACAAACAACTGCTGTGGAAGCAGCCATGTGTCCTAGGAGCTGCAGAAAATGCCTTGCTGGCCGGGAGACCTGCAGGGTAAATGAGAGGCCAGGAGACTAGGGTCTTTGCCCTGTCCAGGGGAGGAAGGCCCTGGCTCCTGTGTTTCAGTTCTCGCCCATGAAGGTAAGAAGCTGGACCGCTCTAGAACTGACTTTAAGAGATTCAGAAGGAAACCTAGAGGGTAAGCAGTTGCTCGTTATCTGAAGGTGTAAATTGACCTGGTCTGGGGACTGGCCTACTAAGAGCCAATCGTCCAGGTAAGGAAAGATGGCAATCTTTGCCTTCTTAGGTAGGCAACTGCTACAGCCAGGCATTTGGTGAATACCCTTGGGGCAGAAGTGAGGCCGAAGGGCATTGCTCTGAACTGGTAGTGGCCTGAGGGCAGCTCAAACCTGAGGTACTTTCAATAGGAGCTTCTGATGGGAATATGGAAGTAGGCATCCTTGAGGTCCAGGGAAGCTAGCCAGTCCTCTGGTCTTAGAGAGGGTAGGATAATTCCCAGAGTCACCATTTTGAACTTTGGCTTTAAAGGTGCTTGTTTAAATACCTGAGATCCAGGATGGGCAGCCATTCTCCTGTCTTTTTGGGGTAAGGAAGTACCTGAGTACAAATCTTTGCCCTGGTGTAGGGGAGGAACCCCTTTCCACAGCTCTGAGAGCCAGAAGGGTAGAGACCTCTGCCTCTAGGGTGAGTGCCTCTGATGGAGTTGCAGGTGGAAAGATCTGGTTCTCAGCTTGGAAATTTTTAAGCTGAGAACCAGTCCCTGGCTTACTACTTCCAGGACCCACTTGTCTGATGTTAAAGACTTCCAGTCCTGGACAAAGTAAGCCAACCTGCCCCTACAGGTAGAGGAGAATCAGCCCTGGCAATCCCATCAGGGTGCCTGCTTGGCAGGGGCTTTGGGCTGAGGGTGGAAGCAGACCTGCTTGTACCCCATCTGCCTCCCTCTAAAGAACCCTCTGAGCACAGGCGGAGGAGGAAGCTTGGCTTGTAAAAGGCCTATGAAAAGGCCTGCCCCTGCCTCTAGGAAGCTGCTTTTGAGGAGTGGCCTGCCTTCCTTGGCCTGTGCACTCCTATAGGTGGTCCTATATTCATCCATTTTCTTCATGTAATTCTCTGTTTGCTCCCCAAATAGAGAATTTCCCACAACAGGAAAATCCATGGCCTTAGACTGGGTATCCTGAGACAGGGTAGTACATCTGAGCCAAGCCATCCTCGAGTGCCACAGATGTAGCCATGACTCTTGATGAAACATCATTAGAGTCCACTGCAGCATGAAATTGCACCTTGGATGCCTCAATACCATCCATAGCCACCTGTTCCAGCTCCCTGGCAAGCTGGTCAGGGACTTGTTCGCTAGGCCAGCACAGTATCCCATCTGGATTTCTGGTACCTAGCAGCATAAGCCATATAATTTGCTTGTCTGAGTCCCAAAGATGCTGCCATGTACTGTTTCTTTGCCATAGCATCAATCTTCCTGGAGTCCTTCTCAGGGGTGTGAAGCTAGGGGAATATTAGCCTTGTCACAGGCTGCAGCCTACACTACCCCCACATGGCTGCATTGTTGAGTGAGGAAATCAGTGTCGGAGCCTGATAAGGTATACCTCTTGTCCATCCTTTTATCCACAGGATGTATAGTGTGAGGAGTTTTTAAAACTTTTACTGTCTGTTTCCGAAAAGATTTATGCAAAGGAATAGACAGTCTCCTAGACTCTGGAATATCCATCATTTCTACATAGTCTGGCTCCTCTTGGTCATCAACAGCTTCCTCAACAGGGAGCTGGAGAGTTTCAGCAACTTTTTTATAAAACATGAAAAAGAGGGGACTCAGAAAGCCTTGGAGGAGAAACCCTAGGGTCTACCTGGAGAGATGTCCGGATCAATGGGCACATCAGATCTTCAAAACCATATTCAGTCTCCTCATATTCTCTTCCCCTCCCCGGTTCATAAAATCCTCAAAATCATAATCTTGAACCGGTGGAACCGGCCAGACAACGCTTACCTGAAGGTGTCGGTTCGGTCGAACCGAAAGAGAGACTGGACAATTTGAATTGCTTTAGCTATTTCCTCAGCAGTTGGGAGAGAACTTTTGGCTCTACACTAGCTGACTTTCTAGTCCTTTGCTGGAACCGCTCCTCAGAACCGCTCTTTGTTTGCCAGTATCGCCCTGGTCAGAAGGCACTCCTCCAGTTGATTGGCACCGAACCGGGGCTGTCATCTGGGTCAGCCGGACTTTTTGGCCTCCTTTCTGAGGCCTACCAACTCTCTTATCTATGGTGGCAGCAGGAAATTGTGACAAATCTGGCAGTCTGAATTGAGGTGGTCAAACCCCAGACAATAGACACATGTGGTGTGTGGGTCAGCCTTAGCAAAAGCTTCCCCACAAACACTACAGTGTTGAAACCAGTGGGTCCGGTTTTCTTTTGGGTTTCTCAGACATAATGCCAGCCTAACCAACTTGCCCGTTTATGGCAATCCACCAAAGCAAGACACCTTATCGGTTCCCAACCGTGTCACGGTCGTGGAAAAAATGTAATGAAATCTGTTTTTTTAGAACCGATAAGAACCGGAACCGCACTCTAAAAAGGACTAGAAGATTTTAATATAACTGATCGGTTCAAACTGAACCGATAAAGAATTACAAGTTCCACACAGAAAAAAAATGTAAAACCTATCTATTACTTACATTACCAGAGACAGAGCTTGAACTAACCGGTTATGTGTTTAATTTCGCTAAAACTGAAAATAATACTTTAAACCGACAAAATTAACCGAGCAGAAGGAGAAATCTCCGGAGCGACTGTTCAGTGAGGTGGAGTAAAGATTCTGACAGTTTGCGTTTGAAGCACAACAGACAGAGTTTTCAACCGAGCTCGCGCTCTAAGTTCCATGCCTGCATGGAAAGTTAACTATTTCACCTCCGGAGCAGTTCTAACCTGCGGTCATACTGCAATTGTCATAATGTAGCAAGACTTCATGTTGTTTGAATTCTTCTACTCTCTAAAGAGGTTATACATGTATCTGTCTCCTAAACAACAGAAGTTTGAACAGAGACACTCCTCAGTGGCCTAAACTAACCCAAATACTACAGATTAAAACGAAAATGTTAACAGAAAGGAATATGGTTTGTGATAGGCACTCAACAAAACTGTACTCAAATGTGTACAGTGAGTATGCCTGCCTACACCCTTGATGCTGATAAAAAAAGAAAACAAACTCACAACTTCTTAAAGGAGTACCTTTAAGTTATGTTCTTCTGTAGAGTCTGTTTTTTAAACAAGGCTCCAATTCTGTTACTGCTTCATCTTTGTAGTACTTTTAGTAAACTCAGTGTGTGTTTCTGACTTAACACATGGATGAGAAGTACCATTTGAGAACTGTATGATGTGGGGTTTGCCCCTTTCAACCACGGAGTTCTGGGTGTAGAACACAGATACATTGTGATGATACTGGAAGAGCTCATCAAACTACATCACAGAATTCGAAAATGGCCCTCACCATCAGTGTGTGAATCAGAAAAAACATCTGGATTTACTAAAAGGCCAGTCACGATAAAACAACACTGAATTTAAAACACAGCTTCACCAGAAAAAACAGCTTATAGGTTTAGTGTAATTCTCGTTAATGAGAGGTCAGTTATCAAGGGCTGTATGCACCAAACGCGAAACTCAAAGATAGTATGATGTCACTGCAATATAGTACTTCAAGATCAAGGAATAATTTCTTTCTTAAAACACAAATCTCAAACTCACTTTGCCAATTTCAGAATACACTGGGTCATGAGCCAGAGACTGATCGTTCCTGTATTTAATGCTGTAAGTATACTGGGCCAGATTTTCAAAGCTTCAGGAATGCCACAAACCCCTGGTGTGCCAAACATCTGGTGCATGGGGTTTGCAGTATTCTCTGGCGGATGATCAGGATTTTACATCCCTTGTGGAACATGCAGGACCTTACACCACAGTTTTATAGTCTAGCCTGTGCCACTCCCAGGAGCCTAAGACACAGGGCTTGTGCCGGACATCTGGCACAAGCTGCCATAAAGCATGGCAACTGTCGCAACTGCGCCCAGGATTGGAAACTGGGTGCAGCTGCAGCAACGGGGTTTGGTGCACCACCTAAATCCTGAGGCACAGGGCTGGATGCAAGCCCTGCACCCACGTTTGAAACTCCAGCCCACTGTGTTTCATATCGCATTTCTTAGTGTTTTACCTGCAACCATGTCATTGCTTAGCTTTGATAGGTCAGTACGACTTTGAAAATGGGGCATTTTGCCATAACAGTCTTGTTCTTTTGAAACAGTTTAATTACTTATGAGTAACAGTAGATCTTCAAGAGAATCTCTTAAATAGAGCCCCATATATTGAACTGTAAGCCATCAGCATCAGGACCACTCAGAAACCTTTGCTTAGCTGGGGCTGCCAACGATGATGACGTACATTGGCAGTGCCTATACAATGTGGGTGGCCCCATGCCTCTCAGTTTCCACGCAAGGGAGGAGACTGGAGTGGTGCAATTCCTCAGAAACTGGGGACGACAGCCCTGACAAGGCTGAAAGAAAAAGAAGGGGCTGGGATGCAGAAAATGAGAAAACCAAACATGCAGCAATCAACAAGTCCTGGACAGTATTTCAGACCACCTAAACATACAAAAGGAGGTTGGTGGGTAGGACAGCTGTGGCTTTATACAGGAGATTCTCCCGAAAACCTGTTTTTCGTCAGTAACTAAAGTATCTTCTTCTAGGATATCTCCCTCCATACAGCCAAACATATTGTACGATTCCCAAGTAGTTCTGCATTTCAGAGTGGGAGGAGGCCAGGCAAGGACACTGCTTTACACTGTATTTATTTTAAATGACCAGGAAATGCACAGTAAGCTAATTTCACTTAGCTCTGTAAGACAGGTAATCTTGGAGGATGGCAAGGTCAAAGCCAACTCATCTACGAGATACTATTTTCAAACTGTAATGTTTAGTGAAAGTATGGATCCATCTTCATGGGACAGCAATACACATGTCGGCAGCTAATATGGAATAGAAGCAAGTCACAGAAGTGACCATACTATGAGTGGCATGTCCATGGACAGGAAGAAAAAATTACTCACCATAGTAATGTTGTTTCTTCTAATGGAGTCTTGCTGTATTCTGACTATATGCAGTTAGCCCCAGCACTTGAACTGCTCTGGAGAGGAAACAGTTAACTCTATGAAGACGCATAGAACATTGAGCTCGAGTTCGGTTTTCAAACCTCTGTCTCTGGTACTCTGTAGTGTAACTGTCAGATTCTTACGAGCACTAAACTAACTAATTCAATAGGTAGAAATTGTTTCTAAAATTTTGTGCCAAATGGCGATAACAGATTTTTAGGGTCAAAAGACTCAAGTTGAGAATCCCAAAAAGAATATAAGCAGATAATGAAACAAGCAAAAACATTCATAATAAAAACCAGAAAAACCCTTAATAAGATAGAGTCATGCCAAGTACACCTCTGGGGTGCAGCACTGTGCCAGCCAAACCACATCCCAAAACTACTAGGTTCCAGGAGGGGAGGCAAGGAGGGAGGTCAGAATACAGCAAGACTCCATTAGTAGAAACAACATTACTATGGTGAGTAATTTTTCTCAAACAACATGAAGTCTTGCTGTATTCTGACTATACAGACTACAAGCATACCCCTCGGAGGAGAGTCACAGAACCTATTTTGGGAACAAGCTCTGCAGCATAGCCGTGCCAAACGTAGCATCACTTCGTGACTGAATGTCCAGAGAGTAATGCTTGGTAAATGTATGAACAGATTTCCAGGTGGCTGCTTTACAGATGTCCACTAAAGGTATATCTCTAGCTGCTGTGACCGAAGCAGCTGTACCTCTGGTAGAATGAGCCCTCAGGCCTGAGGGAGGCTCTTTCCCAAGTTTTGAGTAGCCGAACTGGATACAGGAGACAATCCACCTGGCAATTGTTCCCTTGGTAGCAGGTTTTCCCTTTCCCACTTCTCCATCAGTGAGAAACAACTGAGAACAGTCATTCCTATGGGCCTTACATGTTCCACATAGTAACTAAGAGCCCTCTTTACATCAAGACTGTGTAGTCTTCTCTCCCCAGAAGAAGAATGATCATTAAAAAATACAGGCAATGACACAGATTGATTCAAGTGAAAGTCTGATACCACCTTAGGAAGAAACTTTCTGTTGGTGCGAAGGACCACCTTATCCCTATGAAATGAAATGAAATTAGGTTCCACTGATAAAGCCTGTAATTCACGGATTCTCCTGGCAGAGGTAATGGCTACCAGGAATACAGTTTTCCGAGTCAAGTATTTCAGCTCAGCTGAAGATAAAGGCTCAAAAGGGGGCTGCATAAGCTGTGCTATACAGATATTCAGATCCCAAGAAGGGGTAGGCTCCCTAAAGGGAGGATTAACATGTACTAAACCCTTGAAAATGTTATTGAAAACTGGATGAGAAGCTAGGGAAGCGCCCTTACCAGCAGAAAGGAAGGCAGACACAGCTGCCAAATGTACCTTGACAGTAGTAGGCCGGAGGCCTAAACTATTAAGATTCACCAGATAGTCCAGTACAGTGGCAATATCAGCCAACTCTGGCTGAACATGTTTCTGGGAACACCAAAACCCAAATCTTTTCCATTTGGAGTTGTAAGTCTTTCTGGCAGCAGGTTTCCTGCTAACCTTTAAAATGTCCAAGACCAATTGAGAAAGGTGTAGGCCTGCATATTCTAGCTCTTCAAGAGCCAGGCCTTGAGCCTGAGAGTCTGAAGATTGGGGTAAAGGACCCTCCCCTGTGAGAAGGTAAGAAGATTGAACTGTCTGGGAAGACACAGAGGCATTGTTACTGGCAGCGACAAGAGAAGAGGGTACCAAGGCTGTCTGGCCCAGTCTGGAGCCACTAGAATCATCCTGCAGGGCTGAGACCTGATCTTGATCAGGACCCTGAATATCAGAGGAAAAGGAGGAAATGCATATAGAAACCTGTTTGTCCAATTCAACAAGAGAGTATCCTGATGGACAGAGCCCAGAAGAGGTGGTTTACAGCAAAAGAGAGGAAGTTGGTGATTGTCCAGGGCTGCAAAGAGATTTATCTCTGGAGTGCCCCACCTCTTGAAAATGACCTGAAGAATTAAAGGATTCAGGGACCACTCATGATGACCCTAAGAAATCCTGCCGAGAGCAGCTGCTAAAATGTTGTCCTTCCCTGGGAGATGCACAGCCATCAGAGAAGCCTGAAGGGAATAAGCTAGAGACCATATCTTCATGGCTTCTGTGCACAAGGCCGAGGACCAAGTGCCTCCCTGCTTGTTGATGTACCACATGGTTGTGGTATTGTCTGTCCTGATCTGCACCACTTTCCCTTGAACAACAGTTGAGAATGTCTGAAGTGCTAGAAAGACAGCTCTCAATTCGAGAAGGTTTATGTGTAGAAGGGACTCATGGTGCGACCATGTTCCTTGAGCTGTAAGCTGATCTAGGTGAGCCCCTCAACCTAGTAGGGAGGCATCTGTGGTGAGAGTCACTGAAGGAGCCTGACTGATAAATGGGACACCTTGTTGAAGACTGTCCTCCTCCAGCCACCACTGGAGGGCCTGAACTAGAGTTTGAGACACTGGAACCAATTTGGAGAGAGGGTCTCTTTTCTGAGAACAATAAGATCTGAGATGAAACTGAATATCTCTCATCTGAAACCTTGCTCCCTGGACCACAGCTGTGGATGCTGCCATGTGGCCCACCAACTGTAGAAAGTGTCTGGCTGGATGAGAAACTAGAGGATGAAAATAGGAAGCCAGAGTGACCAGGGACTGAACCACTGAGAAAGGGAAAAATGGTCTTTCCTGAATAGTGTCTATTTCCACCCATATGAAGGTGAGAAGCTGGGCTAGTTCCAGAACAGACTTTTCTAGGTTCAGAATGAAGCCCAAGGATTCTAGAAGTCTTTGAGTGGCCTCTAAGGCTGACTTGACTTAGTCTGAGGACTGGCCCACTAGGAGCCAGTCGTCCAGGTATGGGAACAGAAGGATACCCTGTCTCCTGAGGAATGCCACCACTACTGCAAGACACTTGGTGAACACCCTTGGAGCAGATGTTAGGCCGAAAGGCATAGCTCTGAATTGGTAATGGCCTGAGGGTAACTCAAACCTGAGGTACTTCCTGTGGGAATGTCTGATAGGTATGTGGAAGTAGGCATCCTTGAGATCCAGAGAGGCTAGCCAGTCTCCAGGTTTCAGAGAGGGAAGAATTACTCCCAGAATCACCATCTTGAATTCTGGTTTTGTTAAATGTTTGTCCAGGTACCTTAAATCTAGGATGGGTCACCACTCCCATCTTTTTTGGGGTAAGGAAGTATCTGGAATACAGTCCTTTTCCCTTGTGACAAAGAGGTACCTTCTCTACTGCTTGCAGAAGCGAGGAGACTTCTGCCTCTAAGGCCTTTGTCTCCAAGGGAGAGGGAGGACTGAAGGACCTTGCTGTCATTTTTGGGAACCTTTTGAAACTGAGAACAAGTCCCTGGCTCACTACTTCCAGGACCCATTTGTCTGAAGTAACAGACTCCCAGGCCTGGGAGTAGTGAACCAACCTGCCCCCTACTGGGACTTGGGAGGTGACCCTGACCGACACGTCAGGGTGTCTGTTTGGTAGGGGGCTTAGACTGCATGGATGATGGAGTCCTGGTCATCCCACGTCTGCCTCTTCCCCTAAAGAAACCCCTCTGCTGGAAAGAAGAGGAGGAGGCCTGAGCCTGGTAGAAAGGCATTTGAAAAGCCTAAATGGCTGCCTCTGAGGAGTAGTCTGCTTTTCCTTGGCTGCAGCACTCCTACAGGTGGTCCTATACTCATCCATCTTCTTCATGTAGTTCTCTGTTTGCTCCTCAAACAGAGAATTACCAGTAACAGGAAAATCCATGGCTTTAGTCTGGGTATCCTGTGAAAGGCTGGTACATCTAAGCCAAGCAAACCTTCTCATAGAGATAGATGTAGCCATGACTCTAGAATGGACGTCATTCGAGTCCACAGCAGCATGAAACTGCACTTTGGATGCCTCTATACCATTCACAGCTACCTACTCCAGCTCCTTGGCCAGCTGGGAAGGGGCATTCTTAGCCAGCTCCAGAACCATATCCCACATAGATTTCTGGTATCTGGCTGTATATGCCATGTAATTAGATTGCCTGAGCCCCAAAGAGGATGCCAAGTACTGTATCTTGGCTATGGCATCCACTTTCCTGGAATCCTTATCGGGGGGGGGGGGTGAGATGCAAGGGGAAAATTAGCCTTGTCACACGCTGCAGCTTGCACTACCCTAACATAGCTGCTATGCACTGAAAGGAATTCCATGCCAGGACCTGATAAGGCATACCTCCTGTCCATTCTTTTATCCACAGGCGGTATGGATGTGGGAAATTGCAAAAGTTTCTGTGTCTGTTTCCCAGGGATTTATGCAGAGGGATAGACACTCTCTTTGACTCTGGAACATCCATCATCTTCACATAATCAGGTTCCTCCTGATCCTGATCAGCCTCTTCCATAGGAAGCTGAAGAGTCTCAGCCACCTTCTTGAAAAACAAGAAGTGGGAGGGGGACTCAGAAAGCCTGGGAGGAGAAACACTGGAAGGCCTGTCTGGGGAGATGCCAGGCTGTACTGGCTCATCTAGGCCTTCACATGTCTCTTTTTCATAATCTTCCTCCTCCTCCCAATTGCCCTCATAGTATGCCTCTGGGTCAATATCTGAGACAACTATTTCCGACCGAACCGATCACATTTGAACCGATGCTGGTTCGGTCGGAACCGGAAGCGACTGCACTACAGAAATCGCTTTCGCTATCTCCTCAGTGGTTGGAACATGGGAAGTCAGATCCGAACTGGCTGATTTTCTCTTTCTCTTAGCCGGAACTGATTCCGCAGAATCAGCTCTCTGTTCGCCCGAGGAGGTATTGCCCAGGTCAGTGGGCACCTCCTCATGTTCGGTCGCAACCGAACCGGGCTGGCCATCCGGGTCAGCGGACTTCTCAGCCTCTCTCTCCCTCAGCCTACTCAAACATTTTTCCAGAGTGGCTTTGGGAAAGTTCTTACAGATTTGGCAGTCTTCTTTGAGGTGGTCAAACCCCAGACAGTACACACAGACGAGGGGGGGATCAGCCTTAGCAAAGGCCTCCTTACACTCGGTACAGTGCTGAAACCCAGTAGGGTCAGTTTTCTTTTTGGGTTTCTCAGACATGCCGAAAATTCAAAAAGTTACCCTTGTCAGCATTTAAGCCAGGCAACTAAAAATGTATCGGTTCCAACCGTGTCACAGGTCGGTTAAAAAAAATCCCACAAATACCGGACTTTTTTAGGAACCGATAAGTACAGGAAAAAACACACTATAAATGAAGAAAGAAACAAACCACTCACAATAAATTTCGGTTCTGAACCAGACCGAATGGAAAAGAACCGAAGGCAAAAATAATTTCCAACAAAAGCAACAAAATTAACACTACCTACTACTACCACTTACTGTTACCGAGACAGAGGTAAGAATACCGAAAAAGTAAAGAGTTGCGGTTGAAAAAAAATGACTGATTTGAACTTATACCGAACCAAAGCGCAGGAGGGATCTCCGGAGCTACTTCACAGTTAGGCGGAGTAAGAAATCTGACGGTTACACTACAGAGTACCAGAGACAGAGGTTTGAAAACCGAACTCGAGCTCAACGTTCTATGCTTCTGCATAGAGTTAACTCTTTCCTCTCCAGAGCAGTTCAAGTGCTGGGGCTAACTGCATATAGTCAGAATACAGCAAGACTTCATGTTGTTTGAACAATAATCTCTCTACCATGCTTCTAGTAACAGAAAGAAATGCAGGATGCCAATCATTTGGAAAGGCATTGATTAGAAACAGGGGCACCCACCATCCAGAGGGGCAAACAAAAAAAATCTGTGAGGACTTCTACAACCTCTTGTCTAATCCAAACAGAAGCATAATGCCCTATGGACATCCAGAGAATGCAAGATAACTTATCCAGCATTTTGTGGGGATGGAAAAAACAAAGAAAGGTGAATAGCCTGATTTAGGGTAAATACAGACATCACCTTAGGAAGGAACCTAGAATGGGCACGAAGTAAGACCAATCCGGATGACAAACGAGGTAGGGGGAATCCGTAATCGACATCTGCAGCTCGAAAAACCCTCAGAGTTGAGACAATAGCCACCAGTAAAAATGTTTTTCATGACAGAAAACAAAGTGCACAGGTGGCAGCGGGTTAGAAAGGCGCCCGAGTGAGGGACTCCATAACCAAATTAAGGTCCCAGATGGGAACTGGGGCAATGGACTGGGGAATGCACATGCAGGAGACCCGTTAGGAATCTGTGGGACACCTCCAGCTATGCCACAATCTTGCCCTTTAACAGGGCATAAAAGGCAGAGATGGCCACAAGATGCACATTGACCAAAGACAACTGGGGGCCAGGGTCCAACAGGGACAGAAGACAGCCCAGAAATCACTGGACTGGATGTGAAAAGAGGTCCAGGGAGTGAGAGTCCCACCAAATACTGCAACAATGTCATTAGAGGAAACATGTGCCATGTAGACAGCTTCCTAGCCACCAAGAGAATGTCTGAGACAGCAGAGGAAACCACAGATCAAGACAGTTCTATATTTTCAGCAGCCAGGCATGCAGGTGCAGTGCTGGAAGGTCTGGGTGCAATAGTGTGCTACAGTCCTGATAAAAGAAACCCACTTTTAAAAGAAGGGGGCCGGAGATTTGACTGACATGTGGATATCAGTGTCAGTGGCTCAGCAGGTTGCACACTCGCCTCTGAGGCCGGAAGATCAGAAGGCTGTGGGTTCTATCCTCACTCCAGGCACTTGGGTTAAATCCTAATACTGACACTGTAGTGCAGCATGAGAGGGGTGCTGCACTCCTGAGGTGCCGTCTTTCGAATGAGACATTAAACCGAGGTCCCATCTGCCTGTTCTGGTGGTGGTTCAGGTGGATGTTAAGGATTCCATGGCACTTCTTGAAAACAGTAGGGGAATTTGTTTATATTGAAAATCATCATATATCTTCAAAATAAACATACACTCATAGTTCTCACACTAACCATAACAGATTTCATAATTATACATTTTTGCTCTTGTCTCTTAATAAATAACTATCTTAACTATCTTAAGTATATCGGAATCTGTGATCCACGGTAAGTTTCTCCACATTCTTGTTACATACTGTTCAGTTTGTACATCTTTCTCAGTATAATAAATAACTTGTATTTCTTATGCAATATCTTTTACTAGTTCTATATGAGATATTTGTTTTTGCTGTAGTGTAAACAGACATCATGCATTCCAAATATACCATTTGATAACTGCAAATATTACATTTAAGGTACTCTTCTCCCATTTACTCCATCCAGTGCTATACATACCATATATTAAATTTTCATAAGAAACTTGAGAAATTATATCTAAACCCCACTTGAAGTGCCACAAACTTCCCAAACCCCTTTATATAAGAACATGTGAAAAATAAATGAACCATTGTTTTCAATTCTGCTATGCAATGTGGCCTTGAGCAATTTCTTTCTCCAACCATTCTATGCCTTTGGTTTGCCTTTACATTTAATCTTTCATGGCAACATAGCCACTGAAAATCTTTAAATTTCATTGGCACTCTTTTCTCTGCATCTAGAGCTTGTAGAGTTGAAACATACTCTTTTGGACAGGTTAGAAATGTTTCTGGTTCAGTAAAATGCGAGCCCAGAACCTGTTGATAGATTTGTTTTTTTTTTGTTTTATTGGTAAGATCTGTACTAGTAAAATTCCATTGTTTTAAGTTCACAAATGTTTCCCTTAAATACCGTGGGGCATGTGTTACACTCTTAAATGCTTTTTGCATACCAGCTACCCAACCTGGGTACCATGTTAATATCATATGTAATGGTATATTTGTCCAGCATCTATTCTGTTGCCTACACACTGGTCTAAAGTTAACAAATAAGAAATGGCATAGCAGGAACAGCACAGGGTTAACCATATTTAATCCACCCTTTTGCACCGGTAGATATAATATGTTTCTCTTAAGCAGATTTAACCTGCTACTCCAGATTGCTTGAAAAAATATACTTAAAATGGTGGTCTCCCTTTCTTTTGGAGGTGGAAAAACTGATCCGTTAAACAAAAAAGGGGAAGTAAGTATGTTCTTACTAAGTATACCCTTTTGAGTTTGCTCATTGCGCATTTATTCCATCTTTCAACAATATCCTTTCCTTGCTGAATTTTTTTATCCCAGTTCAGAAGTTCCTGTCTATCTGTTCCATATTCAATCCCTAATATTTTTATAGGCTTGTTAGTTATGGGAATCCCTGCAACTTATGTGTAATGATCAGGAGATTTCCCCAACATTTTTCCCTTGCATTTGAATGTATGTAATGTTACCCCTGAAGCTTCGCCATATAAACTGCACAGGTGAACAGTTGTTTCTGCAGCATATGAATCTTTTACTAAAAGACATAAATCATCTGCATACGCAGTGGCTGTGAAGGGAAGTTTTGTACCGGCATATTTATAGGGGTGAAAAAACGGATGTCATTTAGCAGCCTTAGCAAGGAGTCTATACTAAATACATAAAGGAGAGGACTTAGTGGGCAACCCTGCCTCACATCCCTATGAACTGGTACCACTGTCCCTAAGCACCCATTAACTAGCGGAACAACTACAGCTGTTTTATACCTGGCTTTCAACCAGGATACAAAGGTAGCAGGAATTCCATAATACAGTAGTTTGTGCCACAGGAAGTTATGATTCACAGAATCAAAAGCTCTTTTCTGATCTAATGTCAGAACATATCCTTGCAATACTGTTAGATTGCCTGCTTCTACCAATTCTCTAAGTAAAAGTAATTGATCCATTGTTGACCTCCCTGGAATTGTACATGACTGTGCTTTGGAAATTACATAAGTAGCTACCGAGAGCAGTCTAGTATTTAATATTTTTTGCTAGAAGTTTGAAATCTACGTTTAACAGGCTTATAGGGCTTCAGTTATCCAGGTGTTTTTTAATCTCATTTTTATGCAAAAAGGTGACTATTCCTGTGGACATATCAAGCGGAAAATTCCTTTCGATTAAGATATAATTAAATACCTCAGCTATTTCTTTAACCATCTCAGGGCCTATAAATTTATATACTTCTGCAGTGAGACCATCTCTCCCTGGTGCCTTTCCTGTGAGTAATGAAAAAATTGCCTGTTCCACTTCTTCAGGTTTAATAGGGCCTGTCAGAAAACTCAAGGTCTCAGCAGGGCATTCAGGGATGGAAATTAGGCTATATAAAGGTGAGAATGCCTCCATATTTTCAATTTACTTGCTAAACAGATTTCTCATTTAAGCTGATACCGTGTTTAAAATATCTGTATTTGTTATCTGCAACTTCTTTTCTTCATCAAAAACTGCCTCCAGCTGTTTCTGTTTAACCCTCTCAGTACAGCTTAAAAATAGGCATATTATATCTAGTTTCCCTTGTGTTCCATACTTTTGTTGCATTATCATCCAATCAAATCAAATCAAAATCTTTATTTAGCCAAGCGAAACACCACTGAGTAAAACTCATTTGCAAGGTGGACCTGGAAAAGGTACATATCAGCAAAGGATACAGTCACAGACACAAGTTCGTTGTCAGATACTAATCAGGTGGTGCACAATTAACACAACAGTTGCAACTAGTTAAAGGAATATACATATAATGGAGGACATATAATTCAGATACAGTGTACAGATGGGCAAAGTACAGAATACAGAAGTATGCAAGTTCGATATATGGTAGGAACATAGTAAATGCACATCCAACTAGGAACGAATAATATACTAACATGCTAATGCAACATAGCACTTATATAGGTATGCACAGAATGCTCCCAGGAAAAAACACAAAAGAAGGCATAACAAGTTTAAGAGGAATGTAGACGTGGGCAACAGGGGTGGGGCAAGGGAGAGCAGTTACATATAAGGGGTAGGGGAAGCACCTGGTAGGTGAGGGTTAGATGAACAAATTAGGGAGTAACATAGTTAGCTTATGGACACTTGCGGTCTCCTGGAAGGACCGCATGAGCAAGCTTCTGAAAGAGGACAACAACGCTGGAGAAGCGAGCTGCAGCATTTTTTGTGCGTTGTTCCAGAGGACAGGGAGGGCATGGCTTAATGCCCCTCTGCTGAAGTGTCTCTTAACTTTGGGGATTGAGAGGGAAATGTAAGAGAGAGACTTCTTAGCAGATAGGTACCGAGGTTACAGCTAGGTAAGCAGTCCTTGACGTACTGAGGTAGCTTGCTAGTAATGGCCCTATATGTTCAGAGCACAGCGTTCTTGTGCCTCCTGAAGCTGAATGACCACCAACCCACACTCTTGTAAAGAGTGCAGTGATGTGTTGAATAGGGGCACTAGGTACAAACCTGAATGGCCGATGGTACAGGGTGTCTAGTTTTGACAGAGCCGTGCACGGGCAGTGCCCGTACAAAAAGTCTGCATTGTCGAGAAGAGGCAGGAACGTTGTTTGTACCAGCCTTTTTCTCCCCTCCTGTGTTAGCAAATGTCTGATTCTGAAGAATATCCCAAGCCTCTGCTTGAGCTTCTTGGAGATTCTTCGATATGGACACTGAATGAGAGTTTAGAGTCAATCCACACCCCCAAGTATTTAAAGGACTCTACGTAGTCCAGAGGTGCACCAAGCAGGGTAAACAGTTTAGGTGCTATTTCCACAGGGCAGGGATTAGAGGAGTTCACCGAGGGGGAGAAGATCATGGCCTTCATTTTCTTGGTGTTTAACAGAAGCTTTGAGTACAGGAGATTAACCTGTAAGTGATTGAATTCTGTTTGGAGGTCACTGCATGTTTGTTCCAGGGTCGGTCTAGCCACGTACAGCACAGTGTCATCAGCAAATAAGTGGATATTTGCTGAACTGACTACAGCATTTAAGTCATTTATATAGGTGGCAAATAAGAGTGGGCCAAGAATGGACCCTTGAGGAACCCCTCTTGAAAGTGGTTTCAAAGAAGAGATGCCATCCCCCACCTTGACCTGCCCATAACAGTCAGTAAGGTAGCTGGAGAACAATTCAAGGGATGGATTCTTAATGTCAATATTCCTTAAAGCAGCCAGAAAAAGGGTATTGTCTACCATATTGAATGCTTTGCTAAGGTCAAGGAACAGTGCGCAAACAAAGTTCCTGGCACCCAGGGCATTCAGCCAGTCATTTGTGACCTTAGCAAGAGCTGTGATGGTGCTGTGATGAGGCCGGAAGCCAGCTTGGGCTGGGTTTAGAAGTCAGCGTCCTCGATGTACTGTATTAGCTGGGAGTTGACCACCTTTTCAAGGAGCTTAGAGAGGGTAGGGATCAGGGAAATAGGGCAGTAATTGTTTAGGTCACTAGTGCTGCCTGATTTAAAAAGTGGTATAATGTGGGCAGTTTTCCATATGGCGGGGAGTGTGCCCTGGGCAAGGGACAGGTTAAAGAGATGTGTTATCGGGGCCGAAAGGACATAGTAGCTAAGTTTAAGAAAAAGTATCGCTCAATCAGGTCTGCACCAGCACTCTTCCTGCAGCCCAGGAGGAGCAGGAGGTCTTCTACTTCCTTCACAGTGACGGGTGCAAAAGAAAAGGCTTTACCTTTGGTGGACGAAACATCGGCTTGGAAGATAGTGTTGGAAGAGCAAAATTTTGCACAAAGGTTAGTAGCCAGGGAGGTATTGAAAGCTAGGCCTGCTGTGGAGAAATGGTTGTGGAAGAGCTTGAGGATCTCATGCTTGTCAGAGGAGGTAACCATGCCAGACGAGATTTTAGGTGGGAATTGACCAGAAAAGCTATGACCTTGGACTTCCTTTAATGTTTTCCAGAAACTGGCTGAGCTGTTAGCAAAGGAATCAAGTTCAGAACAGTAGAAGCTAAATTTCTGGTCAATCTGGTGCACCGGTTTCTAGCTGCTCTGAAGGCTGCCCAGTCAGCAGGCTGTTTGGACTTCCTAGCCCTCTTCCAGAGTGAGTCTCAATACAGCAGTTCTGCTTTCAAGCTGGCAGAGAACCAACGGCAGGTTTTCTCTGTTGTGTGAATTTTGGAGAGGGGCACATGTTTATTGATAGAACTGAGGACAATATTATGAAAGAATTCATAAGCTTCAGCTCCTGATGAGGCTAAGTAGAAGTCCTGCCAATTGGCGTGCTGCAAATCGAAGAGAAAGGCATTAGGGTCAAAGCTCCACCACAATCTTTTAAAGCCATAGCTGGAGGAGGATGTGAGCTTAAGGGAGGTCCGAATGCAAGCAATGACACAATGGTCACTGATGTCACTGAAAAATACAACAGTGTGAGCAAAGATGGGGTTTGTTGACCAAAATGACGTCAAGCAGGGTGCAGTTTTTTTGTTTTTTTTTAAGTTAGGGTATGCAGCTTCCATAATAAGCTGTGATAAGCCAAAGTTATCACATAAATCTTTTAGGGGTTGGGAGGAAGAAGATAACCAGTCCATATTAAGATCACCCATAATGATAACTTCGGAGGATAGGGAGGTTAGCAAGTCAGATAAGTGATGTAACACCTTGTTCCCAGCAGAGGGAGGCCTGTAACAACCTATGAGGTGAACTGGGGTTGATGAGGGAAGGAGTAGTTTTAGGGTAGTGCATTCAAATTCCAGGGGTACAGACATTGAGTCGACGACGGTGACAGTGAGACTGTCCCGTACATAGATGGCACCCCCAGTTAGCCCGTCAGTCCTAAATACGTTATAAGAAGGGATATTTATTTCATAGTCTACTGTAGACGGTCTCAACCAGGATTCTGTCACCACAGAAATGTCAGGGGAGGCGAGGTTGAACCATGCCTGAATAGTGTCAAGTTTCTTTTGTAAGCTACAGGCATTAATGTGGATCAGGCTTAGCCCCTTTATGTTGGGCAGGGCAGAGGGAGCAGAGATTGGGATGGCAGGGCGTGGTTAAGTTCAATATTTCCTGTGCAAAGTAGTAGTAAAAGGAGGAGTTTTATAAGTGCGTTTAAAAGAAGCTTAAGCAAGCATGAGCCTTTTTGCGGGGTCTGGGGTCATAGGGGGTAGGTGGCAGGAAGTATGTGTTGCAGGGGCACAGGGATGCATAGATAAGAATCATAGTGGAAGAGGTGCGTACAAGGGAAGGAAACTGTACACAACAGGGGTGCCTACTGTGTTAAGTGCAACTTGGAGCAGTCAGGGATCTTGGTGCATAGGTCCCATGGACAATAAGTGTATCTGGTAGGAGGATGTGAGTTGGGGTAGCAGGCATGAGTTGAGATACCACAAGCTGGAGGTAGGGTCAGGGGAGTTAAGGGCAGGAGAGGAAGAGGAAGAGGGGGTGATATGCACTAAACATGCAACTCAGTCAAAGAGTTGTGCAGTTCATTATAGACCCCGTGCAGGATATGCAAACACAGCTGAGTGGAGGTAGAAGATAGATACAGGTGCAGGAGCAAGAGCAAAGAGGAACACATGCAGATAAAGAACAAGAGAGAGAAGGGGGTAGGGAGGACAGCAGATAGTTGCTTAGGTCAAGTAAGACCCCTGATCAAGCTCAAGCTTGTGTGTTTGATAGGGAGCAAACTCAACGGTAAGCCCTAAGCAAATTATGTGAGTGGGGCTAGGAAGATGAAAGAGCAGCTTGCTTGGTTTGTATTGGAGCCAACAGAGAGAGAGAGAGGGTATAGTATTGAGGAATTGTAAGCTGGCCCAAGTAGCAACCAGTAGAGTGTCGAGGGTGAAACCAGGGAGGAGCCATGGTATTTAATAGAGGACTGGGAGGGCGGGTGAGAAAAATTTAGTTTCAATAAAAATTTCAATAGCAAATATGGCCCGAGGAGCAGACCCATGCTTTGCTTTTTGAAAGCCACGGGGGCAGAGTGGCTGTACATGCCTGGCTTGGTGAGGCAACCAGCAGCAGCTCCGGGACTCACGGGCAGACCAATCACTACCCAGTGTAGTCTGGGAAGCAGCCAATGGCAGGAAGAGCCTCGCTGGAGTTCAAGCAGCACAGGAAGCAGACATACTTGGAATAAGAGGACGGGCAGCAGAGCGAGGGTGGCGGCTAGAGGAGTCGTCATGACCCGAAGGAGAAGGGCATAGCCGCTGCTGGCTATGGCGCCCCGGTTCCTGGGGAGTCCTCCTGGAGTAAGAGGTCAGGCAGCAGAGCTAGTGTGGTGTCCAGAGGAGTAGCCACAGCCTGAAGGAGAAGGGCATAGCCACTGCTGGCTATGGTGCCCTGGTTCCCGAGGAGCCCTCCTGGAGTTAGAAGCTGGGCAGCAGAGCGAGGGCAGCAGCCAGAGGAGTCACCGCGACCCGAAGAAGAAGGGCGTAACTGCTGCTGACTATGGTACCCTGGTTCCTGGGAAGTCCTCCTGGAGTAAGAGGCTGGGCAGCAGAGCGAGGGTGGCAGCCATAGGAGTCTCTTCGGCCTGAAGGGTGTAGCCGCTGCTGGCTACGGTGCCCTGGTTCCCAGAGAGTCCTCCTGGAGTAAGAGGCCGGACAGCAGAGCAAGGGTGGCAGCCAGAGGAGCCACCAAGGCCTGAAGGAGAAGGGTGTAGCCACTGCTGGCTATGGTGCCCTAGTTCCCGGGGAGTCCTCCTGGAATAAGAGGCCAGGTAGTAAAGCGAGGGCGGCGGCCAGAGGAGTTAAAGACAAAGTTTTCTTATTGTGGAATTCTTTTATTTTTTGCTGTACAAGATTAATTTGTACTGTATAATTACGTCTGGTATTCTGTGCCAAGCTCATTAAGTGTTGTAACTGCTGCCTATGCCTTTGATATTGCATGTTTTCTGCATCCCTATTCCTTTACTCAATGAAATAAGTAAATTCCACAGATCTGTTTTAAGACTTTCCCACAATAGAATTTGGTTATCTTACATTTCAAAAGGGTTTATTTTTTTTTTTTTTTTTACAAATAACCAACTATAATATGTGTTGCTTAATGTTATCCAGTTTCATCAGTGATGAGTTAAATCTCCAAGGCCCTGGGCCCTGACTATTATGGGATGGACCTATTGTAACATACAATTCCTTATGGTCAGTGTATTCTATTGTTTCCATTTTGATTGCGTGCATTAATAGTGCTTTACTGAGAAGAAGAAAAAAAAATCTATCCTTGTAGCATGATTCCCTTTCTGAAACACTGGATCAGCCCTTGAAGTCTTTTTGTAATAAGCGTCAACTAAGGATGCCATTTTAACAGTATTTTGTAAAAAGGACATATCACTGAAAACTTTTTGTGTAGTGATTGTACTGACCCTATCTGTTTTCGAGAGCCCACAGTTAAAATCTCCTCCCTATATGATATTTTGTGCTGAAAATAAATGTGGACGTATCTGACTAAAACTGATACCCTATAAGCTTGTTTCTGCGAAGCATAGATATTAATTAATCTATAATAATTCCCTTCGTATTTCATATCTAGTAGCAACACCCTACCCGGTACTAAATCCAGAATTTTAAGAACTTGTACTGCTATGGTAAATAAAATCCCCACTCCGGTACAAGCTTCCAAACCTTAAGCACAATAAGTTATCTCTAAATACCATTGTTTTGCCGCTCTTGAAACTTCTTGTATTGTATGAAGCCTAGTATCTTGTAAAAAATAATATCTACTTTGTTTGATTTGAGGGGAGAAAAACTCAATTTTTTTATGCTGTTGACATTAACAGATAAGAATTTTGTTGATGTTGCATTCTAGGCATTTATTTAAGTCTTCATGGCAGTTTTGTATTTTTTTTACTCTCTCCTGCAACACCTAATTTTTTCTTTCCTGATTTATTCCACCCTTTTGCATCATTTTCTTTTTCAATCAATCAAGATCTTTATTTATCCGGCGAACTTCATTGAGCAGTGCTCATTTGCAAGATGGACCTGGGTAGGACTAGGTCATTTACATATTCAATGTGCAATACAAAGTATACATGGAAATAGACGAGGTATTACTGCATCATTCACGGTATCACACCATAACATATAAGAGGATGAACCCTAGCTCATTTACAAAAATTGTCTCTATACATATGTACATAGCAACAAAAGTGAAATTGTACGGTAGCTTCAGATGTGGGGAATGGTTTAAGGGGTGGATGGTAATTAACTACTCATCGTGTAAACCTTTCCATCCCCTATGGATAGCATCTGTGGGGGATGGGAAGGGAATGTCAGGTAGGTGAGGGCAGGTCTGGGGAGGGAGAGCTGTAAGAGAGGGAACTACTATTATGGAGGAGGAGGAGAAATATGATGAGGGAACAAGAGAGTGAAATAGTAAGTGTAATGTAAGGAGTAGAAATAAAGGGCGATGAGAATATTGCTAACCATCAGGGTAAGGAGACGTCTAGACTAATTTTATTTAAGAGCAGGGTTGGGGAGCATATAGAAAATTCCCATGGAGAAGGGAAAAAAGAATAGTGGGAGGATAGCTGCAGAGTAATACGTCTGGACTGAAGGTACTAGTCAGGCATGCTGGTGGTGCAGTGAATATATAATCAGGCTAATGATGCGGGAAGCATTTGCAGTGTTCCTTGATTTCTATAAGAAGGGAGAGGGGGATATGATAGAAATTTTCAAGTACCTCAAGGGAATCAACAATGTCCAAGAGAGTAGTATCTTTCAGAAAAAGCAATATGCAAGAACAAGGGGGCTCAATTTGAAGATACGGGGGGACGGCTCAGAGGTAATGTGAGGAAGTATTTTTTCACAGAGAGGGTTGTGGATGTGTGGAATAGCCTTCCTGAGGAAGTTGTGGAGTCAAGAGTAGTGGGGGAATTCAAGAATGCATGGGACAGGCATAAGGCAGTCCTAGTGGGGGTAGGAGGAAGTAGGCTGATGGTTAATTAGGATCTGCAGCTTATCCATCAGGTAGGAAAATGGGCAGACTAGGTGAGCCAAGCAGTCCTTATCTGCCGTCAAATTCTACGTTTCTATGTTTCTATAAGGCGTCAATAAAGGAACTTAAAGGAAGTAATGGTTATGGGTATGCTCAGTTTCATTGTTTTTGCTATTTGTTCCACAAGGAGGGCAGCGTGAAGCTGATAGCAGTCCTTTCAAAGCAATAATTAACTTTGGGCACTTTCAACAGGATGTAAGAGTAGCTTCTTAGAGCATATTTGCTTACTGTGTTTTGCAGGAGACAGTCTGAGACATATTGCTTGGATATTGCTCTGAATGTCCATATGGCAGCATTTCTGTCCCTCCTAAGCTGAAGCGAAGTCCATCCCACTGTTGCGTACACGGAGCAATGACGTGTGGTAAACAGAAGTCCTGTAATAAACCTCAAGGCTGTATGGCAGAGCGTATCCAATTTTGCAAGGTAGGAGGTGTAGCAACGGCTATATAGGAAATCCACATAGTCAATTACAGAAAGAAACGTTGCCTGGAGCAACCTTAACTTAGCTTCATTTGTGAGAAAGTGGCTGATCCTAAAGTAAAGACCAAGCCTCTGGCATAGTTTTTTCCCCCCTGAGTCTGATATGATTTCTGCCCTACCTAATTGCCCTGAAGAACTTTCAGGTTCATTATCTGAAATATCTACATTGTCAAATAGTGGTTGATACTTGTTTGAGGTTGTTGTAATAGAAATTTTGGAGACCTTCGACGCTGGTTGCATTCAGGCCTGCCTCCTCCTAGTAACCATTTTTTTCTGTTCTTTCTCTTTAGAAGAAGGTGGAGGAGGGAGCATAATAGTCACCTCTGAGGGGGTCTCTCTATTACCACCATTGCTTCCTCCACATCAGTGTTAACTATAACTACTGCTTCTTCTTCTAGTCTTGCAGGAACACTAGGTTCTGGTTGTTCAGTTACATTTTTTGTCTGTTCTGGTAAAGGGGGAGGGATCTGCATGTACCACCTCTGTTGGAGGGGCAGAATTTTTTTATTATTCACAGATCTTTCTGGGTTACTTCTAGCATTCTCCCTCTCTGTGCCATTGCTACCATAAGCCTCTGTTCCTCCAAATCAAGGGTGTAGGCAGCATACTCACTGTACACATTTGAGTACAGTTTTGTTGAGTGCCTGTCACAAACCATATGCCTTTCTGTTAACATTTTCATTTTAATCTGTAGTATTTGGGTTAGTTTAGGCCACTGAGAAGTGTGTCTGTTCAAACGTCTGTTGTTTAGGAGACAGATAAATGTATAACCTCTTTAGAGATTAGAGAAATCATCCAACAGCAATCTGACTTGTTTGGAATGGGGTACCATTTTGAGAGGATGTGTACATTTTTTAATTGGTCGGGTGCAACTGTTGGAGACTGTGTACAAAACAGAAACTTCTGGCTACACCCCTGCTCCAAATCCCCCGGCCCTGTTGCGGTGTGAGCAGCTTGAGTACACTTTGCATAGGAATGTCCTTTCTCTCCACATAAATTGCACACCACTTCACTTTTACACTGATTGTTGGTATAACCTAAATTGCCACATAGGGTACACCTTAATCTATCACATGCGTTACTAATGTGCTCCGGGGAGCCACATTTATAGCACATTCTTGTTTGTCCTGGGTAGTACAACACTCCCCTGTCTCCTCCCAAAAAGGAGGAGTCTGGCAAATGCTGTAACTCACCATTTTGTGTGCGCAGGATTACCCATACCCTCCACCCTCCCGTCTAAATGTTCTCCAAGTCAAAAACTGCCTCCGGGTGCCCCATTACTGTACATCTTTGTTTTAACCAGAAAAGAAGGTCAGTAACACTGACCCTCTCATTTCAAAATAAAATCAACTGTTTTTTGTGCTGGTTTTGTAAGGGAAATTACTTCAAAAGGAGACCATGAGGGAGAATATTTCACCTTATTGTATCTTATCCAAAATTGTTCCAATTCACTACTGAGTTTAAAGCTAATATCAAAAGAAAACTCACCAGATACATGTATTAGTGTATACAGTTCTGCTGCATTAAATTTTAAACTCTCTTAACAACACACAACTCTCATAAACCCTGTCAGGGAATATCTCCCCCAATAGAGAAGCCTCACAGCATTATGCCTTTTAGCCGGGTATACCGGTTGCTGAAAAAAAAGAGGCATAAGGCCATGACTGCCGTCTATCCCCTGGCCTGCCAGGTTTACTGTTTGTCCTGTCTGTGCAAAATTAGAGTCATTTGTCTCTGAAGGTTCAGAAATTTCACTAGGAGAGTCTTCAGGTCCAATCTCATTTTGCGCTTCATTCTTTTGCATTGCTCCCACTTGTTTAAAGTTCAAAATGGGATTCTGCGTTAGTAAAAGTTCCTGTGGGACTGTCAATGCATCTGTGTTATTTCCTACTACCTCCTTTTCCATACTTTGTACAGTTTTTGCCGTTACCAGGTTTTTAAATGTTTCGATGTTATTCAGTACAGCTTGCAAGCTTACGCCGGGTATTTTGATAGGCGCGAATCCCAAAGCCCACTGTCCTAAAGTTGGAGAACGAACCCATCCCGCAGCTTGCAAGGAGTGCTCCACTGACCAGGATTTGTTGTTGTCCTCCCCCAAATCTGCCCAGGACGCTCTGGGAGGAACCACTTTTTCCGTGTCCGTTCTTGCATTTTTTTTTTTGCAGAAAAAGAAAATACTGTAGCAGTTTCCTGATTACCCAAGTCTGTTTGAAAAATTATTTTCAGACTAGTAGTAGTAACTTCAGCCTTTGCAGTCCCTTGCTTATCCTGGGATGCTCCTTGACAACTCATGGCGTTCAGTTTCAACAGCTGTTGCTTTTGCCATATCAAGTGCGGCACTTACTTTTTTCTCTTTTTTTTTTTTTTTTTTGTATTTTTCTTCCTCTGATTTCAGTAAAGCAGCAATAACCTCCACTGTTTATGCTGTTTCTCCCGAAACTGATTCTGAAGTCAGTAATTCATCATTTTCTTGCTGGATCACCACTTCCTCAGTCTGGTCACTTATCTGCTCAGTGAGTCCTGCTGCATCATAGACTACTTCTGTCTCAACTACTCCCACCACTGGGAGCGAGACCACCTCCATAGCCATACCCACATCCTTCTCCATCGTAGTCTAGACAGAGACTGACACAGCCATGGCCAGAGTTCCCCCTACAGGTCAGCAGAGGAATTTCCCTGGTGTCCTGGCCAAATTTCCCCCAGTCACTAAAAATACCATCAACAGTTTAAAATGTGGTTCAGTTTCAGTTGGCCTCCATCTGTATCCCCCTTCCCCCCAGGACAAGGCTAAAAATAGGCAAAAAATTGTCTAGTCCTCCCTCCCGGTCAACAAAAGCTAAATAAATAAATAAAAAATACCTGTGGAAACCAAGTTTGTCTGGGCCAGAATGGTCAACCAGAATTAGAGTGGCTTGTTCTACCCTGAGCATCATGAATACATAGTGTATTAGGGGCACTGGAGGGATGGTGCAGAGGAACTTTCCTTACCAAGAGAGGGACAACACATCTCATCAAAAAACTCCAGGCCCTGGAGCAAGTGAGCAAAAACACGTCAGCTTTGCACTGTATGGGGAAGCAAAAAGATCCAGCTTGGGTGGCTCCAAATGAAAGAAGAGCTCAGCAACCACGTCATCCAGTAGTTCTCAATCAAGGGATAGAGCAACCAGCCTGCTGAGAACATCCACCAGGGCACTCACAGAGTTGGACAGGAAAGTGGCCACTATGTGTATATGATGTCCTACAGCTCACTCCAAAACCGGTATTGTTTCCCTGCAGAGGGGAACAGGCATGAGTCCCTCCTTGCTTGCTGATGTAGTGCAAGACACATTAATGGTCCATCCGCACCACTAAGGGGATGGCACTGAATGTGGAGCAAAGACCTGTGCCGAAAAGAACATCCCTCATCTCCACAGTGTCGATGTGGACAGTGGTGTGTCATAGATCAAATACCCTCAGTCCCTAAGGAAGCTAGGTTGGCACCCCACTCAGAGTAAGGAGGGAGAGCACTGACCAGAGGACAGCCTTCAGACACATAAGGTGACCCAAGCTGTAAATCACTGACAATTTTTTTTTTATTTCAGCATCCCCTTGGGGAAGCAGTGACCATCTTTGACACAGCTGTGAGGGAGAGTGGACTGCGGAGTACATGATCTCCCACTGTCAATCAGGACAAAGTGGCAACCAGGAAAAGGGGGGAAAAAAGAGAGGCGCTGCTTCAACTCGGCAATTAGAAGGAGGGAGGGAGCCAACCGGACAGAAGTCTCTAGGCACATAAGGTGACCGGAGCTGTAAATCACTTTAACTTTATTTCTTATTTCAGAGTTACTTGAGGCAGCAGGTTCAGAGTTTGGGGAGAAGCGAAGGCCATCTTTGGCAAGGCTGTGAAGGACAGTGTATGGTGGAGCACATGACCTCCCGCAGCCCAAGTTTGTGGAGCTGCAGTTTTCTGAGACACATTCTGGAGCCTGAGGTGCTGCTTTGTCTGCACACATCTCTCTGGATTAAGGGCGGAGGTCAATGAGCTCCATTCTGAGCTGGCTAGGATCCAGAGAATCTCTTGTCTCGCCCAGGGGCCACCAAGTCTGCTGCCATTTCCCCAGAGGTTGCTTAAACAAAGGAGGGCTGGCTGGACCTTGGTGAGCTCCGAAAGGGTGGGTGTAGCAGGTCAGGGGCACATTCCTCGGCCTGTGCCACTATGGAATTCCTTTGTCATTTTGGCAGGATGAGACCTCTGTGAGGAAGCACCCATAACGGCAGCAAGGGAGGATGTGAGGGTCCTCCAAAGGGGTGGCCCCAAGGTGGGAGGTAGAGGACCCCAACAGAGGCGAAAGCAAGGTGGACTCAACTGGCAGGTGGTAGATTTGGGAGCAGGAAGAGGTGGAGAGAGGGAGGTTAGGTGCCCACCTGATGCCTTGGCTTTGAAAGCTGCTATTACATAGAAGTATAAGTTTGGTAAGGATAATCTGCCTCTGTCTTTTGGAAGTTGTAATTTGGCAAGTGCTACCCACTGGGATCTCCCTTGCCAAAGAAAATGTGAAACTGACAGTTTCCAATGGGAGAATTCTCTGTTAAATGGGAAGAAGGGTATATTATTTAGAAAGTACAACATTTTAGGGAGGATTATCATCTGTATAGTTTGTACTCGCTGTACTAAAGATATAGGAGTGGGGTCCCCCTAAATAGGTCTTCCTTAATTTGTCCAAATAAGGAGTCATTATTTAAAGTGCATGTCTGATATGGGTCGGGTGTAATAATAATTCCTAGGTATTTTAATTTTGAGCACTGCCAGCAGCAAGGGTAGGCTTGTTGCAAGTCTATTGAAGGGGTAAAGTTAATCAATAATACCTCCGGTTTTGTTGGGTTTATTTTAAAGCCCGTGAGGTCCTCTATTAATTTCAGTGCTTCCTCTAAGGCCGGCAATGATTCTTCAGGTTTTGTAAGGTACAAAAGCAGATCATTGGCATAATATGCAATTTTATGATGGGTATTCACTTTTTTTTATACTTATATTTTATTGTTTTAGCTTAAAAACAATTACATACAAGGCACTCATGCCAGATAACACATTGGAAAGCATCATCATACATTCAATGTAACAGATTGATTTTATCTAAGCATTCTTATTTACAATATAAGGGGGGTGTTCTTTACTTATAATGTCCCGAATAAAGTCCACAAAAGAAATAGGCTACACCCCACAAGACTTTGAGTGGTCAAACCAAGAAACATAAAAATGTGTTCCAAACATTTTAGAAACAACAACCAGTGTTTATATGACCCTCCTCCGATCATGGGTTTCCTTAAAGAGAGTAGTTTTCAAACTGCTAGAACAGGTTAACAATAAAGAAAAAAAACATTTGCATCAGGTATTCAATTCCTATACTATAGTATACTAGAAACACTGCCTTTATAGACCATTATAGGACTGGGCAATGAGAAAACATTAAGTTAACAGCCCACAAATTGCCCCCTAAATTCAAGAAGCAACTCCGCAGTAAGATAAACCAGTACAAGAATATTGATGCCCTATTTCAAACAGCGATAAGGCCGAAAGTTATTCATTTTTCTGGAAGAGGCAAAAAGTATACTATATAATATACTAGCTTTTAAATGGCAGTCAACAATTTATGAGAGAAGAAAATCCCCCGACAGAGGGTAACCTCCTAATAATCAAGTCTCTTCTTCAGAATCAGATGATTTTGGTCGCCTGAATCAGTCAAACTCTGCAGCTAGGGCCTTGGCTTTGTTCCTCGCCTCTCCTGAACCAGTGTACTGGTAGGTCAATCCTCCATAATGGATCCGCAGATAAGCCAGCATCAGAAGTGAATGCGCTACCCCCAGGCTACGCAGTTTGGCCTGCACCCCATTGAATTTCTTCCTCCTCGCCCTGGTGGTGAATGAAAGGTCTGGACATATGTGCACAGTGGCTCCTTGAAAATTCAGCTGGCAAGCATTTCAGGCCTTTTGAAGCACTCCATCTCTAATTGCTGGGCTCGATGTGACCACAGAGAATGGTGAGGTGAGATCCGATAAGCCCATATTAAATTTTCTGTTGCTAAGCTTGTTTGGAGACTTAAAGCTGTCGGCAACCATTCCTGAATGAAATACAACACACTGTCACCCTCTACATTTTTGAGAAGTCCAACAATTAAAATACTGGAGGCTTTCTGCCAATTCTCTAAGGCCTCCAACGGATATTTGAGCTGGGTATTTTCTTGGATCAACTGGCTCGAGGATGTAAGTGCCTTTGCGGCCATAGATTCTGCCGAGGTTGCCATCTTAGCAACGGTAGCTATTCTAGCCTCCTGTTCTTTGAACTTGGTCAAAATTGACTTCATTTTGGCATCAATAGCCTGCATTGATTTTTGTAGAGCTTGCCAAGGTGGTTCCAGCTCAGACATTGATTTTGTCGCAGCAGCTGCAGACGTTGTCTCCACCGACTGAGATCTGGCATTAGGTACCGATCCTTTATTAGTGCAGCCCATTATTTCAAGTAAGGTATCAAACTGATCCTCTGTAGCTCAGGAATCCCAATCCAGTCATAGGAATCCAATTTATCTCCTTAAAATTGCTGTTTTTATAAGTTGAAATGTAGTTGATCAGAGAGCTCTCACCAAAGACTGCTTGTCAGTGGGCATACTCAACAGCGCCCCCATGATGGGTATTCTCAATTTTATAACCTGTAATGGAGGGAAGGTAGCATAAATATTGGGCAGTAGGCTGAGCATATAAGGCAAATAAATATGGTGGGAGACGGCATCCTTGTCGGGTGCCCCTCTGAACGGAAAAGCAGGGGGAGAGGGAGCCATTTATTTTTACTATAGCTTCAGGTCTATCATACATTCCTGATATTTTGTCCAAGAAGGCAGGAGGGAACCCAAACTTTGACAGCGCCCCACGCAGGAAAGTCCAGAAGACCCTGTCAAAGGCCTTCTGGGCGTCCAAGCTTAAAATCATGAGTGGGTGTTTCTGCCAATGGGCATGATTAATGATCTACAGAGTTCACTTTATGTTGTCGGTAGTCTGCCTGGTCTTTATAAATCCAGATTGGTTGGGATGTATCAACTGGGGGAGAATATCATCTAATCTATGTAGTATAATACTTGTATATATTTTATCATCTTGATTTAGTACCAGTATTGGGCGATATGAGTCACACATGGCTGAATTAGTGGTGTAGCGCCAAGAGGTAGGGCAAATTCCCTTGGCATGATCCTCAGACATAGTGTCCAACAGCGGATCCTTAATGTACTCAAAGGCCTTTTTATATAATTTGGTGCTGTACCCATCGGGACTGGGTCTCTCTCCATTTTTAAGTTTTTTGATAGTTTTGGAAAGCTCCAGAAGTGAGATCTGACCCATCAGTCTCTGGATATGTGCCTCACTCAGGGAGAGGAGAGAATGTTTCTCGAAATTTTTTTGAAAAGACTCCTGGTCTGGGGATTAATCAGCCTTGTACAGTTCTTGACAAAAGTTGCGGAATATCTCGAACGTTTTAGGAGTAGAATAAGCACGATCTATTCAGATATTTAATTATCTCACTTCTGAAACATGAAACCTGATTGCTTGGCTCTCTGACAGCAATTTGCTTATGAACTAGAATATACTGCTTAGAACACTGTGATTGTAAACATACATGGTAGAACAGTACAAATCAATTAGCTGTCAAGTATTGTATATAGTTGTGTTCTATGCCTTGTCTCTCTTGTGTATTGTGCCAGAATGAGGATTTAAAATAGGCAATCCCCTTAGGTGTTCTATTTCACTCTGTCCTTTCTCCTTTTTTTTTCTGACTATCCTTTCTTTTCCCTATCAGGGTGGCCAACCTGATATCTATTTTCTATTCTTTTCTATCCCCTATTTGTTAAAATGCCTGTGTTCCCATTTAAAAGCAGCTCCTGAAAAATAACTGGTGCCTTAAAGAAAGAGCATTGGTTCCCTGCTGCTGCTAGCAGTATGTTGAATTTGGTCCCAGCTGATGTGTGTTTTGAAATGATTGTTTAACCACCAGGAGTGGTTTCTTATAAAGAAGACATAGCTCTGAAGTGGATGCAGAATTACAAAGAATGTACAAAATCTGCCCCTGTTGTTTCATGCTCCTGTGTCTTGCAGCAAGTGTGTAGACTGAGCTAACTCAGTCGGGGAACTAGAAAAACACTCCTTAGAAAAACTGAAGGGAGTTTAAGTACATAAAACACCTGTGATGCCCATATAAAGAAATGCTGCAGGTATCAGGTACAGCAAGAGCTAGCTTTGCTGTCAAGCAAAACAGGGCTGAAAATGAAATGGGAGCCGATGGCTGAAAGTTTTCAGCCAACAGCTGTTTTACAAAGCTAAGTTTGGTACAGAAAATGTTTATTTCTCTTAAAAAAGCAGTAGGTTCCTAGTGCTTGCAAGAGTAAACAGATAAGGAGCTCGCCCTTTTCTGCTTACATTTTTCAAGCCTAGTGATAGCTACTGAATATTTTCCTTCTGATTTAAAATATTACAATGAGCCAGAAATAAAAGAAAAAGGGTCATTACCTGATGATGTTTCCAGAGGTCCTGCTATAGGGCTGGCAGCTCCTGAACTGACTGTATTTATGGGAGAAGCAGTCAGTGACATCACAGTAGGGGAGGAGTCAGCTCCCAAGTGTGATGTCATGCCCTGTAATTAAGGATTTATTTAGCCTTTTTTTTCAGAAGTGAGACTCCTTAAGAGCCTGTATGATGGACATAGAGACTTGCATTAAGCTAGGCAGGCTAGGACATTGTTTTATGAAATTTAGAGGTTAAAAAATAAAGTGTTCCTGCTAATTGATGTTGTCATCTGACCTCTGATGTCATGTCAGGCTGCCACAAAAGGTTGTCCACCAGAGGGCTAGAGAGATAGATAGGAGAGAGAATATGGAATATGGTCAGTTGCTTTCTGATCAGAGACTGAGCAAGAGCTAAGAAGAGCTGAGTGTGGAGGTTTACACACTGTCAAGAAGGAAGGTCTCAGGAATTCTTTTGATTTGATGCTTAATGGAAGAAGAATGATGTCCTGATGATTTACATTGGTGTGAAGAATTAACACCCTCTTATTTTCCTTTTTGTAAATATCCTTTATTTTCTTTATTTTGCTTTTTGGACAATAAATTGACAAACGCAGAATATGTGTTTTTTATGCACTATATTACAGTTGTCTGTCTAAATCTGTTATAAAGAATCCTTGCTACCACATGTATATCTACAATGTACGTATTGTCACACTGGAAAAAAGAAACATCTTAAATAAAGAAAGTTAAAAAAAAGTAGTAGAATAAGTATATCCCCCTGATGTTGGGTTTCTAATTTTAGTAACCGTAACTTTTTGCGTTTGTGTACGCAGGCGATATGCCAGCAATCTCGATGCCCGGGCACCCCCCTCCCATAGTAGCAGTGACGCAGCCAGAGCTGTGCCTGTTCTGTATGTGCCATTAAGAGCTTCTGGATCTCATTCCGGGTTAGTAACAAAAGGTCCAACACTGAATGGTCCCCCTGCATATGAGCTTGCTGCAAGAATTGTAGTCTGTCCTGTAACTCTCAGAAGTGTATTTCGGCCTGTCATTTTTTGCGAGAAGCATATGCAATTATATGTCCCCTTAATACTACTTTTAATGTGTCCCATATTACCTGTGGGGAGACATCAGGGCCAGAGTTATCTCATGAAATCTCAGCAGATTTCTCTTTTAGGAGATCTATAAAAGCCTGATCCCCAAGCAGAGAATTGTTAAATTTCCAGATTGTACTCTTTGGGCATCTCATCAGAGATTAATCTAATTTGATCAGTGTATGGTCCGAAAGGTGAATGTTATGGATTTCTGCATGGTGTATTAAGTCTTGATGCTTCCCCTCTATCCAAAAATAATCTAATCTGGAATAGTGGCGATGGGGGAAGGAATAAAACATAAAACGGTGTTGTGCTGAATGTAATTGCCACCAGGTATCTACCATGCCCAAGTCATGCAAAAGACGTTTAAGATGTTTTTGGCTGAATGTCACGGGGTGGGTTTAGAGGCAGTGGAGTCCAGGGTGGGATTCATTAAACAATTAAAATCTCAACCAATAACCAGCATTCCTCTCTTCTGAGACATAACTGTGTCAAACAGTTGCTGGATTGCAGAGGCATCTGTTCCTGGAGGGATGTATATACTGCACACAGTTAATTCATGTTCCTGATATGTACCAGTTATCAATGCCTGTCTGCCCTCCGGGTCCATGTATTGGCTGAAGAACTGAAGCTGGGACATTTTGGGGATTAGAATTATAACCCCTCTCTTCCGCCCCCTCTTATAGGAAGATTCTATTACCTGGAAGAATCTGAATTTTCCCAATTTGTGGTGTTCGGCCTGTGACAAATGTGTCTCCAGTAGGAATAAAAGATCTCGCTGGAACCTCTTCAACGCTGTCAGTGTTCTGTTGTGTTTATTGGGCCTGTCAACCCATTCACATTGTGTGAAATTAAACGAAACAGAATACCCATAATCCGTTTGGAGGAGTTGATAGGGTGATGGCCCATTCCCATTCCGGACTCCGATGCCAGGAGGAGAACCATAAGTTCAAATCAATCTCTCTAGACCCTTTCCGCATTAGACACAATAATACATGTCCTTGTAAATCTGGGATATCATTTATCTTTGTGCCTTGTGGGAGGCTGGTACCATCTGGGGATAAAGGAAAAAGGAAAACCTTTTGCCAACTGGGCATTAAATAATAAAACTGGGAAATGGAGGGTTTCAACCTCTCTTTTACCCTATGAACTATATTACAATGGATGACTTACAACTTGGGTCGGGCAATCTGCCCTCCCAGGAGCCGACGTATGCAGCAAGATGATGCTAGTACTTTAGCATCTTTGAGGATCAAGTCTCCATAATTTGGGAAAGGAATAGGGATTAGAAGGGTAACCCAAACCAGCCAAATGTAAGAAAGGTATAGGAAGTGTGTGTGTGTGGGGGGTGCACTGGTTCCATGACTGCTAGTCTACAGTCACCCGGCCAGCCCATCCCATTCTGAACTTCGGGGCAATAAATCTAATCCATATGCATCTCCTATATTGTGCTTATTCATATTTTAACTAACTTATCCTCTCTCTCCTGTTCAAAAAGGTTCAAACATATTTTAAAGTCATTGTGATAACTCAACAAATATTAACTTAGGATCACAGGTAGTTCTCCTTTCCAAGAGGTGCAAGAATTAAACTTAGTTAATGCTTACATAGTAAGGATATGAACTGAAATCTAGTCCCCTCTGAAAAATAAGTTTGGTTTGCAAAGGTAGCACTTGGTCCATTTCAAAAGTTCCAAATTTTCTGAGGCATAGTTGTCCAATACTAATATTATTTGTAAAACTATGTAAAGAACAAACTCTAATATTTTCCCCAAGTCTCACTTCGGGGTAATGCTTAGTCTGATCTCTTGATTCTTTTCTTTTTCTTTTATTTCTTTTCCTCTTTATGGGCTAAAAAGAAGAGCTTATAGTAAAGGTAGAAAACAAGTGATTCTCCAAAGTCCCCTGCATTCAATAAAACGTCCAGGTTGTCCTTCCCCCTGGTACAGCTTTTGTTTCCTCCAGCTAAGATGCCTGCGTGCTCTGGCCCCGACTCCCCCCCCCCCGAGGGGATGAAAGGGAGACCCCCAACTCCCATAGAGGACATCCCAGAGGAGCTTGCCAGTCAGCCCACGGTCCCTTCCCGGCACTCTCAACCCTCCCTCCATGTATCAAAGTGTCTATTTGGGGTCTCCAGTAGCCCCGAGACTAGAGCAAGAGATCGGGGCCCACCCAGGTCTCCCTCTATAGCTGCATTGGGGGCACCACATGCCCAAGGGATCCTGCACCCCTCTTCTCCCCCCCCAGGAAGCCTGGGAGAGACCCCAGGGGTGGGTACTCCTAGCCACTTTCTAAACTGGGCTCAGGGACGGGCTCAGTGGAGGGCCCCCGCAGGCAGTCCTCCTTAATTCATTGCCTGATTTATGTCAGTCAATCTGTGGTCAATTGTTTAACTTTCCATGCTCTACAGCTCACTGATACCTCCAGGAGTTGGACAGAGCCATGACGCAATTAGGCCCAGGTTTCAACAGCCTGCCTCATAAGGAGGCCAGGCCTCTCGAGAGGGTGTTATCATTCTGAGCCCTATTTAACAGGCCATATATATGAGGGAGTCGTAGGAAGCATCCCTGCACCTGGAGATCCAATCCCATCCTCCCCCTTAAATATAGTCTCACCCCCACTTCGATGGCCAGGACCCCCTAATTATTATGTCCTATTAAGTGGACACTGAATTTTAATGGGGTACTACTTTCCCCCATCCTCCCCAAGGTATGGAAGCTGCCTTCTATCATTGAGACCAGGGTTCTTCTGGACTACACTGTGGGAACTCATCGCCACCACCCTCCCGCTCCAATCCTGACTTCACCTTAAAAAGTTATGTGCCAAGCACCCCGGTACTCGGGGGAACCCACAATTCTTGATTGGCTAGGGAGGAGAAGAAGCCAGGTCTGGCCCGGGCCACCCCGAGGCGCCCTGCCAGGAAATCACCCCACCCGTTAGTCCCCCACGAGAGGAAAGAGGGCCAGGAGCCACCATCAACAGGCACCACATCCCCAGAGTTACTGCAGGGGAGGACTCTAAATCTGAAATTAAAAGTTACAGCACCTTCAACTTCAAGTAGATCACGAGTCTGCAAGAGGAGCTACCGATAGCCAGCATTTCAGTTCCTGTAAAGCCACATGTTGAACCTCCGGGTTCCTCTCATAAGTGCACAGATTTAGTCTTTTAATTGGGTCTCTCCTGGGGAGTGGCGCTCCAGTTTGGATCTTATCCCCACACCACTGAAGATCTTCACGCGCCTCCATCACTGAATCGTACTGCTTCTGGCCCGAGGGGTACTGAAGTACAAGTCTAGCAAGATAAGGAGTGTGAAATTTTAGTTTATTTTTGCACAGAACCTGAAATAGTGGAATGTATGCCCAGCGCTGTTGCATTGTGCTAGTAGCATAGTCATCATCTATGAAGATCCGTGTCTGTCCATAAAATATTTTTCAGAGCGACCAGACTTTCCTCAAAATTTGCTCCTTTACTGTGTATCTGGTAAAACGGACTATGTTGGATCTAGGTCTTGCTGCAAGATCGGATGGTTTGGGGCCTAAGGCTTGGTGTACCCTTTCCAAATCAAATGATGAGTCTTCCAAGGATAAGAAGGTGTGCAGGAGTGTCTCAGTAAAGTCCATGATCTCAGTTCCTTCTGAATTTTTGGGGATCATGTAAATTCTGATGTTCTGGCGACGATTCTGATTCTCAGCATCTTCTTGGCACTCTATTGTAAGTTGACGTAATTGTATAACTTGAAAGATTGTCATCTGCATTTGTTTCAATTGTTGGGATTGATCAGCCGATGCGGTCTCCAGGCCTGAGACCTTAGGGTCTAGATTATTTAAATCGGTCCGTATCGCTTCTTGGGCTAGTTTATACTGCGCTATCTCTTCTTTCACTGTCTTATTTCTGCTAGTATCAGGCCTAGTTTCGAGTTCATGCTAGCTTTTTTCTTTTGTTTCTTTCCATGAGATCTCAGTTCAGGCTGCCGAAGTGATTGTTGCGATATAACTGAGGCCTCTGAATTGGAGAGATCTGTTACTGACTGCGTGGCTTATTGTTTTAAGATTAAATATTTATTTATGCCCCCTGGTTGTTTTCGGGGTGCCATCATTTGCCTGTTTACTTGAGTCAGTGGAAATCTTTCTTTTTAAGTTGACTGAGAGTGAAAATTGGGAGCGCTGGTCAGGAGTCTAGAACTTAAGCCGCCATTAAGCCAAAAGCTACACCGGAAGTCAGTATTACCTCCTTTCTTCTGCTGTAAATATCCCTCCTGGTATATCCCAGCATCCTTCATAGACTTAAAAGAATAAAAGGATTAGCACTCATCTCCCTTGCATGGGGACTTGAAAATTAACATTTAAGGGCCGTAGAACAGGCTGACAGATGGACACTGCATGTCTTTGAAATCCACAGTGCAGAACAGCTAATTTATTGAAAGTACCATACAAATTTCATGCAAAATAAGCAGGAAAAAAAGCTTAAAGCAATTTTAGAAGACCAGCATATCCAGTCCCCAGGATGCCAGCTTGGTATTCAGATGTCCCAACAGACATTTTGCACACTGTGCATCAGAGTTACGCTGTTCAGTTGACTAGCTGCCCTTTAAGTTCAAGTAGAGGATAACAATGTACTGTTGCTTAGCTACAAAGAAGCCATCTGGCTGTCAGTCTCCATAGATGTCTAAATGTCAAGACAGTTTTTTAAGTACACAAACACACACACACACCAGAAGACATGTAATTAATATTAAAATATTATCATGTGCTAGACTAGGAGGTGCAAAATCAGCATGAAAGAATTCATTTTCAATCGCTGATGCTCCAGTTCAGTTCTAACTCCTGTGTGCAAAAAACATATAAAAACAGGTATTAAAACATCTTCTTCAAAACATTTATGTCTCAAATACTAACCTTGTGTAAAGCTGACTACGAAATCTCAAGTCCCTTATGAAGGGGGGACAGGGAACGAAGGGTGGAATAGGCAAACAAGAGGGAGTGAAGAGGAGCACTCACAATACAAGTTCTCTGCTGATGCATATCTGTGATTTAACTAATTTTCTTCAGAAACAGTTTAATTTCAGATTTTCCAGTCAATCCCAGCCACTGTAAAGCCCCTAATTTATAGATCCAGAACTGTTCCCTTTTGTTCAACTTGTTCTTGAAATCCCCACCGACAGGTTCTTTTTTCACTTTGTCTAGTCCAATAGCCTTAATAGAGAGCTGTTCCATTTTTTAGTCTTCTGAGACTCTCGATGTACTTATGAACAAAGCACTACCATGCCAAGGAGTTCTCTGAACTAGGGATTGTTTTAAACGTGAATTTGCCAGAGATGCTCAGGTATTACTAAACCCTAGAAAGAGAGGACATAAACAGAACTAGTGCACTTTATTATATGCAGGATTAAATGTTTCAAGCTTAGAGAAGAATTTTATCTTGAAGAAAGGAAGCCGGTAATGTGGAGCGTAACAGCACCAGAAGCAATGACCTGATTAATACCAGTGGTACGTGTTTTGCTGACTCGATGCAAGAAAATCCCTTTTTGGCCAATACATCTGTTGGGACAACTAATATGACTGTGGAAGCCACAGTAGGAATGGGAGCTGTGGAAATCAACACACAAACCACATTTATCCATTTAGAACAAGTAGCAATTCGAGCCAGAAAGCTCTACTGGCAAAAATTAAACTAGGAAGCATATCTACAAGTTATAAGAGTACCAAGAGGGTTACGAATAGTCAAGTGGCCAGCAGGAGGTAGGGAGAGAATCCCATTCATGAAGGAATGGGAAGACATACTCCACAAAGTATCCACAGATGTAATTAAATGCATTTTAAAAGATGTACCCAAAATTCAGGAGGAGGTCAAAGGTGAACTCCAAAACAAGTAAGAAGTGGTCAACAAATTTACTGGTGATCCCAATTCCTCAAGATTCCAAACAGAATTAAAAGGATACTAAGAACAATTTGACAAAAAAAAAAAAACTAAGAATATTAAATAGAATAAATTCCTCGGAGATCAAAGGGACTATGAAGCAAACAAAATATTCAGTTGGAAAAAGACTACACATATAACAGTACCAGGTGCACCACATTCCATTTTGAGAACTGGAAATAATGAGGATAGGGACTTCCGGTGATGTCAGCGACCATGATAGTTGGGCAAAGCTAGAGCTCTCCATGTCTACTCTGCTAAACCAGCCTTAAAATCATATCTAAGGACTTAAAAACCACTAAATCTCATCTACAAGGCTGCATTTCTTCAATGGGGAGGAAAAGATATAACCAAATACTGGAGGCTGCGATGGATGCAGAGGGATCCAACTCCCCAACACCAGCAGTGAGATCTTCTCCCAAGCAAGCATGGTGACAGTTAGCCACAAATTGACAGGACCCCTACTGAAGAAACAAAAGCTTGCTCTCACTCTTGAAGAGCTTGGAGTCTTTTGAGCTGGCACAAAAAAAGATTTTGCCAAAGTGTGTGCTGAAATACAAGATCTCCAACAAACTACTGCGGACCACCAAGTGGCTATCTCGGAGTTAGATGGGAGGGCAGACTGGGGAGGTAGACTCCCACTGGAAGTTTACTCATAAATACAAGCCCTCTCTGCAAAATGTGAAGATTTCTAAGGCAGATCTCATCAGAAAAATATCAGAATTTATGGATTCCGAGAGTACATAGAGGGCAACAATCTGGTGGTCTTTCTGGAAACCTTTTTCTGATAGAAATTAGACTTACCACCAGATTTTCCTTTCCAGACTGAATGGGCCCATTGAACCTTGGGCCCGGTCCCTACCCACACTCAACAGAGGCCTCAATCAGTTGTTCTGCAGTTTCTATCGTGCACAACCAAGCAGCAAGTTTTGACAAGACTATGAAAGTTGAGTCTTTTTTTTTGAGAGGGTAAGAATTTATGCAGATGATTACTCTACCGCCGTGATGGAGCAACGTTGGTGATTGGGTCCTCTTATAACTTTACTACGGGAAAAAAAAGTACGGATTCACACCCCTTTTCCTGCAAAACTCAGAGTATTTTTCCCTGAAGGCTCTATACCATACGAATCCCCTGAGGCAGTCTAGAAAGGTCTTAAACAGAAGGGCTTTAACCTGCCCATGCCTCCACGATCCAGAGCCCACTTATATTCCAGTGGAGAATCGGTTCCATCATCTCAGCAGCCTTCACAAGATCGGAAGTAACACGCTGCTTCCACCCTTAAAGATATACAAGCACTCCTACACACTTTCAGAAAAACTTGAAATCTGGATTTTCGTGACAAGTTACTACGTTCTCCCTGGCTGATGTCAGCATTCAGCTGCCTACTGCTGAAATGTCCTCGACTCTTCGTGGCTTCACGCTGTGCATTTAATTTCATCTTACCTGAAGAGGCCTTTGGTCCTTCTCCCAACCAAAAATTATACCAGTTTCCAAGTCTCTCTAACAGGTAGCGCTATGCATGTGGTCCTTGCAGAGTGTGAGTCTGGGGGGGGCCCATATAAAGCCAATACTGTCCTTTGTGGTGGAAGCAGCCTGATGATACCTGGGACCCTCTCTTTAATTAATATATACAAATGCTAATATGCATAATTTGGTAAGGCTGTAGAACTCTGTTGGGGGGGAGAGTGCTCGGCAAGACTGCATCCTACCATCGTGGGGTTTGCTGGCCACTTCTCTCCTCCTCCTGCTTCACGCTGAGCTTTATTAAAGCTCTACTCCACTAAAATTACAAATGGCTGCTCAGAATAGCAGTTATATAGCATTCACTTCAGGGAGCCCTTACCAATACAGACATATGGGAGGATAGTGACCCCCACATCTGAGAGCTGTACCCACCCACCCCCCTTTTGGGGGGAGGACACCTCTCATCCTTGAGGGTAGCTTGCTGTGACTATAATTAACTTGTTCACCTCTTTCTTAAAATGGCTTTTGGGTGGCGCCCTGCACCCACCTGAACTGCACATGCACAAATGATTTTTGCAGAACAGATATACCGTTTTTGTTTTTTCAGATATTAGACAGCTCGGTTCCTTACTATTTTTGTTCAGTGAAGACCAAGTGAACAGTTTCTACTGGTGGTTTACTAGTGACACTTGCAATAATGCCTCTAAATATGGGAATGGAAGTAACATAGCTTAGTGACAGTTATATCTCTTTCCAGTTCCCACTACTATCCAGGATATGACTTTTCCACTCCTACAGTCTTACCGATTAATTTTAACCCAGAGTTCTTGTTGACTGGGTATCTCCCCTCTCCCCTGCAGGAGACGACATGGACTCTAACCATTTTCCAGATGAACTATAACAATTTTGATTGGGTTAAGAATGGTGCAGTGTCTTAGTAACTGAAAACTATTCTTTGTTTTGTTATATAGACATAAAAAGATGGCTATACTATCTCCCGAGGTTATGACAGTCCTTGCAGTAGTGGTCCGTATGACACCTTGCCCTATATCCCAACTAAGGTTACTCTCCTCCTCACTCTGAATGAATCAGTATCAGTGCTGGAGTCAGTACCAAAACTAAGTCAGTACCAAAAATGCAGTCATAGTATTACGACTCTTCTGTCTGGTTCTGAATGCTCACCCCACTTCATGGCTCCTGACAATCCCTTATACCCCACGTTACCCCCTCCCCCCCAGGTGGAATACCTCTACCTTTAGGAGACCTGAACCCTACACAGGGCTCACCCATTCTCCTCTTGAAGGATGACTGCTGGACAGAAGCAACTTGCCCTTCATATTACAGGGTGTCACCATTCCGACACCCCTGCCTTAGAAGTCAAGCACTCCCTCTTCTTTTTACAAGATAGACTTGGCTCATTATATCTGATACAGATCCATCTCCCCATGCCTTATAGGCCTAGAACCATCTTTCTCCCACTCTAGGAGGGCTGTTTGGACCCTACCAGTAACCCCTTCCCCAATTAAGGAAGCAGAGTATGTTTCACTCTCCCTAGTTCAGTGTTCTGTGTTTATGTTTACTCTGATGTTACTTCGTTTCATGTTATTATGTGACAGCTGTATGCAACCCAACATAAGTATTTTAGGTGATATTGTCCAGACTACGGTTAATTATGACTTACCAGCCTACATGAACATCCTGGTCAGTGTCTGGGTTAGGTTGGGATCTCGGAACCACCCGCTGGCTATTATATGGTTCCACCCTGCCACCCAGAGATGACTGGGAAAAGGTTCCCATTTTGATTCATAAACTACAAAAATTACAATCAGCTGATTACACATTACATTGGTTCAAACACTATTTAACAGGCAGAAATCAATTAGTGAAAACTGGTACTGTTAGGTCTATGGTGAAAGAAATCCAAACTGGAGTACCACATAGCTCAGTTCTAGGTCCACTCCTGTTTTCAATACGTGTAAACAATCTACCACACATCTGTAAAAGTGTATCCACTATAATGTATGCAGATGACAGAGTATTACCCTGTACAGGAAAGACAGGAGCGGACACAGAACTAAAAATGCAACCAGCCTACTGGAACCTGCAAGAGTGGTTTGTGGAAAATAAAATATTACTAAACGAAAAGAAAACAAAGACTATGATCTTTGGAACTAAACAAAGGTTGCAAAACACCACCATGAAAATAATAAGGAAAAATTATGTGTAGTTGGAAGAAGTAGAGACCTTTGAGTACTTAGGTATAACATTAGGAAAGACATTATCCTTTGATGAACATATTACAAAGGTAACGAGTAAAGTTAATAGGAAATTAGGTTACCTACATAGAAATACAAATAGTTTAACAGAAAAGGTAAAAGGAACAATAGCACAACAAATGCTTATGCCAGCCTTGGCGTGTAATTTACTATTGTTAACAAATGCTTCGTACTCAGTGTTGCAAAGGTATGTAGTCATTTTTAACGACATCTTTAGATTTGCAACAGAGAGTAGTAAAATTGAACATCATTGCAGTTTGTATAGAAAGTTTGGAACTTTGCCACCTCAACAGAGAATACAGTATTCAGCAATAATGTTCCTGTATAAACCTTTAAAACAGGAAACACCAAAGGTATTGTACGACAGGTTTAAAAGTGTGAATAAAATTAAAACACTTAAGACAACTTCATTGAAATTATTTGAAGAAAACAAAAGAAATACCGAAGTGACTGATCGATCACAACAAACTATGGCCCAAAACCTTTAAACAATCTGATAAAAAAGTGGGACTGATGTCAATGAAAAGAAATGCACTTTCAAAAATGGGGTTAGAAATGATTTAGAAGTTCAAGCAATATGTTGTTGCAGTAACAACATTTGAAGTTTGTATAAACAAATGTAATTATAATTGTAAATAATGGCCAGGATATTCAGATTGCACCGGGCAGTGGCGTAAGCCTGGGCGCAGTGCAACTGTGATGCGCCGGGGCCAGGTCCAGGTGATATTCAACGGTGCTGGGCCATGGCGCAGCACCATTGAATATGGCATGGGCAGCACACAATCTGCGCATACCGCAGTGACACTGTACTGGCACAAGCCACTGACAGGGAGCACTGGGATGCGCCAGAGCAAGTGCAGTTGCGCTAAGCACATCACCAGTGCTATTCAGCAGGGGGCACGCAAATGAGGCCATAATATATGCAAGGTGCAAATGGGGCCATTTGCATGTCATTATGGTTCCATTTGCATACCTTGTGCAGGGCAGGCCGGCGACTTGCACCTGACGCCCTGCACAGCATGACGTGTGCTGTGGGGATCCTGGGGGCATCACCCACTCATTGCTGCGACTGCACGGTAAATGTATCTATAGATGGCCCTTGTAGTCTAGTGCCCCCCAGTCCCTGATGTCCCCGATGTGTATGCAACTTGACCAACCCCGGTGGTCTAGTGGTCCCCCCCCCACCCGAGTACCCGATGAATGACAAGATGATTTCCCTGGTAGTCTAGTGGAAGCCCTTCCACCCGTTGCTGCAATCACGGTAACATCCATATAGCAATGCCCTGGTGATCCAATGGCAACTCCCCACCTCACCCACCCACACAGAACTCCTTGCCCCCCCCGCCATCAGCGGGTGGCCACATCCCACCTGCCGAATGACAAGTACAGTATGAGCTGTCAGCCCATTGGTCCCCAGTGTGGACCAATGGGCATGCAAACATACTATACTAGACAATCCCAAATATGTGAATGGGTCATTCACAGATCTGGAACTGTCTAGTACAGTATGCCCTGCAAACTATTGGTCCACACTGAGACTAATAAACTAACGGTCATACTACCTATCGTCGATAGGCTTTCGAAGCGGTGTGCGGGTGGGATGCGACCTCCGCTGATGACCCAGGGGGGCGGGGTGAGCAAGGGGTTCTGTGTGGGTGAGGGTGCCACTGGCTCACCAGGTCATTGCTGTATGGGATGTTACTGCGATCGCGGCAGTTGGGGGGGCTTCCACTAGACCACCAGCGAGGTCATCTTGTCATTTATCGGGGAATCGGAAGGGAGGGGGGAACCACTAGACCACCAGGGATGGTCCAGTTGCTTTCACATTGGGGCATTGGGGACTGGGGGGGCCACTAGACCACCAGGGATGTAAGTGCTTGCGGATGGTGTTCTGGGTGGGCAGGTGGTCACCCACAGCTGGGATGCTGGGTTGCACCCTGCAATACAGCAGCCCACCTGTGGGTGGCCGGGAGTTGCTCTTACTCTGCAGGGGCTCAACTTTGAGCCTCCCTATGCAGCGCAGTGCAGGGGTGCACCAGCATATGCGACGCACATCCCGGGCTGAATATCGGGATGTGCCGCATATGCATGGGCACGTTCCCTGCATCTGCGCCGCATATATAATCATTGTGCCCAGGCGCATCGGGATTTGCACTGCACCAGGCAGCCTTCTCAATATCCCGCTGGACCCAATGCGGGGTTGTGTCAGGTGCAACCCCTTTGAATATCAGGGCTAGTGTGTCTAAGTGTGAAAGATCAGATATGTATGATTGTATAATTTATTGTGATTTTAATAAGTGGTGTGTTGTATTAGATAATTTTGTATGTGTAACCCTATTGTTTTTACCTTAGCGTGCACAGCTTGTACTCGGAAGTTACAAGCCGGGCACGCTAAGGTAAAATTTAAGTATTTAATTTTGAAACAAAATGTTAAAACCACCTCATTTAGCTCATCGGGCAGACAACGTCCTGGGAAGAGTTGCCTGCCCAACATGTAAAAACGTGTCAGCAGGACTTTAACAGTCTTAATAATCCTATCAAACATCACAAGGTCCTGTCCACCATTAAAAAATCCCACCTTACTTTTGTTCTCCTCCAAGAAACTCATTTAACAAAAGAAGAACATGAAAAATTGACTAAATGTGATTACTTGACAGCGATATTTGCTAGCTATCCTCAAAGTAAATAATGAGGGACTTCTAGTCTAATTGCTAAAAATATCCCTTTCCACCTCACTGCCTGTTACTGGCTGGCAGTATAGCCTTGAGGTTAGAGTAATGAGCTGTGAACGAGTGTGAACATCCAGCAGACCAGACCTGGGTTTGATCCTCACAACCTCCACTTGCATATTGTGAGACTCTGAGCAAGTCACTTAACCACCCAGTGCTCCCAGGTCGACCCTGAAAACAGGCACTTGTGCCTAGTGTGCCTTACTCAGTTACCAAAGACTAAAATAAATGTAAAAAATTAATCAAATAATCTTACAGCGATCCCCAAGGCCGTCTGGCTATAGCTGTGGGACAACTTCTGGGTTGAGAGCTTACTTTAGCGAGTCTGTATTTCCCCCCGGGCATAGACACACCTACAGTTAACTTGTTGCTTGGTAAAATTCTCCAGTTACAAAAGGGCATTTTGCTAATTGGTGGAGACCATAATATGACATACAGTATGACTCCATTGACACCTCTAATTTACGTCCTCCTGGACAATCCAGAGCTACTAAAGGAATTAAATTTCTGTTTCAAACTTATAGTTGGCAGGATGCTTCATGTTTCCTTCCTCCTCAGACTAAACAATACACCTATTACTCTCCACCCCACAAGATTTACACTAGAATTGACCTATTCCATAACTCTAAAGAACACTCTCCCCTTCCTAATCAGCTGCAACTTTCATCCTATATATATCTTGGACCATGCCCCTCTATTGCTTTAGTTACAGTTCAGCAATACTAAGACCCATACCTTATGGATGTTTAATAACTCTTTACTAAACTCACAACAGATCCAAACCTTTATTGGGAACACATTATTTCAGATAATGCATTCCTTCTTTTGTCCCTGAGTACCCTATGGGACACCATAAAAGTGGTTCTTTTTTTTTTTTTTTTTCAACTTTATTTATCACCCTTACCTGCCTGAACTCCTTCTGGAGTGGTGTCTCGGTGTCTGTCCTGATCCTGTTCGTCTGAAGCCTCTCCTCTCCTCTGGGCAGGGCCTCTCCATCATCTCCTGCTAGCCAGCTGACCCCTGTCTCTGAGTCCCCCAAGGTGGGACCACCAGATCACGCCTCCTGGTGCTCTATATATAATCTAGTTAGGCTGCGAGGAGGCGGAGAGCAGAGAAGCACTAGGTGGAGCCTGACATTGGGCGTGGTGGACCTGACACCTCTGGACCCTCCATCTATCAGGAGGCAGGGTTTTTTTTCTTAAGTTACGCCCACTCCCCCTCCCATCCCCACGCTGAGCCCGGATGTTAAAAGATGCCAGGGACATCTGTTGTGGCTCAGCGTCCCTTTACTAGTGCCCTAGGCATTACAGTACCTCTGATCTCCACTGGGGGCCACTACGGAGCTGGGTAGAATCCTGCCCCCCCCCCCAAATGAGAGAGGAGAGCTGTCGTCAGGACGATCAATCCTCTCTCTCCCCTGCCGACCCCCGGCGGCCTGGGCTTGTTGCTGAACCCGGGTCGCCAGCGTGGCGTGAAGTGTGTCGTCCAGTGCCTCAACTCTCAGTGCCACCGGGCCGCTCAATAAAAGTGGCCCTTAAGAATGAATTAATCAGCCAGGCCTTGAGGCTGAAACATCAAAGAGACGAAAAGATGGAACAACTAAAACACTCGCTTAAACAGGCCCAAACGTTACATATGCAGGGAGATGCCACACAGTCTGCTAAAAGTAAGAAATTACAACAAGCAATCTAAGATATCCTAAACATCCAAACAGAGATGGCTCTCTGATATCTCAAACAAAGATATTTTGAGGGTGGAGTTAGAGCTACTAAGCTCTCGGCGTACCATCTGTGCTGTCGAGCTGCAGATACCACAGTATCTCAAATTTATGACACAAGATCCAAGGTAAAGTATATCATACTGACCAGCAGGCTTAATGTGTTTAAAAATTACTATGAAAAATGATATTCCCAATACCCCACTAGACCATCAGTGGATAACGACCTTTGTCAACTCCCTCCACATTCCGGTACTTACAGATACCCAATCCACTCACCTGACTCGCCCTATCACAATAGAAGAAATCATAATCACAATTAAAAATTAAAAAAATAACAAAAGTCCAGGCCCTGATGTTTATTCTGGCAAATTTCATAAAACATTTCAAGATGTTCTGACTACTCCATTTACCAAGGTTTGTGCATGGGTGGTAGCCAGTAATGCTCCTCCACCAACCTGGAGCTACGCAACTGAATCAGCTATATTGAAGGCAAACAAAGACCGCTCGCTTTGTGCATCCTATAGACCGACATAGGTTTAAACCTCAACTATAAAATATTTTCTTCCATTTTTGCAAAGCCTTTGCACACTCTCCTTCCTCAACTCATCCAACTGGACCAAACTGGGTTGTCAGATCCTGGCTAACCCAGGATAACAAGAGAATGCTACATATCCTTCACAATGCCACCCGGTCGGGGACACCTTTCTTACTGCTAAGTTTGGACATGGAGAAAGCCTTTGACCGGGTAGCCTGGGAGTCCCTCTTTGCTACCCTTCACAAATTCAACTTTCCAGACAACTTTGTAGAAATCATGAGAGCCCTTCATAATACCCTAAAAGCATATGTAAACATTAACAGACAAATCTCCTCTCCTTTTTCCCCATCTAAAGGCACGCAGCAGGGCTGTCCTTTATCCCCAATATTATTTGCATTATATTTAGAATCTTTAGCTCAGGCCTTAAGACAAGACACTTGTATCCCTGGACTACAACTAGCTGCTCACCAGCAGAAATGTACCCTTTACGCAGACAACCTGCTTATTTACATAACCAACCCAGATAACCCCCTAACACGGCTGTGGGACCTCTTATTCCATTTGGGTACTCTAGTGGGATATAAAATAAGCCCCACAAAAACAGAGGCCCTTTGCCTGATATACACCCCTACCTCAACTACCCGACAGACATTAAAAATTTAACTGGGATAGAGACTGTCTTAAATATCTAGGTGTCCATCTTTCAAGGAACTTTGACTCTCTTAACACTCTTAACTACAACCCTTTAACCCAGACTATTCAAGTTGTCTTGAGGCAATGGCAAACTATTAATCTTTCTTTCATATATAAAATTGATTTGATAAGAATGAATATTCTAGCAAAAATCTTATATCTTGCTCAAACACTTCCAATTTCCCCATCTGCCTCAAAGTTTGAAGACTGAGACAAAATGATTTCCCAATATCTCTGAGGGAAACAGAAACCTGTTTTAATACCTTACAACTTGCAAAATCAATGGGCCGCATGGTGTTGCCTTACTTATTTATTTCAAAAAGTTTCACCAGGAAAGATATACTGAGCTGAAAACAGTTAATTTCAAGATGTGTCCTGAGGGAGGGGGAAGAGGAGTTAAAAAAAAAAAAAAATACAGTATGTTAAAAACAAAGCATTATCAATAGGCAAATTTTACAAGGATTAGGGCAGAGGGCCAGCCCATTGGTTTACATGGAAAAATATTTCAAAGTGCAGAGGCAGCATAACGCTAGTTTCTGTAGGGTGGAGAGGGAAACAAAAGAAGGGGATAAGCAAGTGCAGATCAGGGGGAAAGAGGGGGGGAAGGTATTGAGAAGTGCAGCCGGGTCATGTATCAGGTGCAATTGCAGCAGTGAAAAGTGAAGTCATGGAGAGCAGAGGAGAAAAATCATTGGGAAGAGGAGGAGCGAATGGTTAGGGAAGAGAATTCCAACATTTGGGGAAATGGTAGGAGAATGCAGCCTGGTCAGTGAGGGATTTCCTTGAAGGGAGAGTGAAGGAAGGATAGCTAGAGTTGCGAAGGGTGTACAAGAAAGGTGGGGGAGAGGTAAGAGGGGAGTGGGGCCAGCCAGAATTTCGAGATAAAGGAGGCACAATGAGCGCGGCATCAGGATGTAACAGAGGAGAGGGAGAGGGAGAAGTATAAGTAGCAATGGTGAGCAAATTATATTATCAAGCAGCACAGATCCACAGTTTTATACTGGTTGTCCCCTTCTTATGAGGCACTTTGGAACAAGATTAAAATTGTCAAAGAGGATTTAAACCCTCTAACCCAATCACTGTTGTACCTTTCAGAACCTCTACGGCTCCCTTTAGGTGACAATCAGTTCACCAATACCTCACTTACAAAATCCTTAAACATCCTCTACTCCAATGCTACCGGTATCTAATAACCCCATTTGCAGGAAGCCCACTTTTTTCCCCGGCCATCCTAGACCACACTTATCGACAGTGGGAGTCTAGAGGCCTTTTTCTACCTACCCATTGTCAACATGGAGGCACCATAGTTGAATTTACTGCTTTGATATCCAGGTTCGACCTTTGACAACCCAATTTCTTCTGGAACCTCCAACTTAAATCTTATATACAACAATGGCAAAAAGCTATGCCTAAAGATTGCCCTATCCCTCCCCTGATCTCTTTAATTATACAAACCATTACTATGGGAGCAGTCAACTCTTTAATTTCCCCACATTTATGCGCTTTGATCTCATTAACTGGCCACTTGACTGACTATATTAGAACTAGATGGGAACAAGACTTGGCAGCTGAAATATCCCACCAGCCAAATGAAATAAATATACCACTCATACACATAAATCTACCTCTTCATACATCTGGAAAGGATACTCATGGAATGGCATAATCTGCTACTTTTGCACACCGGTACAACAAACTAAATGTGCACCAAGATATGGGATAACTGTTGGAGGCAGTGTGATACACCTCGCGCCTTCAATGCTCATATTTTTTGGCTATGTCCTACCATACATTATATTACATCCATTCTGGGACCAGTTACAAACTGAGCTACGTGCACTATTTGACCCCTTGTTTTATCTGAATGCCCCCACTCTCTTATTTCTGGACCGGCCAGAAGGCTTTAGAGCCCCTTTTACTAGGAAACTACAGTATTACATATTTATATGATACCAGCCTGGAAAACCATAACAAAAAAGTGGTTCACTTCTACCCTGCCCACTATAACCCTGTGGCAGGAGCTTATGAACTCCATTTACCATATGCAAAAGCTTACAGCCAATGCCTCCTAAATTTGAACTGCTATGGAGGAGACAGGTCATTTACATTATGAACAGGAGAGATGATTTTGTCCCATAATACTCCTACCAGTTGACTAAAGGTCACCCCTTTGTTTTGGTTTTTTTTCAGCTCTGGATGATGTCACCCCCAATATTATCCACCCCTCCTCAGTGTTAGGAAAGGTAGGCAGCACTTAAGATCAATATTGTTTTACTTTAATGAAATTACTACAAGACACTGCTTAACTACAGCTGTACTGTTTTTATCTGTGTTGTCAACTGTACACAGAAAACTATTTTAATAAAAACAAATAATAAAAGGAATAATGAGGAGGGAGGAGCCCTGGATTATACCATGGGAACTAGTAATTCTGAACCTTAAAGCAGATCGAATACAACCCCACAGCAGTCTGTTTTTTGTAGAAAGGCACCCCCCCACACCAATACCACCACCGTACCACCTTTACGGAAGAGCAACGTCAGAACAAGGCTATATGCCTCAGCAATGTGGAAGAGGGTAAGAAGAGGGGGGAGAAAGAAATCAAAGTGGCAACAGATACAGAGGGAGTTACAAGATACAGAGGAAATACAAGACTTGAATGTAATTAACATCTCAAATTACGTTCTTCATAAAAATGAGGTCACTGTATGCAAGAAGGGTCTGAGCTTTGTACCTACAACACAAACTGAAGAATTCTCCACCCTAATGGACATTCACAAATTTTCACATAAACCTAATCTACAAGCTTTTTGATGGACAAAATGAAAATCAAATGCAGGATACTGAAGAAGAAGTAGAAGGCACCTCCTCTATAGCCATTTTAGAACCGCAGCCCAAGCAACATTCTGTTCACCTTTACTTCCATAAATTGAGACATTTGTGAGAAATTGTGAAATGGATTTGAAACATGTGGTCACTGCAAATGATAATGATAAGAGCATTTAACAACATTAATGTAAAGAAAGAAAGGCATTGGATGGCTTACATATAATAGTGCTATCACTATCAAGGAAGCATTGTTGTACAGGCTACTGCCAAATATATATCAAAATAGACAACTGTCAGACTCTTTTTTTAATAAGCAAATTAACAGGACACCATCCCTAAGATAAAAGCACATATTGATATGGTGTTACAAAGAGGTTTGGAAGCAAAACTGATCATCCCCACTGAACAAAGGTTCTTAACATACTACCACCAAGTGGATGTTAGGAAATGATTTATTGATGATGTGGTGATGGGTATGGCAAGGTTCAGTAGAGGAACTGCTTACATTCAAACAGTTTTTGGAAAGATCCAATTCAAACCTACGTTTCAAAATGGATTTCGATAAAGAACGGATTGAGTTTCTGGACATATCTGTTACTAAATTTCCCCATGGGGAACTGAAAACAAATTTGTTCAGAAAGCCTACTTACCGAAATAGCATGTTGCTAGGTAGCAGTTTCCACCCCAGCACACCATAAGCAACATCCCAAAAGGCCATTTTATTCAAATTAAAAAGAATTGTACAGACCTAGAAGATTGCAGAATTAACAATGATGAACAAATGGCTAGATTGAGACGGGGGGTTATAAAGAAAATGTGTTGGAGGTAGCCAGACAATAAGTGGAAGTTATACTTAGAACCACATTATTGGAAGGAAAAGACATCAGAGGGAGAGCTCCTACAGAGCCCCAGCTCACCTTTGTGACTACCTATGGGACTAAAGCCAGAGAAGTAATGGATCTGGTAAGAAGGAATTTGACCACTGTGATGAGTGTGCCTGCCCTAACTGAGCTCTGTAAAACAAAATGAGAATTTCTTGTAGGAGAGCCAATAATATAGTCAATATTGTAACACAAAGTTATCAACCTATTGGCTATGTGAACCACCTAAAGGTTGCATTACATGTGGGAAATGTAAACTGTGTCCAACTGTATACCAGACATCCAGTTTTGTGAACCCTAAAGATGGAAAAAATGTAATGTCACATGATTTCATCACCTGTGACACAGAGAGGGTAGTCTACCTACAGGAATGCAACTGTGGTGTATTTTATGTAGGTCAGACAAAAAGGAAGTTTAAAGAGAGGCTAGGAGAACATCTTCGAGCTATTCAGAGGGGTGATTGTAGTTATGCCCTAGGAATGCATTCTCATAAAGCTCGAGACAAAACTCAGCATTCAATTAAGGCTACTGGATTAGAAAAAGAGGAAAAAAAAGACCCTGGGGTGGGGATTTCAAGAACAAATTGAACAAAAGGAAACAGGCCTATATCTATAAATTAGGGGCTGTACAGTGGCCAGCACTGAATGAGAAATCTGAAATTAAACCTATTTTGAAGAAAATTAGTTAAATCACACATCTGTATCAGCAGAGAACTTTTATTGCAAATGTTCCCCTTTATTTCCTCTTGTTTGCCTATTCCACCCTTCCTTCCCTGTCCCCCTCCATAAGGGACTTGGGATTTTGTAGTCAGCTTTACTCAAGGCTAGTATTATAGTGGTGCCATGGCGCCACTACAGTTAAGGTTGAGCAGGGGTTTCTATGTTAAACCTCAAACTTTGCACATTAATATCTTCACAACTGTTCAATGGATTTGTACACAATTTTGCATGTGCAGTCTCGAGGGGTAGATCTCTTGACGTGCCAGGTTTCGTTCTGATTAGCTGTGCAGATTCCAAGATACAGATAGCAAAAAAAATATTAAAAAATCAGTCTTTTTTGATATTTTTTTTTTTTTTTTTTTTTTTTGTCATCGCCTAGCACCCAGACCGTCTGGAATTTTGGTCTAAAAGTTTCAGGGCAGAAAGGGCTTGGCTCACAGATGTGCCCTTTTGCTGGTTTGGTGAAAAATATTAATCCATTCCAAAGTTATAAAATTATACAATTTTGGATGGCTGCTTGGAACAAAAAAATAATTTGGTCCATACAAAAAGGATCCTTTTTCATATGTGGGGTCATCCTTTTTCATGAAGAAAAAGTCATTTTTTGTATGACCATCTTGTTTCCATTTTTTTCAAAACACAAATGTTCAAAACCCACAGAAATGACATCCTGGACAGACACCAACACATGTATCTTGGCCACCGGGACCCTGTTAGGTGGAATCTGCACTTAACTGTTAGAAAAATTACCCCCAATTTTTTTTTTTTTTTTATCCTTTCTCGTGACTCGCTTCTGTTTTTTTCATATGGCCATATAAAAAAAGAATTCAGCCACACAAAAAAGGATCCTTTCATAAAAAAAAAAAAATCTGGAAAAAACGAAGTCCAAATCATTTTTTCATATGAGGGCATCCTTTTTCATATGAATGAAAAAAGCATACGAAAAAACTATCCCTTCATAGGAAAAATGAATCTGAAAAAAAAACTAAGTCTCAATTCTTTTTTCCTATGAAGGGATCCTTTTTTGTATGTTTTTTTTTTCATTCATACAAAAAAGGATGCCCTGATATGGAAAAAAGATTTTGGACTTAGTTTTTTTCCATGATTCTTTTTTCGTATGAAGGCATCCTTTTTCATATGAGTTTTTTTGTTTGATACAAAAAAGGATTACATCATATGAAAAAGTTTTTTCCCCACATATGAACTTCAACAAGCCATAACTCCCTCAATATCTGGACTTAAGGGATAATATATAAAAACAAAGGTCTTAATGAGTGCTACAAGATAAACACATACCCCCCCAAAAAAAAAAACATTTAGGGGCAATATAAAAAAGCATAAAAAATAAAAACATTTAATTCCCATAGGATAACATTGGAACTTTAACAAGCCATACAACGAAGGGAAAGAAATTCCTGTCTTTGCAGCAACATAGATGTATGTATCTATGGAGGGACGGAAGCACAAGGCTTTCTGGGCCCTGTGCTCCCACAGACAAATGAGATACGATTATACTATCTCAAAAAGTAAGGAAATGCATTGCAAAAAACTTTGTTGATGCACTAGTTAGGGTTAAAGTGACAAAAATAGGGAAATGTTGTATTAGGATTCCTAACCCTAGCACCCAACCCCCACCCTGAAGGCAGCAACAGGAAAAAACATTCGGGTTTCAGCTCCCCTGCATTTTCTCATATACTGTACAAATCTCAACTTATTTACTGATGCACTGGGGTGAGTGTTAGGGTCAACAACCCCAAGGCATACCCAACATCTGATTTGTGAAGATGCAGGAGAGGTGAAATCATAGTGGGTTTTCCTGTTACTGCCTGCAAGGTGGGAGTGGACTGTTAGGATTGGGAACCCTAACACCACATTTCACTCCTTTTGTTGTTTTAACCCTATCTAGTGCATTAACAAAGGTTTTTTTTGCAATGAATTTAAGATATAAATGTTTTGAATAAGATGTTTTAATACCTGTTCTTATACGTTTTTTGCACACAGGACTTTGAACTGAACTGGTGCACGAGCGATTGAAATTATTTCATGCTGATTTTGCACCTTCTAGTCTAGCACATAATAATATTTTAATATTAATTACATGTCTTCTGGTCTGTGTGTTGGCATACTTAAAAAAACTGCCTTGACATTTAGAAGTCCATGGAGACCGACAGCCAGATGGCTCCTTTATAGCTAAGCAACAATATATCATGATCCTCTGTGTGACCTTAAAAGCCATTAATACAAAAAAGTCAGTGCTACATGAAGAAGCTGGAGCTTACCAGAACGTTATTGCAAAACCAACATCCATGGAGCAAACCCTGGCGCTTCAAGGGTACAATGCCTCTTCATCAGGGAAGAGGGCTTGTACCCTCTAAGCGCTGAGGTTTGCTCCATGGATGTTGGTTTTGCAATAACGTTTTGGCAATCTTCAGTTTCTTTGAGTAGCACTGACTTTTTTTGTATTAATAATTGAGTAGCTGCTGGTACAGCTACTCCAGAGAACCCACGGTAGCACACAGTGCATTTTGTATGTTCTGAACTTAAAACACAGCTAGTCAATTGAACAGCACAACTCTAAAGATGCGCAGTGTGCGAAACATCAATTAAGATATTTGAATGCTAAGCTGGCATCCTGTGAACTTGATATGCTGGATTTCCTAAACTACTTTAAGCTTTTTTATCATGTTTATTTTGCACCAAGTTTTTACGGTACTTTCAATACAATTAGCTGTTCTGCATTGTGGATTTCAAGACGTGTAGTGTCCATCTGTTAGCCTCTTCTACAGCCCTTAAGTGTCCGTTTCCAAGTCCCCATGCAAAGGAGGTGAGTGGTAATCCCTTTTTATTTTTCTGAGATTCTCAACTTATGAACAAAGCACTACCGTGTCAAGGAGCTCTCTGAACTAGGGATTGTTATCATATATGCTTCACTTTAGGCCTTGCTGCACTGGCTTGATTGTTTGAGGGAGTCACTAATGATAATTCCTAAGTCCCATTCCTCAGCCATAGTATTAAGTCTTACCCCAGTCATCTGGTACTCTTCCTGATTTTTTCCCCTAGGGGCATCATCTTGCACTTTTTGGCACTGAATTTCATCTGCCAAACTCTCTCTAATGTTTGCAGGTCACTCTACATTTCCCTGATTCCATCATTGCTATCCCCCCCCACAGAGCTTAGTGTCATCTGTGAAGAGACACAGTCTGCCCTGGATTCCTCCTCCAATGTCACTGATGAACATACTGAAGAGGACCAGGACCGATCCCTGTGGTACTCCAGTCTTGACCTTTCTCTTTTCTGATTTGACCCAGTTAACCACTATCATTTGCTGTCTCCCCTTTAGCCAGTTACCTTTCCATCTTACTACATCCATCCCACACCCAGGTCCTCCATCTTCTTCAGCAATCATCTGTGAGGCACCAAATTGAAAGAAGACATGAGAAGAAGAGAAGATGGAAAGGGAGGTATTGAGGAAGCAAGGCATGAAGAAGGTAGGGGAGGAGTAGAAGAGAAGGAAGTTCAAGTGGCAACAAAGACAAGAAAGGGGGTTGCAGGCAGAGTGGGAGCAAGGTGTGGAGAACCATGTGTGCCAACACAGAGTCTTGGAAATGAAATTCTAGACCTGCAGGCCATCATGGCATAGACAGGCCTGTCATCTTGTCGCCATTAGTGAGTCATGGTGCACAGGGAACCACAATTGGGGCATGGCTATACCAGACTACACCCAATTCAGGAAGGATGGAGAGGTTGTGCTGTATGTGACGGAGGGTATCAGATGGAAATGCAAGGGAACCTGGGGTAAAAGATGGGAAGATGGGTTGGAGGTGCTATGGGTCACCCTGGACATTGGAGCCAGAGACACTATTTGAACTAGGGTGATAAGACAGACCTCCAACATAGGGGGGAGAATTGGATAAGGAAATAGGGGAAGCCATCAGCATGATGTCAAAAAACAGGAAGGTGCTGCTGGTGGGAGACTTCAATCTGCCGAATGTAGATTCGAGCTACCTAGCCATAGCCTTGGGTAGAAGCAGGGCCATCCTAGACTCCCTGCAGGTGGCATTTCTCAAGCAACTTGTCAGACAGCCCACCTGAGATGGGGCAATACTGGACCTGGTGCTCACAAACAGGGACAGTGTTGCAGAGGTCAAGGTGGGACGCCACCTGGGGACCAGCGATCACCATACATTGCAATTTAAAGAACTCTGATTTTGCGAAACTCCCCACCCCAATGCCTCACCTCCCAGTTATACTTTTTCCAATTAAAAAAAAAACTGTGTTTGCACTTACTTTTATTTCCGTAAACTCCACCGTCAGGCAACATGGTGGCTGCTGCACGGTGTTATCTCATGTTAGAGTGCTCACACTGCAATCTTTACCACAAGTTTGACATTTTAATAGTCATACTATCTCCCAATCTGGCAACTGTGAAAAAAACTGTCCTGCTAGGTTTTGTGATTTTTAGGTCAAAAATAGTATTTTTATCACTTTTTTCACACAAAAATTAATATTCAGTTAAAGCTTTTCAAAACCTGCAAGGAGACACTGTTTGAAGTTTGACAGTTATTTATGGACCGGTCAAACAGACACATTTTTGGGGTTAGTTTTTAAGAAAGGGGTTTGGTACAAATTATTAGTGTTTAAAGTTGTTGGATGCTCAGTAGCACAAAACAAGGAAAAATGAAATGCATTTTTTATTTACCAACAAGTTACAGACACGAAACTTTTACTGGATTTCAGTCACAAGTTACACCCCATGGTCCCATATTCAGGGTTCAAAATTGGCACCTGCCCGCCCACCAAATGCCTGATTTTTCATCAGGCAAGTAGAAGCCACAATTTAAAGCGTCCACTGGGCACCTTGTGTTCAGCCTGTTCAGGGCTCAATTTACTTCCTGGATTGACTCCACACTCCCAACTTATCATCACTCCATTGCAAAGGGAAGGGACCATATAAACCCCCCCCCCAACTCACACACACACCCACCCTTGCACTGTCCTCAGCTTTGGGTGACTTGTGAGTAGCAAGTAAATTGGGACTGAGCTGGTGGCTGTGCAGAGTAATTGAGTGGCGGCTGTTTGAATTTTGGCACCATTCACCTGATCTCGTCCTGGGCTAGTACTATGCGCACATGTTGAGGGTCAAGTTGGAACAGTGGAGCAGAGTCACACACACACTGGTAGAGACCAATGATCAGAGAGAGAGAGAGAGAGAGAGAGAGGAGCTGGGGCCAGCCAGGCCGACAGTGGACAAGTGATCTAAACAGACACAGTGTGCCACAACCTCTAGTGCCGGTCTGAAGAGATAAAGTCAAGAACAGGGGAGGAGGAGTCACTGGTCACCAGGCAAGGCAGGCCTAGTGGGAGTGAATACAGGTAGTGAGGTAGGTGTATATGTAGTGTGCTGAGGGTTAGTGATGGGAAGATGGGTGTACTTCTAGAAATCAATTTGGTGGGCTAAATATACTGAAGCAACAGCAACATCTCTCTTGGCCCAGTCTCTGTATCATCCACATAACACTGATAATTTGTGCTTAGCAATAATGTCACCCAGGAGAATCACAGATGGAAAACAAAAATTGGTTCAAAAACTGAGACTTGGGGGAATAGTGTGAGAAAACATGGCGGCTGCTATGAGCCAGCCAGAATGTTAGCTCTCTGTTGATCTATTTTTTATTTCACCCGGTTTTATCTTGTCTTACTTTTTTAATTTTTGTTTTACATTTTACTCTGTTTATTATTTTTGATTTTATTTTTTAAGTGGAGACAGGGTTGAAGAAGTGTCAGCACAGGGGAATAAGTGTCACTCGGGCTGTGTGTTTTGATAATTTTCCCCAGTACATTTTTGTGAAAATATCTGCGGGGGGAGGAGGGCTTGGTCTGGTGGCAGTGTGGCAGACTGCATGTTACAGCCTAGTGCCGAGACAAACAAGTTGCTGCGATATTTTTTCTACCTCAGTAGAGTTTTTAGTGAGATGCTAGAACCGTTTAAGTTGCACCTCCGTTGTTGGATTGCAGCATTCATTAGCTGCAAATATACTCTACTTGAAGATAGCTACGGGAGAGAATAAACGTTTTGTACGTTTTATATTTTTCCTCAGAGGCCACCACTCTGGGACTCATCTACTGTGAGGAGGGTTGAGAAGAGGAGTCTGTATGAAGAGGAATCATAAGCTTTGGACTGTGGTCGAGGAGTACAGCATTACAGGAGGCTGTGAGTTCCAGTATTCCTTTTTATCAGCCACTTTGCCTTGTTTATCATCTTGCGGATTTTATATTAGCCGATTATTTAAGGACTGTGACCATTAAGTTCACAGGAGTGGGGGGGGGTTGTACGCGGTCTGAATTGCCAGAGTTTTGCTGTCAGGTCTCCTGTTGGAGGACGGTGGTCTTGGTGGAGAAAGGGCCTGGACTGTGTGGCTGTCGGTGGACAGCCAGGGAGTTGGGCTTTAATCTCTGGTGGTTCAAGGGCAGCTTTGGCTTCTTCCCCCTGCCGGTGGATATTAATTTGGTCAATCAGGATTGCTGAATCACTGGAGACTCTCTGTGTCAGCAAATTAAAGGTGGCAAGATTTCAACAGTCTATTGGTTTTGGGCCTTGGGTTGGGTGGCTTCCCTAGTGAGGTGCCGAAAGGTGGTAGCTGGAGGGCTATAGTGCTTGGCTCCTGGAGGGTTCCCTAACTGGTGGCCAGTGGGCTTCTTGTTTTGACCCAGTTGATCGGGGGGCCTCCTTCCCCCTGCCCTGACCACGCAGTAACATCAGACTGTGGACTAAGATCTGAATTTGGAACGCACTATTATAGTGCTGATAGTGGATAAACTTTTATCTGGAGCAGTGGTGACTTGACAATCTATTCGTGTTTCATATTTCTAGATGAAGGTGTTGAGAGGACCTTCAAATAAGTACTGTGATTAATCCTCAAAAATAAGTAACATCTGGAATATGATCGTATTGTGTTCCATTGGACATGAAAAAATATTTGTTCGCTGGGGGTGAGAGCCTCAGTGAAGCATTTTGCTGTTGGATTATTATTTGGACTCTGCTTCACTATATATATATATATATACATATACATATTTGTTATTGGTGGAGGGGGATTTATTTGTGAGTATAATTGTAAAGGGTTGCTTAGGTTGGGGTTGGGTAGGAAGGGAGAGAAATTATTTATACTGTGTATTTTATTTATTTTTGGGAGTTGTATCTTAATTGGTTTCGGGGTGACTAGAATCTGTTCTAGACTTAATTGGGAGCTGGGTTCTGATCTTATTAATTATGTGTTTAATGGCTGCTCTCCCTGTCAGGCACTACTCTCCCTCCGAGTTCTGGGACCTCCACCCCTTCAACTGTCTCCCATTGCCCACAGCAGTTTATGGTCACTGTAGGGACCAGAGGATAGTGGGGAGGAGAAGGGGGGTCCTGGACCTGGGGAAGGGGAGGAGAGCTGAGCAGCAGGATTGGGGTAGTAGGGACCAGGAGGTGCCCTGGGGCGAAATGGAATCCTGAATGAGGTCCTCCTTGTCTGGTGCCCAAACCCAAGGGCTCCACGATAAGTGGGCCGGTAACTCGGCCAGCTCCAATACCTCATCTGACTCGCATGGTGTTGTGCAATGCCAGATCTAGTAAAAACAAGACTGCTATTATAGCTGATCTTGTCGGGTCATCAGATCTGGCTTGCATCACTGAGACCTGGCTGGATGATAATGCTGGTCCTATTTTGGAGGCAGCGATTCTGGGCAGTTTCTCAGTGATACATCCTGCGAGATCGGATCGCAGGGGCGGGGGTGTAGCAATTTGTTTTAAATCAGAATTGGGCCTTGTGGGTGTGCCAGTTGAGGATACCAGGTCCTTTGAGTGTACTGTGGTAGCAGGTGTGGGGTGCGGGATCATTCTCATCTACCGTCCACCCGGAGGCAAGAAACTGTTCCTGCAGGAAGTCGCAGACTTCACTGTCAACATGGTGTTGAAGTCTCCCAGGCTGATGGTACTGGGGGACTTCAATGCCTGGATTGATGACAAACTCTCGCTATTTGGTCAGGACTTCCACAGACTAATGACTTACATAGATACATAGACAGTGTCTGCAGATAAGGGCCTAAGGCCCACCCAGTCTGCCCATTTGAGCTTGTAAGTTTACTTTATGTTTTCCCGAAGTCTGTTGCCCCTTAACCGTGACCTCCAGAATTCCTTTATGTCTATCCCATGCATTCTTAAATCCCATGATTGTTTCAGCCCCCACCACTTCCTCTGGCAGGGTGTTCCACTTGTCCACCAACCATTCTGTGAAGAAATTCTTCCTCACGTTTCCTCTGAATCGTCCTCCCTCCAACTTCATCCCATGCCCTCTAGTCCTGGAACATCTTTTTCGTTTAAAAATACCCTGTTCCTCCCTGTAAGATACTTGTATGTCTCCATCATAATATCCCCTCTCTCCCTCCTCTCCTCCAGGGAGTACATATTCAATTCCTTCAACCTGTCCTCGTAGGACTTGTGATGCAATCCATGTACCATCTTTGTTGCCCTCCTCTGAACCTTCTCTATCCTGTCTATGCCCATACCGTAAGGTTTCCAGAACTGTACACTGTACTCCAGGTGGGGCCTCACTAGTGTCTCGTGTAGTGGAATTATGACCTCCCTTTTCCTGCTGGTGATGCCCCTGCCTATGCATCCCAGCATCCTATTTGCTTTATCTGCTGCCTTGTCACACTGTTTCCCTACCTTGAGGTCAGCAGAGATGATAACCCCAAGATCCCTTTCCTGCTTGGAGCATGCTATATCCTCACCCCTCAACTGATATATTGTGCCAGGGTTTTTGTGCCCTATATGCATTATCTTGCACTCTTTGCATTGAATTTCAACTGCCAAACCCTGACCATTCTTCAAGTTTCTGCAGGTCCTTCTCATTCTGTCTACACCCTCTGGTGTGTCTACTCTGTTACAGAGCTTTGTGTCATCAGTGAACAGGAAATTCTGCCTTCTAGGTCCTGCGCAATGTCACTGATGAAGATGTTGAATAGGACCGGTCCCAGCACTGATCCCTGTGGTACCCCACTGGTCACTCTTCATTCTGTGGATTGACAGCCATTTACCACCACCCTCTGTGTCCTGCCACCCAGCCAGTTACCTACCCACTGCACTACTGTCCTGCCCACACCCATATTCCCCAGCTTGTGTAATAGTCTTCTACGTGGCACAGTGTCAAAGGCCTTGCTGAAGTCCAGATAGGCCATGTCCACTGCCCTCCCTGATCCACCTCCCTAGTCACCCAGTTGAAAATTCAATGAGGTTGGTCTGACATGACCTCCCTGGTGAAACCATGCTGCCTTGGGTCCTGTAGTCCATTGACAACCAGATGTTCCGCCAATCTCTCCTTCAGTAGTGCTTTCATGATCTTCCCCACTACTGAGGTGAGGCTGACTGGTCTGTAGTTCCCCACTTCCTCTTTGTTCCCACTTTTATATAAGGGGACTACATCTGCTGTCCTCCAGTGTTTGGGTACCTCCCCAGTTTCCAGTGAGCGGCTAAACAGGATTGCCAGAGGTTCAGCCACCACCTCTCTTAGTTCTTTAAGGACCCTGGGGTGCACCCCATCTGGCCCCATTGCTTTATCAACTCTTATTATTTCCAGTTCCTTCAGGAACTTGTTGGGCTTCACACAGTAAGTTACCTCTACGACTCACAATCAAGGTCACTCACTGAATCTGGTTTTCCTCCTGGGGATGGAGACCTCTAACCTGGTGGTGGAACCAGTTGGATGGTCCGATCACCACACCATAAGGTTTAGTTTCTTGGCTCCCCCCCATAGGCCTACCCCATGGAGATGGTCCTTTACCGCCCTTTGCAGGGAGTGACCCCAGAAGGTCTCTTGGTGGTGTCAGACCTATCGGGAATGCCTGGAGCAACCAAGGGACCAGAGAACCTGGTTCAGGCTTATAATCGAGCAGTGACAGGGGCTCTGGATACCCTGGCTCCTGTCCAAGTTCACCCTCTCACTCTTCGCCTTTGGTCCCCCTGGTTTGACGGGGCCCTGAGGGAGTTGAGGTGAATTGGATGAAGGCTAGAGCGTGGCTGTTGTAGATCCGGTCTTGATGCCGACAGACTTAGACTGATGGAGCATTATAGGGAATATCACTCAGCAATCTCCCATAAGAAGGCAGAATTCCTGTCCATGGAGATTGCTGCAGCTGAGAACCGACCAGATCAGCTCTCTCGAACTGTAGACAGACTATGCAATCCAGCCTGTCTGCAAGTTCGGAGAGCATTTTCTCAAGTTAAGTGTGAAGAGTTTGCTCGCTTCTTTGCTGATAAGGTTGCCATCAGATCGGAGATTCATTTAGTGAACTCTTTGGGGGATGATGATGGTTGTCAGTGCGAGGTCGCTACTCCTCAGTTCTGCTGGATGGAGTTCAATGAGCTGGAGATTGTGGGTGTGATGCAGATTCTCCACAGCATGCGGCCAACCAGCTGAAGCTTAGATCCGGGACCCACCCGTCTTTTAATAGGGTGTGTGGATGTCATTGGCCTCGTTCTTGCAGAGTTAATCTGGTGCTCACTTGAGACAGGTGAGTTTCCTAACTCCCTGAAGGAGGCTGTGGTTAACATCCCTTCTCAAGAAATCTTCTCTTGACCCAGATTGTCCTGCTAACTACAGACCAGTCTGTAACCTTCCCTTTGTTGGGAAGGTTACTGAGAACGTTGTTGCGCTGCAGCTGGAGAACCATCTTACCATCTATGACATCTACGATCCTCTCCAGTCTGAATTTTGTAAGAGACATAGCACAGAGACTGCTCTAGTTTGGGTGCTCAATGATCTCCCGATTGCGAGGGACCAGAAGCACTGTTCCATCTTGGTGCTTCTTGATCTCTCATCAGCTTTCAACACTGTGGACCATGGGGTGCTGCTGGAGTGCCTGTGGGTCATCTACAGCCTGTCTGGTATGGTCGTCAGGTGGTTTCACTCCTTCCTCACTGGCAGGTCACAGAGAGTGGTATCAGGGACTTGTTCCTCTGATCCATTCTCTCTGCCATGTGGGGTCCCGCAGAGCTCCGTGCTGTCCTCAATGTTGTTCACCGTGTATATGCTGCCATTGTGAGGCAATATGGGTGGAGTTTTCACTGCTATGCAGATGATACTCAGCTCTACCTGTCCTTTGTGCCCGGCTAGGATACTGCGCTCTCAGTGTTTAACAACTGTCTCATGGAAATCCAAGACTGGATGAATACCAGCTGGTTGAAGCTCAATTCTGACAAGACCGAGCTGTTGATGGTGGAACCAGGTTGCTGGATAGAGGGGTCGGTGGTGGGATGTACCTCAGAGCTTTGGCTTGGGGGTTCCCAGTTGCTGACCTCTGAACGGGTGCGGAATCTGGGGGTGATGCTTGATGACGGGCTGACACTTCATTCTCAAGTGTCAGCAGTGGTCAAGTCCTCTTTTTGCCATCTGAGGAACATCGCCCTGATTAAGCATCTCTTTCCATCCAGCGATCATCCAACCCTGGTCCACGCCTTTGTAAACTTGCGCTATACTACTGTAACTCACTATACCTAGGGCTTCCAGGGGGTTCATATCCGCTGCTTGCAGCTGGTGCAGAACGCTGCGGCCAGGTTGTTGTCTGGATCTACTCAATCCAGTCATATTACACCTGTGCTAGGCAAACTGCACTGGCTGCCAGTGCAGTGGTGGATCACCTTCAAGGTCGGCTTGCTGACCTATAAGGCCCTACATGGACAGGATCCAAGTTACCTGCAAGATCTTCTGAATCCCTACTGTCCCCTCCGACCACTCCGCTCAGCCAATGAGGGATTGCTGGAGATTTCCAGGGTACAGTTGAAAACTTCTAGAGCTCGGGCATTTGCATTCACTGCCCCCACCCTGTGGAATTCTCTACCTCGTCGGATACGAGACTGTCTGACAGTGGAGAGTTTCAAAGCCGCTTTAAAAACATATCTCTATGGGCTTGCGTTTTCTGAATGTATTTAAATGGGTTGTGTAATATGCTATGATTTTAATTAAATTGGAGTGTCCTTATATTTTAGAGTTTTTACTGATTTTAAATGGTTTGTTTTGTTTTTTGTACAGCACTTTGATACACTGTGAATTACGCTTAATAAAGATTTTTTTATCATTATTATTATTCTAGAGGATAAAATGTTTGACTACCTGCCATTCCTCTTTATTAGTGCACATGAAAGATACTGGAGCAAATTTCAGTTGGTATCATCTGTACAAAACCTGCTACAGGAGTCAAAAGGATCTCTCTCTTTCTGCCACTTTTGAGGATTTGGGCCATTATGTGCTACATTTGTTTGCTAACCATGAGCACTGTATTTGCCTTTTAAACATTTTAATATGTCACCTGGAGTTTCTAAAGACTGGCACACTGTGACCTAGGGTTTCTCTGGGAGGAAACAACTACTACTAATGATTCCAGTATCACAACTATCTGAAAAATTATGAAGCAATTCTTGCCTGGACTTTGAAATTTGGGTTCTCTCTAACTGCTGGTGCCAATATCTTTTTGTTGAAGAGCAGACCACTCCTACCAGATTTTTTTTATTTTTTTATTTAATTCACGTATACTCGTACAGTAGCTAAAATGACACAACTTTAAATCCTGGGTTTTCTTCAACAGTTTGGACATTCTAATGGCAACTGACATTTCTTTTATATTTAAGGTGCTGAAACAAACTGACTTTTTGTTCATTTCAGTGCTGGGCTAGTGAAAAGCCTGTTTTAACATCTGCTCTGAGAGTGGCCTTGGCCATCCTGGGTTTTTCCTTCACATGGACTATATGGACTCAGTTATGGGAAAGATGCTTCTGGTTGGAAATCAAGACAGCTAGCACAGCTGCCTCCCAATTTACATTAGGCCTGTTACACCAGATAACTGCCACACATGGATTGCCAAAAGAGGTGGTCACAGCTACTGTAACAGGACATCTTTCACTAGTATGGAGTTTGAAGATTTTAAGTTTTTGAATGGAGTGACTCACATTAGAACTGCACTCTTATCACCCAGCCTCCAATAGGCTGGCTAGTATGCATGTCCAGACACTGAAGGAGGATGGGTTGGAAAAAGTGTCTGGGGACTGTATAAAGACTGATGGCTGCAAAAGCCGTTAGTGGTTTTGAGCATGACTGGGACAGAATGAAGGATATAGTGGCTGCACAGGGCATCAGAATCGGGGAGGTGAATGGACAGTGGGTGGGGAGGGTTAGGACCCTAGAGAAACAATAGGCTTCAGGGCTAAATAGGGAACTCGGGCAGGCTGGACGGAACTTTGGCCTTTTTCTGCCATCACTGTGTTTCTGTGCTAAGCTTGCCCTTTCCTTTTTAAATACCAAATGACAACTAACTGCTCCACAAGGATAGCTCCTGACGAACTTTGAATGGAACAGCATCTCTGACCTCACTTAGACCTTGTGTAGCCTGATTCTGGAAGGAGAGTACAAGATCAACAAGTCCAGCAGAAGGAACATCATGATGAAAGGGCATAATACTGCATTTTCCGACCTGTACATCCAGTTCATGTCCTCAGTAGGAAAGAGGGTTCCTAGCTGTTAGTACGCACAGCCTTAGAAGCATTTGAGGTGATCTCAGATAAGGTATAGCTGAATTCCAGAACTATATTTAGACACTTGCATCATGTCTTAATTTGGCTTGATACTCAACAAGAGATGCAGACCCAAAGAACAGAGTCAGAGATCATCCACTGAACCTGTTATAATCATCATCAGCATTTCCTAAGGCTATTTTGGAAATATTGCCAGAACCTGCCTGTGAGTGCAGGAGTTTCTAGGCAGGACACTCCGCCACTCTTACGTACCCCTGACAGTGGCCACTGAGCAACCACATTAAGCAATACTCTGCAGTGCACCAGAGACCGGACTTACGATTGAATGACAGTAAGAGAAAACAAAATAATGTTTCAATAGGTATTTCTTTCGTGTTAAGGAACCACTGCTTTACTTAATAGAGTACAACAGTAAAAATTTGCAAAAGCATATGTTGTACAGAGTGTTTTGATTTGTGTGTTTATTCCTGGTGTGTCCTTCCCTTTGTTTGCTATTAGGATTTTTTCCTAAATTTGCTTACTAGTTTTGTGGCCTCTGAGGATCTCTACGTTACCGTAGTTTATTGTTCTTTTTCCTACAATGCCTTCTGTCTCAAGTGACAGTGATGCATCTAAGACCACTGATAAAGTAGGGGAAAGTAGTGCAACAGTAATCTGCAGATAGGAGCCTGATGTTCTGTTTTCAACTAAATAACTCAAATTCAATATGTTTGTTTTCTACGTGTTCGTCTATATCTAGCCAGCAGGAGTAAATGTTTTTCTTTTAAAGCTTTCAATTTATTCAAACTATACCCAGCCATAAAAAGCACACAGATCACCCGAGGTCACCAGTACTATAATTAGCAAAGACTCTAGCTGTCTGCTTACAGAATACCCACTCAGTTAGACCTCAAGGGCTCATTATTCAAAAGTTTGTGCAGGTACTAACAGGTCTTTGCCTGCACAAACCAGGGTTTGCGCTAGATCCCCATATTCAAAAGGGTCTGTTGTGTAAGCAAAGAGGGTTAGTGCCCATGCAAAACATAAGGTATGCGTGCAGGTAAAGGGGGGGGTTGTGGCCATGAATAGCCATGCCACCCCACATTCAGCAGCTTTGCACTGTGCAAAAAGGTTTAGCACTGCCTTTTGTGCAGTGCAACTACCACTGAACAAAACCCTGACTTAACTCCAGGCAACCCTAGCAGCTGCCAGAGGTAATGCAGCCACCTAACCAACTGGCTGCTGGGGGAGCACAACCACCCCTGTGGTCCCTGGCACCCCCCCTTTCCCCCGGCAGCCAATCACTGGCCCATTCTGTATAAAATAATTTCCCTCGTCCTAGTGGTCCCCTCCTTTTGATCACCAGCCGTGAAGTAAATATTATTGTTCCTGGTGGTAGTGGTCCTCTGATTGCCAGCCCGACGAAATATTATTATCCCTGCTAGTAGTCCCCTTCGATCGCCAGCCCCGATGTATAAATAAAGCATCCCGAAGCTAGTGGTCCCCCGATTGCCAGCCCCAAGTATATATATTATCCCTGCTGCTAGTGGCCCCTCCCGATCTCCAGCCCTGATGTATAAATAAGTGTCCCTTGTGCTTGTGGTCTCCCCCCTCTGATCTCCAACTCTGATGTATAAATAAGTATCCCTGGTGCTAGTGGTTCCCCCTCTCTCCGATTGCCAACCCCGACATAAAAATGATGATTCCTGGTGCTAGTGCCCCCCACTGACTGCCAGCTCAGACATAAATATTATTATCCCTGGTGCTTGTGGTACCCCCTATGATTGCCAGCCCAAAGTAAACATTATTATCCCTGATGCTATTCTAGGGGTCAACTTTAATCTTTTTTTGCACTAGCCAGCAGGGCAAGTTGATTCAAAACTGCACTAGCCCACAGATGGTTGCACTAGCCCTCAATTATAATGGTACATTTTGATCACTTATACAGAAAACAATGCAAGACAAGAAATACTCTGATTATTGCACATTTATCCTGTTCCCACATTGCTTCCAGCTCCCCAGCAGAAAAAAAGACTATAATGCCATCAAACACTGTGAGCCCCCCCTATTGTTCTGTACCATGGCCTCCTCTCTTCCTCTTTCTGCACCCCCCACCACCAAACCAGAGGACATCACAACAGCAAACATTCAATCAAGCAGCCCTAGCTCTGCACACATGCTCAATCAAGCAGTCCTAGCTCTGCACACACAATAGCTGACATCATCATGCACCTCACCACACTGTCACCACCACCCACAGGGCAATGAACAGAGTCAGGCAGAGAAAGACACTCTCATCCTCCACCCTATAGTCAACTGGAGACCTGCACTTCTGAAAGTTTTTGTACAGGCTCAAGTGAGCCAGGAGCACATGTAAGATTTGTTTGGGGGTGGGGGCTACACAAACCTAAGGGGCTGGTGAAATAGAAAACTATGACATTTTTATTTTTAAAAGCATTGATTTTAATATGCACTGCCCCAACAATAACAGATTTTCTTTAACATTGCCCTGTCATCAGCCCAGGGGAAGCAGTACACAGGCATAATGCTATACTATCTCTATTTCTATATAGGATGATTCATGTACCCCAAGAATGCCTATTTTAAGCTTTCAAATTATGTATTTTATCAAGGTTTATTTTTGTACCACACATAGTCCAAAGCATTGTTTTTAGGCTGAAAGGATATGCTGGGTGGGACTATATGGATGGTGATGGCTGGCATGGTCCATTTAGAAGAGCTGGGGACCCCCTACACTTGTCTGTAATGGCAGCTATGGATCTGTGGATAGTCATTTCAGAGTCTGGTCTGCAGTGGTGTCAAGGGAAAGAACAGAGTTAAGAGATTTGCAGGGGAGAGGGAAGTTATGGTGAGGCTGGGATAAAACCTACCATCTGTAGGGCCGACCCTGTATACCTCCTCGCATTCGGTCACTGAAATGTTGCATACAGACACTCAAAAAGTAGGGAAATGAGGGGCACTGGTCTTAATAATATGGGACAAATTGTTAGAGACATATTCAGAAAGCTGGAAGCTAGTGACTTAACAGCACTCTACCTTTGATCACACCCTGGACACTAGCTGAAAGTCCTAACAGTGTAGTGAAAATGACTCACATTGAGCCTTTTCTGGGATCCCCTCTTTAACTGCCAGATAACTGCAGCTCTTAATGAGCTGTTAATCACACCAGGTCATCTGGAAGATTGAGAGAGATTAGCATGAGGACTACAGCCTGCTAAAGTAGAGGCTTTTATAACTTCATTAACAGCCATGAAAACCTGCACTAGTCAAGACAGACAAGTACAGAGTTAGCTGCACTAGCCCTGGTAAATTTTCACTAGTGTTTGGGCTAGTAAAACAATGGTAATGTCGACCCCTCTGCTATTGCCCCTCCCCCCAGTTGCCAGCCCAGATGTATAAATAAGTATCCCTGGTGCTAGTAGTCCCCCCACCTCTGATTGCCAGCCCCGGCATAAACATTACTATCCGTGGTGGTAGTGGTCCCCCCACCTCCAATTATCAGCCCAGAAATACAAAAAAAAAAAACTCCCTGCCATCCAGTGGCCCCCCCACCACGGTACCGGGCATACCACCTCATTCGTCTTATATGGCATCTGGCACAGCCCTCCTCAGACGGCTGCCATATGTACAGGCAGGGAGTGTGCCTCTTATTTATAGGATAGGGCATGTCACTCTGTCCGATACAATAGAGGCCACGCCCTGCCTGTACAATGCAGCTGGCCAAGAGATATGAAGAGAGCTGTGCTGGTCCCTATAAGCTCCCATGACATTGCGTATAATGCTAAGGTGAGTGGGGTGTTATGCTTGGTCCACCGGGGGACCACTGGATGCCAGGGAGGATTTTTTTTTTGGTATTTCCATGCTGACAATTGGGGGGGCATTACCACCAGGGATAACAATATTTACTTTGGGTCTGGCGATGGGAGGGGGAACCACTAACACCAGGGATACTTATTTATATGTCTGGGCTGGCAATCAGAGGGACCACTAGCACCAGGGATATTATTTTATACAGAACGGTCCAGCGATCAGTGGGAGGGGGGGGACCACTAGCACCAGGGACATCTTTTTATACAGAACGGGCCAGCCATCAGAGTGGGGAGGACCACTAGCACCAGGGATACTTATTCATACATTGGGGCTGGCAATTGGAGGGGGGGCCTCTAGCACCATGGATACTTATTCATACGCTGGGGCTGGCAATCGGAGGGGGGACCACTAGCACCAGGGATACTCATTCATATGCTGGGGCTGGCAATCAAAGGGGAGGACCACTAACACCAGGGATAGTATTTTATAAAGAACGGGTCAGCGATTGGAGAGGAGGGAACTATTAGCACCAGTGACATTATTTTATACAGAAGGGGCCAGCGATTGGAGGAAGGGGGGGGGACCATTACTACCAGAGATATCTACATGACTGGGACCGGGCAACTGGAGGGGCAGCGCCACGCTAACCTGCCTCACTACCCATGTAAATGAGCCCATAATGGGTATGCAAATGACCCCTTAGACTCTTGCATGCCCAATGGGCTCATTTACATGGGTCCCTTTGAATACTGCAACTGGCACTATCCATTCTAGCAGCGTACTTTGGGAGCCCTGTTGGGGCAGAACTAAGTGCCTTAGCGCTGGGTTGACATGGCACTATATTCAGTCGAATAGCAATGGTGCGCTATTCGACTGAATATAGCATCTTCAGGCACCCAGGCAATTTTATTTATTTATTTAAAATTTGATAACCAGGAAATGTACTATGAGCGAGGCTCATTTTCAGGTACGACCCGGGAAAGGGGGTACAGATACAACAGAGGGATTTACATAAAGCAGTGACAAAGCACAGATGTACATAGGGTTACTACAATACATACAATAATTAAGCAATAAGGCACGACAGCGTGTGGTATATCATGGAATATCATCATGCCTCGGGTGGTTGGGCACTCGGCCAAAGGCCGAGTGCATCCAACCATCCGAGAAGTGACGATATCCCATGATATACCACACCCTGGAGTGACTTATTGCTATTATGAACTGGGATTGAATTAATTTTTTTCAAGAAAAAAAAATACTTTTAAAACCTTGTGAAATTGCTTCTTTTAGCATGTTGGAAGAGTATGTTTTGACAAAGTAGTCCTGAAGGGCTTGGCCAGCAGGTAGCACTGTTATAACTAACACTGTGTCACTTTGGTAATACTGGTCCTCTCAAGTATGCTCTCCGTGGGTTTCACGTGGTCGTGCTGCCTAGTCTGGGACAGAGTGAATGTGTGTTTAATTTGCGGTTTCTTTTTGGTAGTTAGGTAGAGCTTGTTGGCGCCACAATTGTGATTTTCTTTTTTCTTTTTTTTTTATTTTGTAACATGACAGTTAAGCACTAGTGACGCTGTGGAAATGACACTACTCACTCTGTCAACATCATATTCCTCAGGAGTTTGGCTAAGGTAAGAAAATGTATGACAGGCTTTGTAAAGTACTGGGCAGTAGCAGCGGTTGTAGGAGGGATGGCGTTTATTTCGATTTTTGGAGCATGTCTCCATCAGCGGTTGTGCCTTTCTACAGTTTGGTGTAAGGTGGAAATACTGGTGGAGCGGAGCAATGTGTGGTGCTGCAGGTGAGGAGGCTGGTGGCCGGAGGTTTTCTGAAGCCGTCATGATGTAGCTCGATATCATCACAACTTCAAAAACGTCTCGGCCAATCAGCGACGTCCACTTATGATCCCCAGTTCATAATTTACAATATAACACATCTTGTATATACAAATATTTATAGTATGATGATGTGGAGACACACATATGGCTTAAGATTGGGAGAGGAGATGAGAGGCAGAGGAAGAAGAGAAAAGTGGGTAGTTGTGATGAGGACAGGTGCAGGATGAGGTTGGAGAAGGTCTGAGTAACTGCTTATGTGCTGGAAAGGTGGGGGTAAGGTGGTTAGAGGGTGAAATGTTGTTCCAGAGGAAAGGAAGCCTGTAAGAGAGGGCAATCGCAAGGTGCAGTGCAAATTTTTGTGCTCCACTTTGCATGAATTTGAATATCGGGCCCCAAGAGTTTGCTAAACTGTAAATAAAGCCTTCAGTGACCACTGGATAAGGAAAGTTACTTAAAATCACAGCTTTTTTTCATACTATCATCTTTATTAACCCTAGGCTGCTGACAGAATTATAATGCACAGAAATTCTGGACTGATATATCAACCCGCAGTACATCAAAGGTTAAGAAAGACATTTTCATTTGAAAAAAACGTACAGTGAAAAATAAGAAACACGATTAACATCATGTTGCAGGTATTATACTTTCCATCTGTTAATTATACATGAGGTTTGCCTGAACTGCAGTTTAAATGCGAGTTTCTTTCCAGCATGGTTTACAGTGTATACCTATATGAGTACATACAGATTTGATTTAAGTTCTTACACAATATTAAAAGTAAGTAGAGACTGATAATAAAATATCTTTTATGGAACAAAAAGATTGTCCGTGTCTAATTTATAGTGTCCATTTTCACCAAGTTGCTTCAAAAACAGGCAGATGGTTAATGTAGTAAAGGTTTGTTTTTCCAAGTGACACAAGGAATCAATGAACTCTGTTCACTGTTGGATAGTAGGTGGGTGAGGTTTTAGCCAAAGCCATGTTTTCATCTTTTTCCTCAGTCACCAGTAAGAATAATAATTTTGATTGTTTTCCTTTATTCGAGTTTAAATGGGGAGCATAGCCATCAGGAACAGGGTTGAAGAAAGGGGACTTGGAATACTCAATAGGGTTCCCAAGGCATTAGAGATTTCTGTCCAGTAAGCGGTAAAGATAGGACAACTCCAGAATATGTGGGCCTGATCTGCTTTTCCCCACAATTTCTCTGGCAATGCTCCACCTGGGGTTCTATATATGTGCTAAGGACGGCTGGTGTTTGAAAGTAGTGGGTTCTGGTGTTCCAGGCGAATTCCTTCATATAAGGGGTCATGGTAAGTTTGTAACTGGGAATGGTATATTCAAGCCACTGTTAGGGGATACAGTTAGTTTGGAGTTCCTCATTCCATTTATGTAACACCAATAGCGTAGAGTGGACCTTTTAACCTCATTGGACATCAAAAAAGTGCTGGTGCTGATCAGCTTGAACCCCTATTCCTTAAATTGGGACACCATTTCCTAACAGCACCCATAACTCATCTATTCAATTTGTCTCTCACACAAGGGGTTCTGCCTTCATACTGGAAATAGCACATATAACCTCCCTCTAAGTCTGGAGATCCCTGCAACCTCAATAACTATCGGCCCAAATCTTTGCTACCCATTTTATCTAAATTACTTGAAAAATTAGTTAACATGCAGCTAAGACAGCATTTAGACAACTCTAATATTCTCAATCCCTTACAATCCGGTTTTAGGTCAAAACACAGCACAGTATCTGCTCTGGCTAAGGTGATTAATGACTGGTAAACTGCGTTTGACACTAAAAACCATATCAGCACAGTCTTCTTGGACCCGAGTAAGGCTTTTGACACTGTAGATCACACAATACTTCTACAAGCTAAAAGACATCGGCCTAGACGCTACTGCCATGCTATGGTTTTCGTCTTACCTTACAAATAGGCAGTGACAAGTAAAAGTGCAAGGTGACCTCTCCCCCCTTAAAACCCTACTGAGAGGAGTACTCCAAGGATCCATACTAGGGCCCTTATTGTTTGTAATTTACATAAATAATATTGTCTCTAACTTCAGGACGGCAAACGTTCATCTCTTTGCCAATGACACGGTAGTATATATGGCCAGGCCTTCCCTTGAGCTTTCCTGTATAGACCTGCAGCAGGACTGTAACCTGCTCCAACAAAATCTCTTCCATCTCAAATTGTTGAAAATGCAAAAAAAAAAAAAGTCATGCTTCCCCCCCCAGCCCAAGTTGCAAATGTGACTACCCTCGGTACCACTTATTAGATAACGATCATTATTGGTGAATCACTTGAGGTAGTGGACAAATTTAAATATCTGGGGTTCTGACTTGATTGTCAGCTATCATTTGTAGCCCACATAGAGGAACTTTCCAAGAAACTAAAACAGAAGCTAGGCCTTTTCTTTAGAATCAAGCACCTACTTAACCACAAAGCAAAAACAAGGCTGGTCCAGACCACTTTCCTTCTCTTTATTGATTATGCTGATTTTATTTATAGTCATTGTTTCAAAGCAACCCTTGTTATATTGGACACACTTTATCACAGAGCGCTAACATTTATCACCAATGCCTCCTTTAGAACTCACCATTGTTCTCTTTTTACCCAACTTGGCTGGTCCTCTCTTCACACCAGAGGACAAAAAAAAATGCCACATTGTGGCCCTAGAGAGCTATCACAAACAAACTCCTAACCTATATCACAGAACTCTTCAAGTGTACACCTGCCTGGCACTTACTCGCTGAGGAGATATTATTATATACTGCTAGACATACCTAGGGTAAGGTCCTGCTATGGTGACTCAGCAGTCGGCCATGTTCTCCCGACACTATGGAATATTCTCCAAAGATCACTGAAACTTACTAAAATTATTGGCCTGTAGACCTTTAAATCCTTATTGGACTGCTTTTTGCAGGTGAATTGTAATTGTTACTCATAATCTCTATTCATCTCTCCCTGGATGATGCCTGCTCTGTGTTGCATCACCTATGTAGCATCTGAAGATCCATATCTATTCTTGCTGTAGTGTGTTATGTATTGTTATTTCTTTTCTCTTCTCCTTCCATCAAACAGTTATGTCTTACAGAATGTTTATTGCACATACCTCAACTGCATTGTTTCTTCTGTTGTGTAACCTAGACCTTCTCTGTTCGAAATGTTTAATGTTACTGCACTCAATGTATGTATTGAAATGCCCATTCTCTGTTGTGTCCATCCGAAGCTACCTTGTAAATGAGCTTGCTCAATAGTGTTATTCCTGGTAAAATAAAAATTGATTGATTGATTAATTGATTGAGAGTATGACGAAAGGTCCAACCGGATGGCACAGAGCTGCCTTACCAAATGCGACCCTTTACTCCCTTGTTGGTGATGCTGCAGTAGAGCCAGGAGAGCTGAAAGGGGCATAGGAAGCATATGAGAGCACTCAGGCAATAAATAGCTCTGTTTGAAGTCCAAACCATCCATTGCTTAACCTGATACAAAATGGCTGCCCAGGATACTAAATTGGAGATACCCAAAGTGGTCCGTGGATGGGAGCTGACAGGTATCCTGCAGCGCTTGAAAGGGTAGTACCCACCTATCATTGAAGAATTGATTATAATAAAGAAGGCTGTTTTTGGACCAGCATCAGAGAATGGAATCAATTGTGCTCAATGGGTTGTCTCTATCCTGTCTCGGTGCCAGAAGAGAGGTCCATTGCCCACATCCTTCTGGGCAAGGGCAAAATCACAGCTCTACTGCTATAAAACTGACTCTAAACCAGTACTTGATGAATCTATGGTCCCTGACAAATCACTGCCACATGGGACAGGAGGCACTGTACAAAAAAAGAACAGCAATAAAACATACTAACATGGAGATCCCCAGAGGTCATACAACCAAAAGGCAAATTTAGAACAAAATCCTAATAGCAAACAAAGGGAAGGACACACCACCAGGATTAAACACACAAATCAAAATGCTCTGCACAATATGTGTTTTTGCAAATTTTGACTGTAGTACTCCAAAGAAGGGAAGGTTGTTACAGTTGTTACATCCTATCTAAGAATTAGAGAATGAAACTTTCTGGGGTACATGGAGTAAATTCTGCTGCAATACACTGTGCCGCAAGGCCCGATCCTGTTTCTGGTTAAAGAAGAAATGCTGACTGTTACCCTCGGTGTGATTTTCCTTAATAAGTTATAGGTTGTAGGTTTCACATCCAACACAGCCAATGTATTTACTGTGCAACACTGAGCAAGTCACTAAACCTATAACTGTTTCTGTCTACCAAGCTGTAAAAATGGACCTCACTGAAAAAATGGTATTCCATATCAACTGGGCTATCCAGAGTATGTGAGTAAGTAAATATATAAGCAGACAAATACACCTAAGATGGATTTGATTCATGAGTTTAACCAATTAATTGGGCAGCATGTTATTGAGCCATGACTGGAAAAGGAACCATGAGATAAAACAACCTGGTTGATCGATCAGGGCTTGCAGAGTTTCCCATTTTCAGTCTATGTCCCTGAGTTCTTCACTATGATATTATAAATTCTAGCATGGAAGACATTTTGCCACCATACACATGATGTTAATTCACTGTGGAGGGTAACACTGCCATTTGAAATTAGGGTTTAGTGCTATTATTTTTCATTTGAATGCGTGACCCTACTGCCACCTGATCACACACACCAAGATGGAGTACTGGCCTTCAGTGACTGAAGTTTGGAGGGTCTGGGAGAAGACAGACAAGTCTCACCATCCTTTATCAGATAGGAAAATGAGACAGTATCCCTTCACACCAGTACTCTGTAGCAAGTCCAACCCCATCTGCTGAAGGGCTACTTTCTAATGGCAGATTCTAAAGTGCTGAAAACTCAAGTAACTATAGGAGCCCCCGACCCCACCTCCGCCACCTCCAAGTAAATGCCATGGACTGCTTCATCTTTGAGGAAAGAGGCAATCCAAGGAGTAGGAATTTCAGAAAAGAAATGGAAGAAAAAAAGGAATGAAACATCCAAAAACAAGCCTGTTCAAACTTCTGAATAAAAAAAACAACAGTGAGACTGTACAGTCCCAGTCAGGAAGTATGCCGGAGCTGTACATACCATTATATTGTCTCAGCTCTCATCAGAGAGACCCGGCAACATACAGTGGTAGGTACTGTAATGACAGAAGTGGGGACCAGCTGGACTCTCACTACAGCAGTGCTTCTGAATGCCACCATATGGCTCCAGTGGTTTCAGCCACTTAACAATGCTATGTTTCACTCCCTCTCCATAAGCGTACCTGCTCTAAAAAAACAACCATCAACCATCTGCACATTGAGTATTACACCTCTAAACCAGTAGGTAGTTCAAGACACTATACACCACAGATATCTGAGCCAATGTCAACATAGATCTAAGAGGACATCAACATGTATATTTGAGATGGCACCAAAACAGGATATCTGAGTTTACAAAAATATGGATATGTGAGTTGCCACCCTAATACAGATATCTAAGTCGACACCTGAAACAAATATCTGAATTGACACCATTGAGGATATCTGAGTTGATTCCAATGTGAATATCTGAATTGACACCAACATGAACATCTGAAATGACACCAAGACAGATATACGAGCTGACACCAACACATATATCTGAGTTGTCACCAAAGTAGATATCTTATTTGACACTAAAATGAATAACTCATTTGACACAACACTGATATCTGAGTTTACACCAATGCAGATATCTGAGACTATACCAACGTGGATATCTGAGATTACACCAATGTGGATATTTGAGATTACACCAATGTGGATAACTGAGATTACACTAATGTGGATATCTGAGTTGAAGACAACATAGATATACAGTGGTAGCCATACTAAATTTCTCTCTTACATCAGAACTCATGGTACCACTTACACTGTCTCAGCTTAAAGGCGTAATACCCATCTCTTCCCTGCCCATAGAAGCCAACACACAATTTACCTTTTCAAGCTCTACTTTTGTATAAAACTTAAAATGGCTAGCTGGCCCAGTAGCAAGACAGTAGGGCTATAGCCTGTTGCATCAGCTGCCTGAGTTATGGAAAAGACTCTGGTCACTAGTGGCTAGGATGGGGTGGGAGGATTCAGCTTCCCTTAGACAGCTCTCCTCATCAGCGAAGGGGTTATACATGCCCTACTGGTTCACTGCCAGCTGGAGCAAGCTAGGTGGCAGCACTGTGGGGCCGCACGGGAAGGGCCCCACACCCTGAAGTATCTCCAAGGAGGAGACGGCAACTCATATCACTGCATGTGTGTGCGCTCAGGTAGAAAAATGGAGGAAAAACACCTCCGTTTACAGCTCTGGATGATGGTCGGACCCCCTGCAGGCCCCATATTAATGACTGAGCACCTCCAACAAGGTCCTGTGGTGAGGATACCAGAGTAAGGTAAGACCAAGAGATGACGGGTGAGGGGCTGGGGGGACTAATCCAGATGGGGGCAGGTCAGTGGAGAACAAGGACACGAATAATGGATTGGGAAAAAAAACAAACTAAAATGATCAGTCTTGGTGGAGCCAACTAGGAATGTGCACTGTTTACATGACACTAGGTAAATATATTCCCAAGTCCAGATACAGTTTGGAGTAAGTGCTCCACAACCACCACCACTACTACCACAAAATAGCTGGGTAAGTACTGGCACCAGCCTCATTTGGACAATGTCACACATCATATACTTAACGGTCAAAGGAAAAGTGAAGTTGGCTAGCTGATCTGTGGTATGGGGGGGGGGTGCTATAAGTTAGGGTAAGGGAGGACCTGAAATTATCAAACCTCACATATCAACTATGGGGCTCCCAACTCTGAAGTATCCCAGTGCAACAGAATTGATTACTTACAGCAAGAACAATATCTCGGATATTCTTCACATACAGCGTCACGTAGTCATTAAGGAAGATTTGTATTTGAGAGTGCGGTATATTGAACCAGTCTGCAGCAATGGCCGCCTCATTTTCATTGTTTCCACTCCAGATAATGATGGATGGGTGGGACTTCAATCTTCTGACCTGAAACAAAGCAAGGGCTCCAAGTCACAGGATGTAGAACCATCACTCAAGACTAATCATTCAGAACCAGGTATGCATCACTACAGGCTCATGGGCAGCATGAACACATTCTGTGGATCGCTAATGCAAAGCATTGCCCAGGGGCTTAATGTCACCAAACTGTGCTGCTGCTATACAGGTGGCCCTGGTATGGACATAACCTTGGGCCAGCAGAGGGTCTGAGTGTCATAGGGATGCTACGTGCATTGTTCAGGAAGAGAAAGAGCTAGAGTGTATTGTTCTCTATCACACCCTTCATTCAAGTTACGAGCAAGGATTTTTGGGATTTGGAGGCGGTAACCTCTTACACCCCTTGTGGTCAAGGGTGGGTACAGTGATGGATTCTTAAACCCTGTAGTGGTGAACCCCCCCTCAAAAAAAAAGTGACTATCACAAAATATTCATCACACTTGACTCAATCCAACAGCAGAGCATGCTGACAAAAGTCGGGCAAATTCTCTTAAGGCATATTTTATATATATATTCATTGTTTACCACCAGGTAAATGTAGGTTGTCTCTACCCCTTTCCCCAGAAACATTCAAAGTATTATAGGGAAAAATAGTTTAGAATCTAAACAATATCATAAGTTAAAGATCCCATGGCACTTTTCATAACAGTAGAGGATTTTCCTGTATCCTGGCGAATAAGCCATTTATTAAACAACAGATCCATGTTACCCACCTCCCGGGAGGCACCTGGGAACTTGCTCTCACAGATCAATGTGCCTTTTTTTTTTCCTGTGTGTGAATTTTAGGGATTGTGAGACGTGCTGGACCAACAGCACTGGAACCTGAAGTCCTCTGTTTATCCACATGACAGGCACAGCACAGGCGATCACAGTGCAAGCTTCCCCACACTGCCCTGTCAATTTGCCTCAACCCTGCCATGGAGGGAACACCATGTAGGTGAGAGGGTAGTTCGGACTCCCTGTCCATTCAATCCTTGGCCTCTCATGTGAGACTGCCAATGAGGGTGTCAAGTAGTGCCAATTGTATTGGTGGTTTTGTGATGTGAACACTTGCCAATGGGAACCACACCACCACAACTAATTTCACATAGGCCACTGCACAGCCACCAGGTGATAACAGCTTTCAACCACTACTGACCTTTGATGGATTTGAACCTGTGACCTAGAGTTGAAAGGCCCTTTAACCCACTATCAATCCACTGAGCCATCCAGCTCCCCTCTCAATGTGCCTTTCCTGATCAAAAAGTACACATAACTAGGTAACTATTGAAGGTACCTTCAAGACCCCCTGAGTCACAGTGTGTACAATACAACACAATTCCCCAAACTAGACTGCTGTATTCCACTATTCCTAGTCATTACAAAAAGTAATAGAACAATAGCATTAAGGTTTATAATAAAAATTGCAGGAGGCAGAAAGTTTACCATTACAGTTCCCAATGAACTGGGCACCAGGAACTATTGCTGACTCAAACTGCAACAAGTGTATATGCATCTCCCCCCTCCCTTTTTTGTTGTTGTTGTTGTTTTACAATTTTTTGCCAGGAGAGGCACACTAAGCCAAGGCTTATTTCCAGGCACATCCAGAGAGTACAAAAAGAGAACAAAACTCAGCACTCTGTAATTGGCGTTCAAAACGGGCATATTTTATTAACAAAGAATAACGCCAAGCCTCACAACAAGGAACAAACAATCCCAACCGGTTTCATGCAAAGCACGTCATCAGAGAGTACAGTGAAGTTATGTGACTTGCTCATGGTCACAGAGTATGCAAGTAGTGGCTGTGGGATTCGAACCTAGTTAAGAAAACCTTGCACTGGATCCACAGCGCAAGCCCCAAACAGCTGTAACGTGGACAAGGGCCTCTTTTGTCTGCAAAGAGGAACCACATTTTGTGGTTGTGGGCAGTGGTTGCAGGCAACATATGTTAAGATTGGCAGTGAAATAAATAAACTCTGGCCAGAGCCAATAGGGCTGCAGCCAAGTAATTTGGGGTAAAAATATTGAAATCTTTTTTTAAATATTTTTACACCACATTTTCAATATAGCCTTGTTATGACACTGCCTCATGAAGATGGGCAGAGCAAATGTTCAACTCCTGACCTAAAGGTGATTTTGTGCAGGGACTGCTAAATCGACTTTCAGGACGCAAGAACAGATTTTGGGCAGGAGTTGAAAAATGACAGCTGTCACATGCATGAGATGTTGTAAATAAATGGCTGTGTTTAAAATTTGGGGTACAAATACTAAGTATTACCAAAGTTATGAGTCTGCGTTTGCAAAATTCAGCATAGCCTCATAACTTATATTTTTATACCAAATTTAAAACATAGCCTTCTAATGATCCCTCCAAATGTCCATCAACCCCTTGAGTTACCTTAGAGTTTATATGTATCTATATATAGGCTCTACTGTTGTGTACTCTGTATTTTTTTTTAATCTAGATGATCCTGTTATATACACTGTTCCATATTGTAAATATTGTAAAATCTTGCAAATATTGTTTTTACCTTTTTCTCTGTATCAAATTTATGTACCACTGGACATTTGTGAAAATGGGCATTTTTGCTCACATACTTTCCAGTACAAAAAAATAAAACTGAAACTGAAATAAACTGATCCGCTTCATGAATAAGGTCAGAGAAAATTTTCAACTGCTGTCCGAAAGGTTATTTCATGCTGTAAAGCTATGGCTGTGTTGTAAATTTGGGGTAAAAATACTGAAAATTACCAAAGTTACGAGCCTGTGTTTTGCAACATTCAGTGTAGGCTCATAACTTTATTGTTTTTTTTAATATTTTTACACCAGATTTTCAACAGTGCCTTCTTATGACCTCAGCTCATGAACAATGACAGATAACATTTTTAACTCCAGCCAGAAAGATGATTTCCCGGAGGGACCGCAAAATCACCACTTGGGGCAGATTTGCCTAATTTAAGTGCAACTGTTCATGAGACGGGGTCCCAAAAAAGGCATGTTGAAAATTTGGGCCAAAAATATGCAAAAATGCCCAAGTTATGCCTCTAAGTTCAAAACCCTTATTGAACTGCATACCTATTTCTTCAGTTCGTGGTCCGGCTTTGAAGAGTAAAGACATGCCTGTGGTCCAGAGAGGATTATGGCGCTGGCCCTCCAATGGCTAAATAACAGCTTGAGAGTGCGGGTGGTGGGTGCTGAGTGGGAGGGTTGGGTGGGGGACGGTAACGTTGCAAAAGACATTGATGGACAGTTTTCTTACTATAGGGTAAAAAAAAGACATTGATGGATTTTTTTTTACAGCGTAATAAAAAAAAAGGACAGAGGAATCGCCATTGTAACACTGGGGGACTGGGCACCCTCCATGTCACTATTATTTTTCTGAGTGGGGTGGGGTGGTGGGTGCTGAGAGGGAAGGTACGCTGGGGAGAGAAAAAAACATTTAAAAAAAGGTCACGGAACACAATCGCAACACTGGAGGACTGGACACCCCCAGTTTATTGGGGGGGTGCTCAGGGGGAGGGTCGGTTGGGGGATAGGTAAAATTAAAATAAAAAAGAAATTGGCAGTCATGGCAGAACACAGCACAGTCAGCCGTGACCAAGATGGCTGCTGCACTGTACTCTGCATGCACTAGTAGTTGCACATGCACAATACAGTTTGGCAGCCATGTTGGGCATGGCGGAGTGTGTCGTGTTCCACCATGACTGCCAACACAGCAAAAAAAATAGTGCAGTGCGACTTCCAACAAAGACAAGAAGCGGAGAGTTTCACGGATGCAGAGGTGACTGTGTTGCAACTACAATATGTTGTTCAGTCGAAGGAATGCGCAGAGTCTTTTTCTGATAGCAAGTGGGTTACAGAGCTATGCCCACTGCAGCCCTACAAAGGGCACTGTACTAACACTAGATCACGCCAAGGTAAGACCAGGGAGTTATAAAGAGGTTACTTATTTGTAACCATAGTTCTACTACTAGTATTCAGTTCACATGCACACTTAGGCAGTCTTCCACTGTGCATGCTCAGTCACCAGAACAGTCTTCAAACTCGACTCTGCCCCCACTGCATGTAGATCTGCATGCTGGAATCCTTCCCACAAGGGACACCATTGAAAATGGGCCTCGGCTCAATGATTTGTAACATTATTCCTTAATTTAAAAAAAAAAACAACTCATGAAATATGTGCTGAAAGCAAGCCATGCCAGGGGAGGTCAGTTGGGTCATATAGATGTGTCGTAGACAAGAATAGTTACTTATCGTAGCAGTAGATCTTTGAGAGAATCTCCTCCACTGAGCCATATTATGGAACTGTAAGCCATCGCCATCAGGACCACTCAGAAACTTTTGCTAACTGGGGCCATCTACATTGGCATGCATGGTCACTGTCTATAAAATGTGGGTGGCCCCGTCATGCCTCAGTTCCCTCTCAGAGACAAGCTCGGAAGATCATCGGACTGGGAGGGACCAAAGCAATCAGGACCAAACAGGCACACAGGAGAGGATATGGCTAATTGTGTAATCATGCTGAATTTAGGTGAACCAGCCTGCAAGAGCAGATAGGCTAGGTAGATTAAGTCTATTCAATAGCTCATTGCAGATGGGGGAAGTTCCAAAGGACTGGAGGATGACGGGCATAGTTCTGCTCAATGGGGGGGGGCAAGGAACAAGCGAGGAAAGAACAGTTATGCAAGAACTTATCGTAACAGTAGATCTTCTAGAACAGCTCTTACAGCAGGCTACACACAATAACGACTATACCGCCAGGCACTAGGACCACATGGAAAAATTATAGCCAGCAGTACCCAGCGGGGAACACCCTCGATGTCTGCCAATGGTGTCACAAATGCACCTCTCAGGTCAGGTCCTCAGCTCCCACAGAGCCAAACCTTGAAGTGCAATATGTGAACAGGAGACAAACAGGGTAACCCTCCTGTCTATTCTGGGTCCAAATCACCTACTAGCCTCAAGTCCTGGTGTCAAATCTGAACCTTTCCTGCTAGCACACCCAGTTAACAGGCTCAGATATGTACTCTCTTCGGGGGATGCAGTACAATACTTCACCCTGTGGGCACCCAGCTAGGTTCAAACGTCTACCCTTATGACTCAATTTGAGACCTAGGTACATTCTTTCCTTAGCAAGACAGTAACACATTCAAGCCCTTAACAATTCTTGTCAGAAGTACCCAATACTGTTTTAGCCTCCGCATGCAAAAGAAGACTCAGGCAAGATTAAGGAAACCAAAAGGTTTACTTGAATTAAAAAAAAATATCAAATACATACAAAACATAGAACATATAGCCTGAGTACTTACAGTCTGAAAATAAATTGGACTTTTACAGAAAACAAAATGCCTGATTACTTAAAGTTCTAGCTTAGCTAAGTTCCAATTGGGTGTTACCTATTTTTTAACAGAAGTGCCTTTTTTGAGTCCAAAAATGAAGTCTGCCATTTAAGAGTACAGAGAAAAAGTGTGTTTCCCCTCAGATGCTTGGCAGTTTTAAAATTCAATCCCCCCGCCCACCTCCTTGTGATGTCACAGCACATTAGGTCACTGTTTGTCCTGTCATTAATTTTGTAACCTGACCAAGTATATCCAACTGTGTCATTTTAATGCTGGCTAGAAATCTGCAAAGTTAGCAGTATCAAAATATGACAGTGTCTTTGATCAGAGCATCTCCTTTGATGCTTTCAGAACACACATCCTGCCAACAGTTCCCTTATAGGTGTGAGAGCTAACAGGAATCTGTTATAATGTCCCCTTTCCTCAAGGGTTATAAAATAAATACTTGGTCCCAGCTTCAAAGCAGAAATATTTTACAATGTGCCACGACTTGACCTTTTCTATGTATTAAAGCAGAGCAGGAAACCAGCTATCTGCTACTGTAGTGCTGTGCTGAGGTCAAAGGTTAAGCCTTCTTACACTTGCTGGCTGCTATTCCCTAAGCAGACTTTCACATAACATATTTTTTTATATCACAAATATTATACAATAATGCCAAGTAGATGGCAGAGCATCACAAATGGTATAAAGGGGGCGGTCTCCAGCCACACCTCAGTTCTCCCGCTGAAGACCCGCAGATGGATGAAAAGGAGAACCAAGTAGAATCCGAGAGTTCCCAAAAGGAAAAAATAAGACCGGGGGAAGGAAAGCAGTGCCTGCTGCAAGAGCTCTTCTCAAAGATCTACTGTTACGGTAAGTTCTTACGTAACTGTACTATCATTCTTCGAGCTGGAGCTCTTGCAGCAGGCTACCCTATAAGGACTGATTTCCAAGCAATGCCCACATTTAAATTACAGTAGGGATGAAAGGGAAAACTATCACAGCCTCATGAAAGGAGGCCTTGAAGAACGGCTAGGCCGAACCCCGCTCTCCTCTTGGAAGCTATGTCCAAACTATAGTGCTTCACAAAGGTGTGCACTGAGTTCCAAGTTGCCACAGCGCAGATGTCAGCTGCAGAAACATTTCATAATGCCGCAAAGGAGGTGGCCACCCCCCTGATGGAGTGTCCCTTCACTGAGCCCAGTAAGGGTTTCTTGTACTTTTTGTAACAGAATGTAATGCAAATTACCAACTATTTGGATAAAGTTTGCTTAGTAAAGGAGGCAGTATAGCGCAGTGGTTTAAGGCTCTGAGCTGCAAACCTAGAGACCAGGGTTTGAATACCACAGCCTCCACTAGCATACTGTGTGACCTTGAGCAAGTCACAACTTCCTTATGCTCTCAGGTTGCACCTGGAAACAAGCTTTGGCTTAGTGTGCCTTTGCTGGTTAAAAAATTTCCCCTTTCCCTTTCCCTAGTAACTGATGCTACCAGGGATCTGAGAGCAAAGGTAATGAACAGCTGGATGTCTTACCTCTTGCCACACCATCGAACCGTGTTTAGGAGCAAGCGCGGGCTGTCGGAGGTCGGCATGGAGGGTGCGAGCAGGATGAGTTGCTGTCAGGTGGATCTCTTCTCCAGGAAGGGAGACTGAGCTCCCTCGGTGCTTGACTGCTTTGCGGTGGAGGTCAGGGGGAAGTGCAGCCGAGGGATGCCAGGGGCACTAGGCCAGTGGGGTGGGAGGATGGGGCCATCACTGAAGCAAGAGGGCACATGCACCTCTCTGTCTAGGAGCCCCAGAGTAATTGGGGCAAAAAAACAATAAAAAGTCAGGGGCTGCCACAGGATGATGCCTCCAGGCTGGCTCCTGGGGGTCCATTGGGGCACGCACTGCATAACAAGACCACAAATGACCCCCGGAGACTGGTAGGGTGATGGATGGAAGCAGCGGCCCGCCGAAAGGAGCATAAACACCTCTATGGAAAAAAAAAAGTAAACCAGAAGGTCAACAGTCTGATTTGGTGTTTGCTCAGAAGTCACATTTGGTAGAAAATGAAAATTGATACACAAGATAACCTGATCCTTGTGGAAAACAAGATAAGAAAGCTGTGCAACCAGAGCATGCAGTTCAGAAATACATCTAGCAGAGGGGGGCGCCAGCTTCAAGGCAGTAAGCACCTTCACTTGTTCTGCTCTTCAGCCTTCACATTAGCCAAAAGAATTGAATTTTGAGGCATCAAAGATGAGTTTATAAAGGCTCTTCAGCTTCTTAAGCTACTTAGCTACCGAACAATACCAAATTCAACTCTGGGGCACAATAAAAACATAGTGCCCCAAGCCTCCGTATCTCAGTAGCCTGCTACACTGAATGCTAACTTGAGCAGGGAAATGGATTTACTGGACCACGCTACTCTGGCAGGCGCTAAAGAACCACCATGGCAGACAATATTGGAATCGGTTCGCGCTATGGATGCTAAATTAGAAAGAACTCTTACATGGCTTGAAATGCATAATGCTGCCATTACAGCACTCTCTTCCTCGGTAGCAGAGACAGACAAAAGTTCCCTTTCGATGCAAGCTACCATGACCCAGCTTACGAAGGAAAACCAGCAACTAAGAGGTAGAATGGAATCAACAGACAATACACTCCGTGCAGGAAACATACATACAGTCGGCTTACCTGAGGGTATTGAAGGTATGAACCTTCTTTCATACCTGAAACAATGGCTCACTGAAACTTTGAGCCTTCCAGAATACTCTGAGTGGTCCGAGTTGCGGCAGGCCTTTCGAATTATGCCCACGCTACGGCCTTCAGATCCCAAAACTCCCCATACTGTAGTACTGAAAACCATTGGCCCAGAAATTTGGCATATGTTGATTACTGCTGCAAGGGCAGCCTACCCTTTGACAATACAAGGACTGGACATTAAACTTTTCCCCGATCTGTCCTTGCAAACTCGCACTCGCCGCAAACAATTTGATGTTGTGCGCCAAAAATTACACCATCTGGGGATAGTGCATTCTTTTCTTTTACCTGCCCAGCTGAGAGTGACCTACGGGGGAAAGACATGGCAATTTAGCGACCCCGGAGATGCTGGCCGTTGGGCCGAGAAGACAGAACTCAAGTTTCAAGCACACCCGCCCAAGCAGTTAGAGCTTGAGAGTTGGGACTCAGAAGGGGACTAAAAGATTGACTCTGCTCTTGTTTTCTGTTCATAAAATTACTGCTTATTATTAAAAAATTTAACCTGGTTACCCAATGTTACTGTGGAAAAAGTGGTCTCCTTGGGAGATGGGGATTGCTGGACATAAGTTAAGTATTATTTTTCTCTACTTTTACTGCAGTTACGACCAGTTAACCCATTTATTTCCCGAAGACATATGTTCTTAATAGAGTAGTCTTACTAGCATAGTAAAATGTAAGGGTGCATCGTTGAAACTGATATTAGTGCCTTGTTAAATATTACAGATTACATAATTTTTGGCAGTGTGGAGGGGAGGAGGGGATGAGGAAGGGCAGATTTTTCTGTTATGTCTATTCGTAATTAGGTAACACAGCACTACCGGTTAGTGTATATATCTACGTTGTTTCTTCTCCCTTTGGACTATGACCTACACCATGAAGCGGCTGGCATTACCTTTGGACTCTAAGGTTTATATGGCTTACTGATGCCTTTGATTTACTCCCCACCTCCTACTGTGCAAGACTGTAAGAGTTTACAATGTTAAATCAACTCTATATGTTGTCTTATACCTATTTTCTTGCATGAGATTACTACCTGCATTGTTTTATCTTTAAACAACAAACAGAAAGTAAAAAAAAAAAAAAGAAATGTGTCTAGCAAATGTCACAGCCATGAGGAACAGTGTCTTCAAAGTGAGGAAGCACAGCTCACAAGTAACAGCAGGCTGGAAAGGAGGTGCAGTAAGGATTTCCAGAAGCAAATTAAAGTCCCACGCCAGAACCAGATCATGGACCAGGGTGCAGAAGAAGAATATCTCAGAGGAACCTCCGAGAAACCTCAAACTAGGCCACCACCTTGCTGTCAGTGAGAGCATGAAAAGTCGACACTGTGGCCACGAGGACCTTAACAAAGGAATACCCAAGGCCTATGTCCATAAGGGACAGGAGATAAGCCATCCCCAGACTGACTGAACACGTAATGGGGTCCAGCTGACAGGCAGTACATCAAACCATAAAACAGTTCAATTTTTGTGAGTAGGTGTGCCTAGCAAATGGCTTACCAACCACCAGCAAAACAGCTCCAATGGCTGGGGAAACCCCAACGCAGGTGTGTTCCATGTCCTCAGGAGCCATGAATGTGGATGCAGGGGCCGCAGGTCCAGATGGACTAGGGACCCCTGTCCTGTGACAGTAAACCTCAGCAAAGGGTCAGTCGAACAGGAGGGACCACTGCCAGATGCTGTTGTAGGGGAAACCATAATCTGATGAGGCCAGAAGGGAGCCACAAGACTGGTATTAGGGTGGCTTGCTCTGCCTGCAACTTGAGTAAAACCCTCTGAATGAGAGGGATAGGAATGAATACATAAAGGAACCCCATTCCAGGAGAGAGACAATGCTTCTTGCCAAAAAATTCCAGGCCTTGGAGCGAGCAAGCAGAAATGCGTCAGTTTTGCATTGTGTGGGGATGCAAAAAGGTCCAACTCTGGATGAGTCCATCTTGCGAAGAGGTCATTTACCACAGAGGACAGCAGTTTCCATTCAGGTAACTGTGACTGGGACCAACTTAGCCTGTTTGCCAAGATATTTTTGGACACTTGGGAGAAGCACAGATGACAGTTCTAGGCCATGAGGCAGCTTTCAGTATCATACTCTCACACTTCCTTGCAAAGTGGCTAAGAGTGAGTGCTCCTTTGCTTATTGTTGTAGTGCACCACACTGACATGTCTGCTCTTACTAAAAGAGGACGGGGACTGAGGTGTTCTGAAAAGGTCTGGAGACAAAGCAGAACAGCTATCATCCCTAGAGCATTTATGTGGCGATCTGAGTCCATGTCAGTCCATAGCCCCTGGGTCTGAAAAGGACCCAGATGGGCAACCCATCCCAGCACGGAGCTATCCACTGTGAGGATCTGCACTGGAGTTAGGAAGAAGAAGAATGAAATGCCCTGCAATAAGTGTTTGGGTTTCATCCACTAGATCAGTGACTTGCGAAGAGAAGACATGAGAAGAACCAACCATCTGTTCCAGTTCATCTGTCAACTGTTCCCACTGTACCGGAAGTATCCATTGTAGGATTCACACATGGGGGCAGGTCAAGGGAACTGTCTCAATGGCAATCATCAGAAGTCCCAGGAGATGAAGCATTGTCCAAGCAGACACATAATGGCTCCCACGACCCAGCTGGGACTGGGAAACCAGGGCCCCGACCCTGTCTACAGGTGGAAATGCACCTCCCACCACCGTGTCCAGCAATGCATCAATATATTGGAGGCGCTGACAAGAAATGAGCATGGAGTTTGGTACACTGACCATAAAACCCAGGTCCTCAAAAAATTGTTTGTCCTGGAAAATGTGTGCTGAACTATGTTCCTAGAAGGGCCCCTCAGAAGCAAGCTGTACAGATAAGGGAAGACATAAAGCCCTTCTCTTCAAAGGGCTGCTGCCACAATCGCAAAGAATTTAGTAAATACTCACTGTGCCGAGGATAAGCCAAAGGGCAAGACTTGGAACTGATAATGGCTGTCCTCTGTCATAAAGGGGAGGTAATGCCTGTTGCATTTTTGAATTTTTACATGAAGGGATATGTCCTTCATGTCCATGATGCAGAGCCAATCCCCCTTTTGCAGAAGGGGGATGACAGCCTGACGAGACACCATTCAAAACTTTTCGTATTCAATGAATGTGTTTCAGGTTTCTAAGATCCAGTACAGGACACAGGTCTCCTGTCCATTTGAGACCGGGAAGTACCTTGAACAGAATCCTCAGTTCCTTTCCTTGGGAGGGTTATTTTAGATGACAACCTCCCTAAGGACATTATCAACATCCGGTCCAAACAGCTTGAAGCCCCTAAAAGGGGCATTTGGCACAGCATGCTGTACATCAGTAGCAAAGCCAGTCACCCTAAGCCAGTAATATCTCCTGAGGCAGACGTCAGAGGCAGCAGCCCTGGCAGATGCACCAAAGGCCTCAAATGCAGAGCACAGTAGATGCTTTCCAGCATCAATACCAGCTGAAGCAGCTGTAAGCAGTTCAGATTTGTCAGGACTATCAGGAAAAGCCTAAACAGTAGTCATGGCAGATGTCCAGAGGCCATTCTGATATTTTATCATATATGCCTGTTAACTTACAATTTTGAGGCACAAGGATGCATAGGCATAAGTCTGTTTGCCCATAACATTCAGCCTCCTGTATTCCGTGTCAGGAGGCGATACACTCAACACTCTAAGGGCTCAAGAGTAATCATTTGCAGCCCTGATTATTATAGAGTCAGTTTTTGGCTGGGAAGTATACTGAGGCTTATCAGACATAGCAGGATATTGTTATCAGCCTTTCTAGGGACTGCAGGCAAGGTGCTAGTCCTATGCCAGGCAGCAAAGGTAGCATCCTCGACTGCCAGGTATACAGAAGGCATGCAGTAGTAGGTGCAGCTGCAACTTCCAAAAACTCCATTGAATTTATTTTACTGGAATCTTCTTCTTCATCCTCAAAGCTCGTAATATCTTGGATTTGTCTGAGCAAAACCTGAAGTGAGGGCTCTTCAGGAGAAGACCTGGGGTTACAGACCACAGAATCTTCACTGCAAGATGATAATCTAGAAGGGAGCCCTCCTTCATAAGAATCTTCCTCCCTGTCCTTTTCCTCCAAATTCTCCTCCATGTTTAAGAGATCAGACTTACATTCCTTATCACCCTAATTGTCCTGAATGATGGTGGGAGTAATCGATTGAGCCAGCAGTTGTGATGGAGGAATGGTAAGTGGGCTACTATGTCTTGTCGATGATGACGGTACTGAAAGAGATGGTCTTGTCGATGGGACTGTATTCACAACTGTTGCTTCATAGAGCAACAGAAATAGCCAATGTAAGATGTCTGACGATGCCAGCAAAGCATGGAACTGATGATGTCTGTTAAAGGGCTCGGGACTTTTTGCATCACTGGGGCAGAGCTCCACGATGGAGGCAACATACTGTTTATAGTAGGTGTGGCAGCACCAGAGCCAAGCCCTGAACAGGGTGTCTTAATAATAGTCAGGGGCTGTCATTGACACCACTAGAGCAGCCAATGACAAGGACTTACCCTCCTTTAATTGGAACCTTGACTGTATCAGTGAAGCATGTGTCTCCCGATTATGGTGATGACTAGAGGAGGACAGTATCGATGACACAGCATCCACATACTTCTCTGTAGTGTATCCTGATGGTTCCATCGACCATGGCAGTGACAGCATTGCCAACCACCTGCGGGTATGATTCTCAGAGGCAGCTGGAAATGAATTAGAAGCCAGCTTTGCTGCAGCCTTGACCGTAGAGGCCATGGGTGATGAAGGTGTTTCCAAAGACTCTGTTCATTGAATCCTTGTGGCCTTTTGAAAATCCTGGATCCATCGATTGTGCAGTCCCTTACGTTGTGGAAGAGGTTTCCCAAATAGCAAATACATACAATGTGAATTTTACAAAACCTTAAGTAAAGATGTAGTTGATGACAATATTCACTGGCAACAATGTTAAGTTAGTTAAATAAATGACAGAAAAGGCATGGTTTCTCTGCAAGACCAGTGAGTGGTCAGCGGCAGAAGGAAAAACTGATTGGCAATGCAGCCACCCACCTTTATATAGGCACCAACACTGCATGACATCGTGGGTGGACCCTGCTAGCAAAAGTTTGAGTGGTCCCGATGCCAAGTGTTGTAACTGTAAGTTCCAAAGGTGTGGTCCACATGAGAAGATATCCTCAATGAAAATCTGCAGTTCCTTTTCTTTCATCTGCAGCATAAACAAGTAAATTTAAAATGAACAGGGAAGCAGATGCATTAGTGATGCTTTCAAAGTTCTACTCCATTCTTCCGCAGTGGTGGAATGACGAGCAGTTGACGGCGGGACAAAGAACTGCAGCATGATGGGGCCGCCCAAATTATATAGCCAGGGACAATGCACATTCATGTGGGCAACCCCAGTTAGCAAACTATTCCAGGTGGTCTTGATGTTAACGGCTTACAGATCCATGATGTGGCTCAATGGAGGGAGACATTCTTGAAGATCTATAGTTACAGATAAGCAACCCCTTTTTTAACTATCTTGATTCAGTTCACTATCCACATGAACAACCAGAAACAGTGCACACTGGAGGATGCTAAAAATAAAAAACTAACACAAAGATTCAAAGTTGAAAACTTGTCCACTTTATTAGCTGAGAACACCACAAGTGAGACAGACCAGGAAACTCCCCAGCGCTTCAGTCAGGGACGTTCGCATGGGGCACACAAAGGCGGACTCCTAGCAGTCCTTAGGAGGAGGGGTTAAGGCCCACACCACAAGTTTCTAGGTGAAGAGAAACTCGAGGACTGAGGACCCCAGACAGTATCCCGGCAACAGTGAACACTGACATTATAAAGGAATATGAACATGCACTTATTACTTCAGGTAGCAGCCCTAAGAATCTCTGCAATTAGGATGCACCCGGCAGCAGTATATCTAAATGGGGGAGCCCTTAACCCATCAGGCGGCTCTTTCCCAGCCAACTGATGACATGTGAGTGTACTGCAGGATGCAATTCCCCTGCCTATAGTCTGTTTGCTTTGGGCAGCTTCAGTATAGATAACAAACAGCTGGCATGCCTCGTGATGAAATTCAGCCATGCGCTCTCGGTAGAAGAACAAAGTGCTCTATGGACATTAAGCATGCTGAGTTTCTGCCCAGCGCCTGAAGCATGAGGCTTCAGGAAAAGCATGAACAACATCAAGGCCTGGCTCAAACCGAATTCAGAAATTACCATGAGCAGGAAATTCACATGGGGCAGAGGAAAACCTTGTCTTTGTGGAATACCAGATGTGGTCACTCCACAGAAAGCATCTGGATTGCACTTATCCATCTGATCAGGTGATGGTGACCAAAATGCAGTTTTCCACAACAAATGTGACAGATGACACCTGTCCAAAGGCTTAGACAGCTTGCCCATCAGCCATGATACACCAGTGGAAAGTCTCACAGTGTAGGTGGGTATAGTTCATGGCAGTAACTAGCCATCAACACTGCACAGTTAGCCTCCCTGACATGCTGCTGCATACACTCTGCAGCCAAAGGAGTCCTGTCTCTTGGTCTCTTTGTCCAGGGATTCGTTACACTCTACCTACATCTTAGCATTATGGAGTACCACACTCACCACTACACCTTTTGGGAAGGGGTGTGCTATGAACCCAGTGTATCCTACCAGGGGCACGACGTGGTCCACACTATGTGGAGGGGCTGGGTAAGAAGCTGGGCTCTCCCAGGTAAGATGGCAGGACCCATTTCCATTGGGGTAAAAGTACAGGTCACCCCTGTGGAGGAATACTTCTCTAGGTTACCCATCAGTTTTCATTCATTTATTTATTGAATTTTGTTAACCAGGTTGGCTCACTAAGACAGACGTTCCTTTTTCAGGAGCGACCCAGAGTTAGTTATAATCAACAAGGAGAACAACTTAATTACACACAGAAAACAATGTTCAGATCAGCAGAAGTAAACAAGAAGACGAGTGACATGACAATAACATTGCAGTTAATTGAAATACATAAAGTTGTACAATACACCACATGGAATTCTAAGTGCCACAATGAAATAATTCAACTCTAGAAGTGTAAGACACAACAGTTGGTAAGTCTCCTTCTTCTGGGCCTCCTCTGGGGGGTACCCTGGGCTATGGACATTCTGTCTAACAGCAAGGTAAAGGCGGTACAAGCTCCCACTGAGGCAGCTCTAGCACTCTGGAAACTGAAGTGTTGCCAACCTGTTCAGGTTGATCAGAACGACGATCTGCCAGAGTCTGAATCTGGCATCAGAGTGGCTCAGTTGGCACACATCCACCTCTGGGCCACAAGGTTGTGAGTCATCATCCCCCTCTGGGACTGGGCTCATACTATGTATGCTGTCACCTGAGTGCAGTACTAGGAGAGTGCTGTCCTGTCAGGGTGTGCCGTCCTTCGAATGACACATTAAACTGAGGTTCTTTCTACCCATCTCTGGGGCTGTTCTGCTGGGTGCCCAGGTGGAAGTACTGTATAAGAACCCAAGGCACTTTTCGCAAGAGTAGGAGACTTTCACCGGTGTCCTGGCCAACATTCCCCTTCCTATAAAACTGGTTCATTCAATTGTCCAAGGCTGTGTGTGGGTGCTGATGCGCAAAATGGTTGCCACTACACATTCAGTCACTTCACTACCAGTCTCTCGTTGCTTGTAAAGTGCTTTGGGATTGTCCAAGGCTGTGTGTGGGTGCTGATGTGCAAAATGGTAGCCAGTACACATTCAGTCACTTCACTACCAGTCTCTCATTGCTTGTAAAGTGCTTTGGGATACAACGTGTATGAAAAGCACTCTATAAATGCTGATTTCTTCTTCTTTCACAAAGGGGCCAGACGACGACCTGGTGAATGGATCACTCGGCTGATCACAATGACCATAACCAACAAGGTATGGAGGGCCTTCTTCCTTGTCTGGAGTCATTGGCTGGAGTGTTAACTCTCAGCCATGATGGTGGGACTGGACCAAAACAGTATCCTGAGGCATTACCAGTAACACCAGCAGTGGTATCTGCAGTGGCACAGGCAGGCTTAGATAAGGATGGCACAGTCAAGGTCTGGTCAGATTGGCCATCAACAGCAGTCAACTACCTTCCTTAAGTAGAGGGAGAAGGTCAATTGCTGCCAGTCTTTTCCCACCAGCAGCAGCAGGCACAGCGGTGAGATAGCAGGCTAGACGACAACAAGCTTGACAACAACAACCTCCATTTGTGTTGGTGGTGGTGTCAAGAGTGCATCTGGGATCAAGTGCCAACTTCTCAGCCTAGATTGTTGGTAGTCAAGGTTGATAGTTCTGGGGCAACCAGAGGCAACTGCCACACCTGCAGACTGAACCACAAGGTATGAGATGATCAGAGCTAGCTTCACTGGTGACAGAACAGACGGGGTTTTGTCGACTACTGCGTCCTCACCAGGCTAGGGCTGCAGAGCTGATGATGGACATGGTAAACCTACAGAGCACACACCTTTAAAGGCTAGGCAACTTTCACAGATCCATTGTGGTTGACGGAGCAGTGAACCAGAGCTGCAGTACATGCAATGCGTCAACAGTGAAAATGGAACTAAATCAGAAACAAATGGAAACAGGAGCTGTGAAGAAGGAGACCTGTTTTTTCCAAGGGAAGAAAAGATCAGAAAGCAGTGGGGGTGGAACCTGAGAGCACATGGTTGGGCGGCAGGAGAAATTTACATGAAGATTGTTTCCGATAACTAAGTATGCTCAGTGCAAGACTGCCTCACTGTGGATTATGAATGCAGAAACTTTTTTTTTTTTTTTTTTTTTTCAAATTCTTTGGTAACCAGATATGCCCCATCAGACAAAAGTGCCTGTTTTCAGGGACGACTCGGGAGCACTGGGGTAATATCAGCACTGCCTGGTCCTCTCGTTCATGATCCCATCTTCTTTGGCACTACATCTCCCCTCCTGCAACTGCGCCCGACCCTCCTACCCTTCTTATCCTCCCTGCCTTTTCACTGCTCAATCTTCCCTCCACCCCTCCTCAGGCATGCCAACAGCCTTTAGCACTAGCTGGGTTTCATTGAATAGTGTTCATCCCCCCGAGATTCCACTCCTCTGGGTAAGGCTTGCCTCCCCCCCCTTTTTCCCTTCAATTTCTTGCCAATCAGGGTTGTCCCCTACTCTACCCTCATTGCCCCCCTTTTTTCGCTGCCAACACCCCCCTTGCGGGGTTTGCATTCCAGTGGAGTGTAGGCCCACCTGGCTTCTTCCCTTCTCCCACTTCTCCTCAAATGTTATAAGCATAATTTCCCTGTTTTAGATCTGTGCGTATGTCTACGATTGTGTAACTGAGCACAAATGCATGCATGTGCAAATGTAAATGTAAAAATAAAAATATTAATATGTGTGTGTGTATATATACATATATATATGTAACATGGATATATGTGCATAGTTATTTATCTGTGCAAATACTGCCTGACTATCCCACAAAACGTTGCATGTTGCCTTAATGTTTTTGTACATACTTAGTCCTATGTTTATTTTATCTGTTTTTGTATTCAAATCAATACTGTACCCCTCTTCCCCTTCCCCAGGACTCATCTGGAAATGAGCTACTGTAGCTCAGTGTGCCTTTCCTGGTGAAACATTTCAAAATAAATAAACGTGACTTGCTCAGGCTTACGCAATATGCTAGGTAGTTAAAAACAAAAGTATAAACCTTGAAACAAACAGAAGTGGAACTAACCCAAGCCCAGCTGTGACAGTCCACCTCATTTAAATAAGCCTCTCTTGTAAGTTTACCTAACACGGAAACATAAACAATGATGGCAAAAAGGATCACTGGTCCATCCAGTCTCCCCATAAAACTCTAACAAACACAGGACCTGTTGTCCATACAGGGTTTTAACCCACACTATCCACCACATGCTCCCTTTCCTACCGCTACCACCCTGAGCAATTATGAATCTATTCATTCTGTCCTAGTCGTCTTTGGAAACCATTGATACATCTGGCACCCACTACATCAGCTGTTAGACTGTTCCTTGGCTCCACCACCCTTTCTGTAAATAAAACTTTCTTACGTCCCTCTGGAACCTCCTGTCAGTTTCCACTCATGCCCCCGTGTTCTTGATCTGCTACTTATGCAATATGTCTCCTCCCCTACAAACCCCTTCTTTCCCATTCTCCCCTGTATTCTCAATCTTTCTCTCTCTTGTACAGCCCTATCCCGGTGCCTTCAGCCCTCTATCTCTGCCTGGGTTTTGAATCTTGGACCTTCCTCACTGTAGTCAGTAGCCCTACCGTTGCCACCCCTCTAACTGGCAGTACTACCTCGCACTGTGGCTCAACCCCTGGCTCTCGGAGGGGTGTGGGCAAGGTCCTTCTAACAGGGGGCCGGGGTGCTACACTGGGGGCAGAGGCCTAAGGGGGTCTGCCGCTGGTAGGCCTCCCAGTAAGGTGCACCTCCGTAGAGATGTGCTTTGTGGAAGTCGAAGGACCCTCTCCCCAGTGACCCATACTGGTTGCAGTCCACTTGGGCCCAGTCCAAAGGAGAGGCATGATTCTTGGACCCGAGTTCCTAGGTGTGCTTTGCAGCCAAACAAAGACCAGCAGCCTAGTATTCAGTACTTAATTTTCCACATTTGAATACTTACTAATAAGCCTCTGGTTTCTTTTACTACTGTCAGCTAATTTTAACAGTAGTGGGCTTTCTATCAGCTGAGACTTTGTCAGGTGTCGGGTTATAAAAGCAATCCACATCTCCATCGGGAGTTAGTGAGAGTACCTCCAAATAAGATATAACTTGGACTTAACTATATTCATTTCTCTTGAAGAATTTTGATAGGGGGAGGGTGAGAGCCTCCCATGTCTAACTACATTTCTGAAGTATGGTGTACTTCACATTTTCCCCGTTATCAGTCTCCGTTATTGGTATTGCACCTTAGAATACTGGGGGGCACTTACTGCTTTGTTTTAAGGGGATTGTGTTAAGAGGCTAGAGGGAGGGTGAGCTTTTATATTGTCAAGATTTGGCTGTAAGATACGATGTGTTGGTTGGTGGCTCTCCTGGTCAGGCATTAGTCCTCCTCAGAGCTGCGGGGTCTTCACCCTTTTTATTGTCCCGCCTTCGTCTGCTGATGTCTACACCCACTGTGGACAGGAGGCGTGGCAACCGGGGCCCCAGGTGATGGGGAGGAATGAAGCAGAGTGACCGGATTGAGGTAGTGAGGAGAAGAAGACGCCTGGGTGAAATGGAGATCAGAGAGGGTCCCTCTCTTTCTGATAACCATACCCAAGGGCTCCACTTTCAGTGGGCAGGTTCCTCGGACGGCCTCGGAACCCCATCCAACCTGAGCGGTGTTGTGCTATGCCAGATCAATGTAGTAGGCTGTGGGTAGAGATGGAGGCAGACACCAGGCTCCAAGGAAAACAAAACAGCTTTTATTCAGCAAAAATTAAAGAAGGCAGGCAAGTTAAATCTTAATAGTGAACTTTTAAACCAAACAACAAAAGAGGGAAATAAATAATACGAAATAAAGCAATCTCCAACTGATAACTAATGACCACTAGAAAACGCTAGGGTCTGGACTACTCAGAGTCCTCCACTCTACTGATTCTTGACAAATCAGTTCTTTATATAGCAGGAAAGGGAGCGTGTGAGACAGCTAGGCTCCACCTCCAATACCTGTTACTGCCATAACTTTAGAAACAAGATCTGGCCGAGCCACTATGACTGTGAATGCATTACCTAGATAAGGGTGTTTCATGGGCTTAAACATAAATATTTATTTAAAAAATATCAGATTTACAAACCTTTGAGTCTGAGACTCATTTACAAAGGCACTTCGTTGAAACTAATACAAAGACAGCACAGTTAACAAGTCCAAAAACAATGGCTCAGAGAGCAGACAGTTATAGCAATCATTCACTGGAGATACATGGGTAGCAGTAGCTAAACAGATTACATAGTTTAGGCACACAGGCACCACATCAAGAAGACCAAAGCAGTTCAAACAATATACAATCGCTAAAGCAAAAAGACATCAGGAGTCAAAGAGAAGCCCAGAGTGTTCACATGAAGGCTGTTGCATACACTAACTGAATCAAAGTATAGTACACTGAGAAAGGGCATATTTAAGCAATAAGGCACTACAGGGTGTGTGTGTTATGTAATAACGTCACTCTTGGGGTGGGTTGAAGCACGAGGTGAAGTCGAGTATTTATTTATTTGCATGTAATTATTTCATCCACTGCATCAGCAATATTTGCACAAGCTGTGCCCAGTGCAGATTTTACAGCACTGGTCCTGGTCTGGTGATCTGGGTTTTACCCATATCACACTGCATATGGCTTAGTGATATACTGTACAGATGGCTGCAGAGTCTAACCCATTGAAGGTTGAAGTATCAGAAAACCATTATGCTACAAATATCAAGACTCACTCCCTCCCTCACCCCCAGACACAATTAATCCTCTACCAAAGTCATGCTTAAATACTGGTACCTCTACATCCACGCCACTAAGCTTATAATGCCAACGTGCTTCTTCTGCTTCTGTGAGTTAAACTGTTTATTTAAAAACATTTTGTTGAGAAATTTTTGTTTTAGTATATCCATGGTCAGGAAAAATTAATTTGTAAAATAAACCAAAATCCCCATTTATCAGTTCACTGAATCACAATACAGCATGTTATGAATTTTCAGATTCTATGTGTAACCTACAGCCAGTCAAACAGAAGTTAGACACAAATGCCTACCTATTTGCAAGTGAAGCAAATGTGGCTATCATCATTCAGTTGTAAACACCTATAGTCACAGCCAGGATTCACATTGCTAGACTCTGGGTAAGTATGACAAGTTTCCTAAATACTGGTACCTTATCCAGCTGTGTTCTGCTTGGGGTGTGTGTGTGTGTATGTGCGTATGTGTTTAAACATGTACCTTTCTATAGTATATTGTATAGCACTGTGAATCCTGGCTGCAGTGTTTTTTCTCTGTTCTAGCTAAGCAAGACACTGTAACAAGACACTGGCCTGCTGTATGAGCTATTAGACTTCAAACCAAAGGGTAGGCTGTGAAGACTAACTTGGAGAAGATGCAATAAAACAATCTTGAATGACAGCCCCTAGATGTCATGAAACACCAAGGGAAAATTAGAAAACATCCTCTCACAGCCTAGGCAGAAACAAAACACTGGATTGAAGTGAGAACTCAAAACTGGCAGTAATACATATATTCCTGATTTTAACATGTAGTTTTCCTTTAAGAAGATTCAGTAGAATATAAACAGCAGGCCAGAACTGCCTGCCTGAGAATGAAGTTGGTATATTATTTGGAAAAAGGGAAGGCTAGGTCTCTTGCTATGCAATGTCCTGTAAAGTAACACACTGACTGCTCTTAGGATGGTGGTGTCAAATGCTGTGAGGTGCCATGGGGAACTTGTTATGCAGAAAGTTCCAGGAAGTGTTTAACCCATTCTACTTCTAATAGCTTTCTATGGTGTCTGTACTACCCATTTGTGCAAATCAACTCCGCCTCCCAAACTTAAAAAGAAAAATACACTTCACCACACTTTGTGTTCACCAAGTACTGTGCCCATGATTAAAATAATTTGAACCCCATACCCTCAAAAAATGTGCTCTCACATGAACATGCATGATTTATCTGTAAAGACAATTTAAAAAATGTATTTCTAAATACATTAGTAACACCAATGCTTTCAAGGTTATCTGTAAAGACAATTAAAAAAAATATTTCTAAATACATTAGTAACACCAATGCTTTCAAGATTTTGAAATTACTAAAAAGACAAACTATATATATAGATAGATAGAATATGGTAAACAAATATTGTTAATCCCAAAAGCTGAACTTTGGTTTTAGTATATAAATGTTTAAGAAATACCTGAAAGCTGTCTATTTTCCTTAGTTTTTAGACACTTCTTAGTCTTTCCTTTTGAGGCACCAGGTGACTCTGATAATCATTTGTTCCAAGGGTTTTTAAGTCAGTTTGAAGGCATTTTAAGTATCTTCTGTCAGACTTGTTCTGTTCCTTGGTCCACATCCCAAACATGCGAGTCTTCTTTCAGGATGATAAATCCACCTCATGCCCTTCCCACATGAATAAAAAAAAAGGTGGGATGGACCTTTTGGAGCTTCTTGAGTGGAGGTGGGGTGGACCTTACTTCCCCAAAAAAACAATGCTGCCTCCCACTACTCAGGTTCCAGTTCTTGTACCACCCATTTAAGAAAGAAAATAGTACATTGCAACCATTGACTAACATAAAAGCGTATTTATTTGAGGCCGGAAACATTTCTTGGAGGAGGGTAAGGTGGAGGAGACTATTTACACCTTCAGTCAGTTCCATGGACAGAAAACATGACAGCACACCTTTTGTAGATGCAATATTCCTGTAGTCTCCACCCACGTCGTAATGACAATCATTTTTAATATCAGGATCAGGCTATAATCCATAACCTTGATAAATAATCATTTTGTGATACTAATACATAATTCCATTGCTTTAATAAAGCTAAAGTTCTGGAGTGGAAGGGTCATGCTACTCAAGCCACTCCTACGTGTCCTGTACCTATTTAATACAGAGACAAAGGGCCGGCCGGCACTATAGGAGGTAGAGACATGAGGCTGAGCAGGTAAAACATTCTGAATTATTGTCAAATTCCTCTTTATTTTTGGACCTAAACCATACCCATATTATGTAAGCAACTAACAATTATTATAACCACAACACAGTGTATAAGAGTATTACAGCACAAATCATACTGTATTATTTCATACCGTAACAAAAATCACAAGGCAGCATAACAGCACTAGAGTTGCCCTGAGAGAAGTTGTAACTTGCAGCTCTTTGTCCCATGCAGGCATACTGACAAAAGGGGACTGCGAGTGCTACAATAGAATAAATCCTCTTGCATTAATAAAGAAAGGCAAAAAGAAGTAACCTACTTTGCTCAAGTTCCTGTAAACCAAACATTAAACCATCTCTGTGTTTTCCTTTTTTTAGTTGCGCCACTACTGGTGCTTCCAAGGATGCAGCTAGCAACTCGCCAACTATCGCTCGTACTGCTGCAGGAGTAAATATTGCAACATAAAACTCGGGTTCTTTTCCCTTTTTTTGGCTACGCTCGTACACACCACCTCGCACATTCGCGAGGGATACATTTGCACGATCGTGCAGCCAACAGTGTTCATGTTCGTGCAGACATTCTACACTGAGGAACATACGATTAAGCAGGGGCACCCGGAGACCAGAAAACAAACTGTATAGCTTAAGGACATTCTACAGGTGGCCTGCCTGTAGACAGGGAAAGAGAAGAGCTAGAATAGTGAGAAAAGAAAATGTCAGAGTGCTGTTGCAACCGACTTAGAGGCAGAAGAAATACAGAGATCTCCAGAGTCCTACTGCCCTTTCACAATCGATTAATAACAAGACAGCGGTGATCGACAATCTTGTTGAGACATCTGTTCTGGCGTGTATCACCGAGACCTGGCTGGATAGAAATGCCAGCTCAGTTCTGGAGGCCACGATTCCAGCCGGGTTCTCGGTGATACACCACCTGAGGCTGGATCGAAGGAGCAGGGGAGTTACCATTTGTTTTAGAAAGGAGCTGGGCCTGGTAGATGTGCCAGTGGGTGAGACCGAATCCTCTGAGTGTATTCTGGGTCCAGGTGTGGGGTGCAAAATTCTCATCTACTGTCCACCAGGTGATGGGAGGGAGTGTTTACAGGAGGTCGCAGACTATCGTCGACACAGTATGGGAGTCACCCAGAGTGATGGTGCTGGGTGACTTCAATGCTTGGGTCGATGATGAACTCTTGCATTTTGGACAGGACCTTCTCCAGCTGATGTATGCATTTGGCTTCACACAGGTTGTTTCCTCTGCAACCCATATTACTGGTCACTCATTGGATTTGGTCTCCTACTGGGGATGGAATGCTCCGACCTGGTGGTGGAACCAGTCAGTTGGTCTGACCATCACACTATCAGATTCAGTTTCCAGGCACCCCCCCCATAGGTCTGCCCTTTTGGAGATGGTTCAGTACCGCCCATTAAGGGACGTGGTCCCAGAAGACCTATTGGCGGTGCTGGATCTATTGGGATGTACAAGTGCAAGCATGACTCCTGAGGCTCTACTACAGACCTGTAATAGGGCTGTGGTGGCAGCCCTAGACAGTATTGCTCCTGCCCATGTTCGACCACTCTTCCTTCGACCTCAGGTCCCATGGTTTGACAGGACTCTGAGAGAGATGAAGAAAGTTGGGCGAAGGCTGGAGTGACGCTGGTGGAAATCAGGCCCATGCTGACAAACTTAGATTGATGGGTCATTATACATTCTATCAATCAGAGATCTCCTGTAAGAAGGCAGAATTCCTGTCCAGGGAGATCACCGCTGCACAGAATCGACTAGCACAGCTCTTCTGCACTCTCGACAGGTTGCGCAATCCAGCTGTCTACAGGTTCGAAGAGCATTGTCACAGGCTAAATGTGGTGAGTTTGCTCAATTCTTTGCAGATAAGATTGCCGGCATCAGGTCTGAGATGAGCTTGGCTCACCCGAAGTAGGGCTACGGTGATCGTTGGGCAGCCGCAGAGCTTCAGCCTGAGTGGTCAACATTCGGCTGGGTGGCAATCGCGGATGTCGTGAGGATCATCCAGACTATGTGGCTGACCATCTGTAGTTTGGTCCCAGGCCCCACCCACCTCCTTGTGGTGTGTGTGGATGTTATTGGCCCAGTCCTGGCAGAGATAGTTCAACGCTCATTGGAGACAGGAGAGTTCCCAGATTCTTTGAAAGAAGCAGTGGTGACTCCCCTTCTCAAGAAACCATCTCTCAACCTGGACCGTCTTGCCAACTACAGACCTGTCTCGAACCTTCCCTTTGTAGGGAAGGTTATAGAGAAGTTGGACGTGCAGCAACTGAAGGATCATTTGGCCATCCGTGACATCTACAATCCCTTCCAGTCAGGATTTAGGAAAAGGCACAGTACCGAGACTGCCCTTGTCCGGGTACATAATGACCTCCTGGTCGCAAGAGACCGGAAGCGCCATACAATTCTGATCTTCCTGGATCTCTCAGCTGCATTCGACACTGTGGACCATGGGGTATTGCTAGAATGCCTGTGGATGATCTGTGGACTGTCAGGTACAGTTCTCAGATGGTTTTAGTCTTTCCTCACTGGCAGGTCTCAGAGGGTAGTATCAGGAATTTTTTCATCCGACTCCTTCTCTCTGCCATGTGGGATACCACAGGGCTCCATGCTCTCCCCCATGTTATTCGCAGTGTACATGCTGCCACTGGGGGACATTGTAAAGTGATACGAACTGAGTTTCCACTGCTACGCAGATAATACTCAGCTGTATCTGTCCTTTGCCCCCAGCCAGGATGTTGCACTCTCAGTATTTAATTCCTGCCTATCCAAGATCCAAGACCAGATGTGTACCAGCTGGCTGAAGTTGAAGACCGAGGTTTTGGTGGTGGATGCCAGTCGCCGGGCAGGGGGTCCCTTTGTTGAGTGTCCATCTGGTCTTGACCTGGTGTCAGCGTGGCTTAGTTGGTAGCACATCCGCCTCTGGACCTGAAGGTCGTGGGTTCTCGTCCCACACCGGGATTGGACTTGCACCTAAAAATCGCTGGCATCTGAGTGCAGTATTGGGGGGTGCTGTACTGCAGGGGTGTGCCGTCCTTTGGATGAGACATTAAACCGAGGTCCCTTCTACCCATCCTGGTGTTGTCCTGGTGGGTGTCCAGGTGGAAGTAAAAGAACCCAGGGCACTCTTTGCAAAGAGTAGGGAACATTCCCGGGGTCCTGGCCAATATTCCCCTTCCCATAAACCGGTTCATGCAATTATCCAGGCTGTGTGTGGGTGATGATGTGCGATATGGCTGCCACCACACATTCAGTCACTTCACTACCAGTCTAGCATTGTTTGTAAAGCGCTTTGGATGTATGAAAAGCGCTATATAAATGCTGATTCTTCTTCTTCTTGTACTTGGCAGCTGCCAACTAGGAACAATCAAGCAGCTGCATAGTTTTGGGTGTCATCCTTGATGATGGACTGATGTTGAAATCGCAGATAGCATCTGTGGTCAAGACGTCATTCTACCATCTGAGGAATGTCACCCGGATTAGGCACCTTGTTCCACCCGACGAGCTACCAACTCTAGTCCACGCCTTTGTGACCTCCTGTCTGGATTACTGCAATTCCCTCTACCTAGGGCTTCCTGGGGTAGACATCCGCCATTTACAACTGGTGCAGAATGCAGCAACCAGGTTACTGACTGGGCATTCTTGCTATAGCCATATTACATCTGTGCTGCAGACGCTGCACTGGTTGCCAGTACAATGGCAGATTACTTTCAAGGTCAGCTTGCTGACCTTTAAAGCCCTACTCGGCCAGGGTCTGGGTTATCTGCAAGAGCTTCTTCATCCTTAATGTCCCTCCCGCTCCCTCCACTCCACCAATGAGGGATTGTAGAGGTTCCCAGGGTACAATTCAAGACATCTGGTGCTCGTTCTTTTGCTTATGCTGCACCTACCCTGTGGAACTCTCTACCTCGTCGGGTTTGAGAATGCCAGACCATGGAGAGCTTCAAAACAGCACTCAAAAACGTACTTATTTAACATCGCATTCAGCAATTCTTAAATTTGATGCAGAGCTTTTGGTATGTTTATATTTTAAATTTTCTGAATTTTAGATGTTTGTACAGCACTTTGATATTTGAATTGCGCTCTATAAATAAAATTATTATTATTATTACCGCTATGCTATCTGGCCTGATCTACTTCTGACCTCTCAATTACTGATCTTATAATCCTACTCACACACACTCTCCTTATAGCTTGTGGTTTTACCCCCCATCTGGCCTCTGTCTACAATGGGTCTAGTAAAGCAAATTCTCATCACTGGTTGTCTCTTACTTATTACTCTTTGTTCTGTCCCCGTCCCACGCTCTCTGTTAGCTCCTGCTTGTCCCCCAGCTACTGTCTTCCTGTCTGTTCTATCTGGTACTACTGGCAGTGCCTTACCCCACTGTGATTTATAGCCTAGTTTGTTAGCTGCCTGCTTCCACCCCTGCTACCATGACTTATCATTTCTTTTGAGTCTACATGTCTGCCAGTTCCCGATCTAAGTGGTGGGATCTAAGCCCTACTCCCGCACCTGTCACCCCACTCTGAAAACTAAGCTACTTAAATCTGCCCTCCTTAGGCATGCCCTCCTTTTGCTGCTCCTCTCAGGAAATGTACACCCCAACCCTGGACCCGTTTCCTCACCCATCCCAACCTGTGGTCGTGTCAGTGGACTATTGATAGCCTCTATCAATATCTGCAGTCTGCTGAAGAAATATGATATCCTCCAAGGTTGGATGGTCCTTCATCAGCTTGATATTCTGGCTGTGGTACAAGCATGGCTATCCCCAAATACCCTTGATACCACAGAGGGTATCAATCGCTACTCCATATACAGAGTGGATACGTTAGCAAAGAGAGGTGGCGGCTGTGCCATCTATGTACGGGACACCTTGCAAGGGCATGTAGTCCCTATCCTACCTCCCACACATGGGGTGCAGGCCCTGACCTTTAAATTAGCCATTGGCTTCATAGGGAAATCCCTCCACATCATGTCAGTTTACATCCCGCCTCAGAATCAGAAGATAGCTTTCTATTAGATTGCTAATAGCAATACCTAGCTGTCTAACTTATTGGAAGTCATAGCATTAAGTGACTAACATAAACTGGCTGTCCCCACAAGGCTACACCCTTCAAGGACACCATCGCAGCCATGAATCTCAACCACGTAGTCTCTTCCCCCACTCATTTAAACCCGAACTCTGGATCATCCACTCGCCTGCATTTAATCCTCACAACCCACCCAGACAGACTCTCGAGGGTAGCCGTCCTCCCAGACACTCTAAGTGACCATTCCCCCATAATCTGCAGTTGGTCCAATAAGGTAATGAAGCCCCCAAAAAAAACTTATTTATCAGCACAGTCTAAAGAAGGGATCCCTAGATCACTTCAAGGACTTCCTCTTACACTGTGATTGGTCACCTATTGATACGGCTAGGTCAGTTGACAGTGCCTCTCCCACTTCATCACCTGCTTCAATGCTGCCTGTGACCATTTTGCCCCTTTTACTAAACTGGCAGTCAAAGGCCCCAATACCCCCTGGATAACACTGGCCCTTCTTGACCTCATGTGCCTATGTGATAACTTATGGCATAAGGCCTTCGAATCTTGCCATCCCACTTACAGGCAACAGTATAGAGCTGCCAGGAATAAATGTACCTGGGAGAGTCGCAAAGTGAAGGCAACTCATTTTCAGGAAGCCCTCTCTTCCTCCTGGGGTTCTGGGCATAAATTCTGGGAAAACATTAAAGTACTTGATGGAAAAATGGCATCCCCTACACCATCGCAACTTGACATTAATGGTACTACTTCACAGGACCCTATGGCCATAGCCAACATCTTAAACTCCTCCTTCTCAGACCTTAGCAGCATCCGCCCATCTAATTTCTTTGACCCCCTCCCATCAAGCCACATCCCTCCCACCCCTACTAATACCCTGCTCTTCCGATTCAGGACTATCCCTCCCGAGAGGCCAAACCCTACTTATTAGAGTCCCGAGTAGGTCCCGGCATATTGGGGGCACTTTAGACCTAAAACTCCTTCACCTGGTTCTGGATACAGTTCTTGTCCTTCTTACAAAAATTCTTAACCTCTCTGTCTTGGCCAGTTCCCATCTCAATTGAAAGTGGGTGTCATCATGCCTATCCTCAAAGGAGGGGACCGCACCTCTCCAAATACTACCGCCCCATCTCTATTCTCCCTCCCCTCCCAGACCCTGGAGAAAACTGCCTCAGACCAGCTCACTGACTACCTGACTAAATATAACCTCCTTTGCAAAGAACAGCATGGATTCAGGAAGGGGCAGAGCACCTCAACTGCACTGCTGGAATTCACCACCTTCCTACACAAAGCCCTAGACCATGGACATCTACTCGAGTCTGTGTACACAGACCTGACTAAGGTATTCGACACGGTCAGTCACCCTCTCCTACTAGAGTCTTCCCTCGCTCTGGGTCTTGCTTCCAAACCCATCTCCTGGTTCAAGAGCTACCCAAGTGGTAGATCATAGCATGTAAAAATAAACTCCACTATCTTACAGTCTACCAGTTCACTCTGGCATCCCCCAGGTATCCATACTAGGGCGACTTCTGTTTGGCCTCTTTCTAAATTCTCTCCCAAAAGCACATTCTGGCCAAATGCTTTTATAGGTGGACGACGCAGTTATCTTCTGCAGTCACCGTGACTTCCACCCCCCCCTTCAGCTTGCCCTCCAGAGTCTTTTCTCTGAAACTGAAACATGGTTCTCTGCCAATAGGCAAGGCAATTTATAGGGCGCCCAATCCCGGAGGCTCTGGGCGCCGAACACAAATGAGGACACACAGCAATAGATGAAAACATAATAAAACCTCATTAAAACATAACAAAATGAAAATTCAGTAAAATAGAGGTTTCCAGAAGTCAGACTTCAAGGGACTGGACAAAACCAAAATAGATGTCAACAGCCAAAGGCCAGGCTGAAGAGGTGGGCCTTTAGCCTCCCCCTGAATACCTCAATCGAGGGAGCCTTCCAGACTGCTGATGGAAGAGAGTTCCATAGGGTCGGCCCAGAGACACTAAAAGCATGATCTCACGAGGTCTTGAGCCGATCCCTGGGAATGTCCAGGAGGCCCCTCAAGGAGGAGCAGAGGGAGTGAGCAGAGGACACCGGTGTCAGGAGATCAGACAGGTAACCAGGACCTAGCCCATATAGGGCCTTAAAGGTGAGAAGACCCATCGTGAAAAGGACCCTCCACCTGACTGGCAGCCAATGCAGAGCACTCAAGACCAGAGTCACATGACTGGACCTCAAAAGGCCAGTCAGCAACCGGGCCGCTGCATTCTGCACTAGCTGCAGCCTGCGGAGGGTCCCTCCCATGACCCCGAAGTACACAGCGTTGCAGCAGTCGAGCCTAGAAGTTAGGAAGGCATGTACTAGTGTCGGCAGGTACTTAGGCAAAATGAGGGGCTTAATCCGGGCAATGTTCTGCAAGTGGAAAAAAACACTGCTAACTAAAGCTGACACCTGATTTTCAAAGGTCAATCTGCAATCAAGGATGATGCCCAGATTTTGGACCCTTGGAGAAACCACCAACGGAGCAAACCTTAGAACAAGTCCAGAGTGAACACCGGGTGGCAATCCATCACGCCCGCGACTGCCAACCAGCACCTCAGTCTTAGCTGGGTTAAATCTCAGCCAGTTGGAAGCCATCCAGTCAATGATTTTAGTCAGACAGCTGTTAAGCATGTTGACTGCTCCCGATGTTCCTGGTGCAAAACACAAATACAGTTGGGTGTCATCTGCATAGCAGTGAAACTCCACACTGTATTGTCGAATGATCTCACCCAGGGGCAGCATATACACTTTGAACAACATCAGTGACAAGATTGAGCCCTGAGGTACCCCACAAGACCAAGGCATGGGGGGGGGAGAGAAATCCCCATCACCACCCGCTACACTCTATCTGAGAGATAGGACTCAAACCATTTGATAATGGTGCCAGTGAGTCCACAAATCTCACAGAGCTGATCAAGAAACATGACGTGATCCAGTGTCAAAAGCTGAGGAGAGATCGAGGAGCACAAGAACTGACCTGTCTCCTCTATCTCTAGCCCTGAGCAGATCATTATGCACTCTAGAGCAGTTTCAGTGCAATGTCTGGCCCGAAAACCTGACTGGAAAGGCTCATAGATACCCGAGGACACCAGGCAATCCTCAAGCTGATATGCCACCAATTTCTCAACAACCTTGCTCAAGAAAGGCAGGTTGGAGATCGGATGGTAATTCGCCAGGACGTCTGGGTTGAGAGAAGATTTCTTTAGGAGGGGCTTCAACAGTGCTTCTTTCAAAGCAACTGGGAAGACCCCCTCCATTATCAAGCACCTGGCAACACTGGGCCAATGGCATCGACACATCCCATTAGGAAATGCGTCGGTGCCGTGTCCAGTTCACAAAAGGTTTGCTTCAGCTCCAAGATCACCTTAGTTGCTTCAGACACCTCCACTGGCCTAAACCCCTCCCAAAAAGATGGAGTGCCTCTGAAACTCCCAACTCGATCTCTGTGAGTCAAAAGCCTCCCCGGCGGAATTCCTGAATGGATGACCGACACTCTGTTGGAGAAAAACAGAGCAAACTCTTCACATAAAGAGGTTGAAAAAGCATTTTTCAGCCAGAGACAGGCAGGATGTAAAAGCCTGTCCACAGTCCAAAACAGCTTAGATGATCTGTTTCTACCCGCAGCAATTTCTCTGGACAGAAATTCTGCCTTCTTAAGGGAAACTGCCCCCTGGTACTCAGCATAGTGAGAATGTAGGACCAGCCTGTCGGCCAGCCTGTCGGCTGGGTCTTCAGCCAGCAGCGCTCCAACTTCTGACCCCAGATCTTCATCACCTTGAGATCTCCATCAAACCAAGGGGATCTCAAGTGAGAGGATCAGGGTCGTATACAGACTGGAGCGATGGCATCTAGAGCTTCAGTAACCGCCCTATTATAGGAGGCCACAGCCCCTCCAGTGCCAATCGCACATGTTGCATCAACCCTAGATAGGTCAGCTAATGCCAATAGTCCCTCTGGGTCAATACCTCTTAAGAGGCGATAGCTGACCATCTCCTAAGGGGAGGAACTTTTCAGGGGGGCCCCAAAGCAGAACTCCTCAGTGCAATGGTCAGACCACACAACCTGACCAATCTTGAGGTTGTCTATCTCAAGACCCAGCTGGAACACCAGATCGAGTGTGTGGCTGTGTTGATGGGTGGCAGCAGCAACTGCTTGTGACAGGTCCAGAGATTGCATCAACTGGAGGAGGTCATAACCAAAACACGAGGATTCGTTGTCGACCCAGGCACTAAAGTCCCCCAGGATTAAACACCTGAGGGACTCCAAAACCTGGTCAACGACAAAGTCCGCTACCTCCTGCAGGAATTCCCCTCCGACCCCAGGGGGGCAATAAATGAGGAGAATCCTGCAACCTGCACCTGCACCCCCATGCACGGCGACACACTCAAAGGATCGGGTGCTACCGACTGGGTGCATCGAGAAGCCCAGACTTGATAGAAAAGCGATGGCCACTCTCTCACCCCTGCGGTCCTTCCTCAGACAGTGCACCGCAGTATACCCAGCGGGAATGGTGGGCTCAAAAACAAGGCCCGTGTCGTCACATGCCAGGTCTCTGTGATGCAAGCCAGGTCGAAACTGGTGTTAAATTACAAAAAAACAAAGTCTATGGTCTTCACTCATCGTCAAAACAAATACAAAGGCACCCCACTGTGCATACTTAACTGTCAAAACTCACAGCTAGAACAAGTGACTTCCTTTAAATATCTGGGTGTTACCCTTGACTCCTCACCAAACTATCATGAATAAATCCATCATCTTAGCTCTGCCACAAATGCCAGAATTGGTCTCCTTTACAGGAACAAACGGTGTAAGCATCCAGCAGCCCTCCGTCTAACGGTTACCTCCCCTGTCCTTTCCTTATTGGATTACAGGATCATCTTCTATGGCACAGCTGACAATACCGTACTTCGCAGAGTTACGGTCACCCTGAACAGGGCCTGTCGTCTTGTCACAGGGTGTGATAGGATGACTCACACCTGTAACCTTCATCAACTCTCCAACTGGCTCAGTTTTGAGGGCTGGCTGAAATACCACACCTGCCTCCTTGCCAGGAAGATTATCAATGGTCAATCCCCCAACAGGATCCTTAACCTCACTCAACATGCACCATACACAAGGAATACTACAGGCTCAGTCAAAGCCAAAGTGCTTGTACCATTTTGCAGTACATCCTTGGGGCAACGTGCCTTCCACTATAGGGCTGCACTCTGGCTAAATGATCTATCCCGATACCTCATCTGTCCAGAACCTTGGTCGTTTCAAACTCAAACTCAGAGAGCAACTACTCACCACCAGTACCTGCGACTGCCCCTAAGCTGTCCACTCACATAGTCACCCCTCTTTTACTGGTGTGCCAAGTCAAACCTCTGTTCCTTCTGCCTCACTCCCTCCTCTCTGATTGATTCTTCTGATGTATTGTGCCTTTATCTTAAGTATCTGTTTTATTGACTTAGGAAACCTTGTATCATCCTTGAAATTGGAATGTAAGCAATAGCTTAATTTGCTTGAAACCTTTGTACCATGCTTGACTCTGGGTTGTTTTACCCTCCGCATTCAGATGAAATACCTTTCAATACACTGCTCATTACCTTTGTACCATGCTTGACTCTGGGTTGTTTTACCCTCCACATTCAGATGAAATACCTTTCAATGCACTGCTCGTTACCTTTGTAACATACTTGACTCTGGGTTGTTTTACCCTTTGCATTCATTTGTGATACCTTTCATTGTATTGTCCATTTCTCTTGTTTTGTACTTCCATGACATGGAGCCTTTGCAAAGAAGTCTCTGACTCAAAGGTTTGTAATTCTGATCTCTCAATAAATAAATAAATATGCTAAAGAGTTCCTCGCAATTTATCTTCTTCATTCCTTTCAGGAACTTGAAGGTCTCTATTGTAACTACCCTCTCTTGCCTGGCCTCCAGCAAGTACATGTTTAGTGCCATGAGCTGATCCTTGTAAGATCTGCCCTGATGGCCCTGAATCATTCTGTTTTCCTTACAATGCACTGTCTCCAGCCTGTCCTTATCTTTGTTTGCTGTGATGTATTGTTCTCTTGACGAGGTGCCTTTGTAAATGAGTCTTTGACTCAAAGGTCTGTAAACTGATCTAATAAATAAAATAAATAAATATTTCCTTAGATGAGGACTCCTGAACTGAGCACAGTACTCCAGGTGGGGCCTCACCAGTCATCTATAGAGTGGTAGTAATATATCCTTCCTTCTGCTGTCAATACCCTTTCCTATACACCCCAATATCCTGTTTGCGTTACTGTAGGCCTTGTTACACTGGCTTGATTGTTTTAGCGAGTCATTGATGATGGCCCTCTGGTCTCTTGTCTTTAGAGGTCATGCCCAGCTTTACACAGTCCTCCCCCCCCACCCCGAATCCAATAATCTCTCCTAGAGTTCTTGTTCCCTATATGTATCACCTTACACTTTCTGGCACTGAATTTCAACTGCCAAACTTTTGATCACCTCTCTAGCCTCTGCAAGTCACTTTGCATCTCACTGACCCCCTCCTCGCTGTCTACACTGCCACAGAGTTTAGTGTCATCTGCGAAGAGACACATCTTGCCCTGGATTCCTTCTCCCATATCGCTGATGAACACACTGAAAAGGTCTGGACCCAGGACCGATCCTTATGACAATCCACTGGTGATCTCCCTCTCTTCTGACTTGATTTCATTAACCACAACCCTCTGCTATCTCCCTTCCGACCAGTTTTCAACTATCTGTGTCCTTTGCTGCACCCAGATCTTCAAGCTTCTTCAGCAACCTTCTGTGAGGCACTGAGTCAAAAGCCTTGATGAAATCAAAGTAGAGTAACTCCATATCATGGCCCTTATCCACAGCCCTTGTTACCCAGTGAAAGAATACTACCAGGTTGGTCTGACAAGACCTCCCTGCCACAAACCCATGCTGTTTACTATCCTGGAGTCCACTGCACTCCAGGCAGTCCACAAGGTCCTTTTGACTAGTGTCTCCGTCAGTTTACCCATAATAGAGGTAAGGCTGACAGTTCTGTATTAACCCAGTTGCTCCTTGTTCCCCCCCTTATGGAACGGGACCATGCCCACTACCACCAAGTCTGTTGGAACTACCCCGGTCTTACCTGAGCTACTTAACAGTCCTTTCTATTGTCAATTCTTTGAAAACCCTCGGATGCATCCTACCTGGTCCCAGGGCCTTTTCTATCTTTAGGGCTGCTAACCCTTTTCAAACCTATGCACTGGTACATAGTTGCTGCCTAATCTCAGGGATTCCCCTTAAAGTTGCCTTAATGCCACTATCTGGCAGAAGCCCTCTGTCTTCCCTTGTGAATACAGAGAAGAAGAAGTATTTAAGAATGACTGCTTTCGGCCACTCCTCCTCAATTACGCTGCCTCCCTCTATTAGCTTAACAATTCCTCCTCCCTTCTTGCTTTTTTCCTTGATATACTGTATCTAAAGAACTGTTTCTCCCCTTCCTTGACCCCTCCACAGTATGTAGCTCTGTGTCTGCGCCTGCTTCCCTGACTGCCCTCTTGGTTTCCCTTGTTCTCATCTGGTACTCTCCTCATTCTTCTTTCCCTTGTTTTTCCTTGTACCTGATGAAGACCTTCTTTTTGGCTCCCACTACTTCCCTGGCCTTTCCAGAGAACTATATCTGGTTTCTTTTGATTACCATTCTCATGCAAGACTCTGTTGCCTCAAGAATGGCCCCTTGATTTCCCCCAACACTCCTCCACATCCTTGATGCTGTCCACTCTGATTAACTTGTCCTGGCCCAGCTCCCTCATCCGGTTAAGTCTGTCCTTCTGAAATCTAGGACTTCAGTCTTTGATGAAGGTTTATTTGTCCCAAGGGCCAGGTCCAATACACAATTATGGGTGCTGGACCCTAGTGGCTTCCCTACCCTCACTCCTCCTACCACTTCTGAGTTGGTAAGCACCGCATCAGCACCAGTGATTGATTATGATTAATTATTTTATCACTCTGCTGAGGAGGGGCTGTTAGCCAGGGTTAGAACTCTGTTAAATCAGATAGCCAGATTTGCTTCTCAATTGCCTTACTGGACTCATCATTGTAACCTGCTAAAACATGTTGGATGGCTTTCACTTGACCTGAGGTACCAATTTCAATTAGGAATCTTTGCTAAAAAAAGTAATTTCAGATAAGGTCCCTATTTCTTTTCACTCTAACTTTAAAAAACATATTAGTTCTGTTTCAGCTTGTTCAACTATGCACTATCAATCTGTGATTCCTAGAATTAAGTCCTCAACTGGTCAAAAAACAAGGTTCTACAATTTATCGTCATTTTTTTATTCTCTCTTGACTGTTTTAGAGTGTGTTAGTGTCTCTGTTAATAGTTTTAGACATGTTTTGAGAAAACATTTATTTTCTAGGTGTCAGTGTAAATGTCTTACTAACTAGTTTCATGTGTTGATGTATTTACTTATTTTGGCTGTATATTCAATGTTTTTTGTATATTATTTATTAGTTTTGTTCTATGTGGATGTATATTTGTATGATCCTCTGGTCGCCCGTAAAAACAGGTCTTTGGCCCATGAATTTACCAGATTTTAAATAAACAAACAAACATCGAGAATTGCCGCCTGCCTAGCGGGTTCTTTAGCCAGCTGCACCAGCAGGAAGTCCTGCAAAGTATCCAGCAGGGCCTAACTTCTGGAGCTCCTGGCTGCTGGAATAACCCAATCGATATCTATTGAGTTATATAAACTGCCCCAATCAGTTCCAAGAAATAATCAGTAATATTGAGTTTTCAGGCCAGAAATAAGTGAAAAACAAACTTTCAAAATGATGCCCACAGAAGGGAGCACACTGTGTAAAAGTAGTGCTGGAGCCCCACATATGAATGCCAGCAGAACCAGAAAACTGCAAGAAAACATGGTTTTAACAAAAAACATTTTTCTGAACGAGTACAAAACTATACTTTCTTGTCTAGCCTTGCCAAATGCTCTTCTGTCCTGATGATCAGTGAGAAATAGGGCACTGACAGGCAGGGGTTTTAAGAATTTTTCACTCCATCTCAAGGGCACTGCTGATAACTGGGGACAGATGAGAGGTATAACCACTGCACAGCACCGTGAGGAGCGGCAGTGGCAGTGGGGAAGAGGCAACATATGTGTCATCCTTCATGAACCCAACTAGTTCCAGGCTCAGGACAGCGGGTTGTCAGTTCAAGAAAGAATAAAGGCAAAAAAAAGGCAGAAAGTACTCGAAGTGAGGAAAGACAAACAAAATAAAGGATCCACCAACACGTACCTGATGTGTAACTTCAGCTCTTACAGAGTCTATGAAACCCTTGTCAGTGGGATAGAGGGCACATGCAAACATGAAATCCTGCCAGATCTGAAACACGGAGGGGAGGGAGACAAAAAGGAGAAACAAGTCATTCCCTGGTTTGCCAGTTTTCTCCTTGTTCAGTGTCTTCAGCAAGAATTTTGTCCACCCTGCAGTCCTCAATAGCAATACATATTTACCTGGTTTCATGTACATTGTATTTACTGAGTTGCTGAAAATACTTCCAAGTACAGTTTTGCCTTCTATTAAGAAAAACAATGTCATGCTCTCTGATACTGAGATTTTTTTTATTCGCAAAGCTTTAGTATCTTCCGGAGTAATGTAATGGAGGAATCCCCCTTTATAATGAATCAAGGACCAATATTCAAAACATCTGCACATGACAAGCTAGATGCTCATTACAGTTGGCTGAACAATGCCTATCCAGAATTCCTAGAGGCATCACTAGAATTTGCACGAGTTATTCATTTTGGTGATGCTACTGGATACTCTACACAGGGATTTTACTGCCCCCAAAGTGTTCTAAAAATTTGCTGGAGCAACCCGACTGCATGTGAAATATTGTGTATCTCTGACCCCTAGTCTCTGCTTTTGAACATTTGGGCTGTACAGATCCATTTTATGTTTTTCTTGAGTGGTTTTCAAGGGAGTGTTCCCCACCTAAACAGAAATGCATGGGAATTTTTTTTTATATGTTTGCAATTTTTCAAGTTCTAATTATTCATGCAGACAGAGTAGTGATCAATTAAACCGGTTTCTTAATGGAAGCATTCCCAGACCATTTTTAGCAGATCTTGACTTGTACATTATATATTTTATAGCTGTTTTGTTCATATGCTGCTGTAACGTTATGCTGCGATTGTGAAGCACCCCGAGCCTTCAGGAAAGGGCACTCTAGAAATAAACTTGCCTTGCTTTGCCATTTGCGACCAGTGATTCCAAGTCTGCCCAGTACACAAATTAGCTAGCTACTCTCCCCAGATATTTTAACTCCTCTGTTAAACTGTTTGTTTTTTTCCTTGGGCAAACATGGCAGTTGTCCTGGCCTGGAGTAGGAGTTCCTGCTCTTTATGCTGGACTGCCCCCCCCTCCCAAACCAAGAAACATATATAGTCAGGCAGAGTGCCTCTCATGGTAGTGACTGAGGAGAATAGGGGTGTCCAGCTCATTAATTTTGTCTCCTCCCTCATATTTCCGGGGTGCCCTGAGACCTCCATTGACTGGTCACATATCCTCCTTCAATGATAACTACTCCTTTAGCCAGTGGCCCCACCTTCTTCCTCTATACATAAGCAATGCATCCCCCAACTCAAGGTTGACAACTGGGAGAGTCATGTGATGAGAGAGGGAGCGGAGCAGCCCCATAATAAGGACAGAGGCCCCAGTAGTCCTGGCAGCAACATCCTCCCATGACTGCCCACATTTCTCCCTGTCCTTTAATGAATCCCTCCCACTGGGATGCACTGATGCCAATGAATGGGCATGCAATTCCTCTCCAGCACTTCTACAGCTGCAGGGTCACCTCTGGTCACCCAGGTTGCTGAACTGCAGTGGAAAGGCACTACCCTCTACAGAAGGGAACATACTCTGGGATGCTCAGTCCTATCCTTCCAGCTCACATATGTGTACTGAGCATAGTTCATGAACCTGGGTCACCAGCATTGCACTCAGCGCCTGCCACTGCTATGCTGGCTTCAGATCACTGTGGCCTTCTACACCTGAGTTTCATTTTTCAAGATTGGTTGTTTAACTTTCAAGTTTTTTATCTGGGTAAAGTCATTGAGCATAGCTCATTTACAATGACACTCTCCAGTCAAATAAAAAATAAGAGGTACATGTTACAGTTCATTATTACATAAAAGTTCAAATAAAAAAAAAAAACAATTATAAATACATATTCAAACACACTCGAAGCCAGATTATTGGTATGTAATGCACAAACTGATGGCTAACACACTCGGACCACAGTTACCATAATTCCAAGTTCATCACAGATATTATAGAACTCTTCTTGTTCATAGATTCCTCCTCCCCACACCCGGACTGCATTCATGTTGGCGTCTGCCGCTGACTGCAGAAGGTTTCGTAAGCTGTAAGCCACAAAAATAAAACAAAAAAGGGAAATGACTGCCATGGTCACCTTCTGCCATCTTGGTTAGTTTAGACCAGGTGCTGGGAAGGACCCTTCATCTGAATAGTGACAGCTCATCCACTTATACCAAGAGTTTCTATCAAATGGGATGGGGCAGGGCCAGATTTACATTGCCCTGGGCCCTATGCAAAGCAGTAACAAGGGTCTACCCCCCAATCAGTTTAGGTTAAGCGTCCGAGCCTTGTCATGCAAACATTCAATACCTACAAATGACTATACAATGAAACTTTGTAGCTGTCACTAGTTTCAGTACAAAATAATTACGAATCCCTTGCATTTGAGTTAAGGTTTTATCTTACACTTCAACACTTTTACACACACAGTCACCAGGCAGGTTTAGGAGGGACTACAGCCCCTCCAATGTAAGTCAAACACTCCAATAATTGTCCACATCCACATTAAAATAATGCCCCATCCTTCCCTTAGCTCTGGCCCATACAGGGGCAGAACAGCACAGAAGTTACCCACATTTTCCACCACTGTTTTGTACTGTGGAGTATTTAAAGGACACTGCTAATCCTAAAGTGGCAGGTTTTATTATTAGCGGCAGTAGGCGGGTAGGGTATAAAGGATTTCTTACCTTGACCGAGCGTGGGTTAAGACTGAGTTGGAGATTTCTGTTTTACCCTTTACTACATCATTCTGCTCCTTGATTTCTGCAAGCATCTTCTTGGAAAGTTGCAGGCGTCATTGTGACTTCAGTTGGGCTCAAGTTTGGATAAACTGAGTGCTGGTGGAGAGAAGATGAGCCGGGTAGGAGGTGCACTGAGCAGTAGTGGGGTGGGGGTGAATGTGGGCCCTGGCAGCAGCAGGGCAGACCAACAGAAACTGACGGAGAGACCAAAAGAGAGCAACACTGGTGCCACCAGACATGGGTGTAATTATTGGGGGGGACATGTCCCTCCTAACATTTCTAGTTCTGCCATTGTCATCACTTCTGTCTTTCCCAATATTTCAGGCTATAAAACACGAACGCAGTAGGTAAATGCTCTGCCTGACAGCCCGAATGCCTGCCTGGTCTGAGAGTACAAGCACCACTAGCCGCCCGCCCTGATTAATCCTGGTTCAGGTTCAACTTCATGTGGCTACAGGGATCAAAAAATGCATGTATTTTCCATTTTTCCTTGCTAACTCAAGTTGGGACCAGGTAATATATTGCCCATATAATGCAGGCAGCAAACCTGATGGACCTCCTGGGAATCAAACAATTGTCTTGTCCCAGAATTGCCCAAATCATTACATCCCACCTGATCATTTAAAACTCCCATCCTGTCCTGTGTGTGTCAGCAATTTGGGGGAAGAGATGATCAATCATGCTGTCAGGGGGTAAGGCTTATAAACTGCAACCTGAGCCGGTGGTGATGGGGGTAGATGATCCACCATGGGAGCAAGGCAAACAAACCGACAGCGATGGATGAGGAAGGGAGTGCAGCTTCAAGGACTTGACATGTCCTAGACTCCTGGTCACTGAAGTGCAGAAAGTGATATCTTCACTGTGGATTCAGGCAGCCAAAGCAGTAGGTGCTCTGTGCCTCTCTAGTCATCAGCAGCTTCATGGCAGATAAGGGACTACCAAGATGGGGGCAGTTGAAATTTGAAATAAAAAAAGGTGGAGGAAGGAAAACTCACACTGATTGAATTAGTGTCACTGTCTCCTATTGTATCATAAAACCTCTGAATGAAAAACTGCTTGGTGTTTGTCTTGACAAGTGAAGATGAGAAGTGAAAAAGTTTGTATTTTTGGTACCAAAGTTAAGAGCACGTTGGTATTTTGGACCTTGTGGATGTGCATCCCCCCCCCCCCCAAAGTAGTAGTTTTTTTTTTGAGGAGGATGTCAGTTACAGGGCACAACACATACAAACCCAAGGGAACCAGAATGAAATGGGCTCTTTTCCTATATCTTGCTCAGGAAGCCAATGAATCAGCTGTTTAATACAGAATTGAGTTGGGGTGGAGAAACTTCAGCCTTATGGAAGTTTAGTTCAGGTTCCAAGAGCAAGAGAGGGAGACAGATCTGCTGGGATAATGGGGTGTCTCGGCCTGCTGTCCTCTGGGGTCCTGTAACCTTCCCAGCAGATCTGCTGGGATAATGGTGTCTCTCAGCCTGCTGTTCTCTGGGGTCCTGTAACCTTCCCAGCGGATCTGCTGGGATTAATGGTGTCTCTCAGTCTATTTTCCTCTGGGGTCCTGTAACCTTCCCAGCAGATCTGCTGGGATAATGGTGTCTCTCAGCCTGCTGTTCTCTGGGGTCCAGTAACCTTCCCAGCAGATCTGCTGGGATTAATGGTGTCTCTCAGTCTATTTTCCTCTGGGATCCTGTAACCTTTCCAGCAGATCTGCTGGGATAATGGTGTCTCTTAGCCTGCTGTTCTCTGGGGTCCAGTAACCTTCCCAGTGGATCTGCTGGGATTAATGGTGTCTCTCAGTCTATTTTCCTCTGGGGTCCTGTAACCTTTCCAGCAGATCTGCTGGGATGATGGTGTCACTCTGTCTCTTGTCCTCTTGGGTCCAGTAACCAGACCCTTCCACATGTAAGAAATACAGACAATAACCAGGATTTTCAAACACTGCGGTCACCATTAAAATGTAGGAAAAGCCAGGATTTTAAGGTAAAACTTTCTAAATGTTCTGGGAAGGCATACCCCAGACTCCCCAGCTTGGCTGAGATTGTAACTATGGGGCATTAGCCCCTCCCCCACTCCCCCAACTTCATGCCTCTGGCTATGCCCCTGCTGAACAGGCCACACAGTATGATCATTTGATTAAGCTGGTTTAAAAAAATGAAAAATGCCATAAATGCTTATGAATTAGACAGCAGCACATTCATTGACTTCTACATGTGGCATGCCAGTCAGGCTAGGCGGAGCATTAAAATCTGTACTGCAGACAGTTTTTGGGCAGGAACTGTAGCCAGTAGCCTACACACTACAGCAAGGCCAGTAGCCTACATCCGATGATCCTGCGTACAGCCCCTCAAAGTAACAAGTTAATAAATATAAAACACAGGCCAGAGACCTGATATTCAGGTCTGGCACAATGCATCCACCACCTCTGACTGAATTTTAAATTAAATAATATAGGCAGGCAGGGGTTGGGCAGTTGAAAAATTGCCTTCTGTAACAATAACAAGAATGAGACCATCAACTGCTGCTCAGCTGACTGATTTTTTTTTTATCCAACCATCAGATTTTATGCTAGAAGCAGAAGCCAAGTAAAAGTTCATCTGATCTATATTCCACAGACCCCCCAATCACACAGTGTCACACACTCAGCCCTCCTTTTGGAATCAGAACCAGCCAGCCAAAGTATAAAATGACAGCAAGCAAGCATTAAGCAGGCATGAATCTGTAACTGATAAAAAATAAAATTCAGTACCTTGACCTATTTTTTTTAAGGCTGAATATAGGGTTACAGATTGATTACTGCAAGTTTCTTAACTTTTCTTTCTCTCCTCTCCTCCTGGTACAGTCCTACATCAGCCACTCTTTAATGTGCACCGTGCCCTGACAACCCTTGAATGCAGTGTGTTTTAAAGTAATTTTTTAGTGGATGTGGGTCTTAGCCTCACCAGATTGAAGTCTGACCCTCAAGTCATGGTCAGTATTCACTATCCTCAGAGGTTTTCTCCCATTCTCCACTAGTCGCTCACCATTTCCCACTAGGCCAAACTCCAGGGTGCTGAATGCTGCTATCCAGTTCTGTGCTACTGCTTGATACAGATGGTGGCAACAACCTGTTGCTTGACTCAGGTCACAGTTCACCTTCCTGGTCTCCCTCGCCCGACCCAACCTGTCCCCTCGGACTAGACCCAGAGGCGACCCTCCTCCCCAAACAGTTACCAGTGCTCTGATCCATAGAAAATACATCCTCTGCTACAGGACTCCATGAAACGACTGGCAAATGGTGCTGAAACAGAACAACCACCAACACATCTGTCATCATCCTGGGTGGGCGCACATGCACGTCATTTTCTGCAACTCAGAAGGACTGTAAACTGAGGTGGGCAGATGCAGGAGAGGGCAGGGCATGACATTGTTGCATTGGCGACTCCCCACCCCCCAAAAAAATTACTCCGTCACTGGACCTGGCTGGCCCAATGTGTCAGCAATGAACAAAACAAAAAAATTACGCTAATAGAAACTGTGGCTCAACAGAGCCCCCCCAGAGCACAGGACCCTACACATAGGCATAGTTTGTACTACTGTATATCTGGCCCTGGATGGCAGGACATTGGATGCAAAGTTAGAACAAAATTGGAAGACCCACTCTTAAGAAATATTTTTCAGTTCCTTTTCACATTCATTATCCGCCACTTCTGAATGCCCATCAATGTTTTGTGGTGATTTTATCACTTTGTCAGTGCTGCTTATTCCAGCCACGTGGAACACCCACACAATCACATAGATTCAGGGAAATGTTTACCCTGACATCACATTTCTTTACTTTTGTGGCTTTATGCTTTAACCCTAACCAATCTCTAAATGTAGCTTTTTTAAATGAATTCCAGACTTTTTAAAAAGATATTTAATAACAGATGCACACTAATTTGTATCAACAATGCTAGATGACTTTTTTGTCAAGCAGTCCATGATGTCCATACAATGGCACTTTCCACCTTCACCACAACCCCATATCAAGTAGTCTCTGGTGTGAAGATGGCATCCTTTCCCTTAACCCTGATGCCCATGAAAAGCTGTTACTCACTGCTGGTCTACTGCTTTACCTCCTGCCATGCCGCCGGCCAGAGTTCAGGAATGAGCTTGGGTTGCCAGGAGTCAGCCCGGGGAATGCTGACTTGGCCCTTGGTTGCACTGGGTGAAGGTCTGGGGCTAGCATCAGCAGCCTCAGCAACAAGAAGGGAGAAACCGCAGTTCCATGTCATGTGCATACCTCCATGTGCAGATGCTTACGTGCCACCATGGCAGTGGACAGAAGGACAAAAAGGAAAAATAGCTGTCATGGGCTACATGAAGCCCTGCCCCGCCTGTCTCTATCCCGTGCTGTCACCTGGTCAGCAGCCAATCTGGAAGCCGGTCAGTTGGTGGGGAGAGGATGGCCTTCCCCTTCCTGGCCCCACCACAGGGGGCAAGTCCAGGGGTATGAGTGCAGGGCAGGACGAGGTGGGGACGGGGCTGAAAAGAGCCCACCCCTGGCAGTCAGCTGGTAAAAAGGAATATGCAAGAACAGTTAGTCACCATAACAGTAGATCTCAAGATAATCTTCTCTACTGGGCAACACCTTTGTGACTATAAGCCATCAGCATCAGGACCACTCAAAAACTTTTGCTAGCTGAGGACCGCACACAATGATGCACATTGTCGGCGCCTATAAAAAGTGGACAGCTGTCTTGCTCCTTAGTTCCCTACCAGAGACAAGCTCAGAGGGTCTCTTACCATGAGGAACCAGGAGATCTATCCAGTACCAGGCACCCAAACAAAGCATGAGACTGGAAATGTAGTATTCATGAGGCACTTATAGACACCTCCAGAGAGGGCAGTGGAAAAAACTGCCAGCTTATACCTCAGACAGGGGAAAGGAGTGTGGGTGCACTTTGGCCCAATGGAGGACATTCTCTCAAAGATCTAAAAAGAAAGGGACATGATTGAAACATTCAAGTACATAAAAGGCATTAACAAGGTACAGCCACAGGAACTTTTTCACTTCAAGAAGGGCTCCAGGACCAGGGGACATGACCTCAGGCTGCAAGGAGGGAGGTTCTCTACCAACACCAGGAAGTTCTTCTTCACAGAAAGAGTGGTGGACGCCTGGAACAGCCTACCCCAACAGGTTGTGGGGGGAATTCAAGAATGCATGAGATAGACACAAGGGAGCCCTGACTACAAAGGGCAACTAGAGTGTCAAACTAGGTCTAAAACAAATGGGCAGACTAGATGGACCTAGCGTTCTCCTTCTGCCGTCAACTTCTATGTTTCTATCTACTGTTACGCTGAGTAACTGTTCTATATTCATCTAGGACATCTCCTCAACTATGCCACATATTTGGAACAATTTCCAAGCTGTACAAAGTATTCATGAAATCAGGGCAGAAGGCATTGCAGAACAGCAAGACAAAAGAGCTTTTACATTTGCATGAAATGATATCCAGACCCTAGTGCTTAGTGGAAGTATGTACAGTGCTCCATGTGGCACCAGCACAAATGACAGGTACAGAAAAGTTCTGAAAACAGGCAACAGAAGTGGCCATACAATGTGTAGAGGGGCCAAACACAGCACTAGGAAGTTCCTTACTGTGATTCCCATGGCAAAATCCAGTGCAGTGAGCCAGCCATTTGGACAGGCATTGCTAAGTGACATGTATGCCCTCTGTCCTGAGGCAATGAGACAAAAAGCTGAGAGGACTTTCTGTAGTCCTTAGTACGATCTGTAGAGAAAGGTAGTGTTCTATGTACAGCGAGCATATAGAGCAGTGCCTCACCCTTGTTGATGTGCTCAGGATAATACACTGGTAGGTTTATGGTCTAATTCAGAGTAAAATCAGAAACCACTTTGGGCAAGAAATGTGGATTAGTATGTAAGGCCACCCTGTCCTTGTAACAAAAATCAGGTAAGGGGGCTCATGTGTGAGTGGCTGAAGTATTGAAATCCTTCCAGTGGAAGTTTTAGCAACCGGCAATAAAGCCTTCCAAAAGAGGAAGCACAACTTGCAAGTTGAAGCAGGCTCAAAAGGAGCTAAAGGTAATTTCTCAAGAATAAAACTCAGGTTCAAAGCCGTAATCAATTTACCAACAGGAGGACATGAACAAAATACCCTTAAAGAATGCTGTGGGCTAGGTTGCTGGAAGGGAACCCCTAAGCTCAAATAGGCTGGGGTGACCTACTAAGTCAGGGACTGACGGACAGCACCAGAGGTCCTAATGGGCTGCTCTAGGTTGTCTGTGCCTTGGTCCCACTGAACCCTGAGGTGCCACTGCAGTATCCTCATGTTCAACAATGCGAGGGAACTGTGGCTATGGCTATGGCCACATGACTGAGAAGTTGCAGAACCACCCTCGCAGTGACCAAGTCTGAGTCCTTTACTCTGTGAGCGACCTCTCTTAGCCTGTGCACCCAGTCTGCGAGCAGGAAGGCTTTTCCTTGGACTGTGTCCAGGACTGCTCCCATGTATTGCAGCCTTTGAGCAGGCCATGGATGTGACTTGGGCAAGTTGAGGATAATGCCCAGAGTCTGGAATAGACTGAATGTCTCCTCCAAGGTCCTGTTTAATTTGTCTTCTGCTGGAGCTGTAAGAAGCCAATCATCTAGGTAGGGGTAGACAAAGTGACTCCCTCTCTTGAGGGCCGCCACCACTACTGCCAGGCACTTGGTAAAGACCCTTGGTGCTGATGACAGACCGAATGGCAGTGCCCTGGAACTGGTAGCGCCTGCCTTGGAAGGTGAAGTGAAGGTACTTCCTGTGGGACGGCAGGATCTTGATATGCATGTACGTGTCCTGCATGTCCAGGGAGCAAAGTCAGTCTCCTTGATGAAGTATGGGCAACAGGCTTGCTAAGGTAACCATTCTGAACCGTTTGTATTTGATGAAATTGTTCAGCTGTCTCAGATCCAGAATGGGACGGAGGTCTCCAGTCTTCTTTGGGACAAGGAAGATGTGGGAGTAGAAACCTTTTCCCCTTTGAGTGAAGGGGACCTCCTGGATGGCTCTCTTGTCTAATAAGGCCTGTATCTCTTCCCGCAGGAGAAGTGCATGGGAGGGCGAGCAGTGGTAGGGGACTGGTGTATTGTCTGATGGGATGCGAGTAAACTCTAGGGAGTATCTTCTCTCCACCATCTGGAGGACCCATTGGTCTAAAGTAATGTTGGACCATCTGGATAGGTGAAGGGAGAACCTCCCTCCTACCACCTCCCCCTGCACTTTCTCCGGTGGAGGGGGGGGGTCCGTAGGGAGTCATGCTGTACTGGAGGGGGTGGGCAGGGGAGATCTGGGCGCTTTGGGACTTTTGGGGCCCTGGGCACCTGAAGGGACAGGGGGACTCATCTTTTGAAGCCTCCCTTGTGCTGTGGCTGGCGTCTTCCCATGCTGTCCTTGGTTTACTTGAAAAGGACCGCGTGGGGTGGTCTGCGGTTCCGATCTATACATTCGGTGGACCTCAGACATTGCTTTACCCAAGTACTGCAGACCAGTTATAAGCTTCTCGGTTACCTGACCAAAAAGGACTGGTCCTTGAAAAGGAGCATCCAGAATGGAGTCCTGTAGGTCTTGGCAGAAACCTGAAACCCGTAACCAAGCATGCCTCCTCATGCAGACACCTGTCGCCGCAGCACTAGCTGCCGTGTCTGCCAAATCATAAGAACTCCTTAGCACATGTTTATTTACATCCTTCTGTGATTGGATAACTGCCAGGAGCTCTGCCTTCCCCTCAGAGTCTGGCTAGGCCTTAGCCAGATCCATTGCCTTTGCTAAGACTGACTTCTGATAGGTCATCATGTGAGTCAGAAAGTTCAACGACCTGTTATGCAGATGGCCGAGGAATACACTTTGCAGCCCATCTGATCCAACTTTTGGACTCTGGGTCCGGAGCTTGGGCACTCACATGCCTGGGCTGCTGTGCCCTACCATGTGCTGCTGTCAGTACCATGGAATCAGCTTTAGGGTACTCTCCTAGGAAAGACTTCTCTTTAGGTGTCTTGTAGAGTCTGTCTGCCTTTCTTGGCACTGCAGAAGTAGTAGCCGGGTGTTTCCAGGTTAACCTGGTGACGTCTTGGAAAGGTTCTACTAATGGGGGAATGACCAATGGCTTAGGGTCAAAGCCCCCAAGAATTTAGCTATACAGTGTCTCTCAGAATCCAGCTCTTCTGTGTCCCATTGGTACAGAGCCTGGATATGCTGCATTATGTCCAAGAAGGACGGGTCATAGAATGGATGGGTAACTCGTCCTCTGAGGAGTAATCCGATGAGGAGGAGTCTCCAGCGTCTTCTCCTGAGGTGGAAGGCGAACATCTGATGGAGGATGGAATGGATGAGGGGTGCCTTTTCCTTCCACTTGGACAGGGTGTCGACTTGCCTTCGTCCTCTGACGGCGAATGCTACTGGGTGGAGGAGATGGCCTAGGGGATGGGTCCCTGGGCAATGGCTGAATTGGGGATGGATCCCTTGGTGTTGGGAGTAGATCCATTTTAATGGTGTTCCACCACGTGATAAACAACCCACCCACCTCAGCTAAAAGGATGACCGGGGGTGGGGGTGTTGGGTTTGAGGGGTCCTTCAGGGGCTGGCATCCAGTCCTCAGGTACCTCTTCTACAGGTGCCTCTGGTGTCAGGTCTGGCTGGGACTCTTCCTGTGGAGCTGAACCCCCTTGTGGTCTGGCGTCAGGCTCTTTAGGAGGAGGTGGTTGGGTGTCCTCAGTTCTAGGCATTTTATCCTTCGCCTTGGTTGCTGGGGCCATTCGTCTGATCCTCCAGGGTGGATGGCCATTCCTCGACTGGAGACGCCTGGTCCCTATCTAACATGGAGTCGGAGGGGCCGGTTGTATGCCTACCATCAGAGGATGACTTCTCCCTATGTACTGGTGGAGGAGGTGTCTGATACCCAATGACCTCCTGGCATCTGGTGGTATCGTCCGGTCTTTTGTATTTATCGGATGAACCAGTGTGCTTTCGGCAGCGTCTGAAGATTTGCCCAAAGTGGACGCCTGTCCCCCTTGAGTCGACCCATGGGAAGATTTATGGGGTCGGTGGGCCAAGGGAACTTGAGCGGATGAATGCCCTTGTGAAGTAGACTCCTTACCTCTGGAGTGAGCTGAGGAGGAAGCTTTGTTGTGAATAACCCCCGAAAATGCAGTGGTACCTGGAAGAACCGATTCTGACCTCCCAATAGAGGTGGAAGAAGCAGAAGTCCTCTGGGGGGGGGGGGACTTTGGGTGGGATTTTGAACCTGGCTCTCTCTTTCTCCTGGTGATGGTGTTTCCTTCCCGATCTCTTCTCCTTGATGGAGACTCCCTGGGTGAAGAAGAACTACGCCTCGACTGGGTCTTCTGCATGGAGGCCAATCGTTTCTCTAAAAGGTAGGCTCTTAGTGTATTAGCGCATTGAATGCAAGTTTTACTGTTAAAGTTTTGACAGTGCGGGCAGTCATCAGACTGGTGGTTTGGGCCTAGGCAGATCAGGCAGGCAGAGTGGCCGTCCCTTGCTGGGCTCTGCTTCCTACACGCGCACTTCAACTTTCGTCATGTGAAAGGTGAAAAAGAGATTCACTTTTGTCAAATTTTACTGACCAAACGGAATTATTGATTATCTGCACAAGGCGCGAAAAAAGGCAGTTGACTGCAAACTGTGGTGTCCGTAGATCAGATGTTAGCGGGTCGATGGCAGGAAAAGAACTGAGGTGGTGCCCGGGGCCCACCCCCTTTGTACCACATCGGGGCGGAGCTGACATCAGCTGTGGTCCCCGCCACAGACTGCTAGTTAGAAGATTTTTCCGTGGGGTCATAACGCCTGGCGGCCTTAGTCCTAATGGTATTATATCTGCTGCAAGAGCTCCCCCTCGAAGTGAGATCCTCCCTTTCCAGGAGAGGAACAATGCGTCTTGCCAGAAAACTCCAAGCCCTGGATCTAACAAGCAGAAACACGTCAGTTTTGCACTGTGTGGGAATGCAAAAAGGTCCAACTCAGACCGACCCCATCTGTCGAACTGATCTTCTACCACTGAGGTCAGAAGTTCCCGCTCATGAGCTCTTAACCATGAGCGACTTAAGCTGTCCACCAGGACATTTTAGTCACCGGGAACATGGATGGCCGATAGTTACAGACCGTGCTCGATGGCCCAATACCAGACTCTCATCGCTTCCCTGCACTGGGGATAGGAATAAGTCCGCCCTCTTTTGTTTATGTAATAGACTACGCACCTGTTGTCTATCTGAACTAACAGAGACCTGGGAAGAACTGAGTCTGGAAGGCCTGTAGGGCATATAGGACGGCCCGCATCTCCAGAACATTAATGTAGAGATCCATCTCAATTTCAGACCAAGTCCCTTGGGTTTGGTGGGGCCCCATGTGGGCTCCCCAACCGAGGCTGGAAGTGTCCATCATAAGGATCTGTTAAGGGGGAGGGATGGAAAAGGGAACTCCCCAAAAGAAGGTTGCTGGGCTACAGCCACTACAACAGCACCTTCTTCACTGGATCCGACAGCAGCAGCACTGGGTGATCCAGGGCATCTGTGCATTGTTCCCAATGGACCTGCAATGTCCACTGAGGGATTCTCATGTGCAGCTTGGCTAAGGGAACTGTCGCAATGGCTGTGGCCATAAGGCCCAAAAGCCATAGGAACTACCTGACCTGAACATCGCGGTTGGAGAAAAGAAGGCAGGCCTGAGCCATCAGGCGCTCCGCTCTGTTGGAAGGTAAAAAACACCTTACCCTGAGCTGTGTCCAGTACTGCCCCAATGTAAAGGAGCTGCTGGCAAGAGGTGAGAAATGATTTGGGCAGATTGATGGTAATGCCCAGAGCCTGGAACAGACTGCAGGTACTCGCTAAGGTCTGTAGCAGGTAGTCCCTGGACGGGGCTGCCAAAAGCGAGTTGTCTAGGTAGGGAAAGACATAAAACTCTTGTCACCTCAAGGCTGTGGCCACCACCACCAGGCAATTGGTAGAAACCCTGGGGGCTGAGGACAGGCCAAAGGGCAGAGCTCGAAACTGGTAATGCTCTCCCATAAACTGGAAGTGAAGGAAGCGCCTGTGAGATGCAAAAACCTTGATGTCCAGGTAAGTGTCCTGCATATCCAAAGAGCAGAGCCAGTCTCCCTGGTGAAGCAGGAACAGTAACCCCTGAATGGTGACCATCCGGAAACGTTTGTACTCTCTGTACAGGTTGCGGTAACTCAAATCCAGGAGGTGTTGGAGAGCCCCTGTCCACCTAGGAACCAGGAAGAAGTGGGAGTGAAACTCCCTTCCCTGTTGGAACAAGGGAATGGTCTCTATAGCCTTCTTTCGTAGTATGGTTTGTATCTCTGCCTGAATGAGAGGAACATGGCCTGAAGGACATGCAGACAGACCTGGAAAATTTTCTGGAGGCCACTCCAGAAACTCTAAAGTGTGGCTGTGCTTGACGAGCTGCAGCACCCAGTTGTCTGTAGGAGCCTCCCTCCACCTGTCCAGGTGGAGGGAGAAAAAAAAACCACCACAGCCTCCTGAAGCCCCACAGGTGGGGGGGTCTGGCAGAAGGTGGTATGGGGCCCTGGCTGATCTCGGGAGCACCTCTAGCGGCCCGGGTGGGGCTGGGGCAGGTGCGGGAAGGGCAGCACCTGTTTTGTGTTTGCCTGGGGGGGCAGCGAAAGGGGGCCTGTGACCCGATTTCACCTGAGTGTGGTACATGGAGTGGACTGACTTTAAGGCATGCCCAAAGGTTTGGATCACAGAAATAATGTCTTGAACATCACCCTCAAAAAGTTTGGGACCCCAAAAGGGAGAGTCTATAATGCTTGACTGAACATCTGGAACAAAGCCCAAGACTCTGAGTCAGGCATGGCACCTCATGCTAATGCCAGCGGCAGCCACACGACCTGAAGCATCCATGGCATCATAAGCCACCCTAAGGATGTGGGTGCTAACGTCCGATCTGGTCTTCAGGGCCTTAAGGGTTTGCTGCTTCGAGGGGTCATCTGGCATGGCCATAACCACCTCCTTGGTCTGGTCCCACAAAAGGTTTTGGTATTGCACCATATGGGCCAGGTAGTTTAGAGCTTGGTTGGCTAGGGTGGCAGACATGAAGCCATGCTTGCCCATTTGATCTAGCTGTCTAGATTCTCTATCTGGAGGAAGGGCACTGGGGTGCTTGGGTCTCTTGGTATGGTAGTGAGCCGAGTTAATAACCACAGAATCCACTTTAGGGTGGTCACCAAAAAAGTATTTGCCAGCAGGGGCATGATAAAGTCGGTGAGTCTTTTTAGAGACCACTGGCACCGTAATGGGGGTGCTGCCAGGCAACCTTGGTCATGTCATCATAAGACTCGATGAATGGGGGAACTACCAAAGGGGGAGTGTTGCGCTGATGAAGGTGGACTGCCAGGCGGTAATGCTCTAGGTCTTGTTCCTCCGCCTCCCACCCCATAGTGGCTTGGATATGCCTCATGATATCCATAAATGTGGGGTCATCAGGAGGCGATTTAAGAACCATACTGGGCTCTCCTTCATCCCCTGAGGAGTCTGCCAGGATGGAGGAAGACTCAGAACTGGCACCGTCGTCAGTGGCGAAGTCATTGCTGCTGTCATCAGGCTGGTGAGCAGGCAGGCTGGAGTGCCTGTGTCAGTAGGACTCCTGGGATCACAAGAACTGCTGGGGCCCAGGTGGGTCAGGGGCGGGTCCCTTGGAGGCCCTTGCGGGCGCAGCTGGGGCAGTCTGCTTGGTGAAGGGACCTGCACCTCCATAAAGGTCCACAACACTGACATCAATATGTGGTAGTCCACCGATGTTGGCATCAGTCTCACAGGTGCAGAGTAGTTATACACCGGCTGGGGTCCTATCGGCACAGGATAAGGGTAAGCCGGCAGTGGTCCCCCTGGTGTTGGAAGGGGTAAGCCGGTGTTGGACCCCCAGGGATTGGTGTTAGACACCCAAGCTGTGGCCCCACAGGTACTGGGGTGGCGCAGGCAGCAGTACCCCCAGAAGCGGCAATGGGAGGACAGGCCCAGGTCCCCCCGGGCATTGGGAGGGGGAGGATCAGCGAAGACCCTGCTGGCACCAGTGGCAGTAGGGCCAGTGAAGGGCCCGCAGCTGCGGTTGAGCAGGCATAGGCCCAGAGGGGGTCGGCCTGGGTCACACCAGAGGTGGGGGGTCCACAGGCATAGGAGAACAACAGACTGGTGCTGGGTTGGAGGGCCCCATTGGCAAAGGCTGTAGGGAGACCAGGCTCTGAAAGGCACTGGCATCCAGCAGTGCCTGCCCCTGCAAATGAGGGTAAGACAGATGATGGTTCTGGGGTCAAGACCAGTGTCAGAGGTGCATGTGACCGGGTGGCGTAGATGGAACTGGCACCAGCAGCACTCGAGGTGGCTGGAGGAGCTCCAGACGAGCCATTGCCGAACAGCCCACAGAAAACAAGGGCTGAAAGAGCAGGGGCTGGGGACAGGATATGGAAGACCCTGTCCCAAAGAACCTCCACCAGTCAGAGATCCGGGCGGGCAGCGGGGCCACCGGCAGCCCTGAAGGGGTAAGGGCATGCGAGGCCAAGGAGGTCAACCCCTCAAGGGAAGAAGAAGACTCTGATGTGGTTGTTTTAGGAGCCTTATGCAGAGACCGCAAGCGAGAGACAGACCAGGGTCGGTCCCAGTCCTTATCCCGGTGTTTGTGCTTTCCCGAGGATTTGTCCTTGGACTTGGATGGAAAATAGCCTGAGGAGCACTGGGCTTGCAGCTCCAGTTCCATCAGGGTGACCTTCTGCTGGAGGAGATGACTTTTCAGAGTCCACTGGTGGTGTCTCCTAGTAGCCAGGTGAACCTTCTGGCAGACCTAGCAGGCTTGCACATTGTGGTCTGGGCCTAGGTAGAAGAGGCAAGCAGAGTGGCCATCCTTGTCCTGGATCTGTCTACCACAGGTACACTGTGTGGAGCAGTTGGAAAAAGAAGATGGCTGAGAAGACATAAAAGTGAGAGAAGAACACCAAAAAAGTTTGATGTTTAACTGATTAAATGAGAAAAAAAGAAAACAAAGTAAAATGGCAGTCGACTGTAGCTGTGGTGGTGTCAGTGTTCCAACATGCGCTCATTGATGGTGGGAAAGAACTGAGGAGGGTGTAGGGACTGCCCATCTTATATAGGCTAGGCTGACGTCGTTGGTGGGTGGCACCCTCTGATTGACTGCTTGCTAGAAAGGTTTCCATGTGGTCCTGGTGTCCGATGGCTTAGTCCTACCGGTGATGGCCTGCTGCAAAAGATACCCTTGAAGTAAGGTCTTTAAGGATTCTTAAAGCACGGTGCGTGCAACACAGGAATGGTTAGGTTGGACCACCAAACCACCTTTGTACCTCAGCTTCACTCCACTAAGTCTCTTAGCTGGTTCCAACCTGTTTGCAAACAGGTCAGTTATCTTGAACATGGGTGCATGCTCATGATATCCCCTAGCAGTCCCCCTGTCATACCCTGGATCACAGGAAATGAAAAAAGACTTAGCACTCTCAGGAACAAATAGCTAAATCGTGACGTGCAAATTTATTTGGCAAGGTGCCTAGACATAGCCCTATAGCCCCAGCGCTTCAGCTCTGCAGTGGGCCTTCCTCAGGGAGGGGATCTAAGGAAACACAAATGTGCTCATCGTTTATACAAGTGAATTTAAAGTGATATACACAGCAGGTGCCAACACTGTGAAAAAAATTTTCATACACAAAGCTCTATGTTTAAATTTAATCACACACCAGGTCTGGGAGGCAGACTTTTGCTGGTTAACCACAGATGTGAGTAGTTTGTACACATCTATAAAACATGACCTCAGGATTGCAGCAGTGGATCATTTCTTTAGTGATCAGGAACTCATCTCTACACACTTTCTTACCTGGGCTATTGACTTTGCCCTAACCCATAATTACTTTTGTTTTAACAAAGAGTTTTTTTCTACAAATTTGCGGGGCAGCTTTTGCCCGCTTGTATGCACATTTATTTATGGATTTCTTTGAAAAAAAATTTATCCAGAATGGTGCACAAAATAAATTTCTTAATCTGGAATTATGACATCATTTTATCGATGACATAACAGTTGTGCGGAGGGGAGATGAAAATCAGATACCTGAGTTCATCCCTTGCCTTAACAGTAATACCCTGGGGTTGAACTTTACATATGAAAGTCACGAAGGAAATATTACGTTTTTGGATTTAGAACTTGAAGGTACTGTTGATGAACCCATATGTACCAGTGGTTATAGAAAAGAAACTGTTGCAAATACTATCTTGCATGCATCAAGTGCACCCCAGGAAACTAGTTAAATCAATACCATATAAGGAAATGTTACGGTTAAAAAGGAATTGTACACATGAACTGGATTTTTTGGAACAAACTGAGGGATTAAAAAAGAGATTGAGAGACAGAGGGTATTCAGAGGAGATTTTGAATGAGGGAACTATAAAAGTTAACATGCTGAACAGAAATTATCTTTTAATTTAAAAAAAAGATTGGAGAATGTTGATGTGATGAATTGTGGAGTTAGGGAAGAAAAAGTGGTGACATTTGTGACAGAATTCAATCCACTTGCTGGAGAACTGGGGGAGCTGGAACATAAATTCTGGTCTTTGCTCTTTACTGACCCCATACTTAAAGAAATTTCAGAAAAAACAAGAATTATGTTTTCCAAAGGAAAAACCATTGGTGATCGAGTAACTAACAGTCACTTTACAAAAACCAGTCAAACCACAGAAAAGCAGCAAGTGGTTTAAAACTAAACCTAATGACTGTTCAAATGCAGAAGGTGTAATATGTGTCAGTATGCCAATACAAGTAAAACCTTCTGCAAGGATGGTAAAGATTTTGAGATCAAGAGTTTCATTACTTGCCAGCCCGGTGGGGTGGAAGGTCAAGGCGCTGGATGCTACATCTTGAGCCATGCCAGCGACCCGGGTTCAGTAACAGACTCGGGGAGCTGGGGGTTGGCAGGGGAGGGAGAGGATGGAGCATCCGGAGGACAGCTCTCCTCTCCCTGGGGAGGGATCCAGGGTTGCTCGGTGTCCTAGCGGCCCCCGATGGAGATTGGAGGTATCACAGGAACACCAGCCAGTATAAGGGGGGGACGGAGTGCAGCAGACGAAAGCAGGGCAGCCATGCGCAGGCGTCATTGCACGCCACACTCTCAGGGGAGGAAACCAAGAAAATCCAAGTCCTCAGGGATAGGTGACGGCACCTCACCCCACCAAGCCACACTCCAGCACCAGGCTTCTATCTCCTCACCAGGGTCTGCTGCCCAGCCAGACACATTGGATTACAGATAGAGCACCCTGGGCAGACAGGGCAGCCCCACCTTGAGGGGGGTGAAGAGCCAGGGGACCTGCCAGGCTGGTGTGGGGTGAGGAGGAGAGCTTCAGGTGGGAGGTAGAGCTCGCAGAAGCGGTGGATGCCTGAGAAAGCTGCCCGCAGGAATGGAGCATAAAAAAAGAATGTAAACCACAAAAAAAAAAAAAAGAGTTTCATTACTTGCACCACCCCGTTTGTTGTTTACATTTGTTGGTGCAGTTGCCCATGTTACCATGTAGGCAGAACTACTCGTTCTACAAAAGAGAGAATCCAGGAACACACTGCAGTCATCATAAATGGTATTATACATAATGCCTTGGGAGCACATTCCCTGGCAAATCACAATGGTAATACCAGATGGTTTTAAGTTTATAGTACTGGAGCATGTAGCTAGACACCCTGGGGGAGGTGGGGGGAGCAAGAGTGAATACCCTGTCACAAAAAGAAACCAAGTGGATTTTGCTATTAGATACAGCTATACCACTTGGATTAAATGAAGAATTGGGATTTTGCTTCTTCTAATCCTGGAGTAACAGTGTTAGGTACAATAACACTGCTTCTTGTGCCCACCCCCACCCCCCACCCCATGCGGGTTGTGCTGCAGCATTTCATGGACTGGATTTGGTAGGGTGATATAATTATCTGAAGTCTCAGGCAAATTCAAACGGACAACCTCCCCCATCTAGCTCCACCTCAGACTGTTTAGTCGCATCTGTTGGTGCAGCATCCCCCCCACCCCAAACAGCCGTGGTCCAGGTGAGCAAGAAGATGCCTTATCCAGTGTGGCTATACTGGAGGAACTGGCTTCCTCAGGTTCTGTGCAAGAGGTAATATACACCCCATGAGTCTGATCCTCAGTCTGCCCTTCTGGTGAGCTTGCAGCTCCTTCAGCTGTTACAGGGCTACTCTTGTAGTAGAACCCGTCATTTTAGGATCCGACCATAAACCCCGTGCAGCAGCAGAACTGACAACAATCTCTTTCAATGTTTTCGGTCTGGACAGCAGACCCAACCGACTCCAGAATCCTGAATGCCCATGCTGCATTACTAGCAGACATCCTCAGATTTGCCTTGCTGATCACTGACTCCTGAATGTCAGCAGAAGTTTCTCTGATAGCAGCCATTGCTGGTGACAGACCTCCAGTTACATCTCAGGACACAGCAGTAAAATCCCCCTCTGGGACACTTTTTTCCTGGCCTCCGCCTGAGTGAGAGCATTGTCTACAGGACACAGACCTGCACTGACAGAACCTGGCTCCGTGTGTCAGCGGGAGTCCTTCTATTGCCAGAAACAGCTGGTGATTCCATAGCAGTGACTGAGCTATGGGCAGCCCTAGGCTTGCCAGACTCGCCTTTCACAGCAGGTCGAGTCGTGATTTCACCATAGAATGAAACTGCCATGTCAGGGATGCATTCTCCTATCTTAGGGCACCTCTTCCAGCCTGCATCCACCAGGGCACGCTCAGGGGACCAACCTTAAGCAACCTTATGTTGGGCTGCAGATTTATGATGCTGGGAACATTCAGGACTGATGGTGCAGGTAGGAGCAGTTTCAACCTTCGGGGGGCTCCGCCATGCCAGCCTGACACTTTTTACCAGGTACAGACTGTGGACTAATCAACTGCCTTTTATGCTTCTTTTCTTCTTCCCATTTATTTCTTTCCAAGTTATATTTTGCCTCCGCAAAAGTCTCTCTCTCTTTCTCCTGCATTTCAGCATGCAGCCTTTTATCCTGTACAGCAATGTCATCCTCAGGATGTATTTCTGTTTTTTATCATACTTTGATTTCTGCGCTTCTGCAGTGCTCCAGCGGGGGCATCCAGCTGCCAGCCCCACTGACCCGGAGGACAGCAGGCTCTCTTGATACGCGAGGGTCCAAGCACGGCCATCACCAAACCCCCCTCCCGACGCGATTCCACGACAGGCCTCCAGGTCAGCGGGTGGGCGGCCATCAAGCTGCTTGGTGACGTCCAGCCCTTTTCCACCTTGGTTTTTGTCCCCCGAGCGGCAGTGCAATCGACTACTACGCTTATCAGCAGCCGCCTTGCCAAACTCCTCCTCCATGTTAGGCCAGGCTTTGTGCTTCTCCGTCTTCACCAGGCCGCCTCAGTGATGTAACCCCACAAGCCCACCCCAGAGGAAGGAGAGCAGTCCTGGGATGCTCAATCCAACCTCTCCCCTGCCAGCCCCCGGTGGCCTGAGTCCGTTCCCGAACCCGGGTTGCCGGCGTGGTGTTAGGTGTGGCATCCAGTGCCTCAACCGTCAGTGCCACTGGGCCAGCCAGGACATATTTCTGTGACTTCCATATCTTCAGTAACCTCTAAATCCTCCGGGACAGAAAAGGAGGGCAGCTCCCTCCCCGTCCCATGCTCTCCTCCACCACCTCCATCAAGAACTCTAGGATTCCCCATACTCTCCTGCAGGAAGTCAGCAGCACCCCCTGCAGAAACAGTAGGGGAATTTCCCCGGCATCATGGCCAACACTCCCCCATTATTAAAACAGATCTATGTGACATACCGCCTGGGATGTATCTGAATACAAGCTATTACAGCTTAGTGTGCTTTCTGGTCACAAACTGTAAAAAGTGCAAAAAAAAAAAAAAACGATGTTAATGCATCTGCTAAGGTTAAAGTGTAGCACATAAAAAGTTGAGAAATAAAAAGTGAGTCAGGAAAAGTCCCTGGTGTCATGGAGAATCTGTGGTGTGCCCTTCCTTGAGGTTTAAGTGATCATGTGACAGAGCACTGATGTTACCTTCACTTTGGGACAAGACTGTGTCAAAGCTAAGGGAACATCCACACTACACCGTGTGATCATTCAAGCCCTGAGAAACATATGCTACAGATTCACCAAGGCTCCAGGGACTTTTTCCCCTAACTTTTTGTGCGTCAGCCCTAACAGCCAGGATGCAACACCTGTTATAGTTTCTGCCAGTGACGTGCTGCAGAATACTGCAGGAACACAGTGCAGTCCGATGGCAATTACTTCAATTTGTCACACAGCGAAGTGTGGCATGCTTATCACAGAGTGCTATATGCTGGTTGACTACGCTAGATACACAGTACATCATCATGTGAAATCCATCATTGTGAGTGATGAGGTTAGGACATACTCATAAAAATAACTACACTGCCAGAGCTTGTGGGATACCACTATATACTGAAAAGGTAAGGGATGCCACACAAACGGTTGTGCAGTCATTCTGAGATATACACTAGCCTCAGGGGAGTATCATAACCCAGTTATCAATCATCTTTTTCATTTAGTCAAGTCATTATTTATTTCGTTTTTGTTGACTGGGTAAGTGCACTAGACAATTCCTGCCTATTTTCAGGCACGACCCGGGGGAGGGGGATACAGATGAATGCCAACTGACTTTGAACCAGATTAAACTGTTTGTGGTATTTTTAATGAATGAGAGAAATTTGGCCAGGACACCGGGGAAATTCCCCTACTCTTTTCGATAAGTGCCATGGGATCTTTAACATCCACCTGAACTACCACCAATCCAAGCAGATGGGACCTCGGTTTAACGTCTCATCCGAAAGATGGCACCTCAGAAGTGCAGCACCCCTCTCATGGTGCACTACAGTGTCAGTACTGGGATATTAACCCAAGTGCCAGATGTGGGAACTGAACCCACAGCCCTCTGATCTCCCGGCCTCAGAGGCGAGTGTGCTACCTACTGAGCCACTGACACTGCTAAGTCAGGAAAAGCACATGAAAAAATGTTCAGGCACAGTTTGCATTGTTGTTTAGCTGTTTCAGCTTGAGTTTGTTTCACTTGGAGTGCAGCAGAGTTGGATTGTGACGTCAAATATTATTGAAGCTGACTTTTCATTGGTTAAAGACTACACAGAAGTACAAATGAGTGGATTGTGCAGTTTTTTTCTTTTGTTAACTTTTTCCCCCCACTGGTGCAGGCCTCGTCAACTCTGGGAAGACCCCCCCCCCCAAGCTCCTTCACCCAGCTCCTGAGAGGCCTTGCTCCACCTGGCTCGTCCTCCACATTACCCCCCATGGTGGGGGTTGGAGGCCTCCCCCTACCATCGGCACATGGATGCAGTGTGCCGGAGAGTGCCTTGTCACCAGTGTGGGGCCTGTGAGGGTCGGACCCCTGGTCTCTGCACTGCCCTGTATTTTTCCTCCTGATTTTCTACCTAGATGGAGTAGACATGCGGTGCTGCACAAGGTGCTCCTGAGCACGCTCTTGCATGCAAGACGATGGGAACTGCTGCTCCACCTCTCCCAGCACTGTCCATCTGCTGTTGCCTAGTAACTGCTAGTGGCCAGGCAGGCACCGGGCTCCCCATCCTTCCCACACCAGAGGTGAAGTGCAGTCCTTCGGATGCTTGACCCTCCTTCACCCAGCCGACCCTCCACGTCTTGGGTTCACTCCCGAACGTGGGTCATCAGAGTGGAGCATGCGACGAAGGGATTACGATACGTATACCATCTGGACTTTTATGAGCCAATCACATCACTCAAATCACTGAGCATTCCAAGACACATTTTATAAATACAGAATATGCAATTAATCTTCACGAGTGAGGGGGGGTAGGACCATAACACCACTCATGAGTTATGAAGGTCTTGCCCCTAACAAGTGATGTTAAAGGTCACATTCTGAGTCAAGTAATTGCGTATGAAGTTTATATCACAAGTTTTCATACCTAAAACGTTCAAATAATCTGTTTTGGAAGCTGTAACTATTTATTTCAATTCACAGCTCTGATTAGAATTTAGAGCTGGAATGCGGCATAGCTCCAGTCTGATACAAGCATTGTTAAACTGCTCTCCCATTGGCCGAGTAGTTCCCAGGCAGCTAATTACAACTGAAATGTTCTGGATAACATAGGTGAGCTTTAGCTTAACATATTACCTAGACATCAAACATATCTTATGTCAAGATACACCACCATGTTATCTTTGCGTACACATACACACATATGATAATGCTGATTAAATATTTAGTTTTGCATCACTGTTAGCCAGTCCCCCTGAAAATCCAATTTCTTAGTTCCATTTTTTTCATAAACACTTGATGGAGTGGGATCAGACTTACCTGTCTGGAGTTACCCTGTCTTGGAAGGAATCGGCTGGAATCCAGTTTGACCCTTTGAAGAAAATTGGCAGCCCGTTGATCTTAAAGTAGAAGCTCAGCCCTGGTGATCCAGGAACAGGCTCCTGCACCAGCTCAACCGTTCGGAAGTAAACCTGTTAGCAGCGGAAAAGGGACACACTGGATCAAGATCCTTTGGTAATTAAAAAGATATTCAGCATACTGAGAAAGTAATAAGGGAGCCAGGGCAATTTCTAGATGTGTGTAGGAGAGGGGATGGACATTTTTAACATAGGCGTAGAGTTTGGGGGGCTTCCAGGTTCGAGCCCCCCCCCCGGACAGGGTAATCTAAAAATAGGTTAACTGTTTAGGCTAATAGTTTGAGCCTGGGAGCCCCCCACCCCACCCCGGGAAACCTAAACTCTATGCCCATGATTTTAAATACTTTAACAGAGTGTATGGTACTTCTACATAAACATCAAAAGGATTCTCTTAAATATACCTTGAAAATAGAAAAAGCTAGAAATAATGTTTAAACATGACAGGTAATCTGGGTTCAAGAATAAGCCAGGGACATGATTGGCCTGTTGGGAGGAGGAGGCTTAAGCATCCCAGTGCATGTTCTTCTCTTCATCATTTCTATTTATACAACAATCTTGCTGGTTGTTCATGGTTCCAGTTCTTGGTTCTTCATTACTGTCGCTTCTGTTTATGGTTACTTATTAATTTTAAACCGCACTCCCCTATTATTTAACTGAGTGTTGCAGCTGCTGATTAAACTGTATTGTTACTATAATCCTTTCCCATCGTTGACCCCTTCCTCAGTTCAGCCGCCTCTCCAGCTACCAATTCTTTAAATAAAATAAATAAATTTTCAACCATTCTTGTGCTTATCATGTGCCACAGTTTTCCACAGTTGTCAAGTGTCGTGCTCACTCTTATCCTTCATTTCAAAAACTACGGCACCTTAAACCCCCCCAAATATGGGGGCCAGCCGATGACCCAGCAGACGCATGATGCAGTTCTGTGCTGGTGAGCGGAGCCCCTCTAAGGCATCCTGCCTACTCCTACCCCACCTGAAGTCCTCCTACCTGTGCATCCTCTCTGCCTCCTCTAGCCACGATCGGTACCCCCAGCTTAACCCCTCTGTGGTGGGGCCACCCCTTCTCTTTGGGCACTCTCAACAATCAGCTCTGATATGGCAGAGGACCCAGGTGGAGGAACCTGGAAGGCCAGACAGGAAGGACCCGGCTGTGGGCATGGGGGCAGGTGCCGTTGCCTACTCCACAGACCAGGGTTTTTCCTGTTCTGGTGAGCTCTTCTTCCCTCCCTCCCACGCGTGTGCACATCCCGATGCACGGCAACCCCTGCCTGCGTCCGGCATGCCAGCCATGTGCTGCTCAGCAAGCTACAGCACTCCTGGTCTCCACCAGGAACCGCTGATGCACCGAGCGATCCCTGACCCCCCCCCCGGGAATGAGAGCAGCCCTGCGGGCGCTCAGTCCTTTCCCACCCTCGCCATCTCACCGCTCGAGCCTCGGCCTCAACTCGGGTCGCTGGTGTGGCGCTCCAGCGCCAACCCAGCACCACCGGCCAGCCCAGTGACCCAGGTTACAGCAGCTGGGGCTGGACCAGCCCTGGGCGGCAGAAAGCTGCTGAGCTTAGTGCGGGCCAACTCAGGAAAGGAGACACTCGACAGCTGGTGCTGCAGCAGTCCCTTGTGGTTGGGCCAGAGAGCTTGCTCTCTCGGGTCCTGCCCCATGTGGATCCCTGTCAGCCTCAATGATGGAGGAGGGAGTGGAGGACAGGACTGGGAATTTGCCGGGGCTATGTCTGAATGGAAGGAGAAGCCTGTGAGCTGGAAGCCAACCAGCTGTTACAAAAAATAAACACCCAAACAAATTCATATTTGTAAAAAATCTCTCTCATCCTTCAAATATACCTTTTCAACAAAATTTGATAATACTCCCAATCTCTAGTATTTTATCAGATGCACAGCTTGAACTGAAAATTATATTTTTTTCATTTTGTCAGTGAGTATACCTATTAAAAATGTAGTCAAAAACAACTCAGATCAACGGGGAACAGTGGCAACATTTGATAGGTAACATCTATACGAGGCTTCAGTCATTCTGGAAGTATAATACGCAATATATCTTGGCACATTGGAATGATGAATTAAGCACTGCTTTTGCATACCCCACCCAGGTCAAGTTTGCTGTTCTAGCTTTAAAAGTAATGTCTTCCACAACACGGAGAGAGTTAGCCTGGAAGTGTTGCTCCTGATGCTTTCATACTCCGTTATTAATCCAGGTAAAATGCATGGGAGCAAGCTTTGGGCTCTGTTGGCATAAATGTGAGGCTGATAATGCACATATTTCTGGGAATCCCAGCCCTCCTGACAATCTGGACTAGCTGAGGGAGCACCTTGGGTGGCTTTCCCTAGACCCAGGTTTGACTGAGGGTCCTATGGTGCTGTTCTCTGCTCTGCCAGAGGGGATATAACTAGGCCCCCACTCTCTGGTCCCTGTCCTTATCTTAGCAGCTAAAAAAGCCATTACGTGACTATGATTGTGACCACAACCTCCTACCCTGGAGCAATGGAGGGTGATAGTGAATTCCACATACAAAATGAAAAAACTGACATACCGCTTGAGGGCCAATTACCTATTTCCACCTAAGTTGGCAGAAATGGGTGATACATGTGACGGAACTTGATGATAGCGTTATCTGGTGAGTAGCATGTAAACCAACAGTGGGTCTGAGACATGACATTCCTGTACGTGCATTCTGCCTGTTTATACCTACTTATAGTGTCAGCCTAAAGTAGCTTAGTCTCTTATCCTTTATATTGACTGTACTGACTTGATCAGTGTAAGAACTACTTTTTGAACCTACTGGCAGGAGGCTAGTGCTCTTTGTATATGAACGAGGCCATTTTTTATGGACTGCTGACAGTTAATATAGAAAATGCAATATCATAGCCTCCTAGTCATGTCTTTACAAGGACTGTATGTGTGCTGCACTAAATGTAACAGAGTCTTCAGCTTTATTAATCCGATCTACTAAAGACATTTGGAGTTGGTTGTAGTCACATAACTGTAATGGTCTTGCTTGGTCCATGATGCATTTCAAGGAGTTACTTAGATCTGTGGAAGGGTCTACATCTAAAATTAAGAGCCATGGCCTTTTGCGCTTCATCTACTGAGGATGCCCCTTTGTCTGGACACCAAGGACCCATCTTATTGTCTATCTGTAAGGTTACGGTTATGTGGGTCTTTTTTTTTTTAACTTTCTTAATGCTCCCCTAGGCCAGCGGGGATGTACCAATACATAATAATATACAAGCTAAAAGAATTAAAAAAAAAAAACCTGAACCATCCTACCCAGCCCAATGGCATTAGGGTCAGTGGTGAAAACCTGGGGTTGCCTGGCAAGCCCAACTCAGTTCATTACATCAGAGGGCTCAAGAGAGTGCTGTGGAGGGAAGACACTCCAACAGCAGGTTTGAGGATTAATGGCACCCTACTGCTTGAGTGCCTCCTACAGCTGGCTGGGGACTAGCACCGGATGTTGGTGACCACATGCAGTCCTACCCTACCAGACCAAGGTTCGATGTTGGTTGGGGCATAGCACATAGAGAGAGGTTGAGTGGGGCATTCAAAGAGGGTTAACAATGGGGGAGGTATAACAATAGGGGAGGGAAGGGGACCTGGATTGGAAATCAGGGGAGAGATGGAAGGGAGAGTGGAGGAGGGGTAGCAGCAGTTATAAAACTGTGAGCTGCATCTCGAGCAGATGCGATAGACCTCAAGGCCTAATCTGCTGACATTTTTGCATGTTCGTATATAGGAAGACACCCATTCAACCATCCATGATACCTAATTCCATCTTGTTGCACTGAGTCAACTCTGCACACTTCACATGTTGGCTCATAAGAGGAGTGCAGAAAGTGGACCTACCATGGGGGAGAAGCCACAGGGACATGGTACTACAACACCAGAGGAGGGCTTGGATGGAGCTGTAGTGTCAAACTGGGAGTCAGATCAGTGAGGCACACAAGAGGCAGCTCAGTTGAGGAAAGAAAAAAAAAAAAGGAAAATAGATCATGCTTAAACTTAGACTCACTCATTTTATTTCAGCATACTGTCATTTTAGTTCTTAGATTTGTCTTTTACAAGGTTGCTGCTTGAAAAGTGGACATTTAATAACTTTCCATCAAGAGGCCAGTGCAACCAAGTCACTGCACAAAAAAGGCCCATAATTTATTTTAAAATCTGTTTCTGTTTTGTTTTTTCGTACCTCAGTTTTAATAATGGTTCCTGAATTTCAGACAGAAGTATGGATAGGCTTGGTTACTGAGTCAAAGTGATTCCTATTATAAAGCAATGGTTGGAGACAGAGCATAATGATTGGCTGGCAGCATTCTAAAAGGATTAGGTTCATGGCTGGAAAACCAAAATGAAATAAATAAGATGTTGAGTTATCTTCATTAATCCTCCATAAATTAAAAAAAAAATTGTCTCCCAGAGTTCAGCACCACATTCCCTGCTTTGATAGTTTACTCAACCAGTAAGCATTTATTTGCTATGCTCTAAGTCAAAAAATGGCAGATGTCAGACTGACCACACAATAATAGCTTTAGGTTGCTTACAACATTTATATAACACCAGTAGTTGTAAATTTCCTGATAAATGTGTTTATCTCACTATAATGTATGGTAGAACGGTGTTAACCTTAGGAAATCATCATTTCCTAAGGTTGTTAACCCATCATCCATCCACTCCAATGTTGTTAACCTATCAATGCGACGTTGTTAACCTATCAACGCTACGTCACATCAATAGGTTAACAACAGAGATCGCTTTGCACATGTGCACTACATGACCCAACAGCCTTCCAGAAATGGCCACGGTGATGAAATTATGACCCGGAACGGCTGCGGTGGTGACCAAAATTGCAACAGTAAGGATCCTGCTTAATTTTTTAGCTAGACATGTATGACCATATACTACAAAACACAATGTATGGCCATACATTGGCAACCAGTTTGAATAACTGGCTTGAGGTTGCCATGGCGACTTAAACCTCTCAAGTTTCGCTCTCAGGGTTTACATGGTCACCATGGCAACCTCTCGCCAGTTAACAAACCGGTTACTGATGCGTGCTCATGCATTATCCTCTATGTCTTACCTCTAGATAAACATTTATCTGGAGGTTCGATATGTCACAATGACTATCCTTAACCTAAGGACCAATCAGAGAGCAGCTTTCACAATGCTGATGGCATCACAATAGCCTTGTCCTGCTCTGAAGCTTGCTGCTGAATTCAAAGAGCAACAGTTAGCTCTACACAAACAGCTGATTTAAATGGTATAACTTATAAACTGATGCATAAATCAAATACACAATGGCCTTACTCAAAATATACAACTTATCTTCATTTGTGAGGGAGCAGGTCTGTCATAACTCACTCGTGGCTCTGCCACGCGTGACTTATGGTCCTGCCTGCTCACTCATGAAGATACATTGCATATTTTGAGTAAGGTCATTGTGTATCCCCAATACATGAGGCGGTGGATTTAGTTAAACTACCTTTTCAATGGTGCCACATAAGCACATTTCTATTGCTTCTTTACCACTCTAAAATAAAGAATGTACGTACTGCACTACAACTGACTGTGAACCTAGCAGTGTTGTGGGCACTTCATCCGGCTCTAAGATGTGCTGATGGAAGCCATCTTGGGATTCAGTAGTTGCCAGAAACTGGAAATATAAATGTACTGGTTCAAACGGCCATAGAAACTGGGTCATATTAGAATGGGCTTTATTATGGGTCCCAAGTGCTCTTCAGAAAAGTCTTGGTATCAATTACCTTAGTTGATCTTTTAATGCTGTACCCTCCATCGATGGAAAAAGTCACTGCCATGTAATAGCCAGTCTGGTTTCCATGTCCGTTAGGCCACCAAGGCGCCACAGCAGCACTCTGGAAATAGAATACAAAGGTCAATACAGAAAGCCAGCATCGCATCACCCCCAGTACTGTTCAGTGAATAGTTAAGTAACCATAAACCTGAGGGGGCATAAAGATGGAAAAGTTACTCCCCATAATAACATCTTTTCTTCTAATGTATTAGAACAGGCAGTCAAATGTGTGCATTATCTCCGCGAGGTGCATGGTGCCCCAGAACGTAGAATATTTTTTTTCAAAGATGATCTCTCATTGTGCTTATCTCAAGCCTCCCAGCATTTCAAAGACAGATCATTGAGCCGAGGAGACTAAGGGACTCAAGTTCTAATTTTTTTTTTTCACTTTCTCTTGGTCTCAGCCCGGAGGAACTCTGCCTTCCTCCAGTCTTGTCGGCTGGGCACTGATGTACCGGGAACCCAGCGTCATGATGCTTGCTATGGGAGATTTTTCCTATGGTTTTCTCCCAGTTTTTTTGTCCCTACACCTGAGGTTGCCAACGCGAAGGACTTGCGTCCAGATGTATGGCGTGCTGACGTATGACGTCGTCAAGCATCCACAGCACCCTCCCCACCCCAACTCCTGAGGAGCCACTGCGCCTTGCTGCCCGTGCTTCCACAAGCAGCAATGCTACGGGTGTGATCACTGCCCGGTACCCCCCCCCCCAGAGAAGAAGAGCATCCTTTGGGACAATCAGTCCTTCCTTCCCCAACAAACCCCCAGTGACCTGGGTCCGTTCCTGAACCTGGGTCGTCAGCAAAGCGTGAGATGTGGCATCCAGTGCCTCAACCCTCAGCGCCACTGGGCCGGCCCTCTCAAGTTCTAATTTGAAAAAATATTCCAATTACAGCAATATAAATTTCAGATTAAAAGGTTTTAATGACAGGAAAAAAATGCAATCATTATAAGTCTTTTTAACAGCAAATTATGATGTCGGGCATAACTACCCTAAAAGGGGGAGGCAGGGATGGGTGATTTTACTGGCTGTTCTAAAACATTAAAAGAACACGCTACAATGGTGAGTAACTTTTTCTTCTAACCACATGAATAAAACAGCCTCACTAAACTGCTGCAGATTCCAAGCAGTACCCTGGGTTGAAGGGTTTTAAGACTACAAACACTTTTGAGAGCTCTGTGCAGTCTCTACCTTAAAATGCCTAAAATAATGCTCTGTTGCTTTTTCTTTCTGCTGAAAAGTACATCGCCAAGTGCAGAAACCTTGTGAGGCTGAACTGGCTGAATATTTTTTTCCATATACATTTTACCTCCTCTTCAGGGTGCGCCGTTGGCAGCTAGCTCCCCTCCATTACATAGAAACATAGAAGTTGATGACAGAAGGAGACTGCTAGGTCCATCTAGTCTGCCCATTTGTTTTAGACCTATTTTGACACTCTAGTTGCCCTCTGTAGTCCACCTATGTCCGTCCACCACTCCCCCCTGTGCTGCTGGGCCCCACTTTCCCCACTAATTCCCCCTGTGGTGGGGCCAGGAAGGGGAGGACCGTCCACCCCCCATCTGGAACTCACAATTCATATTGGGGCATCCGGAAATCTGGCAGCGGAGCATGAATTTGGTTGGCAGGCAGGGCTTCATGAAGCATACGGTCACCCTTTTTCCCTGTTTTCATCCCTCCCCCTTTCTCAGCCATGAGTGTGTGCATGTGGAGGTGTGTGCATGTCACATAGCCATGTTCCTGCCTCCTTAATTCCAGTGCCACCACCCGGCCTCCACCAGGAGGCAGCCAAAGAGCATGACACCATTCCTTCCCTCCCTGGGATCGGAGCGCCAGCCATCCATCGGATGCTTGGTCCTCTGCCTCCCATGCCAACTCCTGGTAAACCGAGCTTGCTCCCAAGCCTGGGTCACCAGCACGGCACGAGGTGTGGCGTCCAGCACCTCAACCCTCACCATCACTGAGCCAGACTAACTGGCTGAATTTTGAACTGAAAACTGGAGGATGGGTCACCCAAAAAATGGCCAATGTAAACAAAAGGCTATGGCCTCGACATCAGCAGTTGGCGCGGAGCAGAAAAGGACTACCACATGACAACGACAAGAAACTGACCCTACAAGAAGTGCTACAGGAAATTAGAGATGTGGACAGAAAGGTGGATAATTTAAATCCAGACTCACCACCTTATAAAAGACTGGAAGTGGCTTTGGGAAAATCCAAGGAAGAAGCTGGGACTGCAAACAAAGCTATGACAGTGACAGCAGGAATCGTACAGGAGAACAAGTTCCTCCGCACATACCTAGAGACGACCACCCAGGCACCTAACCTGAGACTAAGAGGACTTGCAGAAAGGAGAGAAAGGCCAGGATCCAATGGTCTTTTTGGGTCCCTACTTACCAAAGTTGTCAAACCTGGACTCTTCTCCATGTGTTAGAAAATCATACAGAATAACACCACGTAAGCAGTCTGTTGATTCCCTGCCCTGAACCCTACTCATCTTTATGGACAGAGATCAAGCTCTGCAAGTGGCGAGAACATTGGGAAGGATATCCACATCTAACAGAGTGACCCTGTATCTTTCCCTGGACCTGAGCTATGTGACCCGTCAGAGAGGATGAGCCTTCGACGGAGTCAGAATGGCACTATATGAGTTGGGTGTTGCCCATGCTCTACAGATCCCTGCACATCTCTGACTTTTGTATGCTGGTAAACACTACATTTTAATGGACCCCTTGGGTACAGACAACCTATTTGAAATAGTTAAAAAAGACATTTCAGCTAGAGGGAGGTGAAGAAGTAGTATCGGACACTAACGCTGAGTGACCTTTAATTGATTTGCTTAACTCTCTCCCTATTGTATCCTAAAGCGTATTAGTCAGAACAGTCGCACCTTCCTTAGGACCGCTGCCATGCTGTACGAGTGGGAAGGACAAGTTATAAACTTACTCAAGTTTGGAAATTACAGGCCTTTATCTCACTTTTATAAATTACTGAAATGTTTTTTGTTGCAGGAGTATGGCAGAGTCCTAGCTTTTATTACCGGCTGCTGTACAGTCATTGCCCTAGCTGCTGTTACTACCACTACAGCCTCTACCTAAGATGGCAGATGCCACGTGGATGGAACTGGTCTCTGCGCATTAAGGGAGGAGAACAAGCTGGCCTGGTTGACATGGATCCTCAAGCGGTATAATTTTGGTGTATGCTGCAGCGCTGCCGTGGTGCAGGTAATCGCTCTTTAATCTTTCAGGATTGCATACCATGGTGAGGTAAATCATTAAAAGACCCATGCTAAGGCCTCTTATTAAGTGAGTGGATTAAGTCAAAAAGTACGATGTTAAATTTGTTGAGCAGTTACTTGCTAGTGGTAACACATTTCAATTTATCATGCTGTTTAGGTACAACCGTTTGGAGCATTAACTGTGCAACTGAACATATGGATGTATTTACAATGTCAACGATGTTGGGCAATACGACCGCCTAGATATGATTCATTAGTACCTTGTTTTGATATATGTTACAATGCACTGTTCACCCAAGTTTTGCAGCACTTTGGACATTTTCTTTGAATATGTATTGGATAACAGAGCAGGGAACAGACTGCTTCCGCCTGGGAGCGCACCCTGACAGACTGTTGGAAAGTAACATCCTTCCCTCTGTGAATGGAACTGAAATGGAAGGTCCTAGTACAATTGTTCTGCACACCCACAATCACTAAACACTTCCAAACTACCAACACAGATGCATGCTGGCAACACTGTGGGGACCAGAGGGGGCTCAGGTTCATGTAGTCTGGGCTTGTCCTAGATTACACTCCTATTGGTCGGCAGTTAGAGATATCGTACAGCTAGTTACTCAGACCATGATACCATTCATTTCAGTGGTCCAGTTTTAGGTATCCTACCAACCCCTATTAAGAACAATAAACTTAAAAAGATAATTTTACATACTGGTAACAACAGTTTGTCAATGTATCACTATGTTCAGCTTTAGACAGGCTTTGAGAAATTATTTGTTGATAGAGAGTGAATGCAAATGCTTTGTAAATAAGCATTCTTAGTCTGCTAGTATTTGTTACATTACCGGGTTTGTTTTTTTGCAAGTGTTATGTATTTACATGTGTTCCATTTATTGTAGCCCAGGCGCCATGTGTCAGTGGGGTACTACCCCTGCCTGTTGGCTCTCTAACAGGTTAAGGATCCTGGGGCCTGTTACAGTGGTGTTTGGGGTTCTATTCCAAACATAATAAAAATAGCATGGTGCCTCCACCCAGAGAAAAATAGAAGTGGGTCAGGTGACTGGTTGGCACAACCCCCTGGAATGCTGCACCTCCCCACCTCCCCTACCAACCACCCCCACACTCTGAATACCCAAAGTGCAATAATACCATAACCCATGAACAGTAATGATCTGACAGAGAATTCCTGCACACACAATTGCAAACAATAAATCACAGCTTTATTGGGGGTAAGGACTAGGGAAGGGATACAGGGACAAAGGATGGCTATGAATAAAAAGATGGTTAGAGAGAACAAGTAACAGTAACAATATGGGCCCGTAGGCCAAGCCCACCCTTGGAGGCCCACCCCCCACTGGTACCAGTGTTTACCTTAATAGTTGTGATTGTCTAACATAAGTCAGCCTGTGCTTCCATGGGTGCCCCCCACACACAGGTTGCAGTGAAGCTACAGGATATGTAAACTGACCAGAGGACGTGTGAAACTGACTAGTGAAGAGAAAACCTAGAGTTTCCTGTTCTGTTCTTAACTAAGACTCTGGCCATCTGCCAGAGGATAAGCCTCATAAACATTTATGATTTCCTGGAGGAACCTATTGATAACAACACTGGGTTAAAAGCCGTAAAACCTTTGATCTGGCTTGGGAACAGCAACCACGACCAGTTCAAAGAAATGTTTGATTAAGGACTGTCATTTGTAGGAAATGACTTTTTGCTGATGTTCACATTTATTAAAATACCCCCTGGTAGAAATTATGTGAATTAACACTAAGGCAGGGTCTAACTGACCTCACAGAAGGGGGGGGGGGAGATGCCCCCTGAAAATGATCCAGTATCTGGGAAATAGGGTTGATATCATCTTGGAGCTCTGAAGAACAAAGTTCTCTCTAACTAAAATCAGCACTTACAACAGGTAATACTGTACTTAGATAGCAAAGATCTAAAAGTATGGTGGTAGGACTGTTGTTCTGTATTTTTCCCATTTTCTTTTGTGACTGTGAGCTCATGCTATTTTTTCTGTATTTTATTGTACTTATTTTACAATTTTTAGTAAATAACCCTTTTTTGGAAATACTGCCTGTGTCTTCACAGTTTCTTTTTTTGCATGTGAAGTGCCTGTATTTTAAGTCTGACAACTGTTTAAAAAGGCTTAATGGTGTTACTGAGTTTGGAAAAGGTAAGAATATACCTAAGGTCTCTTATACAGTTTTTAACGGTTCATTTTAGAGACCTGGCTAGGTGCCCCTGGGTGAAGGGTTGTACTGCATCCCCCCGAAGTGGGTACGTATTCGAGCCTGTTAATTGGGTATGCTAGCATAAGGTTCACAGTTTGAATCCCCCCAGAACTTAAGGCTAACAGGTGATTCGGACCCAAAGCAGACAGGAGGGTTACCCTGTCTGTTACCTGTTCACACTATTGCGTGCTCAGGTTGACACTGTGGGAGCAGAGGGCCTGACCTGTGGAGTGAGTTTGTGACATATTTGGTTGGCAACGTTACAATAAAATATTGGTAACACAAGCTTTAACAGTTCAGTGTGTCAGTTTAATACTGTACAGCTCACTTGCAAAATAAGGCAGTGATATATTTTTAAAAAGTAAACAGAACTATATAATTTTGCTTACAGTCAAAGTTCCTACCTGTTTTATTTTTTTTTCGAGTGCAAGTCAGAGTATCCGCAGTTAGGGAAGAATATGGCTTCCAACTACAGCGGGTACACTGCATACTACTTGAGGCAGTTGTGCCTGGACAGAGGAGTCCAATATGAGGGGGAAAGCCAACAAGCAGACCCTCATAGATGCTCTGATGGCCAGAGCGTTGAGTCACAGTCCAAGACTGGAAAGGACCAAACCTTGGGGGTGGAGGGGCCAGTAGCCAGTGCAGCGTCCAGATCTAGTGAGGAGAACAGCAGAGCCAGTGCAAGCCAAGGGCCACAGCAGCAGGGGAAGGTCACCAGCATTCTGGAGCCAGAAGCAATCAGGCTGCAGATTGAGTTGAAGAGAATGGAGCTGGAGTTCCAGACAGAAGAGAGACAGCTTCAGAGAGAGGCAGAGGAGAAGAGGGAGCAAGAACAACGAGAAGCTGACCATGAAGAGCGTGAGCGCCAGCGAGCCGTAGAGAAGAAGAGGGAGTGAGAAAAAGCAAGAGGCTAACCGTGAAGAGTGTGAGCACCAGAGGCAACATGAACTGGAGAAGCTACGACTCCAACCACCAACACCAGAGCAGGTAAGTAGCATGGGTTTAACTGGAACTACAGAACTGGGTTACAAATTAAATTCCAAATTGACAGCTGAATTTAAAGAGGGGGAGGATATGGAACCCTTTTTAAATTCCTTTGAAAAAGTTTCTATTCAGGCCAATATTCCTAGAGGGTCCTGGAGCTTACAGCTATCCCCGCTACTTACCGGGAAAGCTCGGGATGCATTGGGTCAAATGGACAATGAGGACATTAATGATTACAACAAACTTAAAACTGCACTTTTAAAAAAGTTTGATTTAACTGCAGAAGCATACAGATCTAAATTCCGTAAGCTCAGGAGAAGCCCCGACATGAGCTACGAGGAGCTAGCCACGAAACAACGTCAGTTTTTAAAACGTTGGTGGGAAGAGACTGAAGCAAACTCTGCAGATAGAATTGAAAATGCTGTATTGTTAGAGCAGTTTTTTTGGGCATGCCCAGCAGAGCTGAAAACCTGGCTGGAGGACCGAGATCCCAAAACAGTGCAAGAGGCTGCTGAACTCTCAGACCACTATGCCAAGAGCAGACCTGCTCTGAGAGCGAATGGGGCGAGCATGGCAGTGCAGAAAGGGAAAAGTGTGCCTTCAGGGCAGCTAAAACCCTCACTGCCTCCACCGAAACCAGTTAGCCCCAGGTTTCAAAGAAACAATTTTTCTGAGAAAAGAAACTAATGTTGGGTTTGTAAAGAAACTGGGCATATTGCCAGACAGTGTCCCAAACGGATGAGCAATACACAAAGTGGTGCTAGGAAAGAAGTGGGTTGTTTTTGTGTCCCTGAAAGCATGCCTGTAAACATGAGGGAACACATACACCCAGTCACTGTGAATGGTGTACAGACACAAGGGTTAAGAGACACAGGGGCATCCCTGACATTGGTAAAAGGGGATCTGGTAGAGCCTGGTTAGCTTATACCCAATAAATTTGTAACTGTACAAGGATTCACTGGGGAGGAGACAACATTGCCACTTGCTAGTGTTCTCCTAGACTGGGGTAAAACAGGGGGAACTGTGCAACAGGTGGCTGTAGCCAAAACTTAAGCAGTTGATGTCATCCTTGGCAACAATCTCAAACAGGGATGGTGTGTGCAGTTACCCGTAGCCAAGCGGCAAGGGAAAATTGTAGTTCCCTGGACCCCAGAGAAGCCACTGTGGAAACCACTGGGAGGCTGGTTCCCCAGCCTGGATCTCCTGAGATGGAGACTAATGGAAGGGTTGTAGAAATATCCCTGGTAGCAGTTAACCAAACAGCTACAGAGGGTTACTCTGAGGAAGGAGAGGTGACCCATTGTCAGAGGGTTAGGGACGGCAGTGATCCTGAGTGCCCTGATGCTAGAGCTAGGGACCCTAGTTTAGTGACTGAAGGGGACCTGTCCCATGCCTTGGGAATGTGTAACGAGTTTGCAGCTGCTCAGAAAAGTGACCTTAGTCTAGAGAAGCTGAGGGCTTGGGCAGACTCTGACAGAGTACAAGGAGGTGACGGGAAGCACAACGTTTATTGGGACAATGGACTGCTGTACACGCAGGATGCTAAGACAGAGGGAGGGGTGATAGGCAGGCAGCTTGTCATTCCCCAGGGGTACCGTGAGCAGTTGCTCAAGATTGCACACAATATTCCCTTGTCTGGTCATCTGGGAATCGTACGCACTATGCAGTGGTTGGCTCAGAATTTCTATTGGCCCAACTTCACCCAGCAGGTGAAGGAGTATTGCAGGTCTTGTCACCGGTGCCAAGAAATAGGAAAGGCAGGTAAGAGAACCCAAACCGCCCTAATTCCATTGCTCATAGTAGAGGAGCCATTCCAGAGGGTGGGAATGGATACTGTGGGGCCTTTAAATACCCCCAGCTCCTCCGGGAAGAGGTTCATCCTGACTGTGGTAGATTATGCCACCCGGTACCCTGAGACAGTCACTCTATCCTCTCTGAGGTCAAATAAAGTGGCAGATGCCTTATTAGGGATTTTCTCCTGTGTTGGGTTTCCGCAGGAGGTTATCACCGATCGAGGGGGTTCCCTCATGTCGGACCCGATGAAATGTTTGTGGGAGAAGTGTGGGGTGGTGCAGAGACACACAACACCTTATCACCTGCAAGCCAATGGGCTTGTGGAAAGATTTAATGGTACCCTGAAGTCAATGTTCCAAGCATTTGCTGAACAGCATGGGAGGGAAAGGGAGAAATACCTTCCCCACCTGTTGTTCGCATACAGGGAGGTGCCCCAAGAGTCGACAGGGGTTTCCCCCTTCAAGCTCTTATATGGACACTGGGTACATGGGCCTCTAGACTTGATCCAGGAAAACTGGGAAGGCAAGCACACCACCCAGGGAACTCCCATAGTGGATTATGTCCTTAGGTTTAGGGACATGCTGAAGGAGCTTATGGGGACAGCCCAGAGCAACCTGGCAGCTGCCCAACAAAACCAAAAAGTGTGGTACGACCTCAGGGCCAGAGCTCACTCATACATGGTGGGTCATGAAGCCATGGTCCTTATCCCGGTCTGGAAGGAGAAGCTGCAGACTGAGTGGGCAGGACCATACAAAGTCAGAAAGGTAAATGACGTGAACTTTATCATAGAGTTACCGGTCAGAAGACATACAGAAAGAATGTACCATGTCAACATGATGAAACCATATGCTAATAGGTCTGACATGGTGTTTACAGTATGTAGTCCTGGGGAGGGGACGGACGAAGGAGAACCCCTTCTGCACTTGCTGGAAGAAAGCAAGTGGGAATTCTCTGTGGAGGCAGTTAAATTGTCACACCAGTTGGCCACAGACAAGATCCAGGAAGTAAGGGAGGTTTTAGCAGACTTTGCCCCATTGTTTATCACCAAGCCTGGACTAACCCCCTTAGCGACACACAATGTGGAGACAGGGACACAGACGCCCATACGGCAGACAGCATATCGGGTGTCAGAGGCTGTCCAAAAGGACATGAGGAGGGAGGCGGAGGAAATGCTGGATTTAGGGGTAATCCAGAAATCCCACAGCCCTTGGGCCTCACCCATAGTCCTTGTGCCCAAGCCAGATGGCTCTACTCATTTTTGTGTGGACTATTGTGGACTGAATGCAGTCACGAAGTCCGACGCCCACCCGATGCCCCGGATGGACAAACTCCTGGACAAGTTGGAAGGGGCAACCTACCTTACAACTACTGACCTGACAAAGGGATATTGACAGGTAGAGTTAACTGAAAGAGGTAGGGAGAGGTCGGCCTTCATCACTACGATAGGGTTATTTGAATTTAAAGTAATGCCTTTCGGAATGAAGAATGCCCCCGCCACTTTCCAAAGGTTGGTGAACCAGGTGTTAAATGGTGCTGAGGAGTACACTGTGGCGTACCTGGATGACACTGCCATCTTTAGTGCCAGCTGGGAGGAACACCTGTCCCACCTTAGGGAAGTGCTGGGCAAGATACAGAGGGCTGGGCTCACTGTCAAAGCTGAGAAGTGCCAGGTGGCCATGGCTGAGGTGGCATACCTCGGCAAGTTGTAGGCTGGGGCAGCTCCGTCCTAACCAAGTGAAAATAGAGGCGATCAAGGCATGGCCCAGACCAGAAATGAAGAAGCAGGTCAGGAGTTTTCTGAGGACAGCAGGGTACTATAGGAAATTTGTACCCAATTACAGTGCCCTGGCTGCTCCCCTATCTGACCTGGTAAAGAAAAGGATGCCTAAGAAAATTACCTGAGAACCAGCCTGTGAAAAAGCCTTTACCAGACTGAAGGAGGCACTGTGCGTTGCTCCTGTGTTGACAAGTCCTGACTATAGCAGACCCTTTATAGTCCAGACTGACGCCTCAGATGTGGGTATTGGGGCAGTACTGAGCCAAACATCCAACCAAGAAAAGGATCACCCCACTGTGTACCTGAGTAAAAATTTACTTCCCAGGGAGAAGGTTTACTCTACAGTGGAAAAGAGTGTCTTGCCATGGTGTGGGCCCTAAAGAAGTTAGAGCCATACTTATACAGGCAGCATTTTGAAGTACAAACTAACCACAACCCCCTGGTTTGGCTGACACAAATGGGGAAAAACGAATGGTAAACTATTAAGATGGAGTCTTACCTTGCAAGGGTATGACATGACGATCTTACATAGGGCTGGAGCAAGCAATCAGAACGCAGATGGCTTGTCGTGTCTATATGAGGAATGAACTGACTTGGGGAGCTCATCCCATTCAGGGGATAGAGCCCCCAAATGCAGTCTAGGTGGGGAGGATTGTGACGATCAGCCCCTTGCTTACGATTTTGTATGATAATTGTAATATAAAAATATAGTATGTGATTGTCTCACATACGTCAGCCTGTGCTTCCATGGGTGCCCCCTACATACAAGTTGCAGTGAAGCTACAGGATATGTAAACTGACCAGAGGATGTGCAAAATTGACTAGTGAAGAGAAAACCTAGAGTTTCCTGTTCTGTTCTTAATTAAGACTCTGGCCATCTGCCAGAGGATAAGCCTCCTAAACTTTTATGATTTCCTAGAGGAACCTATTGATAACAACACTGGGTTAAAAGCTGTAAAACCTTTGATCTGCCTTGGGAACAGGAACCACAACCAGTTCAAAGAAATGTTTGATTAAAGACTGTTATATGTAGGAAATTACTTTATGCTGATGTTCGCATTTATTAAAATACCCCCTGATAGAAATTATGTGAATTAACACTAAGGCAGGGTCTAACTGACCTCACAGAAGGGAAGGGGAGATGCCCCCTGAAAATGATCCAGTATCTGGGAAATAGGGTTGATATCATCTTGGGGCTCTGAAGTACAAAGTTCTCTCTAACTAAAATCAGCACTTACAACAGGTAATACTGTACTTAGATAGCAAAGATCTGAAAGTATTGTGGTAGGAGTGTTGTTCTGTATTTTTCCCATTTTCTTCTGTGACTGTGAGCTCATGCTATTTGTTCTGTATTTTATTGTACTTGTTTTACAATTTTTAGTAAATAACCCTTTTTTTGGAAATACTGCCTGTCTTCACAGTTTCTTTTTTTGCATGTGAAGTGCCTGTATTTTAAGTCTGACAACTGTTTAGAAAGGCTTAATGGTGTTACTGAGTTTGGAAAAGGTAAGAATATACCTAAGGTCTCTTATACAGTTTTTAAGGGTTCATTTTGGAGACCTGGCAAGGTGCCCCTGGGTGAAGGGTTGTACTGTATCCCCCCCCGAAGTGGGTATGTATCCGAGCCTGTTAATTGGGTATGCTAGCATAAGGTTCACAGTTTGAATCCCCCAGGAACTTGAGGCTAACCGGTGATTCAGACCCAAAGCAGACAGGAGGGTTACCCTGTCTGTTACCTGTTCACACTATTGCGCTCTGAGGTTGGCACTGTGGGAGCAGAGGGCCTGACCTGTGGAGTGCGTTTGTAACAGTCAGCAAAAAAGAAGGGCATCACAGGAGCATTTTAGAAATACACTCACAATTTTATTTAAAGGTAAAAAAGTAAATCAAGCAGCAGCAAATATTCCCAGAAGCTTGCCAACGTTTCATGTGCTACTCCACGCTTTTTCAGGCAGAGTTTCATGGCTAAGGTCTCGTTTTATGAGGCACTCCCTTAAAAATACAGTACAATAATACACCTATGTGTATATTGCACAAATAATTCCCTAAAACCAGTAACCACATAAATAACTATAATCCTACCTAACTGCTATAATAATAATACTACAATCAGTGCATAATATAAATATTCTTATATATAAATAAACATCAAGTGTGATTGAGAGAGATGGAGATATTACAGCACTTTATACAAATATACCACATGAGCAAAGGTTGGACGCTTTGTGTAATTCCCTGTATTTATTATCGGGGTTACACTAGGGGCCGGATATTCAGACTGCGCCGGGCAGTGGCGCAAGCCTGGGCACAGCGCAACTGGGCTGCGCCGGGGCCAGGACCAGGTGATATTCAATAGTGATGTGCCATGGCTCAGCACCGTTGAATATGGCACAGAGGGTGCACATACTGCGCATGGTGCAGTGGCACTGCGCCAGCGCAAGACACAGAGAAGGAGCACGGGGATGCGCCAGTACAAGTGCAGTTGCACTAGGTGCATCACCCGTGATATCCAGCTGGGGGCAAGCAAATGAGGTGATAATATATGCAAGGCACAAATGGGGCCATTTGCATGTCATTATGGCTCCATTTGCATGCCATGCGCTGGGTCCCGGCGAATTGTGCCTGGCACCCTACCAAGCTGCTGCCGTCAGGGGTCAGAACCCCGGTGGGCTATTGCAGCCACCCCCACTACTCCCATACGCCAGATTGCAGGCATCTGAATAAATGAAAGTATCCCTGGTGGGCTAGCAGTCCCCCCCATGCCCGATTGCGGGCATTTGTAACTTAAATTCAATCCCTGGCGGTCTAGCGGTCTCCCCGCTGCCCGATCGTGGGCATCTGTTATTTAAAATCAATCCCTGGTGGTCCAGTGGACCCCTCCCCACCCATTCTGTAAGCCCAATCGCGGGCATCTGTTACTTAAATTCAATCTCTGGTGGTTTAGCAGTCCCCCCGCTGCCCGATCGCAGGCATCTGTTATTTAAAATCAATCCCTGGTGATCCACTGGACCCCGCACCCTCCCCGTAAGCCCGATAGCGGGCATCTGTAATTTAAAGTCAATCTTTGGTGGCCTAGTGGTCCCCCCGCTGCCCAATCATGGGCTGTCGTAGCTGCAGAATGTCACCTGGTGGTACAGTGGTACCCCCCTCCCCCCCCCACAGAGGACCCCCGACCACCCAGCACCCCACCCCCGTCATCAGCAGGTGGCAGCATCCCTCCCGCATAACGCCCGTCCACCCACCGAATGACAGGTACAGTATGCTCAGTATGCCTATTGGTCCACACTGTGCTCCCACGCTGACCACAAATCCGGCAGTCGGCACTTCAATGCGCTTTTCACACATGCACGGTCACCGCCTGCTCTGAGGAGCAGGATAAGCAGTGGCGGATCACAGGCTAGCTCCAAAGCCCAATGGCGCAGGATTCAAAGGCAGTATGGCTCGGGGGACCCTTTTGGGGCACCAGGAGGCTCCGGGAAATGGGGGAAAACAGGGGAAGAACAAGGGAGCGAGGGGACAATCAAGTAAGTCCCCAGAGGGGGGTTATAGTCTTGTTATGTATTTGTATGTTTTTATGTACTCTGGTAGCCCATGAAAATGGGTCTTTGGACCATGGACCTATTAGATTAAATAAACAAAACAAACAATACTTTGGCTGTCAGATTCAATTCAACAGGTGACCAAATGGAAGACCAATGTACATGAAGTACAACAGATGGAAAGAATCACTGCGAAGTTACACTTCTGACTGTACCCCTTCATAGAATTCTGGCACCCTTTGGACTTTCACATGCAAAGGGACCTTACATAGTCGAAAGCAAACCTTATTTATTTATTTCATTTTGTTAACTGGGTAATCCCACTGAGCCCAAAAGGTCCCTTTTTCAGTGGCAACCCAGAATTAGTTACATAGGATCCCATTGGGTACAGAACATTTAGATGGTACAATACAGGTTTTGGGTACAATCACGGTTACATTAGAGGTCTAAACATTTGAGACAACACTCCATGACATTTCAACAGGGATAGTGTAAATTAGTACAGGTTACAATTTTTCAAGTTAAAATTATACTGGAGAACATACCTAAAACCTCACTGACCAGTTATCACACTGCTAGTTTGTGTGGTTGTGCTCTTGTTATTCTGGGGCATGTTATCAAACAGAGGTGTGAGTTTACTAGGGGTCTATATCAGGGGTTCTCCCTAGCATGTGCCATGGTTGTTTTCCACTAGATGGGCTCAGAGTTCTTTTCTGAAAGTGATCAGCAAGCCGGCAGTTTGTAGGTGGTCCAGAAGGTTGTTCCAATGGATCGGAGCCACATGGGAGAAGAACTTGTTGCCTGCTGCTGTCCTTACCCTGGGTACCTCTAGGAGCCTCATAGCAGAGGTGCGGAGCAATCTGCCTGGTTACTTAAGAACCAACAGCCCAGCTAGGCTTATTAGGTGTGAGATGTTTCCTATTTTGTAGGCAGTGCACAGGAGAAGATATTGAAACCACTGAGAGAGAGAGGGCCAATTTAGAGAGGCCAATACCTCGCAGGGGTGGCGCCTCAGGTGGAATTTGGTGGCAAACCATGCTATCTTATTGTATAGAATTTTCATCCTACCCATTTCCCATCCTGCGAGAGACTGCATGGCAGGAGCAGCATAGGTGAGGTTGGGTAGGAGGACGCTGTTAGCTGTAGCTATCCTGGTTTCCTGTATGAGATGTGAGTTTAGTCTTTATAATAGACCCAACTTTTGGTGAATTACTCTGGTGACCTGGTCCACATGGCATTTGTACGAGTCCTTGGTCAATGGTAAGGCCCAGATATCCAAAGGAGCACAAAACTTTTATTTTTTTATATAGCTTTTTGATCCCCGCCGCCACCGCCTGCCTACATGGCGATGGGGATACACAGTAGTTTTGCCGTTTTTCTCCCTAGACATCTGGGGCCCCAGCACATGGCTGTGTGTGCACGTGGAGGCACACACACACCCTGTGGTGCCGGCTCAGCCCCTTCCACCCCTTCCCTGGCATTCGCGGAGCCCGAACTGCCATCTGTCCTCCACCAGGTGGCAGCCAAGGGCTGGGGCAAACTCCAGATCCTTCCCTGGGAGAGGAGAGCCACCCTACGGCCGCTCAATCCCACTCCTCGCCCCCTCCCGACCGACTCCCAACAACCCAGGCCCGTTCCCAAACACAGGTCGGCAGTGTGGCACGAGGTGTGGCGTCCAGCACCTCAACCTTCAGTGCCACCGGGCCGGCAGAAGCTCACAACTTCTAAGGGTGTACTGGACAAGGACACTAGGGGGTTCTATCAGCTCCCAGATTTCTTGGACCAAACAACAGAGCTTTCATTTTCTTGTCATTCAACAGTAGCCTAATGGCCTGTAGCCAGCTTTTCAGGCTTGTGAAGTGCTCCTGTAGCTGCAGCCCTGACTGATTAGTCCAGGAGCCAGGTGCATTTATCTTATGTGTCAAGGTCTGAAAAGTTTAATGACTGTTTATGTAAAACTGTGTGTAGAATCCAGATTTACAGCTCTTACCCACTCAAAGCTGAATGTTTTCTTTGAAAACGCACTTCTACAATGAAAAAATTAACTGTCGGTGAAAATTGTGTATATTTTTAATTTATGGTTCCTTGTTTCATTTCAATTCCATAAGCTTTTATTTAAATACTACAGACATTGTACAGGCAATGTGTCAAAGAACAAATCCCAGTTAGTCTTGATGCAGCATCGGCATTAATTGTCTGTTCCAAGGTCAAGTCTACGTTATTTCTGCTAAACCTTCTCTTTGATCTTGCAATGGTTAATGCTCCATTCTCAAATGTTTTCCTTCGTCCACGGTGGATCTCATCCATATTTGGCAAATTCATAAGGTACACAGTCATCCACTTGACATAGCTGTGGTGCCCAGTTGCGAAGTAAAGAGGTATCATCTTCTCCAAGCTAAAGAGAGGCAAGTCATTTGTCCTGATAGAACAGCAGAAGAGTTGGTACAACTCTACCAAACTGCAGTACTGCAGCCAAACTTAAGCAGTTGTGCCATGCTTACCACGGTGTGTGGAATCTGAGAATGTTTCACATGCTTCCATGAATGTCTTGAACTCAGCTGTATTCTCTAGGTCCACCACTGAGGAAGGCAATGGGTCATTAAGTAGCTGCTGCTGCAGATGCCTTGGAAAGTCTGACAAACCTTTATATTGTATAAAGCACTGCAAATGTTTAATTCTGAATGCCGCTGATAGCATCGGGTGAAGCCTCTTTGCCCGACTGAAAAATGTTCCTTGAAGAAGTTTATTCAGGAATCCCAGTGCCAATACACCACTTTCAACAAGAATGTGGTCTCCACCAGAACCATTCAGGAGGTATCCAAGACCTCTGAAATATGCACATTTTATATGGAATGGTCCAAAACATATGAAAAGTCTGTCATATTCCAGGGACTTTGTGGACTGAATTTGTAGCGCAGGTTTTGATATGGCCAAGTCATAAGTAATTGGCATAAAGTCAAGGCCCCTGGAATTCTGCGGTTCTGCGGTTGCGGAATTTGCCGCAGAATTTGCATCATGCCACAGAACATATATAGTGCCACAGAATTGTTTTTGGTGAATTTTCATATAAATATACTGTGTTTCCATAGTGTCAGGCTTTCTTTCCCATCTCATTTATCCTGAAGCCCCTCCGCTATGCTGAGCATATGATGTCATCGATGACATCACATTATATTTAGCCAATGACAGGACTGCATTCTGCCAGAGACGTGAATAATGCTGCAGAAATCAGAAAATGCTGCCGCAGAAGTCAAAGAGCCCTGCCACAGAAATCAGAAAATTCTGCCGCAGAACACCAGGGGTCCTGCATATAGTCCTCCTGGCATTCATCCATAACCTTGATAGCAGTATTCATGGTGTCTTGTACTACATCAAGTCTTGTAGGAGGCTTTCCTATAGGGCCCATGTATGATATGATCTGCTGTGGCAGGTCATCTACAGAAACAAGGGCATTCCATCCATGCCACAATGGAGTAGTATCTACACTTGCACAAGATAGATACTACTCCACCTCAGCTACGTGATAACTGGAGGTGGGGCTTAGTCACAATTAAAGCAGCAAACAGAGGTTCATCTTCTCAGAAGAAGCCAGAAGGTGAAGGAAGGAAACATATTCAATTCAGTGCTTTAGAGTAACTGGTAATTGGTATTTTTCTTTTAAACTTAGATTGTAGGCTTGTAGTGACACTATACTTTCTTTCTGTGTTGTCTTTACTTAGAATTGTTTTTGGGCTGTTGAAAATTTAAAACATAGTGGTGGTGTAATTCTGTGCTGTCTTTAATTGCTGCAAATTTTATCTTGGCTTGTCTGACTGTCCTGTAGCTGGGTGAAGGGTGTTAATTGTCTGGCCTCTGACCTCAGCTACGTGATAACTGGAGGTGGGCTTAGTCACAGTTAAAGCAGCAAACAGAGGTTCATCTTCTCAGAAGAAGCTAGAAGGTGAAGGAAGGAAACATATTCAATTCAGTGCTTTAGAGTAACTGGTAATTGGTATTTTTCTTTTAAACTTAGATTGTAGGCTTGTAGTGACACTATACTTTCTTTCTGTGTTGTCTTTACTTACAATTGTTTTTGGGCTGTTGAAAATTTAAAACATAGTGGTGGTGTAATTCTGTGCTGTATTTAATTGCTGCAAATTTTCGCCCCCTCTCCCACCCCTTCCCCCAACTCTTAATTATATGCCCTGATAAATCTGATTGACAGGAGCTAAGCCCAGGGTATAGTAAGAGGTGTGAAGTAGGAGGGGCATAAGGGGGAAGAAGACCACCCTCAGCACAAGTGTTTTCATTTATTTTATTGGTTTCTTTTTCCTTAAAAAAAATATATATATCTGACGATCAATTACAGGATTTTTAGTACTGTAAATAAATAAAAAGAGAACTAAGAGAGCTTCAGTAGCAGAGAAGTAGTGGAATTGCAGTATAATGTGGGGAGTGGTGCAATGCAGTGGCTGTGGGGCAGCCATATTCAGGCAGACCTTCTGGACACTGAGGTGCTGCCCCATCTGCATGCATCTCTCTGACTCGCGGGATGAGGCAGCCAGACTCAGAGCGGAAGTAAACTGGGTCAGGAGTACCATCACCCCTATCCAGGGACCACCCAGTCCAATGCAGCTGCCTCAAAGGATGCCGAGAACGAGGAGCACTTGGATGACAGTGGGCTCAGGGAGGATTAGAGCAGTCAGGGCAGAGGCACATCCCAGATCCTATTCCTTCAAGAACCCATATGCCACACTGGCAAATGAGGACAACCAAATAGAGGTACCCAGGGAAGTGGAAGGAAAGGATGTGGAGGTTAGGGAAGGAGGTGACCTCAGTGGGAAAGCAGTGGACCCCAGAGGAGGAGGAAGTTAATCCTGGTGGGGGACTCCATCGAAGAACACAGGAGGGGAGGACAGGGAGGTGAGGTGCCTCACCAGGTGCCACGGCATGGAGGGATGGAAGGAAGATACTGGGGATCACTGGGAAGGCAAGACGGAGGGTGAGCTGGATGTCATTATCCACCTAGGTACTAATGACTTGGCAAATGGGGAGCCAAAGAAGTTCAGGAAGAGTTTAGGAAACTGGGGAGGGGTCTCAAGGGCAGCTACTTCGTCACTTTCTCAGAAGTACTACCTGTGAGAGGCAAGGGAGAGCATAGGAGTGCATGCACCAGGAACTTTAACTCATGGTTGAAGAACTGGTGCTGTGAGGAAGGGTTTGGATTCATTGGTGACTGGGGACCCACCTGGAGGGATGGAGGTTTGTCTAGCCTGACGGCCTGCATCCATCCTGAGGGGAATCCAAGCACTCAATGATAAGTTTAAATGCTACATTGACAAGCATTTAAACTAGCAAAGGGGGGTGGCAGGCCAGCAAGGATGGTACCTACTTGCTCACCCCCCACAGCTAGTAGTGGAACCAGTGAACCAGAGGAGTGGCTATCTCTGCAAAGCAGTGTGCAAAAGATGGAGATTAGTGTCCAAAAGGTGGATAAGCAGAAAAGGGGCAAAATTCAGCAGAAGGGCAAACAGCAAGGAGAACCAGGGATAAATGACAACCAAGGAAGGGGCTGGAGTAGAACAGTGAAGCAGTCTAGGGAGGTCAAATCATGGAAAGCCATGTGTGCAAATGCCAGGAGCCTTAGCAACAAGATGGAAGATCTGAGGCTGTCATGGTACAGTCAGACCTGGACATTGTGGCCATCACTGAAACCTGGTGTAATGATAACCATGACTGGGAGATGGCCATACCTGGCTACAACATATTCAGAAGAGACAGAGCAGGCAGGAAGGAGGAGGAGTGGCACTGTATGTAGAAAATGACATAAGGGCCACACAGATCCAGGAGGAACAAATGGGGAGAGATACTGTGGGTTAAGCTGGAAAGGAAAATGGGCCAGCTATCCGCACAGGTGTGGTCTATAGACCACCAGCCCAGAAGGAAGAAACAGATAGGGAGTTGATGCTAGCCATCCAAAGGATGGCAGACAAGGGTGAGGTAGTACTGGTTGGAGACTTCAATATACCAGACGTGGACTGGAGCATCCCAGCAGCAGCATCAACTAGAGCAGATTTATCCTGGACTCCTTCAGGGTGCCTTCCTCAAGCAACTGGTCATGGAACCAACTCGCAGAAGGCAATACTGGACCTTGTGCTCACAAACAGGGACAGTGTGATGGGGGTAACAGTGGGGAGCACCTGGGTAACAGTGACCACCAGTCATTGTGGTTTGAAATCACAGAAAGAGCAGAACCAAACCACACAAAAACACGTATCCTGGATTTAGGGGGGCAGACTTGGGAAAATGGGAGATACTTGAAAGAAGCATTAAGGGAATGGGATAGGAATCAGGGGTTGAGGAACAGTGGGCAGTATTTAAAATAGGGATTATAAGAACAACAGAATTATGCATTAAGCAGGTTAGCAAGAGGAAAGGAAGAGGAGACCATTATGGTTTTCCAAAGAGGTAGCAAAGAAAGTGAAAGCAAAAAGATTGCATTCAGGCAATACAAAAGACACAGGCAGAAGGGGATAGGGAGAAGTACCAGGAGAAACAAAGGAGGTAGGGAAGTCAGTAAGGAAGCCAAATATCAGACAGAAGAACACATTGCAAAATCAGTGGGTAAAGGGACAAAACCTTTACAGGTACATAACTGAAAAAGAAAGACAAAGGGAGGATAGTGAGACTGAAGGGGAGGATGGGAGCAGCGTGGAGGATGACAACAATAAAGCTGACATATTGAACAGGTATTTCTGCTCAGTCTTTACTAAGGAAGAGGGGGTAATGGGTCTGAAGGAGTACAAGGGGTGAGAATGGTGCGAAATGGACACAAGTCCCTTTACACGAGAAAAGGGTCCTGAAGGAACTGGAAGTAATAAGAACTGATAAACAATGGGGGCAGATGGGGTACATCCCAGGGTCATTAAAGAACTAAGAGAGGTGGTGGCTGAACCTCTGGCTATCCTGTTCAGCCAATCACTGGAAACAGGGAGGTACCCAAAGACTGGAGGACAGCAGATGTAGTCCCTTATACAAAAGTGGGAACAAAGAGGAAGCAGGGAACTACAGACCAGTCAGCCTCACCTCGGTAGTGGGAAAGATCATGGAAGCACTACTGAAGGAGAGATTGTGGAACATCTAGTTGTCAATGGACTACAGGACCCAAGGCAGCATGGTTTCACCAGGGGGAGGTCATGTCAGACCAACCTCATTGAATTTTTGACTGGGTGACTAGGGAGGTGGATCAGGGAGGGCAGTGGACATGGCCTATCTGGACTTCAGCAAGGCCTTTGACACTGTGCCACATAGAAGACTATTACACAAACTGGGGAATATGGGTGTGGGCAGGACAGTAGTGTGGTGGGTAGGTAACTGGCTGGGTGGCAGGACACAGAGGGTGGTGGTAAATGGCTGTCACTCCACAGAGGGAAGAGTAACCAGTGAAGTGCCGCGAGGGATCAGTGCTGGGACTGGTCCTATTCAACATCTTCATCAGTGACATTGCACAGGATCTAGAAGGCAGAATTTCACTGTTGCTGATGACACAAAGCTCTGTAACAGAGTAGACACACCAGAGGGTGTAGACAGAATGAGAAGGGACCTGCAGAAACTTGAAGAATGGTCAAGGGTTTGGCAGTTGAAATTCAATGCAAAGAAGTGCAAGATAATGCATATGGGGCACAAAACCCTGGCACAATATATCAGTTGGGGTGGAGTATAGCATGCACCAAGCAGGAAAGGGATCTTGGGGTTGTCATCTCTGATGACCTCAAGGTAGGAAACAGTGTGACAAGGCAGCAGGTAAAGCAAATAGGATGCTGGGATGTATAGGCAGGGGCATCACCAGCAGGAAAGGGAGGTCATAATTCGGCTATACAAGACACTAGTGAGGCCCCACCTGGAGTACAGTGTACAGTTCTGGAGACCATACCTACGTAAGGACATAGACAGGGTAGAGAAGGTTCAGAGGGCAACAAAAAGATGGGGCATGGGTTGCATCACAAGTCCTATGAAGACAGGTTGAAGGAACTGAACATGTACTCCTGGAGGAGAGGAGGAGAGAGGGATATGATAGAGACACATACAAGTATCTTACAGGGAGGAACAGGGTGCAGGAAAACACTATTTTCAAGCGAAAAAGATGTTTCAGGACTAGAGGGCATGGGATGAAGTTGGAGGAGGGCGATTCAGAGTAAACATGAGAAGAATTTCTTCACAGAACGGGTGGTGGACAAGTGGAACACCCTGCCAGAGGAAGTGGTGGGGGCTGAAACAATCACGGGATTTAAGAATGCATGGGATAGACATAAAGGAATTCTAGAGGTCAGGGGTAAGGGGTAAGGGGAAACAGACTTCTAGGAAAACAAACTGAACTTACAAGCTCAAATGGGCAGACTAGGTGGGCCATAGGCCCTTATCTGCCGACACTGTCTATGTATCTATGTATCACCCAGGCAATGTCCCTTCTCTTAGCTTGCATGAGTTTTTTTGGTTCAGAGCTTTCTGTCACCTTATATTGACATTGTCTTATTTTTGGTTTTCCAGATATATATGGTTGAATGTCTTTCTTGCCAATATCTAGAGCTCTTTTCCTCTGAGCTGTCTGAATGCACCTGGGTACAGTGTCTTGTTCTTGTCATGCCATTGGCTGCAATAACGGCTTCTTTACACTTGCCAAATAGTCTTCATCAAAATCTTCAGCCTTTGTCTTTGATGTTCTGCATTGTTTGCTCTTTGATGTTAAAGATGACCCTGGCTGGTCATGAGCATCAAATTCTGATCTTTGCTTATCTGTGTTCATTTCTCTTGTGTGTGTTTCATTTCTTGCATCCGTGTGTGTTCTTGTCATAGCTTCTTCAGACCTTTCTTTGGGTATAGCTGTCTCCTCAATATTGGATGGTATGTTTTGGTATGCTATACCCACAGTGTCATGCAAAGTGTCATGACCGTCAAGTGTAGAAACATAGACTTTGATGGCAGATAAGGACCACTTGGCCAACCCAGTCTGCCCATTTCCCTACCTACTGGATAAGCAGCAGATTCTAGTTAACCAACAGCCTACTTCCTGCCACCCCCCACTACAGTTGCCTTCTGTCTGTCCCATGCATGTTTGAATTCCCCCACTGTTTTAGCCCCAACAACCTCCCCAGGAAGGCAGTTCCATGCATCCACCACTCTCTCTCTGTGAAAAAAGATTTCCTCACATTACCCCTGAGCCGTTCCCCCCTCTATCTTTAAATTGTGTCCCTTGTTCTTACACATCTCTTTTTCTGAAGATGCTACCCTCCTGGACTTTGTTGATTCCCTTGAGGTACTTGAACGTTTCTATCATGTCCCCCCTGTCCCTCCTTTCATCAAGGGTATACATATTAAGCTCTCTCAGTCTCTCTCTTCATATGATTTCTGATGCAGACCCTGCACCATTTTAGTTGCCCTCCTCTGGACTGCTTCCATCCGTCTATGTCCTTGCGTAGATGAGGTCTCCAAAACTGCACACAGTACTCCAGATGGGGTCTCACCAACTGTCTGTACAGAGACATAACCACTTCCCTTTTTCTACTTGTGATGCCCCTTCCTATAAATCCCAGTATCCCCCTGGCTCTCCTCACTGACTTCTCACATTGCTTACCCACCTTTAGATCATCCAATATGACTACCCCCAAGTCCCGTTCCATTTTTGTTGTTGTTAGTACCTCCCCTAATATTGTGCACTCTTCTCCTGGGTTTTTGTTTCCCAGGTGCATTACTTTGCACTTCTTTGCATTGAATCTAAGTTGCCATATGTCTGACCACTCCTCCAACCTTGCCAAGTCCCTTCTCATCCTTTCTACCCCCCCTTTTGTATCAACTCTGTTACAGATCTTTGTATCATCTGAAAAGAGGCATACCTTTCCTTCCAGACCCTCTGCAATGTCACCTATAAAGATGTTAGAGGACTGGACCCAGTACTGAGCCCTGAGGTACTCCACTAGTGACCCCCTTTCTTGAATGTGCCACTCACTATTACCTTCTGTGTCCTGTTGTGCAGCCAGTTTGCAACCCAGGCTACCACCCTGGGACCCACTCCCAAGCTGGCTAACTTGATTATTAATCTTTTGTACGGGACTGTGTCAAATGCCTTGCTAAAGTCTAGGTAGGCTATATCCACAGCCCCTCCCTGGTCTATTACTTTGGTTACCCTGTCAAAGAAATCTATTAGATTCATCTGACATGACCTTCCTGCTGTAAATCCATGCTGCTTTGGGTCCTGTGCCCCGCTGGCCTCTAAGTACTCAACAATTCTTTCTTTCAGAAGTGATTCCATCATTTTCCCTACCACTGAGGTCAAACTTACAGGTCTGTAGTGTCCTGCTTCTGCCTTGCTCCCACTTTTGTGAAGGGGAATCACATCTGCCCTCCTCCAGTCCTCAGGTACCACCCCATCCTCCCATGATTTGTTAAAACGTGTGGTCAGTGGTGTCACTAGGTCCTCCCTTAGTTCTTTTAGGATTCTGGGGTGAATCCCGTCAGGCCCCATTGCTTTGTCCATCTTGAGTTTTAGGAGTTCTTTCAGGACTCTTTCTTCTATAAATGGACTGGTGCCAACCCCCCTACCCATAGTGCTTCTATTGTCTGGTTTAGGTAACTCCTCCTCATCTTCTTTTGTGAATACTGAGCAAAAGTATTCATTCAGTATCTCTGCCTTTTCACTGTCTCCCTCTGCCCACCTCCCTTCTCCCTTATTAATCTTCACTATTCCTCCCTTAACCTTTCTATGCTCCCTAATGTACCTATAAAAGGTTTTATCCCCCTTCTTAACTGACTTGGCTATTTTTTCCTCAGTTTGGGCTTTTGCTATTCTGACTGCCTTCCCCACTTCTTTCTGCTTTAATTGATACAGTTCCCAGTCATGCTCCTTCTGTGATGCCTTATACTTTTTGAATGCAGCCTTTTTCTCCTTAACCTTCCCTGCCACCTCTTTTGAGAACCATAGTGGTTTTTCACTCCGCTTTGTTTTCTTTATCTGTTTCACACAAAGGCTTGTTGCCTCTATGATCGCAGTGTTGATTTTTCTCCATAGTTCTTCCACCCTTCCTTTTTGCCCATTTGCTAGTGTATTCCTCAGGTATTCACCCATTTTGCCAAAGTCAGCCCTTCTAAAGTCCAGTATGCTTGTTTTTGTATGGCTTGTCTCCATGGTTGTGCTTATTGTGAAGCACACTGTGCAGTGGCAGCTTGTTCCCAGATGTCTACCAACTTCTAAATTTGTGATCCTCTCTCCATTTGAGAGTACCAGGTCTAGTATTGCTTCCTTCCAAGTGGGTTCCAACACTAGCTGTCTAAGGCCTGCCCCCTGCAGGGCATCGAGAATGACCCTGCTCTTGCATGTGGCTGCAGTACATGTCATCCAGTTAACATCTGGCATATTCAGGTCCCCCATTAACAGTATCTCCCCTTTTCCAGCCATTTTGAGAATGTCCTCTATCATTTTCTTGTCCATTTCCTCCCCTTGAGATGGGGGTCTGTCTTTCATCTCATCACAATTGTTGAAAGCCAAAGCAGTGGCTAAACCTGCCTGTATGAGCAATCCATCTGGTGTAGCCATATTCTTCTCCGTTATATTGGTTGTGACTGCAGTTTTGAGTTCCTCCACAACATGGTAGCTGACACAGTGACCAAACCTGTTCAAAATAGTTAAAACTTTCTTACTGCCTGTCATGGATTTAATACCCATGCCCAACAAGCAGCGTTTTAGTGGTTTGATCATTCCTCATGACATTGCAAACACTATGTCATCTGCAATAGATTGAGCTATCCTCTCCTGTCATTCACTGCCCACTTCTGATGAACCTGTGAGTACAGTACGTAGGAATGTCTGAAGAACAGGTGGCAGTTTTACATTTTCTTCTATTAAGTCTTAAACTTTAACTTTTGTTTTATTATGAGGCTGTACCTTTAGGAGTTCCATCAACTGTTCTCTTATGTGTTGAGCTGCTTGTGCTTCCCTCCAGTCAGCCTATTTCTTAGCAGACCTGATGATTGTACCTGCTTTTCTACTTTTGGTATCAAATATGATACTATCTTTGAAGTGTTCCTCCAGTTTTGACTGCAAGCTCTGTGGGTCGTAATTTGTTTCATGCCCACTATAGTCCATAAGAATGTCCATGTACCTTTCATATAAAGATAGCAATGATTCTTCTTGCATTCCATTAACAATGATGCACTGCACATACTTAACAAGTCTGGAAAAGGCCACCTGGTGACTGTCCCTCAACTGACTGTATTCACATTTTGTACCTGTGCCCTTTATTTGTTCTGCCTTTTCACATACTGTACTTGTTCTTACAGCTCTTGTGGTTCTTCACTTCTTTGGCTATGAGATCAATATTGCCTACCATCATATCCATTTGTCGATCATCCACTTCTTTTGTTGGGTTTTTTAGGCTGTCTGCTGCGCCGTAAGTTATACATGCTGTAGGATATTCAAAAGTCTTTTTTGACCCCTTAGGATTCCTTTTCTTGTATGATTTGCAAAATATACATTCATTTGGGAATATGCCTGATGTAGATGCTGCAGATTCAGATAGAGCACTATGAACTTGGGAGCGAAGCAGTTTTGCTGGATAACTCTTTACGATGTCTTTTTTTAAAGTTTAATCAGCTGCAAGTTTACCAGAACTCTTATATGCAGTGAAGTTCCTGTAGCAGATACAATGATACCCATGGCTGCTGGAGTAACGTTCAGGCAATTCAAGACATGCCATGTTGTGCTTTGACAGTGTTTGACTAGAACACCTTTCCTTTGCATCAACTACTTTCTCCCAGTGAGCATCATCAAAAAGTAGCAGGTCTCCATGGTCTGTGCTAACTTCTGGATCAGTGTGTAGGGTGCATCACCTCTGCGGTTTGTGAGAAGTCTTGCTAGCCAAATCTGAAACATTAAATTACATTAACTAAGTAAACAGAGTCTACTAAATAAATGAGATAAATAAAATAAATAAGTAAACCGAGTCTATTACATAAATGTAAAACTTTTAGTTACTTTTAAGAAAATGCATTTTCCAAGAAAACGTACAACTATGGATGAATAAGAGTTGTAAATCTGAATTCTATACACTTTTTTACATGAGAAACAGTCATCAAACCTTTCGGACCCATACACATAAATAAATGCACCTGGCTCCTGCTCTAGATGAGTTTCTATCTGCTGCAGTTCAGACTCCTTTATATATGACCCACCACCCCACCCCCAGCCTAGGAGGGAAGTATCTGTGGTAAGCACAAATGTTTGCAATGCTGACTGAAAAGGAATTCCTTTAATTGCTGCACCTGTTGCCACCACTGAAGGGAGCTCACAAGCCTTTTCTGTACTAAGATTAGGGCAGTCGGGATTCTCTGAGTTAGGACCAATACCCTTGTAGGTACCATACCACTGTACACTTCTCACGTACAGACTTCCCCATGATGCTACAGAAAGTGTGACTGACATTAGACCTAACACTGTGAGACAATCCTGTACAGTCCTTTTTTTTATCTCAGTACTGAAAGAAGTGTAATACTGTACCAGTGTCTTAACCCTCTTCTCAGGGAGCTAGGCCCCTGCATATACTGTGTCCAGCTCAGTTCCAGTGAAGCGCTGATTCTGTATGGGTTCCAGGTTTGTTTTCCCAAATTCCGGATAAACCCTAACTTTTTCATCGAGGTCACAGTTTGTTCCATTGATGATAGGACCTGTTCTGAGGTTCTCTCACACACTAACCACTCATAAGTATGAAAAGGCAGTCACTCCATTTCTTCGAAACACTGGTGTTACTACAACTAGGCACTTTGTGAATACTCTTGGGGCCAAAGTCAGTCCAAAGGGCATTGTCCTGTACTAATACTGGCTTAGACCTTCTGTCTGAAGTGTAGGTATTTTCTGCGACTTGTTGGTATTGGGATGCGGAAAAAGTATCTTTCATATCCAGGGAGCACAGCCAGTCTCCTAGCTGCAGAGATGGAATTACTATTTGCAAGGTGACCATTTATGCATTTCTTTCTTTAGGTGTCTGTTCAGACATGGGAGGTGGAAGACTGGTCGCCACTCTACTGATTTTTTCTTGTTAGGAAGTACCTTAAGAAAAATCACTTTCCCAATTCTATTGCTGGTGCTTTACCCATAGCACTAACTAAGAGATTGATTCCATGAGGTAGAAAACCACGTGGTTAATACCGAAAACAAAAAAGAGTTCTGTCATCAAGAATGCAGCAATCAAAGGTTCAAACCCTGGTAGTGCTATCCAGCAATTATGGAGACAGAGGAGTGGGGAGAAATCCATGAGCATGTGTTTGGGGACCTGAGTTTATTTTGAAACCAAGAGAGTGCAAGAGAAGGACAGAGAAGAGTTTTGAACCGCCAGTGGGTAATCCAGCAGGCCTGACTCGGCCGGGGTTGACATGCTGCTGCCACCAGCCCGTTTGGAGGCCTGATGTGGACGTGGGACATTTTCAGTGGTGGTCTTCACAATCACAGTTAACCACTGGTTGAGGTACTTGTGTGCCTGAGATTAATTCCTACTGACTGCAACCCCCACACTCCATGGAGTGGCTGTTGTTTTCTCCAAGTGTAACCCTCACCCCTGCCTTTTTGCCAAAATGACAGGTGGCATGCTGTTGAAGCTGACAGCAGTACCTGGTGGGGACTGGGTTCGGGGAGGATGAGGTTACTCGGCACAGGGGGACCTAGGTTTGGCTACTCTGCACAGGGGCACCCAAGTAAATTCGAACACAGGAAGCAATAACTGTAATGTCCAGAACCAGGAATGGGATTCTACAGTGTGGCTTTTATTCACAAACTAGCTGAACACAACAAAGCAAAGGCGGACCCCATGGGGCTACATTTACTAGTAATGCAGATTAGAGACTACAACTGGTCCACTGGAAGAATGAACCAATTATACTGTTTTCAGGCTCTGGACCCACCAAGCACACAGCCGGACTTGCGCGCTTTGGGTACACAGCCTGACTGGCCTGGCTCCCCCGCCGGCCACCTAATCCACGGTCCATTGGAAGAATGAACCAATTATCCTGTCGTGGCTCCCCACACCACTTAGAGTCTGCGACTCCTAGAGAGATTTTCCCTTTTGTAACCCCACGTCTGGGTACTTCCCTCATCACTGGCCAAGTGCATGAGGCAAAGTAGCAACCACAGCAGAAATCCATAGAGGTGGAGCTGGTTACCAAAATTGGGGGGTTTGCCCACCTCCAGCTCCCACAGCCCATACCCGACCATTTCCCTGGGAAAACTGAAACTTCTGAATGTAGATTAAATGGTAGATGAACTGTCGCATCCCCTCTACAATTTACTTGAAATCACACAACACTCTAGCATTTGACACTACTCCACTTGTTTGGTGTAGTCCTATAGGCTTCCCAAATTGTAGCTCAATTCCTAGATTTCTTCACATGTCCCAGGTTAAAGAAAACATTTTTTGCCCTCTCATGTTAGAGCAAACACTCACCCTTTAGTTGCAGGTGCTCCACAGGTGAATCACAAATCTTCCAACTTTCCAAACAAAGGCTGAACCGAAATGGCAGCTTTTCTTCCTCCTGGCAGAATTAAGGAGATTGCCCCAGGAATCTGCATGGGGATCTTTACATTCCCCCCCGGAGGGAGGGGGCACTGAGACCCGAACAGCAGTATCCACCACTTGAGCACACCTTACTTGCTCAAGACAAACTGGACACGCACTCCTTCACTTACTGAAGGCAAACTGGAGACTGAACACTTCCCTTTGAAAACTCCCAACGTTCTATCTAACTCCCTCTGCTGCAGATTCCAATGTGGCTTATGCAGCTGCGAAAGTTCTATTGGTGATGTCATCCCTCAGTCTCAGCTGAGACTGAGAACAGAGTGAGACAGTGTGAAACCCATTTAACTGGAGTTTCAAAAGCTGCCTTCCCTGCCTACCACTAGGTCTTATTGGGATTCTAGCAACCCCAGGTAACAAGGGGTTACACAAGTTTTCAATCACATTGAGTTTTATGAACTTTTCATACTGTTTGGATAATGGTCTTATTTATTCAGCTAGTTTAACTGTGATTAACCCACATTTACTCCACAGCTCCAGTGGCCCCGCCCTGGGCACCCTCTTGGCTAAAAAAATGCAGAACCAGGTAACGCAGCCATCTGGTGGTTTCTGTGTCCCCATGGATTTCTGCATCATGTCCCTAGACACCAGGAAGGGGGCCTACAGTAATATTCTTCCTCTATGACAGCAGGGGCAGTTAAGGACATCCACAAACACAAAATGGACAAAAAGAATGCTTAGCCAAACACCGCAGGTTGCTGCAGGTTAAAAACGAAATTTGCTTCCTTGACAAAGCTCAGCGCTGACGGAGAGAAACACTGGCTTGGTCATTATGGCTCTTCTCACTGATTTCTTGCTCTGAATAAAAATTCATTTTTACCCTGAATCTAGGGTGCCTAGGTAAGCGTTCTTTGTGCCCACTTATTTGTCTGCAGACCGAGTTTGATATTTACCCCATGCAAAGCCAGCACTGGAGCATTACTTTTCATAGACGTGCCGTTGAGGAAGGAATTTTGAATGCCTGCACTTCCATAGTTTAAAAGAATTAATACATTTGTTTAAATTCCTTCTTAAAGGGTATCTGAGCATCACCAGCTGGCTGGACAATTGGTTCATTTACCTTTCTTTTTTCTGACTGAGTGTTTTTCTTTTCTGATCTTTGTAAGGTTAGTGTCAGAGGACTCCTCTGCATGCCTTTTCTTGGAGTTCTTTCTATCTGAGCGTTGCCTGGCCAAGGACATATGCTCTTTAATAGGCCTCCTTGCAGAGTCTGCTTTAGAATGATCTCTTGGAGAAACTGCTTCAACAGACATTAGCACTTAGATGTTCTCAATTCATTTACTAGGGAAACACTCTTTGGAGCTAGACAGAGAGGTTACAGCTGATAAAGACTATCTTTTTGCTTGTCTCTTTTTCTGTGTCTTAGGATGAAAAATATCACACAGATTACCCAATTGCGATCTGACCCCAAACACTTGTAGCAGTCTGTATACCTTAGGCAAACAGTGACTACACTTTTGTCACTTTTTGAAACTTGTGGGTTCAGTTTTCTTATTAGGCTTTTTTGACTCATACATACAAACTGGCAATACAGTAAAACAGTGACCTCAGTCATTAAGAGGGAGTTTTGAATATCAACCACAGTCGTCAGCATGTTGATTACATTTGTGAGCCGACCAGTATTTCACTTCATTGACCACTGTCAATGTGAACCAAAATAAACAACGTAAAGAAGTAGACAAAAGCACTTTCTTCTAATTGTTTGGTAAAATGGAACTACTGGACTGTAACTTCACCACATTCATTGTGAACAGAGTATAACTTGCAATTTAGGCCACGGTTCTAGGAACCATCTGGAAATGGTGTAAAAAGATGAAGGTTACTTTTTTATGCTAAAACACAGTTCAGAACCAAGAGCAGCAATAAATATAACATATAATTACAAAATAAAAAAATAAAAACTGAGACTTAGCCACTGAATACCAGGAACCGGATCCATGACGCTGGTTTGACAAAAAAGTTGTCAACCGATGTTACAGCAACGGATTTAAGTTCACCCCAATTGCGGTTGGCATAAAGCTATCTAAAGAAAGTTACTTTTACTTTTCTTTCAGGGGGCTTTGCCCCCAGCACCTCCTGTATTAAATATAATCAACTCCGAGTTGGAGTTGATTCGGGGAGAGGGTGCAAGACCCCAAGATAGCAGCGCCGGGTTCCATGGCAACATTACAATGGCAACAGCGAATTGTCACTGTAATGTCGTTCGCTATTCAACTGTCGAACTGGCATCGGCATATGGCAGGACCCCGGTTCAGGGTGACCACTCTCTTCAGCAGAAACTAAAGATTTGCCATTGAAATGCTGGGAGAAACATAGACAATCCCGGCAGAAAAAGACCATTGGTTCATCCAGTCTACCCAGTTTCACCCTACCCTACCCTACGATCTATTGTCTAGACGGTGCTCCCCCTTCCTTACTGCTACCCTGAGTAACTATTAAGCCATTTTACTTTCCTCCCAGCCGTGCCTGAACCCATTATTAGCTTATACACCCAACACCTCTGCAGGTACGTTGTTCCATGGCTCAACCACTCACTCTGTAAAGTAAAACTTTCTCACATCTCTCCTGAATCCCCCCACCCCCAACCCATGCCAGCTTCCACTTATGTCCCTTTACTTTTGACTTGCCATTCCTACTGAATAGTTCCTCACAATTTAACTTATTCATTCCTTTAAGGAACGTGAATGTCTCTATCATGTCACCCCTCTCCCTTCTGGCTTCCAGTGAGTACACGTTCAGCAACTAAGGCAATCATCATAGGACCTGCCTCACTGGCCCTGAATCATTTTGGTTACTCTACACTGCACCATCCCCAGTCTGTCTCAGTCTTTCCTCATGTGGGGACTACAGAACTGCGTACAGTACTGAGATCTCACCAAGCTGTATTACCTCTTTCCTCCTACTATCAAAATCCCTTCCAATACACACCAACATTCTAGTTGCTTTGCTGTACGCCTTGTCACACTGGCTAGTTTGTTTTAAGGAGCACTTATGACAACTCCCAAGTCCCTTTCCTCTAAAGTAGTGCCTAGCTTCCTACCAGGTGAAAATGTCTAAGGAATGTTCGTGACCACATAATAGCATTTCAGTAATAGTGCACGTGAAATCAGTGCAGGGTCAGTAATGCCGTGGTACAATAATGCTGCCCTGTTCCGCTGTAGTGTAGTCTGGAGTTTGCATATATTAGTATGGGCTGTGCAGGAGGTAGAGTCCCCTGCATTTGGGGGTGTGGGGTGGGGGCGCAAACCACACCGCATAAGCATTTAAAGGTATTTGTTTGTGTGGTAATAAGCATTTAAAGTTATTTGTTTGCATGGTATTTGTGTGCGAGTTCTGCGTTAGGGGTGTGGGGGGGTGTCTGTCTGTGTAAAATGATGAGGTCTGCTGCTGGGGAGCTGTGCTAGCTAGTTAGTGCAGTGGGAAGGGCATGTTGTGTGTAGGGTTAGTAGTTGTAGTAGTGTAGGTATTTTGTGGTTCCAGTCCTGTCTGCGGAGATGAAGTTGTAGTGTGGGAATGTGGTTGGGGATGTGTGTGTCAATTAGTTGGGGTATTAGTTGTGTGCTATATTTTATGTCAGTTTATTGAGTGATTATTATGAGGCACTGGTGTGTGTTACTTTGCAGGTGTTACGTGTGCTATTAATAGCGGTATGGGTCATTTTAGGTGCACGTTCTGCAGTGGTTGTGTGTGGAGTCTGAGACGTGTGCTGTTCGAGATGCCCTTACAGTTCGTCAGGAGTCAGAAGGGAGGTTCTTTGCTTGTGTACAATGGATTCCTTTATAGAAGAGAAAGGGTATGTCGAGATAAAGTTTACTGGAAGTGTGATTTGGTTACATTTTTGGTCCTGGCTGTTATTTATTTTTATTTATTACAGTCTAGGAAATACCTTTGAGCCAGTGGCTCATTTACAAAGGTTCCACGTCAAATGAGGTTACAAAGATTACACAGAGGTTCCACGTAAAATGGAGGTTGAACAATAGTTGCGACACAACAGTGATAGTTGACAATATGGGAATCTGTTAACACTCCAGATTAAAAAATAAAAAGAAGAAACAATTAGCAGCCAGACTTGATTCAAAGGAACAGTACTTTTGTCATAGTGCAGTTAGGGTGCTAGACCCTAGTGAGGAGTGCTAGGTTTTTGACAGTGCTAGTGGGCAGCAGGGAGGGCGCAAGGGTGAGAGAAACAATGGGGTAGTGTGGGGGAGGAAAATGGGGGGTGGGTGAGGGAAGACTGGGGCATAAGCAGGACAGTACTAGTGGAGGTTAGGTAATGAGAGGTAAAGGGGGAAATGGGTAGGTGGGGGAGGGGCAGAAAATACATGTATGAGGCGAACATGGAGGCAACAGGTGGAGAGAGGGGCAGAGGAGGGACCGGGGTAGTAGGAGGGGGACAAGAAAGAGGGGTGAGAAATGCAGAATCAATGTGAGGGATGTGGAACTGAGAGTAAATGGAGTGCTGGTGAAAAGGGGAGAAAGGAACGGTGTAAGGTGGAAAGGACAGTGCTTCAAAATGAAGGGGAGGTGTAGTGTGGGTGGAGTGGGAGGGAGAGAGAGCTGGACTAGTTGGGAGGAAGATTACAGGGGGTTAGAAGTAGCAGTCGCAAACACTGGCCTGGGCAAGGGTGGAACGAAGTAAAGTTTTAAAAGGACCCAGCTTTGTTTCCTTCAGAAGTTCTTCATCGATGGAGTTTAGTAGTCTAGGGGCCCAGTATTCAAAGGATCTCTGGCCTTGCGTGGTTCTACAGAAACGGACATCCAGAGTTTGTTATTTCCGCCCCCTGGTACATCTGGATGAGGAATGTTGATTGAGGAAATCCCGTACTCCAGGAGGGGTTGGCCAAGTGTAGCTTTTTTGGCGAGCAGGCACATTTGGTACTGGATACGACAATCCAAATTGAGACATCCAATTTGGGAGTATAACTCACACGTGTGTGTTAGTCAGGGTGCTCCCAGAGCTAGCCTACATTCTTTATTGAGGGTGGTCTTGATCCTTTTAACAGCCATGGGGGTAGCAGCGCCATATACCACCAGCCCGTAGTCGATGACAGACAACACCGAGCTAGCTACAGCAATGCTTAAGGCCTCATTAGTAAAGCAGCATTTGTTATGAAATAGTAGCCCCAGTTTTGCGTTTGACGATTTTGCAACTACAGCGATATGTCGGAAGTAGGACAATGTAGAGTCTAATGTTACCCCCCAGGTATTTAATGTGGTTTACCATCTCAAGTGGGGAGCTGAGGTTGTTACCTATTTGGATAGGGTGGTTTCTGTGTTTGTTGTGGGCTGAGGCAAAAATCATTGTTTTAGTTTTTTTTATAATTCAAAGTACCTTTGAGCCTGAGAACCATTTTTGTATGGATGTGAAGTTGGACTGCATATGGCTTTCGAGAACCACAGGGTCTGAGTGGGCCAAGTAGAGTACAGCACCATCGATGTAAAGCAAAACCTGATCATCTACTGCTTGGGGGAGTTTGTTTAGAAAAAGACTGACTAGCAGGGGCCCTAGTATGGATCCTTGTGGAACTCCTGTGTTGACACAGAGATTATCCGAGCAGATGCCACTTATCTTCACCTTCTGTACTCTCCCTTGGAGATAACTCCGGAACCAGGCCACTGACTCCAGGGAGAGACCAATGTCAGAAAGTTGGTTTAGTAGCAGCTCGTGAGTAACTGTATCAAAGGCCTTGGTGAGGTCCACATAGGTTGCCCCCACCAACAGCCCACAGTCAAGAGCAGTATGTATGTACCCAGTAAACTCTATGAGTGCAGTTGTGGTGCTTCATATAATAAAGTACGATTTGGCAGGTATTTTGTTTCCTGTGTTTTTTTGGTGGGGTATGCACGGTTTTTACGTGTTGCTGTTTTCTCCGGTAACTGTGTTTGCTGATGCTGCATTTCCTTCATGTCTGTTGCCTTAGCTATTTTTGTTTTCAATGTTTTGACCTAGTGCCGCCTAGCTGAACCTCTCCTATTCCAGTATTCGATCCTGGAGTTCTTGTTTCCTATGTGCATCACCTTGCACTGTGTACCATTGAATTTCAATTGCCAAACCTTGGACAACCTCTTGAACCATTGCAGGTCCCTCTGCAACTCCCTTACCACATCCTTGCTGCCTAGCCTGTCACAGAACCTAGTGCTGTCTGAGAAGAGACACATCTTGCCCTGTATTCTTTCTCCTTTCAGTAATGAGCACGTTGAAAAGGACTGGTTCTAGAACTGGCCCTCTGCGGTACACAACTCGAGACCTCCCCTTCTCCCATTTGACCCTGTTTTTCACCTCCCTCTGCTGTCTTCCACTAACAAATTCCAACCTCCCCATCGAACTACGCCCCTTCGCTGCTCCCAGATTCTCAAATTTCTGTTGCAGATTTCTGCGTGGCACCGAGTCGAATGCCTTGCTGAAGTAAAATAAATCTATTGCTTGTCCCTTATCCATCACCCTTGTTACCAAATCAAAGAATATTATCAAGTTGGTCTGACAGGGCCTCCTTACCACCAGTCCATGCTGCTTACTATCCTGGAGCCCGTTTCTCTCCAGGCAGTCCACTGGGTCCTCTTTCACTAGTGTCTCCATTGTTTTACCTACAATGGAGGTAAGACTGGCAGGCCTGTCATTTCCCTGGTCCTCCCTATCCCCTTCCTAGTGGAGCGGCACACCATCCGCTATCCTCCAATCTCTCAGAACCACCCCTGACTGTAGTGAACTACTGAATAGCCCTGCCAGGGGTTCAGCTGGTTCTGATGCCAATTTCCTGAGCACCCTTGGTGCACCCCATCTGGCCCTGGAGCCTTAGCTATTTTCAGGGCTCAAGTCATTTTTTTAACCCTTTCTCCTGTAAGCACCACCTGCTCCATTTCTGCGACCTCGCTTACAGCAGCCTTTATGCCACCTTTTAGTTGAGGCCCACAATCTTCAACTGTGAATACTGAGCAGAAGTTGTATTTAGGAATGGCTGCCTTCTGCACAGCCTCCCGTATTACCCTACCTCCCTCTGTCAGCCTAACAATTCCCCTGCTTGTCTTCCTTTTATCCCCAATGTATGTGAAGATCTGCCCCTTCCTTGACCCTTCCGCAATATACAATTCTGCATCTGCTTTTTGTGTCACTGACTGCTTCTTGGCCTCCTTCATCTTTACCTAGTATTCGCTCCATTCTGCTTCCCCGTTCTTACGTGTAACTAATGAAGGCCCTTTTTTGGCTCTCACTGCCTCCCTGACCTTCTTAGAGAACTAGCTTAGTCTCTTGTGCCTGTTACCTCTGGTAACTGTTATCAAGCATGATTTAGCTCCTCCAGAATGGCTGCTTTAATTTCTCCCTTCTCCTATGCTCCACCCCCCTGATTTTGTCCACCCTAGCCAACTGACCATTGGCTAATTTCCTCATCTGGTAAAAGTCTGCTTGCCTGAAATCAAGAAGCACAGACTTTGACGAGGTTATACTGGTATGCAGCGACAATTCAAACAATATAATATTATAGTCTCTGGCCCCCAGCGGTTTCCCAACCAGCACTCCACCTACCATTTCCGAGTTGGTGAGTACCTTGTTGAGAATGGCAGCCTGTATTTTTGATTCCCTGACCCACTGCATCAGCAGGTAGTCCTGCAACATATGTAGCAGGGCCTAAATTCTGGTGCTCTTGGCTGCAGGAATGGCCCAGTGGTGGCTAAACACCAGCACAGTGAGTGAACATCTTTGAAATTACTTTCTATGTTCCCAGGGCACAGTCACCATGCATCTTGCAGAGATGATGCAAAAGTCTGATTAGGCTGTTGTAATTCATGTGGTTAGAATGTGCAAATGCTATAGTTTACAAAACAAGCTCTACTCTTTCAAGACAAAATATTCTGACAAAACTCTTTAACATGTAGGCCAGCATTCCCATTCTGCAAATGTGTTACCCCTTGTCCAGGCCAACATTTCCCTTCCCACAAAACCGGTTCATGCAATTGTCCAGGCTGCGTATGGGTGTTGATGTGTGATATGGCCATCATTACACATTCAGTCACTTCACTGCCATTCTAGCATTGCTTGTAAAGCACTTTGGGATACACAGTGTATGAAAAGCACTACATAAATACAGATTCTTCTTCTTGCATACAGGATAGCATCTAAATGAAGGTCACTTTTGTCCCACTTACTGAAAAGATCTCTGCTTCTGCAGAAAATAAAATGCTATTAGTGGCAGTTACTGGATGTGTGTCAGCATGAGGATAAAGCCCTATGAGGCATAACAGTTTGCGTACTGGTACAGTGAATTTGGGTAGGTGCTTGAATTAAGAGCTTTCCTGTTTACGGACATGATAGACCTAGAGTCTATCCCATACATGCTTAAAGCCCCACACTGTTTTAGCCTCCACCACTTCCGCTGACAATCTATGACAGGCATGTCTCCACTACCCTTTTGGTGAAGATTTCTTCACATCACTCTTGAATTCCTCCCCTCCCCTCCCTCCAAGCTTCACTGCATGCCCCCGGCCCTGATGTTTGTTTTCATTTGAAAGAGACTCCCCACCTGTACCCTATTTACCTCTTTAAGGTACCTGTAAGTCTCTATCATATCCTCCCCACTCGGCTTTCAGGGTATATATGTCGAGATCCCAAAATTTCTCTTCGTAGAGCTTCTTGTGCAAATCATGCACCATTTTAGCTGCCCTCCTCTCGGCTGCCTCTATTCTGTCTATGTCCTTTCAGAGATGCAGTCCCTGAACACAGTACTCTAGGTGTGGCCCCACCAGGCAGCAATATAATGGCAACACCACCTCACCCCTCCTGCTAGACATACCCCTCCCTATGCAACCCAGCATTCCACTAGCCTTACCAACTGCTTTGTCACATTGCTCTGCCACCTTGAGGTCCTCAAATAGGATAACTCCGATGTCCCATTCCTGCCTAGGAACTGTTAGTACCCCCCCATCCTATACTCAGCACTGGGGTTTCTACATTCTAGGTGCATAATTTTGCACTTTTTGGTACTGAACCCCAACTGCCATGTTTTTGACTATTCCTTGAGTTTCCCAAGATCCCGTGCTTTTTTCCACCACTTCCTGAGTGTCCACCCTTTTGCAGATTTTGGTACTGTCTGCAAAAAGGCATACCTTTCCTTCTAGTTCTTCTGCATTGTCCCTTATAAAGATATTGAAGAGGACTGGTCTAAGTACCGAGCCCTGTGGTACCCCATTTGTCACACTCCCCTCTTTAGAATAAGTGCTGTTCCTCTGTCCCCTATCCTTTAACCAGTTTCTAACCCAATTTATCGCAATGGATCTCTCTCCTATGTTGCTTATCTTCCTAATCAGCTTTCTATGTGGCACAGTGTCAAAGGCCATGCTAAAGCCTAAATAGGCCACATCCACTGCTCTTGCCTGATCAGTTTCCCTGATCACCCAGAAATCTATGAGAATCATTTGGCATGACCTCTCCCCATGAATCCAGGTTGTCTGTGGTGTTGCAGCTGACGGGATTCAAGATACTCTATCATCTTTTCTTTGTTTCCATCAATTTCCGCACCACTGAAGTGAGACTGACTAGCTCCCTGCTGCCGCTCTTATGTAGTGGGACATAAGCCCTTCTCCAATCCCCTAGAACCACTCCTGTTTTTAGTGAGTTGCTGAACAAGGCTGTCAGTGGGGCTGCCAGAATCTTCCTAAGCTCTTCTGGTATCCTGGGGTGAATTCCATCCTGTCCCACAATCTTGTCTGCCCTCAGGGTTGCAAGTTCTTTCAACATTCTTTCCTCTGAAAATGGACCTGTGTCCATTCCCCTCCCCACCCTATCCCTGCTTCTCTCTGGTGGGCAGTCTCCTCCATGCTCCACTGTGAAGACTAAGTAGAAGTATCTTTTTAAAATGTCAGATTTTTCTTGGTCTCCTCCTGCACAGCTTCTTTCTTCCACCCTTCTAATTATTACTATCCCTCCCTCTGTTTTCCTCTTCTCACTTATGTGGCTGAAAAAAGTCTTATCCCCTGTAGGGACCCCTTTGGCAATCCTTTCCTCTATCCATGCCTTTGCTCCACTCACTGGCTTGCCTGCTTCCACTTGCTTTTCTATGTATATATCCCTGTCCTCTTCCCTCTGCATTTCTTCACATCTCTTGAATGCACCCATTTTTACTTTTACCACCCTTGCCACTTCCTTTGAGAACCATAATGGTCTTCTTTCCTTTCTGTTTTTGCTTATTTTCTTCACGCTCAGGTGGGATGCTAGTTATGCCCTTCCTTATTATCCCCTACTGTGCCTTTACCCTTCCCTGGCACCCTTCCATCCCTATTAGGCAGTTCCTGAGACAGTCACCCATTTCTTTAAAATCCATCCTCTTAAAGTACAGAACCTTCATCCTCATGTGCTTCGCTGTGCTCCTGTCTTTATGCTGCACCACACTGTACTGTGATTGATGGTGCCAACGGGAGTGTCCATTGTAATGTCTTTAATGCTGTTCCCATTTGTAAGCACGAGGTCCAGCACTGCCCCATTCCTAGTGGGTTCCTTGACTCACTACCTGAGAAAAAACCCTTGCAGGGAGTCAAGGATGTCCCTGATTCTTGCCAAAGCTGCAGATGGAAGGTACCACTCCACATCTGGCAGACTGAAGTCGCAGACTGAAGTCGCCAACTAGCAGCACCTCCCCCTTATTTGCCATTCAGATAATGACTTCCCCAAGCACCATATCCATTTCCTCACCCCGTGCTGGGGGTCTGTTCACTACTGCAGTATGGAAATTGTACCCACAGCCTGCCTCCAGGTTGTCCCATAGTAATTCCAGCCCCTCATTTTCCTCTTTGTACCTTATACCTCTATGGCCTCGATACTCTTTCTCACATATAACTCCTCCTCCTTTCCTCCCCACTCTGTCTCTCCTGAACAGAGTGTAGTCAGGTATGTTCATTTCTCAGTTGTGGTGTTCACTACACCATGACACCATTATTGACACTAAATCTAAATTAGCCTCAGCCATGGTGACTTTTAGGTCTAGAATTTTTGTAACCCCTAGATGGTGCTATCCCAGGGGCTACTACCCCTGCCTGATTTGCCACTAACAGGTTGAGGGGCCTGGATCCAATGGCGGGTGCCTCCACCCAGAGGTCAGGGTTTGCAATAGTTAAACTAACTTGGTCACAGCCCTCTGGGACACTGCAACCCCCCTTTCTTCCCACTAGTGGCCCACACAATATATCAAATTACCTTCACAGTATACACTTACCCCCAGGTCTGGTTCCGGCACTGGGACCTCCTGTGAAATGAGATACAGTGCAACAATCACAGTACAGTACTTTAACATAGACAAATACCTCAGGCAGTATAACTTTGCTGAAACAAGCAGCTCTGATTTATTTAGGGGGATATAACAAGGACAGGGGGAAATCAGGTTAATTAGCTTATCACTCTAATAATCTACCTATGGCTCTGTGCACAGGCCTATCCCTATCAGTTACTGTCCCTGGGTACCCAAGCCCTAGTGGCTAGTCCAAACCGTGGCAGCTGGTAGGGGCCCTTTCACACAGAGAAAAGGAGAATTAAACAGTCAGCAGTACAGTAATTCCATTTGGATTTAATGTGGCAATTCAACAGGGAGCGACCCTGAATTAGTACTCACGACCTCCAAATAAGATAGGGTCCTTCAATGTCAGCAGGACTCACTTGAGGTACTCAAACCTCTTCACACATCCATATAAAAGCACTATACCAGGCAGGCTGCATCTGATCCCGATCGCAATTACTGCACAATACCGGGAGAACACACAGCAGATTCAGTTCCTGACAGGCCGAGATGCAATTTTAGGCAATTCCTCCAGTCTTCTGCAGGGTGAGCCTGGTTTCTACTCTTCAGAGATCCTTTTGATTCTTTCACAGGACGGATTCAGTCCTAACAAGCTGTTACACAAGCTGCAGACCGGAACTCTGGGCCTTACACACGTTTTTGACTAAAACTGCACACTGAAAAAGCACAGGGCTCCTTCCTTCTTCACTGCCAAAGCTCAACTGAAACTCCAACCCGACAAAACCGGGCACTTCCTTTGAGTTCCTCCCAGTTCTTGACTGGATTGGCTGTCACTCACAATAGACTGCTGCTGTTGGTCCAAAAGGTGCTGAAGTCTAAACTACATCTCCCAGAGTCACTGCTCATACAATCCTCTTGTGGCTGGCTCAGATTATGAGTCCAAGTTCTGATTAGTCCAAGGCACCATTTTAGAGCTAGCTTACCCCACACTGATTGGTCCAGTTCAGCAGTTCAAAACTAGAATGGGAACTAGCAGGCGCAGTTCTGACTGCAAAGTAAGCAGGTTAGACAAACTGTAATTTCATTATTACTCTAAATAATTTCTGGCAAACAGTTACATCTTTCAGATAGGTTCCTTTGCACTCTAGTGACTGCAAAAATAGAGTGAATTAGCAGCAGCTTGGTGGTACTCAATCAAAGAAACACAGTGTCCCCCATACAAACTAATTATGTCTGCAAGCAGACAGCTCTTAAAGACAGTACCAGAGGTTCTAAAACACTCACTGATAAATGAAACTAGCACTAAACACATTCAGGCTTGGAGCATTCAAGCAAGCTCCTGGAAGCCTTTTGGGAACCCCCATTTGCAGAGGTTACACCCTTCCTGGCCTGGAAAGCTTGACGTCCGCGTCAAGCAAGTACCCATAAGTTTCAACTGCAACCATATACATTTACATTAGGCTCGCATGTAATCATCAGTCAATATATCATTTTACCAAGAACACATTTCTGAAACATTGCAGTCGTCCTCTTTACACAGTATTACATACACATTGTACCATAACTCAAGTTATTACCTCTTGTACATGAAACCTGAAGAGGGGGCCCTTCCTATCAGTTACCTTGGGGATGGATGAGGGCAATGGCACCATAGAAGGGCAACACAAGTAACTTGGAGTTAGCACTGGCGCTCAGTTTGGGGCAATGAGCTCAGGGACACATACACTCCTTTATGGACAACATTGAGAGGCAAATCCACAGGCCTCCCAAGGAAATCATAACTGAGGTGCACCACAGGCTTTACAGCTCGACCAGTCTTTCTAGGGAACTGTTACAGTCTCTGCACTCTGAGCCTCATTTTCAGCATTGTCCTCACTTGTCAGGGAGTCTCCTGGGGTAGAGAGGCTAGAACTTGGGGCACTTTCAGCTCCAGGAGTTACAGTTTCTGAGTCCACAACATTTGGCTCGCATGGAAGCTTTCGGACACTGGCAGTGGACTGTCAGGGCACTCAAAATACTCTTCTTGTTTAGTTGTATCACCAGTCTGCCCCAATCTATCATTTTCCTCCCTGAAAACTCAAACAGTTCAACCATGCACAATGATTCCATTTCATCTGATCTGATGCTTTGCACTTCACTTTCTGGGAGCAATGGCTCCAGGGATGAAGCTGGGGGCTTAGACAGTCCAGAAGGCCCAGCTTTGTCTCCAGTATTAACTAGGGGATTGCCCCAAAACAATTGACTCAGTTCGTAGAAGGATAGTATTCAAAGTCCTCTCACTTTCTTCTGATATGGACTGACAGTCATGCTCAACTGGGACTTGTGCAGAGAACACTTTAACTCTGCTTCTGTAGGTGCAGACTTCCTTGGTCTTTTCTTAGCAGCAGCTCTAGTCACTGGTCCAGAGGGGCATCTTCTAGGGCTCAGACTCAATTAAGATTTGTCCAATGGGCAGTAAATATTTCTATGCATTGTTTTTACATCTTTTGAATTATTCTCAGGCCTTACTTTGTACACTGGCAGATCATCTAGTTTGCTCACTACAATGTGAGGGAGATGGTGCCATCTGTCAGCAATCTTGTGCTTGCCATGCAGTCCCAGATTTCTTAGCAATACCCGATCTCCCTCCTGGAGTTCCTGTGCTTTCACCTTTTATCATACCTTTCTTTGTTGGCCAGATTTCTTTTGCAGCCATGGTTTGAGCCAGTTGAGTACGCATGAGTTAGCTGGGCCTTTAACTTTTGCACATACTGTAAATAGTTGTCAGCTTGAACCCCATCAGAGAGACCCCAAACACACATCTACTGGTAGTCGAGCTTCTCTTCCAAACATCAGGGTGGGGAGAATCCAGTGGCATCACTTTTGGTGCAGTTATAAGCATGTACCAGGGTGCTAATTTGTTGCTCCATCTAGGCTTGTCTTTGGGTGCAGGGTGCCTAGCATATCTAGCAAAGTGCGGTTGAAAGCGTTCAGGCTGTGGGTCCCCTGGGGTGGTAAGGAGTGGTTCTGGACTTTCGCCTCCCCACAGAGAAAGCATCTCTTTGATCAGGCGACTCTCAAAGTCTCTCCCTTGATCAGAATGGATTCTTTGTGGAGCCCATAGTGAACAAAAAGTTTTCTACAAGTACTTTGGCTACAGTGGATGCTTTCTGGTCTTTGGTGGGGAAAGCTTGGGCATATCTAAGTGAAATGGTCAGTGACCACCAGCAATTACTGATATTTCTTTGATCTGACTCCAAACTTGAAAATCAATACAGACCAGCTCCATGGGTGCACTGGTGGTGATGTTAACAAGGGGCAGCCCTCTGGACAAGCTTTCCTCTGTAAGCAGTGACTACAAGTTCGAATGTGTTGCTCCCATCAGCCCCATCTTAGGCCAATAGAATCTGGATCTCACCAAGTCAAGTGTTCTGTCTATACCAAGGTGCCCCATGTGGTTGTGCAAGGACCTCAGTACTGAGTCTCGAAAGGCAGTGGGCAGCACTAGTTTTGTTTGTCTACTTGTCCCCTCTGTCTACTGTTTCTCTGTATAACAGTTTATTGATCAGTTTCAACTTAGGACCTTCTTTGTATAACAGTGCAGTTCTCAAATCAGTGGGCGTAATTTGGACACATCTTTTCCTGCATAGAGGGCTTCTAAAGCTGCTTTGATCATGGGATCGCGAGTTGAGCCACTGAATCACTGTCATTGTCCAGCTGAGGCAGTGCACCAATGTCTATTGCAGAAAAGTGGCAATAAGCAGCAGGTATGCAATTCTCAGAGGCTCCCAAGCAATCCACCATGCAGTCCACTGTGTCCGTGGACATTTGTTCCTCCTGTCAAACTTCCGGCAGAGTGCCGAATGTCAGGTTCTGCCAATCGGACCCAATCATTCTGAGACAGGCCTCCGGGAGGAGCATCAGCATCTATGTGGTTCAGACCTGCTCGGTATTCGAGCATAGTCATATGTAGATAATGCGAAAGCCACCTATGGCCAGTGGCATCCAACTTAGCTGAGGGTCTGCACATAGGTCAAAGGATTATTGTCAGTTTTTACTAGTATTTTAGCCCCATACAAGTACTCATGGAATTGGTCAACAATAGCCCACTTCAAAGCTAGGAACTCTAACTTATGTACAGGATGGTTCTTTTCGGATGGGGTCAGGCTCTACTGGCAAGGCCACTGGTCTCAGGCCATTCTAGTGCTCTTGGTACAACACAGCCCCCAACCCTTGCAAGCTAGCATCAGTGTGCAGGACGTAGGTTTTCTTGGATCGGCATAGGCCAGCACTGGAGCATGGGTAAGTTGATATATGATCTCATGAAAAGCAGTCTCACAATCAGAGTCCAGCGGGCCCCAAATACTTCACTCGGATGAAAATACACTCTTTCAGTCTTGAGGGACTTGACTTTTGGTATTTTTGTGGGTTGGGGATACCTTGAGTAAGGTTAAGTAAGGCGGATCACTCTTGAATAGTCCTTGATGAGCGCCGATAATAACCACAGAATCCCAGGAATCTTTGCAGTTCTTTTAGATTTTGGGCTGTGGCCAGGTGGTCAAGGCCTCAACTTTACTTGGGTCGGTCTCTATTCCTCGGTGGATACTATGTGTCCCACATACTTTACTGATGTTTGAAAAATTGACACTTATCAATGGACAGTTTAAGGCCAAAGTCCTCCAGTCGGTTAATACCTTAAATAATCTGCTCTCATGTTCCTCCTCTGATGAGCTGCCCAACTTTAATAACATCATCTAGGTATACAGAGGCACTCTAGTAAGTTCATGTCCCCCACTGCACGCTCCATCAATCGTTGAAAAGTGGCTGGGGCACCTAGAAATCCCAGAGGCATCCTCATGAATTCATAGAAGCCAAGCGGACAGATAAAGGCCGTCTTCTCACGGTCCTCTGGGGCCATCAGGATCTGGTAGTACCCACTGCGGAGATCCAGCACAGAGAACCTTGCTCCCGTTTAGGCAGTCAAGCATCCAGATACGGGGCATTGTGTACTGATCAGGGCTAGTCCGCGGTTTAAGTGCGATAATCCACACATCCTTACTGTTCCATTCTTTTCCTCATACCACAATGGGGAAGCATAAGGGCTTCTAGTTCTTATATTACACCAGCAGCTAACATCTCTGCAGATGCAGTCTCCATCATCTATGTCAGCAGGTGCCAGGCGTCGAGACCTCTCCAGAAATGGTCTTTCGTCATGCAGCGGATATTGTGCTCAGCTCCCACCGCATCAACATCCCATTCCTTAAAGAAAACACCTGGTCTCTCTGGGCAAGCTTCTCACTGATCCTCACTTTCCATTCAGCTGGCAGCGAGGGGTCGCGAAATCAAACAAGTCAGGCGTTACTCTGTCATTCTTCCTTGAACTCTTGCTGCTGGGTAGCACTGCAGTGTCTGCACAATGCACATTAGCCAGGATGCAACCTCTATTCACTCGAATGTCTCTTTCAGACACATTATGAACTTGGACCATTACCCTTCTGGCATAAGCATGGGCTCTAGCGGGCAAAATACTGAAGCGACCAGCAGTCCCTCTGGCAATTTTCCATCGCCTGGTGCATCCAACATTAATATTTTATTCTTAACATCCTTTCTGATCGGACCTCTCCTGCAAGGTACACTGGGCATTTGGCGCCAGGATCAGAGACTCAGGATCCTTCTTCCATACAATTCCGACCGGTTCCTCTGGTTCTGTTTTTTCAGCATCTCTCTGTGCCTCATAGGCCTTCTTAATTAACGCGGAACTCTTAAAGCTCTACTAGTCTTTGACCCCTGTTTTTCATAACACAACTGTGCCAGCCTTCGAACATATGAGCATTTGTTCCAATCAACAAAGGACACCATCATACAGTCCAGTGGGGGGACACACTAAGGCTAGGGTCTCTACTTATTCAGCCACTCCAGCCACAGAGGTGGGGAAAGACAACAAATTCGGATATACCGGAATAGGGGTAGGCCTTCTCATAACCCCCATACATGCAGTCCCTTCTAATAGTTGTAAGGTCGTCTGACAAATGCTTCTAATACCAATCCTGGAACATAATTGTCATTGGGCCACTGTCTAATACAGCTCTTGTAGACACTCCATTCACCTTTACAGTGGTCTCCATGGAGGGACCCACTATTCTGGACCAGTCTGGAGGAGGCGGTAGTAGAGGCCTGGGCAACTGACCTTGCCACAAGGGCGGTGAATTAGCATTTTGGTGCCTTCACTGGGATCATGTCGTGCACCTCTTAACCACTGATTTCTTCTCCGAAGCTCTCCTTGTAGCCTATAGCAACTTTGTCAGTGTCTTTTGGGGACTGGCATTTCCCTTTTCATGTGCCCATCTTTCCCACAATTATAGCAAACATACTTTCTGGAGTTTGAGCTGGCGGGCGCCACACTGGGAGCCAGGGCGGGGGTATTACTAACTGGAAACCTGGGTGCTATCTCTGTCTGCGGCGTGATAAGCATTTGGAGACATCTCATCAGTTTCTCCACTTCCATGGTCAAGGAATCGAGTTGAGACTGTTATCAGCAGGAGATACATGGGTGGTACCCCACCCCCATAGCCGATACAGATCGGGATATAGGTCAGGAGCCCGTACTTGCAGCGTGGCCTTCATAAAGGGCTGTTTTGAATTCCGGATCTCTCTCAACAGTTCGCCCCATTGTGACATATCTTTCCTTGTCAGAGCACTCATTGACTGCCAACCTCTGCCTGAGACTTCCTTGATGGGTCACCCTCAGTCACTCGAGTCGTAGCCGCAGCTATTGGTGCAGGTCCCTCCCAAGGTCGTCTTTTCTCAACTCCTCGAATTTCTCTCATTAACTCATCATAGGAGGTGGGGATTCCAGTCGATCTGCCAGGCGTAACTGAAGCAACAGCAGTTCTGAGAGAGGGCAGACTTAAGGATCCTGATCCAGCCTGGTTCGGTCCAGTTCAATCGCTGGCAAACTACCTTTTCTGAGGCATTCTTGCAACAATTTTTCCAGCCGAGATACATACACAGACAACAACTCCCCTTGGTACTGTTGTGCATTTCTTACTCTCCACCATAGGTCCTCATCAGAATCTGGGCTCCCTTGCACATTCTCCAAGGCCTCAAGATGAGGCCTGTGCAGTCGCTTCAGGGTTACTGGCCCGTTTGCTAGCGGATGGTAGCCAGGGCAAGACCTCAGGCTCTCACTAACCCTCTTTAGCTTTTAGCCTTCAGCATTGCCATTCTAGCACTTGGGGCAACATAGTCTATCCAGGTCTCCCAGTCATCCTCCCCTTGGGGGGTGGGAGAGTGCCAGAAGATCCTCAACCCGGTGAAAGTCGTGACTAATGGCAGGTGCAGAAATAGGAGTCTGCATTGGTTCAGCCACCATTCAGGCACTGGAGCAGGAGAGGGTGTTGGGGAGGAACACCCCAGGTGGCAAGAATAGTTTCTTCAAGTCCTCCACAGTTTCCCCTCTCAGCAACCATTCAGCAAATTTTTCCTCAAAAGTTTCAGATAGTGGTGGGGCTGATTCCCCAGGTCTTTACTGTCCTTAGTTATCACTCTCCAAGCAGTGAGGGCTCCTCTGGGGTAATGGTCTGTGGCACTTTGGAGCTATCTATGGGATCCCTGACTCTACTAGGGCCAGGAAAGTGTGGGTGAGCAGATTAGCATGCCGACCCACCACCACAGGGTTTTGTAAACCTTCCACCTTGGAAAGTACTCCTGCACAGTGTCGTATTGATGCAGGGGATGTCCAGGATAAGCATAGCATTTGGGGTCACCTCCTCCCAGTACACCACTCCACCAGCGGTGCACAGCCACTTCTGTCAAGTGCCATTTTTCTTCTTAACAGTGGATTTAAGTAAATATGGCCACTAGAGACACACAATCCCAGCGGTGACCTCAAGATGTAACCCCTAGATGGTGCTATCCCAGGGCTACTACCCTGCCTGATTTGCCACTAACAGGTTAAGGGCCTGGATCCAATGAGGTGCCTCCACCCAGAGGTCAGGGTTGCAATAGTTAAACTAACTTGGTCACAGCCCTCTGGGACACTGCAACCCCTTTCTTCCACTAGTGGCCCACACAATATATCAGAATTACCTTCACAGTATACACTTACCCCCAGGTCTGGTTCCGGCACTGGGACCTCCTGTGAAATGAGATACAGTGCAACAATCACAGTACAGTACTTTAACATAGACAAATACCTCAGGCAGTATAACTTTGCTGAAACAAGCAGCTCTGATTTGTTGGGGATATAACAGGGACAGGGAAATCAGGTTAATTAGCTTATCACTCTAATAATCTACCTATGGCTCTGTGCAGCCTGCTCCCTATCAGTTACTGTCCCTGGGTACCCAAGCCCTAGTGGCTAGTCAAACCGTGGCGCTGGTGGGGCCCTTTCACACAGAGAAAGGAGAATTAAACAGTCAGCAGTACAGTAATTCCATTTGGATTTAATGTGGCAATTCAACAGGGAGGCGGCCCTGAATTAGTACTCACGACCTCCAAATAAGATAGGGTCCTTCAATGTCAGCAGGACTCACTTGAGGTACACAAACCTCTTACACATCCATATAAAAGCACTATACCAGGCAGGCTGCATCATGTCGATGCAATTACTGCACAATACCGGGAGAACACATGCAGTTCAGTTCCTGACAGACCGAGTGCAATTTCGACAATTCCTCCAGTCTTCTACAGGGTGAGCCTGGTTTCTACTCTTCAGAGATCCTTTGATTCTTTTCACAGGACAGATTCAGTCCTAACAAGCTGTTACACAAGCTGCAGACCGGAACTCTGGGCCTTACACGTTTTTAGCTAAAACTGCACGTTGAAAAACACAGGGCTCCTTCCTTCTTCACTGCCAAAGCTCAACTGAAACTCCAACCGACAAAACGGGCACTTCCTTAGAGTTCCTCCCAGTTCTTGACTGGATTGGCTGTCACTCACAATAGACTGCTGCTGTTGGTCCAAAAAGGTGCTGAAGTCTAAACTACATCTCCCAGTCACTGCTCCATACAATCCTCTTGTGGCTGGCTCAGATTATGAGTCCAAGTTCTGATTAGTCAAGGCACCATTTAGAGACTAGCTTACCCCACTGATTGGTCCAGTTCAGCAGTTCAAAACTAGAATGGGGAACTAGCAGACACAGTTCTGACTGCAGAAAGCAGGTTAGACAAACTGTAATTTCATTATTACTCTAAATAATTTCTGGCAAACAGTTACATCTTTCAGATAGGTTCCTTTGCACTCCTAGTGACTGCAAAATAGAGTGAATTGGCAGCAGCAGGTGGTACTCAATCAAAGAAACACACAGTCCCCATACAAACTAATTATGTCTGCAAGCAGACAGCTCTTAAAGAGACAGTACCAGAGGTTCTAAAACACTCACTGATAAATGGCTAAGCATGCAAACACCATTCAGGCTTGGAGCATTCAAGCAAGCTCTAGGAAGCCTTTTTGGGGCTCCCCATTTGCAGGGGTTACACCCTTCCTGGCCTAGGAAGCTTAGCGTCCGCGTCAAGCAAGTACCCATAAGTTTCAACTGCAACCATATACATTTGCATTAGGCTCACATGTAATCATCAGTCAATATATCATTTTACCAAGAACACATTTCTGAAACATTGCAGTACGTCCTCTTTACATGATAGTACATACATTGTACCATAACTCAAGTTATTACCTCTTGTACATGAAACCTGAAGAGAGGGCCCTTCCTATCAGTTACCTTGGGGCTGGGCAGGGGCAATGGCACCATACTTAGAGGGCAACACAAGTAACTTGGAGTTAGCACTGGCGCTCAGTTTGGGCAATGAGCTCGAGGGACACATACACTCCTTTATGGACAACATTGAGAGAGCAAATCCACAGGCCTCCCAAAGGGAATCATAACTGAGGTGCACCACAGGCTTACAGCTCGACCAGTCTTTCTAGGTGGAACTGTTACAGTCTCTGCACTCTGAGCCTCATTTTCAGCATTGTCCTCACTTGTCAGGGAGTCTCCCTGGGGGTAGAGAGGCTAGAACTTGAAGGGCACTTTCAGCTCCAGGAGTTACAGTTTCTGAGTCCACAACATTTGGCTGCATGGAGCTTTCGGACACTGGCAGTGGACTGTCAGGGACCTCAAATACTCTTCTTGTTTAGGTGTATCACCAGTCTGCCCCAATCTATCATTTTCCTCCTGAAAACTCAAACAGTTCAACCATGCATGATTCCATTTCATCTGATCTGATGCTTTGCACTTCACTTTCTAGGAACAATGGCTCCAGGGATGAAGCTAGGGGCTTAGACAGTCCAGAAGGCCCAGCTTTGTCTCCAGTATTAACTAGGGATTGCCCGAAACAATTGACTCAGTTAAGTAGAAGGATAGTATTCAAAGTCACTCTCACTTTCTTCTGATATGGACTGACAGTCATGCTCAACTGGGACTTGTGCAGGGAACACTTTAACTCTGCTTCTGTAGGTGCAGACTTCCTTGGTCTTTTCTTAGCAGCAGCTCTAGTTACTGGTCCAGAGGGGCATCTTCTAGGGCTCAGACTCAATTAGATTTGTCCAATGGGCAGTAAATAGTTTCTATGCATTGTTTTTACATCTTTTGAATTATTCTCAGGCCTTACTTTGTACACTGGCAGATAATCTAGTTTGCCCACTACAATGTGAGGAGATGGTGCCATCTGTCAGCAATCTTGTGCTTGCCATGCAGTCCCAGATTTCTTAGCAATACCGATCTCCCTCCTGGAGTTCCTGTGCTTTCACCTTTTATCATACCTTTCTTTGTTGGCAGATTTCTTTTGGCAGCCATGGTTTGGAAGCCAGTTGAGTCGCATGAGTTAGCTGGGCCTTTAACTTTTGCACATACTGTAAATAGTTGTCAGCTTGAACCCCATCAGGAGACCCCAAAACACATCTACTGGTAGTCGAGCTTCTCTTCAAACATCAGGCGGTGAGGGAGAATCCAGTGGCATCACTTTAGTGCAGTTATAAGCATGTACCAGGGTGCTAATTTGTTGGCTCCATCTAGGCTTGTCCTTTGGGTGCAGGGTGCCTAGCATATCTAGCAAAGTCACGGTTGAAGCGTTCAGGCTGTGGGTCCCCCTGGGGGTGGTAAGAGTGGTTCTGGACTTCGCACTCCCACAGAGAAAGCATCTCTTTGATCAGGCGACTCTCAAGTCTCTCCCTTGATCAGAATGGATTCTTTGTGGAGCCCCATAGTGAACAAAAGTTTTCTACAAAGTACTTTGGCTACAGTGGATGCTTTCTGGTCTTTGGTGGGGAAAGCTTGGGCATATCTAGTGAGTGAAATGGTCAGTGACCACCAGCACATTACTGATATTTCTTTGATCTGACTCCAAACTTAGAAAATCAATACAGACCAGCTCCATGGGTGCACTGGTGGTGATGTTAACAAGGGGCAGCCCTCTGGGGAAAGCTTTCCTCTGTAACTAGCGACTACAAGGATTCGAATGTGTTGCTCCACATCAGCCCCCATCTTAGGCCAATAGAATCTGGATCTCACCAAGTCAAGTGTTCTGTCTATACCAAGGTGCCCCATGTGGTTGTGCAAGGACCTCAGTACTGAGTCTGAAGGCAGTGGGCAGCACTAGTTGTTGTTTGTCTACTTGTCCCCCTCTGTCTACTGTTTCTCTGTATAACAGTTTATTGATCAGTTTCAACTTAGGACCTTCTTTGTATAACAGTGCAGTTCTCAAATCAGTGGGGCGTAATTTGGACACATCTTTTCCTGCATAGAGGCTTCTAAAGCTGCTTTGATCATGGGATCTGAGATTGAGCCCGCGAATACTGTCATTGTCCAGCTGAGGCAGTGCACCAATGTCTATTGCAGAAAAGTGGCAATAAGCAGCAGGTATGCAATTCTCAGAGCTCCCAAGCAATCCACCATGCAGTCCACTGTGTCCGTGGACATTGTTCCTCCCTGTCAAACTTCCGGCAGAGTGCCGAATGTCAGGTTCTGCCAATCGGACCCAATCACTCTGGGGAACAGGCCTCAGGAGAGGCATCAGCATCTATGTGGTTCAGACCTGCTCGGTATTCGAAGAGCATAGTCATATGTAGATAATGCAGAAAGCCACCTATGGCCAGTGGCATCCAACAGCTGAGGTCTGCACATAGGTCAAGGATTATTGTCAGTTTTACTAATATTTTAGCCCCATACAAGTACTCATGGAATTGGTCAACAATAGCCCACTTCAAACTAGGAACTCTAACTTATGTACAGGATAGTTCTTTTCGGATGGGGTCAGGCTTCTACTGGCAAGGCCACTGGTCTCAGAGCCATTCTCGTGCTCTTGGTACAACAGCCCCCAACCTTGCAAGCTAGCATCAGTGTGCAGGACGTAGGTTTTCTTGGATCGGCATAGGCCAGCACTGGAGCATGGGTAAGTTGATATATGATCTCATGAAAAGCAGTCTCACAATCAGGAGTCCAGCGGGCCCCAAATACTTCACTCGGATGAAAATACACTCTTTCAGTCTTGAGGCGACTGACTTTTGGTATTTTTGTGGGTTGGGGATACCCTTGTGAGAAGGTTAAGTAAGGCGGATCACTCTTGAATAGTCCTTGATAGGCGCGATAATAACCACAGAATCCAGGAATCTTTGCAGTTCTTTTAGATTTTTGGGCTGTGGCCAGGTGGTCAAGGCCTCAACTTTACTTGGGTCGGTCTCTATTCCCTCGGTGGATACTATGTGTCCCACATACTTTACTGATGTTTGAAAGAATTGACACTTATCAATGGACAGTTTAAGGCCAAAGTCCTCCAGTCGGTCCAATACCTTAAATAATCTGCTCTCATGTTCCTCCAGTGAGCTGCCAAACACAATAACATCATCTAGGTATACCAGGCACTCTAGTAAGTTCATGTCCCCCACTGCACGCTCCATCAATCGTTGAAAAGTGGCTGGGGCACCTGAAATCCTTGAGGCATCCTCATGAATTCATAGAAGCCAAGCCGGACAGATAAAGGCCGTCTTCTCACGGTCCTCTGGGGCCACCAGGGATCTGGTAGTACCCACTGCGGAGATCCAGCACAGAGAACCACTTGCTCCCGTTTAGGCAGTCCAAAGCATCCTGAATGCGGGGCATTGTGTACTGATCAGGGCTAGTCCGCCGGTTTAAGGTCGATAATCCACACAATCCTTACTGTTCCATTCTTTTCCTCACTACCACAATGGGGGAAGCATAAGGGCTTCTGGATTCTTGTATTACACCAGCAGCTAACATCTCTTGCAGATGCCGTCTCACATCATCTATGTCAGCAGGTGCCAGGCGTCGAGACCTCTCACGAAATGGTCTTTCGGTCATGCAGCCGGATATTGTGCTCAGCCTGCACGCATCCTACATCCCCTTCCTTTTAAAAAACACCTGGTCTCTCTGGGCAAGCTTCTCACTGATCCTCACTTTCCATTCAGCTGGCAGCGAGGAGTCTTGAAATCAAACAAGTCAGGCGTTACTCTGTCATTCTTCCTTGAACTCTTGCTGCTGGGTAGCACTGCAGTGTCTGCACAATGCACATTAGCCAGGATGCAACCTCTATTCACTCAATGTCTCTTTCAGACACATTATGAACTTGGACCATTACCCTTCTGGCATAAGCATGGGCTCTGGCACGGCAAAATACTAGGCTTGACCAGCAGTCCCTCTGGCAATTTTCCATCGCCTGGTGCATCCAACATTAATATTTTATTCTTAACATCCTTTCTGATACGGACCTCTCCCTGTAAGGTACACTGGGCATTTGCGCCAGGATCAGAGACTCAGGATCCTTCTTCCATACAATTCCGACCGGTTCCTCTGGTTCTGTTTTTCAGCATCTCTCTGTGCCTCATAGGCCTTCTTAATTAAAGCCGGAACTCTTAAAGCTCTACTAGTCTTTGACCCCTGTTTTCATAACACAACTGTGCCAGCTTCCGAACATATGACATTTGTTCCAATCAACAAAGGGACACCATCATACAGTCCAGTGGGGGACACACTAAGGCTAGGGTCTCTACTTGTTGGCCACTCCAGCCACAGAGGTGGGGAAAGACAGCCAAGTCGGATATACGGAATAGGGTGGCCTTCTCCTTAACCCCATACATGCAGTCCTTCTAATGGTTGTAAGGAGTACGTCTGACAAATGCTTCTGATACCAATCCTGGAACATAATTGTCACTTGGAGCCACTGTCTAATACAGCTCTTGTAGACACTCCATTCACCTTTACAGTGGTCTCCATGGAGGGACCCACTATTCTGGACCAGTCTGGAGGCGGTAGTAGGGGCCTGGGCAACTGACCTTGCCACAAAGGGCGTGAATTAGCATTTTGGTGCCCTCACTGGGATCATGTCGTGCACCTCTTAACCACTGATTTCTTCTCTCCAAGCTCTCCTTGTAGCCTATATGCAACTTTGTCAGTGTCTTTTGGGGACTGGCATTCCCTTTTCATGTGCCCATCTTTCCCACAATTATAGCAAAACATACTTTCTGGAGTTTGAGCTGGCGGCCCACACTGGGAGCCAGGGCGGGGTATTACTAACTGGAAACCTGGGTGCTATCTCTGTCTGCGGCGTGATAAGCATTTGGAGACATCTCGTCAGTTTCTCCACTTCCATGGTCAAGGAATCGAGGTTCGAACTGTTATCAGCAGGAGATACATGGGTGGGTACCCCCCACCCCCATAGCCGATACAGTCGGATATAGGTCAGAGCCCGTGCCTGATGCAGCTGGCCTTCATAAAGGGCTGTTTTGAATTCCCGGATCTCTCTCAACAGTTCGCCCCATTGTGACATATCTTTTCCTTGTCAGAGCACTCATTGACTGCCAACCTCTGCCCTGAACTTCACTTGATGGGTCACCCTCAGTCACTCGGGTCGTAGCGCAGCTATTGGTGCAGGTCCTCCCAAGGTCGTCTTTTCTCAACTCCTCGAATTTCTCATTAACTCATCATAGGAGGGTGGGGATTCCAGTCGATCTGCCAGGCGTAACTGAAGCAACAGCAGTTCTGAGAAGGGGCAGACTTAGGGATCCTGTCCAGCCTGGTTCGGTCCAGTTCAATCGCTGGCAAACTACCTTTTCTGAGCATTCTTGCAACAATTTTCCAGCGAGATACATACACAGACAACAACTCCCTTGGTACTGTTGTGCATCTCTTACTCTCCACCATAGGTCCTCATCAGAATCTGGGCTCCCATACACATTCTCAAGGCCTCAAGATAGGCCTGTGCAGTCGCTTCAGGGTTACTGGCCCGTTTGCACGGATGGTAGCCAGGCAGGACCTCGAGGCTCTCACTAACCTCTTTTCGCTTTTCGCCTTCCGAGCATTGCCATTCTAGCACTTGGGGGGCAACATAGTCTATCCAGGTCTCCCAGTCATCCTCCCCTTGGGGGGTGGGGAGGGTGCCAGAGAAGATCCGCAAACCTTGGTGAGTCGTGACTAATGGCAGGTGCAGAAATAGGAGTCTGCATTGGTTCAGCCACCATTACGGGCACTGGAGCAGGAGAGGGTGTTGGGGGAGGAACACCCCCAGGTGGCAAGAATAGTTTCTTCAAGTCCTCCACAGTTTTCCCCTCTCCCAGCAACCATTCAGCAAATTTCTCCTCCAAAGTTTCAGATAGTGGTGGGGGCTGATTCCCCCCCGGGTCTTTACTGTCCTTAGTTATCACTCTCCAAGCAGTGAGGGCTCCCTCTGGGGTAATGGTCTGTGGCACTTTGGAGCTATCTATGGGATCCTTAAACTCTACTAGGGCCAGGAAAGTGTGGGTGAGCAGATTAGCATGCCGACCCACCACCACAGGGTTTTGTAAACCTTCCACCTTGAAAGTACTCCCTGCACAGTGTCCAGTATTGTACCAGGGATGTCCAGGATAAGCATAGCATTTTGGGGGTGATCTCCTCCCCAGTACACCACTCCACCAGCCGGTGCACAGCCACTTCTGTCGGGGTACCCATTTTCTTCTTAACAGTGGTTCAGTAACATGGCCACCTAGAGGACACACAATCCCAGCGGTGAGCCTCAAGATGTAACCCCTAGATGGTGCTATCCCAGGGGCTACTACCCTGCCTGATTTGCCACTAACAGGTTGAGGGCCTGGATCCAATGGCGGGTGCCTCCACCCAGAGGTCAGGGTTTGCAATAGTTAAACTAACTTGGTCACAGCCCTCTGGGACACTGCAACCCCTTTCTTCCCACTAGTGGCCCACACAATATATCAGAATTACCTTCACAGTATACACTTACCCCAGGTCTGGTTCCGGCACTGGGACCTCCTGTGAAATGAGATACAGTGCAACAATCACAGTACAGTACTTTAACATAGACAAATACCTCAGGCAGTATAACTTTGCTGAAACAAGCAGCTCTGATTTATTTAGGGGGATATAACAAGGACAGGGGAAATCAGGTTAATTAGCTTATCACTCTAATAATCTACCTATGGCTCTGTGCACAGGCCTATCCCTATCAGTTACTGTCCCTAGGTACCAAGCCCTAGTGGCTAGTCAAACCGTGGCAGCTGGTAGGGGCCCTTTCACACAGAGAAAAGGAGAATTAAACAGTCAGCAGTACAGTAATTCCATTTGGATTTAATGTGGCAATTCAACAGGAAGCGACCCTGAATTAGTACTCACGACCTCCAAATAAGATAGGGTCCTTCAATGTCAGCAGGACTCACTTGAGGTACACAAACCTCTTCACACATCCATATAAAAGACACTATACCAGGCAGGCTGCATCTGTATCCCGATCGCAATTACTGCACAATACCGGGAGAACACACAGCAGATTCAGTTCCTGACAGACCGAGTACAATTTTGCAATTCCTCCAGTCTTCTACAGGGTGAGCCTGGTTTCTACTCTTCAGAGATCCTTTGATTCTTTTCACAGGGCCAGTTCAGTCCTAACAAGCTGTTACACAAGCTGCAGACCGGAACTCTGGGCCTTACACACGTTTTGACTAAAACTGCACACTGAAAAGCACAGGGCTCCTTCCTTCTTCACTGCCAAAGCTCATGAAACTCCAACCGACAAAACCGGGCACTTCCTTTGAGTTCCTCCCAGTTCTTGACTGGATTGGCTGTCCTCACAATAGACTGCTGCTGTTGGTCCAAAAAGGTGCTGAAGTCTAAACTACATCTCCCAGAGTCACTGCTCATACAATCCTCTTGTGGCTGGCTCAGATTATGAGTCCAAGTTCTGATTCGTCAAGGCACCATTTTAGAGCTAGCTTACCCCACACTGATTGGTCCAGTTCAGCAGTTCAAAACTAGAATGGGAACTAGCAGACACAGTTCTGACTGCAAAGAAAGCAGGTTAGACAAACTGTAATTTCATTATTACTCTAAATAATTTCTGGCAAACAGTTACATCTTTCAGATAGGTTCCTTTGCACTCTAGTGACTGCAAAAATAGAGTGAATTGGCAGCAGCTTGGGTGGTACTCAATCAAAGAAACACACAGTCCCCCATACAAACTAATTATGTCTGCAAGCAGACAGCTCTTAAAGAGACAGTACCAGAGGTTCTAAAAACACTCACTGATAAATGGCTTAAACGCCAAACACCATTCAGGCTTGGAGCATTCAAGCAAGCTCCTGGAAGCCTTTTGGGAACCCCCATTTGCAGGGGGGTTACATTTTGTTACCAGGGCCCAGTGAATCTTTTTTCCTGTGAGCCTCTGGCTAGGCTATACTAATAAATTCTACATTTAATCTACTTGTTGCCTGGACCTTGATATTCCTGTAGAGGCATTGAGTGCTGTTGCAAATTTTTGTTCTCATAACTGTGGATTAGTAAGTTCCATACATAATGACAAACAACTAAGGTTATGTTGTAAGCATCTTAAAGGATTGTATCTCTCCAGCAATCAGAAATGAATGCAGTGGTTTGATCTGAGCGAGGTGACATCATCCTTCATATCTGCCTGCTTTTTACATGGTCTGCGCTACAATACTCCAACAGAGAAAGCTCACCCCATATCACCTTATATTTAACATACTTGCCTCCCTGTGTTCCCCAACTATTTCCTGCCCAGATAAACTGGGGTATGGTTGAACCTGGAGCTGAACTGTTGCTGTGGGACTTTCTGAAAAGAAACCTGAAACAAAGGAGTAAAGGAAAAAAAACTTGAATGACTTTGAAAGCCACCACTCAGAACTTCTTCAGGCTTAAATAAACACTAAATCTGATCTTTAAGTGGTCCTCTGTAAAAGACTTCTGTCAAAACATGCGTGTATGACAACCAAGAGGGCATAGTATCAGCTGGGGTTCAGCTGGCGCATTTTACACTGTTTGTGGACTGCCTGTTCACTCTCCTGCAGCCTTTTCTTGGCTACACCTGGAGGTTAGTAGCAGCTCAGCAGGTATAAAGAGGGATGAGGTACAATCTGGGCCAGGTGTGAGGGGACATTAGAGAAGGGGGATGCAAAGTGTGCAAACACCAAGAAAAACAAGAGGCTAAGAGAACATGAGAAACGCAACAGTCATAGACAGGGGAATAGCAAGACAGGTTCAGGGGTCAGATGGAAAGGAGTATGCCTTAATGCCAGAAGCCTGCTTAATAAAATCAGCGAGCTATAGGCACTGCTGGTTGGCAGACTCTGAGGTAGACCTTGTGACCATCATGGAAACATGGGCTACAGAAAATAATGGCTGGGACGTGATGGTTCCTGTGTATACATTGTTCAGTAGAGATAGGAAAAAAAAGGCAGAGGGACAGAAGCAGCCCTGTGTGTCAGGGATGGCACTGCGGTGGTGGAGGATGGGTGCATCAGGGGCAATAATAGGGAGTCAGAGTTGCTGGGAGTGCAACTCACATTGCCTCAGGCAAGAAACTATGCTTGAGGGTAGTCTAAAGACCTCCGGGGCAAAGGGGGGGGAGAGAAACAGGGAGCTCGGTGAAGATCTTGAAATGGGGTAGCAAAGGGGAAGTGATGATAGTGGGGGGTCTAAACCTGCTGGACATCAACTGGGATGCTGCAGCGGCCAGAAGCACCAGAAGTCAGGCCTTGCTGGATGCACTCCGAGATGGTCTCCTGGTACAGCTAGTTAAGGAACCAACCAGGCAGACTGCCATTCTTGATATGGTGCTTACCAACCCGGCAGCGACAGGAGTGCTGAGAGTAGGGCAGTCACTAGAGTACAGTGATCAAAACTCCATTTGGTTCGAACTAGCCCTTGCAACTCAAAAACCCCAAATAAGAACTGAAGTCCTTGATTTTAGGAGGTTGGACTTCAGCAGGCTGAGGGAACAGGTCAGGGAAAAGTTATCTGGAGTAGACAATTTGGATGGGGTGGAAGAGTGATGAGGCAATAGAGGGGGCCGTTCTCAAGGCATCTAAGTTATGCATGAGAATGGCAACCAAAAGGAACAAGTTCAAGAGACCATTATGGCTCTCAACAAAGGTCAAGAAACTGGTGGGTGCCAAAAAAAAAAAAAAAAGGCCTTCTGCAAGTACAAAGAAAAGCAGTGGGAGGAAGAATATGTGGAATATTTACTGAGAAATAAGGAGGCAAAGTGGACGGTTAGGGAGGCAAAAACAGACACTGAGCTGCATATTGCAGGAGGGGTCAAGGATGGAGAAAAACATTTTTTCCACTATATTAGGGGAAAAAAAGAAAGACATGAGGGGGAATCATTATGCTATTGTGAGGGTAGGATGATAGAAGAGGATGGGCAGCCATCATTAATTTTTTTTGCTCAGTCTTCACCAGGGAGGAATGTGGGCCCTTGCCTAAAAGTGGCATCAAAGTGATCGATAATGGCGTCCTGGAGATGAGGCAGTCAGTATGACAAGGTCCAGAAAGGGCTGGCGACCCTAAAGACAGACAAGGCCCTGGCACCACATGGGATGCATCTAAGGATATTCAAGAGAACTGGCAGCGGAACTGGCTGAACCCCAGTAGGGTTATTCAACCACTCACTATGGACGGGATAGTTCTGAAGGACTGGAGGGTGGTAGATGTCACTCTGCTCCATAAGGGAAGGGACAAGAAACAATGGGGAACTACAGATCTGTCAGTCTGACCTCCATCATAGGGAAGCTGATGGAGTCACTGGTCAAAGAAGACCTTGTGGACTACCTAGAGATCAATGGGCTTTAGAATAGTAAACAACAAGGGTTTGTGGCAGGAAGGTCCTATCAGACAAACCTAATAATTTTCTCTGACTGAGTAATGAGGGAATTGGATGAGGCCATGCCATAGATTTGCTCTATTTCGACTTCAGCAAAGGTTTTAACTCGGTGCCCCATAGATGCTTGCTGATGGAGATGGAGAATCTGGGTGCAGCTAAGGACATACATAACTGGGTAGAAAACGGGCTAAAGGGTAAGCAGCAGAGGATTTTGGTCAATGGGGTCAAATAAGAAGAGAAGGAGGTCACAAGTGGAGTGCCACAGGGATCTGTCCTGGGTCAGTGACATTGGAGAAGGTATACGGGGGCAGATTGTGTCTCTTCGCAGATGACATTAAGCTCTGTGGTAGGATGGATAACGATGAGGGAATCAGGGAACTGTAGTGACTTACAAAAGCTAGAGGGATGGTCTAAGGTTTGGCAGCTGAAATTTATCGCCAATAAGTGCAACGTATGCACCTAGGAAATAAGAACTCCAGGACAGAGTATTGGATGAGTGGAGTGAGAGATTTATTTATTTATTGAAATGTTTCACCAGGAGGGCACACTGAGCAACAAGTTGCTCGTCTTACGGTGCAACCTGGGGAAAAGGAGTTACATAGGGTTGTGAAGGATGGTCAGATATACAATAGTATGTAGGTAGTACAAACAGTACAACAATGTAAGATTATGCAACAGTTGGAACACAAGGTAAAGTACAATAAACAATAGTGTAACTTGGATAAATTACAATACATATCCAAAAATGCACAAAAGAACTTATAAACATACAAAACAGTAATAAAGTGACAGAACCATTTATAGTGCATGAGTGTATCAGGAGCAGGCTCGAGGTAGTACGCAAGTGCTGTTGCAGTAAAAAGGAAGGGATAGGATGTGCTCACAGATGACCCAGAAAGGCAGGTAGAGAAGAGAGGAGAGACAAGAAGTGAACATGAGGAGAGGGGCAGCCTTTTCCTGATTACCCCTACCAGATGTTGAGAACCCTGCCAGGGGGATTAGGGTAGGAAGGCAGAAACTGGGGGTAGGTATTAAGGAGAGTTAAAGCAGGAACACCTGAGGGAGAGGTAATTGTGTAGGGTGGAGGTAAAGGAGTAGCTGGAGGAGGAGTGTCGTATTTCAGAGGGGAGTGAATTCCAGATTTTAGGGAAGCGATAGGCGAAACCAGTCTGACCGATGAGGGTGGAGTGGTGAGGGACCGTCAAGGTGCCAGCGTCATTTGATCTGAGAGAGTGGTGGGGGGGAGGTGGAGTGGAGAAAGAGGATGAGAGATAAGTGGGGAGCACTCCGAACCAGAATTTGGAGGTTAGTTTGGCACAGTGTGAGGTGCGTCTGTGAGACAGTGGAAGGATGGTAAAAGAGCAATAGAGATCACAGTGGTGGGAGCCAGAAGGGGAGTTGAGAGCAAAGCGGCAGAAGGAGTTAAAGAGAGTGTCCAACTTGGTCAGGGAAGATTTGGGAGCAGCACCTTACAGTACGTCACAGTAGTCAAAGATTTAGCACTACAGCTGAGGAACGTGACCTAGAAGTTACCATCAGTAACTCCCTCAATAAATCAAGCCACTGTAACAAGGCCTATGGTAAGGTTAGTAGAATGCTGGGGTGTATAGGGAGGGGTAATTTTTGTTAGTTAGTTAGTTAGTTATGTAACCCCCCTACAAATGGGGGTTCCTGAAAAGTCTTCCTTGAGCTTGCTTAAATGCTCACTGCCAGGCTGGTGTCCTGCGTTTTAGCAGTTTAAATGTATTGCCAGAGAGTGCCTGTATAGCCTCTGTCTTTTGTCTCTTTAAGAGCTGCCTGGATTGCAGTCATAACTAATCTGACAGGGAGCTCTGCTAGAAGGTGCACTTGTTTGCTGATCATTTATTAGAATAGTAATAATACTGCAGTTTGTCTAACCTGCCTTCTTTGCAGCATAGACATTTCTGTTTATCTCCACCATCTTGGTTCTGGACTGCTGAAATGGGCAAGCAATGTGAGAAGGCAGTAAAGAAGGCTGGGGGGATACTGGGATGCATAGGAAGAGGCATCAATAATAGAAAACAGGAAGTTGTTATCCCTCTGTACAGACAGTTGGTGAGACCCCATCTGGAGTACTGTGTGCAGTTCTGGAGACCCCATCTCCGCAAAGACACAGACAGAGTGGAGGCTGTCAGAGGAGAGCAGCCAAAATGGTGCAGGGTCTGCACCAGAAGACATCTGAAGAAAGACTAAAGGAGCTTAATATGTATACCCTTGAGGAAAGAAGGGAGAGAGGGGACATGATAGAAACTGTCAAGTACCTCAAGGGAATCAACAAAGTCCAAGAGGGTAGCATCTTTCAGAAAAAGAGATGTGCAAGAACAAGGGGGCACAATTTGAAGATAGAGGGGGGACGGCTCAGAGATAATATGAGGAAGTATTTCTTCATGGAGAGGGCTGTGGATGCATGGAACAGCCTCCCTGAGGAGGTCGTGGAGTCAAGAACAGTGGGGGAATTCAAGAATGCATGGGACAGACATAAGGCAGTCCTAGTGGGGGGTAGGAGGAAGTAAGCTGTTGGTTAACTAGGATCTGCAGCTTATCTGTTAGGTAGGAAAATGGGCAGACTAGGTGGGCCAAGCAGTCCTTATCTGCCATCAAATTCTATGTTTCTATGTAATCGGTACCTCTGGGGACTCTAAAATGGAGCCTGTCCCCAGGGGCTTTGTGGGAGCAAAATTCTGTAGGAATTGTAGTTTTTGCATTTTGGTGCCTAAATGAACCTAGAGGGGAAGCCCTTGTTGTGACTGACAGAGGAATCAGCCAGCCGAACCTTTCGGATCCTGGGGAAAGTCCCAGACTGCTTGCAGTTTCAGTCAGTCTGAATTGGAACGTGAAAGTGGTAATAGCTTGAATGATTCAAGTCGCAGCCCCTGTGTAATTCGCGCAGGAGAACTGTGAAAGGGCTGAGTTTTGGCCTGCCTGTCTGCCTGCTGTCCCTGAGAGGGAAACTGAAGTTTATTCAGACTGAATCCGAATTGTGAGGACGTTTTAAGCCACAGAACTGTGACCAAGCTTTAACCTGAAGAAGACCGAAGATTTGTTGAATGAGACCGGCCTGTCAGGATTTCCAGCCACCTTTGAACTCCCGGTTTCTGCAGAGACTCTGCAATTGCGACCGGATAGCAGTCTGCCTGGTACAGTAGAATTTTTTACATGTAAATGTGCTGTGTGCTGTTAGTGGGTCGCGATTTGGTTCCTCTCTGTGTGCTGAACTGTGTTCTGCTTGCTGGAAGATGTATCCAGCTCCCACGGACTGAATCCATATTCATCTCCATTGGGCCTGGGCTTTGCCACACTGGCCCAGCCAGACTAACCGCTGCACAGAGAAAACCATCGAAGAGAGACCTGCCTGGAGATCAGCCCCCTGATCACGCTCTGAACAGGAACGATGCCTCGGTGATTCATGTGGGCCCTGATTCTCCTGGCACTCCAGTTCAACAACCTGCTGTCTCGATTTTGTCCTGCCTGTGTCCTGTATCGGGTATTATGGGTAAACATCAGGGTAGCTCCCTGCAACAACAGCTAAATCTAAAGTATTGTCATCTGATTGCTTTGTTGTCTTTTCTGTCACGAACTGAGCCCTCCGGCTCTAGATTACAAATAGTGTGTGTTGTGCATGTTGCTTTCTTCCATCACAGGGCCCCAACAAGCTGCGAGCTGGCCTAGCCCAGGCAACTTTCCTGGCTAGCCCACCATCTTCCTACCTGGGTACCCAGAGTGTGTGACTGTGCAGGAACTCTGAAGTGCATGCATAACCATCTGATTGATATAGCCTTTAAGCAAATCAACCTGATTACACCCCTCCCTTGTTTAAGTCCCCTGAATAAATCAGATCCAACTCTTTTTGCATTTAACCTGACTGTGGTCCCAGTTTGTGCCAAGAGTACTGTACTGTTGCTATTTGCTGTGCATAACTTTGTTTTACATGGGGTCCCCAGAGTCGAACTAGAGGAACCAGCCCTGGTGGTAAGTGCAAACAGTGTGGGTAATTGCATGATGAATAAGTTTCATTGTGAAAGTGATTATTGTATATTGTTCAGGCCACTAGAAGGGAAAGAGGGGTTTACAGTGTCCCGGAGGGCTGTGCCCAGGTTAGCCTGACCACTAACAACCCTGACCTCCGGGTGGAGGCACCCGTTCCAGTACCCAGGCCCCTTAACCTGCTACTAGCCAAGCAGGCAGGGGTACTAGCCCTTGGGATAGTGCCACCTAGGGGTTACAGTTAGTTAAAAAGTTTAACCAGGAAATACATACTGAGCTCATAACAACTCGTTTCCAGATGTGTCCTGAGGGAGAGGAGAGAAGGAGATAGATAAGCAACATAATTATTAAACTACAAGAAGGCAAAAATAATGACAAAGAATTATAAACAGAATCATAATATTAGAGTCAATTTAGTAATGAATGACATTGGAAAAAAATAACAGAACCGGCCAGGTGGCGCAGAGTGCTGAGGCGCTGAACGCCACACCTCTCGCTATGCCAGAGACCCAGGTTCGGGAATGAGCCGGGGTTATCGGAGGTTGGCTGGGGGGAGGTGGGAGCTGGATCGAGCAACCGGGAGGCAGCTCTCCTCTCCTCTCCTAAGGAGGGTCCCTGTCGCTCCTGCCGCATGATCACCACCGGGTGGAGGTCTGGTGACAGTGTAGGTCAGGATGCAGCATGCACTGGGGAGGGTGTCATGGGTCTGCAGCGTGCACATGCCTCCATACATTCATGCGCAGCCTCAACCAGGATGAGAAAAAACAGGTGAAAAATGGTGCAGACCCGCAGGATGACGCCTGTCCCCTGCAGGTTCCCCACTCGGCCAGCTGGGCAACTCCATGCCATCAAGGTGAGTCCCAGTGGATGTCGGGGTGATGGGGCTGGGTGAACAGGTAGAAGGGGGCCAGTCAGCACAGGGGGTCCATAAACAGATAAGAAAAAAAAGAAAGAAGGGGAAAAAGAAGAGAAACAGCATGAACAGGGTAAAACTAGAAAAGGGGGTAAGAATAGGACAACTAGTACAAGTAATGAGGGGAAAAAAATGGAAAAGGTCATAGACAGTTGCAGGAAGGATAATAAATATCATAAAGAAGAGACTTCAGGGAGGGAGGAAGGAGAAGAAGCAGAATGAATAGAAAGGGAAGGGGAGGACCAAAGTTTAGGAAAGCATTAAGAAAAAGCAGCTTGACCAATAGATGTTCTAGATGGAACAGACAGAGAATGGGAAGTAGTGTTGCAGAGAGGGTAGGGGAAGAAGGAGGAGATAAGAGGGATATGAGATATGCGAGAAGGGTGCCAAACCAGAATCTGGATAAAAGAGAGACACAATGGGAAAGGTGCCTAGCTTCAAGAGGGGGAGAGAAAGGGTTGAGTAAAGAGAGCAGTGGTGAGTGCGAGGTGAGCAACCTAAAGCAAAATGACAGAAAGAATAAAAAAGGGGGTCCAGTCTGGCAAGGGAGGATTTAGGGGCAGTACTGTAGACTAAGTCACCGTAGTCAAAGATTGTAAGGATAATTTTTGATATGATTTCTCAGCGGGCAGGAAGAAAAAATTACTCACCATAGTAATCTTGTTTCTTCAAAGGGATCACTTATTATGATTAAACTGATGCAGTCAGCCTCCTCTGTTGAACTGCCCGGAGAGACAGAATGCTATGCAAATGGTAGAACTCTAATTGCCTTGTGCCAGTTTTAAACTGCTCCCCTAGTAACTGCTGCACTCTGAGTGCTTCAGATTTTTACAGAGCCTAGCTGGGTATAAGACCATATAGCCAATCTTTACATCATAAAGAAAAAAGTACCCCCTAAAATCACAAGTCTCCAGGGGACAGGCCTAAACAAGACCACTAGAAAATCCAACTGGTTTAAAGGGCGAGTCTCTAACCTAGCGTATACATAACACTAAAGCAAAGATGCAGAACAAAATTCCCTCGACTTTTTTTTTTTTTAAGGTTCTAGTAGGGGAGGCAGGGTGGGTGCTTTAATCATAATGAGTGATTCCTTTGAAGAAACAAGATTACTATGATGAGTAATTTTTTCTTCTAACCTCAGGAATTACTCATTATGATCAAACTGATGCAGACTACCAAGCAGTACCTTTGGAGGGTGGGCAGAGAACCCTTTTTGGGAAACAGGTTCTGCAGAACTGCTGTACCAAACCTGGCATCACTTCTGGATTGTAGATCCAGGCTGTAGTGCTTTGTGAAAGTGTGCAGTTTTCCATGTAGCTGCTTTGCAGATTTCTAGTAGTGGGACATCCCTTGAAGCTGTCACTGATGCGGCTTTACCCCTGGTGGAATGTGCCCTTAGGCCCAGGGGTGCCTGTTTACCCACTTTACTGTAACAAAACTGAATACATGCTACTATCCAGCGAGCAACTGTATGTTTTGTGGCAGCTCTACCCGTTCCCACTTCGCCATAAGTGCGGAAGAGCTGTGTCTGTCCTGGTCTGTACACCTTGCTTCTGTCAATGTAATGGCTAACTGCCCTCTTGACATCAAGGCAGTGAAGTTTTCTTTTGGGAGAACTGGAGTTCTCTGAAAAGAAAACAGGTAGAGTCATGAACTGATTCAGATGAAAATCAGATACCACTTTGGGAAGAAATTTCCCATTGGTCCTGAGGACCACCTTATCCCTGTGGAATGAAATGTAGTCCACATCTGTACACAGGGCTTGCAGTTCACTGATCCTCCTGGAAGAGGTGATAGCCACCAGGAACACAGTTTTCCATGTGACATACTTCAAGTCTGCAGTTGCCATGGGTTCAAATGGTGGTTCCATCAACTTGCCAATGCAGATGTTTAAATTCCAGGTCGGGACTGGTTCCCTCAGAGGAGGGTGAAGGAGGCTAAGCCCCATGAAATATTTCCAGAAAACTGGGTGAGAGGCCATGGACATCTCCCTACCAGCTGACATGTAAGACGAGACTGAAGCCAGGTGGACCTTAAGGGTTGAGGGCTTCAATCCTAATATGTGCAGGTGTGTCAGGTAATCCAGTAGAACAGCAAGGTCAGTCCTGGAGGGATCAGTACCCTTACCTGAACATGAAATGGAGAACCTCTTCCACTTAGAGGAATACGTTTTCCTAGTGGAAAGCTTTCTGGAGCCCCTAAGCACTGTCATGACTTCCTCTGACAGCTTGAGGTTAGCAAACTGTAGGTCCTCAAGAATCAGGTCTTGAGCCTCTGTGACTTGAGGCTATGATACAGGAACCTGCCCTGGGAGGTAGTCAGCAGATTGTTCCTCCTGGGATAGAGAACTGGGGAGGCCACTGACAGCGAGTACCAGTGCTGCCTCACCCAGTCTGGTGCCACCAGTATCATTGTTGCTGGTTAGGACCTTAATTTGACTAGGGTCCCGAGAATCATTGGGAAAGGAGGGAAGGCATACACAAAATTCCCTGACCAATCCACGGCCATTGTATCCAGGGAAACTGTACCCCTGTGAGGGGGCCTGCAGCAGTACAGAGGCAATTGGTGACTTTCTGCAGAGGCAAAAAATCCACTTCTGGAGTGCCCCATCTTCTGAAGACTGCACTGAGGATCTGAGGGTTCAGTGACCACTCATGGTGGTCCTGACTGATCCTGCTGAGAGACTTTGCCAGTACATTGTCCTTCCCTGGAAGGTGTATGGCTGATAAGAGATACCTGCATGGAGTATGCCAGGGACCACAGCTTCACTGACTGAGTGCAAAGTGGGGTGGACCTGGTTCCTCCTAATTTGCTGATGTAGTGCATGGTTGTGGTGTTGTCTGTCCTGACCTGCACCACCTTGTTTTTCAGATGCAGAGCAAAAGCCCATCGAGCCGGGTACACTGCCCTGAGCTCCAGCAGATTTATGTGCATCAGGAACTTTTGAGGGGATCATGTGCCACTTGCTGTGTAATCTAGCATGTGTACCCCCAACCCAGAAGGGAATTATCTGCTGTGAGAATCAGTGAGGGATGCTGCTTTAGAAAGGGTATGCCTACACTGAGGTTGTGTTTTTCCAGCCACCACTGAAGTGCCTTTAGTAGGCTGTGGGTGACTGGAACCAGTTTGGACAGTGGGTCTGTCCTTTGTGACCAGTACTGTCTCAAGTGAAACTGGATGTCTCTCACCTGAAATCTGGAACCTGGCACCACTATGGTGGCAGCTGCCATGTGTCCCAGTAGTCTAAGGAATTCCCTGGCTGGTTTGGGATTGCCCAGCCTGAAGGAACTTGCAACCTCTAGGATGTTGTCCATCCTGTCCTGGGGTAGGAAAGCTCTGCCCAGGCTAGTGTCCAGCTTTGCTCCAATGAAATCCAGCACTTGTACTGGGTTCTTGCTGTGATTTCTGCTCGTTTATGAGGAAACCTAAGGATTCCAGTGTGGATTTTGTAAGTACCAGTGACTGCCTTGTGTGTTGTAGGGACTGGCCTACAACGAACCAGTTGTCCAGGTTGGGGAAGACCGTCACACCTTGTTTTCTCAGGTACTCGACTACCACTGCTAGCCATTTTGAGAATGCCCTTGGTGTAGAAGTCAGACAGAATGGGAGTGCTGTGAACTGGTAGTGACCTGAGGCTAGTCTGAACCAGGGGTGTCGGCAGGCATACGCATTGTACTCAGCAGAGTACAGTAAAAAAAATCAGGCGGGGCAACAAAAAGAGGAAAGCAAGGACATTGTGCCTGTGTCTTGCTGAGTTCTTTTGCCTTTGTTGTTCGCTATGGGGCACTCATGCTACCAGCCAAATACACAAACAAGAGCAACTTATCAGGCAGGCAGAACATGGGTCACCAGTATAGCATGAGGTGAGGCGCCGGTGCCTCAGTCCTCAGTGCCACCAGGCTGGCCAAAATAAATGCAAATACAAATGAGTCGGCCGGATCCTAGAAGACACGTGAGTATAACAAGTTAACATTTAATTTGAGGTAAAAACCTCACAGTGAACCATAGATCCCTCAGTTCACGGAACCGTAAAGGAACTGCAAAGAAATTATAAAAACAATAAACTACTAATAATCTATATCAAACTAACTTATAAGGCAATCTAAAATTAATAACTTAAAATGGTACTTATCGACCAAATTAAAGGATTTGATGCAAGTTGAAGGAGAGTTCTCCAGGACGTCTTCACTGGCAGGCGGGGTAAAGAATTTGAAGCACTCAGAGTGAAGCAAGTACTAGGGCAGCAGTTTAAAACTGGCATGAGCCACCAGCCCAGTGGTCTAGAGGGTTGAAGTGCTGTGCCTTACCTCGCACCACACCAGCGACCTGTGTTCGGAAATGGGCATGGGTCACCAGAAGTTGACAGGGGGGAGGAGATGGATTGAGCATCCGATGGACTGCTCTCCATCTATGGAGAGGAGGGCAAGTAGCACTTGCTGCACATCTAACCCCTGGCAGAGGTTGGGGGCTTGGTGCTACGCCACTACAAGCAAGGGATGTGGACGCTCGGCATATGCCTGACGGGGATGCGCATGGAAGCACCCTACTAAGCGTCATTGCATGCTGAGCGTCGCGGGGAAGCGGAGGCAGAAAAAGACTTGGTGGCTGGTCATGGCTTACTTTGACTTGAGGTGACACCCGACCGGATCCTGTCTGGCGGGTGAGTGATGGACTCCACTTGGCCCATCATGGGGAGGTAAACCATGGGAGAGTGCAGAGGGTGAGGGCCTGAAGAAGCAAAGCACAGGGATGACGGCCAGAAGAATAGCCAACCAGGGCCAGGGAAGGAGAGAAAAGAGGTAGCAAAAAAAAAAATTAAAAATTGGCACGAGCCAATGAGGGTTCTATCATTTGCATAGCATTCCATCTCTCTGGGCAGTTCAACACAGGAGGCTGTCTGCATTAGTTTAATCATAATGAGTGATTCCTGGGGTTAGCAGCGGAATACTCGCTTTATTCTTATATAAAGCACATAGCTTAGGGTAAGGCTTACAGTGAATTGCATCAATATGCACGGAGAAATCTAGATACTGATCAAGGAAAACCCAGAGGTCCTTAAAGCAGGAAATGTCTTCAATCTTAGCACCATCAAGGGTATTAAATAGTGGGAGAGAAGTAAGTTTGGTGAATAGGTAATGATAGCAAGAGGAAGGAGGTAAAGCTACACCTTTATTGATCTTTAGTGAGGCCACACCTGGAGTACTGTGCCCAGTTCTTGAGTCCTCACCTCAAGAAGGATAGGGACAGGTTGGAGATGGTGTAGCGCAAGGTAACAAAAATGATTCGGGGCCAGCAGGGCAAGTCTTACGAGGAGCACCTCAAGGCACTGAACATGTACTCACTGGAAACCAGAAAGGAAAGAGGAGATATGATAAGAGATCTTCAAGTTCCTACAAGGAATAAGCAAGGTGAACTGCGAGAAACTATTTAGCTTGAATGCTAGCTCGAGGTCATGAAGGCATCAGTGGAAATTGATAGAAGGGAGGTTCAGGAGGGACATGAGGGAGTATTATTTTACAGAAAGGGTAGTAGAACCATAGAATAGTCTACCGGCCAAAGTGTGAATGCTAAACAGTTGATGGTTTCAAGAACGGTTAGGATAGAGTGAAGGGTATAGTGGTCTCGCAGGGCGACAGAATCGGGAAGAAGAATGGAGACAGGAAGGGGAGAGAACCCTGGATGAAGAGTAGGTCCAAGGGCTAGATAGGGAACTCAGGCAGACTGGATGGACCATGGTCTTTTTCTGCTGTCACCGTTTTTGTTTCTACATAACACTTTTAAGGAACTGCCTGCCTTATTGGGCCTTCCATGGCCATAGCCATCAAGACTTCTAAGGCTGACACTACATTTTCTGACTTATACTGTAAAGTTGGAATTGACTGATACACATGCCCAAATTAAAGTGTGTTGTTTTTCAATTTTGACCTAAGAGGGACAGTCAGGGGGGAAAAGGGGAGGGGGTAACCCAGTATGTCAGGGATGTGATAAGAGCGGTGGAGGGTAAAGAGGGAAAGGGATCTGCTGAGATCCTTTGGGTCACTTTGGACAGGAGGGAGGGAGGGAGGGACAATAAGGATAGAAGTGGTCTACAGACCACCACATCAGGGTGTGGATAAGGAAATGGCAAGGGACATACAGGAGAAGGCGAGTAAAGGGGAGATTCTAGTGGTTGGGGACTTGAACCTACCTGACTTGGACTGGCAAATACCATCGGCCACATCAGATAGGAGCAGGGATTTGTTAGAATCCTTGCAGGATGCATTTCTACACCAACTAGTAAATGAACCCACTAGAGGGGAGGCTACGCTGGACGTTGTCGTGACCAACGGGGTTAACGTGGGGTGGAGGTGGAGGAAAACTTGGGAGACAGTGACCACTGGCTGGTCAGGTTCTCCATCCAGACAGAGTCAGAACTGAGCAGGTCGGCCACCAAGGTACTGGACTTCAGGAGGGCAAATTCTGGGAGAATGAAGAACACCTTACAGAGGGAACTAGAAGGAACTCAAAACCTAGGGGAGGTAGAGCAGCTTTGGGGGCAATAAAGGGTGGAATCCTGAAGACCACAGAGCAATGCATACACAAAATTAGCAAACACAAAAGGGGGAGGAAACCTCTATGGTACACAGTGCGGATTAGGGAGGCCATCAGAGAGAAAAGAAAAGTGTTCAAAGCTTACGAATTGTGTCATAAGGGTTAGAGGAAAAGATGGTCTACAAGGAAAAACTCAGAGTAGTGGGAAGGACCATTAGAAAGGCAAAATCATGTATGGAGGAGAAAATAGCTAGGGAGGTGAAAAGGGGGCACAAAAGATTTTTTAGGTATGTGAGTGATAGAAGGCAAAGTAGGCAAGGGACTCCAAGACTTCAGGGGGAGGGTGGGGTAATGGTAGAAGGGGATGTGGAGAAGGCAACTCTGCTAAATGAATATTTCACATCAGTTTTCACAGTCGAAAAGGAAGGCAGAGGGCCTGCATTAACTAGTAGGGAGGAGGGCGGCAAGGAGGTGGACACAATTCCCTTCACGGAGATGAGGGTGTTGGAGGAGCTTGAAAAAATAAAAATCGACAAAGCCATGGGACCAGATCAGGTGTATCCAAGGGTACTTATGGAGTTAAGGGAGGAGTTTGGGGGGGCCTCTCACCAAACTGTTTAATCTATCCCCAGAATTGGGGAGGGTCCCAGGTAACTGGAAGCAGGCGGAGGTGGTACCCCTTTACAAGGGAGGGAGAAAGGATGAGCCAAGCAACTAATGCCCAATCAGTCTCACCTCTGTGGCAAGCAAGCTAATGGAAGCTGTCATAAAGGAGAGACTGGTAAGGCACCTAGAGGAAGAAGGGCTACTGGATGACAACCAACATGGATTCGTGGGTGGTAGGTCATGTCAGACCAACCAGACTGAATTCTCTGAGGGTATAATGGAAGTGTATGACTGGGGGGGGAGAGGTGGATGTGTCCTGCCTGGATTTTAGGAAGGCATTTGACTCCCTCCCACATAGAAGGTTGGTAAGCAAGTTGGGTAGCTTAGGCATGGGGCTAAACTCACAAAATGGGTGGAGGATTGGTTAGGAGGGAGGATGCAGACAGTGGTTGTCAATGGAAGGCACTGCAGAGAGCTAGGGGTGATAAGTGGGCTACCACAAGGATCGGTGTTGGTTCCCATACTGTTCAATGTGTACGTGGGAGACCTGGCAGAGGGTCTAAACAGAAAGGTGTGTCTGTTCGTGGATGACACGAAAGTTGTAACAGAGTGGACACTCCGAAGGGGGGGGGTGAAGAAAATGAGGCAGGATCTAGCCAGGCTGGAGGATTGGGCAGAAAAGTGGCAAATGCAATTCAATGCAAAAAAGTGCAAAATACTGCACATAGGACGGAATACTCCTAGGCCTAATCACTGTCTTGGGGGGAGGGGAGACACTGCAGGCCATGGAACAAGAAAGAGACCTGGGGATTTGGATCACTGACAATCTTAAGGTTAGGTACTAGTGTGAACAAGCGGCTAGTAAAGCAACAAGAATACTGGCATGCACTGTGAGGGGCTTCACAAGTAGGAGGAGGAAGGGAGGTGATCATGCCATTATAAAAAGCACTGGTCAAACTACAGCTGGAATATGGGGTTCAGTTCTGGAGGCCCCACTTGCAGGGTGACAGGGACTGGCTGGAAAGAGTCCAAAGAAGGGTGACCAGAATGGTCCAAGGGATGCAAGGAAGGCCATATGAGAAGAGGCTGGAGGAGCTGAGTCCGTAGTCGCTGGAGATGAGAAGGGAAAGGGGAGACATGGCTGAGACCTTCAAATACATGAAGGGAATAAATAAGGTAAAAGGGGATAGCATCTTAAAACTAAGTGAAAATGAAAAGAAAACCACCAGAGGTCACTCACTCGAACTGAAAGGGGCAGATGTTGGGGGGACATAAGGAGGTGTTAATTCTCACAAAGGGTTGTAGGACCATGGAACAGGTTGCCGGAATGGGTTGTGGAAGTAGCTATGGTGGGAAAATTCAAGAGAGCATGGGATATCTACATGGGACTTGACCGGGGAGGTGAAGGAGGGTAGGGGGGTGGGAGGTAAAAAAGGTGTGGGGGGGATAGGTCTCTCAGGCAGATTAGATGGGCTGAATGGTCTTTTTCTGACAACAGGATTCTATGGTTCTATGAAGTATCCGTTTTTAAGAGTTGTCATGGTTCTGGATATGACCCAGCACTGATCTGTGATAAACACTCCAAGTTTATTTGTCTAAGTCTAGCTAATGCTTATTAAAATGTGCCTTTTTTTTTGGTTATGTAACTGCAGTATGGGACAGAACAGTTATCCACACAAACTGTACAAGTAGAATGGACTCAATCCATTTGACATGTCGGCCTCACACACTGCTGTGCAGACTGATATGGACATTTTCAGGAGTGGTTGAGATTTCTGTGCGACTATATTTTGTTTTCAAATTTTGATGGGCGACTGGATGATCCCCTGTCCAAGGCGTAAATCAGTTTGGGAAACTTGATTAGCAGTATTTGTCAATCAAAAAAATGTCGATTAGCAATCAGCCAGGTTTGAGGAGCAATTTCATAAAATGGTTATTTTTATCTATAGGATACAGTTCAGCAGAGTAAACGTGGGGAAAAAAGTGTAAAACTGCAAGATAAACTACCAGAATTTTGCACCTTTTACCACTACTACAGGAAAAAGTACTGCAATTCGGAAATGTTTACTGCAGTGCAACAAATCGGATGATTAGCAACTTATTTTATTTACTTATTCTTTGGTCACCGGGTACGTGCACTGATCCTGGGAACTGTTTTCAGGCATGACCCGAGCCAGCTAGTGGCAGTGAATAATACATAGTTATTTACAGGTAATAATCACAATACAGGTAATAGGTACATACAGTAGCATTTACAGGTAGTGGGCACAATTACAGGTACAGTACAGGTAATAGGTACATACAATAGTGTTTACAGGCAGTAGTCACAAATACAGTACAGGTAATAGGTACATACAGTAGTGTTTACAGGTAGTCACAAATACAGTACAGGTAATAGGTACATGCAGTAGTGTTTACAGGTAATAGTTACACATACAGGTACAGTACAGGTAATAGGTACATACAATAGTGCTTACAGGCAGTAGTCAAATACAGTACAGGTAACAGGTACATACAATAGTGCTTACAGGCAGTAGTCAAATACAGTACAGGTAATAGGTACGTACAGTAGTGTTTACAGGTAGTCACAAATACAGTACAGGTAATAGGTACATGCAGTAGTGTTTACAGGTAATAGTTACACATACAGGTACAGTACAGGTAATAGGTACATACAATAGTGTTTACAGGCAGTAGTCACAAATACAGTACAGGTAATAGGTACATACAGTAGTGTGTACAGGTAGTAGTCACAAATACAGTACAGGAAATAGGTACATGCAGTAGTGTTTACAGGTGGTAGTCACCAATACAGTACAGGAAATAGGTACATGCAGTAGTGTTTACAGGTAGTAGTCACACATACAGTACAGGTAATAGGTACATGCAGTAGTGTTTACAGGTAGTAGTCACAAATACAGGTACAGTACAGGTAATAGGTATACATAAAGTAGTGTTAACAGGTAGTCACAAATACAGGTAGAGTACATGTAATAGGTACTGTACATACAGTCATGTTTACAGGCAATAGTCACAAATACAGTACAGGTAATAGGTACATACAGTAGTGTTTACAGGTAGTCACAAATACAGTACAGATAATATGTACATGCAGTAGTGTTTACAGGTAGTAGTCACACATACAGTACAGGTAATAGGTACATGCAGTAGTGTTTACAGGTAGTAGTCACAAATACAGGTACAGCACCGGTAATAGGTATACATAAAGTAGTGTTAACAAGTAGTAGTCACAAACACAGGTAGAGTACATGTAATAGGTACTGTACATACAGTCATGTTTACAGGCAATAGTCACAAATACAGTACAGGTAATAGGTACATACAGTAGTATTAACAGGTAGTCACAAATACAGGTACAGTACATGTAATAGGTACATACTGTCATGTTTACAGGTAGTAGTCACAAATACAGGTATAATACAGGTAATAGGTACACACAGTCATGTTTACAGGTAGTAGTCACAAATACAGGTACAGTACAGGTAATAGGTACATCCAGTAGTGTTTACAGGTAGTAGTCACAATTACAGGTACAGTACAGGTAATAGGTACCTACAGTAGTGTTTACAGGTAGTAGTCACAAATACTGGTACAATACAGGCAAAAGGTACCTACAGTAGTGTTTACAGGTAGTAGTCACAAATACTGGTACAGTACAGGCAATAGGTACCTACAGTAGTGTTTACAGGTAGTAGTCACAAATACAGGTACAGTACAGGCAATAGATACATACAGGAGGTAGAAGATTTGGTTTGCTGGCCAAGGCACCTAGCTTCACCTGAGCTCTTTCCTTCTAAGACTGCTTGAAAGGCAGAGTAGAGAAACTTACCAGAGCAAGGGAGAAGGATTAAGACTTAGTTTGGCTAAGCAGATTTACTGTGTGGTGGTGTTTTTATTTTTTACTCACAGGGATTGCTACTGTTTGTTGCTAACATTTCATTGCTTTATTTTTCTCTGATTCAAATTGTTGTTGCTGGTATACCTTCTTCTGCATTATTACAAGGTGTGCCTACAGGTGTGTGCTAACAGATTACTGCTGTAATCTTCTGATTCAAATTGTCTTTGCAAGGTATATCTTCTGTTACTGCTTTATTTTTCTCTGGAGCAAAGTGTTTACATAGGTATATCTTCTCTGAAATTACTGTATTACAGGTGGAGCTTACATTTTGTGACTTTTTATCATTGGGCTAAGCAAAATTACTGTTTGACACTGTGTTTTATTTTATTCTTGTTTGTTGAAAAGGTTTGTTGTCTCAGAGGTGTTTCAGTCTCCTTCTCCATTGAAGGAGCTAATTCCTTTTCACTCCCACAGCTTTTCCAAAGGATTAGGTGGTGTACATGTGAAATTGGAGCTGGCAAACTGTCAGTAATTTCCAACAGAAAGAAGGGTTAAAAAGTCAGATTAGTTGATATCTTGGAGGTAGAAGATTTGGTTTGCTGGCCAAGGCACCTAGCTTCACCTGAGCTCTTTCCTTCTAAGACTGCTTGAAAGGCAGTAGAGAAACTTACCAGAGCAAGGAGAAGGATTAAGACTTAGTTTGGCTAAGCAGATTTACTGTGTGGTGGTGTTTTTATTTTTTACTCACAGGATTGCTACTGTTTGTTGCTAACATTTCATTGCTTTATTTTTTCTCTGATTCAAATTGTTGTTGCTGGTATACCTTCTTCTGCATTATTACAAGGTGTGCCTACAGGTGTGTGCTAACAGATTACTGCTGTAATCTTCTGATTCAAATTGTCTTTTGCAAGGTATATCTTCTGTTACTGCTTTATTGTTCTCTGGAGCAAAGTGTTTCTTACAGGGTATATCTTCTCTGAAATTATTGTATTACAGGTGGAGCTTACATTTTTGTGACTTTTTTATCATTGGGCTAAGCAAAATTACTGTTTGACACTGTGTTTTATTTTATTCTTGTTTGTTGAAAAGGTTTGTTGTCTCAGAGGTGTTTCAGTCTCCTTCTCACATTGAAGGAGCTAATTGCTTTTCCTCCCACAGCTTTTCCAAAGGATTAGGTGTGTATGTGGGGGTGGAGCTGGCAAACTGTCAGTAATTTCCAACAGAAAGAAGGGTTAAAAAGTCAGATTAGTTGATATCTTGGAGGTAGAAGATTTGGTTTGCTGGCCAAGGCACCTAGCTTCACCTGAGCTCTTTCCTTCTAAGACTGCTTGAAAGGCAGAGTAGAGAAACTTACCAGAGCAAGGGAGAAGGATTAAGACTTAGTTTGGCTAAGCAGATTTACAATATGGTGGTGTTTTATTTTTTACTCACAGGGATTGCTACTGTTTGTTGCTAACATTTCATTGCTTTATTTTTCTCTGATTCAAATTGTTGTTGCTGGTATACCTTCTTCTGCATTATTACAAGGTGTGCCTACAGGTGTGTGCTAACAGATTACTGCTGTAATCTTCTGATTCAAATTGTCTTTGCAAGGTATATCTTCTGTTACTGCTTTATTGTTCTCTGAGCAAAGTGTTTCTTACAGGGTATATCTTCTCTGAAATTATTACAGGTGGTGCTTTATAGGTTTACAGTTTTATTTAACATTAGGATAAGCTTTCAGGGTTACTGCATTTGTTGTTGACTGATTGTTTCTGCTCTTACCTCCTTGTTCTTTCGTCCGTGGTTGTTCTTTTTAGGCAGGGGAAGGGCCCAGCACCCACCCCATCCCCACCCACCCCACGCTACACTCCTTTTATAGGGTACCACAGTTGTGACATTTCCTGTGGCAGAGCAGGAAGGGGCGGATCAGTGGGGCCTCCACAAGGTGATCTCATTTACAGGGCACTAGTAATTTAACTTGTTATAACAAGTTAAATAAAGCACAATTAAACCATTACTTGCATTTTTTTTTTCCTTCTAATTACTCTGACTAGGTTACAAACCCAGCAACTTATTTGGAATGGATTTCATTAACTGCAGGTACTGTGGAACAATTTTCAGAAGGACATTCTTACAGGATTTAGACACTGTCCTACATGCTGGGCCTTTGGAGATCTTAGGTCTCAGCTCCGGGCAGCATGGGCAGAGATTGCACGCCTCAAATTTCATATTGAAGAGGAAATACATTATAAGAACCACCCGCCATTTCCCCAGCATCCAACAGAAAAACCTCAACCGCAGAGGGTAGTTGGTCCAGGAGGTTGGCAGGTGGTTAGGAGGAGCAAATCAGGTGCCCCATCACTCTCTGCTCTCCAACACATTACGTCCAAAAACCATATAAACACTACAAACAGGTATCTGCCTCTATCTCTGAAATCAAATAAAGAGGCAGAAGACACTGCAGAGCAGGACACTGCGGCACAGGAGCTAACACAACAATACTCACCCAAATCAGGAACCAAAACTAAACAAGCACAAAGGAAATCCAAAAAACTTCTGATCATAGGAGACTCCATGATTCGGGGAGTTGATACCCATCTCCAGCCAGGGGTGATGGTCAGATGTCTCCCAGGTACATCAGCATGGAGAGACACTGACCACATTGCTAAAAATTGTTCACAAAGCAGGAGAAAACATTGATGTCCTAGTACACATAGGGACTAATGATCTCACCAGCCGGTCAGTTGTGGAGACCAAGGAACACCTGACTAGGCTGGGTGACAAACTATCATCTATTTAGTCCGGCATCTCCTTCTCTGAGATCCTGCCAGTCTGGGAGAGGGGAGCAGATGGACGGAAGGTCAGAGAAGGGGAGATAGGGGAGCTAAACACGTGGCTCAAGGACTGGTGCCAGGAAAAGGACACAGATTTGTAGGAACTGGCAACAGTTCTGGGAGCGAAAGTTCTTTAAATTTGATGGACTGCATCTGACTAAAGAGGAGTCAGTGCATTGGGGCAGAAGTTTGACGTCTTTGCAGAATATTTAAACTAGCAAATGGGAGAGGGTGCAGCACCCCATCGTTGAATGGGAAGAACACCCCTCCCCTCAGCTAGTGGTCAAACTGGAATTCAGCGTGTTTGCCGCTCATTTGCATCACCAGTAAGAAAAAGGTTTGTCTCCCATATGATGCACAGGGGTAATGCCAAACCTCACCCAACAACTAACACACCAAAATCTGGCCAATGGAAAATCATGTACACAATGCTCACAGCCTGGGAAATAAGATCCCAGACCTGCAGGCAATAATGTCAGAGGCTAAACTGGACATAGTAGCAATTAGTGAGGCGTGGTTTACCAGTAACCACACTTAGGAGACTTCAGTACCTGGCTATGTATTGTTCAGAAGAGACCGAGGTGCAAAAAGGGGGAGGAGTGGCCTGTATGTTAATGAAAATATCAAAGCTACAGAAATTCAGAATACACATAAGGAGCCAGAAGAACTGTGGGTCACCCTGGAAACAGGAAATGGGACAGCCATAAGAACTGGGGTTGTCTACAGGCCCCCAGACCAGAGGAGGACATAGACACATTACTGTTAGAAGATATACAAAACATGACAGCTAAAGGGAGGTTCTGATAATGGAGACTTCAACATGCCAGATACAGATTGGTCAATACCAGCAGGAACATCTGCCAGAACTAGACTCATAGTGGATTCCCTGCAGGGGGCCTCAAACAACTGGTACAGCAACCCACAAGAGACAGGGCTATCCTAGATCTAGTACTAACAAAGAAGGGATCACAGATCTCCAGGTAGAAGGTCACCTGGGGCCGAGTGACCATCACATGGTATGGTTCAATTTGGCTACTACATCTAAATCATCCCATTCCAAGGCAAAAATATGGGACTTCAGAGGAGCTGACTTTGATAAGATGGCCAACAGAGTTAAGCTAGCCCTGGCAAAAGAAACACAGGTGAGGAGGTACAGGCAAAGTGGGCAAGCATTAAGGATACAATACTTGAAGCAACATCCCATTGTGTTAGACAGGAAAGGAAGTGCAAAGAAGAAGGAAACCACTTTGGTTCTCAAATACAGTAGCAGAAAAGGTCAGAGCCAAAAGGCTGGCCTTCAGAAAAATATAAGGGAACACAGCGGGATGAAGATAGGGGCATACCAAACTGCCCTAAGGGAAGCAGGTAAGGCAGTAAGGCAGGCAAAGTCCCAAACTGAGGAAACACTAGCACTAACAGTAAAAGAAGGTGACAAGACTTTCTATAGATACATTAGTGAAAGGAGAAAGTCCAGAGGGTAGTGCTAAGCTTAATGGAGAAAAGGGAGCATGTGAGGAGGAGGACCCTGTAAAGGCATCTATCCTAAATAGATACTTTTGCTCAGTATTTACTGAAGAGAAGGTAGGGCAGGGCCCACAGCTCAGCATCATGGACACAGGGGGAGGGAGGTGAGCACTACTTCCTTCACAAAAGAAAGGGTCCTACAAGAGCTTGCTAAGCTCAGGGTGGATAAGGCAATGGGACCTGATGGCATACATCCCAGGGTACTTAAGGAGCTAAAGGAGGAACTAGCAGAGCCATTAGCAGAATTGTTTAGTGAGTCTCTGAGCACAGGAGAGGTCCCAGAAGACTGGAGAAGGGCTCATGTGATCCCACTCCACAAGAGTGGTAGCAGGGAGGAGGGGGAACTACAGACCGGTCAGTCTTACCTCAGTAGTGGGCAAGATTATGGAAGCACTCCTAAGGAAAGGATAGTGCAACACCTGGAATCCATAGGGGCACAGGATCCAAGACAGCATGGGTTTACAAAAGGAAGGTCCTGTCAAACTAATCTCATAGATTTCTTTGACTGGGTAACCAGAGTGGTGGACCAAGGGGGAGCAGTTGATGTCGCCTACCTTGACTTCAGCAAAGCTTTTGACACTGTTCCACATAGAAGATTGATAAATAAGCTAGGTAGGCTCGGGGTGGGTCAGAAGTTGGTCAACTGGGTGGCAAACTGGTTGACTGGCAGAAAACAGAGTGGTGGTAAATGGTATACAGTCAGAAGAGATGCAAGTCACAAGTGGGTACCTCAGGGATCAGTCCTGGGCCAGTCCTATTCAACATCTTCATTAGTGACCTCTGAGATGGACTAGAGGGTAAGGCTTGTCTGTTTGCAGATGACACCAAGATCTGCAACAGAGTAGATGATCCAGATGGGGTGGGCAGAATGAGAAGAGATCTGGATAAACTAGCAGAATGGTCAGAAGAGTGGCAACTGGGATTTAATGCAAAGAAGTGCAAAATCATGCACATAGGGAAGAGAAACCCTGAAGCCACTTATAGGCTGGAGGGTTGCTAGCAGTCACAAAGGAAGAAGAGACTTGGGCATCATCATCACTGATGACCTGAAATCATCCAAGCAGACCTCTAAAGCAGTAGGTAAGGCTAGGGGGTGTTAGGGTGTATTAGTAGGGAGTATCACAAGTCGTAAGAGGGGTAATAATCCCTCTGTACAAGACATTGGTTAGGCCCCATCTGGAGGCTACTGTGTGCAGTATTGAGGCCACACCTTCACAAGGACATTAACCAAATTGAGGCAGTCCAGAGAAGGGCAACCAAAATGGTGCAGGGACTGCATCAGAAGACATATGAGGACATTAACGGAGCTCAATATGTATACCCTTGAGCAAAGGAGGAGAGAGGTGATATGATCGAGACATTTAAACACCTTAAGGGCATAAACAAGGTGAAAGAGTCTAACATGTTTAAATATAAGAAAAATAGCAGGACAAGAGGACACAGCATGAGATTAGAGGGGGGCCGATTAAGGGGGAATGTGAGGAAATTCTTTTTCACAGAAAGGGTGGTGGATGCATGGAATGGCTTACCACAAGAAGTGGTGGCTATGAATACAGTGCAGGGCTTCAAACAGGCATGGGATAGGCATAAGGGAGCAATACAAATGACTATGAATAGATAGGCCACTGACATAGCAAAGGCCGATGGCACATTTATAAGGTAGAAAAAGAAATGGGCAGACTGGATGGGCCTTGCGGTCCTTATCTGCCGTCAACTTCTATGTTTCTATGTTTCTATGTTTCTATGTTTCTATGTTTCAGTAGTGTTTACAGGTAGTAGTCGCTAATACAGGTACAGTACAGGTAATAGGTACCTACAGTAGTATTTACAGGTAGTAGTCGCAAATACAGGTACAGTACAGGTAGTAGGTACCTACAGTAGTGTTTATAGGCAGTAGTCACAAGTACAGGTGCAGTACAGGTAGTAGGTAACTACAGTAGTGCTTACAGGCAGTCACAAATACAGGTACAGTACAGGTAATAGGTAACTACAGCAGTGCTTACAGGCAGTAGTCACAAATACAGGTACAGTACAGGTAATAGGTAACTACAGTAGTGTTTACAGGCAGTAGTCACACATACAGGTACAGTACAGGTAATTGGTAACTACAGTAGTGTTTACAGGCAGTAGTCACAAATACAGGTACAGTACAGGTAACAGGTACCTACAGTAGTGTTTACAGGCAGTAGTCGCAGATACAGGTACAGTACAGGTAACAGGTAACTACAGTAGTGGTCACTATAATGGTACAGAGAAGTAGTAACTGCAATGTACATTAAAGTATACAAGCTGATTTAATTTGTATATAGGCAAACAGTGCATAACTTGGATAAAAGTTGCAACAGCAAATAAAAAAGATGCCTCCTTGGAGGGAGGGACAAGGGGAGATAGGAAGAGTGAAAACTGCCAAAGAAGCACTACAGGCAGGGTGAGTGCTAGTGAGAGGGGCAATTGCATTTGTATTTGTCTTCTGCTAATTAGGGCTGCACTTCATTAGCAAATTGCATTTTTGAGGTAGCAAATTGCTATGTGAACCCACTTATTTTATGCCTTGCACAACTGGAGTGGGATACTCAGAAGGGCTGCGCATGGCGTAACACAGTTGCGCCATGCGCAACCCACTGATACCCCGACACGATATTCAGAAGGGAAAGTATGGCACAAATCCCGGCGCGCCTGTGGGCACATCAGTAATGTGGCGCGGGCGCGCATGGGTGGCGTGCCCATGCATACTCCACACATCCCAGGATGTGCTGAGCAGATGCAGGCGCAACCCCTACCTGCGCCGACACACAGTTGAGCAAAAAAACAGGAGAACAGCGCTGGCCACCCACAGGTGAGCCTGCCATATTGCAGGGCGCAACACGGCAGCTGCCAGCTGTGGGTGGCCACCTGAGCTCCGGTGGCACCGTCCGTCGTGGTAGCGTCCCCCCCATGCCCGATCGCGGACATAAGTATTAAAATAAAACGTCCTATATCCCTGATGGTCCAGTGGACCGCTTCCGGCCCGATCGCGGGCATAGGTATGAAATCTAAACGTCCTATATCCCTGGTGGTCCAGTGGACCGCTTCCAGCCCAATCGCGGGCATAAGTATAATATTTAAATGTCCAAACCAACCCTGGTGGTCCAGCAGTACACCCCCACTCACCCACTGAGCCCCACCACCGTTCCCCACGGTCAGCGACGGCGGTAGCTCCCCACCTACAAGCTGCCCAGCCACCGCCAACTGACTGCTACCAGTACAGCATGTACCCATTGGTCCACAGCATGGGCCAATGAGCGTGCAGACCGTCTCATACTACAGTCCAGATATGAATGACTCCATTCACATATCTGCTATATTCTCTACACAATCTGCATACACGCTGTCAACCAATAGCGGCTGGTAACTATGCACTGATCATCAGCGGCGACAGGGCAACAAGTGAGCTGCTACTAAACAAACTGAGAAGGCCAGTGGTGAGAACTAAATGAAATCTTGAAGGACCCGCGGATCTCAGGAATGGTTTAAACGTTTAAGTACTCTATGACCAAGCGATCAAAAACTGCGGTGCGGGGGGGAGGCGTCGGTCCCGCGCTGGCTGCTGCCTGGCAGGGCGCCAGGCGCAAGTCGCCGGGGATCGGCGCATCTGCATGCAAATGGGGCCATAATGACATGCTAATGGCTCCATTTGCGCCTTGCATGCATTATGGCCCCATTTGCATGTCCACTGCTGAATATCACTGTTGATGCACCTAACGTAACGGCACTTGCGCTAGCGCATCCCCCTGCTCCTCTCTGGCCACTTGCGCTGGTGCAATGCCACTGCGCCATGCATAATGCAGGTGGCCACAGTTCCATATTCAACGGTGCTGAGCCATGGCACAGTACCGTTGAATATCACCCAGTCCACGCCCTGGCGCATCCCAGTTGCGCTGCGCCTGGCTTGGGCCCCTTCCAGGCGCAGTTCTCAATATCCCACCCCTGGTGTATATTTTTTTATTCACTTAAAAAGTTTTCACCTGGAGAGCCTACTGACTGAAGAACAGTTCAGGGTACAGCTTAGGGGTGTGTGACTACCTTATCCTGAATATTCTATTCGAGCCCCAAATATTCAGGTACTTGGCACTCATATTCAAATATTCAAGGGATGTAATTAAAAAAACAAGGGGGAAAAAAAAATCAGTCCCCCACCCTTCTGCCCAGCTCAAATCCTCAAATACAAGCCCCCACATCCCCCACCCTCTGTTAGGAAAGCCAACCCACTTCCTCCCCCCAGCTCCCACAATTTGATATTTTAAGTAGGTAAAAGTCCCACGATGGGCGACCAGAACAACACACGCATCTCCAGCCTCAGCCATCACCTAAGTGCTTATAGAAAACAAATCCACCTCCCCCTCCTGGCTGGCAGCATACATCAATGCCCACCTACCCTCGCAGCACCCACTTCTTGCACGCATCTTACTTTCATAACAAGAAGGCAAACAGCACAAGCCCGACCCCCTCCATGGCTGGCCGGCTGCTACAGAATGAAAGCACTCCTGCGCATGCTCACTCTGTATAGTGAAATGATCAGCTGATCCTTTCACTATACAGAGAAAGCCTGCACAGGAGCACTTTCATTCTGCAGCAGGCGGACGGCCGTGGAGGAGGGCAGGTTTGTGCCAGTCACCTTCTTGTTTTGAAAGTAAGATGCATGCAAGAATTGAGTGCTGGGTACTGAAGGGTAATTGGTTTTCTTTAAGTATAAACAAGAGCTAAGATGGCAGCCGGCCATGGAGGTGAGTGGGTTTTGCCAGTTGCCTGCCGTGGGAGTTTTTATTACATAAAATATCAAATTATGGGTGTTGGGCAGTGGGGTTCGGTTACTAACAGTTGGGGGGGGGGGAACAGAGGGCTTGTATTTAAGATTTGGGCTGGGGAGGAGGGTGGGGGCTGTTCCTTTTTCCTTTTTCAATAGTATTTGCTAAATAGGCTAAGGACGAATAGCACCACTATTCCTTATTTGGATCCAAATAATGAACAGCACGTTATCTGTGGGATTTGGGAAATACTATTTGTAACCCCTAGATGGCGCTATCCCAGGGGCTACTACCCCTGCCTGATTTGCCACTAACAGGTTGAGGGGCCTAGATCCAATGGCGGGTGCCTCCACCCAGAGGTCAGGGTTTGCAATAGTTAAACTAACTTGGTCACAGCCCTCTGGGACACTGCAACCCCCCTTTCTTCCCACTAGTGGCCCACACAATATATCAGAATTACCTTCACAGTATACACTTACCCCAGGTCTGGTTCCGGCACTGGGACCTCCTGTGAAATGAGATACAGTGCAACAATCACAGTACAGTACTTTAACATAGACAAATACCTCAGGCAGTATAACTTTGCTGAAACAAGCAGCTCTGATTTATTTAGGGGATATAACAAGGACAGGGGAAATCAGGTTAATTAGCTTATCACTTTAATATCTACTCTATGGCTCTGTGCACAGGCCTATCCCTATCAGTTACTGTCCCTGGGTACCCAAGCCCTAGTGGCTAGTCCAAACCGTGGCAGCTGGTAGGGCCCTTTCACACAGAGAAAAAGAGAATTAAACAGTCAGCAGTACAGTAATTCCATTTGGATTTAATGTGGCAATTCAACAGGGAGCGACCCTGAATTAGTACTCACGACCTCCAAATAAGATAGGGTCCTTCAATGTCAGCAGGGCTCACTTGAGGTACACAAACCTCTTCACACATCCATATAAAAGAAAGCACTATACCAGGCAGGCTGCATCTGTATCCGATCGTAATTACTGCACAATACCGGGAGAACACACAGCAGATTCAGTTCCTGACAGACCGAGTGTAATTTTCAGCAATTCCTCCAGTCTTCTACAGGGTGAGCCTGGTTTCTACTCTTCAGAGATCCTTTGATTCTTTTCACAGGACGGATTCAGTCCTAACAAGCTGCAGACCGGAACTCTGGGCCTTACACATGTTTTTTGACTAAAACTGCACACTGAAAAAGCACAGGGCTCCTTCCTTCTTCACTGCCAAAGCTCAACTCAAACTCCAACCGACAAAACCGGGCACTTCCTTTGAGTTCCTCCCAGTTCTTGACTGGATTGGCTGTCACTCACAATAGACTGCTGCTGTTGGTCCAAAAAGGTGCTGAAGTCTAAACTACATCTCCCAGAGTCACTGCCCATACAATCCTCTTGTGGCTGGCTCAGATTATGAGTCCAAGTTCTGATTAGTCCAAGGCACCATTTTAGAGCTAGCTACCCCACACTGATTGGTCCAGTTCAGCAGTTCAAAACTAGAATGGGAACTAGCAGACACAGTTCTGACTGCAAAGAAAGCAGGTTAGACAAACTGTAATTTCATTATTACTCTAAATAATTTCTGGCAAACAGTTACATCTGTCAGATAGGTTCCTTTGCACTCTAGTGACTGCAAAATGAAGTGAATTGGCAGCAGCTTGAGTGGTACTCAATCAAAGAAACACACAGTCCCCATACAAACTAATTATGTCTGCAAGCAGACAGCTCTTAAAGAGACAGTACCAGAGGTTCTAAAACACTCACTAATAAATGGCTTAAATGCCAAACACCATTCAGGCTTGGAGCATTCAAGCAAGCTCCTGGAAGTCTTTTGGGAACCCCCATTTGCAGAGGTTACACCCTTCCTGGCCTGGGAAAGCTTGACACATCGCGTCAAGTACCCCATAAGTTTCAACTGCAACCATATACATTTGCATTAGGCTCGCACATGTAATCATCAGTCAATATATCATTTTACCAAGAACACATTTCTGAAAACATTGCAGTACGTCACTCTTACACAGTATTACATACACATTGTACCATAACTCAAGTTATTACCTCTTGTACATGAAACCTGAAGAGAGGGGCCCTTCCTATCAGTTACCTTGGGGCTGGATGGGGCAAGGCACCATACTGAGGGGCAACACAAGTAACTTGGAGTTAGCACTGATGCTCAGTTTGGGCAATAAGCTCGGGACACATACACTCCTTTATGGACAACATTGAGAGGCAAGTCCACAGGCCTCCCAAGTGAATCATAACTGAGGTGCACCACAGGCTTTACAGCTGACCAGTCTTTCTAGGGGAACTGTTATAGTCTCTGCACTCTGAGCCTCATTTTCAGCATTGTCCTCACTTGTCAGGGAGTCTCCATGGGGGTAGAGAGGCTAGAACTTGGGGCACTTTCAGCTCCAGGAGTTACAGTTTCTGAGTCCACAACATTTGGCTCGCATGGAGAGCTTTCGGACACTGGCAGTGGACTGTCAGGGCACTCAAAATACTCTTCTTGTTCGGGTGTATCACCAGTCTGCCCCAATCTATCATTTTCCTCCCCTGAAAGCTCAAACAGTTCAACCATGCACAATGATTCCACTTCATCTGATCTGATGCTTTGCACTTCACTTTCTGGGTACATTGGCTCCAGGGATGAAGCTGGGGGCTTAGACAGTCCAGAAGGCCCAGCTTCATCTCCAGTATTGACTAGGGATTGCCCGAAACAATTGACTCAGTTAGTAAGAAGGATAGTATTCAAAGTCACTCTCACTTTCTTCCGATATGGACTGACAGTCATGCTCAACTGGGACTTGTGGAGGGAACACTTTAACTTTGCTTCTGTAGGTGCAGACTTTCTTGATCTTTTCTTAGCAGCAGCTCTAGTCACTGGTCCAGAGGGGCATCTTCTAGGGGCTCAGACTCAATTAAGATTTGTCCAATGGGCAGTAAATGATTTCTATGCATTGTTTTACATCTTTGAATTATTCTCAGGCCTTACTTTGTACACTGGCAGATCATCTAGTTTGCCCACTACAATGTGAGGGAGATGGTGCCATCTGTCAGCAATCTTGTGCTTGCCATGCAGTCCCAGATTTCTTAGCAATACCCGATCTCCCTCCTGGAGTTCCTGTGCTTTCACCTTTTATCATACCTTTCTTTGTTGGCCAGATTTCTTTTGGCAGCCATGGTTTGAGCCAGTTAGTACGCATGAGTTAGCTGGGCCTTTAACTTTTGCACATACTGTAAATAGTTGTCAGCTTTGAACCCCATCAGAGAGAGACCCCAAAACACACATCTACTGGTAGTCGAGCTTCTCTTCCAAACATCAGGCGGTAGGGGAGAATCCAGTGGCATCACTTTTGGTGCAGTTATAAGCATGTACCAGGGTGCTAATTTGTTGGCTCCATCTAGGCTTGTCCTTTGGGTGCAGGGTGCCTAGCATATCTAGCAAAAGTGCGGTTGAAACGTTCAGGCTGTGGGTCCCCTGGGGTGGTAAGAGTGGTTGTGGACTTTAGCACTCCCCACAGAGAAAGCATCTCTTTCATCAGACGACTCTCAAAGTCTCTCCCTTGATCAGAATGGATTCTTTGTGGAGCCCATAGTGAACAAAAAGTTTTCTACAAGTACTTTGGCCACAGTGGATGCTTTCTGGTCTTTGGTGGGAAAGCTTGGGCATATCTCGTGAAATGGTCAGTGACCACCAGCACATTACTGATATTTCTTTGATCTGACTCCAAACTCAGAAAAATCAATACAGACCAGCTCCATGGGTGCACTGGTGGTGATGTTAACAAGGGGCAGCCCTCTGGGGCAAAGCTTTCCTCTGTAGCAGCGACTACAAGTTCGAATGTGTTGCTCCACATCAGCCCCCATCTTAGGCCAATAGAATCTGGATCTCACCAAGTCAAGTGTTCTGTCTATACCAAGGTGCCCCATGTGGTTGTGCAAGGACCTCAGTACTGAGTCTCGAAAGGCAGTGGGCAGCACTAGTTGTTGTTGTCTACTTGTCCCCTCTGTCTACTGTTTCTCTGTATAACAGTTTATTGATCAGTTTCAACTTAGGACCTTCTTTGTATAACAGTGCAGTTCTCAAATCAGTGGAGCGTAATTTGGACACATCTTTTCCTGCATAGAGGGCTTCTAAAGCTGCTTTGATCATGGGATCGTGGGATTGAGCCCGCGAATACTGTCATTGTCCAGCTGAGGCAGTGCACCAATGTCTATTGCAGAAAAGTGGCAATAAGCAGCAGGTATGCAATTCTCAGAGGCTCCCAAGCAATCCACCATGCAGTCCACTGCGTCCGTGGACATTTGTTCCCCCTGTCAAACTTCCGGCAGAGTGCCGAATGTCAGGTTCTGCCAATCGACCCAATCATTCTGGGGAACAGGCCTCCGGAGAGAGCATCAGCATCTATGTGGTTCAGACCTGCTCGGTATTCGAGAGCATAGTCATATGTAGATAATGCAGAAAGCCACCTATGGCCAGTGGCATCCAACCTAGCTGAGGTCTGCACATAGGTCAAAGGATTATTGTCAGTTTTTACTAGTATTTTAGCCCCATACAAGTACTCATGGAATTGGTCAACAATAGCCCACTTCAAAGCTAGGAACTCTAACTTATGTACAGGATAGTTCTTTTCGGATGGGGTCAGGCTTTTACTGGCAAAGGCCACTGGTCTCAGGCCATTCTCGTGCTCTTGGTACAACACAGCCCCCAACCCTTGCAAGCTAGCATCAGTGTGCAGGACGTAAGGTTTTCTTGGATCGGCATAGGCCAGCACTGGAGCATGGGTAAGTTGATTTATGATCTCATGAAAAGCAGTCTCACAATCAGGAGTCCAGCGGGCCCCAAATACTTCACTCGGATGAAAATACACTCTTTCAGTCTTGAGGGACGCTGACTTTTGGTATTTTTTTGTGGGTTGGGGATACCCTTGGTAGGTTAAGTAAAGAGGCGGATCACTCTTGAATAGTCCTTGATAAGCGCCGATAATAACCACAGAATCCCAGGAATCTTTGCAGTTCTTTTAGATTTTTGGGCTGTGGCCAGGTGGTCAAGGCCTCAACTTTACTTGGGTCGGTCTCTATTCCCTCGTGGATACTATGTGTCCCACATACTTTACTGATGTTTGAAAGAATTGACACTTATCAATGGACAGTTTAAGGCCAAAGTCCTCCAGTCGGTCCAATACCTTAAATAATCTGCTCTCATGTTCCTCCAGTGAGCTGCCAAACACAATAACATCATCTAGGTATACCAGGCACTCTAGTAAGTTCATGTCCCCCACTGCACGCTCCATCAATCGTTGAAAAGTGGCTGGGGCACCTGAAATCCCTTGAGGCATCCTCATGAATTCATAGAAGCCAAGCGGACAGATAAAGGCCGTCTTCTCCCGGTCCTCTGGGGCCATCGGGATCTGGTAGTACCCACTGCGGAGATCCAGCACAGAGAACCACTTGCTCCCGTTTAGGCAGTCCAAAGCATCCTGAATGTGGGCATTGTGTACTGATCAGGATAGTCCTCGTTTAAGGTGCGATAATCCACACACATCCTTACTGTTCCATTCTTTTCCTCACTACCACAATGGGGAAGCATGAGGCTTCTGGATTCTTGTATTACACCAGCAGCTAACATCTCTTGCAGATGTCGTCTCACATCATCTATGTCAGCAGGTGCCAGGCGTCGAGACCTCTCACGAAATGGTCTTTCGTCATGCAGCCGGATATTGTGCTCAGCTCCTTGCACGCATCCTACATCCCATTCCTTTAAAGAAAACACCTGGTCTCTCTGGGCAAGCTTCTCACTGATCCTCACTTTCCATTCAGCTGGCAGCGGGGAGTCGCGAAATCAAACAAGTCAGGCGTTACTCTGTCATTCTTCCTCGAACTCTTGCTGCTGGGTAGCACTGCAGTGTCTGCACAATGCACATTAGCCAGGATGCAACCTCTGTTTACTCGAATGTCTCTTTCAGACACATTATGAACTTGGACCATTACCCTTCTGGCATAAGCATGGGCTCTAGCGGGCAAAATACTAGGCTTGACCAGCAGTCCCTCTGGCAATTTTCCATCGCCTGGTGCATCAACATTAATATTTTATTCTTAACATCCTTTCTGATACGGACCTCTCCCTGTAAGGTACACTGGGCATTTGGCGCCAGGATCAGAGACTCAGGATCCTTCTTCCATACAATTCCGACCGGTTCCTCTGGTTCTGTTTTTCAGCATCTCTCTGTGCCTCATAGGCCTTCTTAATTAAAGCCGAACTCTTAAAGCTCTACTAGTCTTTGACCCCTGTTTTTCATAACACAACTGTGCCAGCCTTCCGAACATATGAGCATTTGTTCCAATCAACAAGGGACACCATCATACAGTCCAGTGGGGGGACACACTAAGGCTAGGGTCTCTACTTGTTCGGCCACTCCAGCCACGGAGGTGGGAAAGACAGCCAAATTCGGATATACCGGAATAGGGGTAGGCAGCCTCCTCATAACCCCCATACATGCAGTCCTTCTAATGGTTGTAAGGGCACGTCTGACAAATGCTTCTGATACCAATCCTGGAACATAATTGTCACTTGGGAGCCACTGTCTAATACAGCTCTTGTAGACACTCCATTCACCTTACAGTGGTCTCCATGGAGGGACCCACTATTCTGGACCAGTCTGGAGAGGCGGTAGTGGGGCCTGGGCAACTGACCTTCACAAAAGGGCGTGAATTAGCATTTTGGTGCCCTCACTGGGATCATGTTGTGCACCTCTTAACCACTGATTTCTTCTCGAAGCTCTCCTTGTAGCCTATATGCAACTTTGTCAGTGCCTTTTGGGGACTGGCATTCCCTTTCATGTGCCCATCTTTCCCACAATTATAGCAAAACATACTTTCTGGAGTTTGAGCTGGCCAGGCGCCACTGGGAGCCAGGGCGGGGTATTACTAACTGGAAACCTGGGTGCCATCTCTGTCTGCGGCGTGATAAGCATTTGGAGACATCTCGTCAGTTTCTCCACTTCCATGGTCAAGGAATTGAGTTTGGAGCTGTTATCAGCAGGAGATACATGGGTGGGTACCCCCACCCCCATAGCAGATGCAGTCGGATATAGGTCAGGACCCGTACTTGCAGGCGTGGCCTTCATAAAGGGACTGTTTTTGAATTCCCGGATCTCTCTCAACAGTTAGCCCCATTGTGGCATATCTTTTTCCTTGTCAGAGCACTCATTGACTGTCAACCTCTGCCCTGAACTTCACTTGATGGGTCACCCTCAGTCACTCGGTCGTAGCCACAGCTGTTGGTGCAGGTACCTCCCGAGGTCGCCTTTTCTCAACTCCTCGATTTCTCTCATTAACTCATCATAGGAGGGTGGGGATTCCAGTCGATTTGCCAGGCGTAACTGAAGCAACAGCAGTTCTGAGAGGGGCAGACTTAAGGATTCTGTCCAGTCTGGTTCGGTCCAGTTCAATCGCTGGCAAACTACCCCTTTCTGAGGCATTCTTGCAACAATTTTTCCACGAGAGACATACACAGACAACAACTCCCCTTGGTACTGTTGTGCATTTCTTACTCTCCACCATAGGTCCTCATCAGAATCTGGGCTCCCATACACATTCTCCAAGGCCTCAAGATAGGCCTGTGCAGTCGCTTCAGGGTTACTGGCCTGCTTAGCACGGATGGTAGCCAGGGCAGGACCTCGGAGGCTCTCACTAACCCTCTTTCTTTTAGCCTTCCGAGGCATTGCCATTCTAGCACTGGGGGCAACATAGTCTATCCAGGTCTCCCAGTCATCCTCCCCTTGGGGGTGGGGAGGGTGCCAGAAGAAGATCCTCAACCTTCGGTAAGAGTCGTGACTAATGGCAGGTGCAGAAATAGGAGTCTGCATTGGTTCAGCCACCATTACGGGCACTGGAGCAGGAGAGGGTGTTGGGGAGGAACACCCCAGGTGGCAAGAATAGTTTCTTCAAGTCCTCCACAGTTTCCCCTCTCCCAGCAACCATTCAGCAAATTTCTCCTCAAAGTTTCAGATAGTGGTGGGGGCTGATTCCCCAGGTCTTTACTGTCCTTAGTTATCCTCTCCAAGCAGTGAGGGCTCCCTCTGGGGTAATGGTCTGTGGCACTTTGGAGCTATCTATGGGATCTTAAACTCTACTAGGGGCCAGGAAAGTGTGGGTGAGCAGATTAGCATGCCGACCCCACCACCACAGGGTTTTGTAAACCTTCCACCTTGGAAAGTACTCCCTGCACAGTGTCCGTATTGATACCAGGGGATGTCCAGGATAAGCATAGCATTTTGGAGTCGATCTCCTCCCAGTACACACTCCACCAGCGTGCACAGCCACTTCGTCGGGTACCCATTTTTCTTAACAGTGGTTCAGAATATGGCCACTAGAGGACACACAATCCCAGCGGTGAGCCTCAAGATGTAACCCCTAGATGGCGCTATCCCAGGGGCTACTACCCTGCCTGATTTGCCACTAACAGGTTGAGGGGCCTAGATCCAATGGCGGTGCCTCCACCCAGAGGTCAGGGTTTGCAATAGTTAAACTAACTTGGTCACAGCCCTCTGGGACACTGCAACCCCTTTCTTCCCACTAGTGGCCCACACAATATATCAGAATTACCTTCACAGTATACACTTACCCCAGGTCTGGTTCCGCACTGGGACCTCCTGTGAAATGAGATACAGTGCAACAATCACAGTACAGTACTTTTAACATAGACAAATACCTCAGGCAGTATAACTTTGCTGAAACAAGCAAATCTGATTTATTTAGAGGGATATAACAAGGACAGGGGAAATCAGGTTAATTAGCTTATCACTTTAATAATCTACCTATGGCTCTGTGCACAGGCCTATCCCTATCAGTTACTGTCCCTGGTACCCAAGCCCTAGTGGCTAGTCCAAACCGTGGCAGCTGGTAGGGCCCTTTCACACAGAGAAAAGAGAATTAAACAGTCAGCAGTACAGTAATTCCATTTGGATTTAATGTGGCAATTCAACAGAGGCGACCCTGAATTAGTACTCACGACCTCCAAATAAGATAGGGTCCTTCAATGTCAGCAGGGCTCACTTGAGGTACACAAACCTCTTCACACATCCATATAAAAGAAAGCACTATACCAGGCAGGCTGCATCTGTATCCCGATCGCAATACTGCACAATACCCGGAGAACACACAGCAGATTCAGTTCCTGACAGACCAGTGTAATTTTCAGCAATTCCTCCAGTCTTCTACAGGGTGAGCCTGGTTTCTACTCTTCAGAGATCCTTTGATTCTTTTCATAGGACAGATTCAGTCCTAACAAGCTGCAGACCGGAACTCTGGGCCTTACACATGTTTTTGACTAAAACTGCACACTGAAAAGCACAGGGCTCCTTCCTTCTTCACTGCCAAAGCTCAACTCAAACTCCAACCGACAAAACCGGGCACTTCCTTTGAGTTCCTCCCAGTTCTTGACTGGATTGGCTGTCACTCACAATAGACTGCTGCTGTTGGTCCAAAAGGTGCTGAAGTCTAAACTACATCTCCCAGAGTCACTGCCCATACAATCCTCTTGTGGCTGGCTCAGATTATGAGTCCAAGTTCTGATTCGTCCAAGGCACCATTTTAGAGCTAGCTCCACACTGATTGGTCCAGTTCAGCAGTTCAAAACTAGAATGGGGAACTAGCAGACACAGTTCTGACTGCAAAGAAAGCAGGTTAGACAAACTGTAATTTCATTATTACTCTAAATAATTTCTGGCAAACAGTTACATCTGTCAGATAGGTTCCTTTGCACTCCTAGTGACTGCAAAATGAAGTGAATTGGCAGCAGCTTGAGTGGTACTCAATCAAAGAAACACACAGTCCCCATACAAACTAATTATGTCTGCAAGCAGACAGCTCTTAAAGAGACAGTACCAGAGGTTCTAAAACACTCACTGATAAAATGCTAAATGCCAAACACCATTCAGGCTTGGAGCATTCAAGCAAGCTCCTGGAAGTCTTTTGGGAACCCCCATTTGCAGGGGGGTTACATATTCATTACTCACATGTTCCTAGTATAGGGGAAACACAATAAACATAACGGTATAATAAAGTGCTCAAAATAGAAGGCAAAACAGCGGTAGAACATAAAAACATGAGCCGATGTGCAAAAATGAGATACTGTGCAAAACAAGTAGGTGAGCAGATGTCCAGCAGCAAAAGCCAACCATTGCACCGGCCGCCAACAGTGAAAATACATTTGTGGCAGCCATACCACCAGTAAATTAACAAGGCTAGTATGGCTGAGACAGCGATAGCAGGGAAAGAATTTAGATCTGGAAGGAGGAAATGGGGTGAAAGTAGTGAAAGATGATATCTGAACATACAGTATGATTTTAGGAAAGATATCTGATCACTGGCCCACTGAGTTCATTCCCCCAGTCAGCTCAGTAGGACTACCACATGACCCCATTTTTCTCAAAGTACACATTAAGTCGGAGTTTAAAGGCAGACACAGTATCAGTAGAGGATACCTGCTCTGGAAGTCTCTTCCACACATCATGGCTTGTTCTGAGAAATAGTTCTTTCTAGTTACCTTGAATTTTCCTCCATTCTGGGAAACTGTGTGCACTCTTATTTTCTATTTTTTTTTTTTTTAACTTAAAGTTTTATCAAGCAATTATGTCATAAGCCACAAGTACAGAATACATAGGGCCGACGACTTGCACAGATAAAAGCCAATATCTGAGCTGGGCCAGTGGTGTGGAGGGCTGAGGCGTCGAATGTTTTACCTCCTGCCATGCCAGCAACCTGTGTTCATGCCAGCAACCTGTGTTCAGGAACCTACATGGCTTGTTGGGGATAGGAGGGATGGGAGAGGACTGAGCACCCTTTGGACAGCTATCCTCTCCTGGGGAAGGGGTAGCAGCTGTATCACCCCTTGGCTGCCACTGAGTGGAGGCCTAGTGGCAGCGCAGGCAATGAATTGCTCAGGGGCAGGGCTGCAGTTCTGCGAGATATGCATAACTTTGCATTTCTCCATAATGAAGTTAATCTTCACCTCTTGAGCCACTCTACCAGCTTGTCCATGTCTCTCTGCAGCTCATTTATCTCTGCCTGTGATGCAACTGCTGTTCCTACTATGGTGTCATTAACAAACTTGGCAATGGTGAGCTGACATGCCCTAGTAAACAGAAAGAGCTGTGCAAGGACCCATTCAGTTTGCATGTGACTGAGGAGAGACGCCAGACTGGCAACTGCGTAGCTGCTGCACAAGAAGACTGTGCAGCTGTCAGAGGAAAGTGGGAAGCAGAATTCCTGTCTGGGGAGAGAGAGAGAGAGGCATTCTTGTGCTAGCCAACAAGTCACTGACACTGAGCATCACCAGCAAAGAGACTGTGACAGACCAAAAAAGAGGGAGAGGGGGAGAGGTGGGGGGAGAGAGAGAGAGATAGGGAAAGAGTGCAAGATGGACAACCGGGTTGCCTTAGAAGAATCAGTGCAAGCTGCAACTCCCATACCTGGCTTAGTGAGGAAAATTCCCATGCAACAGAACCTTAAGTTAAACAGGCCTTGCCCCTGCAACTGAGGAACTGAACTAACAGTTGGCAAACTAGTTAACAGGATTCAGCCAGCCTGCCAATTGGTTACAAATAACTCCGCCAGAGAAGAGGAGACATTTTTGTAATTGCATGGCCTTTGGGTTTGGAGTTTAACTGCATTCACTGAGAATGGATGCTTGCTTAATTTAAAGTGCACTGGCCAACCACATGCTGCGGCAATTAACCTACACTGGTTCAGCAAAACAACAAACACTGGGAGTGCTCCACGTTAAGACTGGGTGCTCATTCAATGAACAGTGCTACAGCCAGAGTGAAAAAAAAGCACTCCAGCAGCCAGAATGAAATGCAACTTGATTGTGTAAAATCAGCATACATAATGCGCACATCCAGGCTGTTCACATAGTGCATGGTCTTACATAATTAGTGTCAGCCTTAAAAGGGAGGGCTCAGAGGGCCGGCCCACCGGCACAGTGGTTGGATTTCCGCTTGCGACACTGGCGACCGGGTTCGAGGAGCAGACTCGGGTGCGCTGTGTGGCCGGCCGGAGAATGACGAGTGTCCCACAACGGCTCTCCTTCTCTGGGGAGGAGGGGCATGACAGCGAACTTGCCTGAACCCCGCGAGGTTCGGAGGTACAGCAGCCCCGTTCGCAGTGGGGGGTTCAGCCGAGATGTAGTGGATGTTGACGCCAGCGCCTTGACGCCAGGGCGCACACCACACGAGGGGTGAAAAACTGGAGGAAATCAGCCTTCCATCGATGGGAAGACGAGGTACCAGGAGCGTGCTCTCGTGTGTCAACACCCGCCAGACCACCTTGCCCAACTAAATAAATTATGCAGGTGCACGGGCCCCACCTCATTCCCCACCTGGGGTATAACCAGGCGCCTGCGAGCAGGCAAGGCTGGTGATGGGTTGGTGGTTGACAGAGCGATGACTCTCAGGTGCCTCCGAAGGGTCGGAGATGGAGGGCTAGCAGGAGGGAAAACTAGAAAGTAAAAAAAAAAAAAAAAAAAAAGGGAGGGCTCAGAGACTGGCTACACCCCTGAGGAAGAGGTTCTGGCCTTGAAGTGCCGAGGCTCACCATTACAGTCAGGTGTAGCTTGCACATTTGCAAACACTGACTCAGTGACTGGGTACCAGTAACTTGTTGTGCGCTCCCTAGAAAGTTTGAAGGGGAATGCATTGGTACCAGCAGGAAGATAGCAGCACCTCCAGTACAGGAAAGTGACATTAATACTGTATTGCACACTGTGGTATGGGGGCAGGCTGCACTGCAGGGCTGTGCTCAGCAGGGACCTTTTAGTTACAGCCCAGGGACCCAGGGAAGCATTTACTTTGGCTGAGCCCAGCACGACACAAGAAAAGTGGCATGTGTTATTAGACTGGGCCTACAAAAGGCATTGGAAAACCAGTCAGTTATACATGACTACTCCATTTGCTAACATTCCTTTTATCCCTATTAAGGTCCAAGACCCTAAAATACTGTTCCTTCTGTTTGAATTATAGTCTGCTGCCATTTACAGCTTAAGGGCACGCTCATTAAGAAAGAACAGTTACCAGTAACAGTGGATTTTCAAGAGAATCTCCTACATTGGGCTGCAAATTGGAACTGTAAGCCATCTGTGTCAGGACCACCCAGAAATTTTTGTTAGCTGGGAACCACCCACCATGATAACGTCTTAACCACATGATAACCAGAGTCTTTTACATCTGCTTTAAAGACTTATCTGTTTAGTTTAGCATTTGCCGAAGACTGTTAGTTTTGCTGCTCTTTTTATTGTATATTTAAAAAGATAATGTTAATATTTTTTTTGTTTATGTACAAGCGCTTTGGTTTTGGAAAAGTGCTTTTTACAAATAAAGATGACCTTTACTTTTGATTTTGTCTGTGTCTATAAAACATTGGGAGCTCCATTGCTCCTCAGTTCCCTGCTGGAGACGAGCTCAGAAGGCCTCTTACCACTAAGGAACCAGAGAGACCAGTAACAGGCTCACAAGGAGAGGCATGCGACTGGGCAAAAACAAACATAAGGCATTTATGGACACCTCCAGACAAGGCAGTGGACAAACCTGCCAGCAAATACCACAGCAACTGAAAAGGGAGAAAGGTGGGTGTGCTGTGGCCCATGGAGATTCTCCTGAAGATCTACTGTAACTGGTTAAGTAGCTGTTCTGTCTTGATCGAGGATATCACCTTCATTAGGCCACACCTTTGGAAAGATTTCCAAGTAGTACACATGGTAGCCAGGGATGGTGGAACGGATAGTCAGGACAGAAAGTCTTACAGAACAGCAAGACCAAAGCCAGCATATCTCCAGGAGACCGTTTCTACGCTGTAGTGCATAGTGACAGTACGTACAGTGCTCCACGTGGTAGCAGCACATATATCACCTGCAGAAGCATTCTGAAAGCAGGCAACAGAAGGGGCCATACCACATCATGGTTGGCCATGCACAGCACCAGGAAGTTCTTTACCATACTTACGACAACAGAACTCAATACAGAGAGCAAGCCACTTACAGTCACGGGGCACCCCTTTATCCAGGGTTAACGAGACAAAGAGCTGGGATGACTTTCTGCAGTCCACAGTACGAGTGAGATAGAAATGCAGTATTCTATGTACATTAAGTGTATGGAGCAATGCCTCACCCTTGTTAGCATGCTTCGGATAGTATAAAAAGTGTTGCTTTAGACAGTATACAGTATGTGAATGTTAATGTCTGTAACGTGTAGAGTTCGATGGCATATGTTGCATTATGCAGTATGTATTGTATGTCTTTTTATGTCGGGCGTGACTTGAAAAAGGGCTGTGTCCAGTTCACCTCCTGGTAAAAACTAAACTAATCTAAACAAGAAGGTTTATGGTCTAATTCCAAAATAAAATCACAGACCACTTTTGGTAGAAACCATGGATTGGTGCACAAGGACACCCTGTCCTTGCGAAAAATCAAGTAAGGTGGCTCATGCATCAGCCTGAAGTTCGGAAATTTTGTGAGCTGAAGTTATGGTGACTAAAAAACATTTTTCATGAAAGGAAGTATATCTCACAAGTTGCAGCAGGCTCAAATGGAGACAGAGTGAGCTTTTCAAGTGTGAAATTAAGGTCCCAAGGCAGATCTGGTTTATGAATCGGAGGACACAAAGGCAGAATACCTTTAAGAATGTTCAGGACAATTCCAGCTGTGCTTCCATCCACCCATCAAAAGGGGCACTGAAAGCTGAAACAGCAGCTGAGTGCACCTTAATGGATCAAGTCCAGAGACCAGAGTCAGACAGGTACAGGAGGCAGGCCAGTACAGTACTGACAGAACATGTATATGGGTCCTCTGAACAGGAAGCACACCATATTGACAAACACTTCCAGTTTTTCTTTTCACTTTTATTCTGTTTGAGGAAAATACTGACAATTTATGCTCATCCAAGGAACATCACAGATAGTATATCATAAAAGAAAATACATTCTCCTCTCCCCCCGCCAGACTCGCCTCCTCCCGTTCACCTCTCCCCTATCCCCCAGGACCGCTATAAGCTCTGCCGGTGTTCACCCCGGATTGTCCCCCTGCGGTGGGGCAGCTGGGAGGGGCTAACCCCAAGTACCCCTCCGAAGAGTGCTGCGTTATGTAGTCCGGCGGGTGTGGATCCTCGGGCTAGGCTTCCTGGATTTAGCATTCATTTTTGTCCCCTTTAGTGATGGGAGGTGTGGTGTGCAATGACATACGGGCACACGTGCCCATATCCAGCACACCTCCAGGAAAGTACAGTTACATAAGAACTTACCTAACAGTAGATCTTCGAGAGAGGTTCCTGCAGTAGGTCATCACATACAGGACTATGCCCCCTGGCATCAGGACCACATGGCAAACTTTTCCAGCAATGCCTGGCAGGAGACTGTCTACCCAGCGTCATGTGACAGACATCAGCGTGACCCTTTATAGTGGGTGGTCCCCACACCCGCTTTCCAGTTCTCCCGCCAGAGATTCAAGGAGGATGAGACAGGAGAAAGGATGAAATCCTGGCGCCTGATCAGAATAGGCTGAAAGAAATGCATAAACTGGGGGAAGATGGAGAAAAGGTGAACCTACTACAAGGAACCTCTCTCAGATTCTATTGTGACCAATTCTTAAATAACTGTACTACATTACTTCAAGAGGGTTCCTGCAGTAGGTAATCACATATAGGACTGAATCCCAAGCACTCACTCTTGAGAGACCAAGAGAGTCACGGGAGGAGGAGCAACAGAAATAACAGAACAGGACCCGGCCTTAGGACAATAGGCCCTGCAGAACAGCAAGGCCAAACCTGGCCCTATGCCTAGAGGCAATGCCCCGACTGTAATGTTTTGTGAAGGTATGGACCGAACTCCAGGTTACTGCCACACAAATCTCCGCTGCAGAAACATTTCTCAAGAAGGCTGTAGACGCAGCCATACCTCTAGTAGAATGACCTCTGACCTCCCCAAGCAGAGGTTCGTCATACTCCTGATAACAGAAGTGAATGCAGTTAGCAAGCCATTTGGATAGGCACTGCTTAGACACAACTGATCCCAAGGACTTGGGGGCAAAGGAGACAAACAGCTGATCAGACTTTCTGGAATTTTTGGTTTGGTGGACGTAACACCTAAGAATCCTATGTACATCCAGCGTATGAAGAAAAGCCTCACCTTTGTTAGACTGGACAGGGTAGTAAACTGGAAGTTTGACCATCTGATTGAGGGTGAACTTGGAAACCACCTTGGGAAGAAATTTAGGATTTGTCCGCAAGACCACCTGGTCTTTGTGAAAAATCAAATAAGGCTCCTTACACATCAGGGCCTGAAGCTCAGAAATTCTATGAGCAGAAGTAATAGCAACCAAAAATAGTGCCTTACAAGAGATGTAGCGCATATCACAGCTCATCACTGGTTCAAAAGGGGGAAGCGTAAGCTTCTTTAACACAAAGCTCAAATCTCAAGGTGGGGTGGGGTTACGGATGGGAGTTTAAGGTGGAGAATCCCTTTCAAAAAAGTTTTGGAGATCTCCAACTGTGCCACGGGTCCCCCACCACCAACACGTGGTAGGCTGAAATGGCCGACAGGTTAATCTTAACGGAAGAATAAGACAGACCCGAATCAGAGAGGAGCAACAGATACTCCATAATCTGTGGAGCTGAGCACGTAAAGGGATTCCATCCTTTTGACGCCGCCCAAATGAAAAAACACTTACACTTCATAGCACATGTGGATCTGGTGGAGGGTTTCCTCGCCTCCACCAGGACCTGAGCAACCCTGTGGGAGACCCCAAAATGAGACTTTATTATGTCTGAAGGAGCCACGCATGAAGATGCAGGGTCCTGAGCTCCAGATACACCAGCCTACCTTGATCCTGGGTCAACAGGTCATATCGGAGAGGAAGAGGAACTGGGAGTTCCACTGAAAGTTGCTGCAGAAGCGGAAACCAGATTTGTCTCAGCCAGAGAGCAGCTATCAGGATCATCCAGGCTCCCTCTGCCTGGAGCTTTAGAAGCACTCTCTGCAGAATGGGAAAGGAAGGGAAGGCGTACAAGAACCTCCCTGTCCAACAAAGCGCCGTCTCATGCCAGAAAGCACCAGGGTCTGGAACAAGCGAACAGAAGCTGGGAAGCTTTGCGCTGAGTGGGGAGGTGAAGAGATCTAAGTCTGGGCGACCCCATCTCTGAAAGAGAGAGTCTGCTACTTCCTAACTGAGTTCCCATTCATGAGCGAGGGATGAGGTCTGACTAAGGTTGTCTGCCAGGATCTTTTGAATGCCTGGAACGTACACAGCTGTGAGGAACAGGTCGTGCCGAACTGCCCAGTTCCACACCCGCATCACCTCCCTGAACAGGGGGTACGATCGGGTGTCTCCCTGCTTGTTGATGAACCAGACTACTGACATATTGTCTGTCTGGATCAGCAGTGTTCCACTTAACAGGATGGACTAAAGGCCTGGAGGGCATAAAGGACTGCCCTCGTCTCCAGAATACTGATGTGGAGCGACATCGCCAACTGGGACCATGAACCCGGAGTCCGGTGGTCCCCCAGGTGAGCCCCCCAGCCCAGACAGGAAGCGTCTGTAGTGAGGGTCCAAAGAGGTGGGGAACTTCTGAATGGAAGACCCCGGGACAGATTCAGAGGATCTAACCACCAAAGGAGATCCGTCTTGATCGCGCTGGAGACTAGAACTGGATGGTCCAAGTCGTCCAAGTGTTGATCCCATTGGACATGCAAGGTCCACTGGGTGATCCTCATATGCAACCTGGCAGATGGGACAGTGGAGATGGAGGCCACCATCAGGCCCAAGAGGCATAGCAACACTATGGCCAGAAAGAATCTAAAGAGGTCACCAAGTTGACCTGCTCTTGAATAGCCTCCGCCCTGTCCGGAGGAAGGAAGGCTTTGCACTGGACCATGTCTAGGACGGCCCCAATGAACTGCAGGTTCTGAGAGGGGGTAACAGTCAACTTGGGAATGTTGACTGTGATACCCAGAGACGAGAATAGGTCCAACGTGCACGAAAGGGCATCCGGGAGACTGTCCCTGGACAGGCTGTCAAAAGCCAATCGTCCAGGTAAGGGAATACTGCTATACCACAATGGTGCAAGGCCACCACCGCACGGCACTTGGTAAAGACCCGAGGTGCCAAGGAAAGTCCAAAGGGGAGGGCTGTAAACTGGTAGTGCTCCCCCTGGAAGCAGAAATGCAGGAAATGGCGGTGGCCCGGTAACACCAGAATATGCAAGTAAGCATCCTGCATATCCAGTGCTCAAAGCTAATGCTCCTTCTGCAGAAGAGGCAGGAGGCCCTGCAATGCCAGTATGTAAAACCTTTTGTACTTTACAAACAGGTTTAGCCTGCTGAGATCTAAGATCGGTCTGAGGTCGACCGTCTTTTTCGGGACCAAGAAAAAATGGGAGTAAAATCCCTTCCCCCATTTGTGCAGAGGGACTGGCTCTATAGCTGCCTTCTGACTTAAAGCCCGAATTTCCTCCTCGACAAGAGGAACCTGGTGTGGGGAATAATACGAGTGACATGGAGGGGATTCTGGAAGGAACTCCAAGGTGTGCCCTTTTGAAATGCACTGTAGGACCCTTGCGTCTGAGGTTACGTCCCTCCACTCCTGCACGTGGAGGGTGAACCTTCCTCCTACCGGCTCCTTGCCCACAAGCAGAGGAGGGGAAGGGAGTAGCCAGTCAGGAAGCGGATGGTCGAGGGGGACCCCCGGACACTCTGAGATTTTGAGGCAGGGGAGGAGGAAAAGGTGGGACCTGTGGCCTTTCTTTTGCCCTGTCGTCTAGTGAAGGGCTGTTTACTCTGCCTTTTGGTCTGCCTCTGAAAGGGACATTTTTTTTTGAAAGCCCGATCGGTACATAGACCTCATGGACCTCAGAGCATGGCCGCTGTCCTGGAGGCCAGTGATAATGTCTTTGGTGTCCTCTCCAAAAAGGACTGAGCCCCTAAAGGGGGCATCCTGAATTGCAGCCTGGACATCATTAGAGAGGCCAGAGATGCATAGCCAAGCATGTCATTTAACAGACACTGTCGTGGCAGAGGAGTGGGCTACTGCATCCACAGAATCATACGTAGCCCTAAGCGCATGCCTACAATAAATTTTCGTCAGGTGTAAATCCTTAACAAGCTCCTCCTTGAGCTCCAAAGGTTCCATAGCCTGGATACAGGCCTCAAGCTTGGCCATGGTCGCTTTCTGTAATGAGACCATATGCACTACATAGTTGAGGGAGCACGTATCGGAGGAATAAACCTTTTTCCCCGTACTGGTCTAGCTGACATGATTCCTTGTCTTGGGGGGTGCTCATATGTTTAGGGTAGCTGAGCGATCATGGGCAGCAGCTATGACAATGGAATTGGCTTTGGGGTGAGTATCCAAAACCAAAACCCCTTCTGGGCGTGATAAATCTAGTCCGCCTTCTCAGGGATGGCTGCTATGGAGTGGGGCAGCTGCCAGATGGTACTGGTGAGGTCTTCATGAGGGGCTGTCCGGGGGGGGGGGACAGGGATAGAAGAAACTGTCTCAAGGTCTAAATGTTCAGCGCGATGTTTTCTCTGGATCCTGTTCTTCTGTATTCCAGCCATTAGCCTGCTGGATGATATGCAGCAACTCCATAAAAGAAGGATCCTCAGGGGGAGATTTTGGGGATTCCTTGCCTTTAGTCACTGAGGAGTGCTCGCCAGAAGAATCTTCCAAGCAATCCTCCTTGGAATCCTGAGAGTCACGCTCCTCGGGATGTTCAAAGTCAGGAAGGGTGACCTCCTGAGGCGTAGTCCCTGAAACGTACACTGTCAAGCAGACAGAACTAACAGGAGACAAGAAACATGAGGGAGGGATGGCTACTGGAACAGGTAGGCTCCTCTCCAAATCTGAGACCAGTTCCGACCTTGCCTCCTTCCACCAGGATTGGATCAAGGACTGGAAATCCTGTTGAGGGGCCAGAGAGGGGGGTGAAGGAGGTACGTGGACGGGTGGGTAGTGATAGCTAGGTGCACCTGACCCATGAAAATGGTGTTGGTGAGAGTAGCCCTGATAATAGGGATAACCCAGATGATGGTACCCCGGAAAACAGAATGGGGTAGAAAATCCAACGTTGGGCCCGACGGTAGGCAGGCCAACGTGAGCCCCTGGGGAGGGAATCCTGGGACCGTATGAAGTTGAGACGGGCCAGGAACAAAATCCTGCATCAGGGTACCCAACATCAGAGGAGCAGATGTCAGAGGGGCCAATGTCAGACCAACAGTGGTCTGAATGTGTGGCGCTAGACTAGGCGTCAAGATAGCCTGCGTCAGGGTCAGACACGAGGACCCTGATGGAAGGGGAGCTGACCAATACCTGTCTGTGTCCCCGATATTAGGAGGGGTGAGGCCGGCGGAGGAGCATCGGGTTTAGCAAAGGCAGAATCATGTCAGGGACTCTATGAACAGTCAGATTTGGTGCCGGAGCCCCGGGTCTAGAGTCCCCAGCGGGGACTGGGACATGGTAACTGGGGCAGGAGAGGAGAGAACCACCTCCAAGGATCCTACTTCCTCCTCCGTACCCAACGTGACCATTGCAGTCAGAGGTTCCACCGGGGGAAGTGGAGAGGAAGGCTTCCGCCCAGGAGGAGCCTGAGCGGAGGGTTGGCCAATAGCCGGCACACTCGACCGGATGTCGGGTGAGGTGGCATTAGCCCCCGATGGGTGAGCAGTGTCCAGACAGTCGTCTGAGGCTGAGATGACCAGCTTATTGGACGTAAGAGGGACCCTCAACCAGCTCACCGGTCAGTGTCGTGCAGGTCCCCGACTGATCTTGGGGACTTGGCTTATCGACAGCCGGGCGGTCTTCGGAGGAGCTGGGGGCTGACTTATTGGCAGAAAGCGGGCTTTCGCCGAAGGAGCCGGTGGATGACTTACCAGTGGAGATCAGGAGAAAGGCTGCAGAAGTGCCTGGAGAGGTTCCAGGAGCGGCCTGGAGTACCACAAGGGCAGGCAGCGGGGGGATGGCCTTACTGGTCGAGGGCTTAATAGAACTCAGTCTGTTCCAATCCTCCAGATGCTCCCGCTCTCAATGTTTCTCCTTATACTTTTTCTTTTTCAACTCATCAGAAGGGGAAGATGCGGTGTCCCTCAGCTTTTGCATCTCTTTTTCAAGGGAGGCCATTCTGGTCTTCAAAAGGCAGGCCTCCAGGGTCTGCTGTCTCCGTTTGCGGGTGGCCTGATTAAAGGGTTGACAGGGCAGGCTGCGGTGTCGTGGTTCAGGCCCAGGCAAAAGAAGCATTGATGGTGACCATCTTTATGAGGGATCTGTGCGCCGCACTTTTTCTTTGCCTTTGACGGAAGTGGAGAAGGCATGAAAGAAACAAACTACGAGCAGATATCTGCGAGAAAAATGAGGCGAAAATGAGAACGACTGAGCAATGTTTACTGTGAGGAACTCTGCGCAGGTCGACAGTGGGAAAGAACTGGAAGGCGGGCGTGGGGACCGCCCACTATATAGGGTCACGCTGACGTCCATTACGTGACGTCGGATGGGCGGTCCCTCGCCAGGCATTGCTGGAAAAGTTTGCCGTGCGGTCCTGATGTCAGGGGCGCAGTCCTATACGTGATGACCTACTGCAGGAATCCTCTTGAAGTAAGATCTAATAAGCTTTACCTGGGCTGGCCCCCAGCCTCTGCCAGGAGTCAGTTGCAGACCAAGTGCTTCCCCACCCTCCCCCCAGAGGAGGAAAGCAGTCCGTCAGACGCTCAATCCGCCCTCCCCCCCCCGGATGGCCCTCCAACTCCCCGAGCTCGCACCCGAACTCGGGTTGCTGGTGTCACAAGCGGAATTCCAACCGCTGCGCCAGTGGGCCGGCAAGAAAATAAATTCTTACATTTGAAAGGAGCTGAGCATCCCCTGGTTATACCCTTGAAGGGTTTTTACTTACAGAAGTATAAACAGTGGTAGTTGTATAACTACAGCCCACGAGTACATAGCAAGTCCCAAAATGAAATGTTCAGTGTCCAGCAAACCGTCCAGTAAAGCCAGCCCCAAAGGGGGCCATGATGCCATGTAGATGTACTAGTGGCAAAAACGTCCTACCCTAGAAGAAAAAAATTCAGCCACACATTTGAAATGAGCTCCTAAAACAAACACATTAGATAAACCAGGGTCCAGTTAAACACTTAATAGGTTAAAACATCAATTCTGATAAGTAGTTTAACTTTTATGTAACTAGACACGGTGTGCATCTTACACATGTTAAATTATACAAAGTACAATGGATCAGCAGTCGAACTGCATGGGGTAAATGGCAACGTGGGCTGAGACCCATTTCCGTAGTTCTAGGATTCAACCCATGTCATCCTCACCTTCTGCCTCCATATCCTGTGATCTGGTTTCAGTTTTGTGAGTGCTGTAACCAGGGGTTCAGTTAACTCAATGTTTGGAGTTTCTGACTTCCAAAAATAAGGCAAAAACTTCCAAAATAAAGATGGAAGAAGTCATTGACTTCCAGATGTAAAATGAAAAATGTGATGACTTCCAAAATTGTAGGCATGGAAGTCAGAAATGAAGGATTTTTATGAAAGAAATTGTATTTTACCACTAATATATTGTATTAACATCTGTACATTTGTCCATCTTAGAATACTGACTTCCACAAGTGGGATCCTGGAAGTATTTTGACTTCCAAAAATTGGACTGACTTCAGATTTTGACTCATGAAAGTTTTAGACTTCCACTAAAAATAACTTAACTGAACCCCTGGCTGTAATCCATTTTCCAGCATCCTGTGGCTCAGAAAAAAAATGTAGACTTTGTCCTGATGCACAATGCACAACTTTGTGGGGAATAGCATGGCATGAGGGACATTCAACTCACAGAGCACTACTAGAACTCCTATCAAACTTCTTTTTCACTGTCTTGTTGCATAGCAAATGTCAGGAAATGCCAGCACTGATTGTCCATTAATTAGTAGAAGGCCATTCCTCTTCACCACCTGCAAAAGTCTGCCCCTTGTCGCCACTGTATCCAACACTAGTAATGCAGCCTTCAGTGTTTTTCCCTCCTGTCGGTCTCTCAGGCAGATTCAATAAGCCTTTATGATCAGACATTCCTTCCCTGCCGCCTGGTCCTTCAACTGTTCCAAGAATCAGTCCCGGGGGGAGGGGGCCAGGTAAGGGAAAGGGAGAGGGGAAACTGTTTAACCAGGAAAGGAACACTAAGCCAAAGCTCGTTTCCAGGTGTGACCTGGGAGCACAAGGAAGTTAAGTGACTTGCTCAGTGTCACACAGTATGCGTGTGAGGCTGTGGGATTCAAACCCAGGTCTCCAGGTTTGCAACTCAGAGCCCTAAACCACAGTGTTGTACTGCCTCCAAGATGGTCACCTTCTGCTCCTTCTGGAATGCCCAGTAACCAGACATTCATGCTATGGGTTTGAATTTCTAAAATTTCCAAGTGGGTTTGCATCATCTGCGAGTCTCTGGTGAACTGTGCAGAGGTGGCACTTCATCACTCTGCATGTCAGTTGACTTTCTCAACCTCCATTTTCATTATTTCAATGGAGGTTTCCACTATATTCATTCTGATGATAAGCACATCAAATTTAGTATACATTGCAATAAGTGATGCCGGGTGTCCAAACCTTCATCTTGTGCCCCAGCGTCTGCATCTGTGTTTCATATAAAATTATGCATACATTTTTAAATGCTGGGGTTCTTAGTAAGTTTATAGGTGTTATTTATAGTAAAAAGGAATGGCCACTTTAATTCATCAATTTTGTCATGTCATACTACTGCTAGTGGTATTTAAGGAGTTACCTTTACCACTGTAACCACGCTCCCTGATGAAGCTTTGCAGCGAAGTGCTGTGGTGAGTGGCTGGCCGATGGACTTGGATATGGTGCGATACTTCTACAATTTATAAGACACTGCTATTGTCTAATATTTTGATCTATGATTCTGAGCACTCTTTGAGCACTTTTTAATATGACTTCAAGCACCTTTATATAAGAAACATTGATCCCAAGAACTGTCTTGGAACTGGCTTTGGAAAATGAGAGACTGAACAATATTAAAATGACTTTAAATTGAAAATACAATCTCTAGAGTGTATGCTTTAAATGCAGACGTCAGCAGACAATGGATTTTAAGAAGCACAGCCTCTAACTGCTTAGAATTAATTTTCTGCACGTACCCAGTTACTCACTTTTTGTAGTTTCATTACAATGGAACTTCAGTGTCTGCATTGTTGCCTCCAACCTGTCAGTCACCACTTCAGCTTGTGACACGGAGTTTTGTGTTTTTATTGACTCCTGACGCTGGTCCTGTTTGGAGTTTGCCCACTGCAGTCAGTATGCTCTCCTCTACACTCCTGATATCCAAAATTGCTAAAGAATCTTGAATAAAATATTTTTTAAGTAATTTGTTCTCCAAAGTGAACACAGTGGTATTTCAGAGTGACTGTGCTGTACGGGCTCTTCAGCACTCCCCAAAAGCTTCCATTTTAAAGCATAAGGGTGTCTTGGGGAAGGTTTCTTAGCCACAAGCAAGACATCTACAACATGGGGGGAATCCCAAAACGGACAATGGCTACATCTTCAGAAGCCATGACTACAGGTGCAGGGACCATAGGTCCAGATGGACCAGGGACCCACTGTCCTATGACGGGAGATCTCAACACAGGGGGACCTAAACAGGAGACTCCACTGTGAGTGGCTGTAGGAGTGGAAACCATTTCTGGTGAGGCCAGAAGGGAGCCATCAGTGGCATGCTCTGCCGTAGTTTGAGAAGAACCCTCTGGATTCGAGGAAATGCACAAAGAAAACTCCTTTTTCAAGGAGAGGAGCAAGGCATCTCACCAAGAACTTCCAGGCCCTGGAGCAAGTGAACAGAAATGTGGCAGAGTTGCATTGTGTGCCCAGATGTTTTGGACACCTGGGAGAAACGAGGCTGACAGCGGAAGGCCATGAGACAACTTACAATACCACACTCTCATTGCTTCCCTGCACAGGGGTAAGGCAATGCAATTTTATTTATAAAGGTCCCTCCCCTCGAGGGTTCAGGGTGCTGTACATAATTTCAACATTTTATAACAAACATATCCCAGAAAAGATATTAAGAAATAATACATCACAGCCATTTAAAATACCTGCTTGAATGAGTATGTTTTAAGTAATCTTTTAAAGGCCTCAACCATGCCAGCCGAGAGGATACTCCTCAGAAGGGTGTTCCATAACATTGGAGCTACTACTCTGTCCCCAGATTGTCTCAATCAGGAGGAGGGAACAACCAACAGACCAGCACTGGTGGAGTGGAGGGGTCAAGATGGGGGATAGGAAACCAGCAGGCAGTGTGTGATGGGTCAGGTGCTTTGCAGATGACCACTATAAGCTCAGAGCAGTGTGTGACAGGTCAAGTGCTTTGCATATGGCCGATGCTATAAGCTCAGGGCAGTGTGTGATGGGTCAGGTGCTTTGTGTATGGCTGATGCTATAAGTTCAGGGCAGTGCGCGACAGGTCAAGTGCTTTGCATATGGCCGATTCTAAAAGCTCAGGGCAGCGTGTGATGGGTCAGGTGCTTTGCGTATGGCTGACGCTATAAGCTCAGGGCAGTGTGTGAAGGGTCAGGTGCTTTGCATATGGCCGACGCTATAAGCTCAGGGCAGTGTGTGATGGGTCAGGTGCATTGTGACTGCCCCACAGGGCCAATCACAAACAGGCTATAGGCCTGGAGTACTCTAAGGGGTCACATGCTTTACATTTCTTTTCCCAAAGTAAGTAAATTAATTGCAAAAAAATTATGTTAATCTATTAGTTAGGGCTCAAGCACAAAATGTACAAAGTGGGGAAATGCATCATTTGGGTAGAAAGTCCCCTGAGCCTTCGTGAATCTATGGAGTGCTGTTTCTTGGGCTTCGAACACACATGCAATGCAGCGATGATGTCGCTCTAACTTTGGCACAATCTCTCCAAGCTCTGTTGTCTGTTTTATCTGTGACTGGACAGGCATTTCTGCTGTTAACACCAATACTGTGTCTTATAATCGTTCAAACTGAGAGAAACGCCACTCCACAGTTCATCAAGGCTAAGGGGACTTTCCATTCGAACGTCACATTTCCCTTCTTTGTATACATCATGCCTGAGTCAGACTGACCCACAAGAATTTCCAGGTGGGCACCCTCTGTTGGGTACCTCATTACTTTCTAAACTCTGAGAATCTTTGTTTTTATCATCTGTTTTTTAACTAAATGGGCCTTGTAAATAAACATGAGATGCAAACACAGAGCTGGTGTATCATACTGAAGTGAGTGTGACACCTTGGGCCCTCTCCTATTGAGTTTCCAGATGGGCCCCTCTGTCAACTTTCCAGGTGGGCCCTCTGTACCCCAGTCAAACCCTGAGTTACTGTAATTTTACTATGGTTGATTTTCTTTTTGTTTGTGTGGGATTTTCTTCTGATTGGGAACATCTACTGCAGCATCAGAGTAACCCACCTGGATAGTTGGAAATGTCCAAGTGGGACCCCTCAGCTGCCCCACCCCCCCTAGTTACACACAAATAATATCCTTTCATATAGCATCTATTTCCTAGTCTCCCATTTTCTAATCTCTGCAAGTTAATACAAAATTTAAGCTGAGCCAGTGTACAATATTAAAGTGGTATGCAGATACATGCGTCAATCCTGGGCCCACAGAGCCAACTTTCCCTTGCACCACAGTGCGACCCTGGCCTGCTGGTAGCTTATTCTGCCCTCATGGGTTTGTGCAGCCGTACAATTCACTCGATGGTAAGGTTGACTCTGTCCAAGGAGTCACTTCTCCACCCCCTCAACTAATGCAACTATTAAGTTACTGCATCACATCGATTTTACTGCTCAAGCTGACCAATAAGCGCAGCATTTATTAGTGTGTTTTACTCAGATGTCTACACAAAATAAAAAGGGAATGTTTCACCTTTGCTTGCAAGACTAGCTGTACATCCTCCTCACCTTGTCAATAGTCACCAACAGCTTGCTACTGGTTTCCCCAGGCAGCAGCTTTATCACTTCGGTTCTTTGTGTCTGTAGCTCGGTAATACTGACTGTGACATTAATGCCCACTGACTCGGCGCTGACTACTTCAAAAAAGGCCTCAATTTCCAAATTCCACTGATGATCATTTTCCACTAGAAGAAAAAAAAAGAAATAGATACAATACACAATCTTGTCTTACACAAAAGTGCACTGGTTACAAAAATAATACACACAGTAGATAATTTTTGTCCCAGAAGCTGCAGTTGTTCACTTTCTGCTTAACAGCCTGACCCTACACTCCAATATCAAATTGACTCCAGTTTTCTTTTTACTGCCACCCCAATGGACCCTATGCATGAATGACCATGCACCGCATATGGGCAGAGTGTAGGCATGCCTATGTCCGTATGCCACGCAGTGGGGTCCAGCGCACCCCTGGCAAGCATTCACCACAGATGCGCTAGCACTTTGCACACAGGATCCACTAGCCAGCCATGTGGCGCCGTGCCAGGGGTGGGCTGGGGGTGTGCCCACACTGTGTGCCATGCACAAAGGCGCCAGCCAGGAGAGGGCAGAAACTGGTGTTGAAAATTGACGGAATATTTATGCCCTTACAGGTTACTGGTGGGCACGCAGCATGGGATCCCCTGCACATAGCTGCCGCAGCCCACTAGGCTGCATGGGATGGCTGGGAGTGGTCGTTCAGGCAAATGCCTGTTTTTTTTTTTTATTCCCAGTAGGATTTACACCTTCCCAGGATTCCCTGCTCGTGCATGGCAGGGGATTCACTATGGGACCCAGGACAGGCATTCTACTGGATGCCGACTTGTGTCCCGCACTCTGCCCCCATGCAGCCATGATCCTCCACCATGCGGCTGTGCACCAGGGGGCTGGGGGCACGAATGCGGTCTGCAATAGTGAATGCCGGCCAGCGCAGACCCGCCCATGGGTGTGGGGCAGTTCGGGCTCAATATGTGCATTTCACACGTACATTGTGATAGGGCCCATGTCTCTTAGGCTTAGTCACAACATCGAGGAAGTTCCTCCCCTTCACCAGGAGCCAATGCAGGGTTGGGGACACCCAGGAAAAAACACCACTGCTACACGGGCAGATGAGAGGGTGTCATCCTGCTACTTCTCCCTCCATTTACATAGAAACATGGAAGATGGCAGCAGAATAAGGCCCCATGGCCCACCAAGTCTGCCCAGCCCTACCTATCAATTGTCGATTATGAGGGCCCTAGTGGCCAGGAACCCCAACCCTTTCTTCCCCCTCTACTTTTGCTAATGCCTTCACCAGCCCCATATGCCTATCCCATGCATGTCTGAACCCCTCCCACAGATTTTGCACAGACCACCTCCTTTGGTAGTCTAGTCCAGCTCTCTGACACCCTCTCCATGAAGAAATGCTTTCTGACTTCCCTCTTGATTCTCCCAATCGCCAGCTTCACAGAGTTCCCCCTTTAACAACTCTCTTTACCTATCCCATGGAGGTATTTCTGCATTTTGATCATGTTTCCATCTCTCTTCTTGCTTCCGCTGTGTACATGTTGAGATCATTCTACCTCTTCACACAAGTCTTTTACTGCTGACCCTGGATCATTCCAAGTACTCTCCCTGCACTGCCTCCACCCTGTCTCTGTCTTTCTTTAAGTGTGGGCTCCAAAAATGAAAGTTACGTACTAAACGTAACTGTTGATCTTCAAGAACATCTTCTCCACTGACTAACACTTATGGGTCTGGCCCCGAGACACCAGGACCTTGCAGGAGCAAAACTCTGGCAAGAGAGCTAGCAATGGCTACTGAGCACAGCCCCTGCACACCCCAAAGTGGAGCCACAAACTAGCCAATAACCTCATCCGGCTCCCTCAGTTCTGTTCGCTAGGAGAGAGAAACAGTGTGGGGAAAAAATAAGAGAGGGCTTGAAATTTCACTAGCTCAAGGGGATTGGGAAAAGGAGAGAGGAAAATAAATGCACAACAAAACAAAACCCTGACTACCAAATTCTAGACAGAGAAGAAAGGGCACACAAAGGTGGCACAGGTAGGTGGTCTGGGTCAGGAACATAACCCTCAAGCTACCACTAGCCATGCAGCAAAAAGGGTCCAAAAAGGGTAAAGGGACAAAGGCAGCAGCCCTGTAACATGTGGCACTGGCAAACAAAATAACTAGATATGCAAAAAAATGTGACGCTTATGTAACTAAGTTCGTACAAGAGTATCAAGCAGTAGAAAACTGCAAATAACTCCTAATAAGCACCTACCATGCCACCACTAAAAGGAAACTGTTGTTTTTGGGGTTTTGGCACTACAGGGTTGTCCAGTCCTAAAGAGTAGAGATGAACCCATCTCCCCAGTTACCTCTGAGCTTGCTGGTCATGACAGCCAAACCAAGCACAAAGAGGAAAAAGCCATACCAACCAAGTGAGTATGAAGAATTCTGCCTTTCATAGCCAGAGTAAACCACAGCGGAAAACTAACCTGACTCCTGCAGGCAACAGGGATGTACCCAGTGCTAAGTACAGTTTAATTTGATCATATCTAGTGCCAAGCACACCCCACAGACAGGGCTACTGTCAAGACAAGTTAGATTTGGATGGTACCCAGCAGGCATGGGTTGCATTTAGCAGTTAACAGGAATATATCCAGATAGAGGGAAAAATACCCAGCCAGGAAACAGAAAGACAAAGAAAAGAGAAAAGCTAAGTCCCCTTATTTTTAGGGCTGGTCAGCACAGCAGACCAGTTCCTACTGGGATCAAAGCCAGGAAATGTTGTACAGCTATCCACATTGAAATGCACTGGGGAACTGAGATATACATTGTTAGGGCCGTGGGCGGAGCCTACAGCACTACTGGGATCAGCCTGTAGCTCTAAAACCGCTGATCGTGGAACTCCCTTTTTGGACATTTGGAAGTATTCCTCCACAGCTGCAGAATAGTGCACCCCCCTTCTGATTTTTGCCATTTGCTGCTCTATGTTACAGGCATCTGAAGGAAGGGGGGATGCTGCTGTATTGTACATCAGTACTTCTCAGAATATTAGCAAAAAAAACCTTTTTAAACTGCTGTTTCTATCATCTGTCCAGCTCAGTGTAATAGATTTATTCTATTTCTTTTCGCAACCTAGGGGTTACCTCATTATATGTTGTCTGGAATTTACTGAACCTCTGAAAGTCAGACTACAGCGCCAGATTACAAGACGGTGCGGCTGAAGTCTGTGAGCTATCTCATTCCTATGGGCACACACACTCATATACACACATGCGCACACACATACACTCACACACACAGCAGCATGTACTCTGACTAAATAAATTCAAGAGGACTGAATTAGCAGCATGCCAGTTTTTGATGATTGTGACTAAACAGCACTATATGGCACCAACAAGAAAATAACTTGGGTCATTTGGTAGCTCTTCACAGCCCTATCGGTCAGAGTTTGTTATATCTGTCAACAAATGAGTTGTGCCTTTCTATTGCTGCTTGCAGCTGTCTTAATGCTTTGCTAACTTTTTTTGGCTGCAGAGGTAGAGTGCGCATGAGAATCTGTCGCGCAAGTGATCCTGTCTTGTGCACACACAGCTGACCTATGTGATAACACTGAAGAAGTCATTGAATTATTTAGCCTAGCCACCCCCCCCCCCATGATAAGAATGACCTCAGAGAGGAAGTACCGATAAACTCAGTCTACACAACTCTGTGAATAGAAACCTTTATTTTCTGATTAAAAAATGAAGACACCTATTTAAAACAGAGTTTTCATGCTATTTGAATATTGCTATGAAAACGGACAAAAAAAAAAGAGCCGCTGCACCATTTGATGCTTGCAAGAAATAGCAGTTACGCAAGAACTTACCGTAACAGTAGATCTTAGAGGTTCCTGCAGTAAGTCATTACAGATAGGACTGTGCCCCCTGGGTCAGGACCACAAGGCAAACTTCTAGCTAGCAATCCATAGCGGGGGACCGCCCCCTGGCGTCACCTGACAGGACATCAGCGTGACACTATAAAGGGGGTGGTCCCCACGCCCACCTTCCAGTTCTTCCACCAGAAGACCTCTGAAAGGCAAACGAGAGAAAGGAGAAAGCCCCTTGAGCCCTGAACTGCTAAAAAAGCACCTTGGGAAAGGAAAGAGTAAGCAAAAGCTGGGGGAAGGTGGAAGGGAAAATATGACCTACTGCAGGAACCTCTCTCTTGATCTACTCTTACGGTAAGTTCTTACATAACTGTTATATCTTACTTCGAGAGGGTTCCTGCAGTAGGTCATCACAGATGGGACTGAATTCCAAGCAGTCAAGAAGGAACAGTCAGAGACTGAGGTCCAGGAGGTGGAAAGGTCTACAGAGCAGGATGCAATCTGGAACAATAGGCCCTGAAGAACGGCCAGTCCAAAACCGTCTCTGTGCTTAGAAGTAATGTTCAGACTTCAATGTTTCGTGAAAGTATGGACAGCATTCAATGTGGCCACAGCACAAATGTCAGATACGGACACATTTCTCAAAAAGGAAGTAGAGGCGGTCATGCCACGGGTCGAATGCCCCTTGACCTCCTCCGGAAGTGGTTTCTCGTACTTCTGGTAAATAAAAGTAATGCAGTCAGCCAACCACCTGGAAAGGCACTGCTTGGACATAGCAATGCCCTGATGTTTGGGCGCAAAGGAAACAAATAACTGGTCTGATCTGCACACCTCCTTGGTCCGAGAAATTTAGTAACATAATACCCTATCCACATCCAGAGTGTGCAAGAGGTGTTCCCCTCTATTGGAATATTCAGGATAGTAGACTGGCAGTTGGATATCCTGGTTTAAAGTCACCTTGGATATCACCTTTGGAAGAAAGAAAGGGTTAGTCCTCAGAGCCAACCTGTCTCTGTGGAAAATTAAGTCCCTGGCAGTCGTCCAGATGGTGAATCTCTTCCGCTTCATAGCGTACATAGTTCTGGTGGAGGGTTTTCTGGCTTCCACCAAAACTTGGGCTACTCGGGAGGAAACCCTGAAACGTGACACCGCTATGTCCAGAGGTGCCACGCATGCAGGTGGAGACACTTGAGTCTTGGATGCACCAAGCTGCCCTTCTCCTAAGAAAGAAGGTCATGTAGGAGAGGTAGAGATACTGGAGGTTCCAACGCTAGCTGCTGCAGCACAGGAAACCATATCTGCCGAGGCCATAGAGGGGCAATGAGAATCATGTCAGCACCCTCCATTTTGAAGCTTCAGCAGAACTTTCTGCAGAATTGGGAAGGGAGGGAAGGCATACAGAATCCTCTCTGACCAACAAAGTGACAGCGTGTCTTGCCAAATAACACCACACCCGGCAATGAGCGAGCAAAAATTGGGTAGTTTTGCATTGAATGGGGAGGCAAAAAGGTCCAGTTCTGGACCACCCCACAGGTCAAACAGACATTCTACCACGTTTTGCTTCAGTTCCCACTCGGGAGCCCATGCAGTGGTGCAGCTGAGACTGTCCGCCAGAACGCTGTGAACGCCCGGGACGTGGACTGCTATAAGGTGCAGGTTGTGCTGGACTGCCCAGTACCACACTCACATCGCCTCCCGCAGAGAGGGTACGAGTGGGTGCCTCCCTGTTTATGTACCAGACCGTGGCAGTGTTGTCAGTCTGAATCAGGAGTGTTCCTGGGCAAAAGAGGGTCTGAAAGGCCTGGAGAGCACAGAGCACTACTCTCATCTCCAGAACAGATATGCAAATGCGTTTCCTGATGGGACCACCTCCCTTGGGTCGGTGGTCTCCCAGATGTGCTCCCCAGCCCTGACAGAGGCGTCCGTCGTGAGGGTCATGGAAGGGGAGGGGGTTGAAAGGGGCCCCCGAGGAGAGAGATGGGACATCTCCTGCCACCAAAGCAGATCCCTCTTTATGCTGTTGGAGACCATGACTCTGTGGTCCAGGTCATCCAAGTGTTGATCCCATTTAACCCCGAGTGTCCACTGGGTCACCCTCATGTGCAGTCAGGCCATTGGTACTGTGGTAATGGCAGCAGCCATCAGACCCAACAGTCGAAGAACAGAGCAAGCTGTAGTCCAGTAAGAGTTGGCTACAGCAGAAGCTTGTAGTTTCAGGGTATTTGCTGTACCCAAAGGGAGGAAGGTTCTGCCCTGGACCATGTCCAGCACCGCTTCAATAAATTGGAGGCACTGGGAGGTCAAAAGGTTGAACTTGGGGTAATTCACCGTAATGCCAAGTCATGAAAACAAGTCCAGGGTGAAGGAGAGAGACTCCCTCAGACTGTCCTGAGACGGGGCTGACAGAAGCCAGTCGTCCAGGTATGGGAACCCACAGATCCCCCTACAGCATAAGGCCGCTGCCACTACCGCTAGGCACTTGGTAAAAAGCTGAAGTGCCAAAGACAGGCCAAAGGAGAGAGCCTTGAACTAGAAGTGGTTCCCCTGGAACATGAATCGGAGGAAGCGGCGATGGGCCGGAAGGATAGGGATGTGCAGGTAAGCATCCTGCATGTCCAGCGAGCACAGCCATTGATCCTTGAGGAGCAGAGATAAGAGTCCCTGGAGGGTCAACATGCAGAACCTCTTGTATTCTGCAAAGAGGTTCAGCAGGCTGAGATCCAAGATGGGTCTTAGATCTCCCATCTTTTTTGGCACCAGGAAGAAGTGGGAGTAATACCCTCTTCCTTCCTGAGCCGGAGGAACTGACTCTATGGCTGATTTGGACAGGAGAGCCTTAATGTCTTCTCACTTCACTGGAAAGTGGCTTGATGGTAATGTGATCTGCCTGGAAGGTTGTCCGGAGGTCAGTCCAGGAACTCTATTGAGTGTCCTCTTGTGATCTGCAACACCCAAGTGTCTGATGTGATCGCCTCCCACTCTCTGAGGTGGAGAGCAAACCTACCCCCTACCGGTTCCATCGGCAGATCTGGAGGAGGTGAAGGGGTGTCCTGCAAGTCAGGAAGCAGAAGGGAGGGCTGGCTGATGGCCTCCCACTGCCCTGTGGGATTTAGCTGGGGGGGCAGGCGCCCCAGAGCCCATGGCGCAACATTTGCCCTGATGTCTGGCCGGGAGCTGTTTGTTCCTTTTTCGCTGTTGGCGGTGAAAAGGCTGCTTGAGTTTGAAGCCAGAGCGATAGAGGGAGCGGACATCTTGGAGGGACCTACCGCTGTCCTGAAGCTCTGTAATGATGTCCTTAACATCCCCCCCCAAACAGAACAGGACCCTGGAAGGGGGCATCCAGGAGAGTGGATTGGACTTCCTCTGCCAAGCCTGCCAAGTGCAGCCATGCAAGCCTTCTAAGGCAAACGTCCGAAGAAGTGCTGTGTGCCACCGAGTACACAGAATCATAGGTGGCACGCAGTGCATGTCAGCAAGAAGACTTATTAAGCCTCACCTTTTTAAGAAGTCTGTACAGGAGCTCTTGGTCTGGAATAGCCAGAATGTCCGATTCCAGGTCTGATAGGGAAGATTTATGAAAGAAAATCATGTGGGCCACATAATTCAAAGACCTCAAGGCACAAGTGGAGGAAGCGTACACTTTGCAGCCATACTGGTCCATTTGTTTGGACTCCTTATCAGGCGGAGAGGCACTAAGCTGCTTCGGCTTGGCCGATCTGTCGTGGGCTGCGGTGATCATTATGGAATCCACCTTGGGCTGCATAGTGAGGTGAGAAAACCTTCCGGGGGATGGTAAGTCCTGTCGGCCTTCTTAGAGACCACAGGGATAGAGGACAGTTGCTGCCAAATGGTGGATGTCAAGTCCTCATGCGGCCACGTCCAAGGAGGGATGGGTAAGGGGTCTGTATCAGAAATATCCAGGTGCTCAGTGAGCCTTTTTCTTTTGGGATCCAATTCCCGGGTAGCTCAGCCTCACGTGGTCTGAACAGACCAGAGTAGGTCTGCAAACTAAGGGTCCTCCAGGGGAGACTTGGGGGACTCCTTCGGCTGGGGTTCGATACGGGAACGGGACCCATAATTCGCTGAAGAGTCTGAATCCAATTCAGAGTCAGAAGAGACTGGTCTGCTGGGTGACGAGACCTTATCTGACACCCCCCCATGTGGGTCTGTTGCCAGGCAAGTTTCTGGGAGGGCATCTGGCAGGCTTCCTGTTCGACATCCAGGGGTTGGCAGGGGAAAGACTCCTAGGGGCCGATCGGGGAGCTGGTGTAAGGATCGGCATCAGCTCTGGACGAGTCAACTCCTGCAAGAGTTGTGACTTTGTGTCCTTCCACCAAGAGGGAACAGAGCATGTCGGCTTGAGACCTATCCGGAGTCAAGACACTGTGGAGCAGGAGGAGTCGGGGGTGGTAGAGGAGGGTGGAACCCTGGGTACCCCAAGTGAGGGTAAGAGGGGTAGTCAGAGTAAAGGTAGCCAAAAGAGCAGCCCTGTGGGTTGTACCCTTGAAAAAACTGACCCTGCAGTGGGTACCCAGTCGCATAGGCAGGTGCCAGGTAGCCCAGCAACAGATACCCCGGCGCCAGGTAATAGGGGTATTGTGGCTGGGGGTAGCCCGGGACCATGCCCAATGGAGGGGGGACAACTGGTCCAGCAGGGGGCGGGGCCGAAGGACCGCTAGGAGCTGAGGGGTTAAACAGCAGACCTTGAGGGGTTGGGACCCCGGACCCAGGCGTCGGAGCATGAGGCATAGGTAGGGCGCCCTGTAGAGCCATCAGGCAGCGGGAGATCAACCAGCACACTGGCCATCAATGGATCAGAAAAGTTGTCGACTGGAGAGGAGCTCCGAGGTGTAGGTTCCCCTATGGTATCCAACGTCAAGGGGTCAGGCGTCTGAGGGACCACCAATTCTAAAGACTGGTCTGTCATGTGCAAGGGGGATCTGGGAGAGGCGACCCCCGTTGACAGGTCTGCTGGAACAGCAGAAGACCCAGCAAGTAAGGTACCCGATGTAGGGGAAGAAATCCCCAAAGACTCACCGCTCGTCTCCTACAGAGAATCGAGGGAGAGCGAGGGGTCGGGCTGAGTTAGAGGAACAGAATCCCTGGAGGGAGAACCCTCAAGGGAAGAAGTAGGGTCTGGCAGCTGGCTCTGATCACAGTCAGAGAAATCCCCAAGGTCCGACGGGAGAGCCTCGGCCGTGCGGTCGTCAGGCGAACCAGCGACCAACTGATCGTCCATGACCAAGCAGGTGTCGGAGGAGCCAGCGTCCAACTTATTGGTCAGGGTAGGGTGGATGGCAGAAGAACTGGAGTCTGGCTTATCGACCGTGGCCGTGTGCTCTTCAGCTCTTCCGGAAGGTGACTTACTGGCTGGAGTGCTGCTTACAGTCCCAGAAACGGTACCGTCCTGAGAAGAACACCCTTTCCGCCTTCTGACAACTGCGGGAGGGGGGCTGGTGACTGATCCGCTGAGGTGGATGGAGACCAAGCAGGAAGGGTACTTACCAAAGCTGATGCCTCCCCTGAGGCTGCTTCTTCGGTCTGGCAGCACTGGACAGAGGGGGACCAATCCTGGTCCCAGCACTTCTCCTTCTTTCACTCAGTGGTGGGGGAGGACGAACATTCCCGCAGCTCCTTTTCCATGGAAGCCAGGCACTTCTTGAGCAGATGGGCTTCTAGTGCTTTTTGGTGTCTGACTCGTGTGGCTCTGTTGAAGGATAGGCAGATCAAGCAGTTCTGGGCCCAATGTTTTGGGCCTAGACAGAGGATGCAACAGGAGTGGTTGTCCCCGTGCAGGATTTGAGCGCCGCATTTGTTGCACTTCTTCTTCGGGCGACACAATGGAGAAGACATGCAAGAACGAAAAATGGAACTTGAAGAAAATAAAACCATTAGCGGAAAAAGGGCAGTTGTCTGGGAGCGAATTTCTTCGCGAGGTTCAACTGACTCAGGTCGGCGGCGGGAAAGAACTGTAGGGGGCGGGCATAGGGACCGCCCCCTTTATAGTGTCACACTGATGTCCTGTCAAGTGACGCCGGGGCGGTCCCTCACTATGGATTGCAAGCTAGAAGTTTGCCATGTGGTCCAGTCGCCAGGGAGCACAGTCCTATCTGTAATGACCTACTGCAGGAACCCTCTCGAAGTAAGATCTAGGAATTACCTCTCCCAGCCTCTCGGTACAATGACAAAACAGCTGAGTTTCAAGTCAATCCCATTAGCGTGGCCACAGACTAGGAAAACAAAGGGGGTGGAGGAGATCAGTAGCTGGAGAAAGAGTGGGTCAGGGAGAGGCAATTTGAAAAACAACATCACCATCATAAAAACAGTCAATCTTTTCATCATGCTTATTTACAAGGAGATATTATTTCTAGCATATCAAATCCCATTCATGCACCTTTATTAAGGAATATGCTAGTCCAGAGTCCTTAAGGGACAAGAGGTATTACTTTTGGAACTGGACACGTACAAAAATTCAGTGCATGCCCTGTACATCATACAGTAAAACGTTTCCATTTTTGTGAATAAGTGTATCGGGTAGACAGCTTGTAGCCACCAAGAGAACATCAGTCACTGCTGGGAAAACCTCAAAGCAGAAGAGCTCTTCTACGTTCTTAGAGCTAGATGTGAAGGTGCAAGGACTAAAAATCCAGTTCCACCAGAGCACCCTTTTCTTGTGTCAGAAGTCCAGCTCACAGGAGGAGCGGGACAGGAAGTTCCACCACCAATTGCTGGATCAGTGAAACCAAATTTGTCTGGACCAATGATGATCCACCAGAATCAGGGTGGCATGCTCAGCCTGCAGCTTGACTTCTATATTAGAGGGAACACAGTAAACACATACAGAAACCTCCCCTTCCATGACAGGAATAATGGGGCTTGCCAGAAAACTCCAGACCCTGGAGCAACTGAGCAGAAATGCGGCAGTTTTGCATTGTGTGGAGACGCAAACAGGTCTACATCTGGACAACTCCATTTTTCAAAGAGGTTGTCCATGACAGTCTGAGAATTCCCATACATGGCAGAGGGAAATGGATTGACTGAGGTGATCCGCAAGTGCATTCAAGGTCCTGGGAAGGAACACTGCTGACAGAAATATGTCATGTTCCACCGCCCAGTGCCAGTCTCTCATCACCTCTCTGCAGAGGGCGTTCGAATGATTTAGTACATCACTGATATACTGTCTGTGCAAATCAATAGACAAGTCCCTGGAAGGAGGGAAGGAAATGGCCTGTGGGCCATGCAGAAAAGCCCTCTGTTGTTGTGAAGCACTGTATCCAGAGGGCCCCACTGGCCATGGGTTCTGAAGGAGCCCAAATGAGCACCCAAACCTGTCCTGGAGGCATCTGTGGTCATCATCAGCAGAGGAAACAGTCTCAGGAACAGGAAGCCTTTCTCTAAGTTGTAGCAGTACAGCCACTAGAGTACTGAACAACAGAGAGGAGGCTTGATCCATAGGAGATGCTCCAGCTTGTCAGAGTGCTGAGCCCACTGTGCTCTGAAGAATCACTGCAGGATCCTCATATGGAGGTGGGCCACAGGAAATGTCAGGATGGCAGCCACCATCAGGCTGATTCATCTTAACAGACATCTGGCCAACACAACATTGCTGGAGGTAACCAGCTGTGCCTATGCCACTAGTACCATAGCACAGTTTGGAGGCAAGAGCACCGGATCGAGACATATGTATTGAAGCCTCTGGCAGGGGTTAAGGACCAATTTCAGCTGATTGGCCAGTATGTCTAACTGATCTAACAATTGCCAGGCCCGAAAAAGTGTGTATAAAGAAAGGCATACAGATCATCCCTGTGGAGGGCCACTGTTACCACAACAAATACTTTGGTAAAGACATGCGGCGCAGAACACAAACCAAACGGCAAAACATGAAATTGGTGGTGTGAGCCCTAGAGCATGAAATGCAGGTACTTTTTGTGAGGCTTGCAGACCTTGACATGAAGGTATGCATCCTTCATGTCCAGAGCAACCATCCAATACCCCTGTAATAATCCCTTTTTAAGTAGGGGTTCCAAAATGGGGATCCAAAATCCAGATGTGATACTATGTAGGTCTTATGCAATTGCATTATACACTGAGTATTTCTCGAGACAAATGTGCGTTGAACAGAGCTTATTAGTCTGTTTGTGGTTTTTAGCACTTGTGTACAGTGGTCAAAAGAAGTAAGTTCAGTATTAACCATGATCCCTAGGTCTCTTTATTTATTTAATGATCACAGTTTCACCCCATCCAGACAATACAGCATTTTTTGGTTATTTTTACCAAAGTTCAACACTGCACACTTTTGTGGACTGAATTTCATTCCATTTAGTGTAGCCCAGTCTTGAATCGATTTTAAATCTTGGGTCAGAGATTCATATTTGTTGACGGTGTCTACCTCCCTTCCAAGATTGGTGTCATTTGCAAACTTGGTACAGTAAGTGGGTTTTTATGTTTGAATTCGTACCACTTATGTAGAGGCCAAAAAGCACTGGTCCCAGCACCAACCCCTGGGGCACACCATGGCTAACGATACTCTCATTTGACAGGTGTCCATTTATTCTGACCTGTTATTTTCAATCTCTAAGCCAATTTACGATCCACTTTACTATGTATGAACTAAATCCCATGTTTCTTAGTTTTATGACTAATAAGTCATGGGGCACTGTGTTGAATGCCTTTCCGAGGTCCAACAGGATCACATCTGCAGGTTTCCAGTTGTCAATACTTGTACTTACCGTATTATAGAAAGTTATAAAGTTGGTTGTACATGACAGTCCTCTCCTAAAACCATGCCCGTATACGTATACCAACTTGGGGGCAGGGAGTAAGTGTCAATGCCTCATATGTCTGTACTTAATGGCAGTCTCAGGTATTTTAAACAGAGCGCACTTCACAGCAGTAGTGTTCAATTTTAGGTTGATTTTTCAAGCAGTACTCACATAGGCACTCCATAAGCTTATGTAACCCCCCTGCAAATGGGGGTTCCCAAAAGACTTCCAGGAGCTTGCTTGAATGCTCCAAGCCTGAATGGTGTTTGGCATTTAAGCCATTTATCAGTGAGTGTTTTTAGAGCCTCTGGTACTGTCTCTTTAAGAGCTGTCTGCTTGCAGACATAATTAGTTTGTATGGGGGACTGTGTGCTTCTCTGAGTACCACTGAGCTGCTGCCAATTCACTTCATTTTGCAGTCACTAGGAGTGCAAAGGAACCTATCTGAAAGATGTAACTGTTTGCCAGAAATTATTTAGAGTAATAATGAAATTACAGTTTGTCTAACCTGCTTTCTTTGCAGTCAGAACTGTGTCTGCTAGTTCCCCATTCTAGTTTTGAACTGCTGAACTGGACCAATCAGTGTGGGGTAAGCTAGCTCTAAAATGGTGCCTTGGACGAATCAGAACTTGGACTCATAATCTGAGCCAGCCACAAGAGGATTGTATGAGCAGTGACTCTGGGAGATGTAGTTTAGACTTTAGTGCCTTTTGGACCAACAGCAGCAGTCTATTGTGAGTGACAGCCAATCCAGTCAAGAACTGGGAGGAACTCAAAGGAAGTGCCCGATTTTGTCGGTTGGAGGTTCAGTTGAGCTTTGGCAGTGAAGAAGGAAGGAGCCCTGTGCTTTTCAGTGTGCAGTTTTTAGTCAAAAAGCGTGTGTAAGGCCCAGAGTTCAGGTCTGCAGCTTGTGTAACAAGCTTGTTAGGACTGAATCCGCCCTGTAGAAAAGAATCAAAGGATCTCTGAAGAGTAGAAACCAGGCTCACCCTGTAGAAGACTGGAGGAATTGCTGAAAATTGCACTCTGTCTGTCAGGAACTGAATCTGCTGTGTGTTCTCCCGGTATTGTGCAGTAATTGCGATCGGATACAGATGCAGCCTGCCTGGTATAGTGCTTTCTTTTATATGGATGTGTGAAGAGGTTTGTGTACCTCAAGTGAGCCCTGCTGACATTGAAGAACCCTATCTTATTTGGAGGTCGTGAGTACTAATTCAGGGTCGCCTCCCTGTTGAATTGCCTACATTAAATCAAATGGAATTACTGTACTGCTGACTGTTTAATTCTCCTTTTCTCTGTGTGAAAGGGCCCCTACCAGCTGCCACAGTTTGACTAGCTACTAGGGCTTGGGTACCCAGGACAGTAACTGATAGGGATAGGCCTGTGACAGAGCCATAGGTAGATTATTAGAGTGATAAGCTAATTAACCTGATTTCCCTGTCCTTGTTATATCCCCCAAATAAATCAGAGCTGCTTGTTTCAGCAAAGTTATACTGCCTGAGGTATTTGTCTATGTTAAAGTACTGTACTGTGATTGTTGCACTGTATCTCATTTCACAGGAGGTCCCAGTACGAACCACACCTGGCGGTAAGTGTATACTGTGAAGGTAATTCTGATATATTGTGTGGGCCACTAGTGGGAAGAAAGGAGTTGCAGTGTCCCAGAGGGCTGTGACCAAGTTAGTTTAACTATTGCAAACCCTGACCTCTGGGTGGAGGCACCCTTTGGATCCAGGCCCTCAACCTGTTAGTGGCAAATCAGGCAGGGTAGTAGCCCCTGGGATAGCGCCATCTAGGGGTTACATCTTGGAGGCTCACCGCTGGGATTGTGTGTCCTCTAGTGGCCATATTCTACGAACCACTGTTAAGAAAAAATGGGTACCCGACAGAAGTGGCTGTGCACGGCTGGTGGAGTGGTGTACTGGGGAGGAGATCGACCCCCAAAATGCTATGCTTATCCTGGACATCCCCCTGGGTATCAATACGGACACTGTGCAGGGAGTACTTTCCAAGGTGGAAGGTTTACAAAACCCTGTGGTGGTGGGTCGGCATGCTAATCTGCTCACCCACACTTTCCTGGCCCTAGTAGAGTTTAAGGATCCCATAGATAGCTCCAAAGTGCCACAGACCATTACCCCAGAGGGAGCCCTCACTGCTTGGAGAGTGATAACTAAGGACAGTAAAGACCTGGGGAATCAGCCCCACCACTATCTGAAACTTTTGAGGAGAAATTTGCTGAATGGTTGCTGGAGAGGGAAACTGTGGAGGACTTGAAGAAACTATTCTTGCCACCTGGGGTGTTCCTCCCCAACACCCTCTCCTGCTCCAGTGCCCGTAATGGTGGCTGAACCAATGCAGACTCCTATTTCTGCACCTGCCATTAGTCACGACTCTTACCGAAGGTTGAGGATCTTCTCTGGCACCCTCCCAACCCCCCAAGGGGAGGATGACTGGGAGACCTGGATAGACTATGTTGCCCCCCAAGTGCTAGAATGGCAATGCTCGGAAGCCGAAAAGCGAAAGAGGGTTAGTGAGAGCCTCCGAGGTCCTGCCCTGGCTACCATCCGTGCTAAACGGGCCAGTAACCCTGAAGTGACTGCACAGACCTATCTTGAGGCCTTGAGAATGTGTATGGGAGCCCAGATTCTGATGAGGACCTATGGTGGAGAGTAAGAAATGCACAACAGTACCAAGGGGAGTTGTTGTCTGTGTATGTCTCGGCTGGAAAAATTGTTGCAAGAATGCCTCAGAAAGGGTAGTTTGCCACGATTGAACTGGACCGAACCAGACTGGACAGAATCCTTAAGTCTGCCCCTTCTCAGAACTGCTGTTGCTTCAGTTCGCCTGGCAAATCGACTGGAATCCCACCCTCCTATGATGAGTTAATGAGAGAAATTGAGGAGTTGAGAAAAGGCGACTCGGAGGTACCTGCACCAACAGCTGTGGCTCGAACCGAGTGACTGAGGGTGACCCATCAAGTGAAGTTCAGGGCAGAGGTTGACAGTCAATGAGTGCTCTGACAAGGAAAAGATATGCCACAATGGAGGCGAACTGTTGAGAGAGATCCGAGAATTCAAAACAGTCCTTTATGAAGGCCCACGCCTGCAAGTCACGGCCCTGACCTATATCCGACTGCATCTGCTATGGGGTGGGGGTACCCACCATGTATCTCCTGCTGATAACAGCTCCAAACTCAATTCCTTGACCATGGAAGTGGAGAAACTGACGAGATGTCTCCAAATGCTTATCACGCCGAGACAGAGATGGCACCCAGGTTTCAGTTAGTAACCCGCCCTGGCTCCCAGTGTGGCGCTCGGCCAGCTCAAACTCCAGAAAGTATGTTTTGCTATAATTGTGGGAAAGATGGGCACATGAAAGGGAATGCCAGTCCCCAAAAGACACTGACAAAGTTGCATATAGGCTACAAGGAGAGCTTGGAGAAGAAATCAGTGGTTAAGAGGTGCACGACATGATCCCAGTGAGGGCACCAAAATGCTAATTCACGCCCTTTGTGGCAAGGTCAGTTGCCCAGGCCCCCACTACCGCCTCTCCAGACTGGTCCAGAATAGTGGGTCCCTCCATGGAGACCACTGTAAAGGTGAATGGAGTGTCTACAAGAGCTGTATTAGACAGTGGCTCCCAAGTGACAATTATGTTCCAGGATTGGTATCAGAAGCATTTGTCAGACGTACCCTTACAACCATTAGAAGGACTGCATGTATGGGGGGTTAAGTGAGAAGGCCTACCCCTATTCCGGGTATATCCGAATTTGGCTGTCTTTCCCCACCTCCGTGGCTGGAGTGGCCGAACAAGTAGAGACCCTAGCCTTAGTGTGTCCCCCACTGGACTGTATGGATGGTGTCCCTTGTTGATTGGAACAAATGCTCATATGTTCGGAAGGCTGGCACAGTTGTGTTATGAAAACAGGGTCAAAGACTAGTAGAGCTTTAAGAGTTCCAGCTTTAATTAAGAAGGCCTATGAGGCACAGAGAGATGCTGAAAAAACAGAACCAGAGGAACCGGTCGGAATTGTATGGAAGAAGGATCCTGAGTCTCTGATCCTGGCGCCAAATGCCCAGTGTACCTTACAGGGAGAGGTCCGTATCAGAAAGGATGTTAAGAATAAAATATTAATGTTGGATGCACCAGGCGATGGAAAATTGCCAGAGGGACTGCTGGTCAAGCCTAGTATTTTGCCCGCTAGAGCCCATGCTTATGCCAGAAGGGTAATGGTCCAAGTTCATAATGTATCTGAAAGAGACATTCGAGTAAACAGAGGTTGCATCCTGGCTAATGTGCATTGTGCAGACACTGCAGTGCTACCCAGCAGCAAGAGTTCAAGGAAGAATGACAGAGTAACGCCTGACTTGTTTGATTTCGCGACTCCCGCTGCCAGCTGAATGGAAAGTGAGGATCAGTGAGAAGCTTGCCCAGAGAGACCAGGTGTTTTCTTTAAAGGAATGGGATGTAGGATGCGTGCAAGGAGCTGAGCACAATATCCGGCTGCATGACGAAAGACCATTTCGTGAGAGGTCTCTCGGCGCCTGGCACCTGCTGACATAGATGATGTGAGGCGGCATCTGCAAGAGATGTTAGCTGCTGGTGTAATACAAGAATCCAGAAGCCCTTATGCTTCCCCCATTGTGGTAGTGAGGAAAAGAATGGAACAGTAAGGATGTGTGTGGATTATCGCACCTTAAACCGGGCGGACTATCCCTGATCAGTACACAATGCCCGCATTCAGGATGCTTTGGACTGCCTAAACGGGAGCAAGTGGTTCTCTGTGCTGGATCTCCGCAGTGGGTACTACCAGATCCCGATGGCCCCAGAGGACCGTGAGAAGACGGCCTTTATCTGGTCTTGGCTATTCTATGAATTCATGAGGATGCCTCAAGGATTTCAGGTGCCCCAGCCACTTTTCAACGATTGATGGAGCGTGCAGTGGGGACATGAACTTACTAGAGTGCCTGGTATACCTAGATGATGTTATTGTGTTTGGCAGCTCACTGGAGGAACATGAGAGCAGATTATTTAAGGTATTGGACCGACTGGAGGACTTTGGCCTTAAACTGTCCATTGATAAGTGTCAATTCTTTCAAACATCAGTAAAGTATGTGGGACACATAGTATCCACCGAGGAATAGAGACCACCCAAGTAAAGTTGAGGCCTTGACCACCTGGCCACAGCCCAAAATCTAAAAGAACTGCAAAGATTCTGGGATTCTGTGGTTATTATCGGCGCTCATCAAGGACTATTCAAGAGTGATCCGCCCTTTACTTAACCTTACTCAAGGGTATCCCCAACCCACAAAAATACCAAAAGTCAGCGTCCCTCAAGACTGAAAGAGTGTATTTTCATCCGAGTAAGTATTTGGGGCCGCTGGACTCTGATTGTGAGACTGCTTTTCATGAGATCATATATCAACTTACCCATGCTCCAGTGCTGGCCTATGCCGATCCAAGAAAACCTTACGTCCTGCACACTGATGCTAGCTTGCAAGGGTTGGGGGCTGTGTTGTACCAAGAGCACGAGAATGGCCTGAGACCAGTGGCCTTTGCCAGCAGAAGCCTGACTCCATCCGAAAAGAACTATCCTGTACATAAATTAGAGTTCCTAGCTTTGAAGTGGGCTATTGTTGACCAATTGCATGAGTACTTGTATGGGGCTAAAATACTAGTAAAAACTGACAATAATCCTTTGACCTATGTGCAGACCTCAGCTAAGTTGGATGCCACTGGCCATAGGTGGCTTTCTGCATTATCTACATATGACTATGCTCCTAACACCGGCAGGTCTGAACCACATAGATGCTGATGCTCTCTCCGGAGGCCTGTTCCCCAGAATGATTGGGTCCGATAGCAGAACTTGACATTCGGCACTCTGCCGAAGTTTGACAGGGAGGAACAAATGTCCACGGATGAGTGGACTGTGGTGGTGGATTGCTTGGGAGCCTCTGAGAATTGCATACCTGCTGCTTATTGCCACTTTTCTGCACAGACATTGGTGCACTGCCTCAGCTGGACAATGACAGTATCTCATGGCTCAATCCCGCGATCCCATGATCAAAGCAGCTTTAGAAGCCCTCTATGCAGGAAAAGATGTGTCCAAATTACGCCCACTGATTTGAGAACTGCACTGTTATACAAAGAAGGTCCTAAGTTGAAACTGATCAATAAACTGTTATACAGAGAAACAGTAGACAGAGGGGGACAAGTAGACAAACAACAACTAGTGCTGCCCACTGCCTTCGAGACTCAGTACTGAGGTCCTTGCACAACCATATGGGGCACCTTGGTATAGACAGAACACTTGACTTGGTGAGATCCAGATTCTATTGGCCTAAGATGGGGGCTGATGTGGAGCAACACATTCAAACTTGTAGTCAGCTAGCTACAGAGGAAAGCTTTTGCCCCAGAGGGCTGCCCCTTGTTAACATCACCACCAGTGCACCCATGGAGCTGGTCTGTATTGATTTTCTGAGTTTGGAGTCAGATCAAAGAAATATCAGTAATGTGCTGGTGGTCACTGACCATTTCACTAGATATGCCCAAGCTTTCCCCACCAAAGACCAGAAAGCATCCACTGTGGCCAAGTACTTGTAGAAAACTTTTGTTCACTATGGGGCTCCACAAAGAATCCATTCTGATCAAGGGAGAGACTTTGAGAGTCGCCTGATCAAAGAGATGCTTTCTCTGTGGGGAGTGCGAAGTCCAGAACCACTCCTTACCACCCCAGGGGACCCACAGCCTGAACGCTTCAACCGCTACTTTGCTAGATATGCTAGGCACCCTGCACCCAAAGGACAAGCCTAGATGGAGCCAACAAATTAGCACCCTGGTACATGCTTATAACTGCACCAAAGTGATGCCACTGGATTCTCCCCTACCGCCTGATGTTTGGAAGAGAAGCTCGACTACCAGTAGATGTGTGTTTTGGGGGTCTCTCCTGATGGGGTTCAAGCTGACAATTATTTACAGTATGTGCAAAAGTTAAAGGCCCAGCTAACTCATGCACTCAACTGGCTCAAACCATGGCTGCCAAAAGAAATCTGGCCAACAAAGAAAGGTATGATAAAAAGGTGAAAGCACAGGAACTCCAGGAGGAGATCGGGTATTGCTAAGAAATCTGGGACTGCATGGCAAGCACAAGATTGCTGACAGATGGCACCATCTCCCTCACATTGTAGTGGGCAAACTAGGTGATCTGCCAGTGTACAAAGTAAGGCCTGAGAATAATTCAAAGATGTAAAACAATGCATAGAAATCATTTACTGCCCATTGGACAAATCTTAATTGAGTCTGAGCCCCTAGAAGATGCCCCTCTGGACCAGTGACTAGAGCTGCTAAGAAAAGATCAAGAAAGTCTGCACCTACAGAAGCAAAGTTAAAGTGTTCCTCCACAAGTCCCAGTTGAGCATGACTGTCAGTCCATATCGGAAGAAAGTGAGAGTGACTTTGAATACTATCCTTCTTACGAACTGAGTCAATTGTTCTGGGCAATCCCCTGTCAATACTGGAGATGAAGCTGGGCCTTCTGGACTGTCTAAGCCCCAGCTTCATCCCTGGAGCCAATGCTCCCAGAAAGTGAAGTGCAAAGCATCAGATCAGATGAAATGGAATCATTGTGCATGGTTGAACTGTTTGAGCTTTCAGGGAGGAAAATGATAGATTGGGGCAGACTGGTGATACAATCTAACAAGAAGAGTATTTTGAGTGCCCTGACAGTCCACTGCCAGTGTCCGAAAGCTCTCCATGCGAGCCAAATGTTGTGGACTCAGAAACTGTAACTCCTGGAGCTGAAAGTGCCCCAAGTTCTAGCCTCTCTACCCCATGAAGACTCCTGACAAGTGAGGACAATGCTGAAAATGAGGCTCAGAGTGCAGAGACTATAACAGTTCCCCCTAGAAAGACTGGTCGAGCTGTAAAGCCTGTGGTGCACCTCAGTTATGATTCACTTGGGAGGCCTGTGGACTTGCCTCTCAATGTTGTCCATAAAGGAGTGTATGTGTCCCCGAGCTCATTGCCCAAACTGAGCATCAGTGCGAACTCCAAGTTACTTGTGTTGCTCTTCAGTATGGTGCCCTTGCCCCATCCAGCCCCAAGGTAACTGATAGGGAAGGGCCCTCTTCAGGTTTCATGTACAAGAGGTAATAACTTGAGTTATGGTACAATGTGTATGTAATACTGTGTAAAGAGGACGATATGCAATGTTTCAGAAATGTGTTCTTGGTAAAATGATATATTGACTGATGATTACATGTGCGAGCCTAATGCAAATGTATATGGTTGCAGTTGAAACTTATGGTGTCTTGCTTGACGCGGACGCAAGCTTTCCCAGGCCAGGAAGGGTGTAACCCCCTGCAAATGGGGTTCCCAAAAGACTTCCAGGAGCTTGCTTGAATGCTCCAAGCCTGAATGGTGTTTGGCATTTAAGCCATTTATCAGTGAGTGTTTTTAGAGCCTCTGGTACTGTCTCTTTAAGAGCTGTCTGCTTGCAGACATAATTAGTTTGTATGGGGGACTGTGTGCTTCTCTGAGTACCACTCGAGCTGCTGCCAATTCACTTCATTTTGCAGTCACTAGGAGTGCAAAGGGAACCTATCTGAAAGATGTAACTGTTTGCCAGAAATTATTTAGAGTAATAATGAAATTACAGTTTGTCTAACCTGCTTTCTTTGCAGTCAGAACTGTGTCTGCTAGTTCCCCATTCTAGTTTTGAACTGCTGAACTGGACCAATCAGTGTGGGGTAAGCTAGCTCTAAAATGGTGCCTTGGACGTAATCAGAACTTGACTCATAATCTGAGCCAGCCACAAGAGGATTGTATGAGCAGTGACTCTGGGAGATGTAGTTTAGACTTTAGTGCCTTTTGGACCAACAGCAGCAGTCTATTGTGAGTGACAGCCAATCCAGTCAAGAACTGGGAGGAACTCAAAGGAAGTGCCGGTTTTGTCGGTTGGAGGTTCAGTTGAGCTTTGGCAGTGAAGAAGGAAGGAGCCCTGTGCTTTTTCAGTGTGCAGTTTTAGTCAAAAGCGTGTGTAAGGCCCAGAGTTCCGGTCTGCAGCTTGTGTAACAGCTTGTTAGGACTGAATCGTCCTGTGAAAAGAATCAAAGGATCTCTGAAGTAGAAACCAGGCTCACCCTGTAGAAGACTGGAGGAATTGCTGAAAATTGCACTCTGTCTGTCAGGAACTGAATCTGCTGTGTGTTCTCCCGGTATTGTGCAGTAATTGCGATCGGGACAGATGCAGCCTGCCTGGTATAGTGCTTTTATATGGATGTGTGAAGAGGTTTGTGTACCTCAAGTGAGCCCTGCTGACATTGAAGAACCCTATCTTATTTGGAGGTCGTGAGTACTAATTCAGGGTCGCTCCTGTTGAATTGCCACATTAAATCCAAAATGGAATTACTGTACTGCTGACTGTTTAATTCTCCTTTTCTCTGTGTGAAAGGGCCCCTACCAGCTGCCACAGTTTGGACTAGCCACTAGGGCTTGGGTACCCAGGGACAGTAACTGATAGGGATAGGCCTGTGCACAGAGCCATAGGTAGATTATTAGAGTGATAAGCTAATTAACCTGATTTCCCCGTCCTTGTTATATCCCCCAATAAATCAGAGCTGCTTGTTTCAGCAAAGTTATACTGCCTGAGGTATTTGTCTATGTTAAAGTACTGTACTGTGATTGTTGCACTGTATCTCATTTCACAGGAGGTCCCAGTACGGAACCACACCTGGCGGTAAGTGTATACTGTGAAGGTAATTCTGATATATTGTGTGGGCCACTAGTGGGAAGAAAGGGGTTGCAGTGTCCCAGAGGGCTGTGACCAGTTAGTTTAACTATTGCAAACCCTGACCTCTGGGTGGAGGCACCCGCCATTGGATCCAGGCCCCTCAACCTGTTAGTGGCAAATCAGGCAGGGGTAGTAGCCCCTGGGATAGCGCCATCTAGGGGTTACACTTATATTTTGACAGGAGACAGCTGTTTCCAGGACAAAGTGTCACAAATTTGCTATAGCTGATCCGCACATCAGGATTTTTTTTCCCTGAATTGAGCAAAAGTCATTTGGACTGATGATTCCAAAGCCGCCTTTGCCATCATATCTTTTGTTCCCACAGCTTTAGAAATGAGCAATTCTCTTGCTATACCCCCACACTGGTAGAAGTCCTGCACCTTCTTAATTGTAGATTCTGGCATGGCATCATTTAACTTCTTCCGTTTGTTGATGTAGTCATCATCACACATTGAGTAAGCACAGAGGAATTTCTAGCTGAAACCAAGTTACTGGTGCAGGTGTAATTTTCTGAATTTTTTTTTAACTAAGAGAGACCTGTGCAGCAAGCTACACATTCAAAGATTATCCTTTCGCTGTGTATGTTTGTTTCATGTGTGGCGTTCAAACTTGTTGACTGTAGAAAATCCAGTCTCTTCTTTTTAGATGGGGTTTCTTCTTAATAGCTTTACACTTTGATGTGAACCTTAATAAGATAACTGAGAAAACTTCTACAAATGTATGGCAGCATTACTGCTGAATGCAGTTCAGGGGGTGGCTGTCTGTACATTGCCTAATGGAGGGCTAGCCAAAAAGGAAAATACAGTTACATAAGAACTTACCGTAACAGTAGATCTTCGAGAGATGCTCATGCAGTAGGTAATTACTTGTAGGACTGCGCCCCATTGGCGTCAGGACCACATGGAAACTTTTACTAGCAGTCTGACGGGGGACCACCCACCTGATGTCAACATGACACTATATAGTGGGTGGTCCCCACATCCGCCCTCCAGTTTTTTCCGCCGGAGACCTCTAAGAGTCATGACAGAAGAATGGGAAGAGGCTCCTGAATCCAAGAAAAGGCTCCTGAAAATAGAGCTACAAACTAAATAGGGGGAAGGTGGGTGGGAAAAAGGTTACCTACTGCAAGAGCCTCTCTCGAAGATCTACTGTTACAGTTAGTTCTTACATAACTGTACTATCTTACTTCAAGAGGGCTCTTGCAGTAGGTAACTACCTGCAGGACCGAGTCCCAAGCAATCAGAGTCCAAGGGACAGGAAAACATGGGAGGCTGGAACAGAGAGCTAGTAGATAGCTGAATACTTAGGACAGGAGTCCCCGGAGGACTGCCAGTCCGAAACCAGCCTGCACATAGAGAAAATGTCCAAACTGTAGTGTTTCTGTAAAGTGGATGGAACTCAAGAAGGCCACGAGATTTCAGCGGCAGATACGTTTCTGAAACAAACGGCAGAGGCAGCCTTACCCCTGGCAGAATGTCCTTTCACCTGCACCGGAAGGACTTTACCATACTTCTGGTAACAAAAAGTAATGCAGCTGGCCAACCATTTGGAAGGCACTGTTTGGAAACTGCTGCACCTTCTCTGTTCGGTGTGAAAGAAACAAACAGCTGATCCGTTTTTCGGACAGCTTTTGTCCTGTTTGTGTAACAACGGAAAATCCTGTGACATCTAACGATGCAGAATGCCCCTCCCCCAGTAGAATGTTCGGTAATACACCGCAATTAAAGAGACTGATTTAGGGTAGTCTTCTAAACAACTTTTGGAAGAAACTTAGGATTTGTGCGCAGAGCCACCCGGTCTCTGTGAATAATCAAATAAGGCACCTTACACATTAGGGCCTGAAGCTCAGAAATTCTTTGAGCAGAAGTGACTGCAACCAAAAAGAGCACTTTCCAGGACAAAAAGCACATGTCAAATGTCTTTGCTGGTTCAAAAGGAGGCAATGTCAATTTTTTCCAAGAGAAAATTAAGGTCCTACGGTGGAGAAGGGTTGCGGACCGGGGGTTTCACATGCAGTATACCTTTTAAGAAGGTTTTTGAGACCTCTAACTGAGCCAGAGTCTTGCCCCCTACTTCATGGTAGGCAAAGATAGCCACTAGATGCACCTTCAGTGACAAACAGCTCAAGCCCAGGTCCGATAGATGGAGAAGGTACTCCATGACATGGGAACAGGGCACGAGAAAGGATCCCAAGTTTTTGGGGCGGCCCAGATGGAAAAGCGTTTCCACTTCATGACATAGGTAGTTCTAGTAGAGGGCTTTCTTGCCTCTACCAAAATGTGAGCTACCCTGCGGGAGACCCCATACTTTGAAGCGACTATGTCTTGAAGAGCCATGCATGAAGATGAAGGGATTTCAGCCCCGAATGTACTAGCGTGCCCCCCTCCTGGGTCAGGAGATCATAAGAAAGTGGTAGAGGAACCGGGGGTTCTACTGCCAACTGCTGGAGCAGAGGGAACTAAATTTGTCAAGGCCAAAACGGAGCTATCAATATCATTTGAGCTCCTTCTGTCTGTAACTTGATCAGCACTCTCTGTAAGACTGGAAAGGGAGGGAATGCATACAGATATCTCCCTGTGCAAGAAAGTGAAAGCATGTCTTGCCAAAAAACACCATGCCCAGGACTGAGCAAGCAAAACTTGGGAAGTTTTGCGTTTGATGAGGCTGCGAATAGATCCACCTCCGGATGACCCCAAAGGTCAAAGATGCGGTCTAGTACTTCTTGTTTTAGCTCCCACTCATTGGCTCTTACTCTGGTGTGGCTGAGATTGTCTGCAAGAACATTCTGCATGCCTGGGACATGGACTGCCAGAAGACGGACCTTGTACAGAACACCAATTCCAGACCCGCATCGCTTCCCTGCAAAGACGATACGAGTGGGCGCCCGCGTTTGTTGATGTACCACACTACGCACATGTTGTCTGATTGGATCAACAGGGTATCTTGCTGAAGTATGTGCTGAAAGGCCTGAAGAGCATAAAGCACTGGTCTCATTTCTAACACATGTATGTGCAAGTGCAGTTCTACAGGTGACCACAGGCTCTGGGTCCTGTGACGTCCCAGATGGGCACCCCATCCTATTCCTGATGCATCCATGGTCAGGATTTGGGAGTAAGGAGGGGCCTGGAAAGGGACTCCTTGAATCAGGTTGTTGGAGTCCTGCCACCATAGCAGATCCTTCTGCATCAGACTAGAAATTAGGACATGACTGTCCAAGTCATCCACTCTGTGATCCCACTGAGCCCTGAGAGTCCACTGCGAGATACGCATATGGAGTCTGGCCATTGAGACCGTAGGGATAGCTGCTGCTATGAGGCCAAGTAGGCGAGGAACCGCTCTGGCCGAAATGTGTCGACTGGAGGATACCAGCTTGGCCTGCCTCTCCAGAGTCTCCGCCCTGTCCAGGGGGAGGAAGGCCATACCCTGTACCATGTCCAGCACCGCCCCAATAAACTGTAGGCGCTGGGAAGGAGCCAACTGGGATTTGGAGTAACTGACAGTAATACTCAGACACTCGAAAAGGCGTAGGGTAACCGATATGGAAACCTCCTATCCCTCCCTCGACGGAGCTGTAAGAAGCCAATCATCGAGATTAGAGAAGACGTAATGCCCCTGACTCCTCAAGGCACCTAGACCGAAAGGAAGAGCTTTGAACTGGCAATGCTCCCCTCGTAAAGAAAACCTGAGGAATCTGCGGTGCAGATGGAATATAGGGATGTAAAGGTACGCATTCTGCATGTCCAGGGCACAAAGCCATTGTCCTTTGGAAAAGAGAGGCAGTAGGCTTTGCAGTGTCAGCATCCGGAACCTCTTGTACTCTTTGAAGAGGTCGAGTGTGTTGAGGTCCAGGATTGAGCGTAGATCCTCCGTCTTTTTGGGTACCAGAAAGAAGTGGGAGTAGAATCCCTTCCCAATCTGGTTTGCCGGCATGGGTCTGTTGCTTCTTTCTGAAGAAGAGCTGTGTTCTCCTCTCTTAAATGGGGAATATGTGCCCTTGGGCAGTGAGAAAACCCCGGAGGATTGTTTGGATTTTTTTCTCAATCTTCAAGAGTGTGACCAAGTCTGATTGCCTGAAGCACCTAGGCGTCGGTTGTGATGGACTCCCAGCCTCCCAGATGCCTTGCGAACCTTCCGCCCACCTGTGCCTCCAATGAACAAGGATGAGAAGGGCAGTCATGCGAGTCAGGAATGGGAGGTGGGGTTGGGGAGGACTGCTCCTGAAGCCCTTTGGGTTTTGGCTGGAGGTGCAGCGGCTGGACTGGGAGCCCTACATTTGAACTGACATTTGGGCATCTGCTGGTTTTTCATCTGGCGTCTGTTCTGATGACAAAAGGGACGCTTTTGTTGTTGTTTCGGGTGGTACGTGGTGTGGACCAACCAGACAGCTGTGCCTTTATCTTGCAGGCTTGTGATAATGTCCTGGGCGTCTCTGCCAAACAGGACAGAGCCTCTGAAAGGGGCATTCTGGATAGCCGAATATCAGGGGCTAGGCCAGATACTCGTAGCCAGGAGTATCGATGAAGGTTCACAGCTGTGGCTGTATCTGTCATGGAGGAATCCACCGCATCGTAGGTGGCCCATAAGAAATTATATCCAGCCACCTTGGCCGATGTTAAGGTGTTCGCCAAGGTGGTCTTCGCTTTGGAGTCCGGGAGGGCCTCAACAACGGGCTCAAGCTGGCGGAACAAAGACTTCTGGTACACTAGCATGTGCGAGACATAGTTTAGAGCATGAATGGCTAGCATAGAAGAAGAATAGAATTTCCTCCCAAACTGGTCCATTTGTTTGGATTCCTTGTCAGGAAAACAGGTGCTAAGGTGCTTTGGCTTCGCAGACTGATCATGGGCTGCAGTGATGATCACCGAGTCAGCCTTAGGATGCACACTGAGGTGGTCCTTGTCTTCAGGGGTCCTGTAAACCTCGTCAGCTTTCTTGGCCATGGCCAGGACAGAGGAAGGTCTCTGCCAAGTGGTCGAGGATAAATCCTCGTGGGGTTCCAGTCATGGGGGAGTGAGCACTGGACTCGTCTCTGGGAAATCCAGATGCTCTGCCAATCTTTGACGTTTTGGGTCCAGAGCATCTGACTTCCATCCTTGTGCCTCTGCCATTTTCCTGAGGAGGTCCACAAAGGAGGGATCTTCAGGAGGGAATTTGGGAGACTCCCTAGGGACTGTTTCCTCATAGGGAGGTGTCTCAAATCCTGAACCCTCGGATGAGGAATCGGAATCCGCTTCGGAGTCATCAGAATCCTCTGGAATTTTTTCAGGAATGGGGGGTTCTGGTTCCCTGAGAGTTCCTTGTGATGTCAGGGGTTGCGATCGGGCTGTCATCTGGCCGGACGTCGATGCACGAGGGACAACCGGAGAAGGTGCCCTAGGGGTAGGATCTGGGTGCCCTGTGTCCTGGGGTTGCGGATACCTGCTGTCTAACTCTGAGATCAACTCTGATTTTGTCTTAAACCACCAAGATTTGAGAATCTCCCAAAAATCTACCTGTGGTTGAGCAGGAGGAGGTGGAGTGGGAGTAGGTGGAAGATGACAGTGAGGGAACCCTGACCCGGATCCATGTCCTAAGAAATTTGTAGAAGGATAATGTTGAGGATAACCTGGATAATGATAACCAGGGTAATCCAGGTAATAAAAGCCCATCGAAAAGGGTTCCAGTGTCGGGGCTGATGGAGGATAGCCCGACGGCGGAAACCCAGATGGTGTCCCCAAGGTAGGAAAGCCGGACGGTAGTCCGGACGGAGGGTAACCCGACAGCGGTCCTGATGGAGGGTAGCCCAATGGCGGCCCTGACGGCGGGTAGCCAGATGGAGGCCCTGCCAGAGGGTAGCCTGACGGTTGTCCCTAAGGTAGATAGCCTGAAGGAACGCCCGCTGGTGGTCCCACTGGGGGGGAACCCCAATGAAGGGCCTGAAGGTGGAAGAACCAAAGGAGCCCCCAATGGGAGAAAGCTCACTGGCAGCCCTGACAGAGGTAAAGGGCCTTGCAGGCGTTGAGGAGGGGTAGGGTCTTGCACTTGTACCAGGGGCGGCGGAGCCACCGTAAAGCCTTTTGGAACCCAGTCAGGTGTAGCTGACAAAAAGTCTCCTTTCATCAGGACCTGCGGGTCCAGTGACAGTGGAGCAATCTCCGATGGAGGAGGAGATGGAGGCTCTCAATGAATGGAGTCCCAGGCTGACCCTTGCCCTCCAGCCGGGATGGAGCCAACCTCCGGCTACACGTCATCAAAACCTGACAGATGCAAAATGGTTGTGTGATCATCAGAGGATCCGACAATTGGCTGATTGACTTGGGTCGTGCAGGAGTCGGAGACCCCAACCCCTGACTTACCAACCCCAACCAGGCCTTCATTGGAGGGTCTGACGAGTGACTTATCGGCCGTGCCTGCCAACTTAGAGCCCGGGGTAGTGATGGGCCAAAGCCTGCTCTGTAGGTGGAGCACAGGCCTGGCTGTGGCACTTGCCTTCCTGAAGAAGGGGGGCGAGCCCACCAAAGGGCCCAGGGCGTGCTTCTGGGGAGACTGCTCCCGGTGTTGATGTTTTTCCTTGTCCCTCTTTTTCTTCTTGTGGGGGTTAGTCAGACAAGAGGAGGCACTTTTAAGCTTCTTTAGTTCTTTTTCCATTGAAGCCATTTTCAGTTTCAGGAGATGGGCTTTGAGAGACTGTTGGCAACTTTTCCGTGTAGTCTGGTTGAACTGAGCGCAGGCCTCACACTCCTTGACGCTGTGATCTGGTCCCAAGCAGAAGAGGTAGAGGGTATGCTGGTTCTTATGCAGTAGTTCGATGCTGCAAGAACTGCACTCATTCTTATGCGATTCTGTGGAAGAAGAGGACGACATAAATGATTGTTAGGAATATTATTGAAAATAGAAAAATGGATATTCATCCAAATAGATGTTCAAACTGCTGTGACAAGCTTCAGTTGGTCCGACGTGCACAGGGTGACATCAGGAAAGAACTGGAGGGCGGACGTGGGGACCACCCACCATATAGTGTCACGCTGATGTCTATCACATGACATCGGGTGGGCAGTACCCCATCAGACACTGCTAGCAAAATTTTCCGTGTGGTCCTGACACCACGGGGTACAGTCCTACAAGTAATTACCTACTGCAAGAGCCTTCTCGAAGTAAGATAATCAGATACCATGCTGGTATCAGACTTAATTTCAGCTGTATCCATGTCCAGTGAAGGTGATTCAGCAGTGACAGTTTGCAGTCTGGTACCTTCCTTATTCTGAGCATACAAAAGCCATCTTCATTCATTTGCCCTCCTTGTTTGCGCTGTCATTTTTGATTGCTGTTTCCTTTTGTTGTCTCGCCATAATGTTCTCATCATTTCTGTTTCAGATCTTATCCATTTTTTCCCCTTCCGTACCATCAGCTACTTGATTTGCCTTTTTATTTTCTCCATGGTTATGGATCTGAAGCCTCGCCTTTTTCCCCTGTGTTGAGCTTTCTTCTCTCAGGCACTGTCATTTTATACAACCTCACCCTCACTGTTTCTTGCTGACAATATGCTTTGTAATTTTGGGGGCCCACTTTCATTCTTGCATATACTCTTTACGGATACTTTTTTTTTCTGTGCCACCAATTTGTATGCCTACCAAATGCAGGCAAGCAGCAGCACCAACACCACAGCAAGATGCAGAATCAACAACATCCTTCTATTAGTTTTTCGGGAATTCCATCTAAAATTTCACAAACATAAAATCCAGAAGACAACATTACATGCAGCAATCATTTTAGGAACACAAATCCTCCTGCATGCACAATATGCTGACACAGGCCAGGGAGCACTAGATGAAAGCTATAGAAAGAACAAGATACCTGGGTCCATCTAGTCTGTACAGTGCCGGTCTTGATCCAGATTCCAGACTAGTACTGTGAAAAAATGCTCCTTCTGTCCACTCTGTTGATAGCCTTCCTGTATGTGAACATCTCAGCCATGTTACCCTCCTGAGTACAGATTCAAGGTGTTCTCTTGTCTTTTTTCGGTTGTGGACTGCCAAACTGTACACAGTACTCCAGAAGTGGTCTAACCAGCGACAACACTGAATAATACTGGCAGAAAATTATCCCAGTTCCATCTAATCCACACTACATACTCTACCTACAGTCCAACACGGTGTCAGACAAGCAGCTCTGTTTATCCACAAACCTTTCTGTGACCCCAAGATACAATCACGGACCCCAAGACACAATCATCAAAGCAGAGGGCCTGCATAACCACTCTACCAGCTTGACAGTTACAAATACAGCCAAACATGCTGAAGAGTGTGGTTCCAAGAGGTCTCTCTCTGTCTCTCTTTAGATGTTGGCTTTCCAACTATATGCAGTACTCCAGATGCAGTCTAACCAGTGTCATGTACGGCTGTGTTTCACAATCATTTCTGTATTGGAAACATTGAATGATACTAGCAGACAAGTTCCGGGGTCCATACTACATACTCTATCTACCGTGCAACATGGTGCCAGACAGGTAGTTCTAGTTAGAGAGATCCCAAGACACCATCAGCCTGTGTAACCACTCCCGAAATTCAACAATCACAAAAAGCGCCAAAAAGGCCAAAAAGTAAGAAAAAAAACCACCAATACCAATTTACACCCTAGATCATAAAAATGGTTTCAACATGATGTTTACCACAGATAGCCATGATGTCTTCACGGGATACCCAATGCAGATTACAGTACATCTGGAAGGTGATATTTGTCCTGTATAAATATGCTGGCACATCTGTCACAAATCAACAAAAAAGCAAATAAACGACACTGCCCAAAACTCTGTTCTTAATTTTTCCACACGGTCTTACACTGTTTTAACACCAGACGATGCCTCGCTGTACCTGCACCACATGGCACATCAAATACATCACATCATAGGCTTTAACATAGAAGGGCCTCAGATAGGGCTGCTCAGTGGCCCACCAGGTAGGGTGTCATCCCCTGCTGGTGACCATGGCTCGGGAACAGAGATTGGAGTTGGGATGGGTGGCCAAGGGAGCTGAGGTGGTACATGTGGCAGTGCTCCACCTTAGAGCAAACAGCATTTGATTTTTTTTTTTTTTTTAATATTTATCTTACTTTTGCCTCCTCCACCATCCGTCAGAGCTCCGCCCTGGTCATGGTGCCCCTCCCCGAGACTTCCACCGCTAATGAGCCCCTCGCCCCCGGGTCGCTCCTGGCTTACCCCCACGAGGCGGGCATGGCACCGTGACTGGAACCGGTATCGTGGAACCGTATCTGGTTGGGGGAGCCCTCGGCCAGGTGGCTAATTGAAACTCAGGGGCAGGGCATCATAGAGACATCAGGTAGAGAGGGATTTTGTCCCTATAGGCTGGGGCGGAGACGTGCAATGACACCTGCGTCTGTCCCGCCCCAGTGCCCCTTGACTGTGCGTCTGTGCTAGGATGATGCTCCCAGCTTCCGCTAGGTGTCACACCCGCATCGAGCGCAAGAACCCCCCCATCCCCCCGGAGAAGGAGAGCAGTCCAAGGGACACTTAATCCTTCTCCTCCCGGCCGGCCCTCCGACGACCTGGGCACGTTCCCAAACCCGGTTCACCGACGTCGCAAGCGGAAATATGACCGCTGTGCCTGCTAGCCAGCTTATAGCATTTGATTCTATCACCATAGCAACCCTGTGCTGGGCCAGGGAGCTCACCTCATCCACAGGGGCATGTTGCATCCGTGTGAGGCCTGACCAGGAATGTCCTGCATCAGTAGGAGGTGGGAGGGACAAAGGGACAGTAGAAAAACTGGTTAATGACATGATGATGGCTGCCCCTTCACAGACCAAGCACTAGCTGCAAGGCATCCCCTTTCTAGAGGGGTTTAGTGAGCCCTGATAGCTCCACAATGGTAGTAATCTATTGGGTTTCCAGAGGACAGGGTGAGTAACTAGGGATGGTGGATGCTGGGGCTGGAGGGGCCCACGGACTAGATCCAGCTCTGGGGAAGAGTCCAATGTTCCATCACAAAAAGGTAAGTCATGGGGAAACATCAGAGGGAACAACAGATGGTGTAGCTAAGGGGTTGATATAGGACGGCCTGGTAAACAGGAGGAGAGAAAACAATTAAAAAAATACTTAGCACTGTCACTACGTTGTCTCTCAAGTCATACAAGCATAAAAAGAAATAAATACACCATAACAGAGAAACATGTAGACATTTGGGAAGCCCAGCATGCTAGTGGCAAGCTGTTGGGAGGACGACTGAGCATCACAGAAGATGCTCTCCTCCTCCGGGGGGGCAGAGGCTCCACTGGAAATGGAAAGAACTCCCTTTATGTGTACTACAAAGGTCTGTACTGTTATTTTGGGTGAGCAGATGCAAAGTGAAACATTAATAGAGTAACTCATTTATTGATTATGCTCCTTACAAAGGTTGTCACCATTTTGGAGTCTTTGTAATGAACATTCACTGAAGCAGAGTTCCCATGATGTCCTGCAGTTTGGTGGTGGTCTTTACTCTCCATGGTTGTTTTTGGAGATAGTCTGTAACTGCAGCCACCTCTTCTGTGTAAAGTGTAGTGGAGCCAATGATTTCCCTGCATACATGTACCCCAGAGGCTTGGTAATGTACTTGCAACTCTGTTTCCTTGCGTTTCACGTACATCTCTACATGAATGGGAACACTGCACTGAAGCAACCAAACAGCCGATATGTGCAGAAAACAAAAAAAATCACCCAAAATATGACAAAATTACTATAACTGAGGGTGATACTGTGGCAGTCATTGCCAGTCTCAGCCCTGCTTAGAAAACATTATTTTAAATCACATTTCCCCACAAAAAGCCATGCAGGGCCTAATGTGCAGCACATGGTGCACCAAACAATTACTCAAATGCACTGGCCTTTGCTTGGAAATGCATATGTAACCCCTAGATGGCGCTATCCCAGGGGCTACTACCCCTGCCTGATTTGCCACTAACAGGTTGAGGGGCCTGGATCCAATGGCGGGTGCCTCCACCCAGAGGTCAGGGTTTGCAATAGTTAAACTAACTTGGTCACAGCCCTCTGGGACACTGCAACCTCTTTCTTCCCACTAGTGGCCCACACAATATATCAGAATTACCTTCACAGTATACACTTACCCCAGGTCTGGTTCCGGCACTGGGACCTCCTGTGAAATGAGATACAGTGCAACAATCACAGTACAGTACTTTAACATAGACAAATACCTCAGGCAGTATAACTTTGCTGAAACAAGCAGCTCTGATTTATTTAGGGGATATAACAAGGACAGGGGGAATCAGGTTAATTAGCTTATCACTCTAATAATTCATCTATGGCTCTGTGCACAGGCCTATCCCTATCAGTTACTGTCCCTGGGTACCCAAGCCCTAGTGGCTAGTCCAAACCGTGGCAGCTGGTAGGGGCCCTTTCACACAGAGAAAAGGAGAATTAAACAGTCAGCAGTACAGTAATTCCATTTGGATTTAATGTGGCAATTCAACAGGGAGCTAATTCTGAATTAGTACTCACGACTCCAAATAAGATAGGGTCCTTCAATGTCAGCAGGGCTCACTTGAGGTACACAAACCTCTTCACACATCCATATAAAAGAAAGCACTACACCAGGCAGGCTGCATCTGTATCCTGATCGCAATTACTGCACAATACCCGGAGAACACACAGCAGATTCAGTTCCTGACAGACCGAAAGCAATTTTCAGCAATTCCTCCAGTCTTCTACAGGGTGAGCCTGGTTTCTACTCTTCAGAGAGCCTTTGATTCTTTTCACAGGATGGATTCAGTCCAACAAGCTGTTACACAAGCTGCAGACCGAACTCTGGGCCTTACACACGCTTTTGACTAAAACTGCACACTGAAAAAGCACAGGGCTCCTTCCTTCCTCACTGCCAAAGCTCAACTGAAACTCCAACCGACAAAACCGGGCACTTCCTTTGAGTTCCTCCCAGTTCTTGACTGGATTGGCTGTCACTCACAATAGACTGCTGCTGTTGGTCCAAAAAGGCACTGAAGTCTAAACTACATCTCCCAGAGTCACTGCCCATACAATCCTCTTGTGGCTGGCTCAGATTATGAGTCCAAGTTCTGATTCGTCCAAGGCACCATTTTAGAGCTAGCTTACCCCACACTGATTGGTCCAGTTCAGCAGTTCAAAACCAGAATGGGGAACTAGGCAGACACTGTTCTGACTGCAAAAGAAAGCAGGTTAAACAAACTGTAATTTCATTATTACTGTAAATGATTTCTGGCAAACAGTTACATCTTTCAGATAGGTTTCCTTTGCACTCCTAGTGACTGCAAAAATGGAGTGAATTGGCAGCAGCTCGAGTGGTACTCAATCAAAGAAACACACAGTCCCCCATACAAACTAATTATGTCTGCAAGCAGACAGCTCTTAAAGAGACAGTACCAGAGGTTCTAAAAACACTCACTGATAAATGGCTTAAACGCCAAACACCATTCAGGCTTGGAGCATTCAAGCAAGCTCCTGGAAGTCTTTTGGGAACCCCCATTTGCAGGGGGGTTACACATAAAAAAAATCTAACTTTCAAATGGAAAGGCTGCTTATCTCTGCAGGCATCTGGGGAAAACAGACGTAAATTAATGCTATAAAGCTATGAGACTGCCCAAGGTTACATTCATTATGAAGGATGCCAACATTTTGGTGTCTTTGTAATGAACAAGCACTGCAACAGCCAAACCAGCCTGTAAGTGCACAAAATCACCCAAAATACAGCAAAATTCCTAGAACTGAAGGCGACTCTGTGGCAGTCACTGCCAGCATCACCCCCATTATTTGACTTCACTTTTACCCCACAAAATCCAGGCAGGGCCTAACATGCAGAACGTGGTACACCAAACAACTACTGAAATTCTGGCTTTTGCTCAGAAATGCATAAAAACACACAATAAATTTTAAAATGTTCACATACAAATGGTGCTTGCACATGCACTTGTTAACCACTGCAGACATTTGTGGTAAACTGATGCAAAATAAAGCTGAAAAGACATAAGATTGCCAAAGTTTATTATTTACGAAGGACAGCACCATTTTTGTTTTGTTTTTGCCATGGTGCCAGGCCTCCGAGAGCTTAGCCCACGCCACCCCTGACCTTCATCCACCCCAGGACTTACCTTGGAGCAGCGATCCACTCAGGTTTACCCCACTGGGTGGGGCTATCAGCTGGCACGGACCCCACTGACAACTCGTCTAGGGTCCCGGCGGAAACACAACCGGGAGGACACCTTGGCTTACCCCCCCCAGGGTGGGGCTGTGGAACCGAACCACACCGATGGAAACTCAACACCGGCCAAGTGTCACAGAGTGCGACATGGAGTCGGAGAGGTGGGGCATCATGGACGGAGTCAGCAGCAATATTTTTTGTATAGAAAGGCTCCCCAGGAGGCATGATGTGCAATGATGTAGGTGCAAAGCGCAACATCCAGCACGCCTCCCTAACAGCTCTGGCACCAGAAGCTGCAGGCACTGCAACTGCCAAATAAGCCTAAAAGTGCACACAAATGCTTGAAATGTCACAGACTTAATACAAACCTCATACAAGCTGCGGTAACACTTTTCAGTTAATTCCAGATATACGGTTAAAGCACACAAACCTACCCTGTGCCTAATATGCACCACACAGGGCTACTAGCAATCCTTAAATCTACAACTTAAACAGTCACAAAATGCAGACAAAATAGTATATGCTACACTAATCCAAAGCGTTAAACTGTCCCCTATAATGTGGTGTTACTTCTGCATCAGGCTGTCAGCAGAGAAAGATAAATATGGTACACACAATCTGCATATATACATTTATGAAAAACACCACCATTACGTAATAATATAGGCAATTTAAAAAAATAGGGCCTGACAAAACCAGAACACCAAACATTTTAAAACACTACTGTTGTGAGTTTGTGCTAGTACCAATCATCAATAAAAGCATTCCTTACTTAGAAGTATTTGTTCATCTTTCCTCCAAAACATGCAACTGGTCAGGTAAGGGTCTCACAAGCGAGCCACAGAGCCACCTCTAAACTAAAATGGAGCACTGTAATCTTACAGGTGAGTTACAGACCCACCTCAAAACGAACTAAAATGGAGCCCTGTAAAGCTTGTAAAAATAAATATTCCTTTGGTTGTTCCAGTACACTTCCAAACAAATCTCATTGAAGCCCTGTAAAGCCAATTATAATGAATATTTTTTTATATATTTATATATATTTGTTTTGGTCCTCAAACGTGCAGCTGGTCAGGTCTCATGTGTGAGTTACACACCACCTCCAAACAGACCAAAACAGAGCCCTGTGCTGCTTGTTAAAATGAATGTGTACCTCGCTTCAACCTCCCAGTCCGAAAATGTAATAAATAAAAGAGAGCATCCCCGTACCTCACTTCCCAGCACCCCAAACCAAAAAACAATCCTTCTGCATAGCCCTGTACGTCCCTGCCTTACAAACAACAAATTTGTTCATCCCTCTGTAAAGCCCAGAATTCTAAAAACAGAAATAAATGGGAGCCCCGCACCTTACTTCAACCTCCCAGTTCTCCAGCCCGAAAATGATATCCCTGTATCCCCCTCGTGCCTCCCTGACCAAAAATTTGCAACTTAGAGTACAGAAAAAAATTAGGGACTCACATTAAGCAGTAGCTCTGTACTCTTCAAACTAGAATGAAAATTAACTTAAATGATCTCCAAAGCCGCAGTTTTGGCATCTCCTTTGTTTGTTAACATGCACACACCAAACCACAATGTGGAAGTCATGTCTTTTCTCTTCTACTGATGGACAAAAAGGGCCTTAACAACATGCATGAAGCACTCTGTTTTACAGACCTCTTGTTCCATGCTAATTCTGACAGGAATGCATTTCTAGTTCGTAAGCGTCACAGCTGAGTACTGAACCCCACATCATGTAGTTAACGTCGTTCAGACACCACAACAGAAGAGTGGCTTTGCTGTAAAACCAAGTTACATATTAAAAAAACACAAACAGATGCTTTAGGGGTTCAGCAAATGAGGATAAGCCTACCAGGAAGAACACAATCCTTGATGTGGTGCTCACCAACTCAGAGATGGTGGGTGCTGTGGGAGTAGGGGAGCTGCTAAGGAGCAGCGACCACAACTCCATAGGGTATGAATTGGCCCTCAAGGCCAGCGACCCACAATCAAGAACCAAAGTCCTTGACTGCAGAGGGGCGGACTTCAATAGGCTGAGGGAACTAGTCAGGCATAAGTTAGTAGGAGTGGAGGACATAAGGTGGATAGAGGAGAAATGGAGGGAAATAAAGAGAGCCATCCTCGAGGAATCAAAGGCAAGCAGAGCAGTATCTAAAAAAAAACAGGTTTAAAAAACCACTATGGTTCTCAGCTAGGGTCAGGGAAGCAGCCAGAGCCAAAAAGAAGGCCTTCTATAAATACAAGCAAAAGCAGGGAGAGGCAGAAAGGGAGGAATATCTACGTAAAAACAGAGAGGCAAAGAGGATCATCAAGATGGCGAAAGCAGACACGGAGCTGCGTATTGCAGAGACGGTCAAGAACGGAGAAAAACTTTTTTCTTTAGATAGATCAGTGAAGAAAGGAAAAGGGGGAGCATCGTGCAGCTAGTTGAGGGGGGTAGGGTGATAGAAGAGCACGAGCGAAAGGCTGTCATCCTGAATGATTACTTTTGCTCAGTATTCACGAAGGAGGACTGTGGGTCCATGCCAGAAAGTGGCATCTCAGCAGCCACTAAGAGAGTCCTGGAAATGAGGCAGCCCATACTTACTAGCGAGAGCGTCCTGAAAGGGCGGGCAGCCATTAAGCTAGATAAAGCTGCAGGACCAGATGAGTTGCATCAGAGGATACTTATGGAATTAGCAGAAGAACTGGCTGGGCTGTACAACAGCTCAATTAGGTCTGGGGAAATTCCAAAGGACTGGAGAATGGCAGACATTGTACCACTTCAAAAGGGAGAGATAGGGAGCAGCCAGGGAACTACAGGCCTGTCAGTCCGATCTCCATCATTGGGAAGCTGATGAAATCACAAATCAAAGAGAACCACGTGGACTAGCTAGAGAGCAATGGGCTCCAGGATACTAAACAACACGGTTTTGTGGCAGGAAGGTCTTAGCAGACTAACCGGATTTTTTCTTTGACTGGGTGACCAAGAAAGTAGACAAAGGCCACGCTGTGGATCTGCTGTACTTTGACATCAGCAAGGCTTTTGATTCAGTACCGCACAAAAGGTTGCTCAAAAAGATGGAAGACATTGGTGCAGCTAAAACTGTAGTGAACTAGGTGGGTAGTTGACTTGAAGGGAGGCAAGAGAGAGTAGTGGTCAGTGGGCTTAAATTAGAGGAAAGGCAGGTTACAAATGGGGCTCCACAGAGAGCTGTCCAGAGTTTGGTCCTCTTCAACATGTTCATTAGTGACACTGGTGAGGGAATCCAGGGCAGGCTGTGTCTCTTCGCAGATGACACAAAACTATACCACCAATCCCCCAGGACGCATCTGGAATAGAGCAGTAGCCTGCTCAGTATACCTTCCTGGTAAAACGCTTAAATAAATAAATGTGGGAGGGTGAACAGTGGTGAGGGAGTAAGGTATACCAAGTACAAGGCAACCGCTACTGAACGCTTTCAAAAAGGGTCACTCAATCACAGCACCTGTGCACAGGGCTACCTGGCAGGGGGGGAACCAGATAGGGGGTTTGGCGAATATAGCGACAAGATGGATGTAGCTATGTATACATGCACGTGGGGGGGGGACCATGCCATGCGACAGGCAGAAGGGGAGGGAGGGTTTGAGGGGTGTAGTGCGGTGGTAGGCTGCCAAGCTGGCCGTGTGGCATGGTGGGTTGGTGGCAGGCTGGGGTTGGGGAGCTGCAGGTTCGGTTATGGGCGCCTCATGGTTTTGCACCAGGTGCCAGGTTTGTGTTTTTACTTTGCACACAGTGCCCCGACAGCCCCCCCCGAGTGGAGAATTCTTTAGTAGGTGGGTGGGGTGAAGGAAACCTAAGTCTCGGGGTGCCCTCTTGCTGTTCGCCATGAGTGTACATCACCTAAATTTATTTTCGACGATGTACACTCGCCCAGACGGCGTTCACCATTCCACGACTGCTGTTATCACGTGGAACAGGGAGTAAGGGATATGCAGAGAGACCTACAAAAACTAGAGGAGTGGTCAATGATCTGGCAGTTAAAATTCAATGCCAGAAAGTGCCAGGTAAATGCACCCAGGGAAGAGGAACCCCAAGACGGAGTACTGGATGGGTGGGGTAAGAATTAGTACTACAGAAGAGGAATGCGATCTAGGAGTTATCAGCAACTCCCTTAAACAAATGAGCCAGTGCGACAAGGCCTACAGCAAGGCTAACATGATGCTGGGATGTATTGGGAGGGGTATTTATAGCAGAAGAAAAGAGGTAATACTTCCCTTATACAGATTCCTGGTGAGGCCTCTCCTAGAGTACTGCACTCAGTTCGGGAGCCCTCACCCCAGAAAGGACAAGAATGCGTCGTAGACAGTGCAGCGCAGAGTAACAAAAATTATTCAGGGCCAGCACGGCAGATTCTATGAGGAGCGCATCAATGCACTAAATATGTACTCACTGGAAACCAGAAGGGAGAGGGGTGATATGATAGAGACCTTCACGTTCCTTAAAGGAATTAACAATGTAAACTGGGAAATTATTTACTCTGAATACCAACTTGAGGTCACGTGGTCATGAGTGGAAATTAACAGGGGGGAGTTTCAGGAAGGATGTGAGGAAGTACTTTTTTATGGAAAGGGTGGTGGATCCTTGGACCAGTCTGTCAGCCAAGGTGGCGGTGCAAACACAGTTGGGAATTCAAATAGGCCTGGGACAGAATGAAGAGAATAGTGGTCGCCAGGGTCGACAAGCCCAGGGAGGAGAATGGGGATAGGAAGGGGAGGGTTAGTACTCTGGAGGAACAGTAGGTTCCACAGAAACATAGAAACACGGAAGTTGTCAGCAGAAAAGGACTCCTTGACCCACCTAGTCTACCCTAGAGTTCCCTACCTACTGTGTTACCACAGACCCCACTTGATCTCCGGCCTTACCCCCCGCCCCCAGCCCTGTTACTAAGGTCCCCTTGTGTCTATCCCATGCATATCTGAATCCTGCTACCATTCTGGTACCCACCACCTTCGCTGATAAATCTGTTCCAGATGTCCACCACCCTTTCCGCGAATAAGTACTTCCTCATATCCCTCCGAGCCTCCCCTTCCAGCTTCATATCATGCCCCCTTGTCCTTGTGCACCTCTTTCTATGTAAAATACCATCCTCCTGTACCTTGTTAATACCCCTGAGGTATTTGAATGTCTCTATCATGTCTCCCCTTTCCCTTCTATCCTCTAAAGAGTACATATTTAATTCCCTGAGTCTTTGTTCATAGGGCTTCTAATGCAGGCCTATGCACCATTTTGGTTGTCCTCCGCTGTACTGCCTCCACCCGATCTATGTCGTTCCTGAGATGGGGCCTCCAGAATTGGACACAGTACTCCAGGCGGGATCTCACCATCGATCTACACAAGGGTAACACCACCTCCTTCTTCCTGCTGGTGATACCCCTCCCTAAGTACCCCAGCATTGTATTAGCCTTTCCCACTGCCTTATCACACTGCTTTGCTACCTTCATGTCATCTGATATGATGACTCCCAGGTCCCGTTCCTGTTTTGTTGTTGTCAGCACCTCCCTCCACCCCAACTGGTACGCTGCCCTTGGGTTTCTGTGTCCCATGTGCATAATTTTGTACTTTTTGTTATTGAAGCCAAGTTGCCACACCTTCGACCATTCTTGCAGCTTTTCAGGTACCCCCCCTCATTTTTTCTACCCCACCCCCCAGGTGTGTCCACTGTGTTGCAGATTTTTGTGTCTGTGAACTGGCATGCTTTCCCCTCCAGTCCTTCTGCAATGTCGCTAATGAAGACATTGAAGAGGACCGGTCTCAGAACTGACCTGTGGTACCCCGCTTGTTACCATACCTTCTTCTGAGTGAATCCCATTTACCACCACCCTCCGACTTCTGTACCCATTTTACTATCTTTGGACCCACTCCCAGGCTGCCCAGCTTGTTTACCAGACTTCTGTGAGGCACAGTGTCAAAGGCCTTACTGAAATCTAGGTAGGCCACATCCACCGCTCCACCCTGGTCCACTTCCCTGGTCACCCAGTCAAGAAATCAATCAGGTTTGTCTGGCAAGATCTCCCCCACATGAACCCATGCTGCCTCAGAACCTGCAGTCTATAGGTTACAAGGTATTCCACAAGTCTTTCTTTAAGTAGTGTTTCAATAAACTTGCCCACCACCAAAGTCAGGCTTACAGGTCTATAGTTTCCTGCTTTCTCCATAGTCCCACTTTTGAGAAGCGGGACCACATGTGTCTTCCTCCAGTCTCCTGGAACTTCCCCCATATCCAGTGATAGTTTGAACAGGGTCATCAGATGTGCAGTGAGCTCCTTCCTAAGTTCCTTCAGTATCCTGAGGTGCACCCCATCTGGCCCCATTGTCTTAGCCACCTTTTGTTGCTCCAGTTCCTGGAGTATTCTCTTCTCCATATGTAACCCCCCTGCAAATGGGGGTTCCCAAAAGACTTCCAGGAGCTTGCTTGAATGCTCCAAGCCTGAATGGTGTTTGGCATTTAAGCCATTTATCAGTGAGTGTTTTTAGAGCCTCTGGTACTGTCTCTTTAAGAGCTGTCTGCTTGCAGACATAATTAGTTTGTATGGGGGGACTGTGTGCTTCTCTGAGTACCACTCGAGCTGCTGCCAATTCACTTCATTTTTGCAGTCACTAGGAGTGCAAAGGGAACCTATCTGAAAGATAAACTGTTTGCCAGAAATTATTTAGAGTAATAATGAAATTACAGTTTGTCTAACTTCTGTTTCTTTGCAGTCAGAACTGTGTCTGCTAGTTCCCATTCTGGTTTTGAACTGCTGAACTGGACCAATCAGTGTGGGGTAAGCTAGCTCTAAAATGGTGACTTGGACGAATCAGAACTTGGACTCATAATCTGAGCCAGCCACAAGAGGATTGTATGGGCAGTGACTCTGGGAGATGTAGTTTAGACTTCAGTGCCTTTTGGACCAGCAGCAGCAGTCTATTGTGAGTGACAGCCAATCCAGTCAAGAACTGGGAGGAACTCAAAGGAAGTGCCAGTTTTGTTGGTTGGAGTTTCAGTTGAGCTTTGGCAGTGAAGAAGGAAGGAGCCCTGTGCTTTTTCAGTGTGCAGTTTTAGTCAAAAACGTGTAAGGCCCAGAGTTCCGGTCTGCAGCTTGTGTAACAGCTTGTTAGGACTGAACTGTCCTGTGAAAAGAATCAAAGGATCTCTGAAGAGTAGAAACCAGGCTCACCCTGTAGAAGACTGGAGGAATTGCTGAAAATTGCACTCGGTCTGTCAGGAACTGAATCTGCTGTGTGTTCTCCCGGTATTGTGCAGTAATTGCGATCGGATACAGATGCAGCCTGCCTGGTATAGTGCTTTCTTTATATGGATGTGTGAAGAGGTTTGTGTACCTCAAGTGAGCCCTGCTGACATTGAAGGACCCTATCTTATTTGGAGGTCGTGAGTACTAATTCAGGGTCGCTTCCCTGTTGAATTGCCACATTAAATCCAAATGGAATTACTGTACTGCTGACTGTTTAATTCTCCTTTTCTCTGTGTGAAAGGGCCCCTACCAGCTGCCACGGTTTGGACTAGCCACTAGGGCTTGGGTACCCAGGGACAGTAACTGATAGGGATAGGCCTGTGCACAGAGCCATAGGTAGATTATTAGGTGATAAGCTAATTAACCTGATTTCCCCTGTCCTTGTTATATCCCCTAAATAAATTGGAGCTGCTTGTTTCAGCAAAGTTATACTGCCTGAGTGTATTTGTCTATGTTAAAGTACTGTACTGTGATTGTTGCACTGTATCTCATTTCACAGGAGGTCCCAGTGCCGAACCAGACCTGGGGGTAAGTGTATACTGTGAAGGTAATTCTGATATTGTGTGGGCCACTAGTGGAAGAAAGGGGTTGCAGTGTCCCAGAGGGCTGTGACCAAGTTAGTTTAACTATTGCAAACCCTGACCTCTGGGTGGAGGCACCCGCCATTGGATCCAGGCCCCTCAACCTGTTAGTGGCAAATCAGGCAGGGGTAGTAGCCCCTGGGATAGCGCCATCTAGGGGTTACACATAAAAGGGCTAGGGAAAGGTTAGGGAGGAAAAAAAGAAGATAGCACACAGAAAGTATAAGGAAACACAAAAAGAGGAGGACAGAGAACTGTACCAGTTAAAGTGGAAGGAAGCAAGAAAGGCAGTCAGAATAGCAAAGGCACAAACCGAGGAAAAGATAGCCAACTCAGTTAAGAAGGGGGATGAATCGGTTCGGTGGCGCTGAGGGTTGAGGCGCTGGACACCACACCTCACGCTATGCCAGCGACCTGGGTTCAGTGATGGACTCAGGTTGCCAGGGGTCGGCAGGGGAGGAAGAGGATCAAGCATACGGAGGACAGCTCTCCTCTCCCTGGGAAGGGTTCCAGGGTTGCTCAGTATCCAGGCGACCCTCAATGGAGATCAGGGATACTGCAGGCACACCAGCCAGAACACAAGGGATGGAGTGTGGCACATGCCAGCAGGGCAGCCATGTGCAGGTGTCACTGCACACCACACTCCGAGGGGAGAAAAAGGAAAATACCCCTGATTGCCGGGTGAGCCGACAGCTGGTCTCCAGGGGCCAACCCCCACACGCTCATCGCTGGCCATGACCCTGACCCTACCCACTGGGGATCCTCGGCCTCCTCCTGTATGGGTCTGGCAGGCGAGGAGGGGATCCTGATACCGATGTCTCGGTCGGAGGATGTGGTTCAGGCGAGTGGTTAGGGGGAACGCCGAGCGAGCCAACCCGAGAGATGCCCAAGACCACCAGGTGAATACAATAGAGTTTAAAAAAAAAGGGGTGGGATAAAACATTTTATAGGTACATTAGGGAGTGAAGAAAGACCAAGGGAGGGATAGTGAGGCTTAAAAAATGTGACAGTGAAAAAGCAGGGATACTGAACAAATACTTCTGCTCAGTATTCACAAAAGAAGAGGAGGGGGAAGTAAACAACAGAAGTACTCTGGACAGGGGAGTCAATACCAGTCCATTCACAAAACAAAGGGTCCTGAAAGAACTCCTAAAACTAAAGGTGGACAAAGCAGTGGGGCCTGGTGGGATTCACCCCAGAATTCTAAAAGAACTAAGGGAAGAACTAGTGACCCTACTGACTACCATTTTTAATAAATCATGGGAGGATGGTGTGGTACCGGAGGACTGGAGGAGGGTGGATGTGATTCCCCTTCACAAAAGTAGGAGCATGGCAGAGGCAGGAAACTACAGACCTGTTAGTTTGACCTCGGTAGTAGGGAAAATGATGGAATCACTTCTGAAAGAAAGAACTGTTGAGTACATAGAGGCCAGCGGGGCACAGGACCCAAGGCAGCATGGATTCACAGTGGGAAGGTCATGTCAGACGAATCTAATAGATTTCTTTGACTGGGTGACCAAAGTAGTAGATCGGGGAGGGACTGTGGACATGGCCTACCTGGACTTTAGCAAGGCATTTGACACAGTCCCACAGAAAAGATTAATATACAGGTTAGCCAGCCAGGGAGTGTGTCCAAGGGTGGTAGCCTGGGTAAAAAATTGGTTGGACAACAGGATGCAGAGGGTAATAGTAAACGTTATCCACTTCGAAGAAAGGGGGTTACTAGTGGGGTACTGCAGGGTTCAGTGCTGGGACCGGTCCTCTTTAATGTCTTTATAGGTGACATTGCAGAGGGACTGGAAGGAAAAGTATGCCTCTTTGCAGATGACACAAAGATCTGCAACAAGGTTGATACACAAGGGGGGTGGAAAGGATGAGAAAGGACTTGGCAAGGTTGGAGGAATGGCCAAATGTATGGCAGCTTAGATTCAGTGCAAAGTAATGCACCCAGGAAACAAAAACCCAGGGGAAGAATACACAATGGGGAGAGGTGGTACTAACAAAAAAGATGGAAAGGGACCTGGGGTAGTCAGATCAGATGACCTAAAGGTAAGCAAGCAATGTGAGAAGGCAGTAGGGAGGGCTGGGAGGATTCTGAGATGTATAAGGAGAGGCATCACCAGTAGAAAACAGGAAGTTGTTATCCCTCTGTACAGACAGACGGTGAGACCCCATCTGGAGTACGGCATGCAGTTCTGGAGACACCATTTCAGCAAGGACACAGACAGGATGGAGGTAGTCCAGAGGAGAGCAACTAAAATGGTGCAGGGTCTGCACTAGAAGACATATGAAGAAAGACTAAAGGAGCTTAATATGTATACCCTTGAGGAAAGGAGGGAGAGGGGGGACATGATAGAAACTTTCAAGTACCTCAAGGGAATCAGCAAAGTCCAAGAGGGTAGCATCTTTCAGAAAAAAAGATGTGCAAGAACAAGGGGGTACAATTTGAAGACAGAGGAGGGGATGGATCAGGGGCAACATGAGGAAGTATTTTTTCAGGAAGAGAGTGGTGGACGCTTGGAATGACCTTCCTGAGGAGGTTGTAGGGTCAAAAACAGTGGGGGAATTCAAGAATGTATGGGACAGACATAAGGCAATTCTAGTGGAGGGTAGGAGGAAGTAGGCTGTTGGTTAACTAGGATCTGCAGCTTACCCAGTAGGTAGGGAAATGGGCAGACTGGGTGGGCCAAGCAGTCCTTATCTGCCATCAAATTCTATGTTTCTATGTCCACCCCCCTTTCTTTAACACCCTTTTCCCCTATCTGTGTCCCATCACCTACCCCTTCCTTCGTAAATACTGAACAGAAGCACTTGTTCAATATGTCTGCTTTCTTCTGGTCCTCTTCAACACACACACCTCCTTCCCCTTTTAGTCTTACTATCCCTGCCTTGTTCTTTCCTTTTTTTCACTTATATACCTAAGAATGTTTTATCCCCCTTCTTTACTGACTTGGCAATGTTCTACTCTGTTCCTTGGCACTTGTAACTGCTTTTGCGGCCTCCCTTTGCTTCTCCTGATAACCCTACCTGTCATCTTCCTTCTGTGTTGCCTTGTACCTTTTCAATGCTAGCTTCTTCGCACTTACTTTCTCTGCTACTTCCTTGGAGAACCATAGCAGTCTCTTTTTTCTCTTGCTCTTTGTAATCTGCCTGACACAGAGGTTTTTTGCTTGTCGATGGCCTTCCTTATTTCTGCCCACTGCTCCTCTACCCCCTCCATTTCCCCCTATCCCTTCTTGTACTTCCCCCGGGGCACTCCCCCATTTTCTTGAAATCAGACCCCTGAAGTCCAGGACCCTTGTTTTGGTGGTGTTTGTTTCTGGACCATTTTTTATTGAACCACACTGAGGTGATCACTTGTCCCTTAGCTGACACCCACTGTGACGCCAGTGACACTGTTCCGCTTGACACTACCAGGTCCAGTATTGCCCCCGCCCCACCCATGGGTTCTCTAACTAGTTGCATGAGGAATGCCCCTGCAGAAAGTTCAGGATTTTCCTACTTCTTCCTGTTGCTGCAGCTGGGAGGCTCAATCCACATCTGGCATGCAGAAGTCCCCCACCAGCAATACCTCCAACTTGTTAGCCATCCCTTGGATTTCCTCCATCAATTCCTTATCCACCTCTTCCCCCTGTGTTGGAGGTCTGTATATCACCCCTGTTTGAATAGCTGCCCCCTTCCTTGACTCTAGGGTAACCCACAGTACCTCTGCTACTCCCTGACCCCCTTGCATTTCCACAGCTTTTATGTTTTCCCTCACATAAAAGCCACCCCTCCTCCCTTTTTTCTTACCCTGTCACTCCTGAATAGAGCATACCCTGATATGGCTGCATCCCAGTCCTAGTTATCATTGTACCAGGTCTCCAGGGAAGGTTCCAGGGATTACATAGGGAATATGGGCAGACTGGATGGATCTCTGGTCTTTTTCTGCTATCATGGTCTATGTTTCTATGTTTCCATGTACACTGCATATTACTGAAGCTTAATCCAACTTTCTCATTGTGTGGGAATCTGGAAGCTAGGATTTTTGAAAAACACTTTGAGCATTTAATACGTGAAATATAGGGTTGCTGTCACTGGTGTTTGCCGTGGGGGGCTGCACTGTCCGGGGGTCCTTCATGCCCAGCTCGCTGCCCACCTGACGTACCCACATTGGTGATCCCTTCCATGCCGTTGTGGTGGGGCAGCCTTTGTGATGCCCCATGTCTCCTTGAGGCATTCTGCTTGCCCCTCCTCCCCCCATGGTTCAGGTCCCCCTGGAGCGGGGGACCTACCACCAGGGCAGATGCCACTCGTGTGGCCACCGTGGGGCCATTTTAACCACACTTGTTGCACTCCTGATGCCCCCCCATGGAGATTAAGCTCTATAACTCATATCTCATATACTCCCGCTGGCCAAGGCCAGTGCCCTAAATACACTGAGTAAACCTACATCTGTCTTAATGAGACCAAGCTCCCTCTAGCCCTACGCATAATAAATAATCCCACCACTCCATTTTAACCACAACCTTCCCAAATTATTCCACTACCTTCCATCTCTGTAACAGGGAGAAGCAGGGACATGACATCCTTCCCATATCCCTCAACCTAGATATACGAAATGTGTGGAGGCCCCTCAACAGAGGCCTGCCCTCCTGGCAGGGTACATGCCCTGCCAACCAGGTCCCAGTCGCCGGACACATGCTTTGGAAGCCAACAGTTTTTACAGTTCAGGTGGCTGTGCCCAGTTGGCACTACTAGCCACTAATTTGGAGGCAGATTCCCTTCCCCACACTTTTGGCGGGACCAACAGCCTACCCCCTGTTTTATGTTCTGAAATGTTAATGTTAGGGTTTAACACAATTAAAGATGTCTGTACTAGCCTGTTCATTGAGACGTGTGTGTTGTGACGGGGAATGGTGAGAGTGGGGCCAGAGCGCGTGTGTGTGTGGGGGGGGGAGGGGTTAGCAGGCAACTCAGCATCCCAAAATGTTTATTTACAATGAGTGTACAAAGTCTACAATTGTTCTCACTTAACGTTAATGGCCTCACTATCCCCATAATGCAGAATCGGATGATGTCCCACATAAAGCCTACAAAGCTGGATCTTGTCTACGTGCAGGAGTCTAACCTCCCCCTAACACCGCATGGAAAACCTGCCAAATTTGGGTCTGTGGCAGTGTACTCCTTGTTTTGTGTGGGACAGAGACAGGGAGGTCATAATTCGTGTCCCTCACTATACCCCCATTCAGGCCACCCAAATAAAGAAGGATCAAGACAGCTGCCAAGTCATTGAACAAGAACTAGTCAACAATGTTGAAGTCACATTAGCAAACCTCTATCGCTCCCCAGGGACTAATATTTCTATGGTAAAAAGGCTTGATGACAGTATCCTGACCATGACTACAGGACACCTGCTGCTTGCTGGCAACTTCAGTATAGCCCTGGCCCCCAGATGGGATTCTGCATATCCCTCACCTCCAGAGCAGCCAGCAGCACATAAATTCCTTAAACTATTTGTCCAGGAAGTCAGGGGGTCAGACATGTGGCATTTTCTACACCCACGAACATGAAATTATACATTACTCGTCAGTTCATGGAACCTATTCCAGAACTGACCACTGCTACACTCAAACTGAGACTCTGTTTGCCCTCGTAGACTGCAGGATAGGAACACTGCCCACTCAAACCACGCCCTGGTGATCAGCAGTTGGAATTTCAGCCTGGAGAGGCTTGACACCAGGTGGCACCTTAACCCACACTACCTGAAGAGTCGGGCATTGAAGGATTTCCTGCAGGACTAAGTGGCAATGATTTTCCAAGAAACCACCCAGTAGTGTCAAATGTGATGCGATGGGACACATTACAAATAGTCCTATGAGGACACATCATACAATACACACTTCCACCCTGACTAAATTCCGATGGAAGCAGCAGCAACAACTGCAGGACATGCTGCACTTCCTTCTGATGGCTCACCAACAAGGTAATGCCCTGGTCACACCACAATTTAAACAAGTGCAGGCAGAGTTGGATGCACTTTGCCTCCACCAAACAGAAACTTCCCCAACTTCCTTCACCAGAGGTACTACGAAGTGGGAGCCAGAGCCTCCCGCCTGTTGGCATACCAACTATATAAGCAACGTTGACCTGCAATGATACCAGCTCTAAACCACCCAACAACAGGGAACCATCTGACAAAACTACATGACATAACCTGAGCCTTCTGCTTCTATAACCAACCACCAAAACAAACCCTGTCTTATTGGTATGGTGATTGCTACGAATTTATGTTAGTTCGCTAAATAACCCTACTGTATTTAACATAGCTCTGCACTGAACACTGTATTTCTGACCTTGTATTGCCTGTTCAAAATATGTACTGTGAACACTGTGTTTCTCACCTTGTATTGCCTGTTCTAAATATGTACTGCATTGCCTGTTCAAAATATGTACTGTGAACACGGTGTTTCTCACCTTGTACTGCCTGTTCTAAATATGTACTGTGAACACTGTTTCTCACCTTGTATTGCCTGTTCTAAATATGGACTACATTGCCTGTTCAAAATATGTACTGTGAACACGGTGTTTCTCACCTTGTATTGCCTGTTCTAAATATGTACTGTATTGCCTGTTCTAAATATGTACTGTGAACACTGTGTTTCTCACCTTGTATTGCCTGTTCTAATCATGTACTGTACTATTTAAATGCTTCACTCTATGTAACTAATTCCGGGTCGCCCCTGAAAAAGGGACCTTCGGGGCCCAGAGGGCCTACCTGGTTAACAGAATGTAATAAATAAATATACCCCAGTGCAGAAATCTGACTCACCCCAAACTCAGCAAGGAACAGGGAGCACAGTTACTAACCCTGATTACAGCTGAAGAACTTGATGATGCTATTAGATGTTCCAAAACCATGAAGGCCTCCAGCACAGATGGATATGGAGCTGAATTTTATAAGGCCATGAAAGAACAAATCTTGCCCCCACTACTACAGGCAGTTAACAGGGTCAGTTCAGGTGAGGCCCTTCCCCCCATCTGCTCCTATGCAGCAATCTCTGTGATTCTGAAACAGGGTAAAACCCCCTCCACTGCAGATCATATCGGTCTATTTCGGTGCTAAATGCAGACCTTGAATACTTCATGTCCATTCTAGCCTAAAGGTTCTATCCTCACTAGTGGACTTTGACCAAACAGGCTTTATCCAGAGCTAGACAACACTAGACGCACCTTGCATATCATGCATGAAATGCCTACGCACAAGCCCCCATCTGTACTCCTAAGCCTCGAGGCCGAAAAAGAATGTGACTGGGTCTCCTGGCCATACCTGTATGCAGTGCTAGGCTGGTTGAGATTCCCAGTCCAACTGATTATGTTCTTACAGAACATTTATGAGTGCCTCCAGGCGTGTATCAAAGTCTCAGGCCATCACTCTGAATATTTTCCTACACCGTGGAACTAGGCAGGGGTGCCCCCCCCCCTCCTTTTCACAGACTATATTTAGCCCCTTGCCCAGGATATCTATTAGGGTACAACCTTCACGGGCTTGCTGGCAGGAGGAAAGGAGCACCACATAGCACTTTACACTGATGACATGCTCCTTTGTCTCGATGACCTGGAGTGAGCACTCCCAGCAGTGTTTACAACCCTGGAGACCTTCGGTGTGGTTTCAGGGTATAAATTAAACATCACAAAAACTAAACTCCTAACCTTCCGTTACTCCCCATCACAAGAGACCAAACAGTGGTTCCCCTTTCACTGGGATATGGAGAAACTGAAGTACATTTCCAGAGACTCTGATTCCGCCTTTCAGAAAAGTTATACCTCATTCACCCTCCAGTTGACAGGCCCTAACTTGCTGGGGCACACTCCCCCTGAACTTCACCAGAAGGGTTGAGGCAGTACAGATGATCACGCTACCCAAGGCTCTCTACTGGCTTCAAAATGTCCCGATCTTGATCCCACAGTCCACTTTCCAACAGTGGGACAGAGACATTTCCAGGTTTATCTGGGCAGGATAGCACCTGAGGATAAAATTCCAAATGCTGACACTTCCTAGGAATAGAGGCGGTGTTGCCCTACCACAATTAGATTATATTTCTGGTTGTCCCACCTCAGATACACTCCCATGCACCATTCAGGAGCACTCTGTGTATTGTGGCAGATGGTGGAAACCTCATTTCCCTAAAAGGGACTATGTAATCTCAACATACCACTTGGAGTCACACTGTGAGTTATTAAAGAGGCTAAACCCCTGACTCCAGCATCTGGTCAAGACATTGCACACAATCTGCAAAACACTACCTCTCGCCCCTTTTCTCTCTCCCTTCTGTGCCCACTGAAACTCCTGGAAAACCTCCACCCTCTCCATACTGACGCAACTTTCAGAACATGGCAGCGATATTCCCTGCAATACTACTACCAGACGATTACAGGAGCCACCCTAAAATCATTTACTGAGGTCCAGACTGAATTTGGACACAGGTAAGGGGACTTTTACCGCTTCACACAGCTGTAACATTTCTTCTATGCCCTCCCTATAGGGGCTCGTAACCTGGAATCACATCCAGGGAGTCATCCATCTCCTGATATGACCTGCAAGAGGGATCTTGGCATGCTTATCAGCAACGACCTCAAATTCAGTAGTCATTGTCCTGAATTAGTCAACAAATCCTCTAGGATTATAAATTGTATAAAAGGGTCTAGCTCTAGCAGAAACAGGGTCTGCATTATTCCTATATACCATGCGTATGTTTGTTCTATATTAGACTATTGTTCACCATTATGGATTCCCTATTTTGTAGAGGGACATTGACAGAGTAGAGGGGATACAGAGGAGACTCACTAAGTTGATCGATGGTCTATAGCATATGTGCTATGAGGACATGTTGAGAGCCCTGGAGCTTTATCCTCTGGAACTCGGACACCTCAGAGGGGACCTCTTATTAATGCACAAAATGCAGGAGGATAAAGTCCTATTACATGACTTGGGATTGGTCATTAATTATAGAGAAACAAGCTTGAGAAGCCATCAGTTACAGCTAATGCTGACCAATCCAAAGGGACTCCTCAGGTGTAGTTTTTTCACCCAGTGCATCGTCTCCTACTGGAATACCCTACCAAGTTCAGTGGTAGATGTGGGTACCTTTAGTTCATTTAAGCATAATCTGGATAATTACCTATTAATTTTGTAGAGGGGACAAAACCTTTTACAGGTACATAAGTGAAAAAAGAAAGACAAAGGGAGGGATAGTGAGACTGAAGGGGGAGGATGGGGGCCACGTGGAGGATGACAACAGTAAAGCTGACATATTGAACAGGTACTTCTGCTCAGTCTTTACTGAGGAAGAGGAGGGTAATGGGTCTGAAGGGAGTACAAGGGGTGAGAATGGTGCAGAAATGGACACAAGTCCCTTTACACGAGAAAGAGTCCTGAAGGAACTGGAAGTAATAAGAGTTGATAAAGCAATGGGGCCAGATGGGTGCACCCAGGGTCTTAAAGAACTAGAGAGGTGGTGGCTGAACCTCTGGCTATCCTGTTTAGCCGATCACTGGAAACAGGGAGGTACTCAAAGACTGGAGGACAGCAGATGTAGTCCCCTTATACAAAAGTGGGAACAAAGAGGAAGCAGGGAACTACAGACCAGTCAGCCTCACCTCGGTAGTGGGGAAGATCATGGAAGCACTACTGAAGGAGAGATTGGTAGAACATCTGGTTGTCAATGGACTACAGGACCCAAGGCAGCATGGTTTCACCAGGGGAGGTCATGTCAGACCAACCTGTTGAATTTTTGACTGGGTGACTAGGGAGGTGGATCGGGAGGCGGTGGACATGGCCTATCTGGACTTCAGCAAGGCCTTTGACACCGTGCCACATAGAAGACTATTACACAAACTGGGGAATATGGGTGCGGGCAGGACAGTAGTGTGGTGGGTAGGTAACTGGCTGGGTGGCAGGACATAGAGGGTGGTAAATGGCTGTCACTCCACAGAGGGAAGAGTGACCAGTGGGGTACCACAGGGATCAGTGCTGGGACCGGTCCTATTCAACATCTTCATCAGTGACATTGCGCAGGATCTAGAAGGCAGAATTTCACTGTTCGCTGATGACACAAAGCTCTGTAACAGAGTAGACACACCAGAGGGAGTAGACAGAATGAGAAGCGACCTGCAGAAACTTGAAGAATGGTCAGGGGTTTGGCAGTTGAAATTCAATGCAAAGAAGTGCAAGATAATGCATATGGGGCACAAAAACCCTGGCACAATATATCAGTTGGGGGGTGAGGATATAGCATGCACCAAGCAGGAAAGGGATCTTGGGGTTATCATCTCTGATGACCTCAAGGTAGGAAACAGTGTGACAAGGGCAGGTAAAAGCAAATAGGATGCTGGGATGTATAGGCAGGGGCATCACCAGCAGGAAAAGGGAGGTCATAATTCCAGCTATACAAGACACTAATGAGGCCCCACCTGAGTACAGTGTACAGTTCTGGAGACCATACCTCACGTAAGGACATAGACAGGGTAGAGAAGGTTCAGAGGAGGGCAACAAAGATGGTGCATGGATTGCATCACAAGTCCTATGAAGACAGGTTGAAGGAACTGAACATGTACCCTGGAGGAGAGGAGGAGAGAGGGATATGATAAGACATACAAGTATCTTACAGGGAGGAACAGGGTGCAGGAAAACATTATTTTTAAGCGAAAAGATGTTCCAGGACTAGAGGGCATGGGATGAAGCTGGAGGAGGACGATTCAGAGGAAACATGAGAAAGAATTTTCTTCAGAACGGGTGGTGGACAAGTGGAACACCCTGCCAGAGGAAGTGGTGGGGGCTGAAACAATCACAGGATTTAAGAATGCATGGGATAGACATAAAGGAATTCTGGAGGTCAGGGTTAAGGGGCAACAGACTTCTAGGAAAACAAACTGAACTTACAAGCTCAAATGGGCAGACTGGGTGGGCCATAGGCCCTTATCTGCCGACACTGTCTATGTATCTATGTATCTATGTAATATGTTACAGGGACGGTGGGGACCACTGACCCAGTTCTAGGAGGAGTATGCTATGGGCCTATAGCCTTCTGTACTTCTTACAAACTCCTAGTATGATATCATTCATGAGATGTGGAATAGCAGACCACATGATCTCCCATCTCTATAAGGCCCTAACGGAAACCACCAGGGGTGACACAAAGGACATAGCCCTGAAGCTGCAGGAGGAGCTTGGCTCCACTATATCGGATGAGACCTGGCACCAGGCTTGCCAACTTTCTGCCAAAATTACATATTCCCACTAGTGGAGAGAACACTCCTAGAAACAGCTAGTAAGATACTTCTGAACTCCGAATGTCATGGCCCATTACCTCCCCCACCAGAGACCCCTATTGCTGACGGTATTGCGAGATGAATCAGTACCTCACACACAAAACATGTCACAGTCCTGTCCCACACTATGTCCCTTTTTCATGGTATTACAATCAGAGCTCAAGGAATTTTTCAGTACACAGGTCCACTTAATTGCATAATTTTTTTTCTGCTGCTGTAACTCCCTCAGTGACTACGGTCATCCTAACCACAGCCACAAAAAAAAAAAAAATCAAGGCTGGCCCAGTGGCACTGAGCGTTGAGGCAATGGATGCCACACCTTGCACCACACTGGCGACCCATGTTCATAGTGCGAGCGGGTGGCCGGGGGTCGGCTGTGGAGCAGAAGGAGGACTGAGCATCCTCAGAACAGCTCTCCTCCTCTGGGGAAGGGGGTTACAGCAGTCGGTGTTATCCTGGCAGGGCAGACTCCAGGCGTGCAGCATACAGGAGCGTGCACGGCACCACCATTGGAGTCCTTTCATGCCCACCTCTGCAGGGAAGAAAAGAGAAAATGCTGGCGGCTGGATGATGGCGGCATTCGCAGGATCCACCCCCGCCAGTGGACCAGATCCGCGCTGAAAGGGGGTGAGTGCTCCTCGCCTGACCCCTGCCCGGGGTAAGCCCTGGGAGTCACAGCTGGTGCTCATGGACACTGGGGATGGAGCTGAGTACTGCTGGAATGTGGGCCTCTGGGGAGAAACAAGAAACAATCTTAAAAAAAAAAAACAACTAGACTCTGTCTTATACCACAACTTCCAGAAATTTCTGCATGGAGGTCCACAGTGAAATCAGAGCTACAAAATGAAGGAAAATCACCCACTCCCTGAATGATAAAGTTGAACTCTGCTCTTTCAGATAGAATGACTGGCTCCTGCACATGACATCGATGAGTAAAGAGAGGGACTTAATCCCATAGTGCTCAGCTGGGCCCAACCTGGGTATTCCAGAGGGGACCCCTCTGAGATTCCGAACACCCTCTTACCATAAGGGGAGTAAGTACATAAACATTTCTTCCACAGCTGGGGCATCAACTCTCCCCCTCCCCTACCTCTGGGTGAGTGTTACTGGCTCCTGCCTGGGCCTTCCCATGCGACAAGGGTAGGGTCACAATGCAACACTTGTGTAATCACCACTCTTCCTCCATCTCATCCATTTCCCATTTCCTCGGTCCTGCATAATTTCCTCTCCGTAAACTGCAACTGTAGCTGATCTCATCTTGCTACACCTAATATGTCTATTTGTTACTCCATCTATTGCACTTGTGGTCCTTCTCCACCGTATCTCTGACACCAAATATTATCATTTTTATTACTTTAAGTTCTGTTACAGATTGCTACTCACCTGCCATATGTATTTACAAAATACTATGTACTATTTGAAATGTTTCTCTTGTTGCTGTATGCCGAAATGCTTGTACTAACTGAAGTGTTATCACTTGTTGCTGTAATTGCTTGTATGTCTTATCCCAGTTCCCCTTCCCCCAGGATGCACCGTGAGGTGAGCAACTTGAATAAATAAATAAATCACCAATGTACTGGAGTGTGAAAAACATTACCACAGAAATATACTGCAGATCTCCCCAAGCTGTACCTAAGGGGGGACTCATCCCTGGAGTATTTTAATTATGCGTTCCAGTAAAACTAATCTGTAAAAATTACTCAATACTATGCCTTCATAAACACTGTATAACTCTTTATTATGTATGTATAATGACAGTACAGACATGGAAAATGTTCCTTTTCAATAAAAACTATATTTAGAAAAAAAGATTTGGGAAAGTTATATAAAAGGACACGACACATGACGCACATTAGAGGGCTGGAAAAATGCCCAACAAGATTAAAATAAAACTCAGACAGCTTAAGCAATGACCTGCAGTTGTAAAATCATTTTGCTATGGGCTCCTATAAAGCACAGTACTGTAATGGACTTACAACCATGTTACAGGAAATCAAACATTTTCAAGGTGTGTTTTGGCAATTTCACTAAATGAAGGACTGTTTTTTTTTGGGGGGGGGGGCAATGTTGATGGCCTAACAGAGCAAAACAAAGAGATAACAACAGGTTATTTATCTACATTATATTTTTAAAACAGAAACAGAACCCAAAGGAAAAAAATTCTACATTTTGTCATTTTTTTTAACAAACTTACAGTGTGCTACCATAACACTACTTTCATTCTCTTCAGTACTGTATACATGCTAATGTATGTATATAAACAGTCACACACGCACATAAACACATGCGCAGACACACACAATGCAGTGCATTTAACTGTCATGATACTGCACCAGTTCTGCTAACCAAGTCCTCTGTGCTGCTGCTGTTTAAAAAAAAAAAAAAAACTGCCGAGTAGCCCATCTGTTGAACACAACGTTGTTAGTCCACATGAAGCTGACGGCACCTCAATTCCAAAAGGAGCTTGCATGCTGAGGAACCAAATCAGCAGAGTCAGAGAAGGCTTTAAAATGATACAAGTGGCGGTGGCCCAGCAGCACAGCAGTAGACCTACTGCTCGCTCACTGCCAATGACCTGGGTTCGAGAATGGACTTGAGTCGCTCAGGAGCTGGCTAGGGGAGGAGGGTCTGAGCATCCCATGGACAGCTCTCCTCCCTCTGTGACAGGAACTTACGTCTCGTTCAGTGACTGCCACCTGGTGGAAGTGGTGTGGCAGTGTAGCGGTGTTCGATACCGGGAAGGGGGGCCAACACACGCTAGCATGCACATGTTCTCATCACTGCACTTCATCACCTTCAGCAGGAGAAAAACACGGAGGAGAAAAATCCCCAAGTCCACCGGAGCAATGTTGCCCCCAAATGGGTCTACACACAACCGACAGGGCAAGCTACCCACTATACTGTGTTCCTGGGTAAGTGGTGGATAACCAGTAAGTCCCTGAGATGAACAGTTATGGAACTGAGGGAAGGGGCCTGGAGGAAAAAGCAAGACTGAAAAATAAATAAATAAACTGATAGAGGGAAGGGGAGCGACATAAGAGAAGACTAGTGAAGCCACAAGGACAACTAATGGAAGAGATGTTCCAGGACATGGTAATTCAGAAAAGGTGGCATGTAGGAAGAATGACGCTGAAACAAGCAGCAAAACAACCACACACACAATTCAAAGCTTCAATGAATCATTTTTTTTATTGGCCAAAAGAGGTGCGCATGCAAAAAGCATGCAAAAAAAAGGCATCAATTAATTCTCTGGGGTGTTGAATTGTGAGAGTCTGTTTTGCTGCAGGTTTCAGATTCCTTGCTCAAAGACAGCACCGACTGAGGCAGATGTGTGTGTGTGTGTGTGTGTGTGTTGTTCCTGGGATGAATGATGCAACAGTAGAGGCTGAGAGAATGGAAAAAGAAACCAGACAGAAACAAGAAGTGTATGTGCACAAATGCAGCCCAGAAGGAGGACAAGGCTATGGGATCGGACAGGATTCTTCCCAGGATAATAAAAGAGCTTAGGGAGGTTCTGTTTGCTCCACTGACGGCCTTGTTCAGCAGCTCACTAGAAACAGGCATGGTTCCAGAGGACTGAAGAAGGGTTGATCTAGTCCCTCTACACAAGAGCAGCAGCAGGGAGGAGGCTAGCAACTCTATGCCAGTCAGTCTCACTTCAGTGGTGCGGAAACTGATGAACACTGCTGAAAGAAAAGGTGCTAGAGCATCTTAAATCCAGTCAGCTGCAAGACCACAGACAACATGGAGTCATGGAGGGGAAGTTAAACCACATTAATCTAACAGATTCCTTTGACTGGGTGACCAGGGAAATCAATCACAGGACAAAAGTGGACATGGCCTATTTAGACTTTAGCAAGGCCTTTGACACAGTGCCGCAAGCAAGATTAACTAAGAAGTTGGCCAGCCTAGTTGAGAGATCCATAATGGTAAACTGGGTTAGAAACTGGTTAAAGGATAGGACACAGAAGGTGATGGTTAACAGTACTCATTCTAAAGAGGGGACTGTGACAAGTGGAGTACCACAAGGTTTGGTACTGGAACCGGTCCTCTTCAATATTTTTATAGGGGAACACTGCAGAAGAGCTGGAAGGGAAGGTATGCCTTTTCCCATATGATACCAAAATCTGTAATTGGGTGGACACTCAGAAAGGGGTGGAAAAAATGAGCAGAGATCTTGGGAAACTTAATGAATGGTCAAAAACATGGCTGTTGGGGTTCAATGACAAAATGTACAAAATAATGCTCCTAGGACACAGAAACCCCGGTGCTGAGTACAGGATGGTGGGGAGTACTAGCAGTCACTAGGCAGGAAATAGACCTCAGGGGTACCATATCTGAGGATCTCAAGGTGACAAGGCAATGGGTAGGGCTAGTGGAATGCTGAGTTGCCTAGGGAGGGATAGCTCCAGCAGGAGGAGGGAGGTGGTGTTGCCATTATAGCACTCGCTAGTGCAGTCACACCTAGAGTATCATGTTCAATTTCGGAGACCACACCTAAGAAGGACATAGACAGAGTGGAGGCGTTCCAGAGCAGGGCAACAAAAATTATGCTTGGTTTGCACGAGAAGCTCTGCAAGGAGAGACTGCAGGATATCAACATGTACACCTTGAAAGAAAAGAGGGAGGGAGTGGGAGGGAGGGGATATGATAGTGGCCCACATGAACCTCAAAAGGGTGAACAAGGTACAGATGGGGAGCACTATTCAAATGAGAGCAAGCACCAGGACCAGGGAGCATGCAATGAAACTGGGGCAGAATTCAAGTAATGTGAAGAAATCATTTCTTCACTGAAAGAGTAGTGGATGCCTGAAACAGACCGCCAGCCAAAGTGGTGAAGGCTAGAACAGTAGGGGGCTTCATGCATGCATGAGATGGACATAAGGGTATATTAGATAGGACAAGGAGTTGGGAGGTTTGACAGAGACCAGATAGGGCCTGTGGATACAGAATAGGTGGAGATCATCTGGGCAGACTAGGTGTGATAAGCAGTCATTTCTGTCATCAGATTCTATGCTTCTAAATGCATGCAGCTTATGGAACAAACTGGGTGAACCAGGGACACAGATCACCATGAAGGAACTGGATAGAACAGGAATAACAAGAGACATGGTGATACAAGAATAAACTGCGAGAATGGAAATAGCCAACTAAAAACTAAACAGGGAACAAAGGAGGGCTGTCCGTTTACATCAAAAGCCAATTACAAGTCACAAACTACAGGACCTTGAAATGGAAGAGACTGAAACACTGTGTGGCTAAGAGTATCTAATGAAAATGAAGACGCAGTTACAGTAGGTCTACACTGCAGACCAGTGTCTCTCAAATAAGGCCATCATGGCTGCATGCGGCCATCAGTACAATTTTGTGCAGCCACTGAGCTTTTTAGAGCCCCAATTACAAAGGTAAATTGATGGACAATTGTTTACCTCTAAAAAAATACGGGATATACATTTCAAGTGAAAATATATCAGGAACTTGATTTACTGAATGCTGTGTGAAAAGACATTTGTCTTGAGGGAACTTGGGTGAAAAAAATAAGGAGTATGGCCATCAGTAAGTCACAATGGCCACAGTTTCAGGCCAATTCTGGCCACCAGGATTCGGGTCGTGAGAACCACTGCTACAAACCCCAGACTAGGAGAAGAACCAGGACCCTAAACTTCAAAATGAGATGGATATTTATGTCAGGTGTAAATCACCATGAAAATTTGGGCTGGTTCTGCTGTAAGCATGACATGTGTCTGGGTCTTCTGTTCTCAGCCTTTGCAGATTGTGTGATAGGCCCTTTGGCACCACGCATTCCTGCTTAAAGCAGAACCAGCCTAAATTTTCACGGTGATTTGCATATAGATCCCTTCATTATGAGGGTGTGTGTGGTTTTGTACTTCTTTGATACCTGGCTCTGTTGCTAATGCCTTTTTTTGGGTAACCCTTACCTTAGTGATTTTGTGTTGATGTTCTTTGTATAGTAAAGTATCCTGCAGAGATACATCTGGACTTGATAAAATCATGTGATACAGTTACACACAGGAGGCCAGTCCATAGGACTAGAGAATATAGGTATAACTGGGGCTGTGATGAAATGGGTTCAGAACTGGTTTCAGGACAGGAAGCAGAGTCCTAATAAATAGTCACCTATCAACGTGGAAACAAGTGACCATTGGGGATCCACATGGATCTGCTGGGGGACCTACATTGTTTAATATATTTACAAGCAACCTGAAGGTGGGTACCACCAGCTGGACCATGATGTTTGCTGACGACACCAAGATGGGAAGAGTGGTTACTTTACAATTTGGGAAATGGGTGGCAAGATGAGAGATGAACTTCAATGCTTAGATATATAAGGTGATGCACTGGGAAAAGGCAAAAATGCAGGCAAGATGCTACTTAAAAAGAACAGAGTTTACTGAACCCACGCACAGAAAGGACCTGGAAGTACTGATCATTACGGACTTTAACTGAATGCAACAACATGAGGCAACAGCTAGCAAACAAAATCACTGCATGAATTAGAAGAAATCTATAATAAAGTCAAGAGACATTATAATGCCCTTATAGAGATTCTCAGTTAGGCACCACCTGGAATTCAGTGTGCAGCTGTAGTTCCCATAACAGAGGAAATACACTGACAACATGAAAAAGGTACAGAGGAGAGTGCCCAAGATGATTAAAGGCATGGAAAGCATGGTCTACGAGGAATGACTGGCAGAACTGGGACTGTTGTCCATGAAAAAGAGGAGGCTCAGGGGACACATAATTACAATATTCAAGTATCTAAAAGGGATAACACCATCCAAGCAAATGCAGCCCTTCAAGATACAAACAGATGAAAGGACAAGGAGACACTTGATGTCATTCAAAGGAGGAAGATTCAAGGGTAATAGTAGGAATAACTGTTTTACAGAAAGAATGGGTAACTCTTGGAATAACAACGAAGAACCAGGAATCAGGCGGATACTCAAGAAGGAACTGGAGCCTCAGTAAACAAGCATTTGTCAATGCCGAATGTTTGCTTGCTGGCATTGGCAGTGTATGAGTTACTGAGTTGCATAATAGGAATGGCAGTGAAGTATTGAACTGAAGCCAACCCCACCACCACCCTGCAGATACTGACAGGCATTGGGGTGTGCCTTTGGGTCGTCAGGCATAACGGCCACGCCATTTCACCACACCCTACCCTGCAGACACCGACAAGTGTCACGGTGTGCCTTGAGGTCTTTGACCCTTATGTTCACCCCATTCCATCAGGAAATACGGTGAGATGGGTGCTGTATAGGAGAATGGGGTGAACTTTGGGGCCGAAGAGTCCAAGGCACACCTCGATTCCTCTCACTGGCTGCAGGGTGTGGGTGGGGGTGGAATGGCATGAGCGTTACAGGCGACAATCCCAAGTCACACCTCTGATGCTTGTCATTCTCTACAGGGTGGAGTGTTATGGTCGGAAACCCTAATGCCTCAGGCGTTCATTGGTATTTTCACTCCAAATTTTCAACATGTTTTTTTTGTGACCCCCACCTCATGAACAGTAGCAATATCAGTTTGTTGGCCGAAAGCTGCTTTTGCACAGCGACTACACCACTTGGCACCACAGGTGCGAAAACACATTTCGAACAGGATGTGAAAAATGACAGCTGTACTGTTCATGGGGAGGTGTAAAAAATGGCAATGTTGAAAATCTGCAGTGAAACTATTAAAAAACTGGTGAAGTCACGAGCGTGCATAGAAACTGTGCAACGCACACCCGTAATGTAATTAGTTTGGGGATTTTTTTACAGGAGATTGTCAACACAGGCATTTTGGGACCTCTGCTCATGAACAGTGTCACTGTGATTTTCTTAATCTGTCCCGAACAGTGATTTCCCACAGCGACCATGCATTTCTGCGCTGGAAGTGCGAAAACACATTTCGGCCATGGTGTGAAAAATGACAGCTGTACTGTCCATAAGTAAGTGTGGAAAAATGCAAGTGGTGAAAATCTGGACTGAAAATATTAGATTCATGAACTTGCGAGAGTGCGTGGAACTGTGCAATGCTCGCTCATAACACAAGTCATTTTATGGACTTTTGTCACCAAATTTTTAACATAGCCATTTTAAGACCTCTGCTCATGAACAGTGTCACTGTGATTTACTTAATCTGTCCCGAACATTGATTTCGTACACCGACTGCGCCATTGTGCGCTACATGCACGGAAACAGATTTTGGGTGAGATGTGAAAAATGATAGCTGTACTGCTCATAAGGAGGTGTGGTAAAATGGCAATGTTGAAAATCTGGAATGAAAATATAAAAATTGAACTTACGAAGGCATGTGAGGAACTGCGCAATACACGCCAGAATCAGTTTCATTTTGGGAATTTTTCCACCACATTGTCAACATAGGGTTTTGGGGCCTACCTCATGAACTGTGACACTGCCATTTCAATCAGTCCCGAAGGTGGTTCTGCGCAATGGCCGCGAAATCACCTTTCGAGGCAGATTAACGCCATGACAGTGCCAGAACTCATGAGGAGGGGCCCCAAAAACCCCATGTTGAAAATTTGGTGCCAAAATTCCAAAAACTGCCTGAGATATGCATCAAAGTTGAAAAAACCCTATTTATTCCATTATACAGCTTACCGGCATTTCTTCAGTTCATGGTCGGCTTTGAAGAGTGCAGACATGTTCCCGGTCCATCAAGATCATTGCGCAGCCTCTGGAGGTAAGTATGGGGTGAGGTGGGTGTGGGGTGGATGTTAGAGGGTGGGCGCTGGTTGGGGGTAAGACAATCAACGCGGGACCATTTTTTTTCTTCTGGTGTTTCTTTACTTTTAGGAGGACAACGCGGGACTTGTGCTGCATAGTGGCCGTCCTCAGCGTGGCAGCTGGAAAGATTTTTTGGGGCAGTGGAGCAGAGGATGTCGACGCAGGACTTGTGCTGGGCTGGGCTTCCAGAGTGGCAGCTGGAAGATTTTTGGGGATGCGGAGGGACCATGGAGCCGATGGGATTGGGCACCTGTCGGCCATAGAGACGTGTGCCATGCTGAGGTGGGCCCCAGCGTGGCAACTGGAAGTCTGTTTCTTTGGGGGGGGGGGGTTTCATTGAGCCAATGGGGGATTGGGCACCAATGAGGAAAAAAAAAGAAAAGAAAGGAAGAGAAAGCAGAGACGTATACAAGCAGGATTGCCGGCAATATGCTAATCAACACTATCTTATCGCTGCTCACTGAAGCGGAGCTCTGTCTTTCAACTGTATGGCGCTGCATTTTCAACTGCTGTCATAGACAGCTGCAGCATTCATTGGTGAACTGTGGCCGCGCCTGCAAACACACTGACTGAATTGGAAGACAGGGTGCCACACCTACAAAAACTCGGATGATGGTACTATGTTTCTTGCACATGCGTGCAAGCAAACATAAAAATGCAGAAAGAAAAGGTAAACTTGGGCAACACAGCAAACACTGCACAGACTAAAAGGCAGTCATGTTAAAAAAAGTAATTTATTTTACAAAATACAGATAAAAGCAGCAGCAAACACCATACCACCAATGACCGTTTCACATCTCTAAGGATGGTTTTTCAAGGTGTAACCAGGGATAATTAATCCAAACGTTACATACCCTTATAAGGGTCACATGTGTGTTTATGTGCACCAATCACAAGTAACCAAATCCACAATGTTGTGGGATACAGATGTACCTATATCTTTTTAAAGGAACACATTAAAAAACATGTATATACTATTACACAGAAAATACAGCAAAAAACACTATTTACAAAAAGTGCAATTTTTCTCCCATCTTCACCACATATATAAATACTCCTCTAAATATTCTCTCAATGAATTTTATTAGCAATACATGTTATCAAATGCAGAGAAGCATAAGTCACTCATAAAAACAGGCATACAAATTACAAAAAGCAGAACCCCAGAAAGTTGAAAGACATATATAGCTCTATCCTAATGTATCTCTATATGTCTATGTTTTCCTTTTCTTATTTTCTACATTTAAGAAATGGCACTAGGCTGAATCTATCATTGAGTCCTGAACTGGCATTAGCTTTTAAGATATATGCTAGCGACTCTCCCTCTGTAATAACTTGTTATCAGTCACCCCACAACATTGTTCTCCACATTTTATAGGCCCTGGAACTTAAAAAGTATGTTCCCTACCTTTTTTATCAATATGTAAGGCCAGAGCATTTTTTAACATCACCTCTATGAATACAGTACTTTCAATGTGTTCAGCTATTCTATGTTTAACACTTCGTTTCGTCTTACCAACATAAAAATAGTTGCATTTAGTACAAAAGGCTGCATACACAAGATGATCTGTGCGACAATTAATGAACTCTGTCAGTTCAAAGGCAGTTTTAGTTTCTGAATGTAGAAAACTGTTTCCTGGCCTTACAAATGTGCAAGAGGTGCAAATACCACACTGAAAAATTCCAGCAGGCAAGTGAAACATAGAAACATAGAATTTGACGGCAGATAAGGACCGCTTGGCCCACCCAGTCTGCCCATTTCCCTACCTACTGGATAAGCTGCAGATCCTAGTTAACCAGCAGCCTACTTCCTCCTACCCCCACCCCCCAGAATTGCCTTATGACTATCCCAAGCATGCTTGAATTCCACCACTGATTTTGACTCCACAACCTCCTCCGGAAGGTCATTCCATGCATCCACAACCCTCTCTGTGAAAAATACTCCTTAAATTACCTCTGAGCCGCTCTATCTTCAAATTGTGCCTTCTTGTTCTTGCACACCTCTTTTTGAAAGATGCTACCCTCTTGGACTTTGTTGATTCCTTGAGGTACTTGGAAAGTTTCTATCATGTCCCCTCTCCTCCTTTCCTCGAGGCTATACATATTAAGCTCCTTAAGTCTCTCTCATATGTCCTCCGTGCAGACCCTGCACCATTTTAGTTGCTCCTCTGGACAGCTTCCATCCTGTCTATGTCTTTGCGGAGATTGGGTCTCCAGAACTGCACACAGTACTCCAGATGGGGTCTCACCAGCTGTCTGTACAGAGGATAATAACTTCCTGTTTTCTACTAGTGATGCCTCTCCCTATGCATCCCAGTATCCCCCCAGCCCTCCTTGCTGCCCTCTCACATTGCTTGCCCACCTTTAGGTAATCTGATATGACTACCCCCAGGTCCCTTTCCATTTTTGTTGTTGTTAGTATCTCACCCCCCATTGTGTACTCTTCCCTGGGTTTTTGTTTCCCAGGTGCATTACCTTGCACTTCTTAGCATTGAATCTAAGCTGCCATACATTTGACCATTCCTCTAACCTTGCCAAGTCCTTCTCATCCTTTCCACCCCACCCTGTGCATCAACTCTGTTGCAGATCTTAGTGTCATCTGCAAAGAGACATATTTTCCTTCCAGTCCTTCTGCAATGTAAACATAAAGACATTGAAGAGGACTGGTCCTAATAGAACCCTCTTGCGGTGCCCGCTGTAACCCTCCTTTCTTCTGGAGTGGACTCCATTTACTATTACTCTCTGTGTCCTATTCTCCAGCCAATTCTTTACCCAGGCTGTCATCTTGGGACCACTCCCAGGCTGGCTAACTTATATATTAATCTTTTGTGTGGACTGTGTCAAATGCCTTGCTAAAGTCTAGGTAGGCCATGTCCACAGCCCCTCCCTGATCTACTACTTTGGTCACCCAGTCAAAGAAATCTATCAGATTCGTCTGGCATGACCTTCCGCTAGAATCCATGCTGCCTAGGGTCCTGTGCCCTCTGGCCTCTAGATACTCGACAATTCTTTCCTTTAGAAGTGATTGCATTATTTTCCCTATCACTGAGGTTAAACTATCAGGTCTATAGTTTCCTGCTTCTGCCTTGCTCCCACTTTTGTGAAGGGGAATCACATCTGCCCTCCTCCAGTCCTCAGGTACCACCCCATCCTCCCATGATTTGTTAAAAAGGGTAGTCAGTGGTGTCACTAGTTCTACCCTTAGTTCTTTTAGAATTCTGGGATGAATCCCATCAGGCCCCATTGCTTTGTCCACCTTCAGTTTTAAGAGTTCTTTCAGAACCCTTTCTTCTGTAAATGGGCTGGTATCAACTTCTGTATCCAGAGTGTTACTACTGTTTGTTTTATGTACCTCCTCTTCCTTTGTAAATACTGAGCAAAATATTTGTTTAGTATCTCTGCCTTTCACAGTCTCCCTCTGCCCACCCTCCCTCCCTTTTATTAAGCCTCACTATCCCTCCCTTGGTCTTCCTTTGCTCCCTGATGTACCTATAAAAGGTTTTATCCCCCTTAACTGAGTTGGCTATCTTTTCCTTGGTTTGGGCCTTTGCTGTTCTGACTGCCTTCCCAGCCTCCTTTTGCTTTAACTGATACAGTTCTCTGTCCTGCTCCTGCTGCGATTCCTTGTACTTCCTGAATGCTTTCTTTTTCTCTTGAACCTTCACTGCCACTTCCTTTGAGAACCATAGTGGTTTCTTACATCATCTTGTTTGGAAGCTGTCCAGAGGAGGGCAACTAAAATGGTGCAGGGTCTGCACCGGAGGACATATGAAGAGAGACTTAAGGAGCTTAATATGTATAGCCTCGAGGAAAGGAGGGAGAGGGGGGACATGATAGAAACTTTCAAGTACCTCAAGGGAATCAACAAAGTCCAAGAGGGTAGCATCTTTCAAAAAAAGAGGTGTGCAAGAACAAGAGGGCACAATTTGAAGATAGAGGGGGGGCGGCTCAGAGGTAATTTAAGGAAGTATTTGTTCTTGTGTTTACAGTGCTATTGTCCACAAAGTGATTTCTGGTACCCACTGACTCATCCTCCACCAGGGAGGAGGATTCTAGGAGTTTCTGCTTGAGTGTGGAGGCTGCACGCTACTGAGCTGTGGAGAAGCTCAGGAAGCAGGGTTTTGTCAAGGTGCTTTAAATTCCTATAACAGGTATAACACCAGTTGCCTGTACATAGGAACATTTCTGACAAAACGTTTTCCAGACCGACTTGTGCCTCCTGTTTACGGACTCTGATTGTGAAGCTCCACTTTATCGAGGGATGGGTGTGGAATCAAATGGTGGTAGCAGCCCCCAACCCCCGTGATAGTGGTAAACCCTGCAGGGGTGAATGCCGAAGTCTGTGACAGTTCCTGCTATTCTGCCCTGGAATTTGGGCTTAGGGTCGGACCTGAAAAAGGGCTTTGGCCCAGTGTCCCTACCCGGTTAACAAAATGAAATGAAGCACTCACTAACTCACAAATCTCTAACTCTGCAAGGTGTTCTTTTGTTTACAAAATATTTTTAGTAACTGGCCCAGTGGCGCTGAGGGTTGAGGCACTGGACACCACACCTCACACCGGCAACCCAGGTTTGGGAATAAGCTCTAGTCGTCGGGGGTCGGCAGGGGAGGCCTAGGGTTGAGCGTCTGTAGACTGCTCTCCTAGTCCTGGGGAGGGTTGGTGAGAACACACCACACTGTAGCGGCCCCTGGGGACGCCCAGGGGCACTACCAGCACTGGTGTACGTGGGGAAGGAGCACTGCGGATGTTGGCACACAGTGCCTTGACATCATTGCATGTCCGCGCTCCCATGGGAGACCAAGGAGGAAAAAAAAGGCTGGGCGTGACCGAGCAGCTTGAAGGCTGCACCTTGAGGCGCCCACAGGACTCGTGTGGAGTCCCGTCGGGGAGGGTCTGGGGCTATACAGGCTGTGCGAGGCACAGGGAGGCCTGCCAGCAGGATGGCACGTCTTTTACTTCTGTTCCGAATACTACGGTCGAGCAACTAGATACAACCACCTACGTATCTCATGCTGCTTTTTTTATTTTGATTATATTGGAGATGGTAAGAGCTTTTACATTTTCTCCTTGTTCTGGTTTTGAAATTAGGATATTTTTATTTTTTTCTGCTTGATCGAATTCAAGGCTTCACTAGGTTCTCTTTAATTGTAATACAGAAGGTGTCGAAGTGGAGCCTAGGTCCTGTGATGGACAATCTTAAATTAAAATTATTATTTATCAAGACAGCATGGGCCGCATTGAATTTATTATCTTCTGAAGCCATGCAAGGTAAAATGAACTAAGCAAAATTAATTAGAGTCGATTTCTTATATTTTACTCACTTATTTTTATGGGACTTTCATTGCAACATGTATAAAAAAGTACAGTTACGTAAGAACTTACCGTAACAGTAGATCTTCGAGAACAGCTCTTGCAGCAGGTTACACCATTAGGACTGAAGCCAGCAGGTGCCAGGACCCCACGGAAATTTTCTAGCTAGCAGTATTCAGCAGGGACCGCCTCCGAAGTCGATGCCGCCCCCGACGTCAGGCGTGGTACAAAAGGAGGTGGTCCCCCAGAATCCCCAGTTCTCCCACCGGAGACTCCCGGCCACTGGATGACATCAGAAGAGGAGACTGAGGATCCGCCACCAGATGGTCAAGAAGAAGGCTGTAAACGCCTTATCCTAGGAGAAGGATGTTACGACTAGAATCTACCTCCAGCGGGGATGGTGGGAAGGAAAGTACTCAAAGATCTACTGTTACGGTAAGTTCTTATGTAATTGTACTATCTTACTTCGAGAAACAGCTCTTGCAGCAGGTTACACCATCAGGACTGATTCCCAAGGAATTCTGAAAATCACACACCATCAGGAGAAGGAAAGGTAGAAATCCTCGAATTACATCGAGCCTAGGACAGAAGTCCCTGAAGGACTGCTAGACCAAAACCTGCTCTTCGCCTCGATGCGATATCCAGGCTGTAATGCCTGATGAAAGTATGGACGGAGCTCCAAGTAGCTGCAGCACAAATAGCTGAGGTGGAAACGTTCTTCAAAGCTGCAAAAGATATGGAATGATCCTTAACCATGCCCGGCAGGGGTTTGTTGCGCTTCTGGTAACAGAACGTAATACACTGGATGAGCCACATGAACAGCGACTGTTTTGAAACAGGAGCTCCCATCATCCTGTGGGCAAAGGAGACAAAAAGCTGGTCCGATTTTTGGTGGTGTTTGGTTCTGGTCAGGTAATATCTGAGACACCTGTGCACATCTAAAGTGTGCAGAAGGGCTTCTCCTCGATTAGAGTACTTAGGGAATTACACTGGTAAATCGATATCCTGATTAAGGGTGAGTGCTGAGACCACCTTAGGCAGAAATTTAGGATTTGTCCGAAGGGATATCCTGTCTTGGTGGAAAACCAAATAAGGTTCTTTGCACATAAGTGCATGTAATTCAGAAATTCTTCTAGCCGAAGTAACGGCAACTAAAAACAACGTCTTCCAAGAAAGAAGACGTAACTTGCAATCCGCAGCTGGTTCAAAATGTGGCAGCGTGAGCTGCTCCAAGACAAAGGGTAGATCCCATGGTGGGATTGGATCCTTAACCGGAGGCCTAAGGTGGAGGACACCCCTCTGGAAGGCACGCATCGTGTCCAACTGAGCTATAGTGCGTTGGCCTATAAGAACATGATAGGCTGAAATGGCACAGAGATGCACCTTAATCGAGGAGTAAGCCAAACCAGAGTGGAAAACGGAGAGCAGGTAATCCAATACCAGCTTCTATGGACAATCCAAAGGCGATAAGCCACGCGCTTGAACCCATAAGCAAAACCTGCACCATTTCATGGTGTAGGCCTCGTGGGTAGCCAGTTTCCTGGCGGCAGTGAGAATGCCTGCCACCTCTTGCGAGACCCTGTGTCGCATCATGGCTATGTCTCTAGGCGCCAAGCATGCAGATTCAGGGAACGTAGGTCCGGATGGACCAAAGAACCCGTCTCCTGAGACAGCAAGTGAGAGCTGATTGGCAAAGGCACTGGAGGTTCCTGGGACAGCTGATGCAAGAGACGGAACCAGATCTGTCTGGGCCAAAAGGGCACGATCAGTATGAGCGTCGCTTGCTCCCTGCAAAGTTTCAGAAGGACCCTCTGGATCAACAGGAAAGGGGGAAGGCATAGAGGAATCTGTCCGCCCAGGAGAGGGACAACGCGTCTCACCAGAAAACACCAGGCCCTGGATCTAGCGAGCAAAAATTGGGCAGTTTTGCGTTGGATGGGGACGCGAAAAGGTCTAGTTCTGGAGTACCCCATCTGCAAAACAGATCCTCTGCTACCTCCTGAAGTAGTTCCCATTCGTGGACTCTGGCCTGAGAGTGGATCAGGCTGTCTGCGATGACGTTGTCCACTCCCGGAACATGAACGGCAATAAGATTTGTGCCGTGTTGCAAGACCCAATCCCACACTCTCACGGCCTCCCTGCAAAGCGGGTAGGAAAGAGTGCCTCCTTGTTTGTTGAGGTAATACATCACCGCGGAATTGTCTGTTTGTAACAGAAGTGTACCTGGTGGAATCTCCAACTGGAAGGCCTGCAGGGCGTAAAGAACTGGCCTCATCTCTAGGATATTTATGTGGAGATGAGACTCTTGGTCTGTCCACAGGCCCTGAGACCAGACACCATCGAGGTGTGCTCCCCAACCAAGCCCTGAGGCATCTGTGGAGAGTGTCACAGTCGAGGATGGCGCATTGAAGGGGACTCCCGCAGAGAGATTCCTCGAATCTAGCCACCATTGCCAATCTCGGATTATGGCCTTCGTGATCCGGATTGGATGCTGCAGATGGTCTTGCCTTGGTCCCATTGGACCTTTAACATCCACTGGGTTACTCGCATGTGGAGACGGGCTAGCGGGACTATTGCAATGGCCGCAGACATGTGTCCGAGCAGGCGAAGCACCAGCCTGGCAGGAACGGTCTTCTTCGCCGAAATGTCCCTGATGAGGGATCTGATGTGTTCCGCTCTGTCCAGGGGGAGGAAAGCTTTCCCTTGGACAGTGTCCAGAACTGCACCTATGAATTGCAGAGTCTGGGACGGAACCAGGTGTGACTTCTTGTAATTGATGATAATGCCCGTCTCGAACAGAGACTGAGTGCAATGAATGGCAGACATCAGGGCCTCCCGGAAGGGCGCCATGAGAAGCCAATCATCCAGGTAGGGGAACACGTAGTGGCCTTGTCTCCTCAGAGATGCGGCTACGACCACCATGCACTTCGTGAATACCCGAGGTGCAGATGACAGCCCGAAGGGGAGAGCTCGGAACGGATAGTGGCGACCCTGAAACTCGAAGCGCAGAAACTTCCTGTGCACCTGAGCAATAGGAATATGCAGGTAGGCATCCTGCATGTCTAGGGATGCTAGAAAAATGCCCTGCTTTAGCATGGGAATCAGACCTGGGAGGGTCACCATGCAGAAGCATTTGTACAGGACCGAGTCGTTGAGGTCGCTGAGGTCCAGTATCAGATGGAGGTCCCCTGTCTTCTTTGGAACCAGAAGGAAGTGGGAATAATATCCTAGTCCCCTCTGGTTCCTTGGTATGTGCTCTATGGCTTCTTTTCCCAGAAGCGTAAGCACCTCCTGCTGTATGAGCAGGGCATGCTGACTCGAGTAATGGGAGAGCAGGGGAGGTCTTGTAGGTGGGTGGTCTAGAAATTCTATGAAATGGCCTTTCTTGACCAACTGCAGAACCCACCTGTCAGTGGTGATCGACTGCCACCTAAAGTGGCGGCGTCGACCCCGACCTTTCTTGCCGTTGATCCCTAGGCAACGCATGCAGGAGGAGTGAGGGTCCTTGAAAGGGATCTGATTTGAGCCGATGCTGGCGAGTCGATGGCGGGAAAAGAACTGGGGATTCTGGGGGACCGTCTCCTTTTGTACCATGCCTGACGTCGGGGGCAGGACCGACACTGGAAGCGGTCCCCGCTGAATACTACTAGCTAGAAAATTTCCGTGGGGTCCTGGCGCCTGCCAGCTTCAGTCCTAATGGTGTAACGAAGTAAGATCTAGAATTCCACTGATGGAAGTTACTTTAGTTGGAAGACACTTAATAGATAGGTCTTTAGGGTATTTCTAGTTTAAATTTAGAATTTTTTATAGCAGAAGTTATGGCTTCTTATTTTTTATTCTTGAAATAGGTATTTTTTTTCAAGAGGAAGAGTCAGGGCTGAACTTAATGATACATGCCAGAACTTATGTGGTGCTTCACATGAACTGTTTTTAATGAACACTGCATGAATGAAACAGTCGTGCTATATTAAATAGAGGGCAAGGTCTTCCAGCTACTATATTATTTGAAGAGCCTGAATTGACTTTTGGACAAGGACAAAGAACAATCCTCACTCAGATCAGTCACAGAAACAGTTATTGAGCAAATTTTCTCAGATCAGCCCATGTTCTCATCACGTATTTTAGAACTCCCTCCAGGTAAAACATTTTTCTGAGTTTTAAAAGAACTGATCTCATAGCGTGGAGGATCTATTTCATATATAAAGTCAGGGTGAACTTGATTAATCTTGCTGTTTTCACTTTAGATTGTTTTATTAGGATTAGGTATAGCCCCTAGGTCATTATTATGGTTTAAATCATATTTGAGTCAAAGAAAACAGCAAGTAGTAATGAATGGTCAATTTTCTGAAGTAGGTAGTCTACTAAGAGGCGTCCCTCAAGGTTCAATTTTGGGGCCATTATTGTTTTTGTTATATATTAATGAATTACCTACCAAAATAAATAATACACAAATCAGGTTGTATGCAGATGATACAGTACTTTTAGCATCAGCCAAATCTCAAAATGAAAAGATGGTTAAATTACAGATGGATTTTGATGTTCTACAAGATTGGTTTTCCAGCTCTAAATTAGTGATAAGTGATAAAAAAAACTCAGGTTATGTTTTTCAATAAAAAAAGAAAGGTTAATAAAAAACAGATCAGAGATAGGGAAATACTAATGAGGAATGGGAAAAAATTGATAATCAAAGATCAGTATAAATATTTAGGTGTAGAGATTGATTATACTTTATCTTTTTCAGCTCATATTAATAATACAATAAAGAAAATTAATAATAAGATGGGGCATTACGTAGGTCTTCAAGGATATTAAATCTACAAACCCGGAGGTTAATTGCAAATCAATTAATAATGTCTGTATTAGAATATGGAAATATGGTGTATAATTTTGCGGGTCAGACACATTTAAATAAATTAGTCATATCATATAATCGATTGGCAAGATTTGTCCTGAACTGTAGCTATAATACTCATCATTGCATTTTGTATAAAGACCTAAACTGGGACAGTTTATCAGTACGATTTAAAAAACAATATTCAGTATTTATCTATAAAATAATGAATGGGATGATTGATAGAAACATGGAATTGCCTTCTGTTAGTAAATATTATCCATATCTTTCAAGGGATATAAAGCATAGAGGTTACACTTTTCCAAAAACTAATACAAGATATGGTACTATGACACTTGAGGCTCAGACTGCAAATATTTGGAATAATATTCCCCCTGAATTAAGGAAAGCAACTAAACTATCCCAGTTTAAATTAGGATTGATCACTGTATTTTATGATGAATGTATTTATTTATTTATTTTATTTATTTAGTTTTTGTTAACCGGGTAAGTGCGCTAGTCAGCAAGTGACTGTTTTCAGGCACGACCCGGGAGGTACAATTACAATACACAAAGAGTACAGCCAGATTATTAAGACAACGAGTACAAAAAATGCAGAGAAATACATATGGCAATGTAACATACATTAGTAAACAAAATATACTTTAGCACTTGATCATGGAACATACTCAAAAATGTGAATAGTAGAAGGCAGAAAATAAAGAGGATAGGCATCAGTAGAAAAGACACAAGGAAGGGAAAACTGGCAAAAGGATGGGAGGGAGAGATTAAGTGGAAAGAAGGTGCCGTCAGATATGGCAACAGCGGGGTGAGGTACCAACCTGCGGCCGGAGCATGCCTATGGAGCCGAAGAGTAGGCAGAGAGAGGGTGGTAGGGGGGAGCGGCAGTAGACAGCAACAGCAGTAGGAGGTAGGAAAATACAGCCGGTCTGGTGGAACCGATTGACGGCAGGGCGAGAGTGAGGATGCCGGTGAGAGGGGGATAGAGGCGGAGGAGTTACGGCAATAGCGGCAAAAGTGTCAAAGTCAAGCCGAGCCAGTGGAACCAAGAGCCGGCAGAGCAGGGAAGGGGGGGTCGGTAGACGGTGGGAGTAGGCGGTAGTAGGTGGAGAGAGGTGACTAAGCACAGCCAGGAGGGTGGGGACTAAGGAGGGGCATGGATGAGGTAGGAACAGGTAAAGGTGAGTTTGGTGGGGAGTGGCAAAAAGGGGGGAAGAGGATATAACAGAAGAAGGGGGGAAGAGAGCAGCAGTGGGGTTAAGTGAGGAGAGGCTGTGAAGTGAAGATAAGAATGTCATGGAGTAGAATAGCGACTTACAATTGTCAACAGCTAACATTAGGCTTATAAAGAAACAGATTAAGGCAACATTAATTACAAGGCACAAAATAAAACATTAATTACAAGGCACAGTATAGAACACCCATTTGGACAGGCAAAAGTGCTAGCAATGAGGAAACAGTACAAATGCAGCGGATCAGGTAGGGTCAAAGCAAACACATTTGTCCATAGTAGAGCGGAAAGTCCTGAGTTTGCTCTTAAAAGTCACATGAGTGGAGACATCTCTAGATCCTGAGGTAGTAGGTTCCATAGGTGGGGGCAGCATGATGGAAGGAGCCCATGCCCTTTTAGTCGACAAAGGGGATGGATGTAAAGTCTGATCAGCCGATCTAAGATTCCTTGTGGGAATGGCCGGCCTGAGGAGATCAGACAGGATAGCAGGCTTGGACGTCCTTAGGATGGAATCAACTAAATTGTACAAGTAGTACTGCCTGGTAGAGGAAGGAGAGAGCCAACCAAGGTCCGTATTATAGAGACAATGATGCTGCAGCTGAGGTGCTTTGGTTGCATACCTGCACACATTATTGAGTAGTATCCCATAGTTGCAGTGAGATTTGGTGGCCAGACAGGATGGGACACCCATATGTAAGGGTTGGCAATAGAATGCCTCTGGCTATCGCCAATTTAGCAGCAGGGGTGAGCAGGTATTTGGTTCTATAGGCAGCCCCAATTTGCAGTTAATTGACTTGCAGGTTTCCTGTATATGTGCTTTCAGGTCCAAGGTTTGATCCAGGTGGATGCCAAGGTAACGAAAGAAGTGACAGTTTCTATAGGGTCCCCATCGATATCAGAGACAGAGATGGTCAGAGGACAGGATCTAAGCTTGTGATTGGAGCCAAGCATCATAACTTTTGTTTTATTTGTATTTAAAACCAGGCGCTGAGAGTTCAACCAGTGTTGTACAGCACGAAAATCTGCAGTGAGGGCAGCATTTAGATCCAGGACCTTATCAGGTGATAATAAATTACCAGGTCATCCGCATAAAGAAGTGAGTGACCTGTGGTGACCAGCTCAGGAAGTTTATTGACGAATAATGAGAATAGAAGAGGGCCAAGTATAGACCCTGAGGGACCCCAATGTTGATAACAGCACTGTCTGACATGGATGAATTAAACTTAACAGCTTGTGTTCTGTTGGAGAGGTAGCTTTTGAACCAGGTAGTGACTGGGGAGAGAAAGCCCAAGGTACTGAGGCGGATAGTAGCAGAGAATGGTCAACCAGATCGAAAGCTTTGGTTAAGTCAATGAAGACTGCCCTGTTAACTTTCCTCTATCCATATTGTAACGATATCTGAAGTGAATTTTGCAAGTGCTGTCATGGTGCTGTGATGCTTTCTAAAACCATGTTGTGCTGAGCTTAGTAAATTGAATTTCTCAAGGTATTCAGTGATTTGCATGGATACTACTTTTCCAGGATTTTATTCAGAACAGACAAAATAGCAATAGGCGGTAATTTGATATGTCATTTTACTGCCTTTCTTAAATACAGGAGTGACTCTGGCTGCCTTCCAGACTTCAGGGACAATGCCATTGGAGAGAGATAGGGTGAAGATGTGTGCCAGGGCCAGAGATGTAGTAAGAAGCCATTTTTAGTAGTCTTGGTTCTAGGCTATCTGAGCCAGTACTGGTGTTTTCAGAGAGTGACCTGAGCAGCTTTAGGACCTGATGCCTAGACACTTCCCTGAGATAGAAGGGGTTGGTTAAGTTTGGGGTCCTTCAGATGCCTGCGAGGTTAAACTGTGAAGCAGAGGATTGTGATGGGAGGAAGCTGTTAGGCAGATAAGTCAGAAAATTGTTGGTTAAAAGCATTTGCAATGGTAGTAGAATCATTACAGTGTACACCATGTAGGACCATATCTGAGGGAGTGACATCTTTAGCAGAACCCAAGAAGGACTTAATGTGACCCCAAAACTTGCGAGGTCATTGGAAGAATTAATCAGCAGGTTTTGGCAGTATTTACTTTTGGCCTGCCTGATGCATCTTTTACAGTCATTTCTGTATTGTTTATACAGAATGAGATCTGACTGCAGTCCAGTTTGTTTGTACTTTTTCCACTGATTGTCTCTAACTTTAACTTTGAAGCAGGTCTTTTTCAGCCACTTCAATGCTGGCCCCTTACCTCCTTTTGACTGTAGGGAGGTGCTTCTTTGGATGTTGCCAAATTCAGTCAGAAATGAATTGAGGGCAGTATCAACATTGGTTCTGGTATAAATGTTAGACCAGTCAACACAGAGAGGTCAAATAGGAAGGCTTGTTTGTCCAGGGCAGCATAGTTTGAAAACCTAATCAGACGTGGAGGAGGAGGAGGAGGTGGACAGGATCATCGACAAAGTGTGGGGAATGATCAGTGATTGAGTCAGCAAGCACTGTGGCATCTAGTACATGATCAGGTCTGGTGGTGAGGATCCAATCAGAGGACCCTGAGTGCTGAGTAGTAGTTCTGGTAAAGCCTGTGATAGTTTGGTGTAGATTGTGCTTCTGTATTAGAGATTCAAGGATGCTGTGCTGTGGACCCAGCCAGTTAAGGTTCAGGTCCCCAAAGAGTAGAGCCTCATTTGATTTTACATTCTGGGAGACATATTGTAGCAAATTCTGGAGACCACTCATCCCGCTTGTAGGTGGATTGTAGACACAAATGATGTGCAGCAGTTTTGAACCCAGTGCCAGGGTAGCGTGCAGAGTTTCACAAGGTGTTAGGGAATCAGTGCAGGGTAGGATGTTCAGGATAGATGATTTTGTACATAATCGCAATCCCCCTTGGACCCAATACGGTCTTCCTTAGAATGCTATAACCAGGCACAAGACAAGTGGCATCAGGCACCCAAGGCTTCAGCCAAGTCTCTGATAGGCATAAAATGTCAGGGTTAATCAGTTTAGCCCAGGCTTGAGCTCAGCCAGGTGACTCGTGAGACTCCGGATATTCATGTGGGCTATAACCAGACCCTTTTTGTTGCAGCCGTTGCAGGGGTGAAGCAAAACCATAGGGCCCGGATTGGGTTCAATATCTCCGCAAGCATAAGAGCCGCCGGGCAAGGTGAGAAAGTAGGTTGGCAGAGAGAGTGCCTAGCTGGCATTTGGGTCACGATAGTTCAAGAGATAGGAGTGGATAGACAGATAGATACAGCCCTTTGATGAGGATAGAGTGAGCAGGGTAGAATTGAGTAATAGTACAGCAGGATGTTAGAAAACCTGAAGTCACTATCATTGTTAGCGCAAGGATAAGTAGCAAGAGATGTACAAGTTGTTAGCCAGTTTAGACATAACAGGAGAGACAGGAGTATAAGTGGTGAAGTTTTAGAGGTGAGAGGAGGGTTCATTAGGGGAGACTGGGGTGCAGCACCATATCTGAAGTGGCCAGTTTCACAGAAGAAACTATGTTGCTATCTGAATACCCTGATCACGTAAATGACCTAACCTAAAGTTAAACTTCAGCATGATTTGTGTAATTTGTCGACTTCAAAGCGTATTATTAAAACTACGATGCAGCGAATATTTAATTCTAGCGTTCCTGCCAGCCCTCCTGTGCTCTGCATGGCGGGTCGGTCTTAATTAATAGTTTCAGGATACTGCTTAACAGTCAATAACAGAATAAATTATTTAACAAAAGCTGTAGTAATGACATTTTGAGAGTGCTGAGGTGGCCCTGCTTATATACACACACTGAAAACTAAATGGCAATTAATGCTCTAATGCTTTAAAACAGTTATGAACAATCTTATTTGCTAATATTAATATTTTCCAGAATTAAGCAGTAGAATTTTGAATGAGAGAAGTTCGTACTGTAGAGCCACGGTATTTCAAAAGAAACTGGCCAATAGGAGCACACAGTCTTTTTTAAAAAGTGGATAAATGTGTTAGTTGTTGGTCTGATTGAGATTTTTGTCTTGTACAGTATAATGTCAACAATTATTTATTAGTCGTTTTATGTAGTCTGAATTTTTGTATGTTATATTGAATGTGATTTGTTCTGGACACAGGACAACTTTGAAAATAGGTCTATGACCTAAAGTTTGCTATCCTGTATAAAAACATTTTTACTACTACTACTATTTTTAATTCTTTGAATTTATACTGTGTTTATATTTTTTATAAATCACAGAGCTAGAGAGCTAGTCTCCTTTTCAGTAAAATGGTGGTAACTAGAGCACACACTTTATCTCTCATGGACGAGTATCTATGTGAGGAAAATTTACAAGATAGCAGTCTTGGGGATAATATAGTGTCAGACTTGAACCCAAAGGCAAAGCCCTTTGTTTCATATGCCTGTGCTGTAAGTAAAAAAGAAAAAGGGGACATAGGACAAAAAAAATGAAAATAGTAAAATTAAACAGGGGAAATTGGATGGTCTTCTCACACACAAAGGTAAAAGAAAGTATGAACAATCTAGTCTGCCTACCAAAAGCAAAAAAATGGCAAGGTCCCTACAGATCAAGTTTCTAAAAAAAAAAAAAAAAGATAAAACAAGAATTTTTGCCAACTCTGTCAATAAGGAAGGTATACAGGAAAACGAAAGGATCGTAATAGGAGATTTGTGTATGTTAGCACTAATTTAACTTCAACTCCTACTCAATCCTCACCAGGTAATTTAAGAAATAACAGAGCTCCAGAAGAGTGTGAAGATAAGTTGGAACAAAGTGCAAATTATGGTAAGAATGAAAGTATAAAAAAGTCACAAAGAGCTGAAGATGCAGAAGGTTCAAAGTCATTATTTAATGGGGAAGATGGCATTAAAGATTTACAAAGATTCTTCCTATGACAATTCTCTTGGCCTAGTGGAATGGGCTTCCCTGATGAATGGGGGTTGGGGTCCTCACTATGTTCAAGTAAGTCCAGCAATACAACCAATAATTTTGAACAAAAGAAGCCTTATTCCAGAACTAATATAAACTTGTGTGAGATCATGACAGAAACAATACAATACAGGGGCTAAAAACTCTGGATACAGGAGCAACATTAAAAAAGTTTCCCAAGGTTGAGGTAATAGCATTAGAACATCAAGTCCCAAAAGTTACTGATTTAGCAGATCCTTTTACTAAAAAAGAAGATTCCCTGATGTATTATCGACTCGTATCCTACAACATTAAGTCAAGATATAATTACTATTATGAAAAATCAGCATGCAGTGAGTCTAATTCTGATGGAACAGTTTGTAGTGGTTAAAAAATGAAATTGATAACTTAAAAGAAAGTATCGCTATAAATGGGGCAAGGATGGATGACATCATTAGATTGCTTAATGTAAAACTCCTCCTAAAGATTCATCCTCTATTTCTATGGTTGACCTAGAAGATGAAGTGCAGCTAGGTGTGAGCAATCAGCCTGACTTCTCATCAATACTTTTTAAGGAAGATGCCCCTGAGCCACTAAAGAAAAAAATACAAGAAACATAAAACCAAAAATAGCAAAAAAACAAAGATAATACAGGATATGAAAGTACAGTAATAAGTTCAAATAAAAGCAGTATTGAGACACAGGGAAAAAAAAGGAAAAAAGAACTATCAAAAAGAAAAATCAGGCCCAGTTGAGATTATGAATAGTTACAACCCATCGGAATTAGTTATACAGGATAAAGATAATGAGAAATCAACCAAACCCCTGATGCAGGTTAGAAGAACTAATCAGCAGATTATGTCTTAACAAAACATTTCCGTATCAGAAACACTAGATCAGAAGCCGGGATCCACATCGCAGGAAAACCAAAAAATGAATATAAACCCTCTTCTATAGACTGTAAAAAAGACTCTCAGATTAACCCAGGGTATAAATCCTGTATCAGGATTGGGGGCCTTAGTAAAGAAGTGGGGGAACTGGACAGTATGCTAAAAAGTAGAATTTTCGATATTTTTAGAGATGTATTGGGTCTCCAAACTTGATGACAATTACATTATGGAAGTTAAACGACTCTGTATGAATGATCTCCCAGATACTGTTGAGGTTCAGTGTTCACACAGGAGAACATTGCACTATCTCTGGAAAAATGTTACTGATCACAAATTTGGAAATGTATGTTTTGAACTCATGGACAATTATAAAGAACAAGACATAGATGAGGGCTTAGGATGCAGCCCTGTCTCACTCTCCTATCTCAGTCTAAAGAAAATGTTTAGAGAAACCAGGAACAAACTTAGGTTTGCAACGTGCAACCTACTGTCCAATATCTTTGGCATAAAACTGGGGAGGAATGGGATTATGGATGCCTACATGCACCCCAGTTTATCAAACGATAGTCAGGTTGACCTGCTTTGTTTTAACAAACAGGTCAGTCAGAGAATTTTGGAAAAATCATATATCTTAGACAAATTGGGCATACATGTGGTTGATTCTGCAATTTTGGAAGAGAATGTATAGAGAGACTATGAGATGCCGGATGCCTTGGTTAAACAAATACAAAACTTACACACAAACAAAAAAATACAGTTTAGTCTGAATGGTATACCACTGACACCAATAACAGAAAAAAAAGATCTGGGTTTAATTATTAAATCAGATCTTTCATTTAGTATGCACTGTAATCATATCAGAAAAAAGCAAATAGATTAAGAGGATGCATAAAAAGATCTTTCATTTCTAGGAATAAGGAGTGTATCCTTCTGCTATATAGAGCATATGTACGTCCCCACATGGGCTACTGCTCCCCACTCTGGAATACCCATCTTAGCCGAGACGTCAATGGTTTAGAGGGGGTGCAGTGAAGGGTTACCAAGATGATAGAGGGCCTGCAGAGCAGAAGCTATGATGAGCGACTAAAAGAACTGGAGCTCTATTCGCTGGAGTTGAGAAGAACAAGGGGGGGGGATCTTCTACTGATGTTCAAAATATCCAAAGATATGGAACTTATGGCACAATTGGGCATGACCTTCAACAAAATAAATTGCAATCTTAGAAGCCACAAATTTCAACTACCATTAACATATTCAAAGTTAGATAATAGATGTTTCTTTTATACCCAGAGGATCATACCTATATGGAATGCCCTACCTAAATCATTGCTGGATACAGATAATTTGGATACGTTTAAAATGAATCTTGATAAACTAAATAAGGCATAAATATTTCCAGGTTTTCTGGAGATGCACTAATATGGGCTATAGCATTCTGTATATCTACAACTCTTAGTATGCAACTTAGTATGTAACAAACATAAGGGCTTCTCAGCAAATAGAGCCACAAAATTCAGGAACTACTTCAGTTAACAGACTTAAAAGTCCTACAGGAGTGAATCCATGACAAAAATTGAATGCATCAGATGAGCATTATAAACGTTTTCTACCAAAAATAAATGTGAATGTAAGTGAACATAATTCTGGCTTTTCAATATTGTCATGGAACATTGCTGGTTATAAAACAAAGTTATCAGATAGAGAATCTGTTGAATATTTATCTAGATTCACAATAATATGTTTACAAGAAAAGTGGCATTCAGTAGAAGATGATTTACATTTCAATGGATATCATGTTTTCCAGTATCCAGGGAAAAAGATCTCAAAATTAGGGAGAAGAGCGGGTGGTCTGATGATGAATATTCAAGTTAATGCCTTTAAGAGCATATCACAGATCAATAATAACAGCTGTTTTGAGATACTAAGACTTACGTGTGAAGAATATTCCTTTATTGTGTGTAATACATGTATTCCACCTAAGAAATCAAAATTCTATCATCTGCTTATTTGGGGGGTATTAGAAGGTCAAATTCTAAACGTAGTCTGTGACTATCCGGAGGACCATTTTCTTTTGACTGGTGATCTGAATGCTAGAATTGGATCATATGATGGCTGTGCAGATGATACTTTACTAAATTATGTATGTCCATCTGTTGGTAAGCATAAAAGATGCTCAAAGGATAAACGCACAAATAATAATGGAATAAAACTTATCAATATTCTGAAAATGAATGGAATATTCCCACTTAACGGTCATATTCCTGGTGACACTGAAGAAGAATATAATTATCATTTACCTATTGTGGAATCTGTTTAAGATCTGGCCCTTTGGAGGAGGTCCGCTAGACTTCTGGCTATCACCTGAAGTTGTAGGAAGAATAGAAAGTGATCACTATCCTCTATGTCTTATTGCCCAACAGAAAAGTCTTCTTAAAAATGGTCACAACCCCCATCACTAATGTCAATTGTAATGCAAAGATTAGAAACAGAAAAAGGATTATTTGGTCTACAGAGGTTGAACAAACAGTATTTGTGGAGCTAAAAACTTTTTATGAGAACTATTACAAAAACCTTAAATACATTACTATTAAAAATAAGTTACTATTTGAGACACTTATAAAAATACAGGATTTAATATATTGTAAAACTAATAATAAAAACAGACCCAATAAGGGATGGCTCGATAACAAATGTCTAACTCAGAAACATAAATTATCGGTGGCATTAAGAAGAGATCGGAATTCACATACGTAAAAACACTTAGATACTTTGAGGCTGGAAAGGAAAAAACAGAAACAATTTTTAGTAAATAAAATGAAGAACATTATTTACAATTATGGCAATACATGAATAAAATATTTAAACAAAAACAATAAAACATTTTGGCAGTTAGAGGCATTGGGCTGTAAACAATCAACAAATATCATAGAAACTTACATTAATAATGATGCTTGGGTTAATTGTTTCTCACAAACAATGCTTCAAAATCATAACACTACTTCTGTTATGGTAATGTTGGATATTGAAATACAATTCTCAGAAATTACAAAGATTGAATTTCTTAATGCTATTCAAATATTAAAAACAAACAAAGCCCCAGGACCAGATTTATTTCCATGCGAAATGTTTAAATGTTCAGATCAAGATTGGGTAGAGGTACTTACGGATTTTTTCAATAACTGTATTCGGAAAAATTATATTTCTGAATCTTGGCGTGGGGCAACAATTATTCCAATTTTTAAAAAAGGGGATAGATCCAATCCAGCAAATTATCATTCAATTTGCCTTATAGATATAACGGGAAAAAATTCTTTCAAGTATACTCAATAGATTATTGGAAAATATTCAGTTTCTTGGTGATTTTTCACAGGCTCAAAGCTGGTTTTCGTGAATCATTTTCAACACTGGACAATATCTTTATATCGCAACATTTTCACGAAAAATATGTTACTTATGTTAACAGAAACTCTATTTGGCATTTACTGACTCTTCATCTGCATTTGATACTATTAATAGAGAAATATTGTGGATTACTATAAGACACTGGGGAATAAATCAGTCATGGTGATGGTCAGTTACCGCTTTTTACAGGATGTGAACCCTGAAGGCCTAGCAGCAGTGATTGACCTCTTGGAGTTTCCTGTGGCTAGCTCAAGTCCAGAGACTTTGGTCTTGGCTTATAAGAAGGCCATCCCCATAGCCCCGGGCTTGATTGCTCCTGTCCGTGTTCGTCCTCTCCCCCTTTTCCCTCAGGCCCCTTGGTTTGATGTGTCCTTCAGGGAGCTGTGGCCACTAGGACAAAGGTTAGAGCGGTGCTGGTGGAAATCTGCCCTGGAGGTCGACCACCTTAGACTGGTAGAGCATTATCAGGCCTACCAATCAGCAATCTCCTATAAGAAGGCAGAATTCTTGTCCGGGGAGAATGCTGCCACTCAGAACCGACCAGCTCAACTCTTCCGAATTGTGAACAGGCTGTGCAACCCAGCCTGTCAGCAGCTCTGAAGAGTTTTTTCGCAAGTGAAGTGCTATCAGCTTGCTCGATTCTTTGAGAATAAGGTGGCTGACATCAGGTCGGAGATCCTCCTGACTCACTCTGTGGGGGATGCTGTTGATCGGTGCTTGGTCATCTCACCTCATACTTCCTGGAGTACCTTTGACCTGCTGGAGTTCATGGATGTTATGCGGATTGTCCAGAGTATGCGCCCTACGTGCTGTAGTCTGGATCCGGGCCCAACTTCCCTGATTATGGGTTTTTGTGATATTATCAGCCCAGTCCTGATTCAGATAGTCCTGTGCTCCCTTGTTTCAGGTGAGTTCCCAAGCTCCCTGAAGGAGGTGGTGGTAATATCACTCCTGAAGAAAGCTTCTCTGGACTCGGACTCTCTGGCCAACTACAGACCAATCTCAAACCTCCCCTTTACAGGGAAGGTTATTGAGAAAGTAGTGGTGGTACAGCTGGAGAACCACTTGACCATCCATAACATCTACAAACCTCTCCAGTCCAGTTTTCAAAAGAGACACAGTATTGAGACCATGCTGGTTCAGATGCTTAATGATCTCCTGATGGCGAGAGATGGGAGAAGCCGTTCTATCTTGGTGCTCCTTGATCTCTCTTCAGCCTTTGACACTGTGGACCATGGGGTGCTGCTTGGGTGATTGAGGTCCATCTGTGGCCTGACAAGTATGGTCCTCAGGTGGTTTACATCTTTCCTCACTGGCAGAACTCAGACAGTGGTGTCTGGGATTTTTTCCTCCGACCCACTCTCTCTGTCATGGGGTTTCTCAGGGCTCAGTGCTGTCCCCCATGTTGTTTGCAGTGTACATGCTGCCCCTCGGAGACACTGTACGACAGTATGGGTTGAGGTTTCACTGCTATGCTGATGATACCCAGCTCTACCTGTCTTTTGCACCTGACCAGGATAGTGCTCTTTCGATATTTAATAACTGCCTTGCTGAAATCCAGGATTGGATGAATTTGAGCTGGTTAAAGTTGAATGCGGGAAAGACTGAGGTGATGGTGGTGGATCCTGGCCACCAGATAGGGGGGTTGAGGGCTGGTCAGCCCTCTGGACTTTATCTGGGGGGCTCCCAGATCCTTACCTCTGAACAGGTGCGAGACCTGGGGATGGTGCTTGATGACGAGCTGACGCTACAATCCCAGGTATTGGCGGTCATCAAGTCTTCCTTTTACCATCTCTGAAACATCGTCAGGATCAAGCACCTTGTTCTAGCCGGGGATTTGCCTACGTTGGTCCATGCCTTTGTGACTTTGCGCCTTGATTACTGTAACTCCCTGTACCTAGGGCTACCTGGGGTTGATATCCGCCGTCTGCAACTAGTGCAGAATGCTGCAGCACGATTGTTGATGGGGACTTCTCGATCTTCTCATACTACCCCAGTGCTGCGCGATCTGCATTGGCTACTGATTTGGTGGCAGATCACCTTTAAAGTTGGTTTACTGACTTTTAAAGCCCTACATGAACTTGGCCCCAACTACCTGAAAGAGCTTCTTGTTCCCTACTGCCCAAGCAATAGCTCCGCTCAACTGATGAGGGGTTGCTGGAGAATCTGAGGGTGTCTTTGAAATCTTCTGGGGCCCATGCATTTATGTACGTGGCCCCTACCCTCCGGAATTCTCTACCCCATCAGCTACAGGAGTGTACGACTGTAGGGGGTTTCACACAGGCATTGAAAACTTTGCTGTGGCATCAGGCCTTTAGTGATATGCAATGAAGGGACCCGTCAGTTTATTTGCAGATTTTTTCAATAACCGTATTCGGAAAAATTATATTTCTGAATCTTGGCGTGGGGCAACAATTATTCCAATTTTTAAAAAAGGGGATAGATCTAATCCCGCAAATTATCATTCAATTTGCCTTATAGATATAACGGGAAAAAATTATTTCAAGTATACTATTGTGTTTGCCGATTTTATCATCATTGTTTTAACTCTTTTTGTAAAGTGCCTTGGTCTTTTGAAAGGCGCTTAAGTGAAATAAAGTTATTAAGTTATTAAATGCTATAAAGTTACTTTATATGCATACATGGGCTCAAATTAGAAATGATAATGCTAGCTTATCAGAACGTTTTAGCACAAATAGTGGGGTGAGACAGGGCTGTACCCTTGCCCCACTCTTTTTTTGATTTATATTAATCTACTGGAAAATATTATGAGACTTCCTTCTGATTCTCCAAAGATAAGTTCCAAAACCTGTGGAATACTTGCTTATGCAGATGACTTGCTTTTATTGCACTTACCCCTACAAGCTTACAATTAAAACTGGATGTGCTGGCAGACATTGCTGAAAAGAACTGCTTAAAGATTAATATGGATAAATCCAAAGTTATGATATTAGGTGGGCAGGTCACAAAATGTAATTATCATATCAAAATGTAAAAACTGGATTTCATAAAAGATTATCAATACTTAGGACTTACTCTATCTGGTTCATTTAAGTGGAAAAACATTGTGAGGAAATTCAGAAAAAAAAACACAAGAACCATCTCAGCATTAAGAAGATTCAATTTCAAATATGGTGGGTCTCTCTTTACCCCATATTAAGAGCAATAGATGCTAAATACAATGCACAGACCCTGTATGGGGTTGAAATTTGGGATCATAAATATGTTACGAATAAGGAAAAACCAGCCATTCAAGTTCTCGTCCGGGACCACATTGTTTCTTCTGGGGAGGAGCGGGCGGCTCCCGCTAGTCGCTCCCCCTGCAGCGATCGGAATGGAATCAGAACACCTCAGGGTTGAGGCGCCGGCAATCTTGCGAAAGCTGGGCGAACCTCCCCCGATGAATTCGGGACATTTTTCGGGGGGCATCTCCAGTAAAGAGGGCTGAGTAGCAGCAGAAGCTCCTAATTTAATTCCTGGACTGCAGTTAACTTTCTCGCAAGAGTATTGCCGACAACAGGAGCACCAGATATCCTTTTGGCACCAAACTGCCTAAATTCAAAAAAGGCACCAGCGCCTCATAGGTCCACAGCTGAGGTGACGCTCGGGCATCCTGGACAAAAGGCTGGGCTTGAGTTCAGATCAACTGCATCTCATCCGGGACCACACTGTTTCTTCTGGGGAGGAGCGGGCAGCTCCCGCTAGTCGCTCCCCCTGCAGTGATCGGAACGGAATCAGAGCACCTTGGGGTTGAGGCGCCAGCAATCTTGCGAAAGCTGGGCGGACCTCCCCCGATGAATTCGGGAAATTTTCCGGGGGCATCTCCAGTAAAGAGGGCTGAGTAGCAGCAGAAGCTGCTGATTTAATTCCTGGAATATTTTCGGCCCTCCTGCCCACCCCGTTCCCTCCTCCCATTAAATGACCAATAACCATGCCCACCTTCTGCCCTGGGCCAATCGGGTCTGGCATTAATCGGCTTCTCAGTTGACATTCTGACTTAAAAAGTGTCTGTTAAAACTGTCCGCCTGTAGAAAATACAATCACCTAAATGAGAACTGTTTTTGAACTGCATTGTACCTCCTTGAAATTGTCTACGAGTAGACAGAGAACAGTAACAAACTGGCTCTAATGCCCGAAGCCAATGGTGTAATTGATTTACTCTTGAGTCAGAGAGATGACTACTAGCAGATTCTGAACAGTATAGTACGGGTACCCATGTCCTAAGCCTACTGTGTAAATGACCCACTCTGAGTTCAGAGATAAGTAGAAGCCTAGCTGCTAGTTAGATGGTATTTATCCTAAAGTGTCTTGCTACTGTTTACATTTGAATAATACCAAAAAGGGACACATAGGGAATAAGTAACAAGCCAGACTCAGTAATTCTGGTCCCTCAAACTAAGGTGGTCCAAGTCAACCAAATGATAAGACCCACAATTCCTACCACTGTAACCCTAGGGTCCCCATTACTCAAGGACATGCCAATGAAGCCTGTCACTCCTCTGGGTGGATAGGCTCATTGACGCAGGGAACCCTAACCCACACGTACCCAAACAGCCCTTCACCCGCCCATACTACTGTGACCTAACCCTCTACCAAAGTGATCTCCAATCCTCACTGTCGACCGTCGAGCTTACCAAGAAAGGCGCATGGTACTCTATCACCCTCCACGCAATGAGGTCGCACCCAAGAGGTCTCATCTCACTCCTTAACCCCATCTCACTATGCCTCTTCAGAGTCCTCCTGCTCATGGCAGGTGATATTCAATCAAACCCAGGCCCCATGCCTGGCAATCTCCCGATATCCTCCCCTCAAGACCCTCAATGGGTGTCCTCAAAGGGCCTGCGGATCGTGCACATGAACATGTGCAGCCTACTACCTAAGATGCATTAAGTGCAAGCCTGGCTGGACCTTTATAAACCAGATGTACTGGCGGTGTCAGAAACCTGGCTCAAACCCCATGTCCTCCCACATGAGGTTACAGCCCTGGGGTACCACTCCTACCGGAAAGACAGGACTAACAAAAGAGGGGGAGGGGTACTCATTTATGTAAAAGATACCCTCAATTCAACCGAGGTTATCCTGCGACATGATGCCAGCACGGACAGTGACTCAATCTTCGTTCGCATCACCCTGGGCCTCTGCAAACACCTTACCACAGGGTGCGTATACAACCCTCATAAGAATGCCCTTCAATCCCTGGAGGAAATCCTGCAGGATACAGTTAAATACATCACCACTGAACTCCTCATCCTAGGAGACTTCAACCTGAAATAGGCCCAGGATCCCACTCAGTCCCTTTCGGGTCTGATACAAGACGCAAACCTTGTACAGGTAATCTCCAAACCCACCAGACTGAACCACAAAACAGGGAATTACCCTACCCTCGACTGGGCTCTAGTGATGAATCCCTGCAATATGCAGTCCGCTGGTATCCTGGCTGACACTTTGAGTGATTTTCTCCTATCTTCTGTATCTGGAAGAACGGAGCGCCCAGAGTGCCCCCACCTATTCTGGCTGCGAGAGATTTCACCCACTACACACTCGAACAATTCTCCAATCATCTAAACAACCTAGATTGGAGCCTGATCAAGCATCTCCCTACCCTGGACGAGGCTGTGGCCTTCTTCCAGAGGACAATAAATGCAGTAGCCAACCTCCACGCCCCTATGAAAAAACTTCATGCCAAGGGCAGCTGCTACAAATGGATAACACCTCTACTAAAGGCCCTCATAACACACCGAGATAAGGCGTGGAAAAAGTTCAAGCATTCATTACAGGCAGACCTCGTGACATACAAAACCCTCAGGAACAAATGCAAATTGTCCATAAAAAAAGCCAAAATAGAGTACGTCACGCGCCTTCAGAAAAATAACCTGGGGAACCTCAGACTTTTCTGGGCTCACATCAATGAACTGGTGAAGGGGAACAGCAAGTCTGAACCAGGCCCCATCGAGGTCAATGGACAACTAATTCATGAGGACTCGCTAACTGCCACCTCCCTAAACCACCACTTCTTCAACCTACACCCATACAAGGCTGTCTTACCCCCCCTCACCATCAACCCCAGCACTAAAGATCCCCCTGACCTCGACTGCCCATCCTTCCACCTAAGGCTAGTCAAGCCTCAAGAGGTTCTATCACAGCTAAAAACTCTAAAAGCCACTGGTGCTGGGGACCCGACAGGATCCATCCCAAGCTGCTGTCGGATGGGACCCCGGCTCTGGCCAGACCCCTATCCTGGCTTATCAACCGCTCAGTGAAGGGGGCGCCATCCTTACATAGTGGAAACAGGCCCATGTGGTCCCGATCCACAAGAGCGGCCGCCGGGAGTCTATTGGCAACTATAGACCAATCTCCTAACTCTGCATCCTGTCAAAAATCCAGGAAAAACTGATCTATGGACAACTAAGCGACTACTTCGCGGCACATAAAATCCTGTCACCTTCCCAGCATGGCTTCAGAACTGGCCATGGGACAGACACAGCTCTTACCAAATTTACAGCAGATGTATTTCATGGCCTGGATAAGGGCACCCCCACTGGTGCGGTCTTCACTGACCTTTCCAAGGCCTTCGACCTGGTCCACCATGACCTCCTCCTCACTAAGCTGAGCAACATAGACCTAGATAGCCACGCTCTGAGATGGTTCGCGAGTTACATGACCGGCCGGAAGCAGAGGGTAAAGTGGAAGGACACCATTTCTGGGCCACTTCCGCTAAAAGAGGGGGTGCCCCAAGGGTCGATACTCGGCCCCCTCCTCTTCTCCCTGTTCACTAATGAACTATCGGATCACTGTGTCGCGAGCTCCGTTGTCCAGTACGTGGATAATGCAGTCATCTACCGGTCCACCGCTAATCTGGGAAGCCTTAGCCCCCTACTCCAAGATGATCTCCAGTCACTGGAGCACTGGTTCACCGCGAACAGAATGGTCCTCAACATGACCAAAACTAAGGCAATGCTGTTTGGCCCTAGATCCCCTGGTCAGGACAGAACACAGCACCTACACCTCACCACTGCGGCTAGCAACAGCCTGGAAGTAGTACCCTCCCTGAAATACCTTGGCCTAACCCAGGACCAGGGCCTCACCCTGAAGAACCATTGTGGACTCAGTCACTAAAACCTTACACGGGAAACTGGGAACCCTCTACCGCCTGAAAGACCAGTTCGTACCCGAAACCAGAATCTCAATCGCCACCAGTGTCCTCCTCCCAACACTCACTTATGCTGCCCCAGTCGTGCAAGGGCTGGGAAATCTGGAGAGGAACAGACTCCAGGTCCTGTATAACAAGGTGGCAAGGTTCGTCTCCCAGGCCAACCCTAGGGATCACCACTGCGACCCCCTATCCTTTCTAAACTGGCCCTCACTGGATGCACACTTCCAATACCCCTGCTCTGCCTTGCCTACAAGTTAGTCGATCCACCCCCCTCCCCAGTCTCTCTGGCCTCGTTGCTCTGAAGGCCAACCACCGCCCCCTGCACACAACGGGACATACTCTCCTTGATGTCCCCAGGGTTAGAACTAAGGCAGGCGGTATGTCATTTGCCTTCACTGCTTCCACACTGTGGAACCAGCTCCCTCCTGGGGTGCAGGAAGCCCCCACTATCAAAAACTTCTGCACCAGGCTTAAGGCCCACCTATCGGTATCCAGCTCCTGTAACTGCACCAGCTCCTGACAGAAACCAGAGATAACTGACTAGACATGTCCTACTCCTCCACCACTGTTTAACTCCATGACAAACCGCTAATATTCGCTCTAAGTTATCACTGATGCTCTAACTATGTATTCCATTTGGACTGCTATGTTTCTGTCCTGTCACCATAACTGTGTTACTGTAATTCCTGTATACTGAATTATCGCTGTATTTGTCTTTGGTATTGTGTAATTTCCCAGGTCGCCCCTGAAAAAGGGACCTTCACAGCTCAGTGGGCTTACCCGCTCACCAAAATTTAATAAATAAAATAAGAGGGGCCATTGGCTTTTCTAAATGAATACCGGTTCCCTTTGTTAGAGCAGAGTTAGGCCTATCAAACATACTTGCCTTAGCTGGATCAAATATAGTCAACTTTTGGATTAGGCTTAATAAGATGTCTGATCAACAACTTGCAAAAAAATGCCCTTAATGAAAAAATGTTTTGGGACACTACTGACTATAAAAAATCCAACTGGTTACTGTCTTTGAAAACAATTTTAAGATTAGTGGGTCTTCTGTCATTATTTAACCTTACCTCATAGAGTATACTAATTTCTGAATAATTTAAGTTTTATATTAAAAACTTACTTATAAAAAAATATAAACAATGATTTGCAATATATTTTGGGCTCTAAATTTGCATGTTGGTACTCTAATAATGATTGTTTTCATTATTATCGTTATTATCTTGAACTCCTTGAATGTCAAGTTATGCAAAGAACATATGCAAAGTTTAAAATTGGCTTTTTTGAATCCACTATGTTTATGTGTGGATTTGACAAAAGCAAGGATCCAATGTTTGCCTGGTGTTATTGTGGGGGAAATGAAAATGAAGATTTTGAGCATGTGATATTAAGGTGCTCTTAGTATAATTCAGGAAGATGTAAATGGTTGGGGCCTATTTTAACATCTTTAACATATTGCTCTAATGACACTTCTGAAGATGACTATATTAAAAAGACTGCACTTTATCTCAGTAATATACAAAAAATAAAGAGAAAGAAGGTTAATACTATACAGATCTGATTAGTTATGCATATTATCTATATGCTGCACGTTCACCCACTCTGTAAACTTGCTCCGTATTTTACTTGTGTATGTTGTGGGTTTTGTATTTGTTTGTAAAGATCTTTTTAATGATTGAACAAATAAAATGAATACTACCACTGTCTCTAAAGCGCTGTGTTAAAGTAACCACATCCTGGCACATACATTTCTTCATTACGTGTGTGTGTGTGTGTGTGTGTGTCTGTGTGTGTGTGAGAAACACAAGTAATGAAGAAATACATGAACAGGATGTGGTTACTTTAACACAGCACTTTAGAGACAGGGGGTATACAGACACCTGTTTGCAAGTAGCAGTGGATAAAGTAAAAGACATTACCAGGGAAGACTTGTTAAAGCCAAATCAGAGAGTCAAAGAACAAAAACTTAATTTTGTGTGTGACTTTTCTTCACAGAGTCATTACATAAAGGAAATCATTTTGAAGAATTGGAACATTTTAAGGGCTGAATCTAGGCTGGAACATATATCGCGTTCACAACCCCCGCCCCCAGTAATGTCCACAGAAGAGGAAAAAACATCTACAGTATGATTACCAGACGTCACTTTGTGGACAAAAGTACTGTAAACACAAGGACTCCCTTGCCTGCTGGAACTTTTCAGTGTAGTAATTGCACATTCATAAGGCCAGGAAATACTTTTGTATATCCAGAAACTAAAACTGCTTTTGAACTGACAGATTCATTAATCATCACACAGATCATATTGTGTATGCAGCCTCTTGTACTAAATGCAACTGTTTTTATGTTAGGAAAATGAAACAAAGTTTTAAACACAGAATAGTCGAACACATTGGAAGTATTAATAGAGGTGATGTTAAAATTGCCCTGGCCTTACATGTTGATAAAAAAAAGGCAGGGAACATACTTTTAAGTTCCAGGACCTAGAAAAAGTGGAGAACAATGTGAGGGGGATGACTGGGATAACAAGTTATTACAGAGGGAGAGTCGCTGGCAATATATCTTAAAAGCTAATGCCAGTTCAGGACTCAATGATAGATTAAGCCTAGTGCCATTTCTTAAATGTAGAAAATAAGAAAAGAAAAACATAGAAATATAGAGATATATCAGGACAGAACTATACATGTCTTTCAACCTTCTGGGGTTCTGCTTTTTGTAATTTGTATGCCTGTCTTTCTAAGCGATTTATGCTTCCCTGCATTTGATAAAATGTATTGCTAATAAAAATTCATTGTAAATAAGAGAATATTTAGAGGGGTATTTATACATGTGGTGAAGATGGGAGGAAAATAGCACTTTTTGTAAATAGTGTTTTTGCTGTATTTTCTATGTAAGAGTGTGTACATATTTTTTTAATGTTTTAATTGGGTTCACCACAACATAACTCAGATATACCATCTTAGAGTAGCTGGTTCATTCCACTGGGGTGTCAAACAGACGAGGCACACTGATGTGTCCTGGGAGAACGAAAAACGTGTCTGTGTCTTCTGTTGGCACCCTTTGCAAACTGTGTGAGAGGCCTTTCGGCACCATGCATTTCTGCTTAAAGCTGAACCAGCATTATATTCTGTGTTGATCTGCATATGTAGCCTATGATGCTTTGCACTATGGGGGCATGTGTGATTTTGTATTTCTTTGAAACTTGGCTTCCCGGCCCATGCCCTTTGGGGTAACGATTCTCTCAGTGCTTGTGCGCCGAGGTTCTTTGTCTTTATTTGTTAATGTGTTCCTTTAAAAAGATATGGGTGCATCTATATCCCACAACATTGTGGATTTGGTTATTTGTGATTGGTGCACTTAAACACACATGTGACCCTTATAAGGGTATATAAGGCTTGGATTAATTAGCCCTGGTTACACCTTGAAAAAGCATCCTTAGAGCTGTGAAACGGTCGTTGGTGGTATGTTTTTTTGCCACAGGACCGGCCTTAATCGTTCTGGGCCCCGGTGTAGCCTCCTGTTGGGACTCAACTCCATTCCCTGTGGGCCCCCCCACACACACACACAACATTTACACCTAACTAACCCTCCTGTCCTGTGTTAATAAAGCAGTACCAGGTCTACAAGTTTAACCAGCGTCTTTTAATTACTGCCATTGACTGCATTGAATTATCTGACTTCACCATTGGAAATGAATCTGACTGAGCCTGGAGCAAGAACTTAAGTATGGTACTACTACTACCATATTCATTTCTGTATGGACAGGGACATCATCACTGAACACTCACACCTCTGATAATCTGATTTGCTAACAAGTTAAACAACTTAACTTTTCTGGAGGTTTGAGTGAGAGAGAAAAGAAAGGATTATCTTGGGGCACCAGTAAGGTTGCCACCTGGCACCGTTTTTTTACCTGGTGATCAGGTTTTCAGGGTCACCATCAGGAAATCCAGTTGTGCTTTGTGCTGCTCAGGTTTTTGAGCCATTTTGAGTGCTCACATACTTTTGAAACAGATTTTGTCAAATAATTTATTGTTTTAGCTACATGTCCAGGTTACAGACAGGTTCTCCTGTCAATACAGCCCTTTGTTTATGAAAGTAGTCAACCTGGGAGGTGTAAAGTACGGCCGTTAACACCATTAGCACTTACTTAACCTAAGCTTTTCCACTGCATCTTAAAGTGACATAGCAGCAAAGCTGCCCCCACCTTTTGTAACAGTAACAGAGCCCGTTGTCTTCCACTTTCATTTGCTGGTAAACATTTTATTCTCTAACAAAATGCAGGCATTTTAAATGTTTTAAACTATTTTTTTTCCTCAAGAAAAAAGTATGGTCTCCCAAGGTGCAGGGGCACAGCTTGCACCTAGCTAAGGCTGGCCCTGTTTTGCTGCTGCTTTTATCTGTATTTTGTAAAATAAATTACTTTTTTAACATGACTACCTTTTAGTCTGTGCAGTGTTTGCTGTGATGCCCAGTTTTACCTTTTCTAACTCTTGGAATAGACTGCCAGAGCATGTGGCATCAGCTGATACTGTAGTGACTTTCAAAGTCCAACTCCACAAGCACTTTGAAGACAAAGGAGTGACAGGGCAAAGGGTATTCAAACTGAGCTGGTGGGAGGAGGAACTCGATGGACCAATAGTCTGTGTGTGTGTGTCCACATAACGGCATATGCTCAGACACAGACAACTTTACTCATATGATTTCTGTACTCTAGTTTGGGCTCAGAAAGTAGAATTAGTTATAGAACAACTAAAACTTTAATGCTCGGTTTCTCAGCTTGGAAAATGTCCAGTTAGAATTCTGTTGTAGTTTTCTCATTTGCCTTTTTTTTTTGTACTAACATGTTGTGTTATAACTGTACAGGAGTCAACCTACACTTTCAGGTACACCATCAGGTGAAAGAAACAGTCCATAACATACCATAGCTGGGAGTGACGGTCAGGTAGGTCAGTGTGCAAATGTTATAGGCTTCAATCCTGATGTCTCTCCAGATTCCTTGTGTGGGAAATGCAGGACCCCAATCCCAGCTAAATGAGCACTGCTCCTAGAAAGTGCAGAGTGAAAGAAAGATCAAGGCCATCATCAGAAATGTGGGAACAGAGGACTTAATGTGTTCTGAGCCAAGAAAATAAAAAGTGTGCGATTAAATAAAGAAATACAACTCCTGGGCTAATTCCTCGCATTATTTGTAGACATCAAACACACTGACAATCCCCAGTTTACACACTGTTGCTGGCAGTAGCACGCTGCACTACCCCGGAGACTCCAGATTATGTCACAATCCTGAATCCCAACCCTGGGCCACTGGAGTCTAGGAAGCCCTGTGAAGATAGTGTTCTGCAACTCTATGAGGAGGTCTGAGTTTTCCCTGTCACATCAGCATCCTCTGTAACCAAAGCAGAGCGAGCTTGGGCATCACGGTTGACCACAAAATATCCTGCCCCCACCCTCAGGAGTCACAGTGTTGGCGGCTCACTGTTGGGAGGTGGGTGGTGTAAATTAGGGGACAAAAGAGTGGTGAGTGCACTCAGGATGAGCCATTGCTTGCTGGACTCCCCCAAGCTCAGTAAGCCAGCCAAGGAACTCTCAGAAACTTCTTCTCTCCATTCATTGATCCACACAAGTCAAAGAGGAGCCCAACAGTAGGGGGGAGGAAGCTGGCTGAGGGTTGATAGACAGGCAGGTAGGCTGTGACTGAGCAGGTGACAGAGGTCAGACACCAGTGGCAAATGGTGAACTTGTGCCCACTACAGGAGAGAAACTAAATACTGGGAGAAGAGGAAATCCACAGTTTATAGAGGAGACTGAGATGGCATATCTGAAATGGCTGTCCTTGCAGTTCCCAAGTAAATGTAGAAAATCAGCACAGGTCAGCACAGAGCTTCTCTGACACTGCAAACCTCTTCATGGGGCTCACCCAAAGATGAACCTTTCTGACAACATTGGTTAGAGGGATACAGATATGTGTTACGTAACTGTTTCCATACTGCATAGCTCTCAGAGGTTTTGAATAAAGACAGATTAGGTGCCTCCTTGAGTTTTAGGGACTTCAGAGTCCTTAAGAAGACCTTGGGCTTAAGCAGATATAAAAAAAAAAAAAAAGTTAGGAAACCAGGGTGTAGAGATCCCAAGTAAAAAGTGATCTGGTTTGGGTGGATTTCTTGTTAATATGCTGGGTGCTGAGATATTTCTCTCTGTCTTAACCTTTGACTATGAAGAATAGGCCTTGCGCTACAGGAAAGTGTCTGGATTAAAAAAAAAATTGAACTGCTACCCCCATCAAGTTCCCTAATGCTTTATAATTAAGATGGGTAGGAGAACTTGCTAACTACAGTACCAGGTGTGTCAGAGCAGTGCATCTTTGAGTGCCCCATTTTACCTGTAAATATCCTGGAGTTGTTTTGTGCAATTTCAGATTTTTCTTAGACATGTGCTACAGTTTCTTTTTTTTTTTTTTTTAATATATAAACGATTTCTGCCACTTGTCACCTCCCTGACCCCCTTCTTGTCCCAAGCAACAACCCAACCCTGTCATCCTATCCATGGTTCTCCCTTACTATGCACATCTGGCCCAGCTAGACAATCCTTCAGATATCCCATGGCGGGGGGAGCAGTCTATGTGGGGATCAAGTGTACAGGATCAGTCATCCTGCCATGGTGGAGTGTCTACTTCTAATTTCTTCCAAGCACTTGGGAGGCTGCTGTCGTGGGTGTTATGGGCATGTGCATATGGTGCATGCTATCGCACCACTATCAGCAATGTCCATTCCACGCACAGACCCTCCTCTGACTGCACCACCACCACCTCCTGTAATCCAGGTGGCAGTACTGTGGTAGAGGAGAGCTCTCAGAGGAGATGAATGTCTACTCAATCCTCCTCTTCCCAACCAGCCCCCAATGACCATGGCTCATTCCCAAACCTGGGTTGCCAGAGTTGCAGGTGGTAAGACAACCGCTGTGCTGACTGGCTGGCCTGTGCTACAACTTCAAATGTCAGGAGGAAAGCAATTCCAAATGCTTACAGAGTGAAAAGAGATTGCCTGCTGCACTTACAATGACTTTCTCAGAGGATCCAAGAAACCTTCTGCCACATTTGACCATAAACTGTAGTTGGTGTCAACCCTATATGACCACTACAATTTCTGACAGTGATTTTTTTTTGTGTTGGGACTCGGTTCACAATATTACCCTATCCCTGGTCTGCAGTTCAGACATGTGATTGGCTAAGGTAGTGGCCACAAGGAATAAAGTGTTCCAGGACAGGTGCATAAAGTCACTGGAAGATGCAGACTGAAAAGGGCTTCTGTCTGTGATTCGAGCACAAGAGTCAGGTCCCAGACTGGAACAGGTTTACAGACAGAAGGAACCACATGCAACAGGTTCATGAGAAACCTGCAGACCATGTGCAGCTGGGCAGCAATCTTTCCCCCGGCAGGGGCAAGAAAGACAATTACAACCAAAAGGCAACCTTCACTAAGAAGTACTTGCACTACTACTACAGTACTGGTGGTACTGGTCCACAGCCAAACCTCGGAATTCCTCTCCAAATACAGGGTTTTATTTAACTCTAAAAATTGATTAGCGTTTTGCTCATAAAAGTGCTAAAACATTGTAAAAATGCATAGCACTTGCCTCATTGTGTTTAACAAACATAACACTTCTAGAAAACCTACATAAATACTTTCTGTACAGTTAGTATTGTCCCAGGAAAAAACTGCTAATCAATTATTTAAAACCCCGAAATACAACCTGCTCACAGAGGCCCAGCGTGGGTTCCGTGCTCGACACAATAACGAAACTGCCCTCATCAAGTTCACCCACTCCATAGACAAAGCTAACAACGAAGGCCTCTATACCAGTGCTGCATTAGTAGACCTCACCAAAGCCTTTGGCCTCGCTGATCATGAAGTCCTCCTCCATACCTTGACTGGCCTCCATTTTTCACCCGAGGTCTGCCTCTGGTTCAAGGATTACCTAATGGGCAGATCCCATCACACCATTACTGGCGGTATCCTATCTGAATCCTGCCCCATCAAATATGGTGTCCCCCAAGGGTCCATCCTGGACCCTCTTCTCTTCTCTCTCTGGTCATTAACTCCCTGCCTGACATTTGCACCACCTCCAAAACTCATTCTTTATGCTGATGATGCAGCCTTTTTCTGTCAGGACAAAAAAAAAAAACAACGCTCTCATTAACAAACTCCAATTTGATTTCAGCAGACTTCACACCTGGTTCACGTCCAAAGGTCTTGTACTCGACTCCAAGAAAACTAAGTTTATGGTTTTCTCTAGCCCCCTCAAACCCCTTGGCTTTGACTTCTCCCTCTATGACAACCTTGGTAACGCCATTGAAAGAGTCAGTGAATTCAAATACCTTGCTTACTCCTAGATAGCCACCTCAATTTCGATGATCACACTAGCCTCACAATCAAAAAAGCTTATCAATGCCTCAGTATCCTCCACAGCACCAAGCATTTCTTTAACAGGGAATCCAAATCCCTCTTAGTCTCCAGCTTCTTCCTTCCGGTCTTTGACTATGGTTCACTTGTCTCCTTCCCCCGCCTCTCTATCAAAAATTTCTCCAGACTTGGAAGCTCCTACCACAACACTATCTGCTTTGCCTCTGGTCTCCCTAAACTCACACACCGCTCTGACCTTTATAAGCTCACCAGTTGGCCTTCCCTTAAGGCCCACCTCAACTGCAAGAGGGCCACCTTCTTCAAACTCTCCCATAGACTGCTCCCTGATTGCCTCACTTCTCCCTTCCAGACAGCCGCCACCACCAGGACCACTAGACTGTCCTCTGCTCTCTCTTTCCCTGTTCCTTTCTGCCGGACCACTCAAGGCCAGAAAACACTCTCTTTTATGGGACCCAAGCTCTTCAACTCTCTCCCTCTGGAACTAAAACTCTGTCCCTCCACAAATGCCTTAAAACACAATATCAGGAGACATTTATCTCCCACCTGCACCTGCTCGCAGCCCTACTCTGGGTCCCATTCTACACTTTTTTCCCCTTCATTCTCTGATTATTCACCTCAGGCACTTACCCTCTCTTTCTAGAACTTGTAGCATTGTTAATCCACCTTGGCTAGTTTTTAGACTGCTCTTAAATTTTTTGTTTCCCACTGTTATATTATATTATTGTTAAACCCTCACTGAATGCTTAATGTCAACTTGTATTTGTTAATTCACCAAGGCTAGTTCATGGTTTGCCCTTTAGTCTATATTATCCTAAATTTATGTACCATTTTATTAACCCTCACTGTTGGTTAAATGTTTAAGCCGATGTCATGTCTTATGATTGTTGTATGTGACTGGACGCATGTGTAAACGGGCAGCAATGCTCACATGCCTTTCTAGTATAACCAATAAAAACTAAATGAAATGAAATACTGCAGCCCTGACTGAGAAACAGTCAGTAGGTTGTCCAGTACCCTATGCACCAGATAACTGAATGTGTCAGAGGACATTACCCGGCACCACACAGTGAAAGGTTTCCACTTCAGGGAGTAGGTGTGCCTGGTGGAAGGCTTCAACCAAATACCTCGGCTGAAACTCCAAACTGAGACACCTCTACGTCCTCAGCAGCCACGGATTCGGTTTGATTATGGATACATGCCATGCACTAGAAAATAAGGGAAAGCATAAGAAATGTGATTAAAACTTTGTAAATGAGCAAGGGATGAGCTTGCTATTTCCATATTTAAGGAATGGGAGATGAGTGGCTATCTCCACTAGCAAGCTTCCCACTGACCACTTGAGAATTTTCAGGCAAGTTAAAGATGCAAATGGTGGAGTAGGTACCCAACCATTGGGTTCACCATGTCATCTGGTGGGTGGGCTTAATTCACATCTCAGCTAAAATCTGATAACCAAGCAATCCCCTTTGAAAATCCTGAAGTGAACAAACGTAAGTAAGAAAATACATTTGAAGGGATTTCTGTTTGGACATGGGGGATACATAGATACACAGACAGTGTCGGCAGATAAGGGCCTATGGCCCACCCAGTCTGCCCATTTGAGCTTGTAAGTTCAGTTTGTTTTCCTAGAAGTCTGTTTCCCCTTACCCCTGACCTCTAGAATTCCTTCATGTCTATCCCATGCATTCTTAAATCCCGTGATTGTTTCAGCCCCCACCACTTCCTCTGGCAGAGTGTTCCACTTGTCCACCACCCGTTCTGTGAAGAAATTCTTTCTCATGTTTCCTCTGAATCGTCCTCCTCCAACTTCATCCCATGCCCTCTAGTCCTGGAACATCTTTTTCGGCTTAAAAATAGTGTTTTCCTGCACCTGTTCCTCCCTGCAAGATACTTGTATGTCTCGATCCTTATCCCTCTCTCCCTCCTCTCCTCCAGGGAGTACATGTTCAGTTCCTTCAACCTGTCTTCATAGGACTTGTGATGCAATCCATGCACCATCTTTGTTGCCCTCCTCTGAACCTTCTCTACCTGTCTATGTCCTTACGTAGGTATGGTCTCCAGAACTGTACACTGTACTCCAGGTGGGGCCTCACTAGTGTCTTGTATAGTGGAATTATGACCTCCCTTTTCCTGCTGGTGATGCCCCTGCCTATACATCCCAGCATCCTATTTGCTTTACCTACTGCCTTGTCACACTGTTTCCCTACCTTGAGGTCATCAGAGATGATAACCCCAAGATCCCTTTCCTGCTTGGTGCATGCTATATCCTCACCCCCAACTGATATATTGTGCCAGGGTTTTGTGCCCATATGCATTATCTTGAACTTCTTTGCATTGAATTTCAACTGCCAAACCCTTGACCATTCTTCAAGTTTCTGCAGGTCGCTTCTCATTCTGTCTACACCCTCTGGTGTGTCTACTCTGTTACAGAGCTTTGTGTCATCAGCGAACAGTGAAATTCTGCCTTCTAGATCCTACGCAATGTCACTGATGAAAATGTTGAATAGGACCGGTCCGGCACTGATCCCTGTAGTACCACTGGTCACTCTTCCTCTGTGGAGTGACAGCCATTTCCACCACCCTCTGTGTCCTGCCACCCAGCCAGTTACCTACCCACCACACTACTGTCCTGCCCACACCCATATTCCCCAGTTTGTGTAATAGTCTTCTATGTGGCAAAGTGTCAAAGGCCTTGCTGAAGTCCAGATAGGCCATGTCCACTGCCCTCCCTGATCCACCTCCCTAGTCACCCAGTCAAAAATTCAAGCGAGGTTGGTCTGACATGACCTCCCCTGGTGAAACCATGCTGCCTTAGGTCCTGTGGTCCATTGACAACCAGATGTTCCACCAATCTCTCCTTCAGTAGTGCTTCCATGATCTTCCCCACTACCGAGGTGAGGCTGACTGGTCTGTAGTTCCCTCTTCCTCTTTGTTCCCACTTTTGTATAAGGGGACTACATCTGCTGTCCTCCAGTCTTTGGGTACCTCCCCTGTTTCCAGTGATCGGCTAAACAGGATAGCCAGAGGTTCAGCCACCACCTCTCTTAGTTCTTTAAGGACCCTGGGGTGCACCCCATCTGGCTCATTGTTTTATCAACTCTTATTACTTCCAGTTCCTTCAGGACCTTTTCTCGTGTAAAGGGACTGTGTCCATTCTGCACCATTCTCCTCCTTGTACTTCCTTCAGACCCATTACCCCCTCTTCCTCAGTAAAGACTGAGCAGAAATACCTGTTCAATATGTCAGCTTTACTGTTGTCATCCTCCACGCAGCTCCATCCTCCCCCTTCAGTCTCACTATCCCTCCCTTCGTCTTTCTTTTTCCTTATGTACCTGTAAAGGTTTTGTCCCTCTACCCACTGATTTTGCAATGTGTTCTTCTGTCTGAGCTTTGGCTTCCCTTACTGACCTCCTGCCTCCCTTTGCTTCTCCTGGTACTTCTCCCTATCCCCTTCTGCCTGTGTCTTTTTGTATTGCCTGAATGCAATCTTTTTGGCTTTCACTTTCTTTGCTACCTCTTTGGAAAACCATAATGGTCTCCTCTTCCTTTTCCTCTTGCTAACCTGCTTAATGCATAATTCTGTTGTTCTTGTAATCCCCATTTTAAATACTGCCCACTGTTCCTCAACCCCTGATTCCTGTCCCATTCCCCATTCCCCTTAATGCCTCTTTCAAGTATCTCCCCATTTTCCCAAAGTCTGCCCCCTAAAATCCAGGATACGTAATTTTATGTGGTTTGGTTCTGCTCTTTCTGTGATTTCAAACCACAGTGATTGGTGGTCACTACTATTGCCAGGTGCTCCCCCACTGTACCCCCATCACACTGTTCCCTGTTTGTGAGCACAAGGTCCAGTGTGCTGCCTTCTGCCGAGTTGGTTCCATGACCAGTTGCTTGAGGAAGGCACCCTGAAGGAGTCAGGATAAATCTGCTCCTAGTTGATGCTGCTGCTGGGATGCTCCAGTCCCGTCTGGAATATTGAAGTCTCAACCAGTACTACCTCACCCTTGTCTGCCATCCTTTGGATGGCTAGCATCAACTCCTATCTGTTTCTTCCTCCTGGGCTGGTGGTCTATAGGCCACACCTGTGCTGGATGGCTGTCCCCATTTTCCTTTCAGCTTAACCCACAGTATCTCTCCCCATTTTGTTCCTCCTGGATCTCTGTGGCCCTTATGTCATTTTCACATACAGTGCCCTCCTCCTCCCTTCCTGCCTGCTTTGTCTCTTCTGAATATGTTGAGCCAGGTATGGCCATCTCCCAGTCATGGTTATCATACACAGGTTTCAGTGATGGCACAATGTCCAGATCTGACTGTACCAAGACAGCCTCCAGATCTTCCATCTTGTTGCTAAGGCTCCTGGCATTTGCACACATGGCTTTCCATGATTTGACCTCCCTAGACTGCTTCACTGTTCTCCAGCCCCTTCCTTGGTTGTCATTTATCCCTGGTTCTCCTTGCTGTCTGCCCTTCTGCTGAATTTTTCCCTTTTCTGCTTATCCACCTCTTGGCACCTAATCTCCATCTTTTGCATAATGCTTTGCAGAGATAGCCACTCCTCTGGTTCACTGGTTCCACTGCTAGCTGTGGGGGTGAGCAAGTAGGTACCCTCCTTGCTGGCTGCCACCCCCTTTGCTAGTTTAAATGCTTGTCAATGTAGCATTTAAACTTATCATTAGTGCTTGGATTCCCTCCAGGATGGATGCAGGCCGTCAGGCAGACAAACCTCCATCCCTCCAGGTGGGTCCCCAGTCACCAATGAATCCAAACCCTTCCTCACAGCACCAGTTCTTCAACCATGAGTTAAAGTTCCTGGTGCATGCACTCCTATGCTCTCCTTGCCTCCATGGGTGGTACTTCTGAGAAAGTGACAGAGTAGCTGCTTGCAGGACCCCTCCCAGTTTCCTAAACTCTTCCTGAACTTCCTTTGGCTCCCCATTTGCCAGGTCATTGGTACCTAGGTGGATAATGACATCAGCTCACCCTCCCGTCTTGCCTTCCCAGTGATCCCAGGATCTTCCTTCCATCCCTCCATGCCGTAGCACCTGGTAGGCACTCTCCCCCTGTCCTCCCCTCCTGTGTCCCTAGCTGGATCCCTCTTCGATGGAGTCCCCACCAGGATTCGCTTCCTCCTCCTCTGGGGTCCTGCTTTCCCGCTGAGGTCACCTCCTTGGCTAACCTCCACATCTTTCCTTCCACTTCTCTGGGTACCTCTATTTGGTTGTCCTCGTTTGCCAGTGTGGCATATCAGGTTCTTGAGTGGAATAGGATCTGGGATGTGCCTCTGCCTGACTGCTCTAACCCTCCCTGAGCCCTGTCATCCAAGTGCTCCTCGTTCTTGGCATCCTTTGAGGCAGCTGCATTGGACTGGGTGGTCCCTGGATAGGGGTGATGGTACTCCTGACCCAGTTTACTTCGCTCTGAGTCTGGTTACCTCATCCCACGAGTCCAAGAGATGCATGCAGATAGGGCAGCACCTCAGTGTCCAGAAGGTCTGCCTGAATATGGCTGCCCCACAGCCACTGCATTGCACCACTCCCACATTATACTGCAATTCCACTACTTGTCTGCTACTGAAGCTCTCTAGTTCTCTTTGAACCCCCTGCAAATGGGGGTTCCAAAAAGACTTCAGGAGCTTGCTTGAATGCTCAAGCCTGAATGGTGTTTGGCGTTTAAGCCATTTATCAGTGAGTGTTTTTAGAGCCTCTGGTACTGTCTCTTTAAGAGCTGTCTGCTTGCAGACATAATTAGTTATATGGGGGGACTGTGTGTTTCTCTGTTTGAGTACACCTCAAGCTGCTGCCAATTCACTCCATTTTGCAGTCACTAGAAGTGCAAAGGAACCTATCTGAAAGATGTAACTGTTTGCCAGAAATTATTTAGAGTAATAATGAAATTACAGTTTGTCTAACCTGCTTTCTTTGCAGTCAGAACTGTCTGCTAGTTCCCCATTCTGGTTTTGAACTGCTGAACTGGACCAATCAGTGTGGGGTAAGCTAGCTCTAAAATGGTGCCTTGGACGAATCAGAACTTGGACTCATAATCTGAGCCAGCCACAAGAGGATTGTATGGGCAGTGACTCTGGAGATGTAGTTTAGACTTCAGTGCCTTTTTGGACCAACAGCAGCATCTATTGTAGGTGACAGCCAATCCAGTCAAGAACTGGGAGGAACTCAAAGGAAGTGCCGGTTTCGTCAGTTGGAGTTCAAGTTGAGCTTTGGCAGTGAAGAAGGAAGGAGCCCTGTGCTTTTCAGTGTGCAGTTTTAGTCAAAAAAGCGTGTGTAAGGCCCAGAGTTCCGGTCTGCAGCTTGTGTAACAGCTTGTTGGGACTGAATCAGTCCTGTGAAAAGAATCAAAGGATCTCTGAAGAGTAGAAACTAGGCTCACCCTGTGAAGACTGGAAGAGTGCTGAAAATTGCACTCGGTCTGTCAGGAACTGAATCTGCTGTGTGTTCTCGGGTATTGTGCAGTAATTGCGATCGGGATACAGATGCAACCTGCCTGAGTATAGTACTTTCTTTTATATGGATGTGTGAAGAGGTTTGTGTACCTCAAGTGAGCCCTGCTGACATTGAAAGACCCTATCTTATTTGGAGGTCGTGAGTACTAATTCAGGTTGCTCCTGTTGAATTGCCACATTAAATCCAAATGGAATTACTGTACTGCTGACTGTTTAATTCTCCTTTTCTCTGTGTGAAAGGGCCCCTACCAGCTACCACAGTTTGGACTAGGGGCTTGGGTACCAGGGACAGTAACTCATAGGGATAGGCCTGTGCACAGAGCCATAAATAATTATTAAGTGATAAGCTAATTAACCTGATTTCCCCTGTCCTTGTTATATCCCCTAAATAAATCAGAGCTGCTTGTTTCAACAAAGTTATACTGCCTGAACCATTTGTCTATGTTAAAGTACTGTACTGTGATTGTTGCACTGTATCTCATTTAGAGGAGGTCCCAGTGCGGGAACCAGACCTGGGGGCAAAGTGTATACCGTGAAGAGTAATTCTGATATATTTGTGCTGGGCCACTAGTGGGAAGAAGGGGTTGCAGTGTCCCAGGGCTGTGACCAAGTTAGTTTAACTATTGCAAACCCTGACCTCTGGGTGGAGGCACCCGCCATTGGATCAGGCCCCTCAACCTGTTGAAGGCGCCAAATCAGGCGAAATTAGTAGCCCCTGGGATAAGCGCCATCTAGGGTGTTACATCTTGGAGCTCACCGCTGGGATTGTGTGTCCTCTAGTGGCCATATTCGAACCACTGTTAAGAAAAAAAATGGGTACCCGACAGAGTGGCTGTGCACCGGCTGGTGGAGTGGTGTACTGGGAGGAGATCGACCCCAAAATGCTATGCTTATCCTGGACATCCCTCTGGGTATCAATACGGACACTGTGCAGGGTACTTTCCAGGTGGAAGGTTTACAAAACCCTGTGGTGGTGGGTCGGCATGCTAATCTGCTCACCCACACTTTCCCCTGCCCTAGTAGAGTTTAAGGATCCCATAGATAGCTCAAAAGTGCCACAGACCATTACCCCAGAGGAGCCCTCACTGCTTGGAGAGTGATAACTAAGGACAGTAAAGACCGAGGGAATCAGCCCCCACCACTATCTGAAACTTTGAGGAGAAATTTGCTGAATAGTTTGCTGGGAGAGGGAAAACTGTGGAGGACTTGAAGAAACTATTCTTGCCACCTGGGGTGTTCCTCCCCCAACACCCTCTCCTGCTCCAGTGCCCTGTAATGGTGGCTGAACCAATGCAGACTCCTATTTCTGCACCTGCCATTAGTCACGACTCTTACGAAGGTTGAGGATCTTCTCTGGCACCCTCCCACCCCCCAAGGGGAGGATGACTGGGAGACCTGGATGAGACTATGTTGCCCCAAGTGCTAGAATGGCAATAGCTCGGAAGGTGAAAAGCGAAGAGGGTTGAGTGAGAGCTCCGAGTCCTGCCCTGGCTACCATCCGTGCTAAACAGGCCCAGTAACCCTGAAACTGACTGCACAGGCCTATCTTGAGGCCTTGGAGAATGTGTATGGGAGCTCAGATTCTGATGAGGACCTATGGTGGAGAGTAAGAGATGCACAACAGTACCAAGGGGAGTTGTTGTCTGTGTATATATCTCGGCTGGAAAAATTGTTGCAAGAATGCCTCAGAAAAAGGTAGTTTGCCAGCATTGAACTGGACCGAACCAGGCTGGACAGGATCCTTAAGACTGCCCCCTTCTCAGAACTGCTATTGCTTCAGTTACACCTGAGATCGACTGGAATCCCACCCTCCTATGATGAGTTAATGAGAGAAATTCGAGGAGTTGAAAAGACGACCTCGGGAAAGGGACCTGCACACCAATAACTGCGGCTACGACCGAGTGACTGAGGTGACCCATCAGAGAGTGAGTTCGAGGCAGAGGTTGGCAGTCAATGAGTGCTCTGACAAGGAAAAAGATATGTCACAATAGGGCTGAACTGTTGAGAGAGATCCGAGAATTCAAAAACAGTCCCTTTATGAAGGCCACGCCTGCAAGTATGGGCCCTGACCTATATCCGACTGCATTCGCTATAAAGGGGGTACCCACCCATGTATCTCCTGCTGATAACAGCTCCGAACTCGATTCCTTGACCATGGAAGTGGAGAACTGACGAGATGTCTCCAAATGCTTATCACGCAGACAGAGATGGCACCAAGGTTTCCAGTTAGTAATACCCCGCCCTGGCTCCCAGTGTGAGGCGCCTGCCAGCTCAACCCAGAAAGTATGTTTTGCTATAATTGAGGGAAAGATGGGCACATGAAAAGGAAAATGTAGTCCTCAAAAGACACTGGACAAAGTTGCATATAGGCTACAAGGAGAGCTTGCGGAGAAGAAATCAGTGGTTAAGAGGTGTAACGACATGATCCCAGTGAGGGGCACCAAAATGCTAATTCACGTTCTTTGTGGCAAGGTCAGGTTGCCCAGGCCCCTTACTACCGCCTTCTCCAGACTGGTCCAGAATAGTGGGTCCCTCCATGGGAGAGACCACTGTAAGGTGACGGAGGTTCACAAGAGCTGAGACAGTGGCTCCCAAGTCAATTATGTTCCAAAGATTGGTATCAGAAGCATTTATCAGGCGTGCCACTTACAGCATTAGAAGGACTGCATGTATGGGAGTTAAGTGAGAAGGTCAAATTTTGCCCAAGAACCGAATTTGGCTGTCTTTCCCCACCTCCGTGGCTGGAGTGGTTTAACAAGTAGAGACCCTGGTGAAATTTTAGTGTGTCCCCCACTGGACTGTATGATGGTGTCCCTTGTTGATTGGAACAAATGCTCATATGTTCGGAAGGCTGGCACAGTTGTGTTATGAAAATAGGTCAAAGACTAGTAGAGCTTTAAGAGTCTGCTTTAATTAAGAATACCATGGAGGCGTTGTAGAGATGCTGAAAATGAAATCAGAGGAACCTTCGACGGAATTGTATGGAAGGAAGGATCCTGAGTCCTGATCCTGGCGCCAAATGCCCAGTGTACCTTACAGGAGAGGTCCATATCAGAAAGGATGTTAAGAATAAAATATTAATGTTGGATGCACCAGGCGATGGAAAATTGCCAGAGGGACTGCTGGTCAAGCCCTAGTATTTTGCCGCTAGAGCCCATGCTTATGCCAGAAGGTAATGGTCCAAGTTCATAATGTGTCTGAAAGAGACATTAGAATAAACAGAGGTTGCATCCTGGCTAATGTGCATTGTGCAGACACTGCAATGCTACCAGCAGCAAGAGTTCAAGGAAGAATGACAGAGTAGCATACAACTTGTTGATTTCGGCGACTCCGCTGCCAGCTGAATGGAAGAGTGAAGATCAGTGAGAAGCTTGCCCAGAGAGACCAGGTGTTTTCTTTAAAGGGAATGGGATGTAGGATGCGTGCAGGAGCTGAGCACAATATCCGGCTGCATGACGAAGACCATTTACGTGAGAGAGGTCCTCGGATTTGGCACCCTAGTTGGACAGATGATGATGGGAGACGGCATCTGGCAAGAGATGTTAGCTACTGGTGTAATACAAGAATCCAGAAGCCCTTATGCTTCCCCCATTGTGTAGTGAGGAAAAAGAATGGAACAGTAAGGATGTGTGTGGATTACCGCACTTAAACCCGGCGGACTATCCCTGATCAGTACACAATGCCCGCATTCAGGATGCTTTGGACTGCCTAACGGGGAGCAAGTGGTTCTCTGTGCTGGATCTCCGCAGTGGGTACTATCAGATCGATGGCCCCAGAGGACCGAGAAAAGACAGCCTTTATCTGTCGGCTTGGCTATGAATTCATGAGGATGCCTCAAGGGATTTCAGGTGCCCCAGCCACTTTTCAACGATTGATGGAGCGTGCAGTGGGGACAAGAACTTGCTAGAGTGCCTGGTATACCTAGATGATGTTATTGTGTTTGGCAGCTCACTGGAGGAACATGAGAGCAGATTATTTAAGGTATTGGACCGACTGAGGACTTTGGCCTTAAACTGTCCATTGATAAAGTGCCAATTTTTTCAAACATCAGTAAAGTATGGGTACATATAGTATCCACCGAGGAATAGAGACCGACCCAAGTAAAGTTGAGGCCTTGACCACCTGGCCACAGCCAAAAATCTAAAGAACTGCAAAGATTCCTGGGATTCTGTGGTTATTATCGGTAACTTCATCAAGGACTATTCAAGAGTGATCCGCCCTTTACTTAACCTTACTCAAGGGTATCCCCCAACCCACAAAAATACCAAAAGTCAGCATCCCTCAAGACTGAAAGAGTGTATTTTCATCCGAAAGTGAAGTATTTGGGGCTCGCTGGACTCCTGATTGTGAGACTGCTTTTCATGAGATCGTATATCAACTTACCCATGCTCCAGTGCTGGCCTATGCCGATCCAAGAAAACCTTCGTCCTGCACACTGGTACTAGCTTGCAAGGGTTAGAGCTGTGTTGTACTAAGAGCACGAGAATGGCCTGAGACCAGTGGCCTTTGCCAGTAGAAGCCTGACCCCATCCGAAAAGAACTATCCTGTACATAAGTTAGAGTTCCTAGCTTTGAAGTGGGCTATTGTTGACCAATTCCATGAGTACTTGTATGGGGCTAAAATACTAGTAAAACTGACAACAATCCTTTGACCTATGTACAGACCTCCAGCTAAGTTGGATGCCACTGGCCATAGGTGGCTTTCTGCATTATCTTACATATGGCTATGCTCCTAGAATACCGAGCAGGTCTGAACCACATAGATGCTGATGCTCTCTCCGGAGGCCTGTTCCCAGAATGATTGGGTCCGACTGGCAGAACCTGACATTCGGGCACTCTGCCGGAAGTTTGACAGGGAGGAACAAATGTCCACGGACGCAGTGGACTGCATAGTGGATTGCTTGGGACCTCTGAATTGCATACCTGCTGCTTATTGCCACTTTTCTGCAATAGACATTGGTGCACTGCCTCAGCTGGACAATGACAGATTCGGTAGACTCAATCCAGCGATCCCATGATCAAAGCAGCTTTAGAAGCCCTCTATGCAGGAAAAGATGTGTCCAAATTACGCTCCACTGATTTGAGAACTGCACTGTTATACAAAGAAGGTCCTAAGTTGAAACTGATCAATAAACTGTTATACAGAGAAACAGTAGACAGAGGGGACAAGTAGACAAACAACAACTAGTGCTGCCCACTGCCTTTGAGGACACAGTACTGAGGTCCTTGCACAACCACATGGGGCACCTTGGTATAGACAGAACACTTGACTTGGTGAGATCCAGATTCTATTGGCCTAAGATGGGGCTGATGTGAGCAACACATTCGAACTTGTAGTGCTGCCTACAGAGGAAAGCTTTTGCCCCAGAGGGCTGCCCCCTTGTTAACATCACCACCAGTGCACCCATGGAGCTGGTCTGTATTGATTTTCTAAGTTTGGAGTCAGATCAAAGAAATATCAGTAATGTGCTGGTGGTCACTGACCATTTCACGAAGATATGCCCAAGCTTTCCCACCAAAGACCAGAAAGCATCCACTGTGGCAAAGTACTTGTGAAAACTTTTTGTTCACTATGGGGCTCACAAAGAATCCATTCTGATCAAGGGAGACTTTGAGAGTCGCCTGATCAAAGAGATGCTTTCTCTGTGGGGAGTCTGAAGTCCAGAACCACTCCTTACACACCCCAGGGGCCCCACAGCCTGAGGCATTTCAAGCACTTTTGCTAGATATGCTACGACCCTGCACCTAAAGGAAGGGGTACCTAGATGGAGCCAACAAATTAGCAACTCTGGTACATGCTTATAACTGCACCAAAGTGATGCCACTGATTCTCCCCTACCGCCTGATGTTTGGAAGAGGCTCGACTACCAGTAGATGTGTGTTTGGGGTCTCTCCTGATGGGGTTCAAGCTGACAACTATTTACAGTATGTGCAAAAGTTAAAGGCCCAGCTAACTCATGCGTACCAACTGGCTCAAACCATGGCTGCCAAAGAAATCTGGCCAACAAAGAAAGGTATGATAAAGGTGAAAGCACAGAACTCCAGGAGGGAGATCGGTATTGCTAAGAAATCTGGGACTGCATGGCGAAGCACAAGATTGCTGACAGATGGCACCATCTCCTCACATTGTAGTGGAGCAAACTAGATGATCTGCCAGTGTACAAAGTAAGGCCTGAGAATAATTCAAAAGATGTAAAACACGGCATAGAAATCATTTAACGCTCCATTGGACAAATCTTAATTGAGTCTGAGCCCCTAGAAGATGCCCCCTCTGGACCAGTGACTAGAGCTGCTGCTAAGAAAAGATCAAGAAAGTCTGCACCTACAGAAGCAAAGTTAAAGTGTTCCCCTCCACAAGTCCCAGTTGAGCATGACTGTCAGTCCATATCGGAAGAAAGGGAAGTGACTTTGAATACTATCCTTCTTACGAACTGAGTCAATTGTTCTGGGCAATCCCTAGTCAATACTGGAGACAAAGCTGGGCCTTCTGGACTGTCTAAGCCCCCAGCTTCATCCCTGGAGCCAATGCTCCCAGAAAGTGAAGTGCAAAGCATCAGATCAGATGAAATGGAATCATTGTGCATGGTTGAACTGTTTGAGCTTTCAGGGGAGGAAAATGATAGATTGGGGCAGACTGGTGATACACCCGAACAAGAAGAGTATTTTGAGTGCCCTGACAGTCCACTGCCGGTGTCCGAAAAGCTCTCCATGCGAGCCAAATGTTGTGGACTCGAAACTGTAACTCCTGGAGCTGAAAGTGCCCCAAGTTCTAGCCTCTCTACCCCCATGGAGACTCTGACAAGTGAGGACAATGCTGAAAATGAGGCTCAGAGTGCAGAGACTATAACAGTTCCCCCTAGAAAGACTGGTCGGCTGTAAAGCCTGTGGTGCACCCTCAGTTATGATTCACTTGGGAGGCCTGTGGACTTGCCTCTCAATGTTGTCCATAAAGGAGTGTATGTGTCCCCGAGCTCATTGCCCAAACTGAGCATCAGTGCTAACTCCAAGTTACTTGTGTTGCTCCTTCTATGTATGGTGCCCTTGCCCCATCCAGCCCCAAGGTAACTGATAGGAAGGGCCCCTCTCTTCAGGTTTCATGTACAAGAGGTAATAACTTGAGTTATGGTACAATGTGTATGTAATACTGTGTAAAGAGTGGCGTACTGCAATGTTTCAGAAATGTGTTCTTGGTAAAATGATATATTGACTGATGATCACATGTGCGAGCCTAATGCAAATGTATATGGTTGCAGTTGAAACTTATGGGGGTACTTGCTTGACGCGGACGTCAAGCTTTCCCAGGCCAGGAAGGGTGTAACCCCCCTGCAAATGGGGGTTCCCAAAAGACTTCCAGGAGCTTGCTTGAATGCTCCAAGCCTGAATGGTGTTTGGCGTTTAAGCCATTTATCAGTGAGTGTTTTTAGAGCCTCTGGTACTGTCTCTTTAAGAGCTGTCTGCTTGCAGACATAATTAGTTTATATGGGGGGACTGTGTGTTTCTCTGTTTGAGTACCACTCAAGCTGCTGCCAATTCACTCCATTTTTGCAGTCACTAGAAGTGCAAAGGGAACCTATCTGAAAGATGTAACTGTTTGCCAGAAATTATTTAGAGTAATAATGAAATTACAGTTTGTCTAACCTGCTTTCTTTGCAGTCAGAACTGTGTCTGCTAGTTCCCCATTCTGGTTTTGAACTGCTGAACTGGACCAATCAGTGTGGGGTAAGCTAGCTCTAAAATGGTGCCCTTGGATGAATCAGAACTTGGACTCATAATCTGAGCCAGCCACAAGAGGATTGTGAGGCAGTGACTCTGGGAGATGTAGTTTAGACTTCAGTGCCTTTTTGGACCAACAGCAGCAGTCTATTGTGGTGACAGCCAATCCAGTCCAAGAACTGGGAGGAACTCAAAGGAAGTGCCGGTTTAGTCAGTTGGAGTTCAGTTGAGCTTTGGCAGTGAAGAAGGAAGGAGCCCTGTGCTTTTCAGTGTGCAGTTTTAGTCAAAAGCGTGTGTAAGGCCCAGAGTTCCGGTCTGCGGCTTGTGTAACAGCTTGTTAGGACTGAATCCGTCCTGTAGAAAGAATCAAAGGATCTCTGAAGAGTAGAAACTAGGCTCACCCTGTAGAAGACTGGAAGAATTGCTGAAATTGCACTCGGTCTGTCAGGAACTGAATCTGCTGTGTGTTCTCCCGGGTATTGTGCAGTAATTGCGATCGGGATACAGATGCAGCCTGCCTGGTATAGTACTTTCTTTTATATGTGTGTGAAGAGGTTTGTGTACCTCAAGTGAGCCCTGCTGACATTGAAGGACCCTATCTTATTTGGAGGTCGTGAGTACTAATTCAGGGTTGCTCCTGTTGAATTGCCACATTAAATCAAATGGAATTACTGTACTGCTGACTGTTTAATTCTCCTTTTCTGTGTGAAAGGGCCCTACCAGCTGCCACAGTTTGGACTGGGCTTGGTACCTAGGGACAGTAACTGATAGGGATAGGCCTGTGCACAGAGCCATAGGTAATTATTAGAGTGATAAGCTAATTAACCTGATTTCCCCTGTCCTTGTTATATCCCCTAAATAAATCAGAGCTGCTTGTTTCAGCAAAGTTATACTGCCTGAGTATTTGTCTATGTTAAAGTACTGTACTGTGATTGTTGCACTGTATCTCATTTCACAGGAGGTCCCAGTGCCGGAACCAGACCTGGGGGTAAGTGTATACCGTGAAGGTAATTCTGATATATTGTGGGCCACTAGTGGGAAGAAAGGGGTTGCAGTGTCCCAGAGGGCTGTGACCAAGTTAAGTTTAACTATTGCAAACCCTGACCTCTGGGTGGAGGCACCCGCCATTGGATCCAGGCCCCTCAACCTGTTAGTGGCAAATCAGGCAGGGGTAGTAGCCCCTGGGATAGCCATCTAGGGGTTACATCTTTTATTAATTTACTGTACTAAAATCCTGTCACTGATCCTCAGATATTTTTTTTAAAGGAAAAAGAAACCAATAAATAAATAAATGAGTCAAAACACTTGTTGTGCTGAGGGTGGGCTTCTTCCCCCTTATGCCCCTCCTACTTCACACCCCTTACTATTCCCTGTGTTTAGCTCCTGTCAATCAGATTTATCAGGGCACATGAAAATTTGCAGCAATTAAAGACAGCACAGAATTACACCACCACTATGTTTTAAATTTTCAACAGCCCAAAAACAATTATAAGTAGAGACAACAAAGAAAGTATAGTGTCACTAAACTCCCACAATCTAAGTTTAAAAGAAAAATAGCAATTACCAGTTACTCTAAAGCACTGAATTGAATATGTTTCCTTCCTTCCCCTTCTGGCTTCTTCTGAGAAAATAAACCTCTGCTTGCTACTTTAACTCTGACTAAGCCCCACCTCCAGTTATCACGTAGCTGAGGTCAGAGGCCAGACAATTAACACCCTTCACCCAACTACAGGGCAGTCAGACAAGCCAAGATAAAATTTGCAGCAATTAAAGACAGCACAGAATTACACCACCACTATGTTTTAAATTTTCAACAGCCCAAAAACAATTATAAGTAGAGACAACAAAGAAAGTATAGTGTCACTAAACTCCCACAATCTAAGTTTAAAAGAAAAATGGCAATTACCAGTTACTCTAAAGCACTGAACTGAATATGTTTCCTTCCTTCCCCTTCTGGCTTCTTCTGGGAGTACACTGGATTCTGACTGATTACTATGCATCCAGTCCCTCTGTGATAGGAGTGGGAGGAGGAAGCACAGGGACAGCAAGTAGAATTTTTTTGTAAACTGCATGCTTGTTTAAAACCCTGAAGACACAAATATCAGCTTGGATGAATATTCACTCAGCGAGGATAATGGGGTCTATACACAAAGCCTACACAGCACGTATCTATGAAGCGTAGGCTTTCCTTAGTTGTTCAGCTGCACACTGGAGGTCCCACGGACCCCTGTGCCATTTATGGAAGCAGATACACCCCTTCCACACCTGATCCACTGTCTGTGCAGCCACATGCATGGATGGACTGAGGGAGTAGCCAGAGGGTGTTCCCACACTCCGCACCATTCACCAAGGAGTGATTTGCTGGGAGAGGGGGCGCAGGCTTTTTTTTTAATTTATTTTATTTATTCAATCTCGGATTACAAAGTACAGTACCTTTGAACACAAATGCAGCTCATTTACAAAGGTTCCATGTCAATGGGGAGGGCTACAAACAGGCATGGGGGAACTAATAGGCTGAGTTACTAACATACAGCGAACATTGTATAATACATCATAGATAATCAATACTACTTCAGTATAAAAGAAGATAAGGAAAAAGAAATAGCAGGGAGATGCACGGGTAGTAGGAGTTCAGAACTAGGGAGTGAGGTAGCAGCCAGAGGCTTTGTCAGAGATGCTGGTAGGGGTAAGCGGGTTGTAGAGAGGGAGGAGTGTGGGAAGAGGGGAGGAAGGGCCGGGTTAAAGGAGGGGGTAGCAGCCATGGGCCTTGTCAGGATTATCAATCGATGATTAGGTTGAGGTGGGTGGTGAGCAGGAAGCACTCCATAGGTGATGGGGATATGAACAGGCTTATCATGGATTAAGTAGAACAATCACAGGAGCTTTCAGAGATGAGATGCTGGTGGGGGAGTAAGCTTAAACTGGCCAAGTTTGGGTAGATTAGTTATTTCACTGTGCAGCCCATTGTACCACAGCAGGGCTCTACAAGAAAAGGATCACTGGCACTGGGCTGTATGGCTCTCAGGGACAAGAAGAAGATCGGAGGTGGATGTGCAAGTATGTGGGTCCTGACAGATTTGTTCAAAAGGCTTTCTACTCCCGGTAGCAGTAGCCCAGAGAGAAACTTTTTAGTTAGTAGGCATGTTTGGTATTTGATCCTACCACTTAGTTGAAGCCATCCAGATTGGGCATATAGCTCACAAGTGTGAGTGAGGCGGCAGCAACCGTGAGCAGTCTACACACCTTGTTCAGAGCGATAGTTTTGAGAGAGGTAGTGGTAACAGCTCCATAAATGACCAAGCCATAATCGATGACGGACGACATCGAACTGTGAATTGTGAGCTTGAGAGCTTCAGGAGTTAGACATCGCCTGCATCTAGAGAGGAGTCCAATCCTAATATTAACGGCCTTGGCAACATTCTCGATAGGAGGCACATAGGTGAGATGAGTATCCACGATTACTCCTAGATACTTTTTTTAATCACAACATTATTTGTCACCACCTCTGTGGACCTGGCAGGGGCTACGACCCCCCCCATGGAGGGTACATCCTCCAGCACATGGAGGCTATCATGGATCCTGCTGGGTCCTGGTATTTTCCTCGGTTTCTCTCCTCCGTGCCTGTGCATTGTGCACAGCAGCTGTCTCCACCTCCGTGGAGGCAGCCAAGCACCCTTGGCGCAGGCAGAATCCCTCTTGTTGTGTTGACGCATGCAGCACAAACCCCCCCCGAGGAAGAAGAGCAGTCCTCCAGACACTCAATCCTTACCTCCCCCAGCCAACCCATGAATGACCAGAGTCCATTCCCAAACCCGGGTCACAGGGGTGGTGCAATGTATGGCGTCCAGCACCTCAACGCCACTGGGCCAGCACACTCCTAGATACTTAAAGTGCTGGACTTGTTCGAGTGGGGCTCTCAGGTTATTTCTAATGGTAAGTGCATGGTTTCTGTAATTACTGCTTTGCAGGAAGGGACCCTGCCGGACCTGTTGTGTGCCCCCCAATGTACCGCACCCACCAGCTGTGGTGGGACAGTCAACCCCCCTGCTATGCTGCCCCAGTCCATGGGTCACGCAGAGCGAGCTGGGGGCAGCCACTGGCACACTAGCCCGATTTAAATTATATTATGGGAATGCATGGTGTCCCACAATCCCCTGGTCCACACAGAGCAAAAGATTCTTGGTGCTGCCAGGACATGCATCCGACTGGATGCCTGCCTGTGTCTGCCACCCCCCCAATGCACCAATGCACTGAAGGGGCAGGACTGTGGACAGCTTTAGCAAATATGGTGCACCCTGCGCACCTGTCCATGGGCACGGAAATGCATGGGCTGGGTACATGCCTGACACATGTACCTAGCCCGCATTCATGCATAGGCACCAATGTATGTAACTATCGAAGGCAACTGAAGATAGGTAAATCACCAGAACCAAATGGTATACACCCCAGGATACTAAGAGGGGTGGCAAATCAACTATCTGAGCCACCAATGATATTTAATGCTTCAGTTATCAATGCGGAGTTGCCAGTGTACTGGAGAAAGGCAAATTTGATTCAAATCAGTATGAATGTTACAAAGGAACCATTCAGGGAATTAGAACAGTCAGCTTTATTTTAGTGGTATGCAAGATACTGCAAATACTGAAAGGATAACCAGAACTCATAGTAGAAAGGAAATTAACAGAACGCTAGAAGATGGCCAGCATGGTTATAGGATGAGAAGGTCATGCTAAACCAATCTGCTGACCTTTTTTGAGAAAGTTTGTTTATTATGCTTAACGGGTAGGCACACTGGACATGAAATCCTTTTACAGGTGCGACCCGACTAATCAGACAAGCATGACATATGAATATACATAAGATAAAACAATTACAATAAATAACATAGAAACATAAGATGAATTCAAATCAGTCATGACACTTACATTCCGATAGACACAAAATACTGAAACAGCATTCTATAAGAATGCACAGTTGATCCTACATTCCTAATACCAAAGTATCATGGGAAACAGAGAAATGTTGGAGGGTGGATGTGATATGGATTTCAGTGAAGCTTTTCACAGTGAGACACAAACCACTGCAAAAATAACTAGAGCTAATAAGAGTTAAAATAGCATTAAGGAGATGGGTGGATGAATGGTGGTGTGGGTGGGTGCAGGTAACAAAGGGAATACCTGGAAAATGAAATGCCTTAATGGACATCAATAAGAAGTGAGGTGCTGCAGGGATCAGCACTAGGCCATGCACTATTTAAAGCGTTTAATCAGGGACCTTGATTATGGTCTGAGTAGCTGGATCTCCAAAGCTGCAGATGATACTAAGACTAGAAGGAAAGAAAAAGACATTCAGGGACTACAAAGGATCTGGAAAAGCAGAGCAGGTGGGCAGAAAAATAGGAAATAACATTTCATGTTGGCAAATGCAAGATAGTGCACTTTGATCATAATCATCATCGCAGTATAAACTAGAGAACCGTGTGCTGGGATCAACTGACTCGCAAAAGGCCTAGGAGTGTTAGCAACCGAGGACACAAGGAACATGAAGCACTGCGTTAAAAGTGTCAGCAACAGCAAATGGTATGCTAGCAAATATGGTATCAAGAGAAATGCTAGACAGACTGATGAAGGTGCAAAGGAGGGTAACCAAGATTGTTAATAGGCTGCAGGATAAGGATTATAAGGTGAGGTTGGGAGAGCAGGGAATGTTTTCACTGGAACACAGAAGGTTAAGAGGACATATGACAATGACATATAAAATTGTGAAATAACATACCAAGGTAAACATGGAAGATTTCTGGGATCAGACAACAGACCCGGGGTCATAAAGTAAGAGTACAAATTAAGATGTTCGGATTTAAGATGTTCAGCTGGTCTGTCAGCGCAGCCCACACGAGTACCACTTGTACTGTCAGCGACCCAGGTTCAGAAAGGAGGCCATCTGGGGGAGCAGGATTGAGGGTTCCAATGGATGTTCTCCTCCAGGGAGTGTGGCAGCCTGACTTTGCAGTGTTACCGTCTCCTGGGTGACCATGGTTGGTGGTGTGGACTGGAGAAACTGGAGAAGTAGGACGCTGGCTGGTTCCACATGGCATGTCGCAGTAGTTTGAGCTTGGGCATGTGGAATCCTCGCTACTCACATCCTCTGGATGTGCAAAGAAAACAAACAGCCCAGTCACTGAGAATGACAGCACATGGTAAAACTGGTTGCCAACAAGAGCACTGAATCTGGAATGTCTGGAAAGGCATGGGGGTGTTCCAAAGGCTCCACTGCAAGGGACGTTGGGGGGCAACTCGAAAGGGCAGCTGAGGTGATGGGGCTGGGAGGTCACTATAGAGCTAGATGTGCAGGGAGCTCTGAGAAGAGGTAAAAACAGAATATAACAAAAATGGAGAGGCTCGTACAAGTAGAAAATAATTTTCCAAAAAGTCATAACATTCCAGAATCCCTTGCCAGTCAGCAATGAATGCTGGGAGCTTTGGGTCCTTTAAACACAAATTAGATCAGTTCTTGGCATAAGGACCAAAGTAGTCACAACCATGCATAAAATGGTAGGGCAGATTTAATGGGCCTTGTCTCCTTCTCTACTAACTTGTGTTGCACTGTGTTGTGTTGTGTTGTGTTGCATTATATTTTACTGCTTACCTATCCTGCGGAATTGGGATGTCATTCTGGAACAGAGAATAGTCTATAAAAGAAAAGGAAATAACAGTAGGAAGTCACAAAGGATCAAGAACTTATTGTTAATTTACAGACTGAAAAATTTAAATGTACAAAGAAAGTACTTATCTGATAGGGAGGAGGTGCATGCAGGTCAGACCTGTAAATAACAAGGAAAATAAATTTAAATTCAAAGAAAGGGTTAAAGTACTGGAAAAGGGATGAATAGGTGACTGAAGTGAAGGGAAATAAACAAACAAGGAAGAAAGTCAAAAATGAAAAAAAAAAAGAAAAGGGTGATGCAGGGATAGGCAGAAAAGGTAGGGAAGCAGTGATACTTCCAGGGTCTAACCAGGGCTGGGGCCACAGCTGGCACCAGAAGCTGCTAATGTGGTGTGAAGGAAGAGCAGGAGAGTAATCATGAAATGTATGGTGTTGGCCACAGTTCCAAAGAGCAACGGAGGGGGCTAGTATGTAACCTGGGAGGCTGATCTTTAAGTAAAGTCATCCCAGGCAGGGTTAGACTAACAGCCCAGAGGCTGGGCAGCCACTAGCCATACTGGTAAATCAGGTTTGCCCTCTGAGCCTGGGACTTTGCTGCTGGTGAAAGTTTTGCAGATGTCTCACAATCCCCCACCCCCCCAACAGACACCTTAATATTTGTTTGTCCTGATACTGTCGAGAATGTCCTCCCCACCTCACTCAGTCTAGTGGAACACTACTGTAGCAAGCCTCCTCTCCTTGCATTTCATCTGGGGAGTTCTCTTGTAGCCTTTATGTCAACCCTGGTTGAGCCAGAAGTGCCCTAATCCACTTTTCCACCTCATCAAAATTTGAACTATGTGTCTTTTCTGTAGGGCTCCATGTTTACACTGGGAAGTCATAACTATGGGTAAGATGCATGCCTGACTGGGACTTGCAGGCACAGCTCAGATCTGTGACATCTATGTGGAATCTTGGTGGCATAAGGATTACACAGCTTCTAATTGAGTAGTCTCGTCTACCAGCGTGATGGGACAACAGCACTTTTCAAGTAGCTCCTCAACTGACGGCCCACTGGTGCAGCGGTGGCACTACTGCTTGTGGTGATGACAGCCCAGGTTCGGGAATGAGCCTGGTGTGGAGGGCCAGCCAGGGGAAGGAGGCTCAAGCATCCGATGGACAGGTCACCTCCTCCAGGGTGAGTGACTCAGGGCTCTAGAAACAGCGTGCCTCTGGGCGGTGGCCTGGGGTACTGAGCCACAAGACCTGGAGATACTGGGGAGTGATGGGATGCGGCGAACATTGGCTCAGGAGTGTGCACGCCATTCCATGATGTCATTGCACATCCGTTCCCATCAGGGAAACCAAAGAAGTGAAAATCCTGCTGTCTGTGAGGCAACATGGCTCCACAGCCACCACACCCACTTCCAGATTCTGCCCTCCTGGGCCCCGCCAACCCTCCGGTCTTCACCTGCACCTGCAGGGGTCACTGGATTAATGTACAGGAGCATCAAGGAGCTGAAGGCAGCTCTTCCTCGGGGAGCTCAAGCCAAGGAGTTGCCCCCTGCAGGCGACAGACAGGGAGGCTCTCAGCAGGGCAGGATCAGGCAAGGCAACAAGTGAGACAGGTCCTAGCTGGAGGTATCGGAGGATAAAAAGAGTTTAAACAAACAAAAAAAAAAAGCAGCTCCTCAGCTTACAGAAAAATGAAACTTCAGATGGCTCAGTGGCTCCACTGTTCACAATACAAGCCTAATTAAACCAAATAAATCATTTAAAAATATGCAGTAACTTCACACAAAATAAAACACACAGCAAGATTCATTTCACCAAAAGTCCACATAAATGAAGTAAAAGTAAAGGTTCGCCACATATCAGTAACAGTAGGTCTTCAAGAGTATTTCCATAGAGACAGAATACATTAGACTAAGCCACAAGTATCAGGACCAAGCAGGAAGCCTTTTGGACAGACGGGGCTACACTTGTTGACGTGCCTATGTGCACATCAGTAGAACACAGCAATGCCTATATAAGGTGGGCAGACTCCAACTACTTCAGTATATCGCTGCTGGTGAATGGAGTTCTTAAACATTCAACAACATCAGGATTGGAGCTGCACCCACCAATTATGCACAGAAAGGCAGGGGGAGCACAGCAAATGCTGCATACTCACATAGCTAGTGGAGGCACTGATTTAAATAACAGACTCAAAATGCAGTGCCTTGCCAGGTAGCTGAAAAGAAAGGTCTGACACACTAGGGGATGGAGAGTGAGAAAAAGTAGGACTATGGAGATCCTCTAGGAGATCTATGGTTACCGGTAACTAAAAACCTTTCTGCTTTGAGGATATCTCCATCGAGTCATAATACACCAGACAATTAGCTAGCAGTACCAAATCAAACTGGGTGTCTGGTGAATAGCAAGCCATATCCTCAGAAGCGGAGGCTGTGTAAGACTACATGCCAAATCCAGCTCTCCTATGGGAGATGAGATCCAAAGTGTAATGCTTAGCAAAAGTAGGGATCTTGTGCCAGGTAGCAGCTGTGCAAACGTCAGTGGCTGAAACAGATCTAAAACAAGCCACAGATGCTACCATGACACTGGTGGCATGCCTTGTACAAGTACCATAGATACACAGATATTGACCACTTAAAAAGGCTCTTGGCCCATCCAGACTACCCAACCTGCCTAACTATTCTGCCTTGCCCTACTGGTAGTCCCCCTCTGTTACTGCATCCCTTTTAACTAAACCCGCATGCCTCTCCCAGCCCTGCTTGATTGGACCTGTACCACTTCCTCTGGCAGCTTATTCCACGTGTCTACCCCCCTCTCTCCGACGAAGTGCTTCCAGACATCTTTTCTGAATCTTCCCCCTGCCAGCTTTAGTGAATTCCCTCTTATTCCTGCATTTGAAATCAAGGAGAAGAGTTTCTTGACATCCACACTACTGATCTAGAGCAGGTACTTGTATGGCTCAACCATGTCACCCCTTACCCTCCTCTTTTCAAGGGCGAACACATTTAGTCATGCAGTTCTCTTCGTATATCATTTCCCCAAGGCCATGGATCATGTCAGCTACTCTGCACTGTACTGTTTCCACTTTGATACAGTCCTTCTTCAGGCGTGGACTCCAATACCTTGTACAGTATTCCATGTGCGGTCACACCAGTGACCTTTTTGAATGGCTTATCCCTTCCCTATGCATCCCATTATTCTGTTTGGTTTGCCCACAGCCCTATTGCAGTTTGCAAATGTTTTTAGTGTCTTCATTATCATTACTTCTAAATCCTTTCCTTCTGTAGTGCTATGCTTAGCTGCCAGATCTTTGACCAGCTCTCTAACCTATCCAGATCCTCCCTTTGTTCCCTTCTCCCTTCCTCCGTGTCTACCCTTTCGCAGATCTTTGCATCATCTGTGAAGAGGCATAGCATATCTTTGATACCTTCACCTATGTCACAAATAAATACATAATGAAGAGGACTGGTTCTAGTTCCACCCCCTGGGGTACCCTACTTGTTACTTCCCTTATCCTGAAAACTCCACATCAACTATCACCCTTTGTGTTCTACCCCCTCAACCAGCTCTCCACTTAATTTGTAATTTTTTCTTCCACCCCAAGGTCCCTAATTCTTTTTGACCAGTCTCCTGTCAGGAACCAAGTCAAAGGCTAGATGAAGTCTGTATATATATACCATATCAACTGCTTGCCCCTTGTCTGCTGCTGTGGTTTCCCAATTAAAGAACGTGACCAGATTTGTCTGACAGATCTTGCCCTTGTGAATTTATGCTCTCTGCAGTTCTGCAGCCTGTTCACTTCAACGAATTCCACCAGATCCTCCCACAGTAAGGATTCTATAATTTTCCCTGCTAGAACCTGCCCTTCCTGTATGTACTGGATACAGTAGGAGATCGACTGGGAGAGGCATTATTTGGAAACAGGCTTACTCCTGATGTCAGGGACATAGGAGACAAACTGCTGGAAGGACTGGGCACAGGTCCTTGGTACAGTCCAAACAGTGCCAAATGATTGTGTGGACAATACATCCAAAAACTGAGACAGCACTTCCACCTGGTTCTCAGGAGAAGGAAAGGAGATGATTACATTTATTTTTATTTTAGCCTTTAACCAGACAAGGTCCACTAGGCACAAGTACCTGTTTTCAGAGTTGACCTAGGAGCACTGGGGAGGTTAAGTGATTTGCTCAGAGTCACACAGTATAAAGGTGGAGGCTGTGGGAATTAAACCCAGGTCTGCTGGATGTACCAAGCTCATTCACAGCTTCTTACTCTACCCTCTAGGGTATACTGTATACTATATATATTTATCACTCACTGTTTTTCCTGTTATAGTCATTTCCCTATTTTCCCCAAATCCACCCCTATTTGGTCCCCCCTGCTGTTCCCCTTGCGGGGTTTAAATCCTGGAAGAGTGCAGGCCCAATCCATCCCTTATCTGTTCCCTTCTGCCTATCCCCTTGTGGGGTTTTCATCCTGGAGGGCTGCAGGCCCAATCCCTCCTTTATTTTTGCTCCCCTTTACCTATTCCCCTTGTGGGGTTATACATCCCAGAGAGGTGCAGGCTAATTTCTACTATCCAACCATTCTCCCCCATCCCCCTCTAACCCATAAATGGTGCTATCCTACGGGCTACTACCCCTGCCTGCATGACTATGCACAGGTTGAGGGGCCTGAGTTCAGTGAACGGGTGCCTCCACCTGGAGGAATGGTATTGGGGTAGTGTAGCTGCTTTGGTATAGCCCTCTGGGATGCTATAACCACCCACCAGTCCTTCTAGTGGTCTAGACAGTTTAGCAATAGAACATTCAACTTTACCAAATGACATAGATGATAAGCTCACACTCCTTGCACTTACCACCAGGGCTGGATCTTCTGCAACTGCCCTGGAGACCCCCTGGAAAATAAGACCAGTGATGCAACAATACAGTAATAAAGCTGTAACCCAACCAATAATGTACACACTAGCCGGGTTAAATGTGAAAACCAACAATCTGCTTTATTTAGAGGAAGTGAACAAGGGTGGGGCGTGAATCTAGAAAATGAATGGCACTTCTGATTTGAGTCAGATTGAGTCAGCATGCACCATAAGTCCCTTTGACACAGTCCTATAACTCTGGGTACCCAGTATGTTAAACAGACTAGCCTGAAGCATTGCCTGGGGTAGGCCGGCGTTGCAGCTGGTGTTGGGGCCCTTAGGAAGGAAAAACAGGTAACATGCACACAACCCAAATATTTGTAATCCGGAGTCGGATGGCTCAGTCCTTTGCAATAAACCCAAAACAAGAAAATCAGATGGCACACAATGATTGCAGCTGTTCCTGCAGGGAGCTACCCTGTTTTGTACTCATGCTACCCAGACCAGGATGCAGGCCAGGCGAGATGAAGACCTCGTGGTGTTGCGCTGGATTGCCAGGGGAAGCAGGGCCTATACGACTAACCTCCTGGTGGTCACTACCTGTTCGGTGGTGTTGAGTGGGGGGGCCGAATCCCCACGCAGATCTTTCACCGAGAATGTCTCAGAGTTGAGAGTAGCGGCCTAGGCTGAGGTGGCAAGGTCCAGCATGAAGAAACAGTTCAGAAAATGTCCGTGGTTGGATGCTGGAAAAGCCCCCAGCTGGCGTAACTGAACTGGATGTGGGGAATCAAATCGTGACCCACAAAACACATTCAGCACCAATATTACACTTAGCTTTTTCAGACATAGTTCGGATAAAGTCTGTTTGCCAATTACAGCTTTACTGCGTAAACCTTTCCATCTGAGGCTCTCTTTTGACATCAGGCGGGCCGATCGCTTCTGGAGCAAGTCTCCGATCCACTCAGAAGTAGCAATAAAACACTTTTCTCTCTTTGGATACAGGTCTCAACCAGTAATCAGAAAAGTCTGACTTTCACACACAAGGCGATACTTTAGGCCGGAGGACGTGACAAGCAAGCCAGCAGAGCCTTCCCACCGATTCTCCCGTGCTCCTACAGGAGCAGCTGCTCGAAAGCTCAAGCTGTTCACTCTTCAATCTCCAACTTTTGACTGACCCTGCTTCAGGCAGTTCTGGGTATTTACTCTGAGATCCAAAGGGTCCGATTGGCTAAAGGAACTGTGTCACCGCAAGGGCTCCCCCTCCAGGTCCATTTAGGCGCCAAACCCTTAAAACTACAATTACTACAGAATTTCCCTCCCACAAGACCTCTAGGGACAGCCTCCATTTTAGGACTCCTGAGGTTCGATTGGTCCAACATTGGAAGTCCAGAACCAAAATGGTGGCTCCTATTCAAAGCTCTAGCTGCAATTTAAAGCATAGAAACATAGAATTTGACGGCAGATAAGGACCGCTTGGCCCACCCAGTCCGCCCATTTCCCTACCTAATGGATAAGCTGCAGATCCTAGCTAACCAACAACCTACTTCTTCCAACCTCCACCCCTAGAATTGCCTTACGTCTGTCCCATGCATTATTGAATTCCACCACTGTTTTTGACTCCACAACCTCCTCAGGAAGGCTGTTCCATGCATCCACAATCCTCTCCATGAAAAAAATACTTGCTCACATTACTTCTGAGCCATCCCCCCTCTAGCTTCAAATTGTGCCCCCTTGTTCTTCTGCATCTCTTTTTCTGAAAGATGCTACCCTCTTGGACTTTGTTGATTCCCTTGAAGTATTTGAACGTTTCAATCATGTCCACCCTCTCCCTCCTCTCCTCGAGGCTATACATATTAAGATCCTTAAGTCTCTCTTGATATGTCTTCTGGTGCAGACCCTGCACCATTTTAGTTGCCCTCCTCTGGACTGCCTCCATCCTGTCTATGTCTTTGCAGAGATTGGGTCTCCAGAACTGCACGCAATACTCCAGATGGGGTCTCACCAGTTGTTTGTACAAAGGGGAGAACAACTTCCTGTTTTCTACTGGTGATGCCTCTCCCTATGCATCCCAGTATCCCACCAGCCCTCCCTACTGCCCTCTCACATTGCTTGCTCATCTTAAGGTCATCTGATAGGACTACCCCCAGGTCCCTTTCCATTTCTGTTGTTGTTAGTATCTCACCCTCCATTGTGTACTCTTACCCTGGGTTTTTGTTTCCCAGGTGCATTACTTTGCACTTCTTAGCACCGAATCTAAGCTGCCATACATTTGACCATTCCTCCAACCTTGCCAAGTCCCTTCTCATCCTTTCCACCCCACCTTGTGTATCAACTCTGTTGCAGATCTTTGTGTCGTCTGCAAAGAGACATACTTTTCCTTCCGGTCCCTCTGCAATGTCACTTATAAAGATATTAAAGAGGACTAGTTCTAGTACTGAACCCTGCAGTAGCCCACCAGTAACCCCCCTTTCTTCACAGTAGACTCTGTTTACTATTACCCTCTGTGTCCTGTTCTCCAGACAATTTTTTACACAGGCTACCATCTTGGGACCCACTCCCAGGCTGGCCAACTTGTATATTAATCTTTTGTGTGGGACTGTGTCAAATGCCTCGCTAAAGTCTAGGCAGGCCATGTCTACAGCCCCTTCCTGATCTACTACTTTGGTCACCCAATCGAAGAAATCTATTAGATTCGTCTGACATGACCTTCCCGCTAAGAATCCATGCTGCCTTCGGTCCTGCACTCCTCTAGCCTCTAGGTACTCAACAATTCTTTCCTTCAGAAGTGATTCCATCATTTTCCCAATCACTGAGGTTAAACTAACAGGTCTGTAGTTTCCTGCTTCTACCCTGCTCCCACTTTTGTGAAGCGGAATAACATCTACCCTTCTCCAGTCTTCAGGTACCACTCCATCCTCCCATGATTTATTAAATAGGGTAGTCAGTGGTATCAATAGTTCTACCCTTAGTTCTTTTAGAATTCTTGGATGAATCCCATCAGGCCCCATTGCTTTGTCCACCTTCAGTTTTATGAGTTTCTTCAGAACCCTTTCTTCTGTGAAAGGGCTGGTATCAACCCCCGTATCCAGCGTGTTTCTACTGTTTGGTTTAGGTACCTCCCCCTCTTCATTTGTGAATACTGAGCAAAAGTATTTGTTTAGTATCTCTGCCTTTTCACAGTCACCCTCTGCCCACCCCTCCACCCTTTATTAAGCCTCACTATCCCTCCCTTGATCTTCCTTCACTCCCTGATGTACCTATAAAAGATTTTATCCCACTTCTTAACTGAGTTGGCTATCTTTTCCTCAGTTTGGGCCTTTGCTGTTCTGACTGCCTTTCCTGCTTCCTTTTGCTTTAACTGATACAATTCTCTGTCCTGCTCCTTCTGTGATTCCTTGTACTTCCTGAATGCTGTCTTTTTCTCCCTAATCTTCCCTGCCACTTCCTTTGAGAACCATAGTGGTTTCTTACATCATTTTGTTTTGTTTATTTGCTTCACACAAAGGCTTGTTGCCTCGGTGATGGCAGTTTGATTATTCCCCATTGTTCTTCCACCCCTCCTTCCTGCCCATTTGCAAGTGCATTCCTTAGGCACTCACCCATTTTGGCAAAGTCCGCCCTCCTGAAGTCTAGTACCTTTGCCTTTGTATGGCTTGACTCTACTGCTGTGTTTATCGTGAACCATACTGTTCGATGGTCACTGGTTCCCAGGTGGTTTCCCACTTCTAAATCTGTAATCCTCTCGCCATCTCCATTTGAAAGTACTGTACCAGGTCTAAGATTGCTCCCTCTTGAGTGGGTTCCGATACTAGTTGTCTAAGACATGCCCCCTGTAGGGCATCTCAAATGACCCCACTCTTAGAAGTGGCTGCTGCAAATGCACTCCAGTTAACATCTGGCATATTCAGATCCCCCATCAGTAGGTTAGACAAATTCCTCTATCATTATTATTATAGCAGATAAACAGTAAACAATCACTTTCCCTAACCAAGCTCCCTCTGCGCAAGTAGTGACTGCAGAATGGAGCAGAATAACGAACTGCCTGGCGGGCCGCGAGCCTTAACTTACTCAGACTCAGCCCAGACTAATTTTCTAACACATTATAGAGCTCTTGCGACAGGCATGGAGGCTTACTGGAGCGCTCTCAGGCAGACAATTAGAACTACTGCAGACATGACACCGTCCTGACAGTGGGCATTAGGGAGCCCCGGAAGACATTATAGTAAACCCCAATTTGTAGGGGGTTACACCCCTATTATGACATAGCCTCCCTTTGCTTCCCCCAAGTGTTCTACACAAATATTTCTGTTGTGTTTGTGGGTATGTTATCTATACGAGCACTATAAAAATATTTATTTGTTTCAAATGTTGTTTTTGCACAGATTTGCTCTATGTACATTTTTACTGATTCTGTTACTCATTTGTATCCAATTCCCTTTTCCCCCAGACGCATCTGGAAATGAGCTATTGTGACTCAGTATGTCTTTCCTGGAGAAACTTTTCAAATAAATAAATAAATACTGCCAGCCCAATCAATAGACTGATTTAATGTGAAATCAGTTGCAACCTTTGGCAGGAATCTCCTGAGTCCACAATGTCAGCCAGTCCCTGTGTGACAGCTGAAAGGGTGATTCATAAACCAAGGCCTGCAGTCCTGACACATGTCTGGCTGAGGTAACAGCTACATGGAATTAAGTCTTCCAGGCAGGTGCTTCCAGTCACTGGAAAATACTGTCTCGGAAGAGGCTTTTGTCAGTGATTTGAATACAAGATTCAGATCCCAGCTGGCCTGCCGGCATAGCGGCTGGATTTCCACTTGCGACGCCAGCGACCCAGGTTCGGGAATGAGCTCGGGGAGCTGGAGGGCCGGCTGGGTGGAGAAGGCTTGAGCATCCCCAGGACAGCTCGCCTTCTCCAGGGAGGAAGTGGGGATAAGATCCCGGCATGAGACTGACCCCAGGCGGAGGTCTGAGGCACAGCATACGCTGAGAGACAAGAGAGGGGAGGACGTTGCAGATGTCGGTGCTATGCGCCTTGATGTCAGGGGTTCACGTGACATCCACAGAACATCGGAAAAAACAACCACCGGAACGCTGAGGGGAAGGAGCGCCACTGCAGACTCTAATGGTTCCCTCCTGCCTGGACTGACGGGGACCCGATGAAACAAAGAAGTATCGGGGTGTTTGGGGCCCCACCTCGTTCCCACCTGGGGGGTATAACCATGGCTACATGGGGGTTTGCTGCAGAACCAGGTAAGGAGGCGAAGCAGGGTGGCAGTTGAGCGTCTCCCGACTGAGCGGGGTTCCGGTGCTGGGGAGGAGGCAAAAATAGAAAGTAAAAAAAAAAAAAAGAAGATTGAAATCCCAAACAGAACAGGTCTGTGAACCAGAAGGGCTACATGCAACAGGCCCTTCAGAAACCTGCCGATCATGTCCAAGTGGGCCACCCATATCCCGACAGAGGCATGAAAAGCAGAAATGACTGAAAGGTAAACCTTCACTGAAGAGTACCATCTGTACAGGACAAGGGAAAGGGGTAAAAAAAAATGCCTGGCACCACGCAGTAAACCACTTCCAATTCAAGGAGTAGTTGTGTCTTGTGGAAGGTCTGTTAGCAGCAAGCAGAACAGCAGAGACAGTAACTGAAACTCTGAACCAAGACCTCTATGTAGCAGAGAAGGAAAGGTGTAGAGGAAAAACTGGTTACTCACCTGTAACAGTAGTTCTAGGAGTGGTATATGTTGTTCATTCACACTTACTGGCATGTCCCTTTCCCCTTTAAGGATCGCCGGAAGGTCTTTAAGCTGGCTCCTCCCACCCACCTGGGTGGTATAACCCTCATCTCCGCTCCATGATGCCAGATTTTAGCCCGCTGGAATCCAGGTTTGTGTGTCCACAGCCCAGAAGGTCAGGTGGGTCCATGTGGATGAACAACATATACTATTCCTAGAACTACTGTTACAGGTGAATAACCTGTTTTTCTAGGATCATGGATATGTTGTTCATCCATACTTATTGGCAGACTCCTAGCAGTTCTTCGGGAGAAGGGAGGCAAGGAGCACCCCCATACTTACTTGGGAAACAGAGATTGGAGAACTGAGGCCCCTAAACCAGCATCCCGGTGTGACTCAAGGTCAATGTGGTAATGAGTAATGAAGGTGTTTGCTGTCTTACAGGTAGCAGCACAACAGATTTCCTGTATGGGGATGTCCCTGGAAGCAGCCACCGATGCAGCGGTATGGCGGGTAGAATAAGCTCTTATCCCTCTGGGAGGCTCCTTGCCCACCAACTCATAGCACAGACTTATGCAAGATGTAAGCCACCTTGCAATAGTCCATTTTGCTGCAGGTCTGCCAGAAGCGGCTTTAGCATAAGTGACAACAGCTGGCAAACCTCTCCCCAAATTTTCGCCGTCCTCTCCTTATAATAGGAGAAGGCTCGTCTCAGGTCCAAAGTATGGAGCCTATATTCAACCTCCGAGGTGTAATTAGGGTAGTACACCGGCAGAGTTAACACCTGGTTAAGGTGAAACTCTGACACCACCTTCAGAAGGAATTTCGGGTGGGGGCGCAGGACAACTTTGTCCCTGTGGAAGACCAGATAAGGGGAGTCCACCGAGAGTGCCTGGAGCTCTCCTGTCCTTCTGGCAGACGTGATAGCCACCAGGAAGGCCGTCTTCCATGACAAGTGTGACAGCTCACACTTGTGCATCAGTTCAAATGGCTTGCCCATGAGCTTTGTCAGTACCAGCAGTAGATCCAACAGGAGTGGAGGTTAACACACCGGAAGGGATATGTGATCCAGGCCTTTGAAAATACACCTAGCCACTGTCTTCTGCGCCAATGTCGGCTGACCGGCTCGCGCCCGGGGAGCAGAGATGGCTGCCAGGTGCATCCTAAGGGTCGATGACTGAAGACTCCCTTTGAAGAGAGACCAAAGGCAGTCTAAAATGCTAGCCACTGGACAGGACAGGGGGGGTCCAGGCCCCTGCCCTAACACCAAATGAAAAACGTTTTCCATTTGAAGGCTTAACATTTCCTGGTCGATTCCTTTCTGGATGTCTCCACCACAGTGATGACATCCTCGGAAAGATCCAAAGCCTGGAACTCTAGCCACTCAGGTAGCAAGTTGTGAGGTGCAGGGACTGAAGGTCTGGATGGTATACCTTCCCCTGATTGAGAGAGATCAGGTCCGGGCATGCTGGAAGCCATTTCAGGAGCCTGCGGCTAAGGAGATCTGGATACCAGAACTGGCGCGACCAGTCTGGGGTGAATTTTCTGAATAACCAAAGGTTTTGAAGCCAGGGCCTAGAAAATGCGGGAGCATGAAGGAGGCAACCTGACTCTTCCAGCAGAATGGAAGATCTGGCATCATGGGGAGGAGCCGAGGGTCATACCACCTGCGTGGGTGGGAGGATCCAGCTTGAAGACCTTCCGACAATCCTTAAAGTGGAAAGAGTCATGGCAATAAGTGTGGATGAACAACATATCCACGATCCTAGAATCTCACTTTTCAGCAGAGGGGCAAATTATTTTACGCAAAATAAAAAAATCCCATGCCTTGAAGCAAGCAAGCGGAAAAGTAACAGTTTTGATTTCTGAAGGGATGCAAAAAGATCCAAATCTGACCTTTCACACATTAAATAACTTTTTGGCTCTGACTTGACTCAGCTCCCACTCATGTGGCTTGACTACAGAGTGGCTGGGGCTGTCTACCAGAACATTTAGTGTACCAGTCACATGAACAGCAATGTCAGAAACCCTTTGAGCTATCCCTCAGTCCCACACCCTCATTGCCTCTGGCATAGAGAGTATGAGTGTGTGCCCCCCTTTGTTCAAATTATACACCAAACTCTTAACTGTACATCTAGATCAGAAGAGGCATCTTAGGCCAGCCCGGTGGCACAGAGAGCTGAGGCGCTGGCACCTTACCTCACACCATGCCGGCAACCCGGGTCCAGAAACGGACTCTGGTCACTGGGGGTCGGCAGGGGAGGAGAGGCTTGAGCATCCGTAGGACTGCTCTCCTCTCCTGTGGTGGGTAGCAGGGCCGCATCACTCTGCAGCAGCCCCCAGTGGAGACTGGGAGCACTGCATGAAGGTTGCAATAGGGGATGCACCAGAAAAGCAGAAACCACTTCAGGATTGGCTAGATGATGGCTGCCAGACCGCCGACACCTCTGAAACTCCTGATAGAGCCATGTCTGCCTCAGCAGCACCCTGGGGCCAAATAGAGTGTGTGCTGGATGCTTGCCCCCAGTGCCTTCCCCTCGGAGGAGAGAGACCCACCCATCAAAGGGTTATGCCAGGGAAGGCTGCAATATGAGGTAAGACGGCTCATGGGAGTAGTAGAGTTTGTTACAGACCATGGCAGCCTGAAAGAGTGGCGGGTCCCGGAGCATGTAGGGGGATAAAGAAATCATGCAAAAAAAAAAAAGAGACACCCTCTGAACCTGAGCAGCCAGGGCCTGAAGACTGCACAGAACTAATTTCCAGCACATTTATAAGAAAGCCTTCTTCAAATGAATATAGGAGCCCTGGGTCTGGTGCGGTCCTAGGTGGGTGCTCCACCCCACGCTGGAGTCTTCCATGGTGAGAAGCATGTGTGGCTACAGTTGTAGAAAGGAAGAACTCCCATGCAGGAGGTCCCTGTCCTTCCACCACAGGAAGACATCCCAGAAGAGCTGCACACAGAAATGACATACTCCAGCGGCTGAGAAGCATGAGACCACCAGGTCTGAAGCAACCACTGAGGAATCCTCATGTGCAGACAAGCCAGAGGAAGCATGAATATGGTGGTTGCCAGGAGACAGAGCCTGACCCAGGCCAAGACCTGGTCGCTGCAACTCACCAAAGATGTGTGAGCCACTAAGGCCAAGGCTCTGTCTTCGGGTAGAAAGGCTTTTGCCTGGACCAGATCCAGGACTGCCCTAATGCACTTATGCCTTTAGCAAGGGACTAGAACAGACTTCTAGACATTTATCAGAACCCCCAAACTGTCCAGCAGTTGTCTGCTATGATGCTAAGTATACTCTACCCCTGGCTACTGAAGCCCCCATCAGGAGCCAGTCACCTAGGTATGGGAAGACATACAATTTCTCCCCCAGCAGTGCCAGAGCTACCACAGCAAAGCATTTGATAAAGACATGTGGTGCCAAAGATAATCTATAGGGCAAGACTTGGAACTGATAGTACTGCTCTTCCAGGCAGAAGCAGAGAACTGCCTGGATCTCTGCCCAATTTTGATATGGGGGTAAGTGTCATGCATATTCAGGGTGAATACCCAATCCCCCTCTGACAGGAGAGGAAAGATGGAGATTAGGGACAGCATGCAGAATTACTTATAAAAAAAATTATTCGTTTAGGCCCCTGATGTCTAAAATGGGCCAGAAGCCTGTTTTGTGAGGGTACCTGAAAGTTCTGGGAGTAAAACCCATGATGTAGTTCCACTGGGGGAACAGTCTGGATGGCACTCTTGCACAGCAAGGTCTGCCGCTCATCCCGCAGAGCTGTTAGGTGCTCAGGGGAGTGGTGACATGGCCTGGGATAGGGTCACTGGGCATTGTGACATCAACTCCAGGGTGTAGCTGTGCTGGATAATTTCCAGGACACATCTGTCTGGGCTCACTGTCTGCCACTGCAACAGAAAGAAAAAATTACTTACCATAGTAGTCTTGTTTCTTCCCAGTGATGCTCAGGTATTTTCTGCGGTAAGCCTGGAGAGAACAGACCACATGCAAATGATGGAATTCTTTGCACGTGAGAACTTTTCAAATGCTGCCTCTAGCTGCCAGTGTTCTAAACCTCCTCAGATTTTGTAGCAGCCTGGAAAGGCAGGCCCAAGAAGGTATAATACTATAATTTTAATGATTAATAAAACTAAGATTTGCAAAACTCCCAAACTAGAAAAATCCCAAACCTCCAACTGGAGGAACAATATAATTAAATAATCAGGAAAAAAATGCCTGAAACACCTAAGAAGAAATACAGTTGAACCCTGTTTACTGAAACCAGGACTAGAGGTAGAGAATATGCATTCAAAGAGTATAGCGTGTTTCGGTGGCACCAGCATTCGGAACGCAGCGGCTGAAGTTCTGGAAGGGGAGGTAGGGTGGGAAGTTATGAATACCTGAGCAGCACTGGAAAGAAACAAGATTATTATGGTAAGTCATTTTTTATTCTAACCCCAGTAATGCTCAGGTATTCATAACTTTCTGCAGATTACACAGCAGTACCACTGGAGGTGGGCACAGAACTTTATTTGGAAACAGACTTTGCGGGACTGCTGTGCCAAACCTAGCATCACTCCTGGACAAAACATCCAGGTTGTAGTGCTTTGTAAAGGTGTGTACTGTTTTCCAGGTAGCTGCTTTACAGATGTCCACTAGTGGAACATCCCTGGCAGCTGCTAAGGTAGCAGCTCTCCCTCTCATAGTGTGTGCCCTCAACCCTGTTGGGGGCTCCCTACCAGCCTTAGTGTAACAGAATTGGATACACTGGACTATCCATCGAGAAACTGACCTTTTTGACACTGGATTACCTTTTCCTACATCCCTGTAAGTCAGGAACAGTTGCTTTCTGTCCTGCCTATGGTCCTTAGTGGCTGTCATGTAGTAGCTGAGAGCCTTTTTTACATCCAGACTGTGAAGCCTTCTTTCACCAGAACTGGAATGGTCGGTGAAAAAGACAGGAAGAGTAATGGATTGGTTCAGATGAAAATCCGAAACCACCTTAGGGAGAAATGTTCTGTTTATTCTGAGGACTACCTTATCTCTAGGAAATGAGATATAGTCCTGGTCGATACAGAGAACCTGGAGCTCACTGATTCTGCTTGCAGAAGTCATTGCCACTAGTAAAACTGTTTTCCACGTGACATATTTCAAATGAGCTGTAGCCATGGGTTCAAAGGGAGGGCCCTTGAGCTTAGCTATACACACATTAAGATCCCACACTGGCATCAGTGCTCTGTGAGGGGGATGCAAATGGTTCAATCCCTTAAAGAACCTTCTAAAAATAGGTTCTGAGGCTACTGTTACCTTTGCCCCAGCAGAAAGGTAAGCAGACACTGTTGTAAGGTGGACCTTTAAAGAAGTGGGTTGTGAGCCCAGAGAATACAAATGAGAAAGATAGTCCAGGACAGCTGGCACTCCAGCCTGAGCTGGTACCAAATCTCTAGTTGAACACCAGATGGAAAACCTTTTCCATTTGGAAGAATAGGTTTTCTTAGTGGAAGGTTTCCTGTAACCTCTCAATATGTTTAACACAGCTTCCGAGAGATTTAAATTAGCATATTCTAATTCCTCAAGAGCCAAGCCTTGAAATTGAGGGACTTGAGGTTTGGGTACAACAAGGTTCCCTGACTGGAGGTCAGTAGATTGTGCCTTCAAGGGAGGTGCACTGGTTTGGCTACATATATGGAGAGCAGTAGAGAGCACCATGGCTGCTTTGGCCCATCTGGAGCTATCAAGATCACAGATGCTGAGTGGGATCTGAGCTTGAGTAACACTCTGAATACCAGAGGAAAGGGAGGGAAGGCATACAGGTACCATCCTGACCAATCCAAAGCCAGAGCATCCAGAGGAAGTGTGCTCTGATCTGGTGGTCTGCGCCAATACTGTGTTGGGTGGTGGTTCTGGTGGGACGCAAACAAGTCTATCTCTGGAGTGCCCCACCTTCTTAAAATGACTTGCACCACCTGTCTGTTCAGGGTCCATTTGTGATGGGCCTGATTGATTCAACTCAAGGCATCTGCCAAGGTATTGTCTTTCCCTGGCAAGTGAATTGCCTGCAGGGAAACTCCCAAGGAGTAAGCCAGAGTCCAGAATCTCATGGCTTCTGTGCAGAGGAGGCCTGACCTGGTGCCTCCCTGCTTGTTTATGTAGTACATTGTGGTTGTCTGTTCTGACCTGTACCACCTTTCCTTGTACTAGTGATGAGAAAGCTTTTAGAGCCAGCAACACAGTTCTGAGTTCCTGCAAATTTATGTGCTGAAGGGACTCTGCAGCTGACCAGGTACCCTGGATTGTGTGATCCCCTAGTTGGGCGCCCCAGCCCAGGAGGGATGCATCTGTTTTAAGAACAACTGAAGGAGACTCTTTCTGAAAATGAATCCCTTATCTTTGGTTGAATTCCTCATTCTACCACTGGAGGGCCTGTAACAAAGTCCTTGTTACTGGAATGGGCTTTGGAAACTAGTTGTTCCTTTGACTCCAGTGAGCCCTGAGGTGGAACTGAATGTCTCTCATTTGGAACCTAGAACCGAGCACTGTGCCTGTGGAGGCAGCCATATGGCCCAGTAGCTGCAGAAACTGTCTTCAGTTTTTGGTATGTGCAATCTGAACGAATCTGCAATCAGCTGGAGACTTTTTACCCTGTCCAGAGGCAGAAAAGCCCTGCCCTGTAGGGTATTGATCTCTTCCCCTATGGACTGCAGGTTTGTGCAGGAATAAGGACCGACTTACTGTGACTGATTAGGAATCCCAGAGACTTCAAGAGGTCTTGGGTGATGTGTAGGTACTATCTGACCTGGTCTGGTGATTTCCCTACCACCAGCCAATCATCCAGGTACAGAAAAACTGCAACTCCCTGCCTTCAAAGGTGTGCCACAACTGCTGTTAGGCACTTTGTGAACACCCTGGGGCTGAGGAAATGCCAAAAGGCAGGATTGAACATTGGTAATGGCCTGAGGGGAGTCTGAACCTGAGATATTTTCTGTAGGACTCCCTTATGGGGATGTGGAAATAGGCGTGTTTCAAGTCCAGTGATGCCAACTAATCTCCTTTTTGGAGTGTTGGCAGAATCAAAGTCAAGGTTACCATTTTAAACTTTGGTTTCTTCAGGTGCTTGTTTAAAGCTCTGAGATCCAATATAGGCCACCACTCCCCACTTTTCTTTGTGGTTAGGAAGTATCTGGAATAGAAACTCTTTCCTCTGACAGGGGCTGGAACAGTTTCTACTGCTTTTATCATTACCAGGTTTTGAACCTCTTCCTCTAGCAGTTTCTTTTCTGCTAGAGAGGGTGAGCTGAAAACCCTGATCTTTTGAGAAGGAAGAGATTTGAAGTCCAAAGACAGAGCCTGACCCACTACCTCCAGGACCCACTTGTCTGTGGTGATGTTCGACGAAGCCTGGAGGAAATGTGACAGTCTGCCTCTGACAGGGAGGGAGGGAGGAGGCGGCCTATGCCTCAGGGGGTCTGCTTAGTTTGGGGCTGAGGCCAAATCTGAGACCATCGCCTGGAGCTCCTTCTACCCCTGAACCTAAAGTGTCCCTGCTGTGGATACTGCTGGTACTGGGGTAAGGCCACTGGCTAGGAAAAGGGCCTAGTATTAAAAAAAAACTGCCCCAGACTCCCCTTTCATAAGGCCTGGTGGATGATGAAGCTTTCTCTTTTGCAGAGTTGCTTCTGTAAGTGGTCTTGTACTCATCCACCTTCTTCATACAAGCCACCATGGATTCCCCAAAAAGAGAGTTACTCTCTAAAGGGAAATCCTGTGCCTTGGACTGTGTGTCCTGAGTCAGATTTGTGGCTCTAAGCCAAGCAAATCTCCTCTGTGCCACCATGTTAGCCATCCATCTGGCTACAGTATAATTTATATCAGCAGCCATCTGGAACTGATACTTAGCCACCTCTAACCCAAACCTGACAGTTTCAGCCAAGTCGTCTGACAAGGGTGAGGGGCCTTTCTAAGCCATGGCCAAAACTGACTGCCACAGTGATTTTTGGTACTGTGCAGCATAGGCTTGAAAGTTGGCCTGGTGGACGGCCAAAGAGGCTGACAGGTACCCCTTCTTGGCCATGTTGTCAATTCATAGGTATCATAGGTAACTCAAGTTAGTATGGACTTGTGTCCGTGGTGCTTGCCAATGGAATTAATTAAGACAAAATTTGATATTGTCCCCAATTACTTGATCCAAATTTAATTTGAAGGAGTCCATATTTGGGCTATCCACAAATTCACCAGGGAGGCGATTCCATGTTGGGACAACTCTGTGGCTAAACCAGTTAATTCTTCACAGGGTATTCCATTTGCCCAGATGTAATTGTTTGGAATGTCTTATGTTACGGACTCTGTTGTCACTAAAAGCTATTCCCAATTCATTACTAAGGGTAGGGTCACTTAATGCTCTGAAAATGAGACACATATCACCTCTCAGTCTTCTATACTGGAGCGTAATACATGTTTAGTAGAGTGAGAGTAGAGACATAAATGTTGAAAAGTCAGGGGCCTTGTCCGGAGGATGAGAGGACAGAGGGACCCTAGCCTTGTCACATGCAGCTTGCTCCACGACCCCCTCGTGGTCAGGATGGGAGAAAAGGAAGTCTGCTCCCTCCCTATCTATCTGGTATTTCTTATCCATTCTCTTATCAAGGAGAGGAACAGAACTAGAAGTTTGAAAGAGCTTTAAAACATCTTTCTTGAAGAATTTATTCACTGCAAGAAGGAGAGTTTTTGTGGGTGTTAGCCCTATCATCTCCATATATTCCACTTCTTCCTCATCCTCTATATGCTCAATAGTGGTGATGTCCAAGGCATCAGCCATGTTCCTGATGAATGTGAAATGAGAGAAATAGTCCTCAGAGGCTCTTGGGGGAGAGCCAAAGTCCTGTTCAGGGGACACCTCAGGCTCTATGGGCTCCCCATCATCCTCCTCAAATTCTTCATAAACATCTTCCTCAGGGAAAGAAGATTTTGCAGTGCTACCAGCCTGGGGACCCAGAGAAGGGGTAGGAGGCTGCTGAGGAGGAATAATAGTCTGCAATACCTGTATAACTTTAAAAGTCTGAGCAAACTCTTGAGCCGAAGGCATTGTTTGGCCAGCCACAGAAGTCGCCAGTTTGGAAGGTGAGGGTTCTGCGTTTTTTAACTTTGTTGTTCTTTTTGAGGAAACCGGGAAGTCAGCAGATTCACTGGACCTCTTAGTGCCTTTTTCATCCATCTCAGGGGCAGAGGCAACAATTGTTGCGGTTTCAGCCACATTAAGAAGGGGGTATCGGCTGGTCAGAGCCAGAGGGACCCCTAGGATGAAGACGTTTTTTTCTTGAGCCGTTCAAGGCAATTTTCAACTGTTTTGCTGGGAATGTCTTGCAAATATCACATTCCTCATTTAAATGGTTGTAACCCAGACAAGCCACACATAAATTATGCTTGTCTGCCTTTGCAAACAATTATCCACACTGTACACAGTTTTTGAAACCAGTCTCACTGGTTTTGTTTTTAGGTTTCTCTGACATAATGTCCAGAAGGGAGAAAAAACAGCAAACGCTAAACAAAAGACTTTTTTTTTTTTTTTTTAAATATATGCGGTTGCGGTCAGTTCCATAACTGAAATGGAATTGGGTGAACCAAACCAATGAAGAAATCCAAACCGGAATTAGCGGTTCAGCAACTGAAGTTATTGGTTACAAAAATAACATTTTGTTATTCAAAATAACAAACTAAGGTTTTTTTTTTTAATCAGAAAACCTCGACTATTAACTAAACTAACCCATTTCCACCAGGGGAATTGGAGGGAGGACGATTCAGAGGAAACATGAGGAAGAATTTCTTCACAGAACGGGAGGTGGACAAGTGGAACACCCTGCCAGAGGAAGTGGTGGGGCTGAAACAATCACGGGATTTCAGAATGCATGGGATAGACATAAAGGAATTCTGGAGGTCAGGGGTATGGGGCAACAGACTTCTAGGAAAACATAAATTGAACTTACAAGCTCAAATGGGCAGACTGGGTGGGCCATAGGCCCTTATCTGCCGACACTGTCTATGTATCTATGGGTTATTCCGAACCAAGAAGAACAGGGGAAAAACAATAAATTGAAGCTAAAACTAAGATTTAACAACAAAATACAACTAATAGAAGCAGCAAATGAAAACAAAACTATAATTAAGTGAATTTAATGAAGTTTTCTTCAAGCAGGAGACAGTGGGATGAACAGCACTCCAAGTGACCAGACTTTTCAGGCGGAGAGAAAAATCTGAGGAGGTTTAGAACACTGGCAGTTAGTAGAGGCAGCATTAGAAAAGTTCTCCCGTGCAAAGAATTCCACCAGTTGCACCCTATTCTCTCCAGGCAGTCCCACCTAGAAGGCTTACTGCAGAAAGTTATGAATACCTGAGCATTACTGGAGTTAGAACATTGAGATCCTGAGCCCCAACCCAAGTTCCTGATGAGTAATTAAGAGGGGAAGGTAGTGAGTTAAGAGGAGGAGAAGGTGGTGGCTGATGCCTGCCCCCTTTACTATATCTTTTGGGCACCTATAGGGGGCCCCATGAACTTCTGATGTGACATATAACCACGTTCCTGACGGCAGGGAGTATAGATACACAAGTTTTTATGAAAGAAGGCTCTGCCTTGGCCCCACTGATGGTCATTTGGAACTAAAGGCCGAACAGTCCTTACAGACTTCTTCCAAGGTTTCAAGCTCGTTCAGGATGGTTTCTATCTCACCGCCAAACAGCTTACTGCCCTTGAAAGAAGCAGTCAGTACTGACTGCTGCACATTATGGGCAAAAGCAGCAACATGGAGCCACAAGTGCCATCTTAAACAAACGCCAGAGGAAGCTACTCTGGCCGCAGCATCTGAGACATCCTAGACTGATCTCAGGAGATGCTTTCCAATTTCAGAGCCCTGTGACAGACCCTTGAGAGCTTCTGCTTTGTCGGGCCCTCAGGCAGACCATTGACGATACAAGCTCAGGTCCCTCCACATGTGATTCTGATACTCTGTCAGAAACACTTGGTAATTAGCAGTACACAAGCCAAAGGAAGCACAGGCAAAGGTGTGTTTGCCCATAATGTCCAATTTCCTGTGCTCTTATCAGAAGGTCTGGTACTTAACCTGTGAAGCACCCAACACCTGTCACAGGCAGCCATGACAAATACAAAGGCATCGTTGAACTGAGAGAAATGTCTTGTCCCTAGGGGCCAGATATTGCCTATTTGCTTTCTTAAGAACAGCTGGCAAGGAACTGGGCCTGCACGGCATAAAATAAGTAGATCTGCGTGGCAATTTGCAACCCAAAAATGCAAATCACTAATCAACTGGTGCTTTGATTAGAAAGAATGCACACCTCTGAAATGTCCCTTATTGCAAGAGACATCCCTCATTTATATAACGCAATTTTTGTGATGAGTAGGAAGAAATAGGCTGTTGGTTAAATAAGATCTGCAGCTTATCCTCTAGGTAGGGAAATGGGCAGACTAGGCGGGCCAAGCGGTCCTTATCTGCCATCAAAGTCTATGTTTCTACCCCATAAAATTTTCCTGTCCCTCATTCATCCCTCATGGAAAATGTGCTACACACCGAGAATGTGCTGTAAATTCAGATCTGGAAGCAGAAATTAATAAAATTCTAAGATGCTAAATAAAAAATAAGCTTTGTACAAATAAAGGCAATGGTTTCCATAGTGTTCTGAGCTTATATCTCCATGTTTGAGAATGTGTTCCTCATTATGAGAGTCAGTGTCCCTCATTGTCCCTCATTTTGAGTATCCATGTCTCTCATTTCAGTCACAAAAGGTTGAGAGGTATGCATGAATGGCTAATCAGTTTTCTAAGTGTGTGGTGTGATTTTAAACAAGAAGCCATATTTTTTTTTCTCTGATAACTCTCGGTGGTCCTTCCTCCGGCCCAGCTTTATAAATGCCTGTTGCAGCATATGATGCAATATGAGAGAGCAGCAGAAAAAGAACAGTCTGACCAGTAACTGGTATGACAAGCCTGAGGTGTAGATAATCATTTCCAGGGCGTTACGGAGACCTTCAGACCAACTGAAGAGTTAAGCACAGCTTAGAGCACAGAGGACAGCACCAGCCTAACAGTCTGTATGCACCAGCCACCAAGGATTGAAGAAAAAAGTCACATCACATTACCACAGCCTGCCCTCAGGATGACCAGTGCCTGACAACATGGAGAAAATATCTAACAAGTCAGTCTAACCACTGTCTAAGGTAAAGGTTTGTTTATGTAGGTGGGTGGTTAATAAAGAGGGTAACATTTTTTTTACTACCCTGGTCATGTTACATGTGCCCACACATTTTGTTTTTTTCGTGTCTGTCTAAGGTTCGGACAGCCATGAAAAGTCTCAACCGCATTGTTAGGCCCCGAAAGTTGAATTAGTGGTGACTAAGGAGGCACCCTGGGGTTAGTCTAATGAAGTTGTCATAGTCAAGTCTGCCAGAAGCCTACTGCCTGCTTGAGCAAGAGATGGGGGTTCTTGCTGTGCCAAATTGGCAAACAGGACCCTCAGAAATAAATGTTAAGCCCTGCAGACCAGTAAGGTAAGATTTTGTGCCTTGGAAAGAAAGTTTACCTGAACCCTATGAAGTAATTTTGCTTTTTCTCCCTCTTTGTGTTGCTGGATCTGCCTGCCAAGTGAATTTTTCGTTTTCTAAACATATTCTTTTTGAAAACAAAAACCTGTCTGGGTAAATTAAATGTAATAAAATGGCACAAAACATCACCTTATGTGCTTATTTTATTAATAGATAAAAATATTCAGTTTGATATCCTACAATGAAAAAATGATCATTTTGAGAAATTGCTTTTCAAGCAAGGGTGGTTGCTAACCGAAAATGTTTGGATAGCGTCCTCCAATACACTCCAAACTGGAGGGATGACCACTCAGGAGGCACTTTCCACCTCCAGAAAATCACAGAGGTTCTTCTTTGAAGAATCCTCTTCCTCAAGTGAGAAATTCAAAGTTTCATAGATTTGCTGCATCAAGGTCTGAAGTGCAGGGTCCTCAGGAGAAGGATAAGACAACAGGATAAGTAGCTGCAAGTTGAAGACATGCCACAAGTGGGAAAGAAGCAGTAGACAAGCAGGATAAGGTAGGTACACAGGTAGGAGGGTTAGAAAAGCGAAACTAAGAGACAACCTATCTTGGTCAGGTAATAAGTTTCAGGCAAGTAAAAGGGAGCAGTAGGAATACAACAGGAGTAGAAAGAAGGCAGCAGGGTACAGAGAAGTTTCAAGAAACACTAAGGTAAAGGAAGGAAAGACCATGGAAGTGGTGCGGTGCAACAGGTGTGGGGCCACAGTCTTTCGTGACATTTTTTGAAGAAGACTGAGGTGCTGCCCCATTTGTACTCCCTCTGGGTTGAGGGCAGAGGTCGCTGGACTCTGGGCTGAACTGGCAATGGTGCTTTTGCCCCACTAAGGGGTCACCAAATCTGCCACCGCTCACTCAGAGAATGCCTAGGCAGAAAAAGCGCAGTTGGACCTGATAGGCTCCAGAAGGGTGGGGGTGGCAGGAAGGGGGCATACTCCTCAGCCTGTACTACATCAGAATTTCTTCATCGTACTAGTGGAAGCAGGCAGCCGAGAGGAGGCACCCATAACAGTAGGAAGGGAGGAAGTGGGGTCCTCAGAAGGGGAGGCTACAAAGAGGGAGGAAGAGGTCCCCTCGTCGAAGAGGAAGCAGCTGCTGGTGGGGAACTCTATTACTGGGAGGACAGACATTCGAGCTGGGGTAGGAAGAGAGAGGGTGGGTAAGTACCTGAGAGGTGGTTCAGCTTGGAGGGATGAAGCACGCATCCAAAGGCTCGCTAGGGCACCAGAAACTGGGAGGGTGCTAAACGTTATTGTCTACCTGGGAAAAAATGGCCTGGCAAGGAAGGGGGTAGTGCAGGATAATTTGAGGGAACAGGGAAGGTGCCTCAAGCAAGTGGGACATACCGTGGCTTTTGCCAAGGTGTTACCTGTCTACAGCCAAGGAGAGGAAAGGGTACTCTGCACCAGGGCATTTACAGCTATATTGAGGACTGTGAGCCAACCTGGAAGGATATGGACCTATATAGGGGAAATGGGCTGCATCCTTCCAGGAAAAGTGTCACAGTCCTTTGTGGGAGGTTTAAATGCTACTTTAATGTGCATTTAAACTAGTCGGAGGGGGTGGAGGCTGTAAAACCAAGGGAGGCAACAACTGCCCCCCCAATGATGCAGCATTAGGGAGGGCCCAAGGGGAGAAAACTCCCTTAGGGGGTGCAAGAAGACAGGGGTGGGAACAAGGAACAGGAAAAAGGGGCTTAAATCAGGTAAGTAAGAATAAAGGAGTATAGGAGACAGGGAGCGGACAAGGTTAAAATTGAAACAGTGGGTCAGGTGGAGCTTCACAAGACAGCACAGACAGGATGGGGGGAAAGAAGAAGGCAGAGAGGGAGTAAGATATGGACAGCAATGTGCGCCAACATAAGGAGTCTGGGAAATAAAATTCCAGGCCTGGCAGCCATCGTGGCAGAGGCTAGTGTCGTAGGGTCTTGGATAGATGAACCACAGAGGCAGGTTGCAGTAGACTAAAGTAGAGTTTTATTGTAAATAAAGTGGACTGAACACGACAAAATAACAAAAATAAGCATGATATAATGGTTTAAAATAAAGCAAAAACAAACTCCGGCATCCTCAGAAACTAGGAGAAGGCTAGCTCCAAAGATGTTCACAGTATCACATCCCTATTATATCTGCTGGTCACCTTAGAAGAACTCTTTAAATACCCTACTGGGTATCATGTGATCAGCTAGCTCCACCTTCATTCATTACATAAGATATAACTTTTCTGTATTCAGTGCATACAATATATTTTAAGTAATCAAACATTTTAAAAGCACAATATCATTATAACCCTGGTGCATGAACTAATTTTTTAATCCACTCCAGCACTTTAAATGCTTAGATGCATTTCAGAAGGTACCTCCCCCTTTTACATGGTATAAGAGAGTTGGAAATGAGGCTGACCAGCCCTTAGTAGCTATGGCAATGCAGGAGAAGTCTTCACAGGCAACAAACAATTCAGCAAGCACTCGCTATCTAATAAGCCTGAAATCACATCAAAATGACATAAAGAGCACTTCCAGAGTGAGTATAAAGTTGTGTCAACCTTTATTCCTTAAAAAATGCTACAACAGTGAAGAAATGGGTTAAATGTGCTACATTTTTCTGTTGGAAGCTGCAAGGTTCTCAGCTTCCTGAAGCAGTAAGAGTTTTTAGCTTCCTGAAGCAGAATGCAGGGGGAGGGTTAAAAGAATAATACTTCTTGGTAAACCAAGACTGGACATTACCATTAGAGATGAATGGGATACACACTGAATCCCAATACTTCTTACCATTACTATACAGCAGTGCTATTACAGAATCCATAGTGCATGTATGAATATACATAGCCCCCTCTAATATTACAGGGGAAAATAAACATTCACAGAGGGCAAGGATTCCAAAAAGCATGCACACCAAACGCCTAACGTTGTACTCGTTTTAAACATTACTACATTTTAAATGTTTCTACTATTATTCTACAACTTTCGTTTGTTTAGTGGGGCATATTATAGATTTTAGACACAAGACAGGAAACTTATAGGGAGGGGATTATTTTACTACGAACAAAGAACAGAGACACCAACAGACGACAAACAATATACAAAGTGGGTGGCCAGCTCAAGGATACAAAAACAGATATGACGATTTTCAAAATCCATAGAGTCCCAGAAACAAAGGAACAGAAAAAGGGGGTACTCTCTCACATTCCTCCCCACCCAAAACCAAACTACCAGCTTTGGTTTTTCAAGTTTCATAATATTTGTTTCTGACTTTGAACAGATACACCTATCATCAGATCTCTCATAGAAGAGAGATGGAGCCTTAGCCCACCCTCACTATAGGGCTCCACCTCAGGGTCCCTTTTTAATAAACAAATAATATTGTAAAGATATCATATTCCTTCATGATAGGAATACATTACAAACATTACCCTGAGGTCTGATGATTGCTATCTTTATTCTCCATCCCATAACAGGACAAAGAATCAGCATTCCCATGTGCAGTACCTGTCCTATGCTTGATAGTAAATTTATATGGTTGTAAGGAAAGTTACCATCGCATAATGCAAGGGTTCTTATCCTTCATGACATGCAACCAACATAAGGGGTTGTGATCAGTCCAGAGTTCAAATTCTACACCCCATAAGTAAAATCTAAGAGCATCGATGGCCCATTTAATGGCCAAATATTCTTTTTCTATAACGGAATAATGTGTTTCCCGTTCATGCATCTTTCAACTTATATAACAGGATGTTCTTCTCCATATATAATTAAGGTTGTAAGAAAATCATGGCAAAAATCACCGTTTTTCACGGCATCTGCACAGCAAAATATGCAGTTTTTCACAGTAAAATGCAAATTATCGCAAAGCAATAAAAAAACAACATAAATGTACTCCGATTATTTTATTAAACTATAAATCATAAAAAGCTTAGAAATAGTATTAAAAGCATGGCATTAAAGTGCATCAGGGAGAATTAGTTTTGTTGCAGCATAGAATACGTTCTTAAATTCTCTGGTTTTATACTGAGTCTGTTATCTTGCAGCATTGCTCCATATCTTGAAAACGAACGCTCAACACTGGCACTGTGTACCGGTACACTTAGGCACATATAGCAATTTTTAACAGATGCATAAATCTTTCCTTGCAGTCAATCCAATATTTTAAAATGTCTCTCTCTTCAGGTATTTCAGTGCCACGCTGTATCTCCACAATGTAGTTTCTAAGCTCAGCTTTTGCAGCAATATTATCTTCGAACCAGGGGATACCCTCACATATTGATTGCTCTGTGACAGCAAATGTGGCAAGTCTCGATGGATTAAAGAACCGCACAGCAGCAAAACAATTATTGGCATACTGATGAAATCTCCCATTACCTGTCATGTAATCTCTTATTTTTTGGGAACAAGCACAAAGTGTGTTCTTAGTAGGTAGATGATCTTTAGTTTCAGACTGTACTTCTAGGAACGTAGCAAAATCTAATAGTTTGTCAAACACAACATGAGCTTTGATGTCATCTGCCTCATATTTTTGAAGTAGCTGTACCAGGGGTGGAGCGTTTTCAGCAATTTCATTTAATTCAAACTTTACTGCATCACATTCACATAAGCTAACAATTTCAACACATGCTGCGCTCTCATCTCTAAAAAAATTTGGAGTACTCATTGAGATGAACTGCATGATAAAATACTGCTAGAAACCACGTATTCCAGCGAGTTAAGACTGGCATGGGTGGCAAAGCATTTGATTGTCCCTTTGAAGACAGATATTGTTTGAACCAAGCCTTTCTGGCTGGGCACGCAGTAAATGCTTTTTTTACTGAAACAACAAAATTATTCACTGCAGGAAAGTGTTTACGCCAAATGTCACCCAATAAATTTAACAGATGAGCTGAGCAGGTAACGTGGACTGCATTTAAAAGGACATGCTTCAGGCTGTGGTCCTAACTTTTGTTCATATACATGGCGTTGTCAGTAACATAAGCTGCAACTTTTGTGTAGGGGATTTCATATTTTAATAAACAGTTCAGAACTGCTTGCGATACTGTTTTAAAATTAGTAGCCTCCAACATAGTGCATTCAAGGAGGAATGACTGAAGTTTTGCAACTGCAGTCGAGTACACCTTGCTATTGTGAAGAGATGGCACAGCAACAATATTTAAAATGTAACGCTCTTCTACATCTGTTGTCTAGTCACAGACAGTAGAGACAGAAACTGCTTCCTGCATTTTACTTTTAATTTCTACCACATGATATGCAAAAACTTTCGGCAAATATTCGGCTCGTAACCATTATGAGGAGGGGATAACACCACCTGACTTTAGATTTTCTTCCAAGAAGCAGTGAAGCACTGTATTATCTAGGGCACGTAGTGGTATGTTAGCTGAAGTAAATGCTTCGACAAGGTTAAATAATGACAGCTTTCTAGTCGCTTTGTGTGCTGCCTTTGTTGTAAATAATTCTCGCACAGTTACCTGCTTTTCCACTGCCCCTTCAGATTTTGATTCAATCTTCCTCTTTTTAGCAAGGTGTGTAGATGATTCCAAGTGGCGGTCACAAGAAGTTTTTCTTTTATGGTCCACCGGGATATTGCAACTGGTACAAAATAAAATACTCCCCGATATATGGAAAGCCCCCTTCTCATACTGCTGACATCTCTGCTTTGGTTATACATTTCCCACTTTGGTAGTTTTACTGGCGGACACCGATTTGGGAGAGACATACATCGCAGCTCTCTGGTGCTCACAACAGTAGCCTCTGATTACCTGCTATACCTGACTCAAGCTGATGTTACCTATTTTATCCTGCATAGCAGTTAATAACTAATGACAATGAAAAGGTCACTAACAAGCTTCAATCTGAGTACCTTGTTACCTTGAGTGCTGTTTCATAACTCGGCAATCAAGGTAACAAAAGACTTCGATTAACACTTACTTTACATGTCATTAAAGACAGGTGATGCTAATCCAGCACAACAAATTTATTTGGATGGGTAGGATAGTAGTGTGAGCTTTGACTGAAGCTTTTTTTGGGCTTTTTATAAAATTTCTATCAAATTCACGGTAAAACGAGTAAATTAGTCAATTTCACGGAACAACATCAAAATCGCGGAGATCGTAAAATCCGTGCATGCCGTGATTTTCTTACAGCCTTATCTATAATCTGTGTCAACACAGCCCCTATTCCATAATTTGATGCATCCGTTTGAAGAATGAATGGTTGTGTGAAATCAGGAGTTCTTAAGATTGGAGAAGAACATAATTTAGCTTTTATGGTCTGAAAAGCATCCTCACACTCATCGGTCCATTTAATTTTTTCTGGATTCCTTTTCTTGGTTAGGTCTGTTAAAGGTCCGGCTAATGTAGAAAAGTTAGGTATAAACCTACGGTAGTAGCAAGTGAGTCCTAGAAAGGAGCGTACATCCTTCTTGGTAAGGAGTCTAGGGCTGCTTGCCACGGCTGCTACCTTATCTGTCTCCGGCTTTATTGTACCATTACCAATTTGAAATCCAAGATATTTTGTCTCTTGCATAGCTATAGCACATTTGTTTGGATTTATTGTTAATCCAGCTTCAGTTACTGTAGTCAGTATATTCGTTAGATGTCTGATGTGCTCCTCCCATGATGTACTGAACACAATAACATCGTCCAAATATGCAGCGCTGTATGCAGTGTGTGATGTCAATAAGGTATCCATTACCCTTTGGAAAGTTGCTGGAGCCCCATGAAGGCCGAATGGCATAACCGTGAAATGAAATAAACCTAAAGGAGTATTGAATGCGGTTTTCTCTTTGTCCAACGGATCTAATGGTATCTGCCAATAACCTTTTGTTCGGTCCAAGGTACTAATGTGTTTGGCACTTCCTAGATGGTCTAGTATATCATCGATGTGAGGCATCGGATAACTATCAAACTGGGACATAGCATTCAGTCTCCTGAAGTCTAGGCATATACGTATGCCTCCTTCTTTCTTTGCTACTGCAACCATAGGGAAACACCATTCACTATGTGATGGTTCTATGATACCCATTGCTTGCATCTTTTTTACCTCCTGTATTACATCTGATCGTATCCTTTCAGAGAGTCTATAGGATTTCTGTCTTATGAGTTGAACATTTGTAACTCTTATGTGATGAGTGGCCTGTTTGACTTTCCCTGGGGTAGCTGTGAACGTATCTTTAAAGTTATTAATAACTTTGTCTAATTCTCTTCTCTGATCTTCTGTTAACTTACAATTGACCAGTAAATCAGTAATCTGGCCCTTAGTTTCTAAACGTCCATAAACCGTTTCCAATTCATTATCAGTTTCAGGCATCACATAACCAGTAAGAGGTGCTGTTCTGTCTACCCATGCTTTTAAGAGGTTTACATGATAAATGCGCTTTGTCTTTTTCTTGTCTGGCATCTCAATCTCATAAGTTACTGGACCTGTTCTTCGAGTAATTATGTATGGCCCTTGCCATTACATCAAAAACTTTTGTTCAGAGGATGGTAACAGCACTAACACTTTATCCCCCTCAATGAATTTTTTGGACCCAGTTCCCTTATCATAATATTCTTTCTGTTTCATCTGATGCTGTAAGTTAGTATTGTGGGCTTTTTGTACATAGGATATTAAATGCTGTCTCAATTGCTGCCAGTATTATAGGGGTAACACTGCCTTAGTCTGTTTGTTCTCCTCTCATTCCTCCTTGACTATATCTAGTGGCCCCCTTGGGTTTTGTCCATACAGTAGTTCAAACGGGGAAAAGCCTGTGGATGCTTGTGGAACCTCTCGATACGCAAACATGAGGTATGGTAGATGGAGGTCCCAATTTCTACCTTCATCCTCTACAAACTTTTTGAGCATCTGTTTCATAGTTTGATTAAAACGCTCCACTAGCCCATCCGTTTGGGGATGGTATGGTGTAGCGAAAAGTGCTTCAATACCTAAAGCTTGATACAACCTTTTCAGTAATGCTGAGCAAAATTTTGTTCCTCTATCAGTTAGAATTTCCCTGGGTATACCTACCCGGGTAAACACTTTAATTAATTCCTCAGCTATTTTAGGGGCGGTAATGGTCCTCAGAGGTATAGCCTCAGGATATTTCGTAGCGTAGTCTACTATAACTAAAATGAATCTGTTCCCTTTTGAACTTTTAGGTAATGGGCCCACAATATCCATTGCTATACGTTCAAATGGCGTAGACACCAATGGTAAAGACAACAGAGGTACTTTATCTTTGCAAGTGATTTTAGTTACCTTCTGGCACTCCTCGCAACTTCTACAGTAATCTGTTACCTGTTCATGAATGCCAGGCCAAATGAAACGATGCAAGAGACGACTCAGTGTTTTGTCCCTACCTAAATGACCGGCAAGCGGAATATCATGGGCCAAATTAAGTAATTGAACCCGATATTTCTGTGGTATCATTAGCTGTTCTACTGTCTCTCCGGTTCTAGGATTGATGCAAACCCGGTACAACAACTCATTTCGTAGTTTAAATATAGGCCCTTTTCCCTCATTACCCTTCCCAATCTGTGAAAAGTTAGGGGTTAAGGAATCATCATTTCTCTGAGCTTCTGAAAAAACAGTATTATTATGCACATTCAAGTAATCAGAGATAGAGTCATTTTTAATGTCTGGTAAATGGCCTGTCTTGTGTTGATTAGTCCATTGCTTCTTTTCTTTCCTTTTTTGACTATTGGGCTTCCTGTCCTTCCCACCAAGCCCATATATGTCTTCCTGAAAAGGAAAAGTCTGTCCCCAGTTTTCTTCATGTTTTGCCTGGGCTCTGGTAGTGACTGCACTGATGTTGGATCTTAACAAATTTTCAAAGTGGGGAAAGTCATGTCCTATAATGACGGGTACAGGAAGGTGAGGAACCACACCCTCCTTCATCTCCTGAGTGTGTCCCTCTACTCTTAGTATAACATCATTTAACGGGTATTGCTGTATATCCCCACGGACACATATAAGTCCGGTAGTAGGGCCCTTGTTATCTTTAGGTGTATTAAACAGGGAAGCATGAATCAGGGTTTGTTTGCTTCCTGAATCTATAAGTCCTGATACCACCTTATGTCTGACTTGCACCAGTACTACATATTGTCCCCAATTAGCTAATGCTAAGTGCACCTCTTCAGCTTTCTTCTTGGGACAGAACCTTGCAATATGACCCTTCCCACTGCAATGGTGACAAATAATGTCTGTACTATGCCCCTTACCAGTTCTTACATTCTGTTTGGTTCCAGAGCTATGCACAGGTTGGGGTGGCTGTATCAATGTGGAATGTCTTACCAGGGAGGGCACTGGACTGGGCCTTCCTGAAGTCCATTGTCTATGGGGTCGTGCTGCTATGTAATCTTCAGCCAACCTAATAGCCATGTCTGATGTTTCAGGCCGATGTTCCTTGACCCACAACTGCACATCCTGCGGTAAAATCCTAATAAATTGCTCCAAAACGATGCTCTCCATTATCTATGTAATCGTCCATGTTGTAGGTTGCAACCATTTATTACACAAGTCTTTCAGCTGGGTATAGGCATCCTGTGGGGTGTCAGTCGAATTAAATTTAAAGGACCGAAATCGTTGTCTATATGTCTTTGTACTAATATTGTATCTTTCAAGGATTGACTGTTTTACATGGTCATAGTTATTAGCATATACAATATCAACATGGCTATAGGCTAACTGGGCTTTGTTAGTTAAATATGGAGCTAACTGAATTACCCACTGATCTCTTGGCCAGGCACAGGCAGTTGCCACTCTTTCAAACATTAATAGGAATGCTTCTATATCATCTATTGCTGTAGGCTTTACCAGTTTAATGTCTTTTTGTATATTTACTGGTGATGGAGGCCGGCCGGTACCCATAGCCTGAATAGCCCTGAGAGTATCTGTCCATCTGGCCTGGTTTTCTTCCCAACGGGTTTGGTTCTCTCTCTCCTCTCTCTCTCTCTCTTTCTCTGTCCCTCTCCATTTGCCGGATACATATCCAGCAAAGTAAGTCATGGGGTTCTTCAGGTGGCACCTCCACCTCTGGTTCAGCTGCCCGGGCCCCTTCCATCGGCTTCTGGTCCTCCATAGGCAAATTCTCCATTATAAGTCTTTTATCCGTCTTTCTCCTTACCACAGGGTCCAATCCAGTCAATAATGGTAACTGCAGTTTCTTGGCAATGGACCTTGTAGTGGCACTGATCACATCTGCTGCCTCTTCTTGCATGTGGAACTTCTCAGAATCTGAGCGCAGATTCCAGGTCAATATCCCACTACTGACACCATCTGTCATAGGGTCTTGGATAGATGAACCACAGAGGCAGATTGCAGCAGACTAAAGTAGAGTTTTATTGTAAATAAAGCAGACTGAACGCGACAAAATAACAAAAACAAGCATAATATAATGGTTCAAAATAAAGCAAAAACAAACTCCGGCATCCTCAGAAACTAGGAGAAGGCTAGCTCCAGAGATGTTCACAGCATCACATCCCTATTATATCTGCTGGTCACCTTAGAAGAACTCTTTAAATACCCTACTGGGTATCATGTGATCAGCTAGCTCCACCTTCATTCATTACATATGATATAACTTTTCTGTATTCAGTGCATACAATATATTTTAAGTAATCAAACGTTTTAAAAGCACAATATCATTACAATCCTGGTGCATAAACTAATTTTTTAATCCACTCCAGCACTTTAAATGCTTAGATGCATTTCAGAAGGTACCTCCCCCTTTTACATGGTATAAGAGAGTTGGAAATGAGGCTGACCAGCCCTTAGTAGCCATGGCAATGCAGGAGAAGTCTTCACAGGCAACAAACAATTCAGCAGGCACTCGCTATCTAACAAGCCTGAAATCACATCAAAATGACATAGAGAGTACTTCTAGAATGAGTATAAAGTTGTGTCAACCTTTATTCTTTAAAAAATGCTACAACAGTGAAGAAATGGGTTAAATGTGCTACATTTTTCTGTTGGAAGCTGCAAGGTTCTCAGCTTCCTGAAGCAATAAGAGTTTTAGCTTCCTCAAGCAGAATGCGGGGGGTTAAAAGAATAATACTTCTTGGTAAACCAAGACTGGGCATTACCATTAGAGCTGAATGGGATACACACTGAGTCCCAATACTTCTTAACATTACTATACAGCAGCGCTATTACAGAATCCATAGTGCATGTATGAATATACATAGCCCCCTCTAATATTACAGGGGAAAATAAACATTCACAGAGGGCAAGGATTCCAAAAAGCATGCACACCAAACGCCTAGCGTTGTACTTGTTTTAAACATTACTACATTTTAAATGTTTCTACTATTATTCTAGAACTTTCGTTTGTTTAGTGGGGCATATTATGGATTTTAGACACAAGACAGGAAACATATAGGGAGGGGATTATTTTACTACGAACAAAGAACAGAGACACCAACAGACAAACAATATACAAAGTCGGTGGCCAGCCCAACAATACAAAGGACACAAAAACAGATATGACGATTTCCAAAATCCATAGAGTCCCAGAAACAAAGGAACAGAAAAAAGGGGGGGGGTTACTCTCTCACAGGCTAGTCTGGATCTGGTGGCCAAAATGGAGTCCTGGTTCACTAAGCATCCTGACTAGGACATGGCCATACTTAACTACTCTCTGATCAGGAGAGGCGGGAAGGAGGGGTTGCACTATATGTGATGGAGACAATCAAGGCCACGGTGGTACCGGGTCACCCAGAGGAGAAGGAAAGGCTGGAGGTGCTGTGGGTCATACTCAGGAATGCCAACTTTTAGGAATTTTTACGGGTGCCCATTGCCAGTAGGTAGTTTTTCCTGTGACCAGATTCCCTAATAATCCTATTTTGCAGGCTGCGATCAAAATATTAAGGGTGCTTATGTCACCTTTATGGGTGCTAGAGCACCCAAGCACCCATGGAGTCGGCTCCTATGGTCATACTGGAAACAGGCTCTGGAGCTGCTATCCACACCGAAGTAGTGTACAGACCTCCAGCACAGGGAGAGGAGCTGGATAAGGTACTTGGAGAAACCATCATCAGAATGGCAAGTAAGGGGGTGGTGCTGCTAGTTGGTGACTTCAATCTGCCAGACATGGAGTGGAGCCTTCCAATGGCAGCTTCTCAATGAGCAGGGCCATCCTTGATTCCATACAAGGGGCTATTCTCAGGCAGCTAGTCAAAGAACCCACTAGGGATAGGACAGTGCTGGACCTTGTTCTTACAAACAAGGACAGCATTTCAGATGTCACAGTGGACCCTCCCCTAGGTACCAGTGTTCATCTACAGTGTGGTTTAACATAAAGACAGAAGCAGAGGCAAACCACTCAAAGATGAGTGTTCTGGACTTTAGAAGGGTGGATTTTAAAGAAAAAGGAGACTGCCTCAGTAATTGCCTCGCTGGGGGCGACTGCAAGAGAAAGGTAAAGGCATAGTGCAGAACAATAAGGGAGGGTATTATTAAAGAGCAGCTGTTGCCCTTCCTATTTTCCAGTCCCCCAAACATAAATGATACCTCATCTTTGGCAGAACTGCTGGGTATTATTAAATCCACGTATCTCAGCCCTGCTAGAAAGTTATTTCACTCATAAAATAGCTCCCTGACAGAGTCCCTGGTAGTCAGCGGTCATTTTGATTTGTTAAAATCTTAATTATAAATGTTGTTAAAATGCATAGAAAAATGCCTCCATTGAAATCAATGGAGCATACCATCTGTATCCGTTTTCTTACATCACGAAATGGGGCTCGTGTGCCTCTAAACAAGTCGATGTCGTGAGTTGAAATGGCTCCTTTTTTAGTGGGGAGCGATTTATGAGTGAAATTACTTTCTAGCAGGGCTGAGATACGTGGATGTAATAATACTCAGCAGTTCTGCCAAGGGTGAGGTATCATTTAGGTCTGGGGGACCCAAAACTAGCAAGCTGCTCTTTAAGGCAACCAGTTCCGCATGAAGGAAGTGAGTAAAAGCAGAAGGAAAAAGAGACCATTGTGGTTCTCTAGGGAAATGGCCAAGGTGGCGACGGAAAAAAGGGTGGAATTCAGGAGGTATAAGGAAACACAAAGGAAGGAGGGCATGGAGGTATACCAAGTAAAACAGGGAAGCAGGAAAGGCAGTGAGGGGAGCAATGGCACAGACAGAGGAAAGGATAGCAAAAGGAGTAGTTCAAGGAGATAAGGCTTTCTTCGGATACAAAAATGAAGAGAAAAGCACAGGGAGGGATAGTGAGGATTAAAAGAGCATCTGGGGGAGACTGCACAGAACAGGACCAAGGAAAAGCTGCCATCCTGAACCAGTACTTCTGCCCAGTCTTTAAAGTGGTGGGGGAGGACAGATTAACAGGGAGCAGCAGGAATTGTGGGGGGGTGCTATTTTCAGAGTAAGAATCCTGAAAGGACTTCCAGCTCTGAAGGTGGACACGGCTGTGGGACTTGATGGGATACACCCAATGGTGCTAAAGGAGCTCACAGAGGTGCTAGCTGTCCCTGTGATGGCCTTATTCAACAGTTCACTGGAAATAGGCACAAGACCAGCAGCAGATAGTAGGCTGGCAACTACAGGCCAGTCAGTCTCACTTCAATTAGTAGAAACCCTACTTATGGAAAGGCTGGTAATGTATCTTGGATTCAGTGAGCTGCAAGACCACAGGCAGCACAGCATGTATTCATGGGCGGGGGGACATGCAAAATGAATCTGATGGATTTCTTCAACTGGGTGACCAGGGAAATAGATCAGAAAAGGGCAGTGGACATGTTGTATCTGGACTTTAGCATGGCACTTCGACACTGTGTGTACAGGAGACTAATAAAAAAACTGAGCAGCCGAGAGGGGGATCCAAAGTGGTGAACTGGGTTAGAAACTGATTAACAGATAGGTGACAGAGGGCGGTGGTTAACGGCACTCACTTTAATGAAGAGAGAATGACCAGTGGGGTGCCACAGGGTTCAGTACTGGGACCGGTTCTTTTCAATGTCTTCATAAGTGAAATTACAAAAGAAGTGGAAGAGAAGGTAAGCCTTTCTGCAGATGATACCAAAATCTGTAATAGGGTGAAGAGTCAGGAGGGGGTAGAGAAATGAGTACAGATCTTTGGAAACTTGAGAAATGGTCAAGAGCATGGCAGCTGGAGTTCAATGCCAAAAAGTTCAAAATCATGCACCTAGGGAATAGGAACCCAGAAGTACAGGGTTGGGGTGGCGGGTTACTGACAGTCAGTAAGCAAGAAAGAGAAAGTACAGTTGCATAAGAACTTACCGTAGCAGTAGATCTTCAAGAGTATCTCTTGCAGCAGACCAAAACACATGGGATATCCAGCCATAGGCATCACTTTCTCCGAATTATTTCCCAGCAGTCTCTTCCAGGGGCCTCCCCTTCCTGTCACCTGATGTGCTCTTGTACATATATTAAGGGGAGGCCCCTGATACTCCTCAGTTCTATTTTCCATCTTAGCAACTGATATGAAAAGTGAATCATAGGTCTCCGATGGGAACCAAGGAGAGGAACAAAAGGCAGCTGCTCAAGCCTTCCTCAGGGAAATAGAGCAAGGTACCCTTCTGAAGCAGAAGCAAAGGGGACGGTGGGCGAGGCAGCATGGCCTGCTGCAAGAGATACTCTCAAAGATCTACTGTTACAGTAAGTTCTTACGCAACTGTACTATCTTCTTCAAGTCAGTCTCTAGCAGCAGGCCATAACACATGCGAAGAATCCCAAGCAGTTATGATGCTCACGGGAGGAGGTGGTGAACTGCAACATATTAGAATAGGAGTCCATTGAGGACGGCCCCTCCAAATGTGGCACACTTCTTAGAAGCAATGTCTAGACTGTAATGTTTTGTGAATGTATGTACAGTAGACCAGGTGGCAGCCTCACAAATTTCTGAATCTGAGACCCCTCAAAAATACTCTGTGGAGGCAGCCATGCCTCTAGTGGAGTGGCGTTTCATGAATCCTGTGAGAGGGTTATCATATCTGTTATATATGAACATAATGCAGTTGGCCAACCATGTGGACAAGTACTGCTTAGAAACCCAATCGCTCAGTCATCCTGGGGTGAAAGAAATAAAGAGTTGCTCAGTTTTACACAACTGTTCAGTGTGGAGAAGATAAAGTCTCAATGTTCTTTTCACATCGAGAGTATGAAGCAATGCTTCCCCTGGATTCTCAGGCTCCGCAAAGTATACTGGCAACTGAATGGACTGATTTAGAGTAAATTCAGAAACAACTTTCGGTAGAAAAGAGGGGTCAGTACATAAGGACACCCAATCCTTATGAAACTGTAAATAAGGTGGCTTGCACATAAGCACCTGAAACTCTTGAGATACGTCTACCTGACTTAATCGCCACCAAAACAAACATTTTCCACATCAGAAACTGGAGCTCACAGGTATCTGCGGGCTCAAAAGGACCTTCAGTCAATTTTCCAAGTACAAAATTCAAATCCCACACTGGGACAGGGTCCCAAACAGGAGGATGTAAATGTAGGATACCTTTCAAGAAGGTTTTAATGAGAGGTAACTGGGACAATGGTTTGTTGTCCATGGGTAAATGAAAAGCAGAAATAGCCGATAGGTGTACTTTTAATCGAATATTTTAGGCCACCCTCTGACAGAGAGAGGAGGTAGTCCAGTATTCTCTGTGGGGAACATTCATAAGGGTCCAGTTCTGAGAAGAGGCCCAAATGGAGAAATGCTTTCATTTCACAGAGTAGGATGACCTAGTAGAGGGCTTCCGCGCTGCCCACAGAATCTCTGCTACCCCTGGGGACACCTGATAAGAGAGGACTACGTCCTCAGGAGACAGGCATGCAGACGTGGGGAGCGCAGGTCCGGATGGAGCAGGGAGCCATCCTCCTGTGAGAGGAGGGCTGGACAAAGAGCAGAGGAAGAGGATCCCGATCTGAGATTTGCAATAGCAAGGGGAACCAAGTCTGCCTCAGCCAATAGGGGGATATGAGGATCAACACCACCCTGTCTTTGATCAATTTTAGGAGTACTTTCTGTGTGAGAGGAAAGGGCAGGAAAGTGTAAAGAACTTTTCCAGTCCAGGAACGAGATAAGGCATCCAGCCATAAAGTTCCAGGACCATGCTCTAGAGAGCAATAGAGGTGCAGTTTTGCATTTTGTGGAGAAGCAAACAGGTCTAACTCCAGGCAACCCCACCTGAGGAAGACGTCTGCCAAGACATCTGGATAGAGCCACACCCTCATGGACTCTCAGCAGAGACAGTGTGAATGGACCATGGAACTGTCCATTTGCATTAGAATGAGGTCCAGAACCCGGGGATGGAATGACATGCCCCTCAGGAGATTGGTCCTGGGCTTCCACCACTGCAGTGCGTGAAGTGCTAGGGAGGACAAAAGGACTGGGGCATCAAAGTTGTCCCATTTCTGATCCCACTGGACCCTGAGGTTCCACTGAAGGATCCTCATATGAAGTCTGGCATGAGGGACAATGGGAATAGTAGCTCCAAAAAGTCCCAGGAGCAGAGGGTAGTCCCTTGCAGAGACATACTGACAAGGTTCCAAACAGAGAATGAGGGTCATCATAGACTTTGGATAAGAGACAGTGATGCCCACAATGGAGAACATATCCAGGGTGTGGATCAGGGTGTAATCCAGCATGGGGCATGTAGACACCTTTAGGAGTCAGTCATCAGGGTATGAATAGATGTACAGACCCTCCTGGTGAAGGGCTCCTGCCACCACTGCCAAGCACTGCAGAAATACCCTGGGGGCTGAAGAAAGCCTGAAAGGGAAAGACCAAAATTGAAAATGACGCCCTGAAACTGGACTCATAAGAACTGCCTGAGGGTGGGATGGATCATGAAATTAAAGTATGCATCCTTCATGTCCTAGTGTGAGACCCGAGGAGGTAAAGGAGGAGGGAGACTGATCAAGTCCAGTGTATGACCATACGGGATCATTTGAAGGATGCACAGGTCTGATGTGATCCTTTGCTGACCTCTGAGGTGCAGGGAGAACCTGCCCCCAATGGCAGAGGAGGGGGTCTCTGCCTCCACAGCTGGAGACAGGCCTTCAGACCACAGACTGACTCTGCTGAGGGACAGCAGGGACATAGCGTGACTTCTTTGGGGCAGGGTCTGGTAGGGCAAACTGAGCCTTGCATTTATGAGCAGGCTGTGACTGAGTAGCAGATTTACCTTTAGAAGAGCAGTGCTGAAAAGAACCCTGGTATGCAGGCTTTGCCTGTGGGTGATATAGGGTTCGAACAGATTGAAGAGTATGACCCAAGTCCTGTAGGTCTTTTAGAATGTCTTGGGTCTGTGGCCCAAAACGGTTGTCCCCTTTAAAGGGAGCATTCAGGATGGATTGTTGGACATCTTGTGAAAATCTGGAAACCCTGAGCCATGCATGGCGTCTGAGGCAAACACCTGCCGAGGAGGCTCTGGCCAAAATATCAGTGGCATCATAGGTAGCCCTAAGCAGTTGGTGACAGACAGCCCCAGCGGTAGAAAGCTTTGCATCACGGCCCTCCTGAGGCTGGCCAGGTGGAAGGGATTGGACTGATGCTTGAGCGGCCTTAAGGATCTCTTCTTGATATTTGAGGAGATGGCCCATATAATTCAAAATGTGAAGGGATAAAGTGGTCGAAGCAAAGCCCCTCTTCCCCATATCCAATTTCTCGGATTCTTTATTGGGGGGGAAATGAGCACTCATGTGTTGCAGTCTGGCAGATCTATCATGAGCCACATTCTTAACCACAGAGTCTGCCTGTGGAGGCATAGAAAGATAAGAGTGGTCCACAGGGGCCCTACAAAGTCTGTCCACTTGCGGAGAATAGAGGAGACTTGGAAAGGTTGTTACCAGGCAAGCAACATGGCCTCCTCAAAAGCATCTACCAGGGGAGGGACAACCAAGGCCTAGGTACCTGGCCAACTTGCTTCCTGAGGCATCCTGTTCTGTAGTTTGGAAACACAAAGTTTTCTGCAGATGTACCATAACATCCAAAAAGGAGGGGTCATCTGGAGGAGAGCAGGGGAGCACCTCTGGGGCATCCCCGGGCATGGAAGACGTCAAAAGCCTTATGAGGAGAAACTAAGAGACCTGAATAAGTACTTTCTGGAGGAAAGAAGGGAAAGGGGATATGATAGAAACATTCAAATACATAATAGGTATTACTAAGGTACAGGAAAGTAGCATTTTCCGCAAAAAGACAGACTCGATGACAAGGGGTCACGTTATGAAGCTAGATGGGGGAGGCTCAGAGGGGAAGTGAGGAAATATTTCTTCACAGAGAGGGTGGTGGAAGCCTGGAACGGCCTCCCAGTGGAGATGGTAGGTGCCAAAACAGTCGCAGGATTCAAGCATGCATGGGACAGATACAAGGGGACCTTGGAAGGAACACAAGTAGTGGGGACGATAGGAGATTATGCAAGGGCTGCGGAGGCACAGTAAGTAAGGCAAATGGGCAGACTGGATGGGCCAAAGGGGTCTTTATCTGCAGACAACTTCTGACAACTTCTAAGTAACTAAAATGGTGCAGAGGCTGCATAATAAGCCCTATGAGGAGGGACGGAGGTGCTCAGAATTTACACGCTGAAAGAGAAGAGAGCAAGAAGGGCCATGACAGAGACCTACAAGTATCTCACAGGGATGAACAGCGTGCAAGAGGAGAGTCTTTTTCAAACAAGAAAGAGCAATAGTGCCAGAGGGCATGTGATGAAGCTGGAGGCAGGAGTTTAAGAGGGTTTGAGGAAATACAGGTTTACTCACCTGTAACCATAGTTCTAGAAGTGGTATACAGTTCACATACACACTTTAGCAGTTCCACTGGAACAGGCTACATGGATGTCTTCAAGCGAAGCTTCTCCCACCACCCAGGCAGTATATCCTCCAGCTCGGACCTGTGACATCAGATCTTTGCACACTTGCCAGGGGAGGCCGGTTGGGTTATGTGGATGTGAACTGTATACCACTCCCAGAACTATGGTTACAGGTGAATAACCTGTATTTCCAAGGGTGTGGGTACAGTTCACTAGCCACACTTTGGCAGACTCACAGCAGCTCTCGAACAGGAGGAGGCAAGAAGCACACCACTATTTGGCAAACAGACACTGGAGAACCGAAGCCCCAAAATCACCATCCCGATGTGACATGATATCAGTGCTGTAATGGGAGATGAAAGATCACCACAGCGACTATCAAGACCAGCAATTCCCAAGTGATGACCAGGGAGAGATCAATCATGAATTCTTCAAGTTTTATCACAACTTATACAGCTCAGGGTCCACAGCAGACACCACACAACTGAAGACATTTCTGGAGGACATACAAATCCTTGAGTTGTCCCCAGACCAAAGCATGAATACAGGACAGGAAATTTCATTAGCCGAAGTGAAAACAGCACTCAAATCACACACACACACACACACTCACGAGGAAAGGCACCAGGCAGAGACTGATACACCCCAAACTTTTATATTACATTCACAGACCACCTAGCCCCAGTCTAGTAGAAAGTGTACCTGGAAACAACAGAAAATGACACCCTCCCTCAAACCATGCTGATGGGAGTCAGTTACTCTACCTCCAAAACCAAACAAAGATCTGACTGCATGGTGTGGATACAGACCAGTCAACCTCCTTAGCATAGACGCAAAGGCCTTTGCTAAATTATAGTAAATCCAAGTGTTTCAATACTTCCATACCTAGCGAGTCTTATACAAACAGAGTATGCTGGACTGACACATAACAGACAACACCAGGAAAGTGGCATATCTAATGGAGGTGTCAAAAAACAGAGAATATTCTGCAATACTGGTCACGCTCAATGCTGAAAAAGCATTCAGCCATGATGAATGATCCTATTTGTTTGAGATGCTGGACAGCAGGGCCCCTACTTTTCTGCGGCACAGTGGTACCAAGTTCTGCGGCAAGACTATCATTTGCCGCAGAACTTCTGCGGCGGTGGTTTGTAATTTCTGCTGAACTTCTGCGGCACTAACAAACTACCACATTACAATGTCAGCTTGTCATCCTGACTTCACTTTCATGGCAATGGTTATAGCAATCAGGATGGTGGAAAGCACAGTAACACTTGTTCAAAAAGTAACAGACTTAAAAATAATTTTATGCCTAAAAAGGCAAAACAAATGTCTCTCCCTTAAGGTCCTAGCCTGTTGCATAAATGACATATGCAGAGGGGAGCTTATGTGATAAATAAGGTATTTCTATATGCATGCTATCTATCTAACTAATGAGGTTTCCACTGTCTATCACTTACATATTTGTATGTGCTTTCTACACCACTCATGAGGTTCCCACAGTGTATCACTTATATATTTATATGCAATCTGTAACAAACATACAAATATATGTGTGTGTGTCTGTGTGTGTGTGTGGTTAGAGACAGAGATACAGTGTGTGTGTGTGTGTGTGTGTGTGTGTGTGTGTGTGTGTGTATTTTTTTAATTTCCATGAACTTGCATCCTCATTTATACAGGTCCCATTGGAAATGGAATACAGGAGTTATTGCAAACTCATTTTTCATGTCAACCTGCTTTCCCTGACACACTGCATAACACCATCAGGCCATGACATGCATGTGAACCCGATTGTGAGATAGAGCTCTCCAGCCCATCACAATGTGTCCACCATGTGACAGAACACTGCACCATACCTTCCCAGGCTCCGAGCAGTGATGTGTTCCACCAATCCTTATGCTGCCCAACCAGCTCCCAGAGCTAATCTCTGAACCTGACTTGCCGGCACGGAAACACAGCATGCTACCCTCTGGCTCAACAGCTGTCTCTGCACACAACATTTCTCCATAACTTTTAGGTGATTCTATCAACCAGTGACAATATGTAATCAATAACCCTGGCAAAAATGCGAACAGTGCAATTATTTATTTAACAGGTCTATTCTTTCAACAGGTCTACACATTATTATATTCCACTTTTCTGGGCATAATTATTTTTCTCAAAAATTACAGGTAAATTCATTTTACTAGTTATTCATTTCAGATGGCATCTCTATACCTTAAAGGCACAAATAGGTTTGTACAAAGTGAGGTATGGATTTAACAGGTCTGTGCTATTGACAAGGTTTTGTTTAAGTTGGTCCTAGTGCAATAATGTAAGACTGAAAACTATATTAGGCTGTAGTGCAGGTTGAGCAAGTATCACCATGCATGATGTGCTGTGCCACCGTCTCTGGCAGTGGGAGCTGTGGTAGATAAGTGACTGTTCATTTCTGTTGCAGAATGCAGCCGTTTCATTAGCTAATGTAGGATATAGCAATGATAACATCACATTCTGAACATATAGGGGGGTTTTGGATATAAAAAGAGGGAAAGGGAACCGGATTCTATGGATAAACAGAAATATTAATAAAAATCACCAAGAGTGAATTCTGTTGCACACATAGAAGTTCTGCGGTAGATTGCAAGTTCTGCACAAAATTCTGCGGCCGCAGAATTCTAGGGGCCTTGCTGGACAGGTATGGTCTACCGGAATACATCATAAACAGGATGCGTCTCCTGTATATACAACCGAGAGCCACAGTATCCACCAGTGGCTTACTATCTCCAGAGATCCAAATGGACAGACATACATGACAGGGTGGTCCTCTGTCGCCGACATTGTTTAACTTGGCATGAGAGCCATTACTGAGCAAAATACAAGGGGACCCGGGCATCTCAGGAAAAGTAGTTAGAGGCACTACACATAAACTATTAGGCTATGCAGATGATGTACTATATCACTAAACCACCTAGAACAGTCCTTAAAACAGGTGATGCAGATTATAAAGCAGTTTGGGACCTTCTCTGGATACAGATTAAACAATGATAAATCTGAAATACTGCCACTGAATACCAAATGCATGACACATGCCCCCAACTCTTAATTACATGCCCTGTTAAATCTGATTGACAGGAGCTAAGCACATGATATAGTAGGGGTTGTGGAGTAGGAGGGGCATAAGGGGGAAGAAGCCCGCCCTCAGCACGACAAGTGTTTTTATTCATTTTTTCTTTTTTTTTCCTTTTTTAAAGAATAGTATCTGAGGATCAGTGGCAGGATTTTTAGGACAGTAAATTAATAAAAAGGGAACTAGGAGAGCTTCAGTAACAGATAGGTACTGGAACAGCAGTATAAGTGTAGTATAATGTGGGGAGTGGTGCAATGCAGTGGCTGCGGGGCAGCCATATTCAGGCAGACCTTCTGGATGCCGAGGTGCTGCCCTATCTGCATGCATCTCTCTGGACTGCAGGATGAGGTAGCCAGACTCAGAGCGGAAGTAAACTGTGTCAGGAGTACCATCACCCCTATCCAGAGACCACCCAGTGCAACACCGCTGCCGCAAACGATGCCGAGAACGAGGAGCACTTGGATGACAGTGGGCTCAGAAAGGGTTAGGGTGATTAGGCAGAGGCACATCCCAGATCCTATTCCACTCAAGAACTCATATGCCACACTGGCAAATGGGGACAACCAAATAGAGGTACCCAGAGAAGTGGAAGAAAAGGATGTGGAGGTTAGCCAAGGAGGTGACCTCAGTGAGGACAGCAGTGGACCTCAGAGGAGGAGGAAGTGAATCCTGGTGGGGGACTCCATCATAAGAGGGATCCAGCTAGGAACACAGAAGGGGAAGGACAGGGAGGTGAGGTGCCTACCAGGTGCCACAGCATGGAGGGATGGAAGGAAGATCCTGGGGATCGCTGGGAAGGCAAGACGGGAGGGTGAGCTGGATGTCATTAGCCACCTAGGTACTAATGACCTGGCAAATGGGGAGCCAAAGGAAGTTCAGGAAGAGTTTAGGAAATTGGAGATGGGTCTCAAGCAAGTAGCTACTTCTGTCACCTTCTCGGAAGTACTACCTGCGAGGGGCATGGGAAAGCATAGGGGTGCATACACCAGGAACTTTAACTCATGGTTGAAGAACTGTGCTGTGAGGAAGAGTTTGGATTCATTGGTGACTGGGGACCCACCAGGAGGGATAGAGGCTTGTTCAAGCCTGACGGCCTGCATCCATCCTGGAGGGGAATCCAAGCACTCAATGATAAGTTTAAATTCTACATTGACAAGCATTTAAACTAGCCAAGGGGGGTGGGAGGCTAGCAAGGAGAGTGCCTAATTGCCCACCCCCCACAACTAGCAGTGGAACCAGTGGACCGGAGGAGTGGATATCTCTACAAAGCAGTGTGCAAAAGATGGAGATAAGTGCCCAAGAGGTGGATAGGCAGAAAAGGGGCAATATTCAACAGAAGGGCAGACAGCAAGGAGAACCATGGATAAAGGAGAACCAGGGAAGGGGCTGGAGTAGAACAGCTAAACAGTCTAGGGAGGTCAAATCATGGAAAGCCATGTGTGCAAATGCCAGGAGCATTAGCAACAAGATGGAGGATCTGGAGGCTGTCATGGTGCAGTCAGACCTGGACATTGTGGCCATCACAGAAACCTGGTGTAATGATAACCATGACTGTGAGATGGCCTTACCTGGCTACAACATATTCAGAAGAGACAGGGCAGGTAGGAAGGGAGGAGGAGGAGGAGTGGCAATGTTGTGAAAAATGACATAAGGGCCACAGAGATCCAGGAGGAAAAAAATTGGGGAGAGATACTGTGGGCTAAGCTGGAAAGGAAAATGGGGCCAGCCATCTGCACAGGTGTGGTCTATAGACCACCAGCCCAGGAGGAAGAAACAGATAGGGAGCTGATGCTAGCCATCTAAAGGATGGCAGACAAGGGTGAGGTAGTGCTGGTTGGAGACCTCAATATTCCAGACGTGGACTGGAGCATCCCAGCAGCATCAACTAAGAGCAGATTTATCCTGGACTCCTTTCAGGGTGCCATCCTCAAGCAACTGGTCATGGAACCAACTCGGCAGAAGGCAATACTGGACCTTGTGCTCACAAACAGGGACAGTGTAATTTGGGTAACAGTGGGGGAGCACCTGGGGAACAGTGACCACCAGTCGTTGTGGTTTGAAATCACAGAAGGAGCAGAACCAAATCACACAAAAACACGTATCCTGGATTTTAGGGGGACAGACTTTGGGAAAATGGGGAGATGCTTGAAAGAGGCATTAAAGGGAATGGGCCAAGAATCACAGGTTGAGGAACAGTGGGCAGTATTTAAAATGGGGATTACAATATCAACAGAATTATGCATTAAGCAGGTTAGCAAGGGGAAAAGGTAGAGGCGGCCATTATGGTTTTCCAAGGAGGTGGCGGGGAAAGTGAAAGCCAAAAAGATTGCATTCAGGCAATACAAAAAGACACAGGCAGAAGGGGATAGGGAGAAGTACCAGGAGAAGCAAAGGGAGGCAGGGAGGTCAGTAAGGGAAGCCAAATTTCAGACAGAAGAACACATTGCAAAATCAGTGGGCAGAGGGGACAAAACCTTTTACAGGTACATAAGTGAAAAAAGAAAGGCAAAGGTAGGGATAGTGAGACTGAAGGGGGAGGATGGGGGCCGCGTGGAGGATGACAACAGTAAAGCTGATATATTGGACAGGTATTTCTGCTCAGTCTTTACTGAGGAAGAGGAGGGTAATGAGTCTGAAGGGAGTACAAGGGGTGAGAATGGTGCAGAAATGGACACAAGTCCCTTTACACGAAAAAGGGTCCTGAAGGAACTGGAAGTAATAAGAGTTGATAAAGCAATGGGGCCAGATGGGGTGCACCCCAGGGTCCTTAAAGAACTAAGAGAGGTGGTGGCTGAACCTCTGGCAATCCTGTTTAGCAAATCACTGGAAACAGGGGAGATACCCAAAGACTAGAGGACAGCAGATGTAGTCTCCTTATACAAAAGTGGGAACAAAGAGGAAGTGGGGAACTACAAACCAGTCAGCCTCACCTTGGTAGTGGGGAAGATCATGGAAGCACTACTAAAGGAGAGATTGGTGGAACATCTGGTTGTCAATGGACTACAGGACCCAAGGCAGCATGGTTTCACCAGGGGGAGGTCATGTCAGACCAACCCCATTGAATTTTTTGACTGGGTGACTAGGGAGGTGGATCAGGGGAGGGCAGTGGACATGGCCTATCTGGACTTCAGCAAGGCCTTTGACACTATGCCACATAGAAGACTATTACACAAACTGGGGAATATTTGTGTGGGCAGGACAGTAGTGCAGTGGGTAGCTAACTGGTTGGGCGACAGGACACAGAGGGTGGTGGTAAATGGCTGTCACTCCACAGAGGGAACAGTGACCAGTGGGGTACCACAGGGATCAGTGCCGGGACCGGTCCTATTCAACATCTTCATCAGTGACATTGCGCAGGACCTAGAAGGCAGAATCTCCCTGTTTGCTGATGACACAAAGCTCTATAACAGAGCAGACACACCAGAGGGTGTAGACAGAATAAGAAGGGACCTGTAGAAACTTGAAGAATGGTCAGGGGTTTGGCAACTGAAGTTCAATGCAAAGAAGTGCAAGATAATGCACATGGGGCACAAAAACCCTGGCGCAATATATCAGTTGGGGGGTGAGGATATAGCATGCACCAAGCAGGAAAGGGATCGTGGGGTTATCATCTCTGATGACCTCAAGGTAGGGAAACAGTGTGACAAGGCAGCAAGTAAAGCAAATAGGATGCTGGGATGCATAGGCAGGGGCATCACCAGCAGGAAAAGGGAGGTCATAATTCCACTATACAAGACACTAGTGAGGCCCCACCTGGAGTACAGTGTACAATTCTGGAGACCTTACTTACGTAAGGACATAGACAGGATAGAGAAGGTTCAGAGGAGGGCAACAAAGATGGTACATGGATTGCATCACAAGTCCTATGAGGACAGGTTGAAGGAACTGAATATGTACCTTGGAGGAGAGGAGGAGGGGGATATGATAGAGACATACAAGTATCTTACAGGGAGGAACAGGGTGCAGGAATACACTATTTTTAAGCGAAAAATATGTTCCAGGACTAGAGGGCATGGGATGAAGCTGGAGGGAGGATGGTTCAGAGGAAACGTGAGGAAGAATTTCTTCACAGAACGGGTGGTGGACAAGTGGAACACCTTGCCAGAAGAAGTGGTGGGGGCTGAAACAATCACAGGATTTAAGAATGCATGGGATAGACATAAAGGAATTCTGGAGGTCAGGGTTAAGGGGCAACAGACTTCTAGGAAAACAAAGTAAACTTACAAGCTCAAATGGGCAGACTGGGTGGGCCGTAGGCCCTTATCTGCTGACACTGTCTATGTATCTATGTATCTACATCACATAATTAACTGGGGGATACAGTGGAGGCCAGAGGGAGTGAAATACTTGGGGATAACCATACACACAACTGCCATTGCAACAGTCCAGAACATTATGAAGCAGATAACCATGGAAATCAATGATGATCTCAGTTGGAGAAACAACCTTTCATTGTCCACAGGACATAGAATCTCATCTGTCGAGATGAATGTCTGCCCTAGAATTTTATTCACAATTGCAATGCTGCACACTGACACATCTCTCAAATGGCTGAAAACATTCAATGACCGGTCTCGGAATTTATCTGGTTGCACCAAAAACCCAGAAGATCTCTGTAAAGACTAGCTAGACTAATGGCAGATGGGGGATTCTGACTCAAGGTGTCAGATATCACCCTCTATTACTGGGCTACACAACTCAGAAATGCGTCCTTCTGGCTGAGCAGTGAAGAGAACCAAGAGATACCACGACATACCCCAGAATGGCTAGCTATGGAACGCAGTCTGTGTGAAGAGGCTGAAACATTACTGCCTGCTCTCATTTATGGACCTCCCCCACATTCAGTGAACCACCTACCAGTGAAGGACACACAAAACATATTAATGAAAGTACCTAAAAAAAACTACAACTGCACTCATTAAGTTGGTGGAACAACCATTATGGGGCAATGAAAATGTCCTAATAGCATGCTTGCGAGTCAGCTGAAAATCCTGGGAAAGAGCTGGATTGAAAGCAGAACAAAACACTGTAAACCAGCAAGGATTTATCTCCTTCCCAACGCTGCAGCACAGATATGCCCTAAAACCCACGGACGCATACAAATATGTTCAATTAAAGCTTGCCTGAAGGAGACCCTCCAAAGGAGGAGAGCCATCTGTGGACGCTTAAATCTTCTTCCCCCAGCCAGCTCAAGTGTGACCTTCTGTCTGTTCCCGGACCTGGGTTGCCAGTGTAGCACAAGGTAAGGTACCCAACGTCTCAGCCTTTCGTGCCACTGGGCTGGCTAAGAAATACAATTTTAACTAAAACACCATAAAACACTAACAAAAATAGTTAAAATAGCGTGGTATGTATGTATAAAATACATAATGGGTTGCAGTCTCTACCCAAGTGGTAAGGCCTAAAGTGTGGCTTTACCACTCATAGGTTACGGGTCTTACCACTCACTTGTGGAGATAAATGCATTATTCCTCTGCAACCCATTACAGTATATATTCTACACCAGTGGTAAATAAATTGGGTAAATGAACCGTTCTATTTTTCAAACACTTTGGACAAAAATTTATTTTCACTCTGAACTGATTACTTCCACTTGTTATTTCACAGTCATTGTATATGCTCAGTGCTGTATCACTCATGAGTTATTTAATCTCCCTCACATTTGACTACATATCATATCAAAAAGGCAACCATGTGCTGTCTTACCACATACCGTGCCATATACACTCCAAAGAAATGCAGCACTGTCCTACAAAACTAGCCCAGTCATTTTCCTCCAAGATGTTTCTTTTATTAGCAAAGCAGTCAAGATCATCAGTAGTTTCATTTATCACCTGTACACAAGCTTTAGCACCTTTCTGGGATTCTGCCTTCCCTGGAATGCTGCTCAAACCCATTTTCCCAAGTAACCAAAAGGCCAGAAAAAAAAACAAAAAAAAAAACACTGCTAACATTTTACTTAAATTCAAAAGTAACTAGAAAAACAAAAGTATACATGCTCAGCTCAATAAAATATACTCTGGTGTGTCATCCTAATACCTTAGATAAACTCACTTTCAAGCCAGCCCTGTGGCGCCAGCGATAAGGGTTTGCCTGGCACGCTGGTGCCCTGGGTTCGTGCCCGAGCCCGGGATGACTGGAGTGGAGGCCGGCGGGGTGGGCTAGGAGCATCCAAGGAAAGCTCTCTTCCCCCGAGGGGGTCGAAGCTAGCACACCACTGAGTGGCTCCCAGTGGCCAGCTATGGTGACACACTTTGCGGTGTGGGGGACCACACACCGCCTGTGCATTCAGCCAGGACATAGCAGACGTGCCACTCAGGTGAGCAAGGAAAAAACTTGAAAAAAATGGCCGCCTGGCTGTTCAGATGATGGTGGCCCACCCTCACATTCGCCGTGATAGCCTGGAGTCATTGCTGCACCCTCACTGCCTCCCAGTGAGGACTGGATAATGCCTTGAGGCAAGTCTCCCCTCCCAGTCGTGACCCAACGAAGGGATACATCAGGTCAACTGGGAGCAGTATGATGAGGGGCAGTGTATGGAAATGGGAGGAACTCTGCAGTGGGGTGAGGGGCTTGGACACCAGAAGGAGTGGTCAGCCAGGATGGCCGTGGGGGCAAAAACAGATCATACAAAAAAAAACTCACTTTCTTTTTAAGGTCAGGAACAAAGATGCTAGCATGATAGATAAATTATCCCTCACCATTTTTAGATCTGACTCATACACCTTCTCACAGAAGAAAAGCATTCACAATTGGTGCAGTGCAACACTATCTTTGCCTTGTAATTTGCTGACTTGACTGCAATTGCTCTGTAATATTACCCCTCCAGCCCAGAATGGAAAACATCTCGGAAATTCATTGAGCAATCTATAAGTATCCTCTTCTCTGCTCTTTCAGAAATGGTGCCAGCAGCGTCTTCTGAAAGCCTTGAGGGTTTAGATACTCAGTGCCCCTGAGAAACCCTCCAGATCCTGACTTGCTGTTTTGATACTATAAATAGGACTACAGCTGTCAAAAGAGTTGGTGCTTTTTCAGAACAGAGTTTGGGTAGAAGCAGAGGCACCAGCATAATTAGCATGCTGGCGTTGGATAAAAACTCAACTGCAAGATATGAGCCTGCAAGTCTGCCTGACTCCCATTATTTGGGGCACTTAACATTGTTACCAAAATTGTTTATACCCGTAAGAGATATATATCTGGCCACTATATTATGACCTGAGGGGTCAGAATTACCTAATAATGAACTTTAGAGATATGTGTATGGGACAAACTACTCTGCACTGCAATATACTAATATGCTTAACCAAACTGAACTGTTGCTAGATGTATCAACCCGCACCCCCCCCCGTGAAATAACACTGCAATAATAATAGTATTCTCCTGTGATAACTTAATGCTTTATATGGTTAACTTTTTTTTAATATGCATGTCTGCCAGAACGTGCTATACTGGTTTTCTAAGAAAATTAGTAATCAGTTAAAATAAAAGCAGCTGTAATTTTTTTGTTTTTCCACCTGCATTGCCGTTGACCTCTTTGTTCTTACTTTTCATCAACTGCTCAGAGACAGTCTCCACTCAAGATACTAATCTTGAATGAAAGCTGTCTGACAATGTGTTTTATGTATACTGCACTTTTCACATAATAACCTGTAACACCTAAAGCTAAAAGTTCTTATGTACTATATTCTGGCAGATTTTGAATGATGTAGGACGTAAATCGTCCTCCTCATTACCATCCAAAATCATCTCTGGAGATATTACCTGCACAAATAAACATGACATCCTAGAAGCCATCAGCAATCACTTTGCAACTGCTGGTCTAGCCTTTGATACCTCCCCAATAGGCAAACTGCTGAACCAGCAAACCAGCAACATCATGCCTTGGACCCCTTCCAATACCTCCACCTGCTCGACCAAATTTAGGTTCACTCCTGCCTCACTCAAGCAAGCTGAAGACCTCCTAATCCACTTAGATATTAAAAAAATGCAGGGGCTGACCAAATTGCCCCCCCCTTTTTTTCTAAAATTAGGCTACTATCATCTAGCCCCGCCAATCACTCACCTCTTCAATATGTCTCTCCTTGACAGGGCACTCCTTCCGGTGTGGAAAACAGACCATGTCATCCCTCTGCTCAAATCTGGTGAACCAAGTGACTTTAACAACTACAGACCCATCTCTCTTCTTCCTAGTCTGTCCCAATGTCTTGAAAAGCTGGTAAACTGTCAACTAAGGGAATTTTTGGAGAATCATAACCTACTAAACCCTCTACACAGTCAGGCTTTAGGCCAAGTCACAGCACGGTCTCTGCATTAGCCAAGGTTACTAATGATTGGAAAATGGCACTTGACACAAGGAATCATGTCACTACGCGATTCCTTGACTTAAGAAAAGCGTTCGATACTGTGGATCATGATCTGCTACTGACCCTACTGCAAAACATTGGGCTGGATAATGCCCTTAAATGGTTTTCATGCTACCTAGTCGGAAGGCAGCTACAGGTGAAGGCGCAGGGTGACCGTTCCCCCTGCAAAATCCTTCCGAGAGGGGTACCTCAAGGTTCAATTTTGGGGCCTCTATTATTCGCAACATACATAAACAATATTGAGCACAATATTACATCTGTCAGTATTCACCTATTTGCAGATGACACTGTGCTTTATGTCTCTCGTCCTACCACTGAATCTTCTTATAGGGATCTACAGTAAGAATGTAATATCCTACAGCAAAATCTACTACATCTGACATGTCTACTCAATGCCAAAAAAACAAAAATCATGACCGTCTATCAACTAATGCATCTTCCAGATCACATCAGCCTGTCAATATGCATATAGTATCTATGCTGGGTGAAACCCTGGAAAGAGTGGACAAATTTAAGTATCTAGGCTTTTGGTTGGACTGTAAGCTCCCTTGTATTTCCCCATGTTGAAGAACTCTCCAAAAAGATAAAACAAAGGCTGGGATTATTCTTCTTCCACATCAAACGCTTGCTTACCTACAAAGCAAAATTACAATTAGTCAAAACAACATTCCTTCCACTAACTGACTATGCTGACTTTCTTTACAGTCATTGCCACAACATGGTTCTTACTAAGCTGGACATCCTGTACCACAGAAATTTGTGACCGACTCTCCATTTAAAACCCACCACTGTTCACTTCACAGCCAACTAGGCTGGACTTCCTTATCCACCAGAGGATGGCGTAATGCCTCCATCTGGACCTTCAAAGCCCTCACCAGTAAACTCCCTCTTTACATATCCAGCCTCTTTAAATCAACACCTTGCACATACTCACTTAGGAAATATGACTGCATCTTGCTTGATACTCCCCCGGGTAAAATCTTGCTTTGGCACCAAATCCATTAGCCACACCTTACCAACTTTGTGGAATTCCGTCCAAAATACCCTAAAATTTATTTTATTTTTATTTCAACTTTTGTTTACCGGGTAAATGTCATGAGCCAAGGCCCTTTTTCAGACACGCCCCAGGACAAGATGTCCAGGTATTGCAATTACAATAATAGATACAAATGCAAAATTTCAACAAATACAAATACAATATTACAAACAGTTCATAACACTACATTACAAGTCGTCAACATATCACGAAACTACATATATTATAAATTAAAACATTCACAATGCACTTTACTCATATAGTATTGTTTTAACCTAGACTTAAAAAACGCATGACTAATGTCTTCAAAAAAGGTTGGTGAGAGGCCATTCCAATATTTTGCTGCCATAAATGAAAAAGAACTCGCTCCCATTTTGGTCTTCCTTTTTGGGATAACTGACTTAATAGTTGTGGCTGATCTCAAGAATCTATCTAACTCCTTAAATCGATAAAGCAGATATAAAGGGGATTTAAACTTTTGTCTCATAACATTATCAGAGAGACTATTTAAATTATACTCCATATTAAATTTTGGTGGGAGCCAATCAAGTAATTGATATAATAAGCAATGATGAGTCTGATATGGTACTTTAAGTACAAACCTACATATACTATGAAAAGTAGTAGTTAATAATGATAGATCTGCTTTTGTAATATTAGAGAAAAGAAATTAATCATAATACATGGTTGGCAACAATACACTTCTAGCAATACCTGTACGAGCCTCCAACGTCAAACAATTTAAAGATCTAAAGAGTACACCTAATTTCTGATTAACCTTTTTACAGGATTGTTTAATATGTATCGAATAAGTCAAGTTTGAGTCTCATACTGTACCCAGATATCTGAACTGATTCACTTTTTCCAGTAGGTCACTATTTAAATCAGATATAGATAACAATGGATTATTTACCAATTTAGGCTTTGAGCCAAAAAGCATACTTTTGGTTTTTATTGTATTTAGCAATAAATGTTGACCTTTCAACCAAATACTTAATTTATAGAAATCATCACTCAAATGTTGATTTGAATTTTCAATAGAAGCAAAACTTTTATACAAAATGATATCATCAGCATATATCAGTGTATTTATATTATGAAAAAGTGCTGGTAATTCACCTACGAACAGTGAGAATAAAAGGGGCCCCAGGATAGATCCCTGGGGAACAAAAATAGACCTGCTTTGTTAGTCTATCCTCCTTTAAATCTTTTCTGAAATCTCTGCTGACGGAAAACTGACAGTGCTAAGCCTAGTATTGCCCCCCCCTTTGAAATTTTCTATGGTACTTACCACTATATTTGCCCCAGCTCACCCTGCTCCCCTTTTTACACATGTCTGTCTCTGCCCTGCTACTCTCTGTGCACCTCTCCCTTACACCTTTATTCCCCTCATCCTATTTATTTTCTACTATGCCGTACCTCACCTTATGGATCATGCTCTACCATCCCCCGTACCTCCTCCCATTCCAATCGTATTATGCAGTTAGCTGCTTGCACCTATGTAGATATGTAAAATCTGAGTAATTCGACTGTACCTTGTTATGTATCACCCATTGTATTGTATGAACTACAGTATAACCTCAGTTATCCGAACCGACAGGGAAACATCAGCTTGGTCCAATAAATCGCGAGGTTCAGATAACCGAGGTTGCAGTATTTTCAATAGAAACAAAAAATCAGAATGCAGCTGGAAATAGTAAGCACACTCCATGAGTTATTTAATGCACCACAGTCCTCAAACACATCAAACTGTACCTTGCTGTACTTTAATAAACTTTAATGTACTGTACAAATCTGAAAACGGACTGTCATTAAAAATAAAAATTTAATTCTACAGTTCTGTATTCCATTTTATCTAAAAAAAAAAAAAAAAATAGCTCTTTGCTTCGAGCTCTCATTTTGCTTTAGTATTGCTTTTTGTCTAAGCTGTCGCAAAAGCAAGGTATGCAGGTAGTCACTACCTGCTTGACTTTCCAGCCACAAAATGCAAGTGTCAAAAGCTTCTGCGGCCTCACCTGCTGTTGGTAAAGTAACCACCGAATCACAATCCCCATCACTGTCTGCCTGATTCCCAGTCTCACTCTCATTTTCTTCAGTGGCAACAGCAAGAATGTCACTGTCTGACAAGTCACCATACCCCTCATCATGCTCATCAGACTCCAGCCACTCCGTGAGTTGTTCCTCCCCAAGGTCAAGGGTAGTCGCAAGCGCCTTGAAGTCCGTAGTTGCTTCTTCTTGTTGGTGAACCGAAACAGGGTTAATGGCAGGTGTTAAAACTTGTGATCTTAGCCAGCATTTCTCAATTGTGTCAGTGAGCATGGCAGACCATGCCTCCCAAGGAGATAACAGGCAACATTAACAGTTACTTTTTTGATGATTTCTGTAAGGCTGATTTCAACATTTTCCTCCACTTGTATCTGGCTAAGTAATTTACCTCAGTAGATTCTCTTCAGTGTTGCAAGCACACCCTGGTCCATCGGCTGCAATTTAGCAATAGTATTTGGTGGCAGAAAGACACAATGAAATAACTCATCAGCTGTTTTTAACGTGTCGGCATTGGGGTGTGCGCCAGCAATATTGATCAGTAGGATGGCCTTCAATGGGAGTCCTTGTGTACGAAGGTGCACCTTGACAGCAGGTACAAAATCCTGGAAAAAATAGGACTTAAACAGGATGGCAGACATCCATGCACTGCTTTGCGCTCTGTATAACACTGGCAGATTGTCAAGATTTATGTGTCTAAAACAATGTGGTTGCATAGATTTCCCAATCACCATCAGTTTAAGTTTGTGGGTGCCAGTGGCATTAGAGCAGCCAAGAATACTCAAGTCTGTCTTTTACTTTTTTTAAAGCCTGGAGCACACTTTTCAGAGGTGCTGGCAAGTGTTTTTTCAGGGAGCATTTTCCAAAGAAACCCTGTCTCATCCGCATTGTAAACATCTTCAGGGGATAACCCCTCCGCTGCCATTAACATGCACAGTCTGTCCCAGAATGGAGCAATAGATGTGTCGCTCGTTGACAGCAGTTCTCCAGCAACAGACAACTGTCTTATACCATGTCAAGCCTTGAAACGCTGAAGCCAGCCTTCACTAGCTTAAAGTAGCCATCCATGCTGTTAATGTCTCAATGGAATTGTGGAGCCTTGTGCTTTATTACTAGGCCAGAGATAGGAGTCCCACAAACCCGATTCTGCACAAACCCACAGGTACAGTGCACGATCAAGCTGCTCATCGTGGCACTTTCTCATTGTCTTTCTGTTATCGATACCCTGTGATTGCTCCACGGATGCAGCATACTCTCGCAGCTTCACTTTAGCCTTGCTGATGTCGGACACAGTTGACTTGCAAGTCCGAACATCCTTGCTACCTCAACAGCTTTCTGTCCCTGCTTGAGACAGTCCAGGATCCTCATCTTCTGGCCGATATCTAGGACGCAACGCTTGCGTTTTCCGCTCCTCTCAGCCACTGTTTGTCAGGAAAGACCAAACTGACATAATGTGCTGTGAGTGACAGCTGCTTAAGTAAGGTACTTAAGTGATTAAGTGCTTAAGTGCGTAAGTGATTACAGGTACAGACTTAATTGAATGACTACACTGAATGCACAGAATGCGTCCACTAATGGACTCAATTTAAATGGTTCTTTTTTTTCTAAAGAGCTAAACATACTGTGAAATCGGGAGACATACCCGAAGATCGGTTAATCCTGAGGTTCATATGAACGAGGTCCGGATAATCAAGGTTATACTGCATTGTATAAATCTGTAGTGTTTTCTGTATATTATGTGTGTCCCTCCAGGACCACCTTGCAAATGAGTATCTCAATGGTGTGTTTCCTGGTAAAAAATAAATTGAAATGAAATTGAAAAATATCGTTACCTGTGACCTCTATTTGTATATATTTTACAGTATGTTAGTACCTGACTCTGAATCCTTTGAAAATAGGCACCTGCCTTAAAGGTTTTCTGTAAAATAAAAACGAAACAAATTCAACACCCACAGCTGCAAACCACAATGCTCCTCCCCCCACCCACAACCATCTCCACCACACCCTCGAAGATGGGCCAACTGGCCACAGGAGAAACCATAAACAATGTTCATGTGGAGATACATGGAGGTGCACAGATCAGGACTGGTAATGTGGGAACCTGTCAGTCAATTTCATTTGCCAGTTGCACCGTGTGTTTTTCTCCTCTAAGACCCCCCGATCTCAGATAAATGGACCCCCTTGCCAACCCCAGCATCTTAGGGGGGACCAACCTTCTGTGGTCACCAATAATGTCAAGCTTGTTCATTTATTCCTGAGAGGAGGCATTCAAGAAGCTGAGTGGACAAAATCCTCCCTCCAAGTCTGAGCACACTGCAACATCTCCAGTCTGGGACAAAGGAGTTGGGCCCAGGACACAAATCTACAGTGGACTCTATCCTAATCTTCCACTTTACCAAAGAAAAGTGTAACCACATTAAGATACTGCATAACAGTACTTCCCCTTACCACACTATCCTCTAGGTACCACATTAGCTGAAGTGTTATCTTATTGTACTTACTAAGCCACTGCAGGTCTCCCATGTGCTATCTGCAGATCTACCAGCCAGGCAATCATTTCTAAAAATAAAATGGGGGTCTGGGCCAGGGGTGCAGGAGCATTATTGCATTGGGCTGCCACTAGCAGAAGCAGGGTTTGTGTTTGAACCACAGAATCCCATGTTGAGGCCAGTGGGGGGAAACACATGTTGTGGAGGCAAAGCACTCCATGCACGAGGACAGAGGAAGGATGTGGACTGCCCGACATTCGTGCACCCCTGCTGCACAATCAAGGTGCAGCAATAGTGTTGGCTTGGAATGCCATCACTCGTGCTCAGAACAAAAGAAAGGGTGCAGCTGTGGTGACATTGATTGGTAGGGTGGGGGACAGGGAAGAAAATAATCAATTTTGCAAGTTTGGATATGTTCCCACTTTATTCCTTGGGACTATGGATGGCACTTATTATTTTAGTTTTAACAATATGTTATTGCACTAATTTGTCTCATTTATTTTGTTTTTTAGGTTTGCTTGCACGCATGTGCAAGAAACATAGAGCCATGATCCGAAAATGCAGTGCCGTACAGTTGAAAGGGAGAGCTACGCATCAGTGAGCAGCGATAAGATATCGCCTGCTCATGCGCGCCCCCCCACACACATGCATGCACACTGTGTGCTTGTGCTTCCTCCCCCATGCACACACTGTATATCCAATGGGAGTGCCCAATCCCCTGTCGGCTGTGCTGCACTCCCCCCCCCAAAGAGTTCCAGATGCCACGCTGGGTGCCCACCCCAGCGTGGCAACACTTCGTATAGCCAATGGGGGTGCCTAATCCCCCGTTGGCTTTACTGCCTCCTCCCCCCCCAAGACTACAGGGTGCCATGCTGGGAGCCCACCACAGTGTGGCAACAGATCATGGCAGTATGGCCAACAGGAGTGCCCAATCCCCATTGGCTCCACGGACCCCCACCCAAACAGCCTTCCTTGTGTCACACTGGGAGCCCACCCCAGCATGGCAAACGTCCCTTGTCATCTAAGTTTAATTTTTTTTTTTTTTAAACCTGAAAGAAAAAAACCTTCCCTCGCTGAGTGACCTGACCCAATCTCCCCCCACCCTCTGTGCACCCTACCTCCCCACACCCCACCTCACCCCATACTTACCTCCGGAGCTTGGCGCCACAATCTTCGGTGAACCGGGAACATGTCTGCACTCTTCAAAGCCGACCACGAACTGAGGAAATGCTGGTAAGCTGTATAATGCAATAAATAGCATTTTTTTTTTCAACTTTAATGCATATCTCAGGCATTTTTTTGGAATATTAGCATCAAATTTTCAACATGGGGTTTTCGAGACCCCGTCTCATGAATTCTCTCACTGTCATGGTGTTAATCAGGCCCGAAGGGTGATTTTTGCAGTCACTGCCAAAATCACCTTTCGGGACCGATTAATGAAACAACAGTGTCACAGTTTGTGAGGTAGGCCCCCAAAAACCCTATGTTGAAAATTTGGTGAAAAAATTCCCAAAAATTAATGTTTTATGAGCATGCGTTGTGCTATTCCTACGCACGCTCATAGGTTCGTGAATTTTCAATATGTTCACTCCAGATTTTCAACACTGCCATTTTATCATACCTCCTTATGAGCAGTACAGCTGTCATTTCTCACATCTCACCCAAAATGTGTTTCCGCGCATGTAGTGCACAATGGCACAGTCGGTGTGCGAAATCAATGTTCGGGACAGAGTAAGAAAATTACAGTAACACTGTTCATGAGCAGAGGTGTTAAAATGGCTATGTTAAATATTTGGTGAAAAAATTCCCAAAAATGACTGTTTTACGAGCATGCATTGCACTGTTCCTATGCACGCTCGTAAGTTGGATAATTTTCAATATTTTCACTCCAGATTTTCAACATTGCCATTTTACCACTCCTCCTTATGAGCAGTACAGCTGTCATTTTTCACATCTCGCCCAAAACGATGTTCCGCTCATGTAGCGCACAATGGCACAGTCGGTGTGCAAAATCAATGTTCGGGACAGATTAAAAAAATCACAGTGACACTGTTCATGAGCAGAGGTGTTAAAATGGCTATGTTAAAAATTTGGTGAAAAAAGTCCATAAAATGACTGTGTTACGAGCGATCATTGCACAGTTTCCATGCAGCCTCTTAACTTCATGGATTTCTAATATTTTCAGTTCAGATTTTCACCACTGGCATTTTTCCACACTTCCTTAAGAACAGTACTGCTGTCATTTTTCACACCATTGCCGAAATGTGTTTTCGCACTTCCAGCGCAGAAATGCATGGTCGCTGTGGGAAAATCACTGTTCGGGATAGATCAAGAAAATCACAGTGACACTGTTCATGAGCGGAGGTTCCAAAATCCCTGTGTTGACAATCTGCTGTAAAAAATCCCCAAACTAATTGCATTAGGGGTGTGCGTTGCGCATTTTCTGCGCACACTCGTGACTTCACCAGTTTTTTTTTATATTTTCACTGCAGAATTTCAACATTGCCATTTTTTGTACCTCCCCATGAACAGTACAGCTGTCATTTTTCACATCCTGTTCGAAATGTGTTTTCGCTCTTGTGGTGCCAAATTTCTTAGTCGCTGTGCGAAATCAGCTTTCGGCTAACAAACTGATATTGCCACTCTTCATAAGGTGGGGTTACAAAAAAAACCATGTTGAAAATTTGGAGTGAAAATGCCAACGAACGCTTGAGGCATTAGGGTTTCTGACCATAACGCCCCATCCTGTACAGATTGACAGGCATCAGGGGTGTGACTTGACATTCTCACCTGTAATGCTCATACCATTCCACACCCTTCAGCCAGTGAGAGGCATCGAGGTGCGCCTTGGACTCTTCGGCCCCAAAGTTCACCCCATTCTCCTATACAGGACCCATCTCACCATATTTCCTGATGGAATGGGGTGAACATAAGGGCCAAAGACCCCAAGGCACACCATGACACTTGTCAGTGTCTGCAGAGTAGGGTGTGGTGAAATGGCGTGGCCGTTATGCCTGATGACCCAAAGGCACACCCTAATGCCTGTCATTCTCTGCAGGGTGGTGGTGGGGTTGGCTTCAGTTCTATACTTCACTGCCATTCCTATTATGCAGCTCTACCAATGTCAATGCCAGCAAGCAAACATTTGGCACTGACAAATCTTGTTCTATATTTTATCTTGTACCCTTCCATTGTTTATATTATTGACCTAACAGTCTGTATTGTCCTTTCATTCATGACTGCATTTATTGCATTTTGTTCTCTTTCTTTTTCTGCATTGTACAGAGGAAAATGATTATCAGAGTCACCTGGTGTCTCAAAAGGAAAGACTAAGAAGTGTCTGAAACTACAGCTTCCAAGGAAAATAGACAGCTTTCAGGTATTTCTTAAATATTTATATACTAAAAACAAAGTTCAGCTTTTGGGATTAACAATATTTGTTTACCATATTCTATCTATCTATATTATATTCATGGCAAAAAACTCTGTTTAATGCATCAGTTAGGGTTGGGGTCCACAGCGACAAAAGTGAGGAAATTCGATGTTAGGGTTCCCACCCCCCTTGCATGCCACCCCCACCAACAGGCATCGGTGTGTGTGTGTTGGGGTCATCGGTCCTAACTCTCACCCCATCCCATGTGCAAACAAGCTGAGGTGGTGCAGTATAGGAGAATGGGGTGAGAGTTAGGACCGACGACCCCAACGCACACCCCAGTGCCTGCTGGTGGTGGTGGGGTGCAAGGTGGTGGGAACCCTAATATCGAATTTCCTCACTTTTGTCATTGTGGACCAACCCTAATTGATGCACTAAACCAAGTTTTTTTGCCATGAATTTCCCTTCTTTTTGAGAATGTGCACTATAAATAGTGAAGTAACGGCAACGCAAGCGCAAACGCTAACACACATGGTGACGTAAACGATAACGCAAACGGTAATACAAACACAAGAGCAAATGTTAATGAAAACAGAAATGCAAGCGCATATGGAAACGCAAACAGTAACACACACAGGCACAGTAACATAATTGGAAACACAGACAGTTATGGTAACAGCAACGATGACTCCAAAAGAAACACAAACAGAAACACAAATGCAAATGGAAGCGCATAAGCAAACACAAATGGAAATGCAAACAGTGATGCAAAAGGAAATGCAAACAAAAACAGTAATGGAAATGCAAATGTTAACAGTTACACAAACGTAAATAAAAATGCAAAGGGTAATGCACAAGGTGACATAGACGGGAATGGTAACACAAATGGAAATGCAAACGTGTACAGAAATGCAAATGGTAATGCGCATGGTCACAGTACCACAATAGGAAATGGAAATGCTAATGGTAACAGCAATGATGACGCCAAAGGAAGCGTGTACGCAAATGCAAATGGTAATGCACACAGTGACGCAAAACAAAATGTAAACAAAACCAGTGATGGAAACACAAATGTTAACAGTAACACAAATGCAAGCGCAAATGAAAACGCAAAGGGTAACGCACACAGTGGCATAGAAGGTAACGGTAACACAAACGGAAACGCAAGCGTTTACACCGCAATGTTAGTCTATGGGAAAAAGCATCAACTTTGGAGCACCATAACTTTCCATCCATGCATAATTTTGTCACCAAACCACCAAAAGGCACATCTGTGGGATGTTTGTTTTCTTCCCGCCAAATTTCAGCCCAAAAGACCACACCGTTGTTTTGCAGCAGGGTGGCAAAGAATTCCTGTTATTTTGGGCACAGTGTCACAAAATAGTGTCACAAATCACGACACTTTCGCAAATGAACTCACGAAAGTGTCGTGAGTGCGACTCTACTTTTTACAAAAATTTCAAAAACCATCCTCAGGGTCCGACTAGGTGAACACAAAAAGAACTGTGTCCCTAGAGGGTCCCAAATTTAAATGGCAAGATTTTCTGTGGCCACTAACTGAAAAAAAAATGGCTGACTCACGACACTACAGGGGTCATTTGCAACACTGTTGAACTTTTTGTTAACTTTTCCCATTGACTATAACGGGAAACTTGTTTTTTGAATAACTTTTGAACTGTTTAATATTTTTTCACAAAATCTTCAAAAGGCACATCGGGGACCCTGGCCGCATGCTTCCTGAAGTTTTCAGACCAATCGTGCAAACCGTGCGACCTGTAGGTGCAAGCAAAGAATGCGCAAGAAAGCGTAAATGCACTATGGAATGTCGCTTTATAACTCCGCAATGGTATAACCAACCATTACGAAACTTGGCAGATCCAGAGATCTATGGTACCGCTCTGTGCCTGACAAACTTCAGGCAAATCCGTTGTACGGTGGCAAAGTTATTAAGATGCAAAATTTCACACTTTAACCTTAAATGGGGTACTCAACCCTAATTATAGTGGCACTATTGTGCTACATATATATATATATATATATATATATAGTTAGTTTGTCTTTTTAGTAGTTTCAAAACCTTGAAAGCATTGGTGTTAGTAATGCATTTAGAAATACATTTTTTAATTGTCTTTACAGATAAATCATGCAGGTTCATGTGAGGGCACATTTTTTGGGAGAGGGGGTTCAAATTATTTTAATCATGGGCACAGTACTTGGTAAACACAGCCTGTGTTGAAGTGTATTTTTTCTTTTTAAGTTTGAGAAGTGGAGTTGACTTGCACATGTTAAAAATACCAGCTGCAATTAACAACTTGTTGTAGAAACAAAATGCTGGGTTTTTTTTTCCTACTTACTTTTTTCCTGGCTCCGTTTATACCAGTGAAAAGAAAGACTGGAACAAGTACCAGAGCTGCCACCCCCCTGGACAGGCTATTTATCACTCATTTAAAATAACACAAATGTAGTTTCACATTTTTACCATGAGGGAAGCAAGAAGATGAACCAGCATGGTTAACAAATACATTCATTGACACCTGTGAATGAATGGGGAGGGGTAGTTTTTTTCTAACATTCATGGTGAGTTTATACTCCTTGGAACCTGTTATTCCAGTTTTTTTTTTTTTTATTGCAGCTTGTCCTAGGCAATCTTCCCAGAGTGCAGTTTGCTCTATTGTTTAAAGAGGACAGGGAATTATTTTGAAGTGGTAGATCTTTATAATGTTCCCATTTACAGCTATGATATCCATAAACCTAAATGATCCATATTTAACTGTACCTGAACGAAAAGTGATGTGAAAAGCTGTATTTTGCATTGTTTTCTTTTTATGGGCAGCATTCTGTTACAGTTCTCTTCATGGAACATGTAAAGGACAACAGTGTGATTTAAATGTGCAGTTTAAAGTTCCACACAGACCTTGCTGCTATTTCAAGTCTGAATTAATGGTTACTAGAGTTGTTTATTGAAAACTGCTTTTAATAATAAAACAAATTGTTTTTAGTTTATGACTGGTCAGAATTAATTAGTAACATGTAGTTTAATCATCATTTATATGGAGGCACTGTTCTGATGGTTTAGATTCACTGTGATGATGCCTGACAGTGGTCAGGGAAAACGTTAGTGTTGGTACAGCTTTTACCGCTTATTTTTGGGACTTGGTGCACATGTAATATGCAGTTTTGTATTTAAATAAAATGACTTCATTTTTTCATCAAAGTCCTGTGCTCTCTGATTTTTGTGAGTGCTCCTACCACTTCCTCTGTTACAGCATAATTAATAAGTTTTCATATGCATAATCTTTCCATTCATGTTACTGCTAAACATACTGCAGCTAGCTTGGCTTGAGAAAGGGTGAACATGGTCAGGCCCCCTTAGCAATTGAGATGCATATGCAGCAAATAAATCCAGATGTGTTAACTGCCTGCTGAATAAGGAAGGGTTGCAGGAACCCAGGGAATGATTACTGGGGCTGATGGTCATCAAATGGAAAGAGATTTTGGGGTAATGATATTGGATGACCTAAAGGTGGCTAAACAATGTACCAAAGCTGTGAGGAGAGCCAGTGGAATGCTGTGGTGCATTAATGAGAGGTATTACCAGCAGAAGGAAGGAGGTGGTGATGCCACTATGTAGATCACTCGTGAGGCCTCATTTGGAATATGGTGTCCAGTTCTGAAAGTAGCATTTCTGTCATGCAATTTTAATTATACAATGGTGTGTGAAAATCCTGTAACCTCATTGGTCAAAACATGTCACATGACCGTGGGTACATCCTGCATTTCCAACGGCTGAGGAATTGCATTTATGAAAAACTTAATTAAACACATTTTACATTTATTTTACACATGGGTCCATTGTATGGTAGCAATAAAGCACTCCAGGGTGTGAGTTATTGGGGATTTAACCACTTGTGTGGTTAAGTTACTCGGCCACACCTCATGACACACCACACAAGGCGTGGGCAAACCCTCAATAACCCACACCCTGTTGTGCCTTATTGCTTAAATCACAAATGGGTTCAATGGTTCTATTTAAGATTTCTATCCCTTTCCCCTACTTCTCCCACTGGTTATGCGTAATCTTTTCATTCATATTATTGCTAGACATACTGTAGCTAGCTTGGCTTGAGGAACGGTGAACATGGTCAAGACCCCTTAGCAGTTGAGATGCATATGCAACAAATAAGTCCAGATGTGCTAACTGCCTGCTGAATAAGGAAAGGTTGCAGAAACCCAGGAAATGATTATTGGGGGGTGATGGTCATCAAAATGGAAAGGGATTTTGGGGTAATCATATTGGATGACCTAAAGGTGGCTAAACAATGTACCAAGGCTGTGAGGAAAGCCAGGGGAATGCTGTGGTGCATAGGGAGACATATTACCAGCAGAAGGATGGAGGTGGTGATGTCACTGTGTAGATCACTGGTGAGGTCTCATTTGGAATATGGTGTCCCATTCTGGAAGCCGCATTTCTGTCATGCAACTTTAAATCACAAATGGGTTAACATACTAAAATGCCAGCAGAATACACCAAACAGTCTCTCGAGTCTGCTCAATTTTCAGCACCCGCACTGAGGGACGATTTTGGTGTCCCCCCCTTCCCCTTGGATTATACTGTCCCCAGTCCCACATGTTCCACCTGTATTGGGCCTGGTCAGATTTACCCTCCCCCGTGCCTGTCCCATCCCCTCTTAAACCCATCCACAGTCTCCACCACTACCAGCTCCCTGGGCAGTGCATTCCATGGCTCCACCACCCTTTCAGTGAAATAACATCTCCTCCTCTCCCCTCTGAGCCTGCCCCTTCCAGCTTACACCCGTGACCTCTTGTTGCCCCACCCTCCTTCATTTGGAGCACCATGACTGGACCTCCTTTATTGATCCCTTTCATGTATTAAAGACCTCTATCATGTCCCCCCGTCCCTCCTCTCCTCTAGGGTGTGTAATATGTCGAGCCTCCTGAGCCCCTCCTCATAGGTCGCCTTCCCCAGGCCCCAGATCATTTTAGTTGCTCTTTGACCCTCTCTAGGAGTGCAATGTCCTCTTTAAATGTGGTCTCCAAAACTGTACACAATACTTGAGGTGTGGCCTAACCAAGCAGTTGTACAGTGGAAGGATCACTTCCGCTTTTCTGGAGGTAATCCCTCTGGCGATGCATCCCAGCATCCTATTTGCCCTTGCTGCTGCCCTTCTACAGGTCTCTGAGTTGTTCATTTTGACATCTACCACTACCCCCAGGTCCCTCTCACCCTCCGTGACTTGAATCATGTGTCCTCCCAGGGTATACCCCTGGCCTGGATTTCTAACTCCCAGGTGCAGAACCTTGCACTTCCTTGCATTAACTTTTAGTTTCCATTTTCCCGACCACCTTTCCAGAGCCTCCAGGTCCTCCTGCAAGGCCACCCTCCCCTCCTCCCCATCCACCAATGCACCCAGCTTTGAGTCATCTGCAAAGAGACTCATCTCACTCCTGATCCCCCTCCTGATGTCTGAGATATAGGCGTTGAACAGGAGTGGCCCCAGCACTGATCCCTGGGGAACCCCACTAGTAACCCACCTTGGGGATGTGGCTAATCCTCCAACCACCACTTTCTGAGTACACTCAGAGAGCCAATTTCCTATCTATCTTAACAAATGTCTCCCTACCCCCATTTCCTTCAGCTTAGCCAGCAGGCCACTGTGGGGTACCGAATCAAAAGCCTTGCTAAAGTCCAGAAAGAGTACGTCCACTGGCCTACCCTGGTCCAGGGCCCTCGTCACCCAGTCATAGAACTCAACAAGATTTGTCTGTCATGATCTTCCTGTGATAAAGCCATGCTGTCAATCATCCAAGTACACAGTTTGCTCCAGTAACCCCTCCTAGCCTTTCCTTGACAATACCCTCCATCACCTTGCTGACCACCGATGTCAGGCTAACGGGCCTGTAATTTCCCCGCCTCTTGATCCCCTTGTGAATCGCACAACATGGGCCACCCTCCAGTCTTGGGGCACCCACCCTGTCTTCAAAGAGATGTTGAAAAGCTCTGCTAGAGGGACTGCCAGGACATCCGCCAGTTTTCTCAGCACCCTGGGATGTATCTCATCTGGCCCAGGTGATTTCTCCATCCAAAGGGACTTGAGGGCTTCCCTTACTCTCTCTACCAGGATTTCAGCCTCCATGTCCTCCCCCTTCTCACCCTGCACTGCTGGGCCACCATCTGTCTGTGGTGGCCACTCCCTTTGCCCAGACCCATCAGGGCCCCTACTCTCTCCCGGTTCCACCCCTTGCTCTGGTTTGCCCCGCTCCCTCGCAAGACATAGCCCTCCATCCCCCTGGTAAAAACTGAGGCAAAGTACTCATTTAGGACTTCTGCCTGTTCCCCCGCCGCCTGCGCTCAACATTAGGACTTCTGCCTGTTCCCCCGCCTCCTGTGCTAAGCCTCCTGTGCTGGATTAAATGGTTCTATTTTAGATTTCTGTCCCTTTCCCCTACTTCTCTTACTGGTTAGCCTTATGGAACGCAACCAGAACATATCTTGGCTAGCATGATGAATGCACCTACATAGGCTGCTTCTCAGTCTACAGCACTGTCTTTTTAAAATATGGCGTCATTTTTCCATCCATGTTATTGTTAGACATACTGTAGCTAGCTTGGCTTGAAGAAAGGTGAACGTGGTCAGGACCCCTTAGCAATTGAGATGCATATGCAGCAAATAAGTCCAGATGTGCTAACTTACCCTATAACTGTTAAGTGTCACCGTTTGCATTTTCTTCTTGAAATGGTTACTTTTGCAATTATGTTCATTTTAAAATATTTAATATTCTGACCATGTGGTTACGTCATGGACCATAACTGATCTCCAGCCTTACTCCCCCCCACCCCATGCTCCAACTTGCATAGAAAATAATGCTTGTAGACAAATCGTTATCATTTTGCCACTGTGTTCTGGCGTGTTCTTGTGTGTGTGTGTTTTACTGTTACTGAAGCAAGAAATGTACAGCTGTCATTTTTTACATCCTGTTGAAAATGTGTTTTTGCACCTCTGGTGCCCAATGGCACAGTCACTGTGCAAAATCTCCTTTCAGCTAATGAACTGATAATGTCACTGTTCATGTGGTGGGTCACAAAAAGCACATGCTGAAAACTTGGAGTGAAAATACCAAGAAACACCCAGGGCATTAGGGTTTCTGACCATAACACCCTGCACTGTAGGGACTGACAGGCATCAGGGGTGTGACTTGGGATTGTCAACAGTAATGCTCATGACATTCCATCCCCATCCTGCAGCCAGCGACAGGTATCGAGGTGTGTCTTTGACTCTTCAGCCCCAAAGTTCGCTCCATTCTCTTATACTGTACCCATTTCAGCGTATTTCCTTATGGAATGGGGTGAGTGTAAAGTCTGAAAACCCCAAGGCACACCTCGACTCTTGTCTGTGTCTACAGGGTAGGGTGAGGTGAAATGGCGTGAGTGTTATGGGCAATGACCCAAAGGCACACCCCAGTGTCTGTCCATGTCTGCGGGGTGGGGGTAGGGCTGGCATCACTTCAATATTTCACTGTCATTCCTATTCTGCCTGTCTGTCTGTGTGTGTCTCTCTCTCTATGTAATCATCTATATTTCTATTAATTGCATGTATCACTATTTCTAAAACAAACCTGCACATCACATTTGCCTGCACTCCGAGCACATACTTATGAAACTGTGCATATGTGTACTCCACTCCTGCATAGATCTCATACTTTTCTAATATTCCCATTATCACAAGCACAACTACCATGCCCTCGTCAAAAGCGACCCCCTCTGAAAGTTAATATCACATTTTCTCTAACAGTCCATCATCATTACACCCGACTTCCTAACATCAACACATTGCTTAAATATAAAACTTACATCACCTCGTGGACAAAAACCCTGTTTCTCTTTAAAAATAAATAAATAATAAAAACGTGTAAAAAATCCCAAGGCTGAACATATGCCAGCCATTACTTTTCCATGTACTGCCACCTTCTGTACCATCATGGAGATTTGCATAAGTTTTCCTTGATGCTTTGCTTTAATGGGATATGTGCAATTATGTTTTCTTTAAAATGTGGCTGTCTGGCCAATATCATCCGAGATAACACATACATCAGTGGCATTTGCTCTGGGGTTCCTTTGTAAGCTTCCTATTCCTTCCATTAAAATGAACACCTCCATATATTTTCCTAATAATGTGTATGCCTTCCTTAGAACAGAAACTAAAACAAATCTTACTACTTACAAATCATTGTGTTGTTTCTTCATACCTCCTTAACAATTCCACACAACTTCACTAACTTCATTATGCAGCCGTGGTGGATCTGACCAGAATTTGTAATTTTAATGTTTGGTAACTGCGTAAGTTTTTAGAGAAGACTTGGGAGAATTAGGCAGTTAAGTGATTTGTTCTGCATCACACAGTGTGGAAGTGGAGGTTGGAAGAATCAAACCCAGGTTTGGTGTGCTGTACGTAGCAAGCTTGTTCAAAGCTCATTATACAATGGGCATAGAAATTAAGCACAAATCCTCTAATTTCATTGGCTACCTGGCACTCTTCTCCCGTTGTGAAAGCTGCAATCACCCCATGGGAAGAGGTGCCAGGCAGCCGCTCTCTAAAACCCATCCGACCCCTGAAATTGCCAACCAAAGCTGCCATATTAAACCCCGCTAAACTGCCATGTACCATAGCTGACCGCGATATTCAAACAGACTTGAGTTTTAAAATTTCACTGCTCCACAAACTAAGATGCCAGGCAACCTCTCGAGCCATCACTGTCCGTAAATCACTGAGAGACCCATCTCGGTCCACACGTCCCAACAACTTTCTCACTCGCTTACACACCCACTTCACAAAATAAAAACCACCAGTCGTTAAAAAACCAAAAACAAATGGATACCTCATTCACCTTAACAGACAAAACCCTAGAAACAGCAGACTCCCGAAAATCCAGCACAAGAGAATTCTGCCCGCAATGTGCTCTCCATCACCTTTTCGGCATCTCAACCTCGCGCACAACTCAGCCCCCCAAAACACACTGCAACCAAGAATCATGAAGCAAAAGTGCGCATCCTCAGTAGCAGGGAGGCTCCAGCAATCAGGGAGAATTTTTTTTCAGCGCAACAATAACCTCAGTAAAATTGGATAAAATGGGGAAAAACCTTATTTATTATTTTCATGTGCCCAAAACAGAGGACATTGTATAGTGACTCCAAGAATATGTTACGAGAGTCGAGATGCCAGGATCTACCCAAGCCTGGTGTGTTTTGGCCACTTGGCTGCACCTCGTGGCCAAACACCACCCCAGGGCGTGGGTAAATCCTGGCATCACCAACACCCTCTCATGGTATATTGCTCAATTACTCTAACCTCTAGGCTATACTGAGAGCACTGTTTGTGTAAGTGTTTCGGAATGGGCTGGTAGTGTTACAAACACTATGAGAAACAGGTGAATATGTTTGGCAGTGCTAATTGAGTTAGTGTCAGCAAGCAGTAAGAAAGAGGAACTGTGGGGCCCTGGGATTTAGAATATACAGGTTTTCTTGAAAATGACCGTAGCATAGTCACAGGCTGGGAGTTTTACACACACTATGGGAAAGAGCTGAATGTCCTTTGCAATGTTAACTGAGTTACCTGCAAGTAGCAGTGAGAAGCATAAACTGTGAGGCACTGTTATTTAGAATGCAAGCTTTCTTGAAAAGGACAGTAGCATAGTAATGGGTTGGAAGTTTTACACACACTATTGGAAACAGCTGAATGTCCTTTGCAGTGTTAACTGAGTTACTTGCAAGTAGCAGTGAGAAACAGATTTGTGGAGAAGTTCAATTTAGTATGCAGGCTGGAGTGAGTGAGTGAGTGATGACATCAGCAGAGTAGGTATATTTGTAAGTTATTTTAACTCCAGTGATGTCATTGTAAGTTATTTCACTGCAGTGAAAATAAATGAAGTTATCCCACTCATATTGCTCTCACCCCCACTGTGTGTGTGTGTGTGTGTGTGTGTATATACATATATTATATATGTGTGTGTGTGTGTGTACATATATATATATAGAGAGAGAGAGATACAGGATACTGGGAGGATCATTTTATTTATACCACCACCAGAAACATATTGAAAGAAAACCTGGTTCTATGGTATTTTTTTTTTAACTCTCTTTATGCACCTTATCACCCAGGTGTCCTTCTGGGGTACTCACTCAGCAGAGGCCTCTACTCCCTGCCTGAACCCCCCACTACCAGCTTCCTCCTCCGAACACCCAGGTAGGTCCAGCTGCCCAGATCACCTCCCTGGGCGGCCTTTCTGAAATTAGAGGGGCCTACCTGGGCATCAGGTCGGCCATGGAGTCCCCTGGTGCACTGGGCCGATAACATGGGATGTGAGCCTGCCCCTGGAGTCCCCTTCATCTCTGCGGCATCACAGAGGGTTTCTTTCCTGCGGTGTGTTGTCCCCCTCGGAGTGCATCATGCAACAACGTCTGTGCATAGCTGCCCTGCTGCCATCTGCTGCACTCCGCCCCTTACGCTGGCTGGTGTACCTGCAGTACCTCTGATCTCCATCGGGGGGTCACCAGGACACCGAGCGACCCTGGATCCCTCCCCAGGGAGAGGAGAGGAGAGCTGTCCTCCAGACGTTCCATCCTCTCCCTCCCCTGCCAACCCCCAGCTACCAGAGTCCATCACTGAACCTGGGTCGCCGGTGTGGCATCCAGCGCCTCAACCCTCAGCGCCACCAGGCCGGCTATAGTATTGTTTTATTGATGACATCATCTCTGTTTGGCATGGCACAGAAGAGGAAGCTGTAAAATTTATGGATTATTTGAATTTGAATAATTTTAATTTGAAATTCACAAATGAAGTTGGAAAAAAATAATATAACTTTCTTGGATGTAACTCTCTGTGCCACACTGGACACAGCGGTCTCATCAAGTGGATACAGAAAAGCAAGTGCTGCTAACACTCTGTTGTTCTATAATAGTGCACACTCTGAAGATTTTATTTATTTAAAATTTGATAACCAGAAAAAGGCTCACTGAGCCGAGGCTCATTTCCAAGTGCGACCCAGGTGAAAGGGTAATGGGATTTACAGTAGTCAGAGTAGTTAAGACATCAAAAAAATCAGGATGAATAAGTAGAACATTATATATCCCGGTAAATGTACATATTTGGTGTAGCACAGATTTATAAGGTGCAAAGTGTGACAAGCAGTATTACACAGTATAAACATTTTCGCATTTGCAATAAATTATATACATACGCAAGCTAGTTTACATTAGCAATTACAAATAAAAAGCTAGGGTAGCTGAGTACAACACATAGGGAGGGACTGAGGAGAAGTTAGGATAGGTAGGTGGTGTGGACCCAGAAAAAAGATGCAGAGGAGTAAAGACTATGGGGGACATGGTATGCCAGGTGGGAGAGAAATAGTAGGGGGATGGGGGGAGGGAGCAGCAGATGGAGGGTCAGGGTAGGGTACAAATGGGGCAGTTGCAGTGGGGGGTGTTTTAATTGCTTTTTGAGTGTGGCTAGAGTGGAGCGAAGCAGATCGAGTGAGGGAGATGATGCCACAGATCAGGAAGTCTGAAGGAGAAAATGACCTTGTCCGATTGTGAGTGGGGTTGTGGGAGATTGACGGTGTGGGAATCGCGGGGTCTGAGGCAGTAGCCTGATGTTGCAGAGGGGAACAGAAAGTTGGAGAGATGGAGGGAGGGCCATGAACCAGAACTTGCAGACAAAAATGGCACAATGAACCAAGCATCAATTTTCGTGAGAGGAGAAGGAACGGGACAGGGCAGAGTATAAAGAGCAGTGGTGGGTTTGAAAAGGTAGGCTGGAAGCAAAATGATAGAAGGCATTGTACAGGGGGTCTAGTTTAGCAAGAGACAATTTGGGGGCTGAGTTGTGGACTATGTCGGCGCAGTCTATCGAGGGGAGGATTAGTTTGGCAAGGAGTTCTTTGCAGAGTAGGAGGGAGAGACAGTCCTTAATCCTGTACAAGGCTCCCAGTTTGGGCCGGAGTTTGGAATGGACGGAGTCAAAGTGGTGAGAGAAATCTAGCTTAGGGTGCAGCCAGACCCCTAGGTATCTGAAAAACTGCACTGTTTCTATTTTTGTGCTATCCAAGGAAAAGAAGGATGGAGGGGAAGGGAGCTTGGCCAGCCTTTGGGTGGTGCCGAAAGCCATGGCAACAGTTTTTTTGGTGTTGCACTTAAGGAGGTTTGCCTCGAACCACTTGAGGGCATTCACAAAAGTAGCCTGCAAGAATGTTTGGACTGCTGTGAGGGAGGGGCCGGAAGCACAGATGACAGTGTCGCAGGTGTACATGTGCAGGTTTATGGGCGAGCAAGAGGAGGGAAGGTCATTAACAAAGATTGAGAAAAGAGTAAGAACTGACCCCTGGGGGACACCAGCACGAATGGGGAGGGTGGAGGAAGTGGACTGGCTTAGTTGTATGTAATGGTACCGTCTGATAGATATGATCTAAACCAGTCTGTAGAGAGAGGGGCATGCAGATCCCAGATTTTGAGCAGGGTTTTGGTGAAGGACGCAAGAGCGGAGTCTACATCTGGAGCTGTGAAGACACCAGACCAGTCAGCCAGGTATTGGTCTGACAAGAAGGCTTGGATGTAGAGCAATCTGAGTGGGTGGAACCACAGATACTTGTGGGGGGTGGTGGTGTTTGGGAGCCAAGATTTCCTAATACAATATGTCATACAATGATCGCTGAAAGCATCAGGTAGGGTGCCAGCAGAGGGGTATTTGAGGGGATGGGGTGTTAAAATCTAGTCAATTAAAGATGGGTTGGCAGGGTGAGGGTTTAGCTTAGAAGGTTTGGATATAAGCTGGGCAAGGTTTAGAGCCTCAATTTGTTGGGTGATGGATTTGGAATGTGCTGAAAGCCAGTTTACGCTGTAGTCACCCAGAAGCAGCAGTTCATCAGTTTGGGTGAGAGAGGTGAGGAACACTAGAGTGTGTACTACGGCAGAGGGCTAGACTTTGGGGGAGAAATAGTGAACCCCTATGAAGATCGGTGACATGGATGGGTAAGAAGCAGTTGCACATGTGAAGAGGGGGAGGCCTGTTGGAGAACAGTGGAGAGGGAAGAGATTCATGCACATATGCCGCAACACCACCACCTCTTTTCCCTCTGTCCTGTCCATACAGTGAGTGCCCATCGAGGTCCACCATGGAGATGGGGATTCTGGAAGATAGCCAAGTCTCAGAGATGCATAATATGTCTGGGGAGTTTAGTAAGACCCAAGCCCTGAGATGGTCCATTTTAGGCAGCAAGCTCCTGGCGTTCCCATGATAGATGCAGAGGCCACCATGTGGGGTACCAACAGGGGCAGTAAGACTGGGCTTGGGTTCAACATCACCAGCCAGAAGAAGGAATAGGAAGCAGGCTATGAGAAACCTAGAGTAATGTCTTTTTCTGTGGTTGTTAAAGGAGTAGGCTCTCAGCTTGGTGGTATCGGCGCGACTGCTGCTAGTGGGAGAGGGCACACGGAAGATTAGTGTACTCTATTCCATATTCACAATTACTCAGAATAAAAACAGAATTGCTTTGACCAATCTGAATCTGAGAAGCAAGCAGAAGAACTGATGAACAGATTTAAGGAATGAGGTTACACAGATGGTATTACAGGAAGCACATCAGAAAGTATGTCACGCACCAATGACAAATCTTTTGATACCAAAGGAAAAATCAGTGCATATAATAAACAACCAATCACTTTTGTGGCATAGTTTAATGGGGTTGCAGGTCACATTGGAAATATAGTAGATAAGTATTGGCCTATTTTACAAACAGATGCAATAGTTACAGAAAGCATTGGGAAAAGACCCAGAGTCACTTTCGAAGGGCCAAAAATATAGGAGATTTGGTGTCATTTTATAGGGCATGAAATTAATAGATCAATGTGGCTCACGCAGGAACCTAAAGGTTCTCTTAAATGTAAATGGTGTATTGTATGCAAATATGCAAAAGAGGGGAAAGAATATACAGCTCCACTGGAGAAAGGCTCAAGAATGGATCAGATTAAAATTATTTATTTACTGAAGATATCGGATTTACAACCTTTTGAGTCAGGGACTCATTTACAAAGGCTCCACATCAGAGTACAATACAGATCAGTGTCAAGCAGTATACAATGCTACAATGAGGGAAGGAGGAAAGACAACAGGGCAGTACAGTCATGCCTATACAGTTGGATAGCTACACAAGTCCTGAAAGGAGCTTGTAATTGTCATTGAGCAGTACAAGCAATAGGATGGTGAGGCCTGTACAATTAAGTAGCGAGACAGGTTCAGCTAATGCGCTTGCAAGTGGTGTAAGCAGCTGGGATACCGACATTGTCAATAACACAGTCATTACAATAACAGTGGAATAAAAGAACTTTAGCCCAGATTCTCTCAGTGTGGGATGGGTGAGAAGGAAGGTTAAGATGCAGGTTTATAAGCACCAGCTTCCATCTCAATCCCTGCTCCAACACTGTGATAGCACCGGGTAGTTTGGCAGTGACCCGGTGGTCATGTATTGGTGGTGCTAGGCAGCTTTCCATGCTTAGCCGCTGCACTGGCAGTGACGGGTGGAGAGTATGTGGTCTTTGAGGGCTATTTTGAAGGGGCCGAGCCTGGAGATGGAGGTAATGGCCGGAAGGAGTTCATTGTACCAAGACAGTGCTCTGTAGGAAAAGAACCTTTGGGCTAGAGAGGTTGCGACCCTGGGAACAGCCCAGATTAGTTTATCTGCCACGCGGGTGTTTGTTGTGGTATGAGCAATGCGGAGTGAGGCAGAGACTCCAGTGGGGGTAAGGCCTAGATTAATTTTTTTTTAGTGAGGAGCCATGTTTGATAACGTACTCTTTCATCTAGGGTGAGGATATTAGTTAGGGCATACAGGGTGCAGCTGTGGGTATGCTTATCTACTCCAGCGAGGAGCCTACAGGTTTTGTTGATGGCTAGGTGGATTTTAATTAGTGCAGTGTGGTCAGCGGCTGAGTAGATGGTTAGCCCATAGTCTACAAGAGAGAGAACAGAGGAGGTAACAGCAAGGTTAAGGGCCTCTGGTGGTAGGCATGCTTTGTGCCGATACAGTAGTCCTGTGTGTATATTTATGGCAGAAGAAAGATTACTGATATGTGTGTAGCATGAAAGGTTAGGATCAAAAGTAAGGCCCAGGTATTTATAGGTGTATACCTGTTCCAGCGGGAGGAGGGCTTTGGAAAAGATTGTTAGTTGGGCATCGTAGCCCTTGCTCTGTCGGTGGACAAAGAGCATTGACTTAGTCTTTTTTACATTGATCACCAGTCTGTGGTCAGTGAACCAGTTTTCAACAGGGTTAAATACAGGTTGTAGTGAGGACTGAAGGATCGTGGGATCTAAGTGGGAGGCATACAGTACCGCGTCATCTGCATAGAGCAGAAGATTACATGGGCAGGATTCAGGCAGGGTATTCAGGAAGATGCTGAATAGTAATGGACCCAGGATGGAGCCCTGGAGGACCCCCGAGTGGACTGGCAGAGTAGGTGAGAGGGTGCTGTTTATCTTCACACATTGGGACCCATCTGAGAGGTAACTTGTGAAACACGCAATAGGTCCGGAGGACAGACCGGTGCGGTGAAGAGTATTTAGAAGCAAGGTGTGGGGGACAGTATCGAACATCTTCGTCTGGTCTATGAATACAGTTCCTGCTAGATCCTTCTTATCCAAGGCATTGTGCAGAGAGTCAGAGAACTCTATGAGGGCGGTTGATGTGCTGTGCCCTGCTCTAAAGCCATGTAGTTCCCTATATAGTATGTTGTGCGCAAGCAAGTAGTCTGTGAGTTGGGTGGCAACGATTTTTTCCAAGGCTTTTGAGAGGGGAGGGAAGATGGAGATGGGCCGGTAATTATTGGGTAAGGTGAGGTCTCCACTCTTCAGTATTAGAGTGATGGTGGCCATCTTCCAGTCGGTTGGGAACTGCCCCAGGCATAGACAGAGGTTAAGGAGATCGGTCAGGGAGGAGAGCACCGAGTCAAGTACCAAATTAAGGATTTTCATGTCAAAGGAGTCTTTGTAGTAGTTTGAGCCCCCGAGGGCATTTGCAAGGTATGGTCTTGCTTCATTCATAGTAATAACCCTGAGGTAGAAGTGGGGGTAAGTACTGCTTGGCTCTGGGGTCTCAGGGGTGGGGTTGAAGAAGTTGTTTGGAAGAACTGCGCTTAGATCAGAGAATGCAGCGTTTAGGCCACTGGAGATGGTGAGTGGGTCCAAGGTAATATTATTGTTAACGGTTAGCTGGGAGTGAGGTGGCATCCTGGAGTTTCCATTCAGTTCCTTTAGGTTGTCCCAGAACAACCTAGCATTCCCCCAGGAGAAGGCAAGAGTGGATTTACAGTAGCTAGATTTGGCCACCATAATAGCCCAGGTATACTTGTTGCGAGCCGCCCTGTAGGCAAGCCTGTCTGCCTGCCCACCAGAGGCAACTGCTTTGTGCCAGAGATCATCAGGATTCTTTAGATGCTGAAGCAGTGCAGGTGAGACCCAAGGGGCATTACATTTTGTGGATTGATCCCTTGTGAGAGGGGCAAATCTATCACATGCATTGTTAAATGTGCAGGTGAAATAGTCAAGAGCTACATCTATGGAGGGGACGAGGCTGATGGGGGGCCAATCGCACTGGGTCAGATGTCTCCTTAGTTTAGTGAGGCCTCCAGGTTGAAGACAGCATCAGATAAAACTGCTTGGTTGGTGTAGTTGCCGCTGACATGACCAGGTGAAGAGGATGGGGGAGTGATGGCTTAACGAATCTGGGAGTACAGTTAGGTTTGAAATTCTGTTTGAGTGATTGGTGAGTAGGAGGTCGATCAGGGTGCTAGAACCATTTCTGGGATGTACCCTGGTTGGCTGGTTTACTAACTGGGCCATATCTAGTGCAGAAAGGGTGTCTTTTTATAGAGGAGTCCAAGCTCGATAACCAGTTCATATTAAAATCCCCCAAAATAATGTGCTCTGTTTTTGGTGGGAAGCTGGAGATATAGTTGGTCAGGGATTGAAAAGCTGAGGCTTGGTTTCGTGGTGGGATGTAAGCCACAGTAACGGTTACAGGGGCTCTGGTGGGGTCTGGCGTGAGTTTTATTGTCAGGGCTTGTGTCCCGTGATTCAGGGAGGGTGTCGGTAAGTTTTGGCATAGCAGTGAGTCTCGGATTGAAAAAGCACTCCCCCCTCCCAGTTTGCCAATTTGGTCAGCTCTATAAAGGGTGAGGCCTAGGAGTGCAACAGAGGAGTCCGGGACCTTCTTTGACAGCCAGGTTTCAGTGAGGGCTAGCACATCCGGTTGATGCTGCAGCATCCAGCATTGTAGTGGCACTAACTTTTTAGGCAGGCTGCAGATATTCATTGCAGCCATACTTAGCCCATGGTGTGAGGCGCTAGGACTGAGTGAGATGGGGCCAGGGTTGGGGTGAAAATTGCCTGAAATAAGAAGCAGTAGAGCAATGATTCTGAGGAGGGCCATAATTCTCTGCTTACTGGCGTTGGCATGATGCTTCTTAGCAAAGGTGCCCTGGAGCAAGGGATGGTCAGGAGTTATGGGAAGGAGGACATATTTGGATATGGTGGTGGATGTTGGGTGGCGCTGGAGACATGGGGGGCGGCAGCTAAGCTAGTGAAGGAGAGTTGGAGCCGATGTTGTGTCGGGAGGGTGCTAGAAGGGTGAGCCAGGGCAAATGACTGGGGAGTCCATGGAGGAGGATGACTCTGCGGGCAGGCAGTAAGGTGAGCATACTATGGCATGCGGTTGCAGTCAGGGGAGACATGCTAGGATTGGGAAACAGTGGGGAAACTGTCTCTGGTGGCACAGGAAAGAGGTTGCTAGGAGAGAAAGTAGAAAGGGAGAGGGAGAAGGAAAAGAAACAACAGAAAAATAATATGAAAGAGTTATGCAAGGGACAAGGGGAATCAGTGATTGGGGATGCAGGACAGTGTTGCCTCAAGTGGTGAAAAGTTATAAGCTGCTAATGGTGAAGTGGGCTGATTGGTTCAAGACTCAGCCTCAGCCCTATTGGTTCCATTTGGTGCCTCAATCCTATATAAGGGCATGCCGACCAAGGGTGGTGGCGGGGGCGGTGCAGAGCCGACACGGAGCGTCGGCAGGGCAAACTCAAGTCCTAAGTGCACCACAATCCTGTAGCTCCACAGCGTGGCCTGCCTGAGCTCCGCGGCGTACCTGATGATGGTCTTTGGGGGGGGGGGGCGCTCCTGCTATCCAGCACTCGCGACCTCAGAGGACCCTCGCTGGATCCTGGAGAACAAGCTGTGGAAAGTAGGTAAGACAGTTATATAATCAAAGCTGCAAGAGGAGGAGTTCATTATAATTATAGGGCACAGTGTTGTACTTTTTTTTTTTTTTTGGAGCGTTGTAAGTCAGCACTATTGTTACCCGTACTGTCCCCGATGTAAAAATACATAAAATAAAGGCCTTAATATTGGGATACTAGTTTTTCAGTCCCCGATGTAAGAATGCATTACGTAAAGGCCTTGTTATTGGGATATTAGTTTTTTCAGTCCCCGATGTAGAAAACATTTAGTAAAGGCTTTTCTTAGGGAACAGCTGCTCGAAGCAGGCAGTTAGAGTTAATGCTGAGTAACGTTATTGGGATATCAGTTTTACATACAAGTACATTCTAAACAGGCTAGAAATAAGTAAAAGGTTCCTTTTAAATATCCTTAAGGCACATTTTATAATGGCGTATAGCTAGTGCTAATAGCGCTGGAATTCTTAGGTGAAATAAACTATCTTCATTCCTGGGCCGACAGAAATATTCAAAACAAAAAGGCGCCAAACAAACAAGTCCTAACTGCGCCACAATCCTGTAGCTCCACAGCGTGACCTGCCTGAGCTCCGTGCCGTACCTGATGGTGGTCTCGGGGGGTGGGGGAGGGCTCCTGCTATCCGGCCCTTGCGACCTCAGAGGACCCTTGCTGGATCCTGGAGAACGGGGGGAGGGCTCCTGCTATCCAGCCCTCACGACCTCAGAGGACCTTCGCTGGATCCTGGAGAACAAGCTGACGGTGGTCTTGGTGGGTAGGGGAGGGATCCTGCTATCTGGCCCTCACAACTTTGTAATAAATTAACCAGTTTATTACATGTAAAACTTCATTTCTAGTGTTTGCAGCCTGGTGCCCCTGTGGTTTGCAATACATTGCGGGACAATCAGACCATTAAAGACCAGACTGCAAGAACATGTTAGGGTGATCATAAATGGTAATGAAAAGAATGCACTTGGTTATCGTTATAAATCTGTACATAATTAAAAATCCAGAAACACTTTCTTTTATGGCATTGGAGCATGTACCACCACTGCTTAGGGGAGGTGACAGGGTAAATATGCTATGCAAGAAAGAAACCAGATGGACAATAATTGTGAATACTTTGTGGCCTAATGGTCTGAATGAAGAGGCAGATTTTCTTCCCTCCTTGAAGGAGTTATTCTGGTCAGAGCGTTCCCTAATCTTGATTTTGAGATGCAGGATATTGGTATTGTGTCAGTACTGTCTGTTGCATGATGTGTCGGTTTACCAATGGTGAAGCACTCTTGCATTTATTATAGTTGTATTATTACGCATTTTTTTTTCTCTCCTTTCTAGATTCTGGATTTCTAAACAGCAATAACTGTACATCAATTTTTGAAATAAGTGAATGGAATGGGAAATTTCCATCAGACAGACTACTTATATTATTTCAATACTATTTAATATTCCATAAAAAGCCTTTTCAAAGTAATATCAAAATATGGATTGTTATTTTAAATCAGAGAAGAGTTTTCTACCCATCATTCCTTTTCTGAATTTTTGATTTATTTTGATTTTGTTAAAACAAACTTTTTTGACATCAATTTTCTTTTCTCCCCAGGTTTTATGGTTAATTTAATTGATTTTCCTTTTTCCCCTCCTCTATTTTTCTCCTCTTTGGGTTTTTCTAAAATGTTAATTTTTTTTTTTTTAATTTATTTATTATACTTTATTGCCGCTACCCTGCCCCTGGTACCTTCGGCCCAGTCACGGACCCCTACCACTCCCTCTCCCACATTCGGCCGTGACTCCCCGATACCCCTTGGCTTATCCCCCAGGGTGGGGTTGTGGCACCAGCCCTAAGTGCCGCAAATGACGGGATAGGTCGGGGAGCCGGCCTTGACAGCTAATTGAAGCGAAGGGGCTGGCTTCCTCCTGGCGGCAGGCAGCAGTGTTTTGTTTTCCCCTGTGTACGGGGAAGGGGGGTGCAATGACAGCCAGCATCCATCCTGCCCCCAAACATATCGGCGTCGGTGCTTGAGATACACCTATCCTCCGCTAGGTATCCGAAAGGCACCGAACACTCTGCCACCCTCCCCCTGGAGAAGGAGAGCAGTCGTGGGATGTTCAATCCTTCCCTAGCTGGCCCTCTGACATCCCGGATCCATTCCCTAACCCAGGTCACCAGCATCGCAGGTCAGCACCCTGCCCCTAAGCCAGTGGGCTGGCTCAGGTTTTTCTAGAATTTTTATAATTTTTCTTTCTGGCCCTCCTCCCCTTCCCTTTCATCCTGATCCTAGCTGGGTATTCTGTAGTGCACTGCCCAAGGAGGGAATGCAGGGGTGGGGGTGTGGCCATCTGTTTTAGATCCAACTTAAACTTCTCAGTGCATGCGGTGGGATCTACTTTGTCATTTGCATGCGTGGCTCTGCGTGGGGGTCCAGGTGCAGGTTGTAAGATCCTCCCCGTGTATTGCCCTCCACTCCAGGGCATGAGGTGGAATTCCTGCAGGAAGTTGAGGACTTCATCGCCTATAGGGCGTTGGAGTTGCCCCGATGGTTGATTCTGGGTGACTTCAATGCCTGGGTCAATGATGAACTCTTGCATTTTGGTAAAGACTTCCTCCAGTTGACGACATCGCTGGGCCTCGCACGAGCAGTTGCTTCTGCGACTTACCACTGTGGCCACACCTTGCACTTAGTATTCTCACTGGGGCTTGAGGTCACTGACCTCAGGATTGATCCAATCTCTTGGTCCAACCACTGCACAGTGGAGTTCTCATTTAGGCCCCCCCCCTCCCCGATGGTCTCTCCCCGTTGAGATGATCTGCTACCACCCATTGAGGGGATTGTCCCCAGAGGACCTGTCAGCGATAGAGGATTTTTCTGGTGTGAGTGCTGCTTCTGCAGCAGGCATGGGCGAGGCAGTAACTGCCTATAATAGCGCTGTCTCCAAGGCGCTTGACACCGTCGTACCGATTCGCATACTGTATGACCCTGGTCTTCTTGCATGAGATCCTTATGATTTGATAGGGTTCTCAAGGAGATGAAGATCAAGAGTTGGAAGTTGGAACATTGCTGGCAGAGGACTCAGTCCAAGGAGGATAGACTGGCTTCGAGATTTCACTATGGTGAACATCAAAAGGCAAGCACCCGTAAGAAGGCAGAGTTCCTGTCCAGGGAGATTGCTGCAGGAAGGAAAGGACTGGCTTTGCTCTTTCGAACAGTGGACAGGTTACTTCATCCTGTCTGTCTGCAGTTGAAAAGGGCATATTCAGTTGCTTTGTGTGAAGAGTTCGCTCAGTTCTTCTCGGACAGGGTGTCCTCCATTAAGTCAGGGATTTTGCCAGTTTGGCAAGGTCAGCCCCGCAGTGGTGGGCCTTATGCAGACAGAGGTACTTATATTGTCTGGGGTGAGTTTTGGCCAGTGGGGGTGGCTGAGGTCGTGGAGGCAATCTCGAAGCTGCAGCCCACTTTTTGTGAACTGGACTCAGGCGCGATTTGTTTCCTAGTGGGATGTGTGGAATCCATTAGTCCAGTGTTCGTCAACATTGTCTGGTACTCGCTCTCAGAGGGGTTCTTCCCTGATGCTTTCAAAGAGGCATTGGTGAGGCACCTTCTGAAGAAACCATCACTCGATCCTGACGTCTTTGCAAAACATCGACCTGTCTCCAACCTCCCATTTCTGGGGAAGGTTGTTGAGAAAGTGGTGGCTCTGCAGCTCGAGGCACACCTAATGGCCTTTGACATCTACGAGCTCCCTCCAGTCTGGGTTTATGTCAAGGCATAGCACCAAAACGGCATTGGTCAGGGTGTAAAATTACCTCCTCAGGGCGAGAGATAGAGGAGACCGATCAATTCTCGTTCTTCTCAATCTCTCTTTAGCATCTGACACCATGGATCGCATTGTGCTACTGGATCACCTTTAGAGTGTTTTGTGGAGCTGGCGCAGTGGCGCTGAGGGTTGAGATGCTGGACGCCACACCTCGCGCCACACCGGCGACCCAGGTTCAGGAACGAGCCTGGGCCACCGGGGGTCGGCAGGGGAGAGAAAGGATCAAGCGTCCGGAGGACTGCACTCCTCTCTTGGGATCCAGGCTCTGCCAGGCACTGCACTGGCCCCTGGTGGCTACCAGAGGCACTGCAACACACAGGGCATGCTAGTGGGACACAGAACTGCGGCAGGCGTGCTTGGCGCCATTGCGACCGATTTCCGCCTGGAAGGTGGAGAGGGTGGGGGAGGGCGCAACCAAGAAAAATACCGCCCCGGAGAAAGGCGATGGCACCACCGCTCAGCCACACTCCACTGGCCGGACTCATCCAGCCCCTGGGCCAAGCCCAGCCTGGCCTGAATTTGCAGATAAAGTGCCCTGGGAGGACAGGGCGGCCCCACCTCGGGAGGACTCAGAGCAGAGGGGATAGCCGGGCTGGTGCCAGGAGCTGGAGAGTTTCAGGCCCAGACGTAGTGCTGAGGGCGAGAGGATGCCTGAGAGAGAGTTCTCCAGGTCCCAGTGGAGCTAGAAAAAGAAACTGAAAAAAAAATAGTGTTTTTTGTGGACTCGCCGCTACGGTCATCAACTGGTTTAAGTCCTTTCTCACGGGCAGGATGCAACGGGTAATGATGGGGAATTTCTCCTCCTGCCTGAAGCTCCTGCCATGTGGAGTTCCTCAGGGTTCGATCTTGTCGCTGATGTTGTTCACAGTGTAAATACTACCCCTGAGGGCGATCATTAGGTGTTACAGTCTGGGTTTTCACCGTTATGCAGATGACATCCAGCTATACATGTCCTTTGCTCCTGGGACATGTAACGCCATGGAAGTAATAAACAAGTGCCAGGCCAAGATTCAGGACTGGAAGTCCTCTAACTGGCTGAGACTTAACCTGGATAAGTCAGAGGTACTAGTGATTGAGCCTGGTCATGATGTGGTCGCTGCTGGATCAAGAACAGGGTTGTTCCTGGGCCCCACCCCATTGGTAGCTTCCACTAGGGTGAGGAATCTGGGCGTCATCCTTGACAAAGGGCTGACACTTGAAGCTCAGGTGTCATCTTCTGTCTGGAGCAGGTTCCACCACCTAAGTAAAGCTGCCTGGATTAAACTCCTAATTCCATCTGGCGACCTGCCCTTGCTAGTGCATACCCTTGTCACATCAAGGCTCAATTACTGTAACGCTCTTTACTTTGGGGTCAGTGTAGGGAGTCTCCATCGACTACAGCTGGTGCAGAACACAGCAGCCAGGTTGCTGACAGGCTTTCCTAGGTCCTGCTATGGGACCACAGTCCTGCGTGATCTGTACTGGCTGCTGGTCATATGGAGGATTACCTTCAAGGTGGGCTTGCTCACCTGTAAGGCCCTATACGGTTTAAGCCCTGGCTACCTGAGTGACCTCCTGACACCTATCTGCTTAGTTCGCTCATTCCGCTCCTCCACCAATGGCGTCATAGCGGTTCCGAGGGCTAGGCTGAAAACCCTGGGAGGCTGTGCATTTGAGGTGGCCGGCCTGGCCCTTTGGAACTTGCTCCCAAAGTCTTTGAGGGAGGCCCCGTCATTGGAGACTTTTAAGCGGGGTCTGAAGGCACACCTTTTTAAAGAAGCATTCAGAATTTAGCTACTGCCCAGCTTATTGTTTTACTGTTTACATCATTTATCGACTTTCTTTACTGAACTGTATTTATTTTGTTTTGACCCTTGTTGTAAATGTTACGACTATATGTTTTTACACCTCTTTTGTAAAGTGCCCAGAGCCTCCAGGAGTAGGCACTTAAGAAATTAAAGTTTACTTACTTATTCCCCCCCAATATATAGAAAATATGGTTAATTTCTACTAGGGGGTAGGGTTTTTTGGTGTGATGGTCCATTATATCAGCCTTTTTATAAAGAATAGGTTAAAGTTTTCTAAAATGAAGTTAATTTCATGGGATTAATATGTGTATTCATAATGGGGAGGTTGCTTTGATGCTACATACACAGCCTTGTAATTTGGGCACATCTTTATTACGGGAGATTAACCCTTAGACTGCGGGTATATACATACATATACATATATATATATTATATATTATATATATATAATATATATATATATGTGTGTGTGTATGTATATACACACACACACACGTCCAGAATCTACATACGTTCAAACATACTCAGCACTCAGAGTTAATATATGATAGGGATACAAAGAAAAAATGGTTATTTTTAGTTAGTAATTTTTGAGCCTGAAATTATTGCTTGTGAATGTACAATTTGCATGGAATTTTGATCCTTGTATAATTAGTTAAAACAATCTTGATCGGCTGTTGTCTGTAAAGTACTATTGAGAAATTAGAGCTGTCTCATTTCATACTGCTGCCATTGAGTTTCACTCAGGTGTTTTGCATCTTTAATAGATAATGGTATTTATGGTGGTGGTGTTTCAGGTGTCTGACCACGCCCCCTGATGAAGACCTGTTGGTCAAAGCACCAGAGCAGACAGTCCGCATCCATATGGATCCTAAATAAAGTTTCCATATTAATGATTATTCTGCCTTCTCGACTGCCACTTTTGTTAATTTCTAAAACTTCTGTTAGCTTGAAATCACCGGCAAGTTATGCTCTGCTGTCATAATCCTGTCTAGTTGCTCACTGTGAAATAAATACAGGTTACTCACCTGTAACAGGAGTTCTAGGAATGGTATATGTTGTTCATCCACACTGTCTGGCAGGTTCCTTGCCGCTTTAAATCTTGCCGGAAGGTCTTCAAGCTGGCTTCTCCCACCCACCCGGGTGGTAAAACTCTAGCTCCGCCCCATGGCGCCAGATCTAACCGCTGGAATTCAGGTTGTGCGTCAAGCCAGGAAGTGGAGTCGGGTAGTGTGGATGAACAACATATACCATTCCTAGAACTCCTGTTACAGTTGAGTAACCTGTATTTATAGAGACATGGATATGTTGTTCATCCACACTGTCTAGCAGACTCCTAGCAGTTCTCTAGGAGGAGGGAGGCAAGGTGCACACCCTCTACTTAGGGAATAAAGACTGGAGAACCGAGGCCCCAAAACCAGCATCCTGGCGTGACTCAAGGTCGATGTGGTAGTGGGTGATGAAGGTATGTGCTGACTTCCAGGTAGCAGCCGTGCAGATTTCATGGATAGGGACCTCCCTGGAAGCAGCTACCGATGCAGTGGTATGGCGGGTAGAATGAGCTCTTATCCCTCTGGGAGGCTCCATGCCCGTCAACCTATAGCGGAGATCTATGCAGGAGATGACCCACCTGCCTATCATCCACTTGGCTGCAGGTCTGCCAGGTGCGGCTTCAGCGTAGGTGACAAACAGCTGGCGAACCTCTCCCCAAACTTCATCTGTCTGCTCCTTATAATAAGCGAGCGCTCTTCTAGGGTCCAGACTATGGAGCCTATGTTCGGCCTCCGAGGTGTGACTGGGGTAGAACACCGGTAGAGTCAACACCTGGTTAAGGTGAAACTCCGACACCACCTTCGGAAGGAATTTCGTGTGGGGGTGGAGGACAACCTTGTCCCTGTGGAAGACCAGATAAGGAGACTTGATGGAAAGCACCTGGCGCTCTCCCATCCTTCTGGCTGATGTGATAGCCACCAAGAAGGTGGTCTTCCACGACAGGTGGGAGATATCGCACCTGTGCATTGGTTCGAATGGCCTGCCCATGAGCTTAGCCAATACCAGCAGTAGATCCCACGGAGGTGGAGGATCTCGCACCGGAGGGGTATGTGAGCAAGGCCTTTGAAAAAGCGCCCAACCACCTTCTTCTGCACCACCGACTGCTTCCCGGCCCACACCTGGTAAGCAGAGATGGCTGCCAGGTGCACCTTAAGGGTCATCGACCGAAGCCCTTGCTGAGAAAGGGTCCACAGGTAGTCCAGAATGCTTGCCAAGGAACAGGAGGAAGGGTCCAGGCCCTTGCCCTGACACCAAATGGAGAATCTCTTCCATTTGAAGGTGTAGCATTTTCTGGTCGACTCCTTAAGGGACACCTCAACGACATTGAGGACCTCGTCGGAAAGACCCAAGGCCTGGAACTCTAGCCGCTCAGAAACCAGGCCGTCAGGTGCAGGGATTGAAGGCCCGGATGGAATACCTTCCCCTGATTGACTGAGATCAGATCCAAGCGGGCTGGAAGCCACCTTAGGAGCCAGGAGCTGAGACTGAGGAGACCTGGATACCAGAACTGATGGGGCCAGTCTGGGGCTACCAGAATCACCTGCGCCTTGTCCCTCCTCGCCTTGAGAAGCACCTTGTGGATCAAGAGAAATGGGGGAAAGGCATAGAAGAGGCCCGGGGTCCACGGCCTCGAGAAGGCATCTCCCTGCAGCGAGCCCTGCTGAGAGGGGCGGGCATGAAACAGTCTCAGCTACGCATTCTCCTTGGAGGCAAACAGGTCCGCCTCAGGCGTGCCCCAGTGGGAGAAGAGATCTTGAACTACCTCCGGCAGGAGAGACCCCTCGTGAGACGCAGCCCCTATCCGGCTTAGGGCATCGGCCAGGGTGTAGGAGGCTCCTGCCACGTGAATGGCAAGGAGATCTGCCTCCAGGCTGCGCACGAGTAACCAAATGTGGAGAGCTTCCCTGCACAGAGGCATGGAGTGCATCCCGCCCTAGCGGTTTAGGTAGTACATGGTCGTGGTGTTGTCCGTCTGGACCTGAACCACTTGACCCCGTAGAAACAGAGCGAAGGCGGTGAGGGCTAGACGAACTGCTCGAAGCTCCAGCGGGTTGATGCGGCATCGGGACTCCCGAGGGGACCAGAGGCCGTGCGCTCTGTGCTCCCCCAGATGGGCACCCCAACCCATCAGAGAGGCATCAGTCGATAGAGAGACCGTCGACTGGGCGGACAAACGAAATGCCCTCCTGCAGATGTGCCAGAACGGTCCACCACTGGAGAGCATTCCACATCCCCTGGGTCACTGTCACTAGCTGATCCAATGGATCGAAGCACTGTGACCACTGGCTGGCCAGTCCCCACTGAAGGGGACGCATGTACCAGTGGGCCCAACGGACCACGCTGGTGCAGGCCACCATGAGGCCCAGGAGGTGCAGGAAGTCCCGGGCAGGTGCGATTGCCCAACCAGAAATGACTGGGCAAAGGAGGAAAGAACCTCGGCCCTGTCCGCCAGGAACTGTGCTCTGGCTCGAAGAGAGCCGAGCTCTGCCCCGATGAAATGTATCACCTGCTTTGGCACGAGTTCCGACTTGGCCTCGTTGATAAGGAGGCCAATCTGAGAGCAAACCTGGAGGGCCAGATCTCTGGACCGCTCCACTTCCGCTCTGGAGGGGGCTGCAATCAGCCAGTCGTCCAGGTAGGGGTACACCCGGACCCTTCAGCGCTGCAGGAATGCTGTCACCACTGCCATGCATTTGGTGAAGACCCTGGGGCTAGGAAGAGGCCAAGGGCATGACCTCGAACTTTGTAGGGGATCCTCCGCCTGAAGGAGGAATCTCTGATGAGACGGACAGATTGGGACGCGAAAGAACGCGGCCCTGAGGTCCAGGGAACAGAACCACACGCCTCGCTCCAAGGATGGTATTATCTGAGCCAGAGTGACCATCCTGAAGGTCCAAGACCTTAGGAACCTGTTCAGGTTGTGCAGGTTGAGAATGGGGTGCCAGCCCCCCGTCCGTTTTGGGACCAGGAAATACCTGGACACAAATCCCGGGTCTGAAGGAGGATCCGCCACCTTCCTGATCACCCCTTTTTCGAGGAGCAGGGCAGTATCGGCTTAGCGGGCCAACAGCAAGGCTGTGGACCCCGTAGCCCCCCGACGGGCAACGGCTCGAAAGGGTGGGGTCTGCTCGAACTCGAGAGGCAGGCCCTTTCCTACCACCTCCAACAACCAGTGGTCCGTGGTGATAGCGGACCAGGCGGAAAGGAAGTGGCAGAGCTATCCCCCCACGGGGGGAACCCAGGGGGGAGTGACGAGGCTGTGGGCGACACCCCTCAACCAGTCACTGGGCAGGCTTGGAGGAGGGACTGGCCGAGGGACCTCCTGGGCCTTTATCTCCCTGCTTCCTGTTGGAGGAAGCTGCGGGCTTGGGTTTGGGATGCCAAGCGCGAGCCTGCTGGCCCTGATGCTGGTGCTGTTGGGCCGGACGTGCCGCAGGCGCAGAAGGACGAAAGGGCTTGTGCTGCTGCTGACGGTGGCCTTTGTCCTTCTGGGCGGAGGTGACTGAGTCCAGGGTGGCATTGGACTTTTCGATCCGCTGGAGGTGACCTTCCACTCCAGGGCCGAAGAGGTCGGTCCCCAAGAAGGGGACATCCGCCAACTTGTGCTGGGTATCCGCCGTTAAGGTGGATATCCTCAGCCATGCTCTGCGGCGCATGGCCACTGCGGCCACAACCGATCTAGCACAGGAGTCCCCTATGTCCAGAGCTGTTTGGAGCTGCTGCTTCACCACCGCCCTACCCTGGTCCCGGACCTGCCGGACCGTGGTCTGGAGGTCGGCTGGGAGATGAGGGATCACCTCATCCACGGAGCCCATGAGGGTGTGGGAGAAGTGTGCCATCAGCAGGCCGAGCAGGCCTGGCGGAGGCCAAGGGAGGACGCAGCGTACACCTTGCGCCCGGCGTAGTCCAGCTTTTTGGACTCCTTATCGGGGGGCTTGTCCATGGCCCTAGCATTCCCGGAACGCAGGAAACACTGTCGTTGACCAACCCTCAGCAGAGGGGTGCTCCAAAACCCGGCAAAGAGTCGTAGGGACCGTGATACTTCCTGGCCATCCTGGCCAAGGGTGCAGGACGGAAGCGGCCGCTGCCAGCTCCAAGGCTGGGCCGACAATGGCCTCAGCCACAGGAAAGGCCTCCGGTGAATCCTCGTCCAGTATTTTGCTAGGAGGATACTGGTCTGCCTGGACACGGGCTCAAGCTGCATCCCGTGGACTCTGAGATGAGCCAAGCAGATCCATAAAGGACGATGGGCTTTCGTCCAGTGACTGGCCCCTGGAGGACTCCAGGCCAATCTGCCTGGAGAACAGGGAGGAGTCCTCGGACTCCAGAGAGTCCGCGAAGAGCTGCCTAGGGCCTGAGCCACCCTCCACCTGCCGAGGATGGTCGGGAGTGAGGGTGACCGACAACCTGTGGGGCAGGCCTTGAGCCGACCGAGAGTCCTTGGTCGGTGCCCCCGATTTCTGTTGTGGAGGCGGAGGTTCCACCACAATTGGTGGGGCAGCAGGTTTCAGCCAAACAACCGGCCCAGGCTTGGGCATCTCGACTGCAGCGAGAGGCTGTTTCGGCAGTTCGGGTGACAGCCACTTGATGGCCTGGGAAGGCGTCGGTGTCGACTTAGTCCCAGACAAAAGTAACTGCTGCCACATCAGCTCCTCATAGCGTCGACGCAATTTGCGCCGAAGCCTCTCCTCATCCGAGAAGGAAGACGAGGGGGAGCGGCGTCGCCACTTACAGTACCTCGGTGCCGAGATAGAGACCGCTGATGTCGGCGGGATCGGCTGGACCGAGAAGAGGTCTGAGACCGATATCCTCGGTGTGTCCGAGGGTGGGCCTCGGAGGGAGCGGGGGACACCCGCTCCTCCTCGGCCTCGGACGCCTTAACTGGGACTGCCGCAACCGATGGCGCAGGGCAAATCCTCGGTTTCACTGGGGAACCGCGAAGAAAGATTGTCAGCTTCACCAGTCGACAAACCGTCCGACGGGTCGAGAAAAATCTCGACCGCGTCGACGGCTATCTCGGCCAGCTGACCTGACGGGGACGCTGTGACACCAGCAGCCTTAGCTGCAACCTTGACCGAAGTCGACGGTCGGCTGTCCAGGGAAGGGGACCTCTCCCTCTCCCACGAACGCCAATGATGGGACTTACCCTTGGGATCCTTCTTTGTGGACCGAGAGGAATGTCCCGATGGCCCCTGTCCCTTCGTGGAAAGGGAATGGCAAAGCTCCTTGAACGAAGCTGAATACGAGGTACCCAAAGAGAGCGGGATAAATGCCGTGACCAAGGAGAAGGAAGATGCGACCTGGGCCGCCTCCTCCGCAAGGGCGATCATCTGCTCGAGCTGCTCAGCCGAGCCAGCCGCCGTGGTAACCGCCCAACAGGCCTCTTTTGACTTTACCGGCAGGTAGCACTTCTCTGGGCGCCCAAGCTTCAACCGGACAGCGCGGTCCTCCAAGATGTTGGCCGGAGAACTTAACAGCAAGACTCGTGAGGCTCATGGTCGGTTCTAGGCCAAGGCAGTAGACGACGTGAGTGGAGATCCATCCTGGACATCTTCTGCCCACAAGGACACCACCGAAAACCGAGTCGATTTGTCCATCGCAGCCACGAGGGAAAAGGAAGACCGAAGTCTTGAGAATTTTAAAACGAGTTTCGGACAAACCGAAGAGTTAGGATCCAGTCTAACACGCAGAGCATTAAGGAGGGAACCTGAGCTTCCAAGCGGTAAGGAAGATCTGGAGTCATGGGGTGGAGCCGAGAGTTTTACCACCGGGGTGGGTGGGAGGAGCCAGCTTGAAGACCTTCCGGCAAAATTCAAAGTGGCAAGGAACCTGCCAGACAGTGTGGATGAACAACATATCCATGTCCCTAGAATTTGTTTTTGTTTCCAGGATCTCACTAAAAATGAGACTACTGTCTCAGTGTGCAGTATCTTGGTGTATGCCTCTCAGCGTACCCCTTCAAAAAAAATACATACAATCCTTGGAAAGTTTTAGACTAGGCATTCCATGTGTAACTGATGCTGTCAAAGTTTCAAACTCCCTCAGCACAAAGAGAGGGAAATCAGATTTAATAGCTAGAAAAAAGGATATAGAAAAGATGTCCTTCTGCCAATTCTTTTACCTAGGTAGAACACAGGTCTACCACATCCTACCTGTATTAGAATACAGTAATGGAGGAGATCCATTTGCAGAGGCACTGGTGGAAGACTGGCTTACATCTGGAGCCAGGGCCAACAGACACAAACAGCTTAGAGGACTGGGCACAGTCCTTGGTGCAGTCCAGGTAGTACCGAAGGGTCCTATGAACATCCAGGGAGTGCAGCAACACCTCACCTGGGTTCTGAAGGTAAATCAATGGTCTGATTTAATGTGAAATCAGACAACACCTTAGGCAAGAGCTTGGGGCGAGTATGTAATGACACACTATCACTGAGAAACACCAGAACAGGTGGGTCACAAACCAAGGCCTGCAGTTTGGATACTCGTCTGATGTAACAGTCCAATGAAATAAAGTCTTCTAAGATGGCTATGTCAAGGTACAGGAAGCTGTGGGCTCAAAACGGGGATCTCATCTGAGATTCGAGCACAATGTACAGGTCCCAAACTGGGACAGGTTTGCAGCCTAGAGTCGCCACATGCAAAAGGCTCTTCAGGAACCAGTGGATCACATCCAGCTGGGACACTGTTCTGACCCCATCTACAAGCACTGAAGGTGGTGAAATTTATGGGCCCAGACAGAATGCACTTGAGGGTGTTGAAGGGGTGATGGAGCGTGTCCTGGCAGCATCGCTGGCAGATCTCTTTAACTGCTCCTTGGAAATGGGGCAAATGCCAGGGAGTAAAAAACAGCAAATGTAAACCGCCCCCCACCCCACACAAAATCAGGAGTCGAGACAAGCCAGGCAATTACAGACCAATCAGGCAGACATCTATCAGAGGGAAACTATTGGAATCAATAGCAATGAAGAGGTTGGTAGGATTTCTGGAGGCAAACAGTCTGCAGGACACTAGGCAGCATGGGTTTACCTGTAAGAGGCACTGCCAAAGTTTAATGAGCCTGACCAAAGTTTTTGATTGGGTGACAAGGGCTATAGATAAGGGTCAGGCAAAGGATGTCCTGTATCTGGACGTCAGTAAAGCTTTCAACTTTGTCAAACATGGATAACTAGTCAAGAAACTGGGTGACCTAGAGAGGGAGACAAAAAAGTTGGGTGTGTGAGAAACTGGCTAACTGGGAGGACCCACAGGGTATTCCTAAATGGTAAGCACTCAGATGTAAGGGATGTCAAAGCAGAGTGTCACAAATTTATCTGGGACACATGGGAGTGGATCCAGGGGAAGATGTGCCTTTTTGCATACAACATTAAGCTCTGTGGAAGAGTAAACAGCAAAGAGGGGTTAAGGGCCATGGGAGCAAATAGAAAGTCTGGAGAGGTGGTTGAGGCTATGGCAGTTGAAACTGAATGCCAAAAAGTGCAACATCATGCACGTAGGCACCAGAAACCCAAGAACAAAATAGTGGATGAGGGAGGGTGGTGGTCGGGGAGAAAACAAGGGAATAATGGGACCGAGGGGTGTTAATGATGGAGAACTTGAAAGCATCGACATAGAGTATGATGGCTTTGGGCAGAGCAAATTGGATGCTAGGATACATAAGGAGGGGGTAAGGAGAGAGGAGGCAACACAGCCCTTGTACAGATAACCTGATTTGACCACACATAGAGTACAGTGTGCAGTTAAGAAGTCATCATAAATTTTCAACAAAGGCATTAAAATTACTGTGTTCTGAACGTGAAACCAACGTCCTATGCAAACCTTCACGACACAATACCTTTCGGATGAAATTGACGTGGCACTCTCCTTTTTGCACAGGTGGAGGACAGTCGGGAGGCACCTTGTAAGCAGTGTGAGCAGTACTCTGATTAGATGCATAAGAGATTGCGGATACAAAGAGAAGCTCAATGAAGTTGTTGTCCTTGACCAGCTTCGTGATGTCAAATGTCTGCAACACAAAAGGAAAGAAACAAATAATTTCTATCATCAGTTTGAACTGTTATCTGACAAGCCATCAGAGACCCTCCTCACAGACCTTTGGCAGCCAGACCGATTTTGTGGAGTTTCTTATTCAAACACTGAGCCCTAGGATTCATGATTGTGCTTTGTAAGGGTCAGAAGAGAAGGTGTACCCACAGACTGTCCTGTATTCTCAGATGACTTAAAGCAGAAGTGCGTTAAACCTGTAAGTTATTTTTCCTGAATATGCTGCTGGGGTTTTTTTTGTTTACTGATTTGCATTGTTATTGCTCCATCATTGCTGGCTTTTTAATAAACATGTTGGGTGTTTCTGATACACACACTGCTGGTAAGGACCATTTTACAACTCTACGATCTAGTTATGTGAGCAATGATACAACAGCGTGTGGGTTATGATGTGATAAACGCATGCTCAGTTGCGTTATAGTACCTTCAGCACCTGGAGATGCCGGTCAGTGCAGTTGTCACCATGAAGGTTGCTGGAACAGAAACATACACCCACACCATGAGGTATTTTCTTGCATTTACTAAGTGGGTAAACTGAGAAAATTTAAACAAATGAGAAAGGCAGACTTTTTTGTTTATTGAAAAAACAGGTATTTTCTTGTTTTATAGGCAAGTAATAAAGTAGTTCTTCCATGTCTGTTAATCATGTGCCTTTCCACACGTTCAATACATGGAGTGTTTAAGCAATATACCATGAGAGGGTGTTGGTGATGCCAGGATTTACCCATACCCTGGTGTGTTGTTCGGTCACGAGGAGCAGCCGAGTGACGAACACACCAGGGCGTGGGTAACTCCTGACATCACTAACACCCTCGAGTGGCATATTGCGATTGATACAATGTTGGAATTGTATGTTTAGTAATTTTTTTTTGTTTAGTGATTTTTATTTTTTATTTTAAATAGGAGAAATAGTGAAAGTGTTAGTACACTACAGAAAATAGTTCATTGCATTGCGGCTTGTTTGATGGGATAGCACGGTGTCGCTTTGAGCAGAAGGAGTCTGGTCGTGTGGTGAGAACATCGCCAAGAGTGGAAGACACGCTGAGTTTTCTTCTGGTAGAGTTCTGTGAGTGCTGTTTTCGAGTGTGCTCAGCATTTGTTGTAGCTCAGTTTCATGAATTAATTCGAAAGAGCTATATTTTTTCTGGTTTTTTTTTATTGAAAGTTGCAGTTTGATAGCGTGGTGTCGCTTTGAGCAGGAGGAGTCTGGTCGCATGGTAAGAACGGCGCCGAGAGTGGAAGACGTGCTGAGTTTTGTTGTGGAGTTCCGTGAGTGCTGTTTTTGAGTGTGCTCAGCATTTGTTATAGCTCCGTTTCATCAATTAATTCAAAGGTGCTATCCATTTGTAACCCCCCTGCAAATGGGGGTTCCCAAAAGACTTCCAGGAGCTTGCTTGAATGCTCCAAGCCTGAATGGTGTTTGGCGTTTAAGCCATTTATCAGTGAGTGTTTTTAGAACCTCTGGTACTGTCTCTTTAAGAGCTGTCTGCTTGCAGACATAATTAGTTTGTATGGGGGACTGTGTGTTTCTTCTCTGAGTACCACTCGAGCTGCTGCCAATTCACTTCATTTTTGCAGTCACTAGGAGTGCAAAGGGAACCTATGTGAAAGATGTAACTGTTTGCCAGAAATTATTTAGAGTAATAATGAAATTACAGTTTGTCTAACCTGCTTTCTTTGCAGTCAGAACTGTGTCTGCTAGTTCCCCATTCTAGTTTTGAACTGTGAACTGGACCAATCAGTGTGGGGTAAGCTAGCTCTAAAATGGTGCCTTGGACTCATAATCTGAGCCAGCCACAAGAGGATTTTGTATGGGCAGTGACTCTGGGAGATGAAGTTTAGACTTCAGTGCCTTTTGGACCAACAGCAGCAGTCTATGTGGTGACAGCCAATCCAGTCAATAACTGGGAGGAACTCAAAGGAAGTGCCCGTTTTTTGTCGGTTGGAGTTTCAGTTGAGCTTTGGCAGTGAAGAAGGAAGGAGCCCTGTGCTTTTCAGTGTGCAGTTTTAGTCAAAAAGCGTGTAAGGCCCAGAGTTCGGTCTGCAGCTTGTGTAACAGCTTGTTAGGACTGAATCCGTCCTGTGAAAAGAATCAAAGGATCTCTGAAGAGTAGAAACCAGGCTCACCCTGTAGAAGACTGGAGAAATTGCTGAAAATTCCACTCGGTCTGTCAGGAACTGAATCTGCTGTGTGTTCTCCGGTATTGTGCAGTAATTGCGATCGGGATACAGATGCAGCCTGCCTGGTATAGTGCTTTCTTTTATATGGATGTGTGAAGAGGTTTGTGTACCTCAAGTGAGCCCTGCTGACATTGAAGGACCCTATCTTATTTGGAGGTCGTGAGTACTAATTCAGGGTCGCTCCCTGTTGAATTGCCCATTAAATCCAAATGGAATTACTGTACTGCTGACTGTTTAATTCTCCTTTTCTCTGTGTGAAATGGCTCCTACCAGCCACGGTTTGGACTCAGCCACTAGGGCTTCGGGTACCTAGGACAGTAACTGATAGGGATAGCCTGTGCACAGAGCCATAGGTAGATTATTAGAGTGATAAGCTAATTAACCTGATTTCCCCTGTCCTTGTTATATCCCCTAAATAAATCAGAGCTGCTTGTTTCAGCAAAGTTATACTGCCTGAGGTATTTGTCTATGTTAAAGTACTGTACTGTGACTGTTGCACTGTATCTCATTTTCACAGGAGGTCCCAGTGCCGAACTAGACCTGGGAAAGTGTATACTGTGAAGGTAATTCTGATATATTGTGGGGGCCACTACTGGGAAGAAAGGGGTTGCAGTGTCCCAGGGCCCGTGACCATGTTAGTTTAACTATTGCAAACCCTGACCTCTGGGTGAGGCACACCCGCCATTGGATCCAGGCCCTCAACCCGTTAGTGGCAAATCAGGCAGGGTAGTAGCCCTGGGATAGCGCCATCTAGGGTTACATCTTGAGGCTCACCGCTGGGATTGTGTGTCCTCTAGTGGCCATATTTACGAACCACTGTTAAGAAAAAATGGGTACCCCGACAGAAGTGGCTGTGCACCGGCTGGTGGAGTGGTGTACTGGGGAGGAGATCGACCCCAAATGCTATGTTATCCTGGACATCCCCTGGGTATCAATACGGACACTGTGCAGGGAGTACTTTCCAAGGTGGAAGGTTTACAAAACCCTGTGGTGGTGGGTCGGCATGCTAATCTGCTCACCCACACTTTCCTGGCCCTAGTGGAGTTTAAGGATCCCATAGATAGCTCCAAAGTGCCACAGACCATTACCCCAGAGGGAGCCCTCACTGCTTGGAGAGTGATAACTAAGGACAGTAAAGACCCGGGGGGGAATCAGCCCCCACCACTATCTGAAACTTTTGAGGAGAAATTTGCTGAATGGTTGCTGGGAGAGGGGAAAACTGTGGAGGACTTGAAGAAACTATTCTTGCCACTTGGGGGTGTTCCTCCCCCAACACCCTCTCCTGCTCCAGTGCCCGTAATGGTGGCTGAACCAATGCAGACTCCTATTTCTGCACCTGCCATTAGTCACGACTCTTACCGAAGGTTGAGGATCTCTCTGGCACCCTCCCCACCCCCAAGGGAGGATGACTGGGAGACCTGGATAGACTATGTTGCCCCCAAGTGCTAGAATGGCAAATGCCTCGAAGGCTAAAAGCTTTCTAAAGAGGGTTAGTGAGCCTCCGAGGTCCTGCCTTGGCTACCATCCGTGCTAAACGGGCTAGTAACCCTGAAGCGACTGCACAGGCCTATCTTGAGGCCTTGGAGAATGTATGGGAGCCCAGATTCTGATGAGGACCTATGGTGGAGAGTAAGAAATGCACAACAGTACCAAGGGGAGTTGTTGTCTGTGTATGTCTCGGCTGGAAAAATTGTTGCAAGAATGCCTCAGAAAGGGTAGTTTGCCAGCGATTGAACTGGACCGAACCAGACTGGACAGAATCCTTAAGTCTGCCCCTTCTCAGAACTGCTGTTGCTTCAGTTACGCCTGGCAAATCGACTGGAATCCCACCCTCCTATGATGAGTTAATGAGAGAAATTCGAGGAGTTGAGAAAAGGCGACCTGGGAGGTACCTGCACCAACAGCTGTGGCTACGACCGAGTGACTGAGGGTGACCCATCAAGTGAAGTTCAGGGGCAGAGGTTGACAGTCAATGAGTGCTCCTGACAAGGAAAAGATATGCCACAATGGGCGAACTGTTGAGAGAGATCCGGGAATTCAAAACAGTCCCTTTATGAAGGCCACGCCTGCAAGTACGGGCCCTGACCTATATCCGACTGCATCTGCTATGGGGTGGGGTACCCCACCGTATCTCCTGCTGATAACAGCTCCAAACTCAATTCCTTGACCATGGAAGTGGAGAAACTGATGAGATGTCTCCAAATGCTTATCACACCGCAGGACAGAGATGGCACCCAGGTTTCCAGTTAGTAATACCCGCCCCTGGCTCCCAGTGTGTGGCCCGGCCAGCTCAAACTCCAGAAAGTATGTTTTGCTATAATTGTGGGAAAGATGGGCACATGAAAAGGGAATGCCAGTCCCAAAAGACACTGACAAAGTTGCATATAGGCTACAAGGAGAGCTTGGAGAAGAAACAGTGGTTAAGAGGTGCACGACATGATCCCAGAGAGGGCACCAAAAATGCTAATTCACGTCCTTTTGTGGCAAAGTCAGTTGCCCAGGCCCCCACTACCGCCTCTCCAGACTGGTCCAGAATAGTGGGTCCCTCCATGGAGACCACTGTAAAGGTGAATGGAGTGTCTACAAGAGCTGTATTAGACAGTGGCTCCCAAGTGGACGATTATGTTCCAGGATTGGTATCAGAAGCATCTGTCAGGCGTGCCCTACAACCATTAGAAGGACTGCATGTATGGGGTTAAGTGAGAAGGCCTACCCCTATTCGGGTATATCCGAATTTGGCTGTCTTCCCCCCACCTCCGTGGCTGGAGTGGCTGAACAAGTAGAGACCCTAGCCTTAGTGTGTCCCCACTGGACTGTATGATGGTGTCCCTTTGTTGATTGGAACAAATGCTCCTATGTTAGGAGGCTGGCACAGTTGTGTTATGAAAACAGGGTCAAAGACTAGTAGAGCTTTAAGAGTTCGGCTTTAATTAAGAAGGCCTATGAGGCACAGAGAGATGCTGAAAAACAGAACCAGAGGAACGGTCGGAATTGTATGGAAGAAGGATCCTGAGTCTCTGATCCTGGCGCCAAATGCCCAGTGTACCTTACAGGGAGAGGTCCGTATCAGAAAGGATGTTAAGAATAAAATATTAATGTTGGATGCACCGCATGGAAAATTGCCAGAGGGACTGCTGGTCAGCTTAGTATTTTGCCTGCTAGAGCCCATGCTTATGCCAGAAGGGTAATGGTCCAAGTTCATAATGTGTCTGAAAGAGACATCTGAGTAAACAGAGGTTGCATCCTGGCTAATGTGCATTGTGCAGACACTGCAGTGCTACCCAGCAGCAAGAGTTCAGGAAGAATGACAGAGTAACGCCTGACTTGTTTGATTTCGGCGACTCCGCTGCCAGCTGAATGGAAAGTGAGGATCAGTGAGAAGCTTGCCCAGAGAGACCAGGTGTTTTCTTTAAAGGAATGGGATGTAGGATGTGCAAGGAGTTGAGCACAGTATCCGCTCTGCATGACGAAGACCATTTCAGTGAGAGGTCTGGACGCTTGGGACCTGCTGACATAGATGATGTGAGACGCATCTGCAAGAGATGTTAGCTGTTGGTGTATTACAAGAATCCAGAAGCCCTTATGCTTCCCCATTGTAGTAGAGGAAAAGAATGGAACAGTAAGGATGTGTGTGATTATCGCACCTTAAACGGCGGACTATCCCTGATCAGTACACAATGCCCCGCATTCAGGATGCTTTGGATTGCCTAAGCGGGAGCAAGTGGTTCTCTGTGCTGGATCTCCGCAGTGGGTACTACCAGATCCCGATGGCCCCAGAGGACCGTGTGAGAAGACGGCCTTTATCTGTCCGCTTGGCTTCTATGAATTCATGAGGATGCCTCAAGGGATTTCCAGGTGCCCCAGCCACTTTTCAACGATTGATGGAGGCAGTGGGGACATGAACTTACTAGAGTGCCTGGTATACCTAGATGATGTTATTGTGTTTGGCAGCTCACTGGAGGAACATGAGAGCAGATTATTTAAGGTATTGGATCGACTGGAGGACTTTGGCCTTAAACTGTCCATTGATAAGTGTCAATTCTTTCAAACATCAGTAAAGTATGTGGGACACATAGTATCCACCGAGGAATAGAGACCGACCAAGTAAAGTTGAGGCCTTGACCACCTGGCCACAGCCAAAAATCTAAAAGAACTGCAAAGATTCCTGGGGATTCTGTGTAGTTATTATCGGCGCCCATCAAGGACTATTCAAGAGTGATCCGCCCCTTTACTTAACTCCTTCCACTCAAGGGTATCCCCAACCCACAAAAATGCCAAAGTCAGCGTCCTCAAGACTGAAAGAGTGTATTTTCATCCGGTGAAGTATTTGAGGCCCGCTGGACTCCTGATTAATGAGACTACTTTTCATGAGATCATATATCAACTTACCCATGCTCCAGTGCTGGCCTATGCTGATCCAAGAAAACCTTACGTCCTGCACACTGATGCTAGCTTGCAAGGGTTGGGGCTTGTGTTGTACCAAGAGCACGAGAATGGCCTGAGACCAGTGCTTTGCCAGTAGAAGCCTGACCCCATCCGAAAAGAACTATCCTGTACATAAGTTAGAGTCTCTAGCTTTGAAGTGGGCTATTGTTGACCAATTCCATGAGTACTTGTATGGGGCTAAAATGCTAGTAAAACTGACAATAATCCTTTGACCTATGTGCAGACCTCAGCTAAGTTGGATGCCACTGGCCATGGGTGGCTTCTGCATTATCTACATATGACTATGCTCGGAATACCGAGCAGGTCTGAACCATAGATGTTGATGCTCTCGGAGGGCCTGTTCCCAGGAATGATTGGTCCGATTGGCAGAACCTGACATTCGGCACTCTGCCGGAAGTTTGACAGGGAGGAACAATGTCCACGGACGCAGTGGACTGCATGGTGGATTGCTTGGGAGCTCTGAGAATTGCATACCTGTGCTTATTGCCACTTTTCTGCACTAGACATTGGTGCACTGCCTCAGCAGTTGACAATGACAGTATTCGCGGGCTCAATCCCGCGATCCCATGATCAAAGCAGCTTTAGAAGCCCTCTATGCAGGAAAAGATGTCCAAATTACGCCCACTGATTTGAGAACTGCACTGTTATACAAAGAAGGTCCTAAGTTGAAACTGATCAATAAACTGTTATACAGAGAAACAGTAGACAGAGGGGACAAGTAGACAAACAACAACTAGTGCTGCCCTGCCTTCTGAGACTCAGTACTGAGGTCCTTGCACAACCACATGGGGCACCTTGGTATAGACAGAACACTTGACTTGGTGAGATCCAGATTCTATTGGCCTAAGATGGGGCTGATGTGGAGCAACACATCTCGAACTTGTAGTCGCTACTTACAGAGGAAAGCTTTGCCCAGAGGGCTGCCCCCTTGTTAACATCACCACCAGTGCACCCATGGAGCTGGTCTGTATTGATTTTCTAAGTTTGGAGTCAGATCAAAGAAATATCAGTAATGTGCTGGTGGTCACTGACCATTTCACGAGATATGCCCAGCTTCCCACCAAAGACCAGAAAGCATCCACTGTGGCCAAAGTACTTGTAGAAAACTTTTTGTTCACTATGGGGCTCCACAAAGAATCCATTCTGATCAAGGGAGAGACTTTGAGTGCGCCTGATCAAAGAGATGCTTTCTCTGTGGGAGTGCGAAGTCCAGAACCACTCCTTCCACTTCAGGGACCCACAGCCTGGACGCTTCAACCGTGACTTGCTGATATGCTAGGCACCCTGCACCCAAAGGACAAGCCTAGATGGAGCTAACAAATTAGCACCCTGGTACATGCTTATAACTGCACCAAAGTGATGCCACTGGATTCTCCTACCACCTGATGTTTGGGAAGAGAAGCTCGACTACCAGTAGATGTGTGTTTTGGGGTCTCTCCTGATGGGGTTCAAGCTGACAACTATTTACAGTATGTGCAAAAGTTAAAGGCCCAGCTAACTCATGCGTACCAACTGGCTCAAACCATGGCTGCCAAAAGAAATCTGGCCAACAAAGAAAGGTATAGATAAAAGGTGAAAGCACAGGAACTCCAGGAGGAGATCGGGTATTGCTAAGAAATCTGGGACTGCATGGCAAGCACAAGATTGCTGTGACAGATGGCACTCATCTCCCTCACATTGTAGTGGGCAAACTAGATGATCTGCAGTGTACAAAGTAAGGCCTGAGAATAATTCAAAAGATGTAAAAACAATGCATAGAAATCATTTACTGCCCATTGGACAAATCTTAATTGAGTCTGAGCCTTAGAAGATGCCCTCTGGACCAGTGACCAGAGCTGTTGCTAAGAAAAGATCAAGAAAGTCTGCACCTACAGAAGCAAAGTTAGTGTCTCTCCACAAGTCCCAGTTGAGCATGACTGTCAGTCCATATCGGAAGAAAGTGAGAGTGACTTTGAATACTATCCTTCTTACTAACTGAGTCAATTGTTTCGGGCAATCCCCTAGTCAATACTGGAGACAAAGCTGGGCTTTCTGGACTGTCTAAGCTCCCCTAGCTTCATCCCTGGAGCTATTGCTCCCAGAAAGTGGAAGTGCAAAGCATCAGATCAGATGAAATGGAATCATTGTGCATGGTTGAACTGTTTGAGTTTTCTAGGAGGAAAATGATAGATTGGGGCAGACTGGTGATACACCTAACAAGAAGAGTATTTTGAGTGCCCTGACAGTCCACTGCTAGTGTCCGAAAGCTCTCCATGCGAGCCAAATGTTGTGGACTCAGAAACTGTAACTCCTGGAGCTGAAAGTGCCCCAAGTTCTAGCCTCTCTACCCCCATGGAGACTCCTGACAAGGAGGATAATGCTGCTGAAAAATGAGGCTCAGAGTGCAGAGACTGTAACAGTTCCCCTAGAAAGACTGGTCGAGCTGTAAAGCCTGTGGTGCACCTCAGTTATGATTCCCTTTGGGAGGCCTGTGGATTTGCCTCTCAATGTTGTCCATAAAGGAGTGTATGTGTCCCCGAGCTCATTGCCCAAACTGAGCATCAGTGCTAACTCCAAGTTACTTGTGTTGCCCTCTAAGTATGGTGCCCTTGCCCCGTCCAGCCCCAAGGTAACTGATAGGAAGGGCCCCCTCTCTTCAGGTTTCATGTACAAGAGGTAATAACTTGAGTTATGGTACAATGTGTGTGTAATACTGTGTAAAGAGTGACGTACTGCAATGTTTCAGAAATGTGTTCTTGGTAAAATGATATATTGACTGATGATTACATATGCGAGCCTAATGCAAATGTATATAGTTGCAGTTGAAGAACTTATGGGGTACTTGCTTGGCCAGCGGACGTCAAGCTTTCCAAACCAGGAAGGGTGTAACCCCCTGCAAATGGGAGTTCCCAAAAGACTTCCAGGAGCTTGCTTGAATGCTCCAAGCCTGAATGGTGTTTATGTTTAAGCCATTTATCAGTGAGTGTTTTTAGAACCTCTGGTACTGTCTCTTTAAGAGCTGTCTGCTTGCAGACATAATTAGTTTGTATGGGGACTGTGTGTTTTCTTCTCTGAGTACCACTGAGCTGCTGCCAATTCACTTCATTTTGCAGTCACTAGGAGTGCAAAGGAACCTATGTGAAAGATGTAACTGTTTGCCAGAAATTATTTAGAGTAATAATGAAATTACAGTTTGTCTAACCTGCTTTCTTTGCAGTCAGAACTGTGTCTGCTAGTTCCCATTCTAGTTTTGAACTGCTGAACTGGACCAATCAGTGTGGGGTAAGCTAGTTTAAAATGGTGCCTTGGACTCATAATCTGAGCCAGCCACAAGAGGATTGTATGGGCAGTGACTCGGGAGATGTAGTTTAGACTTCAGTGCCTTTTGGACCAACAGCAGCAGTCTCATTGGAGTGACAGCCAATCCAGTCAATAACTGGGAGGAACTCAAAGGAAGTGCCTGGTTTTGTCGGTTGGAGTTTCAGTTGAGCTTTGGCAGTGAAGAAGGAAGGAGCCCTGTGCTTTTCAGTGTGCAGTTTTAGTCAAAAAACGTGTGTAAGGCCCAGAGTTCGGTCTGCAGCTTGTGTAACAGCTTGTTAGGACTGAACTGGTCCTGTGAAAAGAATCAAAGGATCTCTGAAGAGTAGAAACCAGGCTCACCTGTAGAAGACTGGAGAAATTGCTGAAAATTCCACTCGTCTGTCAGGAACTGAATCTGCTGTGTGTCTCCCGGTATTGTGCAGTAATTGCGATCGATACAGATGCAGCCTGCCTGGTATAGTGCTTTCTTTTTATGGATGTGTGAAGAGGTTTGTGTACCTCAAGTGAGCCCTGCTGACATTGAGGACCCTATCTTATTTGGAGGTCGTGAGTACTAATTCAGGGTCGCTCCTGTTAGTGCCACATTAAATCCAAATGGAATTACTGTGCTGCTGACTGTTTAATTCTCCTTTTTCTCTGTGTGAAATGGCCCTACCAGCTGCCACGGTTTGACTAGCCACTAGGGCTTGGGGTACCCAGGGACAGTAACTGATAGGGATAGGCCGTGCACAGAGCCATAGGTAGATTATTAGAGTGATAAGCTAATTAACCTGATTTCCCTGTCCTTGTTATATCCCCTAAATAAATCAGAGCTGCTTGTTTCAGCAAAGTTATACTGCCTGAGGTATTTGTCTATGTTAAAGTACTGTACTGTGACTGTTGCACTGTATCTCATTTCACAGGAGGTCCCAGTGCGGAACTAGACCTGGGGGTAAGTGTATACTGTGAAGGTAATTCTGATATATTGTTGGGCCACTACTGGAGAAGAGGGGTTGCAGTGTCCCAGAGGGCTGTGACCAAGTTAGTTTAACTATTGCAAACCCTGACCTCTGGGTGGAGGCACCGCTATTGGATCCAGGCCCTCAACCTGTTAGTGGCAAATCAGGCAGGGTAGTAGCCCCTGATACGCCATCTAGGTTAACATTTTGTGTGTTTGTGTTTTTTATTGAAATTTGCAGTTTGGTTTGACATGGAGCGTCAGTTACCGAGCGATTAAGTTGGCGGCTCGTGTTTACTGAACTGGGGCTCGCAGTGATTTTTGGGTGAGTGATATGTCGAGAGGCTGCCTGGCACCTCTTCCCATGGGGTGACTGCAGGATTTACAACGGGAGAGGTGTGCCAGGTAACCAATGAGAAGAGAGGATTTGTGAGTGATTTCCATGCCCACTGCATAATTATCATTCTCTGTCTGTCTGTCTGTCTATCTAGGGATACAGGAATCCAACCCCCCCCCCCATACACACCTACACCCACCCACATCCAGAAGGCCTCATATGGAGCCAGGGCCTCAATTACCTTACCTGTGGTAGGGTAACACACAGGAACACAGGAAATACGGACAAAAGGGGGCTATAGGCCATTGAGTCTGCCCACTCCTTCTCAATGGTAATATCCAGTAACTCCTTTGCAAATTAGGTACAGTAGTTGTCAAGGTTCTTTTCAAACAGTTCTAATGTTGGACTTCCAGCTATATCTCTGGGTAAACTATTCCACATTGCCAATATCCTTTGAGTAAACCAGGCCCTATGTCCCTTGGATTTAAACTGCTTCTCTTTCAGTTGCTAAGTATGTCCTCTTGAATAAAAAGATAGCTGCATGCACCGACTTGACTTCTGATCCCTTGTGGTATTATAGCCCAGAATAAACTAACCTCTCATCCTTCTCATTTCCAAACTGTAAAGTTTAAGAGCGCCTATTTCTTCTTGTATGATTTATCACTCATACCCATAACCATCCCAGTTGCTCTGTACTGTACACGTTCCACTCTTACAATGTTGTTCTGTTATAGGAGACCAAAACTGCCTGCAATTTTCCAGATGGGGCATTACCAGTAACCTGTACAGCAGCAGAACCACCTCTCTATCTCTGCTAATAAAATTCTTCTTAATGTAGCCCAAAATCGGGTTGCATCTCTTGCTGACATGCTAACATTGTGCTGACTGTTTGAAATCTTCTGAAACAACAACCCCCAAGTCCCTTTCTTTATCTGACTCTCACTTCCTCACCACTGATCTTGTTCTTTACTCTGAGGTTCTTTCCCTCAAAATGGATTACTGTACACTTACCGAGGTTAAATTTAATTTTAGTTTCCTCAGCTCACCTTGAGAGGTCATTCAGTTCCTCCTCCTGCATACTGACCATCTCATCAATCGATTCCACCACAGCCCAAGTCTGGCACCATCCGCAAACTTAGTCATCCAACGACCCCTACTAGTTTGCACTGCACCATCATAGATGCTAAATGACATTGACCCCAGCATGGAATCTGGCAGCACCCAACTTGACACCTGCTCCCAACTGGATAAAAAGACAGTAATCTTGACTCTCTGCTTCCAATCGGTTAACCAAGAAGCCACCCATTTACCTCTAGTACAGTACCACTGATTCCAATACCCTAAAGTTTTTCTGACCAGTTGCACATGTAGTACCATATCAAAAGCATTGCTGTAACAGACTATATCCGCATTTTTCTCTCATCCAGTGGCCTATCCACTCTCTCAAAGAAGTCCAACAGATTGAGAAAACATGACCTCCTCTTCTGGAGCCCATACTACGTAATATCACCTTTGTCATTTTCTGTAATATAGCTCTCCATTGCATCTCTTAAAATTGCCTCTAGTACTTTGCCCACCATGGAGGTTAGGCTCACTTATCTGTAGTTGGTCAGGTACTTCTTCTTTCCCTTCTTAAAGATGGGCACAACTGTAACCTCCCACCTTCAAGGATGAATTAAAAGTCATGGCTATTGGATCACATAATTCTTTTATGAGTTCTTTTAGCACTCCTGCATGGACTCCATCTGGTCCTGGTGACTTATGCACATCTAAGGCTGATAACTTGTCTTTAACACACTTTATAGAAATTTAAATATTATCCATATTACTACTCATAAAACAAAATAACTATAATCAGGTCTGTAACAGGGTTCTAGCCCACACTACCCACCCCATACCCCCCAAAAATAGACACAATCATGTTACTTAATGTATTGGCCATCTCTTGCTCATTACAAGTGCTCATTTTCCCCACACTGAGTGGTCCCTTCTTAGATCTTACATCTTACATACAGTACAACCTCAGAGATCCGCACTTCAAAGAACCAGACTGACCGGTTAACCGCACTTCCAAGAGTTAAGCACTAATTGCCACCTGTAGCTCATTTTCTTGCCTGATTAAAAGGCATTAATGGAAAATCTTCTTCAACTCTATCAGTGTAGATCAGCATGGCAGGAAAGCAGGCTAACAAACGCAAGCGGGTGACCTTGTGTATCAATAGTAAACTAGAAATCATAAGTAAAATTGAACGCGGTGCGAGTTTGAGCGCTGTTGCTCTTTAAAATTCACCTCATTAAAACACTGGTATTTTGTTATTCCACTCTCCTTGATGAGTTCTTGTTTAATCATGATATGAATTCTACAATACTGTGGTCACTACTTCCCAGCAGTTCCCTAGAAATGCACTCCCCAATCTTGCCCGTAATATTACTAATAATTACATCAAGTATATTCTCTCCCCTGGTAGCTGAGCTGACTAACTGGTCCAGCTTGCAATCAGCCATGGTTTGAATCAGTAGTTTTCCCCGAGGTGGTGCCAGCCTCCCAATCATTCCAATTTATGCATGGTAAATTTAAATCCCCACTAAAATCCTTGTATTAGAATTATTTTATAGCCTGCTATCTCCATTAAGAGCTCACCAACCTCTAGTTTTTGATATAACGGACTAGAACATTATCCTACAACCAGGTTATGGTAATTCTTCTCACCTACCTTGAGTCAAATAGCTTCCTGTTTCTCTGGTTTATCACCTCCTCCATTCAATGGTCATTACTAACATACTGTATATTAACACAGAAACAAAGAAACATACATTTTGTCGGCAGAAAAGGACCTTTAGGCCAATCTAGTTTGCCACTTGCCCTTGCCTATTCTGTCACCACTGACCCTAGCTGGTTGTAGATGTCACTCCCTCCCCCTTTCCTCTACCTAATATGTCCTGTGCCTATCCCATGCATGCTTGAAGCTCCCCTCAGTCTTTGCCTCACGTACCTCCTCTGGACAGGCTGTTCCAGTCATCCACCACCCTTTCTGTGAAGAAGTATTTCTGCACATCTCTCAAACTTTTCTCCTCTTAGCTTCAGTGCATGCCCCCTTGTTCTAGTACCTTCCTTTCTCTGAAAAAGACCCTCCACTTGCACTCTGATTACTCCTGTGTGGTACCTATAGGTTTCAACCATGTCACCTCTCGCTTTCCTCTCTTCCAGGGAGCGCATGTTGAGTTCTTGCAGCCCTTCCTTGTATGGCTTCTCGTACAACCCCACCACCACCACCATTCTAGTAGCTCTCCTCTGTACCGCTTCCACTCTTTCAATGTCCTTGTGGAGGTGAGGCCTCCAGAACTAGACACAGTACTCCAGGTGAGGCTTCACCAGTGAGCAATACAACAGCAGCATCACCTCCCCCCTCCTGTTGCTAGACTCCCTCTCCCAATACACCCCAGCATCCCGCTAGCCTTTCCCACTACTTTGTTACACTGCCCAGCTACCCTGTGGTCATCAGATATGATGATCCCTCGGTCTCTTTCTTGTTTGGTGACGGTAAGCCACTCCCCTCATCTTATACACAGCTCCAAAGTGCATAGTCTTGTACTTTTTGGCACTGAAACCCAGCTGCCATCCCACCCTAGACCTTTCCACTAGTTTCCTCAGACCCCTTTGCATTCTCTCCACCCCTCCCTGCCTCCCTGTTGCAGATTTTTGTATCACCCATGAAGAGACACATATTACCCTCATGCTCCTCGACAATGTTGCTTTACAAAGACACTGAAGAGGACTGGTCCCAGCACCGAACCCTGTGGCACCCCACTAGTCAGTCTTCTATCGCCTGAGTGACTACCGTTTACTACCAAACCTTGTCTCCTGTACCTTAACCAGTTTCAGACCCAGCGTGTCACTCCCTCCCTCACCCCCAGGCTGCTTAGTTTCTTAACTAGTCTCCTCTACAGCACAGTGTCAAAAGCCTTACTGAAGTCCAGATAGGCCAAGTCCATTGCTCTCCATTGATCCACCTCCCTGGTAACCAAGCCAAAGAGATCTGTGAGATTAGTTTGACAGGACCTGAAACCATGCCGCTGGTGGTCCTGCAGCCCTTTTGCCTCCAAGTGTTCCACAAAGCCTCTCCTTTAGTAGTGTCTCCATTAACTTCCCCACCACTGAAGTGAGATTGACTGGCCTGTAGTTGCTTGCATCCTCCCTACTACCACTTTTGTGCACAGGGACCACAGTGGCCCTCCTCCAGTCCTCTGGAACTGCCCCGATTTCTAGTGAGGTGTTAAAAAGCACTGCCAAAGGGGCAACCAGCACTGTGCTCAGTTCCTTTAGGACCCCTGGATGAATCCCATCTGGTTCCATCGTCTTATTCTCTTGCTGGGCTTCCAGTCCCTTCCGGACCCTCTCTACCAAGAATGGACTTGTGTCCACTCCCCCGCTTCCTGCTGCTTACTGCAGCATGCTGGTCTGTCCCCCTATATTCTACTGTGAAGAGAGAGCAGAAGTAATTGTACGGTAGTTCCGCTTTCTCTTGCTCTTCCACTGTGCAGCCCCCCACCCCTGCTGTTTTCTTCTCCTTCACTGCCTTTGTGCCATCACCTTAGAGAACCACAACAGCCCCTTCTTCCTCTATCCCTTGCTCACTTCCTTCAAACAGCATGCCGTTGCCTGAGCTATACCCTCCTTAATTTTTCTCCATCGAGTCTCCACTCCACCTCTGCCCCCCAGTTTCCCATGTCTTAAAAATTTCCCTTCCTGAAGTCCAGGACCCTCATCTTAGTGTGTTTTGTGCCCCTGTCCTATCCGTATGCCAAACCACACTGTATGGCAATCACTTTTACCCAGGGGACTACCCCCTATGATGTCAGCAATGCTGTCCCTGTTTGTAAGTACCAGGTCCAGCACTGCCCCACCCCTAGTGGGTATTACTATTCCTCCTCCTCCTCTTCTGCCCTTTCTGTCCCTCAAACAAATTTTACTCTTCAGTTGCCTTATCCCACATATCCTACTTTGACCACCATGTGTCTGTAATTCTAACAATATCAGGCATTTCAGAAAACATCAGCACCTCTAACTGCTCAAATTTATTGCTAAGACTCCTCAAGTTACACAGTAAGCATTTCCAGTCCCCTTTGAACAATGGGACACACTGCTTGGTAAGCTTGCACCAATCTTGTTTTTCGTTACCCCTAAGATCCTGAACAATTTCAGGTGTGTGCATATTACTACTGGTTACTTGATATTCCCCTTGCTCATTCACCTGCACACGTAGTTTTAATACCACTTCACTTGCCTACATATTTTCTCACCGAGGATACCTGCAGCATATTTATTAAGATGTAAACCATTCATTCCCTTTATAAAGGAATGGTTCTTTTTGGAACATCTAGCAATTTCTTTAAAAATAAGCCTTCTCTCTTAGCCCAATTTCTAAGCCAAGCATTATTTTATTTATTTTTTTGACAGCCACCTTTTTCCCGTGGCCTGCTCTTGGTGCTGGCAATATTTCACACAGCATTACAGTGCAGTCTTTTGATTTAAGTAGTTCTCCAATAATTTCAAAGTCTCTCCTTATATCATTTTTCTCCCAGCATAAAGAGCCATAGTTGGGGCCTGGCCCACTCCAAGTAATAGCCCCTTTAAATCAAGCTTAATATCTTCCACTTTTGCCCCTCGAAAACAGCATACCATTTTAACTTCTTTCCTGACACAAAAAAATAGTCATATCCGCATGCCTTATAGCTAGTCTCCAATAACTAAAATTTGATGCTCAGTCTTTCTACATGACTGCTCTTGTTATACTGCCTGCATCAGCAGTTACATGATTTGTCTGACTTAATTGTAGAGTTACACCCTCACAGACCACCTTCTCTCCACGTGCTTCCACCACTTCACACTGCTAGCAGCCCTAAAGAAAGGTCAGGCCCAAGGGCCAGACGGGATGCATCCAAGGGTGCTCAATGAATTGGTATCAGAACAGGCTGAACCTCTGGAAGGGCTATTCAACAGCTCAGTTCTGAAAGGGGTAGTTCCTAAGACTGGGGAGTAGTGGACATAGTCCCACTCCATAAGGGGAGAACAAGGAGCAACCACGTAAATACAGGCACCTGTCAGTCATACCTCAACTGTGGATAAACTGATGGAGACATTAGTCAGAAAGGACCTTGTGGACTACTTGGGGAACAACAAACTCCAGGATAGTAAACAGCATGGGTTTGTGGCAGGGAGGTCTTGTCAAACCAACCTAATAGTATTCTTTGACTGGGTAACAAGGGTAGTGGATAAGGGCCATGCTGTGGATTTACTCTACTTAGATTTCAGCAAGGTTTTTGACTCAGTGCCTCACAGAAGGCTGCTGAAGAAGCTAGAGGATCTGGGTGCAGCAAAGGACACAATTAGATGGTTGGGTAATTGGTCTGAAGGATAATGGCAGAGGGTTGTGGTAGACAGAGTCAAATCAGAAGAGTGGGAGGTCAACAGTGGCATGCCACATGGATTGGTTCTGGATTCTGTCATTTTCAGTATGTTCATCAGTGACTTAGGAGAAGGAGACCAGGGCAAGATGCGTTTCTTCATAGATGACACAAAACTCTATGGTAGCGTAGACAGGGAGATGCAGAGGAACTGCAAAGGCTGGAGAAGTGGAACCAGGTGAGCAGTGCAGTGGGCTGGCTCGCTGTGGGTCTGCTGGGGTGGGGGCAGAAGGGGATCGAGCATCCTAGGGACTGTTCTTCTCTCCTGGAGAGGGGGGTGGCAAGCCGTCTCAGCCTTTGACTACCATGAGGTGGAGGCCCAGTGGTAGTGCAGGCTGTGAGCAACTCAGTGGAAGGGGTTGCAGTCCCGCAGTGCGTGTGTGCCTCCACGTGCAGATGTTTACACGCTGCCGAGGCCAGGAGGTTGGGAGAAAAACAGAAAAAGGGTTGGGCAGGCTTCATGATGCCGTGCTCGCTCTCCTCCAACCCGCACTGCCACTCAGCCGCCAGCTATCTGGATATATGTATGGGGGGGGGCAGCCTCCCCTTCCTGGCCCAGCCACAGGAGACAATCTGCAGGGAACTTTCTGCTAGCCGGGGAGGAAAGTGATGGTCGAAGGGAGCAGAAACATGGTTGATAGCCTCCCACCTGCAGCCCAAAGGAGAAAAACCTTTATAGAAAAAAACGGCTGGAGAGGTGGACCAATGTTTGGCAGGTGAAATTCAATGCCAAAATGATGTACATAGGGAACAAGAACCTGAAGACAGAGTACTGGATGGGAGGGGGTAAAGCTGAGCACTATCTCTGAGGAAAAAAGACCTTGGAGTCATCATTAGTGACTCCCTAAGACAACCAAGCCAGTGTAACATGGCCTAAAGTAAGGCAATCAGGATGCTGGGATATATATAGGAAGGGGTACTGACAGAAGACGAAAACAGGTATTACTCCTCTCTATAGATAAATGGTGAGGCTGCACCTGTACTACTGTGCTCAGTTCTGGAGTCCTCACCTGAGGAAAGATAAGGACAGGCTGGAGAAAGTGCAACAGAGGGCGACCAAAATAATTCAGGGCCAGCAAGGCAGATCTTATGAGGATCGGCTCAGGGCACTGAACATATAATCACCGGAAGCCAGGTGAGAAAGGAGAGATATGCTAGAGACCTTTAAGTTCCTGAAAGCAAGAAACGAGGAAAACAGAGGATCTATTTAGCAGGTGTACAGGATCAAGAACACGGGGGCACAAGTGGCAACTGTTGGGGGGGAGTTCAAGAGGGATGTGAGAAAATGTTATTTTACAAAAAGGGGTAGCTGAGTCATAGAACGGTCTGTCAGCTAATGTGGTGGGTGTCAAATCCATTACTGGTTTTGAACACAGCTGGGACAGAGTGGTGGGCTTAGTGGTTGCTCAGGGCAGTAGCAACGGTTTACCTATGCGAAATCGACAACACCATTGTCAAAGTTCGGCATAGCGAGATCCCCAATGTTGACAGGCGAAATTTCGTCTGTCCGACACTGAAGTGTTTCTCTCGAGGGGCTGTGCCCCCCACACCCCCTTTCTAAAGGATTATCAACTCCGAGTCAGAGTTGATTTGAAGGGGTGGCGACACATGGCAAAAACCTGCCGAAATTGTCGCTGTGGGGGATTTTGCCATAAATGTTTCAATGTGCGGTCGGCACACTGGTAGCTACAGGGTGGGGGGCATAGGGTGGGTAGTGTGGGCTAGAACCCTGTTTAGACCAAAGGTCCTGGGTTTGATAGGGTGTTATGGGCAGACTGGATATACCATTAGTAATTTTCTGCCATCACTGTCTATGTTTCTGTTTAATACCGGTTCTCTATCTTAATCAGGTGGTAGTCTGCCACTCTGCCCTTTGTAGCCCTTCTTTCCCCTACCACCAGATTCCAATTATATTCCCCTCCTGAATCATTCCCTACCTCTTTGTTAAACTGATGTCTTGTTCTTTTTTCCACCACCATTTATGTGGCCTTGCTGTACTTCAACCTCTGAACTCAAAGCCCAGATGGCTCCATTTACACAATCTGCAATTGTACTAGTATGTTTCCGCTCAAACATGCCCTAACCTGGTCTCTCCTGTATACTCCCCACACTAAAGCTACTAAACTGCTTCATCCAAGAAGCCCATGATGCTACTTAAAGAAGAACAGCCAGCACTAAGAGCCCCATACTCCTTTGTGGGTTTGGCTCCAATTCCCAATTTGCACTTTATGTGCAATACGTCTTTTTTTTTTTTACCTTACTGTTTACTGCAGTACAGTAGATTGTATCAGACTGATTTGGCTGGCTTGGCTGACATTTTCTGTATCATAAATCCCAGATCCTTCGTAGTTGACATCAGAGCAGTTCTGCAGCAGTGGAGGTTCACTAGACAACAGAGTATGTTAAAGCTTTTATAAGATTTTTTTTTGTTTGCTGGTCCCTCTGACCTCCCTGAGCTAAGTACAGTCACAGAGGACTGTAGCCTTGGGAGAACAGCAGGACCGGCAAACATCTGATCACAGCTTATAAAGGCCCTAACATGCACTGCTGACCTTCCACTGCAGCAGCCTCCTCTGATGTCAGCTGAAGGGGATTCTGGGACTTGTAGTTACAGAAAATGTTGGCTTGGAAGCCAGCAAAATCAGTCTGATGCAATCTATTATACTGCATTAAACCGTAAGTTTAAAAAATATATATTTTTCGCACACAGAGTGCAAATTTCGACAAGCTCCACACTTGGGTGTGGGGTTCATAGTACTAACTGATCTACTTTACTTCAGTACAAATAGTTTAATCTCACCCTCAAGTCACTGATTCCCCTTCCAAGTTTATTATGAAGTCAGCATTCCGTGCACTTAAAATTGGCAGTCTCCATCCTCATAAACATCTGGCGACTATTGCACAGTACTTCAACAGTCTGGTTACAGGAGTTACGTCCATTAGTTTCAAATTTACTATTTATTAAAGTCACTTCTGTCCGTAAACTGGCAGCACGCCAGGCCTTTCCAGTTCTCCCAGGCTGACACAGAGGGACCTTTTAATCAGCTGCACCTCACCCAGAAACTGGACTGCCTCAATCCATCAAAAAGCCCAGACAGATGTTTTTATTTTTTTTTAAATGTCCTGACTGAATATGCTAACTCAGTAATGCTCCCTTACGGTTAGTTTCTCAAAAACTAGTATGCACTCACACAATAGCCCGCTCCCACAGCCATTTGTAATCCGAGGGATAGTGACGACAACTCCCAGCAGCCCCATTGGAGAGCTATTCAAAAGAGGTAGAGGAATGCAGCAGAGATTTCCCTGACAAGCAGATAAGAACAGAAGGTGGATTTTTCATGGTTATCAAAAAAGCACCAGGTGGAAGACTAAAGTTTGCTGACAAAAAGCATCTAGCTTTGCTTGAGCTTTTTGTCTTCTAAGTTTGCTTGAAAGGACAGAGCAAGGAGCAACATTAACAGAGCAAGGATAAATATTAAGGCTTCAGTGAATGGTTGAAAAACTGATGCAGAGCTCAAGGTTTTGCTTCACTGGGGAGTGGGGTCCACCTGGAGGGATACAGGCCTATACTGGCATGATGGTCTGCATCTGTCCGGGAGGGGAACCGGAATCCTAGGTGACAGGTTTAAATGCATAATTGGCAAGCATTTAAACTAGCCGGGGGGGTACTGAAAAGAAGCAGGGAAACCCCAGTCTCCCCCCACAAAACACAGTAGTTAGAGATGTAAACACCAAGGTAGAGAAGTTAATGGGCAGCAGCCAAAAACAGAGTGGAGTAATGGGGAGCAGGAAATGGGTAAATGCAGAAAAAGGCAGTAAGGACAGGGATGGGGCTAAAAGGGGTAAGGCCATCAACAAATGGAAGGTGATGAGTACCAATGCCCGTAGTCTGTGTAACAAGCTCCCTGAACTAGTGGCCTTGATGAAAGAGGGACATCTGGATATTGAGGCAGTCACAGAAACATGGTACACTGAGAACCACGACTGGGATGTCAACATACCAGGGTACACAATGTACATGAGGGGACAGGAAGGATAAAAGAGGAGGAGGAGGAGGAGTAGCTCTCTATGTAAGGGAAGAGATCAAAGCAACGGAACTAAAGGATAAACAGGGAGTAGAGGAAGCACTGTGGGCTACCCTGGAGACAGGTTATGGCACCACAATTTGCACAGAGTGGTATACAGACCCCCATCTCGGGGGGGAGGCAAGGGACAAGGAAATGATAGAAGGCATCCTTAGAATGGTAGAAATAGGGGAGATATTGTTGATGGAGGACCTGAATATGCCAGACGTTAGCTGGAGCACCCTGGCTGCAGCCACATCAAAAAGCAGGTTTATTCTCGATGCCCTATGGGGGCATGCCTCAGACAGCTAGTAGTGGAACCCACTAGGGAGGGAGCAATCTTAGACCTGGTACTGTCAAATGGGGATGGAGAAAGGATCTCAGATTTAGAAGTGGGTAGCCATCTGGGAACAAGTGACCACAAAACAGTGTGGTCCACGATAAACACAGCCATAGTCTCGAGCCATACAAAAGCAGGAGCATTGGACTTTAGGAGGGCTGACTTTGGGAAAATGGCAGGGTGCCTCAGAAAAGCGCTAGCAAACTGGCAAGAAGGAGGGGGTGGAGGAACAATGGGGAAAAAAATCAAAACAGCCATCACAGAGGCAACAAGCCTTTGTGTGAAGCAAATCAACAAAGTAAAATGAAGGAAAAAAACACTATGGTTTTCAAAAGAGGTGGTGGGGAAGGTTAAGGTGAAAAAGGTAGCATTCAGGAAGTATAAGGAAACACAGAAGGAGCAGGACAGAGAACTGTACCAGTTAGAGCAGAAGGAAGTAGGGAAGGCAGTCAGAATAGCAAAAGCACAAACTGAGGAAAAGACAGCCAACTCAGTTAAGAATGGGGATAAAACCTTTTATAGGTACATTAGGGAGCGAAGAAAGATGAAGGAAGGGATAGTGAGGCTTATTATAGGGAAGGGAGGGTGGGCAGAGGATGACAGTGAAAAAGCAGTGCAGGGATACTGAATGAATACTTCTGCTCAGTATTCACAAAAGAAGAGGAGGGGGAGGTAAACAGCAGAAGTACTCTGGATAGGGGAGTTAATACCCATCCATTCACAGAAGAAAGGGTCCTGAAAGAACTCTTAAAACTGAAGGTGGACAAAGCAATGGGGCCTGACGGGATTCATCCAAGAATTCTTAAAGAACTAAGGGTAGAATTAGTGACACCACGGACTACCCTTTTAACAAATCATGGGTGGATGGTGTAGTACCGGAGGACTGGAGGAGGGCAGACAGGATTCCCCTTCACAAAAGTGGGAGCAAGACAGAGGCAGAAAACTACAGACCTGTTAGTTTGACCTCAGTGGTAGGGAAAATGATGGAATCACTTCTAAAGGAAAGACTTGTTGAGTTCCTAGAGGCCAGTGGGGTACAGGACCCAAGGCCACATGGATTCACAGCAGGAAGGGCATGTCAGACAAATCTAATAGATTTCTTTGACTGGGTGACCAATGTGGTAGACCAGGGATGGGCTGTGGACATGGCCTACCTAGACTTTAGCAAGGCATTTGACACAGTCCCACAGAAAAGATTAATATACAAGTTAGCCAGCCTTGGAGTTGGTCCCAATGTGGTAGCCTGGGTAAAACATTGGCTGGACAACAGGATACAGAGGGTCATAGTAAACAGAGTTTACTCTGAAGAAAGGAGGGTTACTAGTGGGGTACCACAGGGTTCAGTACTGGGACCAGCCCTATTTAATGTCTTTATAAGTGACACTGCAGAGGGACTGGAAGGAAAAATATGTCTCTTTGCAGACGACACAAAGATCTGCAACAGGGTTGATACAGAAGGTGGGGTGGAGAGGATGCAAAGGGACTTGGCAAGGTTGGAGGAATGGTCAAATGTATGGCAGCTTAGATTCAATGCAAAGAAGTGCAAAGTAATGCAGCTGGGAAACAAAAAGCCAGGGAAAGAGTACGCAACGGGGTGGCGGGGTACTAAGAACAAAAAAAATGTAAAGGGACCTGTGGGTAGTTATATCAGATGACCTTAAGGTGGGCAAGTAATGTGAGAAGACAGTAAGGAGGGCTGTTGGGATACTGGGATGCATAAGGAGAGGCATCACCAGTAGAAAACAGGAAGTTGTTATTCCTCTGTACAGACAGTTGGTGAGACCCCATCAAGTTCTCGTCTCAGTTCTAGAGACCCCATTTCCAGAAGGACATAGACAGGATGGAGACTGTCCAGAGGAGGGCATTAAAATGGTGCAGGGTCTGCACCAGAAGACATACTAAGAGATTAAAGAAGCTTAACATGTATACACTGAGAGGAGGGAGAGGGGGACATGATAGAAACTTTCAAGTACATCAAGGGAATCAACAGAGTCCAAGACGGTAGCATCTTTCAGAAAAAGAGATGTGCAAGAACAAGGGGGCATAATTTGAAAATAGAGGGGGGACAGCTCAAAGGTAATGTGAGGAAGCATTTTTTCATGGAGAGGGTTGTGGATACATGAAACGGCCTTCCTGAGGAGGTAGTGGGCTCAAAAACAGTGGGTGAACTCAAGAATGCATTGGACAGACATAAGGCAACTCTAGTGGGGGGTAGGAGGAAGTAGGCTGTTGGTTAACTAGGATCTGCAGCCTATGCATTAGATAGGGACATGGGCAGACTAGGTGGGCCAAGTGGCCCTCATCTGCCATCAAATTCTATGTTTCTCTTGACTAAGCAGAGTTACTGTCTTGTTACTATTTTGTTTTGTGCTTACAGGTTTTACGGTCTTTTTCTCACATTGAAGGAGCTAATTATTTTTCTTCCACAGCTCTTCCAGGGGATTAGGGGTGTGTAACTGGGGGGGTGGAGCTGACAACGGCTTAGTACCTTCCAAAAGAAGGAAGATTTAAAAGGTCAGATTACCTTTACTTTCGTCCGAGGGTGCTGTGGTTGGTGGTGTTTATTGGAGTCACTGCCAAAAGTTGACTGTTTTTCTCTACAGGCACCTCTACTGATTTTCTGCGAGGGAAGTACCCACCCACCTCCTACCCCATTCCCGCACCACCGCACCATCCTCTACTATAGCCCCCTGACCTCATATCCTTCTTCCCATGAAGTAAGGAAGGGCAGGACTTACTGCACATCTCAGAAAAAAACATAACACATCGATCTTCTTTTCTCTTCATTGACTTTTGTCCGCACATTCCTTGGTTGGACATCTCCACATAATTAAGGCCAACTCCCATCAGCTATGGACCTTGTAAACTGCAACAACTGTGGAACACTCTTCGCCAGAGTATTTAACCGGGGGGGGCACTGTCCTACATGCTTCGCCCTCAAGGACCCAAGGACTCGGCTCCAGACAGCATGGACTGAGATACACTACCTCCGCCAAAAACTCTGACAGTCCTCAAAGGGCAACAATATAACATCAACAACCGGAAAACCGCTCTCACAGTTACCCCTACCCCAAAGGACAAACCGGCCAGGGGGCTGGCAAATGGTGAGAACTTGTAGGACAAATCCTAAACCCATAATGTCAAATAAATACATGCCCGGGTTTTATTTAACTCTAAAAATTGATTAGCGTTTTGCTCATAAAAGTGCTAAAATTTTGTGAAAATGCATAGCTCTTGCCTCACTGTGTTTAACAAACACAGCACTTCTAAAAAATCTATATAAATGCTTTCTGTACAATTAGCATCATTCCAAGAAAACTGCTAATCAATTATTTAAAACCCTGCATGCCCCTATCCCCCAGGACTACTAAAGCAGTAGGCATGTAAGGCAGTTGGAGCCCAATGCAGCACAATGATGTGTGCTCCACCAAAAAGATCACTAAAAAAATACATTAAAAATCCAGTACAGATAGTCAGAGACTCCATGATAAGGGGAGTAGAGTCTCAACTTCAGCACTGTGACCAGGCCAAAGTTGCGGTCCAGTGCCTCCCTGGCACATCAGAATGGAGGGACATGGAACACATCGAAAAAACTGCATGCAGTGTGAAACAGGATACGCAGGTCATCCTCCACATAGGTACAAATGACCTAGCCAGTCGATCCGTGGAAGAAACCAAACAAAATCTTACCAGGCTAGGCGACAAACTAACTTCTCTTTCATCCACTATCTCTTTCTTGGAGATTCTGCCTGTCTGGGGAAAAGGGGACCGCAGGCAGAAGATCAAAGAGAAGAACATCGCCGTACTTAACTGCTGGCTAGAAAACTGGTGCAAAGAAAGAGGACATCAATTTCTAGGAAACTGATGGACCTTCTGGGAAAGGGACTTCTTTAAATTTGATGTCCTGCACCTCACTAAGGAGGGGATTCGAGTGCTCAGACAGAAATTTGACGTCCATATCGATCAGTTAAAGTGGAGGGGGAGGAGCCTCAGGCAATCCTCACATCACAAGGGTCACCAACTACCCTTCCCCAGCATCAGTTACCGCAGTGCCTACATACCACAAAGATAGCAACAGCAGTGACAGTAAAGGCACTGCCCAGCATGATCCACTAGGGGGAGGCATAAAGCGATTAAGACACAAAAAATTTGGATCAGAACAAGGAAATATTACACAACAAGAGGACAACCGGGGTAGAAGGCTGTGTGCATCAATGCTCGTAGTCTACCAAACAAAATCCCTGAACTCATAGCCTTGGTGGTACAGGCACAACTGGACTGGGTCACGGTTACAGTAACTTGGTTCACCACCAACCACACCTGGGATGCTACTAACCCAGATAACACACTCTTCAGAAAAGACTGGGAACAAAGAAAGGAGGGGGTGGCTTTGTATGCAAGGGAGGGAATCTGTGCAACAGAGATCCAAGGGAAGCACAGTAAAGCAGAGGCCCTATGTGCCCCCCTCCAGGTGGGAGTTATCTACTGACCTCCAACTCAAGAAAGTAAAATCGACAAAGAGCTCCTGGAAGTCATCTCAGTGATGGTGGATGGGTGAGTTGCTGCTTGTCGGTGACTTCAATCTGCCAGATGTGGACTGGAACTCATACACAGCAGCCACAGAACGAAGCCGAGAATTCCTGTTCATGCTGTGTGGGGCAGGTCTCAATCAACTGGTAGACTCACCCACCAGAGACAAAGTAACCCTGGACCTGGTGCTCACAAACAGCAACAGGATTTCAGACGTTCATGTAGCTATCGATCTGGGGACCTGCGACAACAGGTCAGTCTGGGTATCATTAAATAAAGAGAGAGGTAAAAGTCACAAAAATCAAGATACTTGATTTCAGGAAAGCACACTTTCCCAAAATGAAATCCAGGATCAATACCATGCTTGACACCAGTAACAAGGGGGCTGCAGAACACTGCTGGGAGAACTTAAAGAATGCCTTAAAGGGGACAGGAATTTGATTTCACTTTTTCTTGTGTGTTACCTACCCTGCTGTTCATAATTAAACATGTTTTCATGTAAAAATCCTGTTGATTGCATTTTTTTTCTACTTATCATCCTATTAACTCTAAGAAGTACTGTTATGAATATGGGCATTCTATAAATGCACGAGAGTGTCAGAACGCATATTGTGTGTCTGGCGAGCGCATCCCAGATCATGCATTCCATGCAGTTGCTTGCCAAACTTGAATTGCGGTCTAGACTGTAGAAAGTAAAGGGTTAAAATCGCTCACCTGCAGATTGTTTGTTCTACCCTTCTCCACTAAGCTGCACACTTAAAAAGTAAAGGGGTAAACTGCTCACATGCAGATTGTTTGTTCCAATCCCTTCTCTATTAAGCTGCCAACTTAAAAAGTAAAGGGGTAAATTGCTCACCTGCAGATTGTTTGTTCTGACCCATTCTCAATTAAGCTGCCGACTTAAAAAGTAAAGGGGTAAATCGCTCAAGATGGGTCTGTGTTTTAAACATGGCATGAGCTGACCCTCAGCCCACAAGTAAAATACACTGCAGTCCAAGACAGCACACATCTACTTCCTTCTGTGCTGCTTCTGTTCCTTGCTTAAAAAATGGGGAATTTGCTGAAGTTCTGCATCCATTCTCCTGCACATCTGGATGAGTGCATCTAGCCGCAGATCTATGATGCCGTTATAATGTCGCTGGCATATACTTCTCAGTTAAGCTGCCGACTTAAAAAGTAAAGGGATAAATGACAGAGACCGAAGTTGGGAAAGCCATCCGCTATAATCTCTCAGATGCCACTTAAAAGAGACAATGTACATTTGTGAAGGGAAATTACTTTCTGAAACTAGAAGCTCTCAGCACTCGGTCTTATCCTCTTAATTTAGTGCACAGCATGTGAGCTAAGAGCTTTGATGAAAAAAAAAATGGAAAGAAAAGGATGCTGCCCTTGTAACAGACCATGGGTGTGCCAACATATAATTCTGCTCCAACTCCTTTTAGGTAGGACAATTATAAGGACTTGGATGTACAATGTAAATGAAGATTTTTGTATTGTCATACCATGAATGACCAGAATAAATAGGTAGAGTACTGATTTCGGTTTGTCATTCATGTAATTTCCCGATTGCTGTAAACTGCAACTTAATTGATATTTTTTTAGATAAAAAACCTTTTTTCCCTTGTACTTTTCTTTAACTCGCAGACATACAGTAGCTACTGATATAAATCACTTTTTCACTGACCTGGACAAATACAAAAAAGACCTGCCTCCCATCCCAGCTGATTCAACATCGTCCAACCCCAACTGTACCCTCTCCACCTTCCACCTAAAACTGGCCACAAGGCTAGAGGTCCTCAAACTACTCGAGGGCCTCAACCCAGAAAGTGTCCCTGGATTCGATACCCTTCATCCAAAATTCCTTAGGATTGGAGCACCTGCCATCGCCTACTCGGTAATGCTACTAATAAACAAATCTTTCCTTTCTCAAACAATCTCGGATAAATGGAAAACTGCAATTGTAATCCCTATACTTAAAAGTGGCCCCACAAACCTGGTAGAACACTATAAGCCTATGTCTATCCTCTGCCCCTAGCCAAGATCCAGGAGAGAATTCTTTATAATCAGCTCTATTCATATCTCAAACTCAACAATGCCTTAACTATCCATCAGCATGGATTTCGTAAACTGCATGGCATAGAATCTGCACTGCTACGTACAACCTCAGACATTTTTAGGGCAATGGATCAGGGTGAAGCTACAGGTGCCACCTCTGTGGACTTGTCCAAAGCCTTCGAATGTGTCAACCACCAACTTCTCCTCATTAAACTCCATCAACTAGGTCTTGACCCTGCATCCCACTCCTGGCTAGCCAATTACTTAACCAACAGGCTCCAGTGCATAAAATGGTCTGGTGCCACGTCCTCCCTCGCTCTCATAACCGACGGTGTTCCACAGGGCTCCATATTAGGACCACTCCTATTCTCCATTTACGTCAATGAACTCCCAACTCAGCTGTGGGACTGCAGCAGTTCAATTATATGCTGATGATGATGCCGTTCTATACAGGTCTGCTAAACATATCAATGTCATAAACGCCAACCTCGAGAGTGATTTTCAGGCTTTGGAGGCCTGGTTAAAAGCCAACCTGTTAGTACTTAACACTAAAAATACTCAAACCATTCCACCACACCTCCTATAAACTTGATAATCAACCACCTTTGCTTGGGTTTTTTTTTTTTTCTTTTATTCTTTTTCTCCCTGGTGCCAGTCGGCCATCCTCCTCCTCCTTTTTCTTCTGGCCGCCATCCATCCAACCATGACGTCTGATCTCGGGCTCTCACCTCCTACCCACGCGACTCCCGTGGTGGGGTGTTGGGGAGCCCCCAACTTGACTCCCTCAACTATCCCTCTCGGAGGTGGGGCCTGTGGCGGATGGCCACCAAGCCACTTGACCGGACCGCATTTTCAGCATTTTTCTGTGGAGGAGAGTGTGCAATGCAGACAGTGGGCATGCCACATGCAGCACGCCCGTCGGCTGTTCCACCTCCATGCCCCTACTGTATAGGACTGGCTTGCCAACACCTAGCCTCCACTAGGTATCAGGCAAATGCTGGTCTCTGTTCCCTGCCCTCCCTGGGAGAGGAGAGTTGTCCTTTGGATGCTTGATCCTTTCCCACACCAGCCAGCCCCTGACGACCCACTCGCACCGCGAACACGGGCGGCCGGCGTGGCAGGAGGTAAGGCATTGCTGCCTCAGCCCTCCACGCCACTCGCCCGGCCACCTTTGATTGTTAAAACATCAGTGGGGGTGACGCTGGAATGTATCAAAAGCTTTAAACACCTGACTTTCCAATTCAGAAAGACCATTACTACTGCAACCCTACTCCCAGGTCTCCTCTATGGTGCATCCTTGCTTTCCACAGTGAAGCCGTCAATTCTGAACAGACTTAGGCAAGCACATCACCTATTGCCAGATTTGCCGCTTCAGCTCCAGCCCAAACTCACCACTGTGCTGTGCTCAATACCTTAAATTGGCCAGGTTTTGAGGTGAAGTTGGACTACCCCTTGCTGTGTACCACCTTCAAATTAATTCACCTCCCTTCCCCTCCAAGTCTATCTAACCTACTGACCCAGAAACCATTCACCAGGTCCCTTAAAACATCTCACGAACCATTACGAAGTATACCTAAAATTCATTTAGCAGTTGGAAAGAGATCTTTCTGGAATGCAGCTGCACATAAATGGAACAATCTTCCAATAGGACCTCTATCCTCAACATCTCTCTCGCAGTTTAAAAAACAGTACAAGGACCTTTTCCGTGCCACTGGCATGTGTAATTGTATATAACCCCCTGCCTAGCAGGCAGGGTTAATCCTATGTCATGCTCTCAAGGTTTCTCTGAACCTTGTGTAACCAACAAGTCTGAAAGTTGCATATGCCCTAAAGTGTATGATGTTTCTCTATCTTATGTACTTACTGCATCAAATTGTTGAATATTTCTACTTAACTTAACTACTGTTTATAAAATGGCAAGAAAAAAATCTAGAAATCTCATTGGCCAAGACAGATCAGCCGACCGTACAATAATTCTCTGTATACACACAGTCATCCTGGTCCTAAACCACATTACACAATGAGCAGATCAGTCCTCCTACAACCAGAACTATCTTCCATCAGTCTCCCTACAACCAGAACTGATCTTCCACCACAAACATGGCCACTACCATTACACTGTAGAAACCTTCAACAGGGTCCTAAAATTAAAATTATCTTAAATATAAAACAAATTAATTAAATGTTGTTTACCAGATTGTCACACTATCCTTACACACATAAACAAATTAGAAACATTAAGTATTGTTTATAGTTGTCATTACAACTGTTTGTTTGCTAACAGTGAAAAATCCCGCTTCTATCCTTACCTGCTCATCAGGGAAATCTCTTCTGCTTTCCCTGAAAAGTGAGATAATTGAGTCTCTGGCTCTAAAACAGGCCTTTGTTGTCTGTGTGTACAGTATGTTAGTAGAGGAACATTCTGCTAGTAGAACTGGGCAGAATTTTGAATCCCTGTATTCCATGGTAAATATCCCATGATAAACATTCCATTTCTTGAATGTGGGGAAACACAGAGGGAAAAAAACAGAATGAAGAAAGTAAGCAATAATATTATATAAACAAAGAGAAAAGGTGGCAAATGAGTCACCCTGCTGTTTATCTTTTAGGACACAGTGAGCAGTTCATGATGCTGTCAGTGAGTGTGGCAGTTCTGAACCACGCTCATGCTTGCAGCACTGGGGAACTGAGAAGCCTCTGTTATGGCTTCCTTTTAGTTTTGTCTACAGAGTGAAGAGAATGAAATAAAACAAGGGGGCTATATGTCACACTTAGAATGAGAAAAACAGCATTTGTGAATTGTTGTGGCTGGCAGGGGAATATGAAGCTTATGTGGGCAGGGAGGCACACACTGTATAACACTACTTTAATCTAGCACCAATAGGTGGAAGGACTATTTTATGTTAAAAGCACAGATTCACTTACATATTTACTTATTTAAAAATGTATTTAAAAATTACAAAAACTGCTTCTAAAAATAAAGAGACATTTTATAAGCGCAATAAGACACTCCGAGGTTGTGCATTACGGTGTGATAACTGCACTCCTAGGGACAACCGGCACGAGGCCTAACTACGCCCCTAGGAGTGCGGTTATCACACCGTAATGCACACCCCGTTGTGTCTTCTTGCTTACTTGTACCACTGTTGGTACTATGTTTAATGTTCATCTACTATGATTAATGTCTATCATTTGTGGAATGCTTAGATTCCCCGGGTAGCACTGAAAAAGGGACTATTTTGTCTCAGTGGGCCTACCCAGTCATCAAAATTCAAATAAAATAATTAACTCCCCCTCTGTAATTTACATATACAGTACTGATTGTTAACATCCATATCTATGTTTTCCTTTTTTTTTTTTTTTTTGAAAAGGTCCTCTTGTCTTTGTTTTTTTTTCTCTGGTGTCCAGCTGTGCCCCGCATACACATTTTTTTGCATAAAGGTATTTGGTGGTGGTGGTGGTGGGGTGGATAGAGGGGATACAGTGCATTGTGTGCACAGTTAGAGGACTACTGGTGGTGTTAGTGCACTCTGTTGTGCCTTTGTTTTTTTATCTTTTAAAGCAATCTTGTTAAAAAATAATATTGTGGATCGTTGTTGTGTTAACAGGTTAGGATGGAAATTTGTGGGGTAGTGGGTACCATTGGACACCAGTTGAAAAATGATACCACTGCTGCATGTCGAAGACATGGTGACTACCTCTGCTGAACAAAAACACAAACTGTATCATGCAAACTTCCATGTCCCCATTGGAAAAACAAAACATTAGTCATTGTCTCACCTCCCCTTCCCCATCTACCAACATTTGATTTTTTAATCCTCCCCATTAAATTATGATAATAAAGAAATGGTTACATCGACATCCTATAGCTGAACCCCCTCCACACCACACAGTTGATTACTGTTCTCGTTTGAGGATGCATAATTAGCCATGGTGTCTGGTGTCACAATACTCACACAGATTGTCCACAGATAGCAAGTACGCTTACTGCATATGGTTTGTGGTGTACTCGCACAGAAACATGGAAACACAGAATAGATTTTGATGACCATTTAGGACCGCTTGTCTCACACAGTCTGCCCTTTTCCCTACCAACCGCTTACACTGCAGATTATAAAGGTTATTAAGCATTTCTCTTCTTACTTCACAATATTGTTGCCTTCTGGCTATCCCATGCAGTTTTTAATTCCCTTACCTTTTTTCTGCTCCCGCAATCGCTGTTGTGAGGTTGTTTCACATATCTACCACTCTTTACATGAAAGATTACTTCCTGGTGTTGCCCTCAAGTTTCCAATCTCTAACCTCATATTGAGACTTCTTGTTCTTGCCCATTCTTTATTCAGAACAATGCTGTCTTCCCAAACTTTAATTTTGTCCTTCAGTAATTTTATGTTTTACACACAGTGCTCATTGTATATATGTTTGATATGGCTTGGGGGGGATGTTGAGGATGGGCAAGCTCTTAATAGTTTTGTGTTTTAATTAGCATAGCATATCATCCGCATTCTATGAATCATATTCCAATTTAAACTCTCCTGGCGCCCCAACACCACCTCACCTTCTCTATCATAACATCATGAAAAAAATGAAAAACCAAAGTGAGGTTATGACATATTACATCGTGCCATCAGCTCTCTTTTTTTGTAATAACACCCTCTGTCTGTTACACCAAAAAAATGGAGTAGATGGACTATAGGAAACTCTAGCACGACCAGAGTGTTTTGCTGCTTATATGGAAACAGGTACTTTTATTAGATCTTTGTGTATTCATTTAACAAAATTAGGTATATAATTACTTTTTAAAAAAATCAACTTGCAAAAACTATCTGGAAGATATTAATTTTGAGAGCTGCATGAATTAATGTAAAAGAACATGACATATTCTTTCCATCTGTTGCATGTAAATATGACAGAGGAGGATAAGGGGGTGTACATGCTGGTGGTGGCAGGGCTGGGAGTGGTGGGCAATCGTGAGTTCTTACTCAGGAACATGGGTAAATGACTGAGGACTACAGATGCCGTGCTAGCAAGAGCCTACGCATCTACCCTCTCCACACACACACACACACACACACACACACACACACACACACACTCTTCTTGAGCTTGTATACAAGGAAAAAGGGGCCATACATAAGAAAGGATAAAGGTTTACTTGCCAAAGAGAAACAAGAAATAGAAGTACAGCAAAACTACAATAGACGACAATCATCACAGTTTGATGTTCTGAAATACAACATAATTACGAGCGTTGTGAATGATGAGAGGCAAGACGGAACAGCAGGTCAGAATATAGAAAAGGAAAGAAAGTTTACATGCATGTCACTCAGATAACTGTGTTCTGGGTTTATCCATATACAGTAGATTCAACCAGTCTTGGGAACTGAAACCAGTTCAATTCGGATCCTGTGTAAAAATGATCGCATGCAAAACACAAAATCAGTTCATGACCATCTAACAATGTTACACAAAGGTGCACTACTACACTTTAAAAAAAAATGCATTCTAAGGATGGGCAGGTCACTTTTACTGGCCAGAAGATAAACACTTTGATGGTACTGACACTGTTTAGTTCTGCTGGCAATTCTGAAAAAGAATATGTCAGCGAATATACAGCATCATCTGTGTTGATTGTGCTACTGCATTTATCAGATGAAAAATTGTATGGGGGTTGTGAGGGGTTTATGGAGAGAATCGTGTCCTCTAAATCAATAACGGGATGAATGCTTAAGAAAAGTAGTGAAGCTAGCAACACTTATTTATGAAGCGGCAGAGCACTAAGAGTTTGAACGAACTGATTACTGAATACAAAGGCAGGCAATTATTAAGTAACAGCAGGAAGCTATTGAGCTAATATATCAGAAGAGTGCAATCAAAATGCTAGGTGATGAATGATCCACATCAGGATCCGAAAAAAAATAATAAGGGAAATGCTATGGCAGACTGACAGGGAACAGCAAGGACATTCAAAGGTATTTCTCAAATACTGTAACAATTGTTGGACACAAAAAGGATTTGTACATCTACAGTATGTGTGTATGAGTGAGTGTGTGTAGGGGGGGCAGGAGTTGGGTAAAGGGCATTATGTACCAGATCTCCATCAATTATGTAAACAAAACACAAACAACAAAAAACAGAGGCAGAACGTGACAGTCACATACTTTATTACAGCACATTATTTGAACGACTGAAAACTAAACCCTATCAGCATATGTCAATCAGACGCAGGAAAAAAATAAATGATTTCTCTTTCATCTTATTTATCAAACGAGTGATTTATACGATGAACTATTATTAACACAGAGTAGATTACTGGTTTTTGTGTCATCACTGGCATGAGTAGTTACTAAAACTGTGACAGTAAGGCATATAAAAAGTTCAGAAAAATACCTACAAAAAAGAAGTATTTCACTTCCTGGTTGCTGTCAGTTTCTGATAGCTTCACAAGAATGTGTCACACACAGCAAGAGGCAGGATGATATAATGGAACGCATGAATGGAAACGTCACCGTTTGGTGGCCACACTCACTCTCCTGATCTAAGAACTGGAAATATTAAATGGGTTGGTCCAGAAACAGTCATATTTACATTTACTGTTGATTGGCAACATTAAAAACACAAAAAACATAGGAACGCATCAGCTGAGTGGTCAAACATGTATTCCCAAATATAATCGCATCACACCACTTGTAGGTTTTCACTGTTTGACTTACTGTCCTCTTTAAATACAGTCACTGAGCAATGTGCAAGACAAATCAGCAAAGCCAAAAGAAGGAAGAGCCCTCTCTGGTTCTCCAGAGAGGTAGCAACCAAAATCAAGGGGGAAAAAAAGAAGGCTTTTAAGCAGCACAAGGAAACAAAATGAGAAACGGACAGGGAGGAATGTAGGAACAAACTCAAGGAGGCAGGAAAAGCAATTCGGATAGCCAAAGCCCAAACAGAGGGTTAGGAAGGAAGATAAAAAGTACAGTTATGTAAGAACTTACCATAACAGTAGATCTTTGAGAGAGACTCTTGCAGTAGGTATTCACATATAGGACTGAACCGCCAGGCATCAGGACCCCACAGAATAATTTCTAGCTATCAGTCTCTGGCAGGGGGCCGTACCATATCAGGTGACCCGCATCATACGACATCGGTATAAAGGGGTGGTCCACCATGCCTGCCTTCCAGTTCTTTCCCTCCGAGGGCCAAAAGAGGCAAGATGAGAGAGAAAAGGATACTCCCCCCTTGGAAATGGAGCCAAAAAAGCTTAGGGGGATGGAGGGCAGGAAGGCAATACCTACTGCAAGATCCTCTCTCGAAGATCTACTGTTACGGTAAAGTTCTTAAGTAACTGTACTATCTTACTTCGAGAGGGCTCGTGCAGTAGGTATTCACGTATAGGACTGAGTCCCAAGCAGTCTGGAACAAGGAAAAGCACTCGGGAAGAGGACAGTTATCCATAGCATGGAACCTCGGGCTGAACAAGCTCATGAAAGGAGACCTTGGAGCACGGCCAACCCGAAGCCTGCTCTACGTTGAGAGGCAATGTCCAAACTGTAGTGTTTTGTAAAGGTATGGACAGAAGTCAAGTTGCGGCTGCACAGATGTCTGCCGCTGACACATTCTTGAAACAAGCCACAGAGGAAGCTACTCCTCTGGTGGAGTGACCTCTGACTTGACCCAGCAGGGTCTTGTTGTACTTGTCATAACAGAAAGTGATATAATGAGCCCACCACTTCAATAGGCATTGCTTAGAGACAAAATTGCCTTCCCTTTTGTACGCAAAAGAGACGAAAAGCTGATCAGTTTTTCTGAGATCCTTAGTCCGAGTGGTGTAGTATCTCAGTATTCTGTGAACATCCAAAGTATGCAAGAGGTATTCCCCTTGATTGGAGTGTTGCGTAAAGAAAGCGGGAGGCTCAATGGATTGATTCAGTGTAGATTGAGCCACCACCTTGGGGAGAAACTTAGGGTTGGTGTGCAGAGCCACACATTCCTTGTGAAAAACCAAGTACAGGATTTTACACATCAAGACCTGAAGCTTGCTGCCGGCCTGGTGGCACTGAGGGTTGAGGCGCTGGATGCCACACCTCACGTTGCGCCGATGACCCAGGTTTGGGAGCGAGCCCAGGTCGCTGTGGGTCGGCAGAGGAGAGAGAATTGAATGTCCATAGGACTGCTCTCCTCTTCCGGGGAGGGATCCAGGAAGCCCAGCACAGCAGCGCCCCCGTGGAGACCAAAGCACTGCGCATGCTTAGCGGCTCACGAGCATGGGGTAGACGCTGGCAGCTGCCTTCCGGACCTGGGTGGAAGCACTCACGTCACAGGGTGAGTGACACTGCACGATCAAGTAGAAGTAAATCAGAAAATACTCTCTCCACCTGGGATGAGGCGGCGGCCCTGTCGGCCTCCGCCCGCAGCCAGTGCTGGTTCCCGTCACTGCCCCTGCGGTTTCCCCAGGTTGCTGCCTCCCATCCTGGGGAACCGTGACAAAATTGAAGATGTAGGGGAACCAGGGTTCCCCACTCTCTGAAAAAATAGGGCAGTGGCAATGGTGATCGGGTCAAATGGTGTGTTATTTTTCGGGACCTCCTATATGCACTGTACATGTGCATAAGTAGCTTTTAAGTAACATATAGTGTGCTGGTATTAAATGGGTAGTATTGCAATAAAGGATGTCAATAAAAGACAATTTTGGAGGATTTTATAAAAAAATGGATAAAAATATAGGGTGGTGGTAAAAAATAGAGAGTGGTGGTAAAAAAATATAGGGTGGTGGCCCACCGCCCTAAAACAATGAATGGGGAACACTGGGAACACAGCGGGTGGTTGAGCAAGTCAGCGAGTGCAGTGGCCCAAGAGAGTTCCGAGACAAAGGGCTAGAAAAATAGTTGAAAAAAAACAAACAAAAAAAAAAAAAAACACCTGAAGCTCGGAAATGTGCCGAGCAGATGTAATGGCCACTAGGAAGAGTGTCTTCCAAGAAAGGAACTTTAAATCTGCTGTAGCTGTCGGCTCAAGGGGAGGCAGGGTAAGCTTCTCCAGAATGAAATTCAAGTCCCAAGGAGGGGCAGGAATGCAGACGGGGGGGTCTCAAATGAAGAACCCCTCTGAGGAAGGTCTTGGAGACTTCCAACTGAGCAAAAGTCCTGTCCCCGAAAGGAATATGATAGGCTGAAATAGTGGCCATGTGGACCTTTAATGAGGAATGGCTGAGACCCAGGTCAAAAAGGTGACGCATGTAGTCCAGGACTTTATTGGCTGGGCATGAGAAAGGTTCAAAGTCTTTTCAAGAGGCCCAAATTGAAAACCGTTTGCACTTCGTGGCATAGGTGGACCTGGTGGAAGGCTTTCTGGCCTCTACCAAGATGCCCGCTATGAGCAGAGAAACTCCGAAGCGGGCTTTTGCTACGTCTGCAGGAGCCATGCATGTAGATGAAGGGATCTGAGATCTGGATGAACAAGGATCCCCTGAACCTGGGTCAGCAATTATTGCGACAGAGGAAGAGGAAGTGGAGGTTCCTCTGAAAACTGTTGCAGAAGAGAGAACCAGACTTGCCTGGGCCAGAAGGGAGCGATGAGAATCATTCGAGCTCCCTCCGATCTGAGTTTGTTCAGTACTCTCGGAATTAAAGGAAGAGGAGGGAAGGCATAAATGAATCTGTCCCTCCAAGCGACAGAGCGTCCCGCCAAAAATGCCTCGCCATGGAGTGAGCGAGCAGAAGGTGAAAAGTTTTGCATTTTAGGGAGAATCGAAGAAGTCTATCTGAGATGTGCCCCATCACTGAAAGATGTTGTTTACGACTTCGTGATCCAATTCCCGTTCATGGGACCTGGCTGAGAACAGACTGAGTCGATCCGCCAGCATGTTTTCCACTCCCAGAACGTGAATCGCGGTCAAGTGAAGGTGATGCTGGGTTGCCCAAAGCCAGACCCTCATTGCTTCCTGGCACAGAGGGTAGGAACGAGTTCCTCCCTGCTTATTAAGATACAGACTACGCACATGTTTATTTATTAGCTTTTGGTAACCGGGTAAGTGCGCTAGGCAACAGACCTGCCTATTTTCAGGCACGACCCGGGAGAGCACAGGACACTGGTTACAATATGCAGAAATGCACAGACATAATATAGGTGTACAGGAGCAAAACAAGATATACATTGGGTAGCAAGTAATAGTAACATAAGGGTACATTTTAGGCATAGATCATAATAAGGATGTAAAATAAAGCAATTAGGGTAACCATAAGACAGCTGAGGACAGTAAAGACATCAAGGTTCATAGCCACCTGAGACAAGCATATTGCATGGGAGAACATTAGTGTAGTACTCAGGGTCAGACCCGACAGCCTGCAGTGGGACAAAGCAAATTAAGAGCATTTGCATTGGCCAGAGGCTAGAAGGTGGGTGAACAGCGAGTTTTTGAATTCTCGATGGGAGGCTGAAGTTTTCACCATAAGGGGGAGTGAGTTCCAGAATTTTGGAGCAAAATGGGCAAATGCCTGTTCACCCATTTTTGTCATGTAAGGTCTAGTGGAGAGCATGGGGACAGAGGAAGACCTGAGGGTATGGGTGTGTGAGGCAGGAGTCAGGAGGTTGGCAAGATAGACAGGGCAGGGAGGTCTAGATAGAGTCGATAAAGCAGCCCAGGAGTAGGCTTGAATATCCTTAGGTGACAGCCAATTTAAGCCAGCGTAAAGGAGACAATGATGGGTAAGACGTGGGGCAGTTAAGGCGAATCTACAGATGTTGTTGTAGACAGTGTCCCATTTGTGGAGTGTAGCAGAGTTTGCAGCAAAGAGGAGGGGCAGAACATATTGGAGCTGGGGTAAGAGAATACCTCTCGCAACAGAAAGTCTAGCAGAAGGAGTGAGGGAGTGGCGCACGCAATAAGCTCCGCCAATTTTAGCATTGACGGCACGGCACACCATATTGACATGTTGAGACATGTCAAGTGTGGGATCCAAAGTGACCCCAAGGTACTTGAAGGACTCAGTGTTTAAGATGAGGGAGCCATCAAGGCATTGAACCCAGAGCCTGTTCGCAGGGGCAGATAGTTTCTTAGAGGATCCGAATAGCATAGCACAGGTTTTTTCTAGGTTCAGGACTTGGTTGTTGCTAGACAGCCAGGTCTGCAGAATTAAGTCATTAGTGAGTGGAGTTGATGGCAGCAACCGATTTTGACCCAGAGTAGAGAACAAGGTCATCTCGTACATAAGAGTGCAGCTATGCGGGACATGGTGGGAATATCATTTAGGAAGAGGGAGAAGAGTAGAGGTCCAAGAGTGGATCCTAGGGAACTCCACGGGAGATGTTTGGGGAGGAAAGGGCCTTGTGAAATGCTACTGCCGAGTCCGATTGTCAAGATAGCTATGGAACCAGGAGGGCTTGGTCAGATGCTCCAATGGGTTGGAGTTTCTTTAGCATGAGAGGATGGTGTACCATGTCGAAGGCTTTAGACAGGTCGTTAAAGCGGCCCCAGTGAGTGAGGCCACGGTCCATATTATTTCTGATGTCATTTGTAAGTTGTGTAAGTGCAGAGGTGGTACTGTGACCGGCCGAAACCATGCTGGCAGGGGTTTGAAGATTAAACATGTCAAGGTGAGCAACAAGCTGGCGGTGGACTATTTTTTCAAGCAGCTTACTGAGAGGGCAGAAGAGATATAGGCGGTAGTTGGACAGGAGTTTGACATCGCCCTTTTGTGTATAGGGATAGTTCTGGCAGTTTTCCAGGTGGATGGGACAGTAGACGTACGAATCGAGAGGTTAAAAAGCCAGGTGATAGGTCTGGTCAGCCAAGGTGCATACTGCTTAAGTATGCACGGGTGGATGCCCTCAGGCCCTTGACCCCCGCGTGCCAGAAGGGAGTTAAGTAGCTTGCAAACTTCAAGGTATGTGGTTGGAGCCAGAATGAAAGGAAGGGGTGGGAGGGAGGAGAAGAGGGACAGTCAGGTTGTGGGCTAGTTAGAGTAGCGACTGGTGGAGAAGAAAAAAGGGCACTGAAGGTGTTGGCAATGGTGTCATGGTTGGTGCAGTGAACACCTTGAATGTTCATGTCAGCTGGATTCTGTTGCTTGTCGTTGCTGAGAATGTCCTTAATTTTGGATCAGTACCTGCTCGGATTTGTAGAGGAGGTTATTAGTAGGTTCCTATAGTAGGTGCTTTTGGCAATACGAATTTGTCTTTTGCAGTTGTTACGTAATGCACGATAGTCTTCAAAGTCTGCACGGAGGTGGGAGATCTTCCACCCGGACCAAAGTTTGTCCCTAGATTTGAGAAGTTGAAGCAGGGGTGTGTTAGCCACTTGGTTACTTTCCCTGCCATCCTACGTGTGGTGACCGGGATGTGAAGGTTTTGAAGAGAGAGGAGGACGGAGTTGAAATATTCTGTGGCTATGTTAATGTCCTCTGTTTGGTAGAGAGGGGACCAGTCAACCTGGTTAAGGTCAGTTAAGAAGTCCTCATGACTTAGGCGGGAGAGATTAGGAAAGGTTACAGTTTTAGCAGGGAGGGAGGAATGACAGTGTTCCAGACACAGTAGATGGGATAGTGGTCACTAATTGTGTCAGGTAGCACACCGCTGAGGCAACATATTCCGTCCTGTTAGTAAGTATCCAGTCAAGGAGGTGGCACAGTTGCCCCGTGAGACCCTTGTGGGTTCATGTATGAGCTGGGATAGATTTGCCTTGCTAGCTAAGGAGGATAGGTTAGCTGGGTTTTCTCGGACCAGTCAAGGTTAAAATCACCAAGGCAGATAATGTCATTCTTGCCTGTAACTGTAGGCAGAAACCCTAGGAGTTCAGTGATGCCTTGTGTAGCATTTTGGGGGATATAAGTACAAAAATATGGGTTTCTTTACACCCCAAGAAGCAGTAGGGGTGCAGGATTTCACAGTTTGGTAGGAGGGGTCCTGCAGAAGGGTAATGTTTAGGTGAGTTTTGAAGTAGAGGGCAAGGCCACCTCCCTTTAGTGCCAGGACGGTCGACACGAAGCATGCTGTATCCAGGAAAGTGGCACTGAGGTCAGGCACTGTGGGCTTAAGCCAGGTTTCTGTGATGGTGAGGACGTCCGGGACGTTAGTATAGATCAAGCCTGGAGGTCAGGAGGTTGGCCATAAGGCTCCTAGCATTCAGGTGGGTGAAAGTTAGTCCATCGGTTTTAGGAGGTGGTGGCCGGGGGCAAGGTTATGACAGGACGTGAGATGGACCAGGGTTGATCTCAATGTCGCTTGGACAGTATAAGAGATAGGGTTAGTAACCATAGCGGGGGTGATGAGGTACACCCTGATAGACATGCAGGGTGGTGGCTTCAGATGAAGGTGAAGGTATCTGACTATTGGGCTAATCGCTTGCTGATGAGAGCAGAGGGGTAGAGGTAGTGGGTGGCAGCAAGCATGTTGGAGTAGAAGTCAAACTGAGTATAAGTATTGGCAGAAGCTGTTGATGTGTTCAAGCAGTAAAGCTCAAAAGCATGGAAAGCAAAGTATTCCCATGAGGAGCGCTAGGAGGAGGAGGGGACATTTTTGACTGGAGAAAGGAGTGAGGTAGAGAGGAAAGACAGCAGAGGGCTCCTTTAATATAAATCACCAAGTGAAAACAGCTACAAGAGAGCAGTAAAATGTGACAAGTGAGGTATAGGGAGCAAATTGCTCGAACTTAATCAGGCTCCCTCTAGTGGCAAAACAATATAAGGAGCTAATGGAGACAGCATCAAAATATCGCGAGAGCAGAGGCTATTTAAGTAATACCAGCGAAGAGTGAGGGAATTTCAGATAGAACACAGGTCCTGGGCTTGCAGTGACTCTAAGCTTTTAAATACAGTTACAGGCAAATACAAATAGTTTTAGCTGGTTCGTTTTAAAACTTTCAAAATCAGGCACAAAAGTAACAGTTCTGCTCCGTTTGGGCCTGGGCAGCAACTCGAGGTGCTACTCTGGCCGGAATTCATGCACTGAGCAGGGGAGCTTCAGAAAAGGCGCAATATGGCCAACGGTGGTGGCAGCAGCCTGGATCAAGGTAGAATTACCTGGTGTGTCTCGGGTTCGGGGCTTCTGCGGGCAGGGAGGGCTTCAGGGCAGGCCCTCGCGACCTCCGGTCTCCTCGGGGGAGGGGGGTGGTCTCTGGTGTGTCTCGGTTTGGGGCTCTTGGGGCAGGGAGGGCTTGAGGGCAGGCCCTCGTGACCTCTGGTCTCCTTAGGGAGGGGTGGTCTCTGGTGTGTCTCGGGTTCGGGGCTTCTGCGGGCAGGGAGGGCTTCAGGGCAGGCCCTCGTGACCTCCGGTCTCCTCGGGGAAGGGGGTGGTCTCTGGTGTGTCCCAGGTTCGGGGCTTCTGCGGGCAGGGAGGGCTTCAGGGTAGGCCCTCGTGACCTCCGGTCTCCTCGGGGGAGTGGGGTGGTCTCTGGTGTGTCTCGGGTTTGGGGCTTCTGCGGGCAGGGAGGGCTTCAGGGCAGGCCCTCGCAACCTCTGGTCTCCTCGGGGGGGTGGTCTCTGGTGTGTCTCGGGTTTGGGGCTTCTCGGGCAGGGAGGGCTTCAGGGCAGGCCCTCGCGACCTCCGGTCTCCTCGGGGGAGGGGGGTGGTCTATGTTGTCTGTTTGTATGAGGAGATGACCGGGAAGGATAATGGAGTAAAGAGCCTGAAGGGTGTAAATGACTGCTCTCAGTTCAAGCACGTTTATGTGCAGGTTTTGTTCGACTTTGGACCAGCTGCCCAGAGTCCTGTGAGACCCAAGATGGGCTCCCCAGCCTTCTCCTGACGCATCTGTCATCAACGTCTGAGAGAGGAGTTCGATACTGAAGTGAACTCCCAGGCATAGGTACTCCTGCATCATCCACCATTATAAGTCCCTGATCACGGGATTGGAAACTAGCACCTTTTGGTCTAGATTGTCAAGGGTTTGGCCCCATTGAGACCGAAGCATCCATTGAGAGATCCTCATATGGAGCAGAGTGCCTGGGACTGTCGGAATGGCAGCCACCATTAGCCCGAGGAAGTGAAGGACTGACCTGGCTCTGACCCTCCTGTGACTGGACAGAAGACGGGCCCGAGTCTGAATAGTGTCCACCCTGTCCGGAGGCAAAAAGGCTTTGCTAATGGTCATGTCCAGAATCGCCCCTATAAACTGGAGGTGTTGGCAAGGGACCAAATGGGACTTTGCCTGGTTGATGGTGATACCCAGGCTGGTGAAAACCAGCAAGGTAAGGGAAAGAGAGTGCAGGAGTTCCTCTCTGGACAGGGCCGCCAAGAGCCAATCGTCCAGGTACGGGAATACCTGAACTCCCTGGGTACCATTTGGTAAATACTCGGGGGGCCAAGGAAAGACCAGATGGGAGGGCCTTGAATTGGTAGTGGTCCCCCTGAAAGCAAAAATGAAGGAATTTGCAGTGGGAAGGGCATATGGGGATATGTAGGTAGGCATTCTGCATGTCCAAAGCGCATAGCCACTGTCCCTGCTGAAGAAGAGGTACAAGGCTCTACAAGGAGAGCATTCTGAAGCGTTTGTACTCCACAAACATATTCAGGGAACTGAGGTCTAGGATAGACCTCACATCTCCAGTCTTCTTTGGAACTAGGTAGAAATGGGAATAGTAACCCGTCCCCCAAAGATGGATGGGGACTGGTTCTATTGCTGCCTTCGAGAGAAGGGAGGTGATTTCCTCTAGGACCAGAAGAAGATGTTGCGGGGAGTAAGACGACTGGGGTCTTCGAGGTGGTTTCTGTAGAAACTCTATTGAGTGTCCTGCTGATATCAACTGGCGCACCCAAGCATCTGACATTATCCTCTCCCAACCCGGCAGATGGAAGGAGAATCTCCCCCCTACTGGTTCCTTTGGAACCTCCAGAGGCAGTGAGTCAGGAGGTGTGGGGTAGCGCAGCAGCAGAGGCTCCCGCGGCTTTTTAGCTAGGGGAAGTCTTGGTTGCTGGAGGGGCCCGACGCTTGTTGGCCCGTTTGCCCTGTGGTTTTGGATTTTGTCGGTTCCGTCTACAAAAAGGACGCTGCTGCCCTTGAGGGGGCCTGTACATAGAGTCAACAGACTTGAGTGCAGTGCACTTCTCCTGCAGATCGGTAATGATGTCCTTGACATCACCCCCGAACAGCACCGAACCCCAGAAGGGAGCATCCTAGATAGTGGATTGCACTTCAGGGACCAATCCTGACACACGGAGCCAGGCATGACGCCGTAAGCCTATGACGAAAGCCAAGCTCCTTCCAGCTGTGTCCACTGCATCGTAAGTGGCACAAAGCATGTGCCAACTAGCCAAATGAGCAGAACGGACAAGATCTGCCACTTCCTGCTTAGTCTGAAACTCAGGAAGGGAGTCCAATTTGGATTCCACCTGACTAAGGATGGTCTTCTGAAAGTCCTCCATATGTGCCACATAGTTCAGGGCCCTAGTACAGAGGGTAGAAGAGGAATAGATCTTCTTCCCATATTGGTCCAGAAGCTGGGATTCCTTGTCAGGTGGGGACAAGCTGAAGTGTTTTGGGTTAGCAGAACAGCCGTGAGCAGCGCTGATGATGACTGAATCTGCCTTGGGGTGTAGGTTCAGGAAATCTACGCCCTCGGGAGCATGATATAGCCGGTCCGCCTTCCTCAGAAGGGGGGGCTAACGCTGAAGGTTGTTTCAAAATAGTGGAAACAAGGTCCATGTGAGGCTCTATCCAGGGTGGAATCAGGGTAGGAGCGGTCTTGGGCAGATCCAGATGAGCAACGAATTTTTTACGCTGTGGGTCTGGCTCCAGTAATTGCCACTGATGGACTTCCTGGATTTTCCTCAGTAACTCCAAAAAGGAGAGATCCTCCGGAGGAGACTTCGGAGGGTCCTTGTCCTGGGGCGATCTGGAGTACGTGGCTCATCGTCAAGATCAGAGAGTCCTGTCTCTGAGTCCAAGTCAGACGTATCCGACGATGAAGAAGAAGACTCCTCCCTATGAGGGGGAGGGACGGTCCCTTTGGGGAGTTCCTTGGGGCGCGTGTCCTCCCCTCTCCGGGTGCCAGAGGGCTCTCCTCTGGTGTCGGGTAGGGGGGAGGGAGTCTCCCATCTCCAACGTAGGGGATCCTGTGTAGGGTCCGATATCGGCAGATGACTTCCGACCTCCCTAGTGAGTTGAGCCTTGGCCTCAGCCCACCAGGAGGCCAGTGTCTCCTTTAAGTCAGCCGGCGGCTCGGGAGTGGGCGGCAGAGGAGGAGGAGGAGAAGGGGGATATGGATATTAAGGATATCTGTAAAAGGAGTATCCATAACCTGATGGCGGGTAACTCGACGTCGGGTACTGCAGCGCTGGATACTGCGGCGTCTGGTAATGAGGCACCTGATACTGCGGAGCCGGGTATTGTGGCACCGGATATTGCGGTGTTGGATACCCAGGAGCCAGGGACTCTGACAAGGCAGAAGGAGGGGGCAGAGGCCCATCTGACGGTAAGGAGTACCCCGGCGTTGGGTCTGGCATCAGGGTATCGGGTCCCGCAGGAGGGGGCCCTGAGGGCAGCATCTCAAGATCCTCCATGATGACCAGGAAGGGAGGATTAGAATCCATGGGGGTCAGCTGAGGAGAGGCAGGGGCCTCAGAAGGCAACACAACATGCTGCAGAGAGCCTGGGGTGTCGAACTGATCCTTATGGCCCGGCGCAGTCTCCTTGAGCCAGACGGGCATTGGTGGGACTGGTGTCCAACTTATCGGCCGAATCTGGGTGGGTGTCGGAGGAGCCGATGTCCGACTTATCAGATTCCCTGCCTAAGGAAGGCCACGCTGAGGATGCGACCTTGTTGGGTGCAGGTTTGACTGGGTGCCCACCGAAGGGGCAAGCGGCTTAGCAGCCTTGTCTGGGCAGGCGTCGGTGGCAGTAGCGTCCGACTTACCAAAGCCGCTCTGACCCGAAGACCACGTGGTAAAAGCGGCCTTCACAGGAGCGGAGGCCTTCTTTTTCCCCAGAGGCTCGAAGAGGCCTAAGCCAGATGGGGCGGCGCGTGCCTGGTTACCACCAAGACTGCCGCTGTGGAGTGGTCCCTCAGAGGGGACATTACCTTAAGTACCACGACTCCGGTCAGAGTTGTGGCTGCCGTTTCCCACTCCTGGTGCTTCTCCTTGTCACGCTTCTTCTTTTGACCTTCGGAGGAAGTGGACGCCTGCCTTAGTTTCTTTAGCTCCTTTTCCATGGATGCCATTCTTTTCTTGAGGGTATGGGCTTCCAGGGACTGCTGCCTTCTTTTCCAAGTAGCGGAGTTAAATTTCTGCCACTTCTCCACAGGGTGGTCTGGGCCCAGACAGAAGCGGCACAAGGAGTGGCCGTCCTTGTGTGGAAGTTGGGAACCACATGAGTCGCACTTATTTTTATGCAACTCGGAGGGCGTTGGGGATGACATACACAGTGAATCATTGAAGAAACTTGAGAAAGAGAGAAATTAGGTCGAAAAGTTCGAAAACTAATGGACCGACGAAAGACTGACGAGTGTTGAATTCTACCGCGAGGAACTTTCACAAGCCGATGGCGGGAAAGAACTGGAAGGCGGGCGTGGGGACCTCCCCTTTATACCGACGCTGTATAATGCCATCACCTGACATGGGAGCGTTCCCCTGCCAGAGACTGCTAGCTGGAAATTTTTCCGTGGGGTCCTGACGCCTAGTGGGTCAGTCCTATATGTGAATACCTACTACAAAAATATGGGACTTCAGAGAAGTTGACTTTGATAAGATGGCCAACAGAGTTAAGCTAGCCCTGGCAAAAAGAAACACAGGTGAGGGGGTACAGGCAAAGTGGGCAAGCATTAAGGACATAATACTCAAAGCAACATCCCATTGTGTTAGACAGAAAAGGAAGTGCAAAAGAAGAAGGAAACCACTTTGGTTCTCAAAAACAGTAGCAAAAAAGGTCAGAGCCAAAAGACTGGCCTTCAGGAAATATAAGGAAACACAGCAGGATGAAGATAGCGAGGCATACCAAACTTGACTAAGGGAAGCAGGGAAAGCAGTAAGGCAGGCAAAGGCCCAAACCGAGGAAACACTACCACAAACAGTAAAAGAAGGGGACAAGACTTTCTATAGATACATTAGTGAAAGAAAAAAGTCCAGAGGGGGTATTGCTAAGATCAAAGGAAATAAGGGGACATGTGAGGAGGAGGAGGAGGAGGACCATGTAAAAGCATCTATCCTAAATAGATACTTCTGCTCAGTATTTACTGAAGAGAAGGTAGGGCAGGGCCCACAGCTCAGCACCATGGACACGGGGGGAGGGAGGTGTGCACTAGTCCCTTCACAAAAGAAAGGGTCCTACAAGAGCTTGATAAGCTCAGGGTGGACAAGGCAATGGGGCCTGATGGCATACATCCCAGAGTACTAAAGGAGCTAAGGTGGAACTAGCAGAACCATTATCAGAACTGTTTAGTGAGTCTCTGAGCACAGGAGAGGTCCCAGAAGACTGGAGAAAGGCTCATGTGATCCCGCTCCACAAGAGTGGTAGCAGGGAGCAGGCAGAGAACTACAGACCAGTCAGTCTTACCTCAGTAGTGAGCAAGATTATAGAGGCACTCCTTAAGGAAAGCACAGTACAACACCTGGAATCCATAGGAGCACAGGATCCAAGACAGCATGGATTTACAAAAGGAAGGTCCTGTCAAACTAATCTCATAGATTTCTTTGACTGGGTAACCAGAGTGGTGGACCAAGGGGGAACAGTTGATGTCACCTACCTTGACTTCAGCAAAGCTTTCGATACTGTTCCACATAGAAGATTGATTAATAAGCTGGGTAGGCTCAGGGTGGGTCAGAAGTTGGTCAACTGGGTGGCAAACTGGTTGATAGGCAGAAAACAGAGAGTGGTGGTAAATGGTATTCAGTAAGAAGAGATGCAAGTCACAAGTGGGGTACCTCAGGGATCAGCCCTGGGGCCAGTCCTCTTCAATATCTTCATCAGTGACATTGCAGATGGACTGGAGGGTAAGGTTTGTCTGTTTGCCGATGACACCAAGATCTGCAACAGAGATGATCCAGATGGGGTGGGCAGAATGAGAAGAGATCATTTAAACTAGCAAAAAGGTCAGAAGAGTGGCAACTGGGGTTTAACGCAAAGAAGTGCAAGATCATGCATATAGGGAAGAGAAACCCTGAAGCCACCTATAGGCTGGGAGGGGAGTTGCTGGTAGTCACAAGGAAAGAAACAGACTTGGGCGTCATCATCACCAATGACCTGAAATCATCCAAGCAGACCACTAAAGCAGTAGGTAAGGCTAGGGGCATGTTAGGGTGTATTAGTAGGGGTATCACAAGTCGGAAGAGGGAGGTAATAATCCCTCTTACAAGACACTGGTTAGGCCCCATCTGGAGTACTGTGTGCAGTACTGGAGGCCACACCTTCACAAGGACATTAACCAAATTGAGGCAGTCCAGAGAAGGGCAACCAAAATGGTGCAGGGACTGCATCAGAAAACATATGAAGACAGATTAACAGAGCTCAATATGTATACCCTAGAGCAAAGGAGAGAGAGAGGTGATATGATCGAAACATTCAAACACCTTAAGGGCATTAACAAGGTGAAAGAGTCTAACATGTTTCAATATAAGAAAAATAGTAGGACAAGAGGACACAGCATGAGATTAGAGGGAGACTGATTAAGGGTAATATGAGGAAGTTCTTTTCACAGAATGCGTGGAGGATGCATGGAACGGCCTACCTCAGGAAGTGGCGGATATGAATACAGTGCAGGGCTTCAAACAGGCATGGGATAGGCATAAGGGAGCAATACAGATGAGTATGAATAGGCCATTGACAGAGCAAAGGCCGATGGCACATTTATAAGGTAGAAAAAGAAATGGGCAGACTGGATGGGCCTTGCGGTCCTTATCTGCTGTCAACTTCTATATTTCTATGTTACAGGAGCCCTCTTGAAGTAAGATCTTTCTTTCTTTCTTTCTATAGATACATAAGAGAAAAAAGGAGATGTAAAGGGGGAATAGTCCGACTAGCAACAAGGGAGGGCCAGCTGTTAGAGAAAGATAAAGACAAAGCAGAGTTGTTAAATTCCTCTGCTCCGTCTTCACAATAGAAGATACTGGTAAAGGACCTCCACTAAGTAAGACAGAGCAGGGTAGTGGAGGGACAGACACAAGCCTCTTCATGAAAGAGAGGGTCTTAGAAGAGCTAAGCAAACTTAAGGTAGATAAAGCCATGGGGCCAGATGGTATCCACCCCAGAATACTAAAAGAGCTTTGGGAAAAAATAGCTGCACCACTAGCTGAGCTGTTCAACCTATCTCTGGAAAGCGGCAGAGTACCTCAAGACTGGAAAAGGGCAACAGTTGTGTCCTTGCACAAATGTGGAAGCAAGGAAGAGGCAGGAAACTACTGCCCAGTGAGCCTGACCTCTATAGTGGGAACAATTATGGGGACTTCACTAAAGGACAGAATAGCTGACTACCTAAAGGAAACAAAAACTTGACCACAAACAGCATGGTTTCACAGCAGGGCACGGATTCCAAACAAACATGACTGATTTCTTCGATTGGGTTACCGGAACAGTGGGCCAGGGTGGGGTAGTGGACGTGGTGTACCTAGACTTCAGCAAGGCCTTTGACACAGTTTCCCACCGGAGACTTGCTAACAAACAAGAATACACAGGAGTTGGACAGAAAATAGTAAACTGGATTAGAAACTGGCTGCAGAATAGGACCAAGAGAGTTTTGTTCAATGGAGCATTCTCAAAGGAGGGAGGTGTGACCAGTGACGTTCCACAGGGATCGGTGCTGGGTCCAGTCCTCTTCAACATATTCATCAGTGACATCAGTGATGAACTGGAGGGGAAGCTTTGCCCGTTCGCTTCTGCAACAGGCTGAATACACTAGAGGGGGCATTAGGTATGAAAGCTGACCTAAGGAGACTGGAAGAATAGTCCAGAAATTGGAAATTAAAATTTTATGCCAAGAAGTGTAAGGTAATGCATCTGGAGAAGCGGAACCCAGTAAAAAAAAATATGTATTAGAAGAGCATCAATTAGAGGAAACAAAGATGGAATGGGATCTGGGTGTGATCATTACCAATGCCTTAAAGGTAGGAAAACAATGTGAAAAAGCAGCGCAGAAGGCAAGTGGTATCCTCAGATGCGTAGAAAGGGGTATTATGAGCAGAAAGCAGGACGTTATCATGCCCCTCTACAGATTCTTGGTGAGGTCACACCTCAAATACTGTGTCCAGTCCTGGAGTCCTCACCTAAGAAAGGACATCAACCGTCTGGAGATGGTGCAGACAAGGGCCACAAAGATGGTACAGCGGCTGCATCATAAGCCATACCAGACAAGACTAAAAGAGTTGAATTTATTCTCTCTGGAACAGAGAAGAAACAGGGGGGACATGACAGAAACATTTAAGTACATCAAGAGAACTAACACAATTCAAAAGGAAAACCTCTTCCAGGAAAACAGGGCAGCGCATACAAGACGGCAAAACTTGTGTCTGGTGGGAGGAAAGTTTAAAAGCAATTCTAGAAAGTACTTTTTCACTGAGAGAGTGATAGACCCATGGAACAGCCTGTCACTAGAAGTGGTGGCATCAAAGACAGTAAGGGAATTCAAGCTCACTTGGGACAGGCAATATGGGCAACTCAGAAAAAAATATAATTGAGTGGGGGTAGCCACCTTGGGCAGACTAGATGGACCACACAGTCCCTATCTGCCAACACTTTTCTTATGTTCTTATGTATTACTTAATTTTTATAATGTGTGTAACGAAGGGATTGTGAAAGGAAAGAACGTTTGATTTTTTTTTTTTTTTTTAATGTAAGGGACACACCCCCTACTAAGGGAACACAGACTGGAGAACTGAGGCCAGCATCCCAACGTGACCCAAGGTTGATATGGTAATGGGAGATTGAAGGTGTTTGCTGACTTTCAGGTAGCAGCCCAACAGATTTCCTGTATGGAAATGTCCCTGGATGCAGCCACCGATGCAGCGGTATGGCAGGTGGAATGAGCTCTTATCCCTCTGGGAGGCTCCTTGCCCGCCAACTCGTAGCATAGACTTATGCAAGATGTAATCCATCTTGCGATTGTCTGCTTTGCTGCAGATCTGCTAGAAGCGGCTTCAGCGTAGGTGACAAATAGCTGGCGAACCTCTCCCAATTTCCGCCATCCTCTCCTTATAATAGGAGAGAGCTCATCTCAGGTCCAAAGTATGGAGCCTGTACTCGGCCTCCGAAGTGTAACTGGGGTAGTACACTGGCAGAGTTAACACCTGGTTAAGGTGGAACTCTGACACCACCTTCGGAAGGAATTTCGGGTGGGGGAGCAGGACAACCTTGTACCTGTGGAAGACCAGATAAGGGGAATCCACCGAGAGTGCCTGGAGCTCCCCTGTCCTTTTGGCAGATGTGACAGCCACCAGGAAGGCCGTCTTCCACAAGTGTGACAACTCACACTTGTGCACTGGTTCAAATGGCTTGCCAATGAGCTGTGCCAAAACCAGCGGTAGATCCCACAGAGGTGGAGGTTCATGCACGGGAGGGGATATGTGATCCAGGCCTTTGAAAAAGCACCCGACCAGTGTCTCCTGCGCCAACGTCTGCTGACCGGCCCGTGCCCGGTAAGCAGAGATGGTAGCCAGGTGCACCCTGTGGGTCGATGACTGAAGACTTCCTTTGGAGAGTGACCAAAGGTAGTCTAGAATGTTAGCCACTGGGCAGGACAGAGGGTCCAGGCCCGTGCCCTGACACCAAATAGGAATGGATGCTTCCACTACTGTGAGTATATCCTCAGAGAGACCCAAAGCCTGGAACTCTAGCCACTCAAGTACTAGGCTGTCAGGTGCAGGGACTGAAGGTACAGGTGGAGAACCTTCCCCGAATGACTGAGATCAGGTCCGGGTGTCCTGGAAGCCGCCTCGGGAGCCTGTTGCTGAGGCTGAGTAGATCTAGATACCAGAACTGGCATGGCCAGTCTGGGGCTTCCAGAATCACCCATGCCTTGTCCCTCCTCACCTTGAGGAGCACCCTGTGGATCAAGAGAAATGGAGGGAAGGCACAGAAGAGGCCTGGGGTCCATGGCCTCGAGAAGGCATCCCCCTGCAGCAAGCCCTGCTGATGGGGGCGGGCATGAAACAGCCTCAGCTTGGTGTTTTCCTTGGAGGCAAACAGGTCCAGCCATCAGTTTGCCCCAACAGGAGAACAGGCTGTAAGTGACCTCTGGATGGAGAGACCACTTGTGGGATGTCTCGCCTATGCGACTGAGAGCATCCACCAGTTGAGTCAAGGCTCCTGCCACATGGATGGCTAGGAGATCCACTTCCAGTCGGCTCACGAGTGTCCAGATGCGGAGCACTTCCCTGCACAGCAGCCAGGAGAGCATGCTGCCCTGCTTGTTGAGGTAGTACATGTTTGTGGTGTTGTCTGTCTGGACTTGAACCACTTGACCCCGGAGCTGAGGAGCGAACGCTGACAGCGCCAGTCTGACCACTCTGAGCTCCAACAGGTTGATGTGGTAACAGGACTCCTCGGGGGTCCAGAATCTATGGGCCCTGTTGTCCCCAATGTGGGCTCCCCAGCCCATGAGAGAGGCATCGGTCGTGAGGACGACCGTCGGCTCAGGTTGAACAAACACGATCCCTTCCTGCAATCGGTCTAGGATGGTCCACCACTGGAGAGCGTCCCACATCTTCTGGGTCACAGTGATCAGCTGGTTGAAATGACCTAGGCACTGAGTCCACTGGGCAGCCAGCTCCCATTAAAGGGGGCGCATATGCCACTGGGCCCAACGGACCATGGAGGTGCAGGCTGCCATGTAACCCAAAGGTACACAAAGTCCTGGGTAGGGTGCAATTTCCCAACCAGAAATGATCGGGCAAAGGAGGCGAGAACCTCCACCCTGTCCGCTGGGAACCAGGCTCTGGCTTGGCGAGAGTCGAGCTCTGCCCCAATGAAGCACATCACGTGAAAAGGCACGAGTTCTGACTTGGCCTCGTTGATCAGAAGGTTGAGTTGGGAGCAGAACTGGAGGGCCAGGTCCCTGGACCTCTCCACCTCCTGTTGAGTGGAGCCTGCTAAGAGCCAATCGTCGAGGTAGGGGTATATTCTGACCCCCCGACGCCTGAGATAGGCTGCCACCATTGCAATGCATTTGTTGAAGACCCATGGGGCCGATGACAGGCTGAATGGCATGGCTCAAAACTCGTATAGGGCTCCCTCTGCCCTGAAGTGGAGGAACCGCTGGTGGGACGGACGGATTGGGACGTGAAAGAACACATCCTGGAGATCCAGTGAGCAGAACCACATGTTTTGCTCCAGGCATGGTATGATCTGGGACAGAGTTACCATCCAGAAGGTGCGTAGCCTGAGATACTGATTCAAGTTGTGCAAATCTAGAATGGGGCACCAGCCCCCTGTCCGCTTCGGAACCAGGAAGTACCAGGGTACGAACACTGGGTCTGGTGGAGGATCCACCACTCAAGCTACTGCCTCCTTGAGGAGGAGCTGAGCAATGTTGTCTCAAAGAGCCGACTGAGTGTGGGCAGAAACTCTCTCCTCTCGTGGGGTGCGGGCTCGGCTTGGAGGGTACCTACTCGAATTCCAGAGGCAGACCCTGGCCGATCACTTCTAAGACCAACCTGTCCATGGTAACAGTGGACCAGGTGGAAAGGAAGTGGCAGAGCAGGCCCCCCATGGGAGGACCCAGAGCTGGCGTGACAGGAATAGGAGTGGCAAGGGCCTGAACCCGACCTCATTTACGAGCCTGGGAAGGTCCGGGCTTTGGGCGGGGGCACCATGCCTAAGCCTTCTGCTGCTGCTGACCTCCCTGAAAGGAGGACTGCTGCTGCTGAGCCGCAGGGGAAGAGTGTAGAAAAGGCTTCTTCTTCTTGGGACCAGAAGAACCCTGAGCAGAAGTGGCATCCAAGGTGACACTGGATTGCTCGATGTGCTGAAAGGTGACCGGCTACACCTGGGCCAAACAGATCAGTGCCCAGGAAAGGCACATCAGCTAGTTTGTGCTGGGTATCCACAGGGAAGGAGGAGAGCCTCAGCCAAGCCCTGCGGCAGGAGGCAACTGTGGCTGCCAACGAATGGGCACATGAATCCCCAATGTCCAGGGCCGTCTGGAGCTGTTGCTTAGCAACGGCATGGCCTTGGTCTCAGACCTGCTTGACCATGGTCTGTAAGTCCACGGGGAGGTGTGGGAGGACTTCGTCCAAGGACCCCAAATGGACATGGGAGAAGTGCGCCATGATGACAGACGAGCTTGCCTGATGGAGACCTGAGGAAGAGACCGCATTGACCTTCCGGGCCGAGTGATCCAATTTCTTGGACTCTTTCTCTGGACATCTGTTGGTATCAGCAGAACTGCCTATACGTCTGAACAAAGAGGCGGTCACAAGGCTCTCGGCCAAAGGGTGTTCTGTGAACCCCGCTACGGACCCCATGGGCACCGCATACTTGCAGGCCATCAGGGCAGATGGAGCTGGACAGGAGGCAGGGTGCTGCCAAAGTTCAAGGGCCAGGCCAACGATGGCTTCGGCCACAGGAAAGGCTTCCATCGGGGTATCCCCTCTCTTGAGGATATCAGTGAGAGGGTACTCTGCCTTTTTCAGGATAGGTTCCAGGGGCATCCCTGTGGACTCAGAGATGAGGCAGAGAATGCTCTGAAAGGACAAAAGGCTTCCTCCGTCGCAAAATCACCAGCCGACTCGTCATCCTGTGGATGAGAATGAAGGCCAGTGTCATCCAAATCCAAAGTATCCGGATACAGCAGTCAACCACCCAGATCACCTTCGACTCACCTAGGGCAGTCGGGGGTGAGAGTGACCGAAAGACGTCGAGGGAGCCTGGTGTCCAGCCGAGCTTCCTTGGAAGGAGCCCCTCCTATGGGCTGCTTAGGCGGTGGTTCCACCAGAATTGGTGGAGACTGGTTTAGGCCGAACCGGAACAGGTTTAGCCGGCTCCGTGGACAGGGGAACCGATTTTATCAGTTCCTGGGGAGTCAGCTTCGGTCTGGGAGGCGAAAGCCAAGTAATGGCTGGGGTAGGAGCCGGGGTTGGCTTATGCCCAGACAAAATCAGCTGCTGCCACATGAGGTCCTCATAGCATCGACGGAGTTTCCACCAAAGCCTCTCTTCATCTGAAGAGGATGAGGTTGACCGATGGCGTCACCTCTTTTTGGCACGCTTGTGCGCCTTCCTCAGGCTGTCAGTCGAGGGGGTCCAAGACCTCAATCGAGATTGGATAGGCTGACTCGGTCGCTCAGGAGACGCTGGTAAAACAGGAGACTTCTGAGGGTCAGGGAACACTTCCTCGGTGGGTTTCCCAGGGGGCTGGGTCTCCTCATCAGGGAAGGAAAGGACCAGAGTCCGATTGAGGGAGTCATCGACCGGAGTCAGCAAGAAAGGGTCGATCGGGTCGAGAACAATCTCAACTTCGTCGATCAAAACTTCGGTCAACTGGCCCAAAGGCAAAGTCAAGAAGCCAGCAGCTGAAGAGGCAATTTTGACCAAGGTCGAAATGGCCGGCTCCTGGAAGCAAGATCTCTCCCGATCCCAAGAGCGTCTCTGTCGAGACAAAGACGGTCCTGAGTCCCTCTACAGGTTACGGGATTGAGAAGAGTGCGTGCCCACAAGACTCTCACCCTTAGTCGGGAGAGAGTGGCACAGCTCTCGGAAGGAACCCTAGAAAGTGGAGCCTAAATTGAGTGGAACGAAGAAGCCCTGAGAGGAAGATTCCGCGGAGTGAGCCGCTTCGTCCTCGAAGGCCTGCATACGCTTCAACTGCTCAGCAGATCCCGCAGCCACGGAAACTGCCCACTAGGCCTCCTTAGATCTCACCAGCGGTTTCCGTTTTTCGGGCCTGCACAATTTAAGGTGTGCAAGATGGTGGTTGAGGACATTAGGCTGAAAAGCGAGGCAGAACTCGCAGGTCGTGGTGTCATGGCCGACACCAAGACAGTAGACACACGCAGTGTGCGGGTCTGTATGTGACATCTTCTGGACGCATTGGGCACCGGCGAAATCCGGGGAAAGACTTGTCTTCCATAATCAAGAAGCAAAAGTCGCAATCGCTAACGCGAGTCAGTTTAATTTTTAGAATAACCAAAGGTTGAGAAGCCAGGGCCTACAGAATGCGAGAGCACAACTGAGGCAACCTGAATCTTCCAGCGGAAAGAAAGATCTGGCGCAATGGGGCGAAGCCAAGGGTTATACCACCCATATGGGTGGGAGGAGCCAGCTTGAAGACCTTCCAGCAGAATTAAAGGGGAAAGGGACAATGCCAATAAGTGTGGATGAACAACATATCCACGTCCCTAGAATTTTTTTTTTTTTTCCTTGTTATATTTAAAAATGTCAATAGATCTCTTTTTAAGCTGAGTGCAGACATTTTGTTCCATCATTAAGGTTTCGGCTCTATCATATAAATAATGTTTCATTTCAGTCCTCACACAATCTGATTTTTATAAGACTGTTTTGTGGTAGACTGTAAGGTAATAAGTTTAAAGAGTTGGGCCCTTAACTGTAAAGACTGTAAATAATCGGTGTTACTGTTTTGTTGCCCTTTAAAATAAAAAATGTTTTTTATTTCCTGTTTAGTATCTAGCCACCATTCTAGTAGGGTATCATAATATACCACAAGTGAGAGTCTAGCATATAATAAATCAGTACAGACTTGACATAATGGGTGGGATATTCAAACGGTTGCGCAAGGCGCCAAGTGAGGCAACCGTGACGCAACAGCGGACATCGCAAAGAGCAATATTCAGCGGAGACAATGCCAGCGCAAATGCGCGTCCCATGTCGCAACCCTAATGAATGCAAGCGCGAGTGCAGGGGCGAGCCATGAATAAACAGCGCAGGTGATATTCATCGGCAGGCCGATGGCGCAAGCGTGGAGCAACAGGGACATGCGTGGAGCAAAGCTGAGCCTATAAAAGAATGGAGCAAGCAGGGGACAGCAGCTTGCACCCAGGGGAGCAGGGGTGAGAGTAGGAGAGAGAGAGTGAGAGAGAGACAGTGTGAGACAGTGACAAGTTGAGGGCCATTGGCCAGGCAGGACAGCAGTAGGGGTGCAGGACAGTCACAGAGGCAGGAGGTGCAACGGGCAGTGGGACAGGGTGTGTGACCCTGACCGTGCCTGTGGGCAGGCCAGACTATGCATGTGGATCCCCAACACAGAAGTGCGCCCAGTGCAGGGGCCCAGGCAGCAGCATAAAGCCGGGGTAGCCCAGGGAGACAGCCGCAGGGGGGGCCGGACAGGCTGGGCCATGGCCAGTGCAATATTCCAGATGGAGGCAGTAATGAGGGGTGTGAGGAGGCAGGAGGCTGAGTTGTGCAGCCGTGGAAGGGCCCGGTGGCAGTATGCCCAGAACAGGTGCTACCGTGCCCGCACCACCTTTGAGCAGTACAGCGACACTGAGATCATGGGCCAGTACCACCTGATCCAGGCGATTCTGAGGCAGCTCTGTGAACTATGCAGTGACAAGATGCAGGCACCCACAAGACGGACCTACGCCCTGTCAGTGGAGACCAAGGTCACGGCCGTGATGTGCCTGCTCACCACGGGCAACTTCCAGAGACCAACAGGGGACACCACAGGCATAACCCAGTTGGCCGTGTCACAGCTCCTCACACAATTCCTCAACGCACTGCTGCCACATGCTGTGGAATACATCCACTTCCCCAGCACACAGGCGGAGCATACAGCAAACATGCAGGAGTTCCACAGGGTTGCACGTACGCCTGGCGTGCTAGGGGCCATCGACTGCACCCATGTAGGCATCCGCACACCACCGGGGCTGGAGGGGGTGGCCTACATCAACAGGAAGGGCTACCCCAGTGTCAACTGCCAGGCGGTGTGTGATGCCAAGGGGCTGCACTGTGCCGCAGGTTTGAGAGTGGGGACATCCCCACCGGCCACCTAGTAGGTGAGTATGTATCAGGAATGGGCAGCCCTGCGCAACAGGGCAGGGCGTGGGGGGGGAGATGCTATGCATGGTGCAGAGAGGGTTCGGCTGTGTGGGGGGGGGCAGCCACACTGACCAACATGCTAACCCAACATGTTCCACCACAGGTGACAGCAGATACCCACTCAGGCCCTGGCTGCTCACCCCGTACCGGTGCCCGTCGACCCCAGCGCAAGAGAGATACAACGAGGCACACGTCAGCAGACGGAACATCATCGTGCGTGTGTTTGGACTGCTGAAGGCACGGTTCCGTTGCCTGCACAGGTCTGGTGGTGCCCTACAGTACAGCCCCTCGAAAGCCTGTGGCCTATTCTTGGCCTGCTGTGTGCTACACAACATGGCCACTGACCGTGGGATAGCTGTCGAGGTCGAAGAGGGGAACAGCAGTGGGGACGATGCGGACACCGGGCCCTACGGTGGTGGGAAGCCCCCCCCCAGACGACGGGAACCCCGACTGCGCAGGATGGCCCAGTGGCACAGGGACACCATTGCAGAGGAGCACTATGGTGCATGCAGGTAGGTAAACAGATCCACACATGTGTCCCAGGGACCAGGGCACGGTAGACAGGCATGGCTGGCAGGGCTCCACAACAGACACGGCAGGAGGGGGGCATCGACAGACATGGGGCAGGACACCGTGGAAGCACCCCTGACAGAACAGTGGACCTCACCCACACAGCCCCACACACCCCCACACACACAGGCACGGTCACACACACACACACACACACACGCACACCCCGAGGCTGCCAACGGGTGTGTATCAGACGCTGAACACTGGTGCACTGTGGTGGCCGGTGCTGTGATGGCATCATCATGCACATGCCACGGTGGCCCGTGGCTGGGAGGGTGTGCACAAGGTGGGCATGACGTGTGGCCTCGGATGGCATGGCCCAGGTATGCACAGGTACACACCACACCACCATGCATACAGGACTGCGGCAGGCTACAGACAGGGAGGGCAGAGGATCATGACCACCGCGCAGGTGCATGGCCACCACGGACACGTGGACGGCCCCACCTAGACTGCCCAGCAGACGCAGGCTGTGCGGCGGCCACAGGGGGTGTCACAGACGTTCCCTCCAGGTGTGTTGCTGTGAGAATGCGACTGGTCCCTCACAGGCATCTGCAGGCCCCCGAACAGGCCTGCTCCAGGCGTGCCCGGGATGCCCACAGCTGATCCCAGCGATGACAATGCTGGAGTCGCATGATGCTGGGACCGAGGGGTGGAGAATGCACTCTGATGTGACTGCCGCAGACAGCCCTGCACCAGGGTGGCCAGTGGTACCAGGCCGGCCATGACTGCAGCAGTGAGCCGATCCAGGTCTGCGATCATGTCCTCCCGCATGCGTGTGGCCTCGGCGAGGAGCTGCTCAAAGTCCTGGTCACGCCTCCCTGCAGACAGGCGCAGCTCAGTGCAGAGTGCACGCACCCCTGCCACGACCTGCATCTGTTGCTCCATGGATGCCCTGAGCAGACAGGTGTGCTTGGCCAGCTGGTTGGTGCCCTGGGGGCATGGGCATCGTGCCAACCCATGGGGGTTGTGCGACCCCACGGCATGACCCCCCGCGCAGGTGGGGGATGCACAGCGGGGCCCTCTTGGGCCTGTACTGTCTGCGGTGCACTGGCAGCGGACAATGCACCCGGTCCACCATCTGCACCATCCTGCGGCCACTGCTGCCCCTCCGGCCGCTGTGCGCATGACGTCGCTGGGTAGGCTGCACCCCCCACTGCCAGACGGGATGGACTGAGCCGCAGGTACGGTTACCACCACACCACCAGGCGGTGCGGCTGGTGGGTCAGCCAGTGCCACCTGTGCACCATCAGCACCGCCATGTCTAGAGCATGGTAGGGGTGCCACCACCTGTTCGGCATCACCACTGTCCTGGGTAGCGGTCAAGTCGTCATCAGACACAGACCCCACCCCAATCATTGTCTCAGCATACTGGATGCCATGGCTGGCATCCCGCTGAAATACTGCCTGGGCCTCGTCCATGCCCACGCCATAGGCATCCGTGCAGACAGTGTGGTGGGTCTGGCAGCGGTCCGGGCCCCGGACCTCAGTGGAGGTGGATGGGCGCTCCTCCAGGACCCCATCACCCAGGGTGGGCACCACCACCCCTGCATCCACACGCAGGCCATCAGGATCTGTAAGGGAACATATACACGTTAGTGCCGCCACCACGCACCCCTGCCCCAATGCACCCTTTACCCCCATCCCCATGCACTGCTGTACCTACCATGCAGTGATGGGCTACCCCTGTCTGGAATCCACCACTGGGAACACCCTCAATGGCACTGCACTGCATAGTCGCCGCCACAAGCTCCTCCTGCGGTGTCAGCTGTGGCACCTCAGGCTGTCCACCGCCCGTGGCGGCACGTGCTGCCCAGATGGCTGCCACCTTCTCCTTGATCTGCCTGTGGTCCGTGCCTACCTTCTTTTTGCATTCCTGCACCGACCTCTGATGGACGCCCTGCAGGTTCACAGCCCTGGTCACACCCACCCATGCTTCCGCCCTGGCTTGCTGAGTGCCTGTGGAGCCACTCAGGAGGGGCTCCTGGTCCAGGTAGATGTCAAATAGGGCATCGCAGGCTGGCCTGGTGGCGCTGAGGATTGAGGCGCTGGACACCACCACACCTTGCACCATGGTAACAGGTTCAGGAAACGAGCATGGAGTCGGCGAAATGGAGAGGGATAGAGTGCCCAATGGCAGCTCTCCTTCTCGAGGTAACGCAGGATCCCACTGCAATGCCGCCACCTGGGGGAGCCTGGGTGGATGGCGCAGTAGGTGGAGCAGCAGCAAGCAAATTGGGTGACGGTCGGCAGAGAGGCGGAGCAGGAGGTACGTCTTAGCATTCCTCCTAGCTCATAGCCCCTCATTGCACTCTGAAGTCAGGGGGGAAGGAATCGGGAAAAACACCTCGCTCCCCCGTAGGAGGAGACGCCTCCATTGGACATCTCAGGGGCTCGTCGGGCAGACTCCGCTGTGCCGGATCCACGTACACGTACAGAGTGCTGTTTTGGAGAGAGGTAAGCGCTGGGGATACCCTCTCCACCCCTACCCAGGGGGGTATACCGGGGGTCTTCAGGGGAGTGTATGTGGACGAGGCACTCTAGGGGCAGATCACGACGGGGTCTGGGGGGTCCACAGAGGACGTTGGAGAGAGTGGAGGGAGGAGGCAGATAAGGAGTATAAACACAAAGGTTAAAAAAAAAAAAAAGGTCATCACACTCCGCCCTTGTGAAATTGGGCCTGCGCTCCCGTGCAAGCCCCTGCTCCTCAACTTCCTCTTGCTCTGACATGCTGTTCCTGTTGATGGGGACATGTGGTCAGTGCTGGTTGCCACACACGAGCCCCCCCCCCACACCACAGTCCCGACATGCCCAGTGCCTGGTGTCCTACCTGTGACGGATGCAATACCAGTCTGGTGCCTGTGCTGCCACATGGCGCCTTTATAACACATCACATGCAAATGAGGGAATGCGCAACTGTAATGGGATGCAAATGCCTCCGATGCGCCGCCAATATGCCGATCGGCTCATCTGCATATGCCTGCTGAATATCGCGGAATTACGCATTGGAGTTGCTCACGCGCATGTCATGGCTATCTATGCATGACCGCGAGTCTGCATGGTACAACGCATGCGACACTGACATCGCGCTACGGGCGGTGGCACTTCCTACGCACAGTCGCCTACAGGCTGCACTCTTCGTCGCTATTGGGCATGTGGTGCACATGCACTGTACACCCATTAGGCGCCCGTGCACTATTGGCGCATGGGGCACACTGGACCCTATGGCGCACCATGCTGTCGCCATGCCCTTTTCGCACTGGCGCGTAGTGCGATTACCCTTTGACTGCGTGGCGCCCCCTTCAGGGTGCCTGTGGCACGTGCCACCGCTGCCCAGCCATATCACGCATACCCTGCCGATGCGCGATGGGGATGGCAGCACGTCCGCCAGGCGGTCGTCGGCATCCTTTGCACGGGCCCTGCGTATGCTCACCAGCACCATTTTACTTCTGTGGTTCTGAATACAGCCATGCCACGTAGGAGCACGCCTAGAGCGCCCAATTGGACCCAGGTGGAATTAGTCAACCTGGTGACATTAGTGGAGCCAAATATTGGTGCCCTCTATGGGCAGGTGCCCCTGGACCAACCGCGCACTGAGGTGTGGCAGGGGGTGACCGAGGAGGCCTCAGGGTCGGCCGTCGTAGTGGGGAGCCGTGCCACCACAGGTACGGGGACCTGTGGAGGAGGATTCCGGACCATCTCAGGACACTGCAGGCACACATCCGGAGGGGCGCCATGCCACGGCCAGGTGAGTGCACATGTCCCCGTCCATGCCATGTCTGTGTTGTGTGGGTTGCCAGTGGGTGTCACGCCGTGCTGCTGAGGGTGGGGGCAGTGGCTGGGAACGTCGTCGGCCATGGCAGCGCACCGTAGGTGTGCTGTGCCACGGCACTGCCGCTGTGCTGGGTCATGAGGTATACTGTGCTGGGGAGCCAGTGTGTTGCTGCCCAGTGCTGATGTCTGTCTCTCACTGTCTCCCTACTAGGCTCTGAAGATCAGCGAAGAGCCCAGATGGTGGGTGCCGCTACCGGACGGCAGCAGGCCGGTGGTGGCGCACAGCGGAGGGATGCTGGCCAGCCAGGAGGTGCAGGTGGTCGGGCGCCAGTCGGGTCGCAGCTTAAAGGTAGGCACCTTGGTGGTGTATATTGTTGTGTGGGGTGGGGTGGGCCACAGCCCCCTGTGCTCATGGCCATTACAAGCTGTGCTTTGCCGGCGTGGTCCATTGCACCATGCTGCACCCTGGGCACGTGTGTGTGGCCACTGCAGGTGGGCTATGCGTGCATCCAGGTCCCAGCCAGGCCACTGTCAGCCCCATGCAATGGCCATTCGCTTGGCTGCCATGGCTGTGGCATGCTGCGCGTGGTTGGTGGTGGTGTGCAGTGCTGTGCATAGTCGGGATGGCGGCTTGTGTGGGCATGCACGCTGTGGTTGGCTGTGTGCCCCCTACAGGGCGCATGCCACCGCTGTCCGCTGTGCACAGTGGGTGGGCTACAGTCGTGTGGGCATGCACTTATCCATGTCCCCTCCTTTGTCCTAGGTGCCCATCCAGTGGATGCCCATACCAGGCTGCTGGAGAGGATCCTGAGGGTCACCATGGCCACCCTTGCGGTGGCCCACATCATTCGTCAGGCCCTGTTCTGGCCACAGAGGAGGAGACGGCAGAGGCGCCAGTAGTCATGGACCTCCCGAGGGGCCCGTTGGCCTGCTTCACCATCCCTTGCACTGACACCCTCCCATTCCCTCCATTGTACCCAGCTTACCATGTCTCTGCCTCCCACCCCCTTCCCCAGCCTACATTCCTGATTGTGGCCTCCTTCCCTGCCCCTTAAACCTGTTTACCTGTACATAGTTTGATATTGTTGGCTGTTGCTTTTAATACTTTTCTATTTTGGTAGCCGTCCGTGTCCGTGTCTGCTTTGCAGCTGGCTTTGGTGCCATGCTGCAGTGGTGTGCATGGTGGCTGTGTGGTACGTTTTCGGTTGCCTGGGATTTGTGTCAGGTGGTCTGCGCACAGTGGCTTGTGTGTGTGTGCCCTGTGGCATGCGTTTGTTCCCTGCTGGGCTATGTGGCTGATGTGTTGTGTGCTGTCGGCTTGTGTGTTGACTGCTTTGGTCCCAGTGCTGTCCTGTGGGTGTTGCCTGTGGCTGCCTGCCAGTGGCCATGGGTGTCACGCCACCTCCACGCACTGCAGTGGAATGCATGGTCAGGGCATGTGGCCGTGCGCCTGCCTTGCTCCCTTCCGGTCATCCCCTGCACTATGGTGGCAGTGTGTCCTGCTCTTGTGGCCTGCTCCACACTGTGCCAGGTGCCCTGTGCTGTAGCCCATGTGCCTCTGTCCCTTGCCCTGCCCATGCTGTGCTCCTGCGCTTCCTGCCTTGCTCCATTGCGCAACCCTAGTTGCGCGATGGCGCCTGCTGACTTGCTCCCTGGCACAGCCCTGTGATATTCAGCCATCTTGCGCTGTCACTTGCCTTGGTGCTCAGCCTTTGAATATCGCGTTGGATGCACACCAGCGCAGTGTACCTGCGCTACGCCGCTCTTGCGCCTGCTTCTGGCGAATTTCTGAATATCTCATCCAATGTGTCAATAGTCAATAGAAAAGTGTTAAGTTTCCAATAACCTTTACCTAGTTTCCCAATGCCTAAAAGGTTTAAGGATATGTGTAATTCCACATGGTCTGAAATTGCATTAACTTGGGTCTTGGCATCCTGCACTTTACCTCGTATAGAAAGAAAAAATAAAATAAATTCTAGCCGAAATAGAATTCCTAAAATATGTATGGCCCCCTGTAGACCAAATTTGTCTAAAGGAGTCTATCATATCTGCAGTTTGTAAAATGGATTTTTTTTTTTAATTATAGTCTTTATTAGGATTTTATAACATATTTACAGATAAGTCAGCCAGATCGACAGTAGTAATGTAAGGATATATACAGTATCAGTTCCAGAGTGGGCATCAAACTTCATGACACTGTAAAACAGGATTAATAAGAGTCCAGGTTAAGTACAGATCCCAGGTGAGAGTAATTTCTAACTAAAATAGTCTGGGCCTATTAATTTGTAAGCGAGCTAGTAGTTCATCAGATTTTCAATGTTATAGAGCATCTCCTTGTTTAAGGAGATCAATTCCATTTTCTAGAGAAAGTTCCCGGTGCCCCAGTCGGGCCAGCCCCATTGCGCATCAAACGACATCATGTTCATTACCTGCGTAACAGGGATCCAATGGGGGTACTCTCCACGGCAGCAGACCACTGGCTCCCCTGTTCAGCGAAGCAGTCATCACCTCCCCCCCGGAGCTCTCGGGTCACCCACAACAAGGAAAGGCGAGGGGGCCCCACCATCACCATTCCACCACTCCTCAGGGCACAAATGTGGGGTCCTTTAGCATGTAGTATACTTGCCACCTGGCCCATCTGGTTGTGAATTTCCCTTCTTGATTATTTAGGCTGTGTGTTATTTTCTCCATAGTGTAAACTTGTTTAGTGATATTCCACCAGTCTTGTATCGTGGGTGTTCTAGGTGTCAGCCAATGTTTTGTGATAGCCTTCTTTGCTGCTGTAAGGAGAATGAGTATCAAATGCCTAGTTATTGGCCCACGGAGATTTTGGGGGAGAATTAAAAACAAGAGCATTTCCATTGTCAGCTGGAGATAAGGATCAAATATCTCCTGGAGGTGGGACTGTAGAAGCGCAAAATAAGGTTTCAGGGATGGGCAACCCCACATTATGTGGGAATGATCTGCCCTCGTGTTGCCACAAAGACGCCAGCACGTGGCCCCTAGTTGTGTCGCATAGTGGGTCGTAATTACCGGGGTTCTGAAGTAACGAATTAAGCACTTCCATGTGAACTCCCTCCAGACATGTGAGCTGGACACTTGCTGAGTATTTCCAGGACCTTTGCCAGTCCTCTGGAGTTATTGGATAGCCCGACTCTTGACTCCACTGCTCCCGGATACTATCTGTACATGTGAGGCTCTGCGTCCTCAAAGCTTGATAGTATAATGAGATTAGGTTGTTTTGTTTGTGGGATTTGTTAAGGATAATTTGGTTCTGTATTAGTGGTGGGAGCTGGTCATGGTCCCAGATCTTTCGGGGTAAGCAATCTATGTAGTGTCTGAGCTGTAGGTACCGGAAAAAGTCTCCCTTTGGTAGGTTATACTTCTTTTGAATTTCCGTGTAGGCCCACATTGTGCCTTGGTTCACCATCTGGCCCAAGTATCTCAGTCCCTTTCTTTCCCATTGCCGAAAGCTTCCATCAAGGTCATTTGGGGGGAAGTCACTCAGGCTTGGTATTAGACAGATGAGCGGCAAAAAAGAAGTTAGTTGATGATTCCACCTAATGGTCCGCCAGCCTCTAATCGAGGCCAAGAGCCATGGATTCCCCTGTTTACCTGGGGTCCCGTCTTCCCTATTATGGTATAGGGCTCTATGGAATGTATAATCATTCATCAGTATTCGTTCTATGTCCAGCCAGTGTGGGTTGTTCGTTTTGGTTTGTCTAGACATCAGGTGCATGACATTCACCGCTTGTTGGTATAGTCTCAAGTCTAGAAGCCCCATGCCTCCCTCATCCCGAGGAAGGGTGAGTATTTTAAAGCACACCCGGGGTTTGCTGTTTGCCCAGACGAAATTGGAAACATGACGGTTTATTTCTTTAAAGGTTTGTAGGGGGAGGTGGATAGGAACATTCTGAAATAGGTACAGTGCTCTCGGAAGGGAGACCATCTTAATCAGGTCAATCCTTCGAGCCAGCCCCAGAGGGAGGGCCACCCACGCTGCCAAGTCCGCTTTGAGTTGCGTTATGAAGGGAGCGTAATTATGTTTATAAAACTCTAAGGGAGATTTAGGGATGTGTATCCCCCAGATACTTTAGTTTTCCTAGGTCCCACCTTCCCGGGACATCAGCTTGAATTTGTTGTGTGGGTGAATAGTGAAAGGGGAGCATCTCTGTTTTTGTCACGTTTAACTTGTATCCCGACACCCCACCAAAGGATTCTAATATTAGCTTAACTGCAGGAAGAGATTGTTCAGGGTTTCTTAGGTATAGCAAAATGTCATCTGCATAAAGGGCTATTCAATGTTCGGATCCTCCTAGCTCCACTCCCTCTATACCTTGCGCTTCCCTGATCCTCTGGGCTAGAGGCTCAATAAAAGCCACGAACAGAAGGGGTGAGAAAGGGCACCCCTGTCTAGTCCCCCTGTGTAGTGGAAAGTAAGCTGAATGGTGTCCGTTCACCTTCACACATGCCTGTGGAGAGGCGTATATATTTTGTATGACATTTATTTGAGCAGAAGAGAAGCCGAATTTATGTAGTGCTTCATAAAGGAAAGGCCACGCCACTCTGTCGAACGCCTTTTCAGCATCCAAACTGACCAGTACAGAGGGAACTCCTTCGGTGTGCATACAATGCACCACATGCAGAGTCCGCCTTATGTTGTCAATTGTAGTGCGGGACCGAACAAACCCCGTCTGATCTTTATGAATTAACAGAGGGAGTACCTGATCTACCCGGTACGTTAAGATTGCCATAAATAGTTTATAGTCTTGGTTAAGTACCGATATAGGCCTGTGGGAAGCACAGCGTTGTGGGTTCTTGTTTGGTTTAGGGATAACAGAGATCGTAGCATACGACCAGGACGGGGGGTGGGGTTCCCCTTCCATTACCGCACTGAAGACATCCAGGAGGTTGGGAAGGATCCAGTCCCTTACTGATTTGTAGAATTCTGCCCCGTATCAGTCTGGTCCAGGCGACCTTTGTGATTTAGCGTTCTTTATGGCAGTCGTCAATTCCGCCTCTGTTATTGGGGAGGTTAGGACCTGGTTTTGGGTCTCTGTCAGACGCGGGAGGGTGACCATTCTCAGATATTCCGCTATTTGATGTGGGGATGCTGAATTTTCTGGGGTGTATAGGGACTTTTAGTACGTGGTAAAGGCTTCCGCAATTTCATGTGTCTTGGTGAGGCGTTGTCCTATCATAGGGTGGCACACCGATGTGACCGTGGCCGCTTTGTTTCCGGGCTTGGTATGCCAGCAGTCTGGTAGCCCTCGGCCCGACTTCATAATACTTCTGGCACAAATAGGTCAGGGCTATCTCGGTTTGTTGTTGAATTAATCGATCCAGTTCAAACTTGGTTTGCTGCAGCTGAGGGAACACTGTCGTGTCCCCCTGCTTATGTGCCATTTGTAAGAAGTGAAGGGTATCTTCCAGCTTAAGTTTTTGTGCGTTACACTGTTTTTCCTGTTCTGTTGTGTATTTTATTATATGACCCCTAAGGACAGTCTTAATCATATCCTAGTACATCGCTGGGGTACAATCCGTGACTGGATTATCTATTTTTATCTCTTGGATCATCTTTATGAGGAAATCACAGAACTTTTTAGAGCGCAAATAATACGGGTTGAGCCTCCATAGTGTCCGCATGGGTTGGAGCTCAAAATCCCATGTGGAGGTCTGAGGGGCATAATCTGAGACCACGATGTCTCCAATTTGAATGTTGTGCAGCATCCCCAGGTTCTCTACTTGCGTGTAAACCTGATCGATGCGAGAGTAAGTTTGGTGGACCGGTGAGTAATAAGTATAATTCCTCGAGTGGGGATGGAGTTTCCTCCAGACATCACACCAACCTGCTTCGTTTGCAAATCTTTTGAAGAACCTTTGGGTTACCGATTGTTTAGGGGGTTTCGTCTTAGTGGAATCCAGGTTGGGGTCTATCACAAAGTTAAGGTCCCCTGCCATCAAAAGCACCCCCGTCGTTTTTTGTATAATCTTGTCTAGTTGAGGTTTAAGGTGAACAACCAGGGTATCCAAGGGAAAATACACATTAACCAATGTTACTAATTTATTGTGTAATGTGTCCTGCACCAGAATCAAACGCCCCTCTGGGTCAGCCCAGGTGTCCTCGGCCCTAAACGGGGTCCCTGGGGAGATCACTATGGCTACTCCCCTACACCTACCGGACTTGGCCGAAGAGTGAAACACCTGCTCCCTACTTAATTTGGCCAGTTTTGTATGTTTAGTCGCGCTCATATGAGTCTCTTGTAAATATGTTAGATCGGCTTTGGAGCTCCTGATAAAGGCCAAAGTCCTTGACCTCTTAATAGGCGATGCAAATTATATATATATATATATATATATATATATATATATATATTTTTTTTTTTTTTAACTTAAATTTTATTGGTTTTCCATTTCAAATTACATTGGACTTCATTACAAGGATGAATAGGAGAGACATACATCCATGTTAAAGTTAATATTGTAGTTACAGGACATTCTATAAGATCAACTTACTCTACATGCAAACCTAGCACCCACTTTAACTTATTATTTTTTATTTATTTTTGCAGGCTAGACCGAGCAAAGGTATCCCTTCGGATGGGTTATCCGATCACTAACCCTCTCGCTCTTCCCACCACCAGAGGATGCCCGACTCTACTCCCATTTCCTCCCATCCAACCACCTCTGCTATTTCTTTAACCAACACCGTCTCAATAAACTATTGTGTGAATAGAGAACCATTCTTTGTCCTGTGTCTTTCCTATAACCAATCCATATCTTCTATTTATGTTGTTAGTATAATTTATTGAATAAACCTATCTTATCATATTGTTAATCACAAAAACTTTCTACTCTTAAACTATTTACCCCTACACAAGGGATAATTATCCTGAGGGAAAGAAAAAAAAACAGAGTTTGGGTTTAACCAAGCCAAGTAATCCTCAGACAATTTATCTCAGGAGCTAAAGTAAGATAGAGTCCAGCAGACTAAAGGTGGGGGTTCCTAAGGTCTTCTCCTGTCAAGCTAGAGTAATCAGTCCCTCAAGCCTATTTTAAAAGGAATTGGTCTAGTACTGGGGTACCTTTTTTAATTTCTACATATTCATAGAATGGGAGTCACTTTGAGCTAAAATGGTCTGTTTGCAGCCTTAGTATAGCCATAAGGGCTTCCACGTTTTTAATATTACTCACATTTGTCCACCACGCTGAATATGAAACCCTATCCAAGGAGAGCCATCTTTGCGTAATAGCCTTGGTGGCTGCAGCTATCAATATGTAGAATAGATATCTTTGGGCTTTGTTTTTTACACCGGGGGGGGGGGTCCTAGGACCATATGAGGAAACTCTGGTAGGCTATCCAGTTGCAAAATTTCTTTTATGGCAGTAGTTATCTCTGTCCAGAAGTCCCTAAGCTTAGGACAGCTCCAGAGGATGTGGAACAGAGCCTTTATCTAGGCATCCCCTCCAACATTTGTTAGTTTGGGAAGCTCCATACTTTGCTGAGATATCTGGGGTGATAAAGTACCTTGTTGAAATTTTCCACCTAAACTCTCTCCATACAGGTGAATTAGTTGTTTTGTGTATTCCCTGCCAGATGAGAGACCAATCTTTATCTGATATTTGACCATCATATTCAACCTGCCATTTACTTTCCAACGCTTGAATATGCAAGGCCCCCGAGCCATCTTGTAGGGTTTATTGTATATATGAAATGAGTTTTTTAGAATCTTCCATGTGGCTTTTTTGATGTACAGTATGTACCTCAATGGTGGGGCTGGGTCACTTTGTATTGCACTAGTCCCAACTGTGTTAGTTATGAAGTGTCTACATTGAAGGTATCTGAAAAAATCTTTGTGGGGGAGCCCAAATTCCTCTAGTAGCAGTGAAAAGGTTTTAACCTCTACACTGTTAACAATTTGATGCAAATATTTGAGCCCCTTATCTGACCATCTGCTCCGGCAGAGGTCTTTGTGTGTGGCTGGAAATTGTGGCAAATATTTCAGTGGGATGTATTTCCAGGTAGGGGAGAAAATCTCCCACCACTGTCTGACTCTGAGCCAAATTTTGAGAGTATTTTTTGTCCAAATATTACTCAGAATTTTGAGGTCTGAAAACTTGATTATCCAAGGTAGGAACCTCAAGGGGATCCAGGGGTAAGCTCTCTCCTCTAACATGTACCAACCTCCCTCTTTTCCAGGTTTCAGCATTTTTAATACTGGGTCTGTCTGTGCCGCCAAATAGTATTTTAGGGGGTCTGGAACTCCCAGCCCTCCTTTGTCTTTGGCCTCAGTTAGAATGCCCCACTTCTTGCGCGGACAACGCCCTGCCTAAATGAATTTAGATAGCTTTCTTCTTAGTTCCCGCCATTCCCCTCCGTCTATAAGGACAGGCAGAGTTGAGAATAAAAATATGAATCTAGGCAGAATATTCATCTTGATAGTCTCAACCCTATTCACAAAACTAAGGGGTATGTTTTGCCATCTCTGCAGATCTTCAAAAACTTTTTCTTTTAAAAGTTGATTATTATAAGGGTACAACTTATTTAGGTCTACTGAGATTGATATCCCTAAATATTTAATTCTATCCTTAACCCACTTGAAAGGCAGAAGGTTTTGTAATTTCTGATGCGGGGGTCCGCCTAGACTTAGAATTTCTGTTTTTTCAATATTTACTTTAAAACCCGAAATCCGACCAAATCTATCTAGTAGTTGGAGCACTTCTGGAATTGAAGCTACGGGGTCCTCTAGGTATATTAGCGTGTCATCTGCGTATAGTGAGATTTTGTTTTCGGTATTATTAATTACTATCCCCTTTATGTTTGGATTTTCGCGAACGGCTTGTGCCAGTGGTTCCATAGTTAGAGCAAACAGCAATGGGGACAGGGGGCATCCCTGTCTTGTTCCTCTATTTATAGCAAAGAGTTCCGAGTTCGTACCATTGACTCTGACCCAGGCTGTTGGGCTCTGGTAGCACATGGTTACCCATTTGAGGAAATTTCCTCCCATCCCCATTCTGGACATTACCTCTTTCATATACACCCAGTTCACCCTGTCAAATGCTTTTTCAGCGTCTAAAAAAAAAAAAATCGCCACTGGGTTTGCATTAGGGAGATGTTTATGTGAGATGATGTTCAGGAGTTTCCTGACATTATCTTGGAAATGCCTGTGAGGTATGAATCCTGTTTGATCAGGGTGAACTAGGAGCTCTATGTACTGTTGTAGTCTTGATGCGAGTATGCGAGTTAGGATTTTAAAGTCTTGGTTAAGGAGCGAAATGGGCCTATAAGAGGAGCACTGGGACCTAGGTTTCCCCAGTTTTGGAATGACTGTAACCAGGGCTTCCTGCCATGACTTTGGAAGGGCACCTTCTTCAAGGCTAGTGTTATATATCTGTACTAATCTGGGTACTAGGGCTTTGCTTAACGTCTTGTACCATTCAGCTGGCAGTCCATCTGTACCCGGCATTTTCCCAGTTGGGAGATCTCTGATGGCTCTTAAGGTTTCCTGCTCCGTGATTGGGGCAGAAAGTGCCTCCTGTGCCTTTACAGGCAGAGTTGGCAGCTTTATAGAGTTTAAAAAGGTTAGAGTTCCGGGTTTAACCCTTGCTTCTGCTCTATTTTCTGTATATAGTTCTTTATAAAATGCCCTAAACTGGGAGGCAATTTCTACTGGTTTGACCCAGGCCTTCTCTGGGTTTCTCATGTCCCTTATTACTGAGACATGCCTATCGGCCTGTCTCTTCCGGAGGCGGAAGGCCAGAAGTATCAGGGCCTTTCCCCCTGTCTCACGATACTTTTGGCTAGAAAATCTAAGAAGATCCTCAGCTCTTTTGCTCTCTAGTTCCTGCAGCTCAGATCAGACTTGATTCAGGTCCTTAAGCGTTTGCTTTGATCCTGTGCTTTTCTTATGCTTGGCCTCTAGATCTGATATTTTGTCTCTGAGGGCTTTTTCTCTAGCTTTCGCATGTTTTTTCTTAGCTGAGGCATAGCTAATTATTTGCCCTCTTACTACTGCTTTTAGGGTGTCCCACCACAACATTGGCGAGCATTTTTCTATAGTTGAGTCTTGCTCCAAATTTTTGATTGTCGTGTTCAGAAGTTTTTTAAAGGGCTCTTCATTTAACAGGGAGACATTAAGCCTCCATAGGGGTGTTTAGTTTTCCTGACCTATGGTAAGGCTAACAAAACTGGGCTGTGATCTGATAAGGTGATAGAGTGTATCTTAGATTGTCCAAATAAATGTAAGTCAGCTTTAAGTGCGAGAAAAAGGTCTATTCATGAATACGAGTTTTGTGCCCCTGAGAAAAAGGTGTAGTCCCTTTCTCCTACATGTTGCCCTCTCCATATATCTGTCATACCAAATTCAGCCATCAGAGCCCTAAGCTTTTTACTTGCTGTTCTATTAGTATTTAGGATTACCAGACGAGCAGGTCTAACTGTGGTGAAAGGCACGTGTAAATTACTCAATTAATATCCCTCCTTCAGCCTTATGCTAGTTTGTTAAAGGCCTCCCTCAAAAACTTCTCTGCGCCCACATCTGGGGCGTATATATTCACTAAATGCAGTGTTTTATTATGCATTATGCATGTTGCCCTAACATATCTACCGTGGAACCCCTCTTCCGTAGAGTGGATCTTCAAGGGGCTATTGCGTCTAAATAGTATTGCCACCCCTGCCTTTTTACTTTTGGGGTGCGAGGCTGCTATCACCTGGCCCACCCATCTCCTTCTGAGTTTGGAATGTTCCAACTGTGAGAGATGTGACTCCTGCAAAAAAGCCACATTGCACCTTAGAAGTTGAAGCTCAGTCAGTAACCTGGACCGTTTAACTGGGGAATTAACCCCTTTCACATTGTATGAAATTATATTTAGCAGAGACATATTGCTTATAAGAGTGTGTCTGCTGTGAGCCATCGGTCCAACTTACTTTCCCCAATGTCCTCCATCCAGCCTGCAAAACCCAAAAATTAAAAAATAAAATTTTCAAAACTTTAAAACATAAAGGGTTAACTACAAACTTAGTACCTAACTTCGGTACTATCATAGTGAGAAACTTTAGAACTATATACATAGTGTTAGTGTCATTTTTCAAAGCTTCCATGTGAAACCCACGAGATTGCTGTGGGGGGTCAACTTAACCTAAGAAGTGCCCCTTTCAACTGGGGCAAGAGGTATAGGTAGATTTCCCACTGGGAAACTCCTACCACCCCTTTTAACCCATCACTTCAAGATCTAACCCAAGCTGTAAATTTAATTTCAGATTTCCCTCTTTAAGTTCCCTCTCTCACCTCCTCTTTCTTCAATAACTGATCATCTCCCACATCCTGTTATTTCCTCCTCTCTTCTCTCCTCCCAAGTTTGGCATGCTGCCTACTTCTCTCCTTTATGAACTCCGATACTATGGCTCTGTCATCTATGAGGTCTTACCCCTATAATACCATTCCTGGCCACCGGGCTAGTGGTCAGGAACCTGAGTCTATCTATTCCGACGGATTCCTCTTCGTCAATTTGCCCTCCCATCCTAAGTTCCTTTTTGTAGGGGCCATCATGATAGTCTAACTACAATAATTAAAAGGGGCACCTCTCTGTTTCCATCTATCTTGCATTTTTTAACCCTCATATTTCTTCAACCCCCCTCTCTCATTTTCTTGTGCTCTACCAGTGGCATACTCTACTTACTTTATATAAATCCCAAAGGAGAGATCCGGAGAGCCAAGGAAAGGAATGAGCTCCAGGCCTGTCTGGGGTCCCATATCCTAGGATCTGCCTGACTCACCTGTTTCACTCTGTGTCTCCCCACCCTCATCCCTCCCCTATTCTTCTCATGAGATGCCATTGTTCGAAGCACAAAGCCATTCCGCTCCTGTATTCTCTTAGCATGTGAGGCAATCAGAAACAAGCCTCTCCCCCCTCCTCTATTCTGCTCCACTCGAAATTCCTGGGGGAAATTCTTTCTGCGGGAGTTCCCTTTCCCCTGTCCCCTTCCCTCCGTCAACCTTTCTTCCACCCTACATGTTGGGATTTGTCAATTAGTTATTTATCACTTCGGTTTTGTTATTGCTCACCGTTGTCTTTTTCCTTTGGCTAGCAATGCCGCTATTTCTGTCCCTCCTCCTTCCCCTCCCTTTGATAACTCACCCATTCCCTCCACTGAACTGCCCTTTGTTGGCTTCCCTAAGCTCTCCTTACCCCTCTTTCTCTAGATGTATATCTATGAAGCACAAGGCTCTCCGTGCTCTTACATCATAACACTGCCAGCTTGAGATCGCATAAAGTCGTCTCTAACACATATCCACTTACAACGTTGGGGTCTCCTCTTAAAAATATTCAATTTCCCTGAAATATATAGACTTTCCCTTCTATATGGCCCCTCTTACCTTAAGGAGACTTTTCCTTTTCATCCAAAGATGCATCTCCAACCTCGGTTGCACAACCCTGATTAATAGTCTCTCTTATTCATTACTACCCGCCACCCCCCCTCCCCACTCATGCCATCTCTACTATTTAACATCCACTCCTTAATTATCCATGAGAGTCAGAGAGTTTATATATATCTTCACTTTTTCCGTTCCTCCCCTTCCATCCCTCTTCCCTATCCCCCTCACGTAAAATGTATTCAATTCAGTCTGTTCCCTTGATCAATGGATTCGCCATGACAGGTGTTTCAGGCCTTCGCACTTCTGCTCTTCACCTCGGTTTTCATCTTTTGGTCGATGGGGTCGGTCTTTTATCTTCCTGCAGGCGGGATTTTGCTCTAGTAATCAGATCCTGAATGTCTGAAGAGGCTTCTTGCGGGTAAGAACCTGGGATTGCCCTTTTCTGCCTCTGGGGTTAGGGACTCTAGACCACATCTCCGATTTTAACTTATTCTCTTACTTTTGCATTTCTAAATCGGGAAGAGGTATGTCTAGATTTTGAAGAACTTGTGTGGCTTCCACAAGGTTGGAAAAGATTTTAGCCCCCGTGTCTAAATGAATTTTGATCCTGGCAGGAAACAACATTTGAGCCTTAATTCCTTTTTTAAGTTTTAGGTCTCTGATAACCCCTTTGACCATTTAACTCTCAGATTGCAAGGCCGATGAGAAATCTTGATCGAAAAAAATAGGCGCATCTTTACATTTAAGGTCTTTGTGTCTCCACGCCTCTTGCAGGATCCAGTCTTTGCTTTGGAAAAAGACCATTCTGACAATTAGAGAACATGGCCTGGCCATTGGGTCTTGGGGTTTTGTAACAAGGGACCGATGCGCATGTGCAGTATGTGTTGTACGAAATCGGCTGTTGAAGGGAATCCCATTTCTGCGTCCTCAGGCACTCCGTGAATTCTAAAGTTATTTCTTCGGGATCTATTCTCCAGATCTTCTAGCCAGCATTGGGTCTCTCTATCTCTCTGAAGCAGTAGAAGGACTAGTCTGTCCAATCGCTCTTGGGCCTCAGAGACCATGGTGAGATTCGTGGCATTCAGTGTCACTTTTTTGTTTAATGTTTGTACTTCTTTCTTAAGGTCTGTTAGAGATGAGTCAATTCTAGTGACTGTGGAGAGGATTTGTTGAAGCGTTCTGTGCATCGTTTCTGGATTCGTACTTTCCACCTCCTCGGGCTCTCCAGAGGATTCAGAAGCTGTGTGTCTGCAGTGTGTCTGGGCCTCAAACCCCTCCATGTCCTTGTCGAGTACTAACTGCTTTAATTTCGACGAGCTGCTTAACAACTTAGCGTTTTTATTACGCTGTTGTTTGCCTGCCATCTTAATCTGACCCAGAGATCAATTACCAGACACCGCAGAGTTGTATCTTTAGCGGGAATTTATACTTTTTAATTCGGCGAGAGCGGAGCTACTGAAGTTAGTTTGCAGTCATCTCAGTGACGTCACTGGAAGTCAAGGCCATTTATATTTAGAGAGAGTAGTTTTACCTTAGCTGTATCCATTTTCCGGTCTGAATCTCCTCTCTGATTTACGTCCCTCTTGCCCAAAAGGGCCCCTAGGTCTGCTATCCCTGGAGAGCACCCCCACTAAGGTCATTTGTTCGAATCTGGCGACTAACACATCACAACTTACAATACAAAACAGTACATAGTCCATACTGACTACATTTAAACATACTACATAACATCCAAACATCTTAACATTCAACATTTACAAACTGGTACTTCCACGAGTCAGGAAATCCTGACCCTATGGTAAGGGAACTTTACCAATTGCCCAGAGTCACTGGGCTTTAGCACAAAGTGCTATTTAGGAAAGGGTAAATAGGATAGGTGACTATTCAATATGGCGCCTGTGATCCCCTAGGATCCCGGCTATAGCTTATAGGGGGATATGCTAGTCTGAGGAGACTCTCTTCTATCACGCATCTCGAGACCAAAGTCTCAAAGGAGGCGGCACAGCCAGTGCCCAGTCGAGGAGGAAAGACAAGCGCTTAACCCGACCCTCGCTCCTACATACCCGAGTTGAAGTTAGGTGTAATGATTCATTTAGCTGTTCAACCCATCCTACCTGGGAGAGGGGGGCAGACAGGCCCGCCCTTCGCATAAAGCTGTGCTCAGTTTCAGCGTTACAACTCATATGGGGCACCAGCCCCACCCCTCCCCCCAGAACCGGCTGCACTACTCCTTAGGAGACTGGGGTTCCTCGGTCAGGGTACCGCCAGCGAGCCTCCACGAACCCGCGTATAACCAGCTTCCAGGAGGGAACCCTCCCTCCCAAATGTCCCTCCAAACAAGCCCCAGGGGTGGGGCATAACACTGGGGAGAGACAACTCGGGCAGCCCTACTCTCCCACCTTCCCAGTCTCACCCCCAACCCCACCTCCAGCAGACCAGTTACCCCTCCGGCTCCCCTTGGGTCCCATACAAGAGAAACTGCCAGATCCATGCATCCTCCTTCTTCTGTGTGCATAGTTCCAGTGGTCGTACTTCCGGCCAGGACCCTCCCACACATCACCTTCGCCTATATCTTCTTGTCCTTCCCTACCGGCCCAGCACCCCAGTCTCAGCTAATGGGAGGGGTGGGAGAAGATCCACAGCGCCACTAGAGGGCCCCAGAACACCCACCCCTGAATTGAGCGAGGGTCGGGGAGAAAGACTCAGGCCCCTCCCCCATGGCGCCCCACATATTTCTGTTCCCAGTCCCTCCCAGCTGCACCTTCCCAAGTGGTCATCAATCTTGTTTTATGCTAAATACTCATACTTGTTTATTGGTGATTAGCTATTGGATCCTATTCATGGCTATGAAGTCCATTAGATCAGTCTGTTGTTGCTTGCTACTGCGTTTTGCCTCTGGTTCCATTTATTCTCATCTCCTCGCCACTCCCTCCCTTCCCCCTCTTCACCCCCCTCCCATTCCTCCACCCCCCCCCCGTCCCACACTCCTCCTTTGCACCAAGGTCAGCATCACTTCATGTTGGTGGGCTACTTCAGCTTGGTACCTTTGAGATGATCTGACAGTCTGCTCGCTCTTCATTCCTCCGTGCCACCCTTCGCCCCCTCTAGTTCCTTCCTCCCCCATCTGTTCTTCTCCTCCCCTCCTCGTAATTGTCCCAGTAGGAATCTAAGTGTGCTACCCGTACAGTTCTTCCATCTATACTATTGTCAGAGACTCAGCCCCCCACCTCCCTCCCTCCCCATCAGCGGATCCCGAGCTGTTCCCCCTTTCAGTACAGCGGCAGAACCTCATACCAGTACCTCCCATATCTATCCCCCATTGTCCTCCAGCCCCTCCCTATCCCAGTCCCTCCCCTGAAGGTCTCCTTCTGCCCCCTAGCACCAGAGGTTTCTACCCCGCTGTCAAAATCTGGGCATCACTTCCCTTCAGTGCCCCCCAACAGCTGCTGGTTTATACATATATTACTGCTGTCACCCCCAAGCTCCCCTTCCTCCAGTTCCTACTAGGTAGAACAGAGTTACTTGCGGCCTCCTCATGTCTCTGCAATAGTCTCCGATGCCCGCTGCTCCTTCTCGATAGACTGTGTAGCCTTCAATGCTCCCACAATCCGCTGGATGGCCTCCGCTCCCTGCCTGCGCCTCGCGTCTCTTTGTCCTTTGTTAAACATCTGTTGGGCAACTTTGGATGCTACCAAAGGCTCTTTGTGGGTTTTGGTGTGGAGGACCTTTATATTCCTCTTGCTCAGCTCCGCTTCTGCCTCTTCTGCTGACTCCACAGTTCGTGCTCCATCCGAAAACAAAATCACCATTTTCGCGGGATAGAGAGTGCAGAATTTGATCCCTGCTGCCCTCAGTGCCTTCATAACTGCAGAATAGGCACGCCTTCGCACCGTGATCTCGGGGGCATAGTCATTATCAAAGAAAAGGCACTATGATCCTAAAAGGACTTTCCCCATCCTCCAGGCAGCCCTTAGGACTACTTCTTTGTCTTGAAACCGCAGAAATTTTACCAGGATGGTACGAGGACATGAGCCCGGGGCAGAGGGGTCTAGACCCCAACGCACGATGTGCCCGCTCTACCTCCAGAGAAATATTCTCAGGTAAGGGAAGTAATTCTCTCAAAAGCTTTTGTATGTAAATGATCATTTCTGGACCTTCAGAGCCCTCAGGAAGCCCCGAGATCCTTATATTATTTCTCTGACTGCGACTCTCTGCATCCTCATCCTGGGCTCTCAGGGCCTTGACTTCCCGTGAAGCTGTGCCATGGCGCGTTCCACATCGTCGAGCCTTCCCTCTGTCCCTGCAATACAGGCCTCGCTGGTTTCCTGTTGTTGTTCAAGTTTCCCCATGTCGGTGCGGAGGGCGGTCGCCGTCTATTTCATTTCTCAGTGGAAATCCCTGATCTCCGCCAGCATCTGGGCCATTTGCTTTTGCAGAATTAGATGAAATGCCTGCTCGGATGTTGCACCACCCCAGAGCGAGGATGACGGGGCCCTCAAGTCTTCGCTCTCCGACCCTTCGTCCTGGGATTTCTCCTCACTGAGGTGTGCCAGGATCGCAAACTTGTTATCCCCTTTCTTCTTAGGCATTTTGGGATACCCTCCTAGCTTAGCTGTGCTTGGATGGTAATGGATATGGTGATTTAGGAGGGATAGCGTCGGATCGATCAGGGAGCCTCTTGGTCTAGGCTGCCATCTCTTCTACGACGTCACCGGAAGTCCGTAAAATGGATTTTAAAGCATTTGTGTCACAAAATAATTGGTGTGACCCATTCTGTCTTTCAAATCTAAGGAGCAGTTAAAATCACCACCAATTATGTTAAATTTTGCAGTATGTAAATAAGGTTGCATCAATTTAAATAACTCTATTCTATCACTTTTAGTCTGAGGTGCATAAATAGTGCCTACTCTCATGGGTGTGCCCCCAAAGAGTATATCAAGAAATAACAATCTCCCAGGTTCTATGTCCATAATTTTTGTAACTTTTATATTAAACGATTTAAATAAAATGCCAACCCTTGAGCATGGTTCTACCCCCAAGGAATAAAAAGATGGGCCCCAATGCCAGGATTTGTGAATATGTTGAATGTCATGTGTGGTCCTTAGCCTGGTATCCTGCAAGAAAAAAATGTGAGCATCAACAAACTGCAAGCAAGAAACTAGTATGTGTCTTCTCTTTAGATTCCTAATACTGTTAACATTCAGAGAAATTAAGTTTAAGTTAGAAAGTGCCAGGACAAAAAAAGACTAAATTATTTTCTTTCGAGTTCTTTTGTACATTTTCTCTTTTTTTGCAGGTTCTTCATCCCAGACTGATGCTTCTTTGAGAGAAGGAGCTATTGATGACATGTTAGACTCCTCCTCATCGTCCTCTGTATTATTTTGCAATGCTGCATAACTATTTCCTGTTTTAACAGTCTCGTCTGGAAATTTTGGGCTTTTGTTGTTGCTTGTCCCGTTTCCTTTTCTCACCCACCATAACGAAATCGTCTGGTGGGGGGGGGAGAGGGGATCAACAGGCGGACAAATGTCCACAGTGGTTTGTTTGTCTGGAGAAGCCTCTGGTACTGTACCAGGTAGGGGGTCTGACTGTGCTAGAGTGGGAACTTCCTTCACTTGCACAGCGGTGGTTGATTGTACAGGAATAGGAATGAGTGACTGAAATTTTTCTTTTTGTTTCTGGGCTTCTAAAACCATCTCTTCCTGGTTGTAAAAGGAGCCTTTATTGTGAGCCGCCCAGGGACACATTTTGTAAGAATGACCCCTTTTATCACATAAGTTACAACGTACTGGGTTCAGAAAAAACTGGTTAGAATGCCCAATTTCCAAACAAAAGTCACAAACTCAAATGTTGCATGCGTTGCTGAGGTGGGAGAGGGAGCCACATCTGTGGAAGGATTTAGGCTCCCTGGGGTAAATGCAAAAACCCCTATCTCTACCAATGTAAAAGCTACTGGGCAAATGTTAAATACCAGCATCAGAGTTTTTTTTTTTAATTTTGTTTTGATTCGCCACCCCCCTGTCCAGATATTCTCTGAATCCATGATTGATTGTGGTCTTTCTATGGCTTCCACTCGCTGTTTAATCCAATGCAAAATATCAGAAATATTGACCCCTTCATTTTTAAAAAGAATATTGTCTTCCAAGTTGGTTTAGTCAGAGCTATGACAATAAATGGAGACCATGCAGGTGAGTGTCTGATGGAGAGATATTTCATCCAAAACCTATCCAGTAATACAGAGGGTCTAAAACGAATGTCAAACTGTGTGTCACCAGAGGTATGTATAAGAGCAAAAATTTCTGTTGCTGCAAACTGCTTATTCTCTTTTAAAAGCTTTCTGACCACATAGGCCCTGTCCGGTGGTTCCTCCAGACCCCCTGCATACTTTAAATGTACAGCATTTTTTCGTTTAGCAGGTTCTCTAAGGTTGGAGAATAAATCAGATAATTTAAAAGTACTAGGTGGAATTTCTCATTTATTCTGCGTATCATCTGTAACATGTTTAGGGAGGAGGAGGAGGAAGTGCTTTTATCTCAGCTACCTCTGGTAAAGGTTGTTGTGTCCATTATATCTGCCCATGATGTGGAAGGGAGTGCAGGATTATTCTCGAGCCTAATAGGTGTTTCATCACAGCAAACATTATTTTGCACAGTAGTGGGTGGCTTAGAATTAAACACATTGTTATTTAGAGTGTTTTGATGTGCATCGGGACTTACATTATGCTGATGTGCATCCTGCTGGTTTCCAAGTTTCAAGATGTCCGATTATGTAGTAGCTTGCTGCGCCAGTCCCTGGATTGTCTGGGCGTTGGGTGCGGTTACTGCATTGCCACCATTCTAGGTTGTCATGGTGACCTTGTGAACAGTGTCAGAGTAGCATACAGGCTGCAACAGAGGAGAAGAGCTGCTGTCAAGAGCTGAATCAACTGCCATTTGCCAAATTTCCTTCACAGTCGGGGCAGTATCTGAAAACCACTCAGAACCATCTGCTGTTCTTTTCCACTCCGCGGCTTGCAGGGCACGTTCCAGAGTCCATGACTGACCAGCCTCAGTTGAAATCCAGGTACGTCCTGGAGATGAACACTCATCAGCGACGTTAAACTGGGCTTCCATCGGTGCAGGTGGAATATGACCCTCAGTGTGTGCTAGACTGGATAAGGCTTCTGCCTCTGTTTTTAAGAGCTGTAAAAGTTGATCCCGTCATAGTTTTATTTCATGTATTTTTTGAGTAGACACTGATTCTTGCTGTCTGTTGGTGGCCCTTAAGGCTTCATCCAAATGAAGTTTCTTAGCCAATGCTGCAGCTGTTTGCTTCTAGAATGCCAGAATCTCAGGGTTGGTTTGCTCAATGTTAACTTCTTTTACCATCTCAGATTGAGAAAAATGCATATCTTCAGAAAAGTCATACTAGTATTCTCTATTCCAGTAATTGTTACCATTTTATTTTCTTCTCCCACAGCATCCTGATAATCAGAGTCCACCACTCCACCCTCTGCTCCTGCACACCCTGCTCCCTGGTCAGCCATCTTGCCGACCAAAAGCAGGACAAGGGTTCCCTCTACAGCAAAATAGGGGAATTTCCCCTGGTGTCCTGGCCAAATTCCCCCCATTCACTAAAATACCACCAACAGCTTAATCTGGTTCTGTAAGTCAGTCTACATCTGTACACATATTCCCCGTCCCCCCGGGTGCCACCTGGAAACAAGCTGTGGCTAAGTGTGCCTCTCCCGGTCACAAACTTTCAAATAAATAAATATATCTTACGTTGTGTAGCAAAAGTATATAGCCAAAAGTTGGGCAGATGAAGGCCCCCACACTCCTTGGGAAGTTGTAGAACAGAATATTTAAAGGAAAGTTGCAAGAATCCACAAATGCCTTTTATACATAGTATGCCATTGCCAGACGTGCTTCAGATGTTGAAGCTGCAATTTATTTTGTAAAAAAAAAATCTGTCAGTTTTTTTTTTTTTCTCTTAATCAGCGCTTTGTTTCTGCACACCCTCCAGTTTTCTTTGTGCGGCAACCCCCCCAAATGATGTCAGGCCAGGGAGATGTCAATGATTTACATACAGCAACAAGGATTTCTGGGTAATTTACAATGTTGCCTTAAATGCGCCTTACTCAAAACATACAGTCCCTTATGTTGCTCGTGGTGAGCAGTAATATGTAAATAACTGTAGCAAGGTATTGTGGGTAAAATACAAACCTGTTTTACAATTTCCTTACTCTGAGGTGCTGTCCCATATTAGTGTGGTGGTGTCAACAATATAAGCTTTTATATGTTTAGTTTCACAACAATGCATTATACATACCATATAGAACTACAGACTTTTATACTGAGAGATGTAGTCTCCTATTTCTGCAGTGAGCACAGAAATATAATACCCTGTATACTAACTTACATTGTGAGGCATTTGTGGGTACAGTACATAGCTAATTTGTCTATCTAAAACTAAAAAGTGACACTGTTCCTTTAATAATTTTGTTTCCCTGGCGTGATGTCACAGTTGGGGGTAGCAGCACTTAGAAAAAAGGGGCGGATTACGTAAATGAAGCAGAGCACCAAAATAAGTTTTTTTTTCCAAGGATAGCAGCATTATTTGGCAGTTTGAATGGTAGGAGACTGATTCACAACTCCTACAGGTTACCACTCCCATTTGCTATGGCAAACTTGCACCTTTACTTTAATAAGGGGTTTGCACCCCCAATATAAATCTACATTCCAGTATTGAAAATAGCTTTTCTCCAGCATCAATGGTAGAGCCTGCAAAAAAATATAAAAGTCTAGGTACAATATTTTGAAGGATCGTTTCTATTTTAGATGAAAAAGAAAGGGATAGCTGGACCCAGACCTGGAGGCCCGCTGGTATTTTCTGGGTTACAGGCTCAGAGTTTAATTACTCTAAATGGGAAGGATTCCTTGTCAAAGTGACACCAAAGTATTTAATAGCCCCTCCCCCTATTCCATCCAATGGGAAATCTGGTTTTCAGTGCCAAGTTGGGAGAAAAATTAAGGGCCAGTAATTCTGTTCTTAACATACTGAGTTTAAAGCCAGACAGAACTCCAAAATCCTCGATAATGTTTCCATGTCTGCACTAAAGAGGTTTCCGGGGAAGTTAGTGTAAGTATAACATCATCTGCAAACAGTGCTATGGTAACCCCCCTGCAAATGGGGGTTCCCAAAAGACTTCCAGGAGCTTGCTTGAATGCTCCAAGCCTGAATGGTGTTTGGCGTTTAAGCCATTTATCTGTGTTTTTAGAGCCTCTGGTACTGTCTCTTTAAGAGCTGTCTGCTTGCAGACATAATTAGTTTGTATGGGGGGACTGTGTGTTTCTCTGCTTTAATACCACTCGAGCTGCTGCCAATTCACTCCATTTTTGCAGTCACTAGGAGTGCAAAGGGAACCTATCTGAAAGATGTAACTGTTTGCCAGAAATCAGAGTAATAATGAAAATACAGTTTGTCTAACCTGCTTTCTTTGCAGTCAGAACTGTGTTTGCCTAGTTCCCCATTCTAGTTTTGAACTGCTGAACTGGACCAATCAATGTGGGTTAAGGTAGCTCTAAAATGCTGCCTTGGACAAATCAGAACTTGGACTCGTAATCTGAACCAGCCACAAGAGGATTGTATGGGCAGTGACTCTGGGAGATGTAGTTTGGACTTCGGCACCTTTTTGGACCAACAGGGGCAGTCTATTGTGAGTGACAGCCAATCCAGCCAAGAACTGGGAGGAACTCAAAGGAAGTGCCCGGTTTTGTCTGCTGGAGTTTCAGCTGAGCTCTGGCAGTGAAGAGGGAAGGAGCCCTGTGCTTTTTCGGTGTGCAGTTTTAGTCGGGAAACGTGTGTAAGGCCCCGAGTTCCGGTCTGCAGCTTGTGTTACTGCTTGTTAGGACTGAATCCGTCCTGTGAAGAGAATCAAAGGAGATCTGAAAAGTAGAAACCAGGCTCACCCTGTAGAAGACTGGAGAAATTGCTGAATTGCGCTCGGTCTGTCAGGAACTGAATCTGCTGTGTGTTCTCCCGGGTATTGTGCAGTAATTGCGATCGGGATAGAGAAGCAGCCTGCCTGGTATAGTACTTTCTTTTACCATATAAATGTGAGGGAGGCTTGTGTAGCTCAAGTGAATCCTGCTGCCATTAAAGGACTTTGCCTGTTACTGTTTACCATATAAATGTGTGAGGAGGCTTGTGTAGCTCAAGTGCATCCTGCTGCCATTAAAGGACTTTTGCCTGTTGCAGTTTGTCATATAAATGTGTGAGAAGTCTCGTGGAGCTCAAGAGTAGCCCTACTGAAGTTGAAGGACCCTATCTTGTTTGGAGGTCGTGAGTACTAATTCAGGGTCGCTCCCTGTTGAATTGCCACATTGAATCCAACTGGAATTACTGTACTGCTGACTGTTTAACTAATTTTTCTTTTCTCTGTGTGAAAGGGCTCCTACCAGCTGCCATGGTTTGGACTAGCCACTAGGGCTTGGGTACCCAAGGGACAGTAACTGGTAGGATAGGCCTGTGCACAGAGCCATAAATGAGATGAGTAAAGTGATAAGCTAATTAACCTGATTTCCCCTGTCCTTGTTATATCCCTAAATAAATCAGAGCTGCTTGTTTCAGCAAAGTTATACTGCCTGAGGTATTTGTCTACGTTGAAGTATTGTACTGTGATTGTTGCACTGTATCTTCTTATTTTACAGGGGGTCCCAGTGCCTGAACCAGTCCTGGGGGTAAGTGTATACTGTGAAGGTAATTCTGATATACTGTGTGGGCCACTAGTGGGAAGAAAGGGGGGTTGCAGTGTCCCAGAGGGCTGTGACCAAGTTAGTTTAACTATTGCAAACCCTGACCTCTGGGTGGAGGCACCCGCCATCGGATCCAGGCCCCTCAACCTGTTAGTGACAAATCAGGCAGGGATAGTAGCCCCTGGGATAGCGCCATCTAGGGGTTACACTATTTTATATGAGCAACCTCACAGCGGGCCGTCCTCCTCCCCTTGCCCTAGGTATAGCTACAGCAGAGGGCTCTATATATTGCACAAATAACAAGAGGGAAAACAGGGCAGCCCTGCCTGATGCCTCTCATCACAGGGATATGTGACAAGACAATCCCACTGGCTCCAACATTCCTTGCCCATTTTATAAATCCTTGCTAACAACTTACATGGTTGTCTCAATGCATCCATACTGTAGCATAGAATTCTGTTGTAGAAGGGGCCGTAAATTGCATCATACTTTTCAAAAATGGTCATTATCACCAGGATGCCAATCAGAAGAAGCACTCACTGATTTACCAGATGCTAACTAAAGCTGGAACAATAAGTTATGACCAGACTGGAGCAAGTAGTTTAAAAACACTACAACAGATCTGTTGCGACCAGTTTGGGTCTCTCCCTTAACCCTGACCACTGGGATGGGGGAAGTACACAGTCCAAAGGCCTGCAGCCTCTGCTATCCTAGGCTGGGGCACCCTCCCCTACTTCCATCTGGTACTCCACAGTAATACCTGAAATAGGGAGACCTATTAAGCAGTAAGGAACAATGATGGTTATGTTAATGTCCTGTTAATCACCCTCTGGGGCATAATGTGGCAAGAGGTGCAGCTGAGTGCAATATTGCCCCCAAGGGGTGATTACCTGAGCAATAACATTAACCCCCCCCCCCCGTTTCTTACTGCTAATATTATAATTGGGTACAGTTTTCTAGTAGTTATCCAGCATTTTACTGTATTTATTGCAGTTCTTATTTATTGAGGTAAAACAGTCCCTCTGCCAAAGGTTAGCAATACTATGGTGACAGACACTACGAGTAACAGGAAGACTGCTGGTCTACAACCATTTGTGAGTTTGGTTACTTAGTGTTTGTTTTTCCATTTACACCAACTGCCTACCAATTTGACTGGACTACAAATACAGGCACAGTACTTAACAACTGCTGTTTTAACCAACCCTACCTTCGGAGGACACAGTGAAGATTGTCCTCTCACAACAGAGTCTCCCGCAAACAACTGCTAGAGAAACCGCGGGTACCACAAATGAAACTGAAATGGACAGGTTTTTTAATACTTAAAAATGGCTCCCTATTTCCCGATCAGAAGAAAACAGGAAGCAGCACTACCCGCGGTGTCACACTACACTGCAGCATTACTGAACATCAAGATGTAAAACTGCAGGTTACCGCCACAGCTGATCTGTTTGTAAGCTGCACTGCAACTGGTAATTTTAAACCCCCAGCCACTCGCTTTCAAACCAGCACCACCAGTAATCATCTTAGGCCACACTATAGCTGTGTTAATTGAACCATGGCTGCCCGCCTGCTCTCAAGCCAGCACCTCTGGTTCTGATATTGAGCCACAGCATGGCTGTTAGATGAACCCCTCCCAGCATGCCCTGAAATTGACACCTTAGGTCTGTTTGTAAGCCATATCATGGCCATTAATTTAACCCCCCCCCCAATCTGCCTGTTCTCATACCTGCAATGCCAGTGAACACAGTGAGTCACAGAATGGCTGTTAATTAAGATGCCCCCACCCACCCACCTGCTCTCATACCAGCAGTGCCGGTGAACTCAGCCACAGCATGGTTATTAACTGAAGAAACCCCACCCACCCGCTCTCACACCAGCAGCGCTGGTGAACTCAGTGAACCACAGCATGGTTATTAACTGAAGAAACCCCACCCACCAGCTCTCATACCAGCAGCGCTGGTGAACTCAGTGAGCCACAGCATGGTTATTAACTGAAGAAACCCCACCCACCCGCTCTCATACCGGCAGTGCCGGTGAACTCAGCCACAGCATGGTTATTAACTGAAGAAACCCCACCCACCCGCTCTCATACCAGCAGCGCCGGTGAACTCAGCCACAGCATGGTTATTACCTGAAGAAACCCCACCCACCATCCGGCTCTCATACCAGCAGTGCCGGTGAACTCAGCCACAGCATGGTTATTAACTGAAGAAACCCCACCCACCCGCTCTCATACCAGCAGCGCCGGTGAACTCAGCCACAGCATGGTTATTAACTGAAGAAACCCCACCCACCCGCTCTCATACCAGCAGCGCTGGTGAACTCAGCCACAGCATGGTTATTAACTGAAGAAACCCCACCCACCCGCTCTCATACCAGCAGTGCCGGTGAACTCAGTGAGCCACAGCATGGTTATTAACTGAAGAAACCCCACCCACCCACCTGTTCTCATACCAGCAGTGCCGGTGAACTTAGCCACAGCATGGTTATTAACTGAAGAAACCCCACCCACCCACCCGGCTCTCATACCAGCAGTGCGGTGAACACAGCCACAGCATGGTTATTAACTGAAATAACCCCACCCACCCGCTCTCATACCAGCAGCGCCGGTGAACTCAGCCACAGCATGGTTATTAACTGAAGAACCCCACCCACCGGCTCTCATACCAGCAGTGCGGTGAACTCAGCCACAGCATGGTTATTAACTGAAGAAACCCACCCACCGGCTCTCATACCGCGTGGCTGGTGAACTCCAGACCACAGCATGGTTATTAACTGAAGAAACCCCACCGCCGCTCTCATACCAGCAGTGCCGGTGAACTCAGCCACAGCATGGTTATTAACTGAAGAACCCCACCACCGGCTCTCATACCAGCAGTGCCGGTGAACTCAGCCACAGCATGGTTATTAACTGAAAAACCCCCACCTGCTCTCATACCAGCAGTGCCGGTGAACTCAGCCACAGCATGGTTATTAACTGAAGAAACCCCACCCACCCGCTCTCATACCAGCAGTGCCGGTGAACTCAGCCACAGCATGGTTATTAACTGAAGAAACCCCACCCACCCGCTCTCATACCAGCAGTGCCGGTGAACTCAGCCACAGCATGGTTATTAACTGAAGAAACCCCACCCACCCGCTCTCATACCAGCAGTGCCGGTGAACTCAGCCACAGCATGGTTATTAACTGAAGAAACCCCACCTGCTCTCATACCAGCAGTGCCAGTGAACTCAGCCACAGCATGGTTATTAACTGAAGAAACCCCACCCACGCTCTCATACCAGCAGCGCGGTGAACTCAGCCACAGCATGGTTATTAACTGAAGAAACCCCACACACCCGCTCTCATACCAGCAGTGCCGGTGAACTCAGCCACAGCATGGTTATTAACTGAAGAACCCCCCCCCACCTGCTCTCATACCAGCAGCGCCAGTGAACTCAGCCACAGCATGGTTATTAACTGAAGAAACCCCACCCACCCGCTCTCATACCAGCAGTGCCGGTGAACTCAGTGAGCCACAGCATGGTTATTAACTGAAGAACCCCACCCACCCGCTCTCATACCAGCAGTACCGGTGAACTCAGTGAGCCACAGCATGGTTATTAACTGGAAAGCCACCGCCACCCACCCGCTCATACCAGCAGTGCCGGTGAACTCAGCCACAGCATGGTTAATAACTGAAGAACCCACCCCACCCCCCGGCTCTCATACCAGCAGCAGCTGGTGAACTCAGTGAGCCACAGCATGGTTATTAACTGAAGAAACTCTCCCACCCACCTTCGCTAATACCGACAGTGCTGGTGAGGTCAGTGAGCTGCAGCACGGCTGTTAAGAAACCCTCCCACCTGCCGCTCTCAAACTGGCACATCCAGTAATCATCTTGGGTTGCACCTCAGCTGTGTTAATTGAGCCCCAGTCACCAGCCCCCCTCAGGGCCAGCCTTAGCTAGGTGCAAGCTGTGCCCCTGCACCTTGGGGGACCATACTTTCTTCTTGAGGAAAAAAATAGTTTAAAACATTTAAAAATGCCTGAATTCTGTTACAGATGAAAATATTTACCAGCAAATGAAAGTGGAAGACGACAGGCTTTGTTACTGTTACAAAAGGTGGGAGCAGCTTTGCTGCTATGACACTTTAAGACGCAGTGGAAAAGCTTAGGTTAAGTAAGTGCTAATGGTGTTAATGGCCATACTTTACGCCTCCCAGTTTGACTGCTTTCATAAACAACGGGCTATATTGGCAAGAGAACTTGTTTGTAACCTGGACCTGTAGCTGAAACAATGAATAATATGACAAAATCTGTTTCGAAAGTATGTGAGCACTCAGAATGGCTCAAAACCTGACCAGCACAGAGCAAAACCAGATTTCCTGACAGGGACCCTGAAAACCTGATCACCAGGTAAAAATTCTGACAGGTGGCAGCCTTACTGGTGTCCCGTGATAATCCTCTCTATCCTCTCTCACTCACATCTCCAGAAAAGTTAAGTTGTTTAAGTTGTTTACAAATCGGATTATCAGAGATGTGAGTGTCCAGTTATGGTGTCCCTGTCCATACAGAAATTAATATGGTAGTAGAGTACCATAATTACTTAAGTTCTTGCTCGAGTCTCAGTCATATTCATTTCCAAATGTGAAGTCAAATAATTCAATGCAGTCAATGGCATTATTTAAAAGACAGAATCATAGATTTTGACGACAGATAAGGACCACTTGGCCCACCCACTTTGCCCATTTCCTTACCTATTGGTTAAGCTGCAGATCGTAGTTAAACAGCCTACTTACTCCTATCCCCCACTATAATTGCCTAATGTCTGTCCCATGCATTCTTGAATTCCACCACTGTTTTTGATTCCACAACCTCCTCATGAAGGCGGTTCCATGCATCTACCACCCTCTCTGTGAAAAAATACTTCTTCACGTTGCCCCTGAGCCGTCCATCCCCCCATTATCTTCAAACTGTGCTCTCTTGTTCTTGTACATCTCTTTTTCTGAAAGATGCTACCCCCTTGGACTTTGTAGATTCCCTTGAGGTACTTGAAAGCTGCTATCATGTCCCCTCGCTCCCTCATTTCCTTGAGGGTATACATATTAAGCTTCTTTAGTCTCTCTTCGTATGGTTTGTGGTGCAGACCCTGCACCATTTTAGTTGCCCTCCTCTGGACTGCCTCCATCCTTGCAGACATGGGGTCTCCAAAAATGCACGCAGTACTCCAGATGGGGTCTCACCAATGGTCTGTACAGAGGGATGACAACTTCTTGATTTCTACTACTGATGTCTCTCCCTATGCATCCCAGTATCCCCCCAGCCCTTCTTACTGCCTTCTCACATTGCCTGCCTACCTTTAGGTCATCTGATATGACTACCCCCAGGTGCCTTTCCATTTTTGTTGTTGTTAGTACCCCCCCTCCAATTGTGTAATCTTCTCCAGGGTTTTTGTTTCCCAGGTGCATTACTTTGCACTGAATCTAAGCTGCCGTACTTCTGACCATTCCTCCAACCTTGCCAAGTCCCTTCTCATCCTTTCCACTCCCCCTTCGTGCATCAACTCTGTTGCAGATCTTTGTGTCGTCTGCAAAGAGGTATACGGACAAATCTACATTTAAGGTTTGCATTAGATTGTTTGAACTTGGTCATGATTACAGGACCTAACTTATTGTATTGTTATTTTATTTATTTAGTTTTATTTATTTATTGAGGAGATTGGAATTACAAACCATCGAGTCATTGACTCCTTTGCAAAGGCTCCATGTCAGAATTTGCATACATAGCAAACAACAGACAGAACATCAAATATACAATAGGCAAGTTACGGCTTCAAGGGGTATTAAAACAGACACCAAGTCAACGTAGTTTACAGAAGAGAAAAAAAAAAAAAAACGGGAATTAATCATTATATGCAGTGAGGTCACTCAGGTTTTACTGTTTGTATTGATACGTATTGTCATGTATGTTTCGTTGGTCATTTATTTTTCTTATGTGTAGGCAACATGTAAGTTAACAAGACTGACTTGTAAACTGGGTTACCTGACCTAAAGACATGTTTTCTCTCCCGTATAAAGTTTTTACTACTACTACTACTGCCTTTCCTTCCAGCCCCTCTGCAATGTCACTTATAAAGACATTAAAGAGGACCGTCCCCAGTACTGAACCCTGCGGTATCTTGCTAGTAACCCCCCTTTCTTTGGAGTGGACTCCGTTTACTATTACCCTCTTCGTCCTGTTGTTCAGCCATTTTTTTTTACCAAGGCTACCACCCTGGGACCCACTCCCAAGCTGGCTAACTTGTTTATTAATCTTTTGTGTGGGACTGTGTCCAATGCCTTGCTTAAGTCTAGGGAGGCGATGTCCACAGTAACAAGATGCTGGTTAAACTAGTAGACATGGTACTGTTTTATTAATACAGGACAGGAAGGTTAGTTAGGTGCAATAATGGATTGGGGGGGCACACAGAATGGAGTGGTGGGGCCCAGCAAGGGGCTGCACAGGGGCTCAGATTGGTTAAGGCCAGTCCTGGGCCCGCTCTCAAGCTGGCACCTCTGGTTCTGATACTGAGCTGCACCGTGACTGAATGAACCCCTCTCAGCATGCTCTGAAACGGACACCTCAGGTCTGTTTGTAAGCCACTCCAAGACCGTTAGTTTAAAAGCCCCACCTGTCCATTTTTATACCAGCAGCGCTGGTGAACTTAGTGAGCTGCAGCGTGGCTATTAACTAAAAACACTTATACCTACTCAAATACTGGCAGCACCAGTGAACTCTGTGAGCAATAGTGTGGCTGCTATATTAAGAACCCCTCCCATCCACCAGCTGTCATACCAGCAGTGCCGGTTCTGTTTTTTAAGCCATGCCTCAGCTGTTATGACACACACACCGCTGATTCTGTTGAAAAAAACTCAGGCTGCTGGCTCTCATACCCCACCACGGCTTTTTGCTCTCATCAGCCCTGCCTGCTGATTCACTGTTGCTGTTCACAAGTTCAATTTATGGGAGTCAGGGGTCAGGCAGCCACACTGTATGTAAAGGAAGATAAATGATGTGGCTGTGGGACGGGAGAGCTCTGGGTATGGGTCAGCACTGTATCCAAAAATCACTATGTCAGTCTTGCTCCAATGGATGCCATGGGATCCAGACACAGAGTGCTGTAAATGTAAGTAGAACCTTCATTTTTTTAAAAATCAGTGCTCAAGTAATCAGTCTATTAACGTAGGGCTCTCAGAATGCTGATAACCAGTTGGACTGCAGCATCACAGAGACCCTTATAATAATTACATAGTACATGCATTCAAGGGTGCGGACTGAAACCTGGCTCACACCCAGATCTGCTGACACGGCAATCTCCCTGCCTGGGTACAACTTGTACAGACTTGACTGCACGGTGAAAAGAGGGGTTGGATGCCTAATCTACGCCCACAACCATCTCCAGTGCCATATAGTCCAACTGCCTGCTGCCAGCAATGACTGTGAATGCCTTGCAGTAAAAACCCTCATGGGCAAGGGGAAGAAAGGGCAGATTGTCATGCTGGTATACATTCCACCTGGACACCAGCAAACGGGATTAAATGATTTCGCCAACCTCTATACTCAGGCAAGTCACAACAAAAACACTATCATCCTAGGTGACTTCAATTCTAACTGGCTAGCCAGCTCCAGTTCCTCACACAGAGACCTGATTACTGGACTATACCTAACACAGGTGGGCCAGTGTTGCACAAGAACCAGCTATAGAACAGGAACAAGTGCCCTGATTGACTGGGTACTGACCTCCCACCCCGAGAGAATTACCAATGTCCAGGTGCTCCCAGATGCGCTGAGTGACCACTACCCTGTCCTATGTGAATGGTCCTCCAAGCTGCCAAAACTACCCCCACGGCTGGTGAGGAACAGAGTCATCAGAAATTGCTATATAGCCACCTTCAAGAAACACCTGGCCAACACAGACTGGAGCATCCTGGATACCTGTCCCTCTGTTGATGCAGCCCTCCAGCTCTTCCTCGATCAGTTTAACTCGACTGCAGACAAGTATGCCCCCTTTCATAAGAATATGATAAAAGGGAGGTGCATGAAATGGATCACCCTCCCCTCACCCTCCCAAGTCCTTGGTTTGATGCGGGAACGTGGTCTACTATGGCACCGAGCAAGGGTATCCGGGACAGTAGAGAACATGCAAAATTACAAAGCTGCTAGAAATAGGAGCACATGGGTAATACAGCAAGCCAAGGCCTCCCACCACAGAAATAAGCAGTCCCAGTGCCTGAAAGACAGCAAAAAATACTGGGCTACCATCAAGGACCTCATAGGGACTTGTGACAGGTCCCCACCAACCATGCTCCACCACAGTGACAAAGTTATAGTTGATGAAGTTACCATAGCCAATATTTTCAATGAGGCATTTACTGACTACAATGCTGTCATACCACCTAAAACAACTGCTCACGAGGAGAAAACACTGAGCTGTGGCCAGCCCGATGGCACTGAGGGTGGAGGTGCTGGATGCCACACCTCGCGCCACACTGGTGACCCAGGTTCGGGAACGAGCCCAGGCCATCAAGGGTCGGCAGGGGTGGGAGAGGATTGAGCATCCGATGGACAGCCCTCCTCTCCCGGGAGGGAGGGGGTCTATGCTCGGCGCCTGTCTGGCCTCTGGTGGAAGCTGGAGGCACTACAGGAGTAGAGCCCTACTCTAGGGGATGGTGAGTGGCGACATCGGCAGTGATGCCATGATGCCAGGGTGTGTGCCACTCCACCAGGAACAGTGGAAAAATCACAATGCGCCCAGTCTCCTAGATGACAGAGTACCAAACAGCAGAGACCCTGATGGCCCACTGCCTGCCCGGTGTCCCAGTGAGTCCGACAAAATGCAAAATTCTCAGGGTGTCTCTGCCCTGCCCTGTACCCACCTGGAGGGTATAGCCATGGCTCCATGGGGACTCGCTGGGATAGATCAGGCAGGTCACGAAGCGGGGAGACTGCCATATGTACAGTACCTCCTGAAGGAGTGGAGACCGGGCACAGGAGAGAAGGAGTAAAAGAAATAAATAATAAAAAAAAAAACACTGAGCTGTGAACACCTGCTCCCCCATTCCTAGCACCAGCCCAAAATTTACTTTGCAGGTGACCACCAAGGAGGCTGATAAATACCTTGCAAGAGTGCTGGGTAAAACAAGGATGGGTTGGGACGGGATTGATATGAAACTTATCTCAATCGCCCTCCCTGAAGTGGTCGTACCTATCACTAAGCTTTTTATTTCAGTTTGGATGTCAGCCTTCCCATCTACCTGGAAAACTGCCCTGGTCACTCTGGTTCTAAAAGGAGGGGATTGTTCGCTTGTGTCCAACTACAGGCCCATCTCCATCCTGTCTCCTCTCTCCAAAGCGCTGGAAAAAAAATTGTTGCAGACCAGCTGTCTGCCCACCTATGCAAATACAACCTCCACAGACCACAACCACCACCCTGCAGAGAGTGACAGGCACTGGGGTGTGCCTTTGGGTTGTTAGGCATAACGACCACGCCATTTCACCACACCCTACCCTGCAGACACTGACAAGTGTCACGATGTGCCTTGGGGTCTTTGGCCCTTATGCGCACCCCATTCCATCAGGAAATACGGTGAGATGGGTGCGGTATAGGAGAATGGGGTGAAGTTTGGGCCCGAAGAGTCCGAGGCACACCTTGATGCCTCTCACTGGCTGCAGGTGTGGGGGGGGGGTGGAATGGTATGAGCATGACAGGCAAGAATCCCAAGTCACACCCCTGATGCCAGTCATTCTCTACAGGGTGGGGCGTTATGGTCGGAAACACTAACGCCTCAGGCATTCGTTGGTATTTTCACTCCAAATTTTCAACATGTTTTTTTTGTGACCCCCACCTCATGAACAGTGGCAATATCAGTTTGTTAGCTGAAAACTGCTTTTGCACAGTGACTATGGCATCTGGCACCATAGGTGCAAAAACGCATTCCGAACAAGATGTGAAAAATGACAGCGGTACTGTTCATGGGAGGTGTAAAAAATGGCAATGTTGAAAATCTGCTGTGAAAATCTTAAAAAAAAAAAACTGGTGAAGTCACTAGCGTGCGTAGAAACTGTGCAACGCACACCCGTAATTTAACTAGTTTGGGGATTTTGTTTTACAGCAGATTGTTAACACAGGCATTTTGGGGCCTCCGATCATGAACAGTGTCAGTGTGTTTTTCTTTATCTGTTCCAAACAATGATTTCCCACAGCGACCACGCATTTCTGTGCTGAAAGTGTGAAAACACATTTCGGCCATGTTGTGGAAAATGACAGCTGTACTGTTCATAAGGAGGTGTGGAAAAATGCCACTGGTAAAAATCTGGACTGAAAATATTACAAATTCATGAACTTACGAGGGTGCGTGGAAACTGCACAAAGCTCACTCGTAACACAGTTATTTTATGGAGTTTTGCCACCAAATTTTCAACATAGCCATTTTAAGACCTCTGCTCATGACCAGTGTCACTGTGATTTTCTTAATCTGTCCCAAACATTGTTTTCGCACACCGACCCATTGCCATTATACGCTACGTAATGCGGAAACACATTGAAGCGAAGATGAAAACTAGTAGCTGTACTGCTCATAAGGAAATGCGATAAAATGGCACTGTTGAAAATCTGGTGTGCAACATTACAAATTTGCAAACTTGCTAGCTGCAAGGCCAGAACTGCGTGAATCAGCGTAACGGCGCTCCTAAAACAGTCATTTTGGGGAATTTTTTCACCAAATTTTCAATATAGCTATTTTAATACCTCTGCTCATGACCAGTGTCACTGTGATTTTCTTAACGTGTCCCATACATTGATTTCGCATACCGAATGCGCCATTGTGCGCTACATGGGCAGAAACATGTTGTGGGCGAGATGTGAAAAATGACAACTATACTGCTCATAAGGAGGTGTGGTAAAATGGCAATGTTGAAAATCTGGAGTGAAAATATTGAAAATTTGTGAACTTACGAGCGTGCGCAGGAACTCTGCAACGCACGCTCATAAAACAGTCATTTTTAGGAATTTTTTCACCAAATTTTCAACATAGCCATTTTAAGACCTCTGCTCATGAACAGTGTCACTGTGATTTTCTTAATGTGTCCCGTACATTGATTTCGCACACTGACTGCGCCATTGTGCACTACATGGGCGGAAACACATTTTGGGTGAGATGTGAAAAATGACAGCTGTACTGCTCATAAGAAGGTGTGGTAAAATGGCAATGTTGAAAATCTGGAGTGAAAATATTGAAAATTCGCGAACTTACGAGCGTGTGTAGGAACTGCGCAATGCACGCTCGTAAAACAGTCATTTTTAGGAATTTTTCCACCAAATTTTCAAAATAGGCTTTTTGAGAGCCCACCTTATGAACACTGGCAGTGTCGTTTCATTAATCATTCTGGAAAGGTGATTTCGCGCAGTGGCTGCGAAATCACCCTTTGGGCCTGAGTAACGCCATGACAGTGACAGCATTCATGAGAAGGGGTCCCAAAAACCCCATGTTGAAAATTTGGTGCAAAATTTCCAAAAAATGCCTGAGATATGCAATAAAGTTGAAAAAACCCTATCTATCCCATTATACAGCTTACCGGCATTTCCTCAGTTCGTGGTCGGCTTTGAAGAGTGCAGGCGTTTTCGGTCCACGAAGATCGTCGCGCCGAGCTCTGGAGGTAAGTATGGGGTGAGGGGGAGTGTGGGGAGGCAGGGTGCTCAGTGGGTGGGCGCAGGTGGGGGCAGAAACAGCGAGGGACCGTTTTCGATTTTCAATTTATTTATTTTTTTTATTACGATGATGCGGGACGTTTGCCACGCTGGGGTGGGCTCCCAGCGTGGCAGAAGGACGGCTTGGGGGGCATGGAGCCAACAGGGGATTGGGCACCCTCGTCGGCCATGGCATCTGTTGCCACACTGGGGTGGGCTCTCAGCGTGGCCTCTGTACTCGGAGGGGGCACAGTGAAGCCGGCGGGGGATTGGGCACCCTATCGCATAGAGAGTAGTAGCCACGCTGGGGTGGGCACCCAGCGTGGCATATGAAACTGTGTTTGGGGGCGTAGCACAGCCGACGGGATTGGGCACCCCGTCGGCTATATAGTCTATGCGCTTGGGGCAGCACGCAGTATATGTGTGTGTGTGTGCGGTAGTGCGGTGTGTAGGGGGAGCAGGCGATATCTGATCGCTGCTCACTGAAGCATAGCTCCCCCTTTCAACTGTACGCCACTGCATTTTGGAGCTGTCACAGACAGCTCCAGCAGGCATTGGAGAACTGCGGCCGCGCCTGCAAACACACTGATTGAATTGGAAGAAGGGTGACACACCTCTGAAAACTCCGATGATGGCACTATTTTTCTTGCACATGCGTGCAAGCAAACATAGCAATGGCTTACAATGTGTACGGTATAAATGAGTTTTCAAGATTGTCAAAACACTTACAAAATAATCTATATCACATTTTATGCTTGCCCATCAAAATTATTTACAAAGCACTTATGATGTAAACATCTCTATGTGCTGTACAGTTAAACACTACAGAAGCAAATAGCTAAAAAATCCTTACATAATAAATACAAATCCAAGCCTTATATTTACTCTTAGTAGTATATCTGAACCAGGAGCAGTACAGTCAGACATCTAAAAGCTATACATCTATTCTGCCAGCAGTCTTTGACCAGTGCAGGGTTTTGGTGATCTTAAGGAGGTGGATCATTAGAGGATTACAGGATCTTGGGACAGATGTAGGGGATGGGGCAGATTTGGAGTGTTAGGCCAGGTAGATGTCCAGAGACAAAAAGGAAGTGGGTGAGGGGTTCTTCCTGCCTGGTTCCTATCCCGAGGGAATCCTCCAGTAACGGAGCACAAGTAGTCAGGGGGAACAGCTGACCATAATCCTTTCCTCCAGGCAATTCTTTACTTTAGGAGTTTGTCCATGTCTGCACTTGTTTGCACTTTATGTTAACTGCTGTTATATTTTTGGATATAGTAAGAGAGTTTTTGAACCAATTTATTGTGGTGAGTCCTTTTTTGTCCTGTAAAGGTGTGCCAGGACCTGTTCTTTTGTTGCATTGGTTTGGACTTAGAGCACCCATACCTCTGTGTGGCTCTATCTCATTGTCCATTCTTTACAATGCCAGATTCCTGATGAATAAAACTGCGGTGATGTCAGATTTCGTCACTAATTCCTCAATGGATCTGGTGTGCATCACTGAGACGTTGCTTGGTGATGATTCTGGGCCGGTCAAAGAGATGGCTATCCCAGCTGGGTGGTCAGCAGTTCACTACCGGAGGTGGGATCACAGAGGGGGCGGGTATCCATTTTAAATCTAGCTTGAAGCTCAGCACACTGTAAGAAAAGGTTGTTTGAATGTGTAACTTAAGGGTAGGGCAGGGGTGAGGAGTAGGATTCTCCCGGTGTACTGCCCTCTGGGACAGGAAGAGGAATTCTTCCAGAAATTTGCAAATTTTGTTGCCTCTCTGATGTTGGACACCCCCAGCTTGTTAGTGATGGGTAATTATGATGCATGGGTAGATGACAAAGTCTCACAATTTGCCCAGCAGTTCCTCCAGCTGACGGCATCGCTGGGCCTCACTCAGATTGTCCCCACTACAGACCTTGCCTTTTCAATAGGCCTGGATGTTTTTGATTTCAGGATGGATCTTGTGGGGTGGTTGGATCACCATGCTTTGAAGTTTCTTGCTGGGGTCCTGGCATTCCTCCTCCCCTTGTTGAGATGGTCTAGTACTGCCCCCCAAAATTAACTGGAGCCAAAGAAGTTCACAGCAGTGCTGGACATCTCGGGTGTGGTAGCAGCATGCAAGGGTGGTTTGGCACTGGCTGTTGACCGCTACAATCTGGCCATCGCATAGACTTTGGATACCCTGGCACCAGTCCATTTCTGCCCAAAGAACTACTGACGTAGCCAGTCCTGGTAGAATGATGAATTGCACAAGTTGATGGCAACAGGGCATTAGTTGGAATGTTTTTGGAAGACACTGGGCTTGGTGGATGACAGGCTGTCTATGAGGACCCACTATCAGAAATATGAGACGACAATCACCCTGAGAAAGTCAGAGTACCTGTCATGGGTGATCATCTTAAGTAAGAGCCTAACTGCTCAGCTCTTACATTCTGTGGACAGATTATTGTGTCCACCCAGTCTACAGTTCAGAGGAGAGTTTTCCGCAGTGAATGCAAGGGGTTTGGTCACTTCTTCTTGGACACAGCATCTTCTGTCAGGGCCAGGATAACTACAAGTGGCCTGCTGGGTGCCAGCAAGACGATCCTTTGATGCAGAAAGGCCCCCTCTGGTCATGGAGCAAGTTTGAGTCAGCCTCAAATCAGGATGTTCTCAGTTCTCTGGATTTTCTGCTCTTTTGACCTGGGTCCAACAAGGCTGTTAGTGGACTGCTGGGAGGCCCTTGTTCTGAATGTGGACAGGACTGTCCGGTGTTGGAGACAATGTTTAGGTGGTTTGAGTCTTTCCTATTTGGCAGGCAGCATTAGGAAAGTTTTCCTTGTGGCTTGCTGTGATTAGCTGTGGTGTGCCCCAGGGATTGATTCCTCCCTCATATTGTTTTCCGTGTACATGCAGCCTTTGGAAGAGGACATTAGATGGTATAAAAGTACAGTTACGCAAGAACTTACTATAACAGCAGATCTTCAAGAGGAACTCTTGCAGCAGGCTATTACAATAAGGACCAACACTGCAGGCATTAGGACCCACCAGAAAACTTCTCAGCCAGCAGTACCCAGCAGGGACGCCGGCTCCACCCCAACGTCAGCCCTGGTACAAAAGGGGGCGGACCCAGCTCCACCCCAATTCCCCCGCCAAGACCTGGGAATGGGCCCTGACAAGAGAAGGAGGCAAAGCCCAAAGATGACGATCTGCACAGCTCATTTGGGGGATGGAGGGTGGGAAAGCAACGCCTGCTGCAAGAGCTCCTCTCGAAGATCTACTGCTACGGTAAGTTCTTATGTAACTGTACTATCTTACTTTGAGTGGGAGCTCTTGCAGTAGGCTATTACAATAAGGACTGAATCCCAAGCAGTCCCTTGCCAAGGAGGTATCCGATCCTGGGAGGTGAAAGATAATAGGCTGAACATAGCAAGCCAAGACAGGAGTCCCTGAAGGACTGCCAGGCTGGTGTCTGGATGCAATGTCTAAACTATAGTGCTTTACAAAAGTATGCACAGAGTTCCAGGTAGCAGCTGGGCATATGCCCCTAATAGAAACATTCCGCAGAGCAGCAAAAGAAGCAGACACTCCACTGGTGGAGTGACCCCCTAACCGGTCCCGGATGGGGTTTATTGTGCTTCTCATAGCAAAACGTAATGCAGTGGACAATCCACTTGGAAATGGTCTGCTTGGACACCAGTTTACCCAAGTGTTGTGGCGCAAATGTCACAAACAGTTGCTCTGATTTATGGTGAGTAGCTGTGCGTTTAAGGTAATACCTCAGCATCCTGTGGACATCCAAAGTGTGAAGGAGAGCTTCTCCTCTATTGGAGGGAGAAGGGAAATAAACTGGAAGGTCAACCGACTGGTTAAGGGTCAACTCCGAGACCACTTTAGGAAACTTAGGATTTGCTCTGAGGGAAACCCTTTCCCTATGAAAAATTAAATATGGCTCTTTACACATCAGAACCTGAAGCTCGGAAACTGTTCGAGTTGACGTAATGGCAACTAAAAAGCAAACCTTCCAGGAAAGGTAACACAGCTCAAGGTCTGCTGTGGGTTCAAATGGAGGAAAGAGTAAGCTTCTCCAACACAAATAGGAGGTCCCAAGGAGGGATAGGATCCCGCATGGGAGGTCTCATGTGTAGTACTAGAAACCCCTGTAAAAAGGTGCAAGCCACATCCAATTGGGCTAAGGTTCTATCTCCCAAAAGGGCGTGATAAGCAGAGATGGCCCACATGTGCACCTTTATGGAGGAGTAGCTCAAGCCTTGTTGGTATAAGGAGAGGAGATACTGCAATGCTGAGTTCACCGGACAGGTAAGGGGGTCCAGATGGTGAGACGATGCCCATAAGCAGAAACACTTCCACTTCATAGCCTAAGTGGAGCGCGTAAAGGGCTTCCTCGCTGAAATGAGTACATCTGCCACCTCTTGAGATATCCCATACCTGGACTTTGCTACGTCCAAAGGAGCCAAGCATGACGGTGCAAAGACCGGAGATCAGGATGGACCAGCGAGCCCTAATCCTGGGACAGCAACTGCGAGCATATTGGCAGCAGGACTGGAGGTTCCATGGACAACCGCTGAAGTAGTGGGAACCAAATCTGCTGAGGCCACAGAGGGACAATTAGAATCATCTGAGCCCCCTCAGCCTGAAACTTCAAAAGAACTCTCTGGACTAGAGGAAAGGGAGGGAAGGCATAAAGAAACCTCCCTGCCCAGCAATGGGACAATGCATCTGGCCAGAAAACACCAGGCGCGGGCTCTCACGAGCAGAAAACTGGCAGTTTGGCGTTGCATGTTGACGCAAAGAGGTCCAGCTCTCGACGACCCCATGTGTCGAACAGCTGGACCACTACTGATTGTAGTAGCTCCCACTCGTGCACCTTGGACTGAGACCTGCTTAGGCTGTCAGCCAAGTTGTTTACGACACCTGGAACGTGCACTGCAGACAGAAAGATGTGCCGCTCCAGTGCCCAGCACCAAACTCTCATCGCCTCCCTGCATAGGGGGTAAGAGAGAGCGCCCCCTTGCTTGTTGATATAGAAGAAGACTGCCATGTTGTCCGTCAGAACAAGAAGAGAGCCTGGCACGAGGTCCTCCTGAAAGGCGTGTAGCGCATTGAGGACCGCTCGCATCTCCAAAACGTTGATGTGGAGTTCGTGCTCCATGGGGGTCCAGGTACCCTGCATTTGGCGTGCCCCAGGTGCGCCCCCCCCACCCCAAATCTGAGGCATCCATTGTAAGAGTCTCATTCAGGGGCTCCAGATGGAAGGGGACCCCTTTTTCCAAATTTAGCGGGTCCAGTCACCAAAGAAGTGTCCTCTTTACTAGCTCTGTGACCCTTACCATGTGGTCTAGGTAGTCTGAGCATTGATCCCACTGCACCCCGAGCATCCACTGTGGGATTCTCATGGGGAGGCGGGCTAGAGGAGTGACTGGAATGGCTGCAGCCATATGCCCCAGAAGTCTGAGGAAGGTCCTTGCCTGGACCTGAGGGGTTTCTAGGACCAATCTGGCAATCTCCCACAAGCGACTGCCCCTCTCTGGGGGTAGAAAAGCCATGCCCTGGACCGAATCCAGGATTGCTCCACTAAAGACGAGTCTTTGGCTGGGTTCTGGGGAAGACTTTGGAAGGTTCAGGGTGATCCCCAGATCTCAGAAAAGAGTACTGATGTCTCTGAAAGCTTGAAGAAGGTGTGACCTTGATGGGGCCGCAAGCAGCCAATCATCCAGGTAAGGGAAGACACAATGCCCCTGGCACCTTAGAGCTGCAGCCACTACTGCCAAGCATTTTGTGAAGACTCAAGGAGCAGAGGAGAGGCCGAATGGGAGAACCTGGAACAGATAATGCTCCCCCTGGAAGTGGAACCTCAGCTACTTCCTGTGAAGGGGAAAGACCCCGATGTGCATGTACACGTCTTGCATGTCTAGGGAAAAGAGCCAGTCCCCCTGGTGCAGCAGAGGAAGCAGTCCTGGAAGAGTTACCATTCTGGAAGCTTCTGTACTCTATATAAAAGTTTAAAGAGTTGAGGTCCAGAATGGGACAAAGGTCCTGTGTCTTGGGACCAGGAAGAAGTGATAATAATACCCTTTTCCCCGTTGCTGCAGGGGAACTGTTTCTATTGCCCTTTTTCGCAAGAGGGCCTGCATCTCTCCTTCTATGAGTGGAATGTGAGAAGGAGGATATCTGGAGGACCTTGGTGGGGTGTCTGGAGGAATCTCTGAACTCTAGAGTATGTCCTCTCCTTATGATATCTAGGACCCACTGCTCCACAGTTATGGAGCTCCATCCCCTCAGATAAAGGGAGAAGTGACCCCCCTACTGCCTCCCCTGAAACCACCGCTGGAGGAGGGGGTATCTGAAGGGAGTCACTGGGTGGAGCCAGGAGTGGGCAGAGAGGCCTAGGAGGACTTGGGGCCATGGGAAGGAGCACCTCCAGGCTGCTGGCTGCCGGCTCTCCTTCGAAAGACACCTCTCTGGCCCTGCTAGCTGCCACGGGCTTGGGCACCTGAGGGCTTATGAAATGACCATTTCCTTGGTGTCCACTGGTCACTTCTGTACATCTGACGGACAGACTAGATGGACTTACCCGACTACTGGAGACTAAAGATGAGTGACTCTGTCTCCAACCCAAACAGAACGGTACCCTGGAACAGTAAGTCCCAGATCCCGGACTGTAGGTCTTTGAGAAAGCCTGAGACCCTCAACCAAGCATGGCGCCGGAGACAGACCCCTGACACTGCCACTCTGGCTGCCGTATCTGCAGTGTCGTATGAGGCACGTAAAACATGTGTGCCTACATCCGAGCCAGACTTCAGGACATCTAGAATCTCCATCTTCTGTGTGGAGTCTGGCAAGGCATTCACTAGCTCCTGTCCCCGCTCCCAGAGCGCATTCTGGTACTGAACCATATGAGTCAGGAAATTTAGGGACCTAATGGAGCAGGTAGAGGCAGAATATACCTTCTTGCCCACCTGGTCCAAATAGCGAGACTCAGGGTCAGGAGGCCGTGAGCTAAGGTGCTTGAGCTGCTTGGATTTATCATGGGCAGCCATAATCACTGAAGAGTCCGCCTAAGGGTGTTCGGCCAGAAAAGGTTCATCTCTCGGGGCCCTGTACAGCCTATCCGATTTTTTATGAACCGCAGGGACCGTAGCGGAACGCTTCCAGGTGATCCGGGTGAGATCCTAGAAGGTGTCCACCAAAGGAGGCACCACAAGAGGTTTGGGCTCCTTCTGCCTCAGATATTTAGCCAGTCGACAGCATTCCAGATCTAGATCCTCTGTATCCCATTCATTAGAGGCCTGGATGTGCCTCATGACATCCATGAAGGTTGGATCTTCAGGTGGCGAGCGGGGCTGGTCCTTTTCTCCTGGGGAACCCCCAATTCCCGAGAAGGAGGAAGAAGAGGAAGAGGTAGACTGGCTAGTTTATAGTGTCACTGGCTCAGTAGGTAGCATACTTGCCTCTGAGGCCAGGAGATCAGAGGGCTGTGGGTTCAGTTCCCACATCTAGCACTTGGGTTAATATCCCAGTACTGACACTGTAGTGCAGCATGAGGGGGGTGCTGCACTTCTGAGATGCTGTCTTTCGGATGAGACGTTAAACTGAGGTCCCATCTGCCTGGATTGGTAGTAGTTCAGGTGGATGTTAAAGATCCCATGGCACTTATCGGAAAGAGTAGGGGAATTTTTATTTAAACCATATGAACCAAATACAAATCAATAATACATCATACAAGCTCATTAATAAGAAAAAAAAAAAAAGGACTTAAACATTTCATTCTACAATATACAAACAAGACAACAAATTACAATACAATAGTGCAGCATACAAAAGAGAATCACAAAAAACTAAAGTGTTCAGTATCTCATACTATTTCCCCTCATAATAACACCCCCTCCCACACACTGAAAGAGTAGGGGAAACTTTATCATAATCAACCAAGATCAAATTCATTCAAGATGTAATAATGAACCAAAAAAAAAACAACTGTTATTTAACATAGCTATGACACTAAAAAATTTTTAATTTATATATATAATATATATATATATATATATATAAACAAATAAACTCCATTAATATTAAGCATGTTAGGAAACTAACTTCTATTCCTATGGTATATTTTAATGAAATCAAATTGACTCCAAAGTGCTGTCCATTTAGTGACAGAGAAAAGCTTAAGTTCACCTTTTTTCAGAGTTTCCAAATCTGTTAACACAACGTGAACAAGAACTCCATCTGAGTTTTTCTGTTGTTGCAACACCAAACGACACCTGCTTAACCACAACCAATATAGGAAATGTAAATGTATTATTTGTAAAGTATTTAAACAATTTACTGTTATATTTAAAGAAAAAATACCATAATATAAAGTTTCCAATGTAGGCGGAATCATAACCCAACATTTCCATCTATCTTTTAAAGCATCCCAAAATCTCACAGCATAGGGGCATTGGAAATACAGAGTTCATTGTTTCTAGTTTAGCCACGCAATCTACCCTAGGGCAGTACCGTTCCTGCAAAGCCTTATGCTTCTGATTACTTTTAACATTTATTCTGTTATGAATTCCTAGCCAGGCAGTATCCCACATATGCGAAGGGATTCTGTCATTTGTAATATACGAAGAAATCTGGTCCTGTTGAGAAACTGAAAAATCAGAAAAAGGGTTTCCTAAAAAATAAGTACTAATAACCTCCCCATACAGTTGTTTCCTTGTTTATCCCATTACTCGTTCATATCCAATATTCCATCATTTAATTTTGTCAAACACCCCTTTCCAGCTTACCACCAGCCTAGGGTGTCTTTTATTCTCATGAGAAAACTTATCAACTTTCCATTCACCTAAAGCCCCTTCTAATACCGACAGTCCCCAAAATGCCCAACATTTATTTTCATCTTTCAACAAAGGGACCAAATTATTATATAAAAAAAATAGTAAAAAAAAAAAAAAATAAGACCGGATTAATCATGCCCACTCCTCCCTCCTTTATACTTAAATATAACATATTCCTCTAAATGGGATTTAATCTATTACCCCAGAAACAACTAAAAAAAAACTCACAACACTTTACTTTCTAACTGCTTCGGTAATGGAAAAACTACACTAGTATACAAAAAAAACGGAAGTAAAAAATTTTTGATGAAATATACTCTTTTTTGTTTTGCAACCTTCCATCTGGTCCAAATTGCAACTTTAGTTACCGCAATATTTAATGTTCGTTCCCAATTAAAACATGCCATGTCCCTACCCCCTAAATATATTCCCAAAATTTTATAAGGTTCCTGTGCCACTATAAATTCACCAATAGATTCCTTTACCGTAGAAAACTCTCCTAAACTGAGAATCTTAGTTTTATGTAAGTTCAAAACTGCACCTCTAATCTTTCCAATTTCCTGTATCAACTCACAGGCAGTCTGAACTGATGCCTTATCTTTCAAAATTAGGCATATGTCGTCAGCATATGTTATTATTTTACAGCTAGTTCCAGATCCCTGGTCCACCCCTTTTATCAGTGGAGAAGGTTGCAAAATTCTTAATAATGGATCCAAAACAAATACATATAATAGGGGACTGAGGGGACATAACTGTCTTACCCCTCTATAAATTAAATGTGGGGTACCTTTCCACCCATTTTCATATGGCATTACATAGGCCAAAGCATAACATAATCTTAACCATTCTATAAATTCATCAGGTAAACCAAATGCTTTAAGACACGTCCACAAAAAAGAGTGCGAAACTGCATCAAAAGCTTTAGCCTGGTCTAAACTCACAAGATACTCCTCTGATTCTAATGGTTCCTTTTCAATACCACACTGCCCCATAACTTCTCTTAATACCAATAAAGCATCGGAAATGTGACGCTCAGGAACAGCACAGAATTGCATTGGGCTAATTAACATATGCATAACCTCCGATAATCTATTTCCTAATAACTTTGCAAAAATGTTAAAATCTGCATTAAGCAAAGATAGAGGTCTCCAAATCTTAACATCTGCACGGTCTCCTAATTCATACAAAAAAACCAGCAACCCTTCATACATCTGTGTGGGCAAAATATGATCCTCCAAAAAGTAATTATACAAAGAAAGCATAATGGAAGGAATCATTTTCCACAAGATCTTGTAAAGTTCACTAGACAAACCGTCTGAGCCAGGTGAAACATCTGAATGCAAAGAATTAATGACCCATTCTATTTCCTGAACCGAGAATAACTTCACCAAAGAGTTACAGTGTGAACTAGGCAACTGAGGGAGGCTATCCATATACAACATTTGGATCATCTGACTTACAGACTCTAGGGATGTACCAAAAGCTGATCTGACAGTCTTCCACTACCTCCATGATCCCTAAATTATCCTCCTGTGTAATTCCTGCAGAATCTATAAGAGTATTAAATCTACGTTTCTCCTGCCTCTGATTACTTGCTGCAAATGGATTAATATGCTCCGATTTCCCCTGTGTTCTGAACATTTCTTCCTTTTGTAATGAAGTAATTCTTGAATATTGATGATCTCCCATTTTTTGTCTTATTTGACTAATTCGTTTACTTAAATCTAATCCCTCCGTCACTTGTTGTGTTAGCAAAGTCCCTAATTCTTTCCTTAAATTCATATAGATTACTCTTACTTTGTGATTGATATAAACTTATTGCTTTAAAAAAAAAAAACACGCTTTGAAATCCACCCACCATAAACCTATATTATCATATAAAACCAAAGTGGTTAGTTTATCCTGTACGATTGTATATAAATCTTGTAATACATCCTCTTTTGTTAATAAGGAGGTATTTAATCTCCACATCCCTTTTCCTGCCACACGCTTTGGGAGGGACTCAAAACGTATACCAAGCAGACAGCGGTCCAAAGTTTCTATTGGTATCACCAATGTAGTATCCACCTGAAAGGACTTCTGAATGTACGTAAAATCTATACAGGAGGAAAGTACTCCTTTAAAATAAGTTGGTATCCTTTTTTTTGATGTAAAACGAAAAGGCATCTATTAAACCTGCTTGAGCTACCAGCAGTTTCCAAAAATTGTTATCACAATATTGTTTCCCAACACTATGTTTTTCCAAAAAATTAATATTAAAATCTCCTCCAAAGATAAGTTGTCTATTAGTATATAAATATGGCTGTATTTTTTTTAATAAATCAATTCTAAGAGCTTTTGTTTGTGGATTGTAAATATTTACTAATCGAAAATACATCTTATTAAATTCAATATCTAACAAAAAAGCCCTTTCAGGTTCGATATCTTCCATTTTATGTACCAAAACATTTATTGATGAAAAACAAATACCCATTCCACTACATGGATCTATTCCCGGGGACCAATTCGAAGCACCCCATCCCCAATCTCGGGTAGCCTGTGCCACCTCACTATCTAGATGGAATCTGGTATCTTGCAAAAAAAATATATCATACATCAAAGAATGTAATATACCAAAAGTTGTAAGACGTCTTTTCCCCTATCGTAGTACTATTCACATTAAGAGTTGCTATTGAAAGCACCATTTAATCATGGAGGGGGTTTTATGATTTTCCCACTAGATCTGGTCACTTTTTTATTAGAGTCAGACATTTGAACAGGCCTAGCCAGCAAACCTTCCTCCCTTTCTTGTGTAACTCCCATAATTTTTACATTCATAGGACTTTCCTGCTCCATACAGTCTCCCCAAGTTGCAAGGGGAATAAATCTATTTGAAATAGGGACTGTTGAGAAAGGGAGAGAGTGGAAACATTGCCCTTACCTCCCCCACTTTTTTACCATTGTAAAGGACCCTTTTTCTTGAATATGCTCCTCTATACTTTGAACAACTACAGAAGTCTCTGCGTCTAAATCTTCAGGATGTAAGCTGCAAAGTGGTTCTTTAGATAATGCAGTGTAAATCCTTATTGGGTAACCTTGAGGTGTAACATAGGGAGTCTCTTTGTCCTCCAAACCCCCGCCCAAAGACTGTGAGGTGCCTTTATCCATCGTGTCAATTAAAACTACCTGTCTTCCTGAAGGTGGGAGACCACTGGCCTCCGGAAAAATAGGTCTTGTACTTATTCCTCCCCGGGCCCCTCTCCCCCGGCATCTACCTCTTATTCCCAAATCTGTCTCTACTTCAAAGTGTTCTATATAAGGAAGTCTAGCTTTATACAAAAAATGTTCCTGATCAGAAACTTCATCTCGGTCATGTGTTGCCCAGGGACATTCTTCATATGAATGCTCTACGTTTCCACATAAATTACAAACAGGAGACTCTTCACAATCTGCAGCAATATGACCCAAAACCCCACATATAAAACATTTAACTTTATCATAATCATTATTTAAATGCTCCAGGGAACCACATTTGTAACTGCTTTTTGGTTGTCCAGCATAAAAAAATAATGTCTCTGTCCCTTCCCAAGTAAAACGAATTTGGCAAATGTTGAACCCCATTGTCATTATGTGGCAGTTGCACCCTAAAAGACCAACCCCCAGTCCAAAATCCATTTTCATCCATGATCAGTTTTGGATGTTCCATTATGGTACATCTCTGCCCAAGCCAATAGATGTTGGCTACATTAACTCCTTCATTCCGAAAGAGTATAGTCACAGTTTTTATTGTAGGTTTCGTGACTGGAATTACTAAAAAAAAAATCTCTCCATATTTCCAAATCTTTTACTTCATAATTTAGTTTCCAAAACGAATCCAGTAACTTCATTGAACAAAAACTAACATCATAGTTACGGTTCCCAGATACACATATAAATGCATATACATCTGATGGAGAAAAACCCAGACTGTCAATTAATAGGGTTTTTCCTACCCATACTCTGTCAGGTACCACAGGTGCTTTACCCCAATATCTTAGTCTAACTAAGAACCATCGTTTGGCTTCCATGTCAAGTTTCTTAAACAGTCCTGCATAAGTTTTTTTCCCCGATGCATTATTCTGTTTTGTTTCATTAACTGGTTTTGAGGAATGCATATCTTTTTGCACTGAAGCAACTGTCAAACCCTCAAACTGGATAGCATCTGTTCGTCCCCCAGTGCTAGAGATCAAACTCACCCTTGGTTGTTCTTGATTTTTGTCAGGAACTCTCGATGTAGTTTCAGTGGCATCTGTCGCAGTTCTATCGTCAGCTGCCTCCCCCTCATACAACGCCTTCGTAGTAGGGGAAATTCGTGTGTCTGAAAAAGTTGAAGCAGCCATCTCTTTAACATTCAAAGACTTGGCAATCTGAAACCTTTGCAAGTTTTCTGGAGATCCTGGAATCGGAATCTCCGGATCTGGAATCCAAATATTATTCTGTCTAATCCACCCTGATCTTTGTAGAACTTCACCTGCTGACCACGATTCTTCATCCTCTGCATTATCTCGTATAGAAAGATCTTGTTGCTTATTCTGAATTTCTGGTAAATTAGGGAACCTGACAATTCTTCCATATTAATGGTAGGCAGTCTTATTTCCAGAAGATGAAGGGCTTGCCAGGGATCTCTTCCATTTTTTTTCCTCTTCCAAACGTTTTTGACAAAGTCCGAAATCTCTTTCTGCTACTGTAATTGATTCCAATAATTGCGACTTTTTAATTCTAATTCTTCATTTAACAATTCTTCAGCATTCTCTTCATTCAAAGGAATTTCTGATATCAGGACCTGTTCCCCTACCTCCAAAACAATATCTTGGTCTGAAGGCAGCATAATATCCATATTAGCAATAGGTGAGTCAAACAGGAGCTCCAGAGACAGAACGTCCTTCCTCCTCAGTCTCCAACGAAATGGGAACCTCCATTCACCTGCAGCACAATCAATACCCCTACAGGAGAGTAGGGGAATTTCCCCGGTGTCCTGGCCAAATTTCCCTCATTCACTAAAAATACCACCAACAGCTTAATCTGGTTCAAGGTCAGTTGGCATCCATCTGTATCCCCCCCCCCCGGGTCATGCCTGAAAATAGGCAGGATTTGCCTAGTGCACTTACACGGTCAAACAAAAACAAAATAAAAAAAATAAATACCAGGTGTCGAGTAGCCAGACCTATCCCTGTGACTAGCCCCACTCGAACGTCGACGGCTCACCGACCAACGATGGTCCGAGGACCGACGACAGAGCAGTGACGGACGTCGGTCAAGGGACCAAAGTCGGGAGTGGGCCAACCTATCAGAATGGGATAGTCTCCTGGTGTGAGACCTGACCCATCGTTGGCAACCAGAACATAGTGAGCGCCGGCGTTGGTCTGTGGACCAAGATCAGGAATGGGCCTTGGAGGGTGATCGAGGTGGCGGCCTCTCAGGAGACTTCTTCGGTGAAGAGACACCCTCCAGCTGTGGTTCACCCGACGGGTTCAGTACCAATGACAGGGCCGGCTTCGGTGGGGGGGTCCGCTTCTAGGAAAAGAGATCCTGTAGCTCATCCTTCGTGAACACTGAGGCCGCTGCCCCTGGGAAGGGGACCTCCAAAGTATCTGGCCTGGAAGGGAAGCCACCTGGAGATCCCCAGGGCGGAGGAGGACTTGGGGGGATAGAGACGCTGTCCCTTCACCAGCAGCATCAGGATCTTTCACCCCTTCTACTGGCTTCGGTATTGGAACTGACAATGGCTTCCCACAGTGGGGTGCTGGAGTGTCCTTGGACTCCAGGGGCATGCCCTTATCGGACAACGCCACAGCCTTGGAAGGCAGGGCTGAAGCTTGTGCCTCAGAGGACTTGGTGGTGACCCTTAGCGGAGTCACCTTAGGCTTGGCTGGTTTCTCCCCCAATGGCCCAGCTTTAGCCTGTTTAGATTTGGAGTGCTCACCTGAGCCCGGAGAGGAGCGGGCTTTCTTGGGAGATGGCGGGAAGTGGGACCTGGACCAGTGCTGGGACCGACTATGGTTCTTGTCGTGGGACCGCTTTGATTTCTCTATACCGGAACATTTGGCCTTCTCCCCGGAGGTGTGTAGGTCCATCTTCTGTTCGAGCAGGTATGCCTTAAGAGCCTTTAACAGGCAGATCCTGGTCCTACTCGTAAAGCCCTGCCAGGTAGAACAGGTCGTGGTGTCGTGCTTAGGCCCCAGGCAGAAGACAGACTTGGTGTGGCCGTCTTTGGCTGGAATCTGACAGCCACAGCTACACTTGTTGCGATGGGGTCTTGAAGAGGAGACAGAGGACAGGGATGACATACATTGGTACTTTGACAAAAACCTTCAAAAAGGTTGAAGAAAGGGTGAAAAAACACTAAGTTTTTTTCTGGAGGCTGGCAAGCTGAGAACTATTCACGTGCGCAGGTCACGGCGGGAAAAGAACTGGGGTGGAGCTGGGTCCACCCCCTTTTGTACCAGGGTTGACATCGGGGTGGAGCCGATGTCGGGGGGTGGTCCCTGCTGGGTACTGCTGGCTGAGAAGTTTTCAGGTGGGTCCTAATGCCTGTGGCGTTAGTCCTTATTGTATTAGCCCCTGCTGCAAGAGCTCCCACGTGAAGTAAGATCTGGTGTTTTGCTGTTATTCAGATGATGCTCATCTATACCCATCTTTTACACCCAAGAGACTTGAGGCGGTATCCATGCTGGACCAATGCATTTAATAAATTTTTGACTGGATGGCTTCCAGCTGGTTGAGCTTTAATCCAGGCAAGACAGAGGTGTTACTGAGGGAATCAGGTCCTCATGGATCAGCAATGGCCAGTCAACTGCACAATGTCTGTCACTGAGTGGCATGTCACTGAGAGCTGTAGATAAGGTAAAAAAAATCTGGCAGTCATTGTGGACTGTTAAGTTCTCACTACAGCATCAGGTGGCAGCAGTGGTCTGCAGCGAGTTCTTCCAGTTAAGAAACATTGCCAGAATTATGCCCTGTTTAGTGCATGAGGACCAGTTGATCCTAGTACATGCTTTTATGACATCAAGGCTCGACTTCTGTAATGATATGTACCCAAGGCTATCTGGGAAGAAGGTGCATCACCTGCAGTGCAGCTGGTGCAGAATGTGGCAGCAAGAGTTAAAACCTCGGAACATACAACACCTGTGCTATGGGGTCTACACTGGCTACCATTATGGTAGCATACCACGTTCAGGTCACTTTGTTCACATACAAAGCGCTGCATGGACTGAATGCAGACTGCCTGAATGATCTCCTGATCGTATATGCTCCAGCATGCCCCTCCACTCCAGTGAAGGAAATCTGCTAGCCGTTCCAAGATCCAAACTGAAACAGTCAGGGGACAGGGCATTCTCTCTTGCAACACAAATTATTTGGAATGCCCTCCCTGCTAACTTCCAGATTGCTTCTTCCATTGAGACATTTAATAAGGGACTAAATGCCATTTATTTGAGCAAGCATTTGGTAACATTAAAGGCTGAGGGCCTTATGGAATTGTTATTAAGGGTTTTATGGTTTCACTGTGTGTAACCCCCTGTCAGGGGCTTACCTGTGAGCCCCCGAAAAAGGCTCATTTTCCCAGGGGTTTTGGTCCAACCCCCCATTCTGTTTTTCTGCCTGGTCCTGGTTTCCCCCTCTGTCTCCCGCGTTGGTCTGCTAAGGGAGGGGGGCCGAGGAGCCGCCAGTCTGTTTGCACCTACGGGTGCTGGGTCGAGCTCCGCGCATGCGCACTTACGCAAATTCTCATGGCCATTTTGGCAGTCTTTCAGTGTGCCTCTCTGGTGGTCCCGGTCCCATTGAGAAATGAGAAAGGGACCAGAGACAAAACAGGAGCTGGAGAGGTGGCAGGAAAGCGGCAAAAGCGTCAATCACGCTATAACGATCGGGAGCCACCTCATTAATATTCATGAGGTGGCATCCCTTTGAAGAGTCAGAGAAATAGAGTGTAGCACTAGTGACAGGCAGAGAAAGATAAAACAATAAAGAAAGCTGGGCAAAGGAATAGGAAGGTTGCTAGTCCTTGGGGGGGATAAATACATATAAACTGTCCACGGACTGCGGCCAGTGGGGCTATGTGTGTGTGTGTGTGTGTGTTGCCTAGGGGCAAGGTAACAGCAGCAGTGACTGGAAATGGGACAGATAAAACGTGTAAATGGATGCAGTCACTATGTAGGGCACAAAGGTGGCTACAACTGGTTGGAGAAATAAATAAATGTTTATGGTTTGGCTGCATTAATGCTTGAAACTCGGGACTTTGTGTGAATGTACAGACACTGTTTACATCTAGCCACCATGTTTGCAGCCATGTGACACCAGCTAGCCAACCACTGAGCCAGGACTACCCAGGAGGATTCTGGGGCTTGTGAACAGACTCTTGGGGGAAAATATCGGGGAAAAACTAGGTGCCTTTTTTAATAGCCTATGCAGCATCGAGTAAGCCTCATACATATTAATTTTTGCATAAGGACAGTGGCTCCAGCCAATGGGAAGCAAGGAAAAGGCTCCCAAAAATCTGGGACAAGGACAGATTGAGTTTGTTCTGTGGGAGTTCCTCCTGCGGGAGGGAGGCTCTTGCCCTGGAGAGATTGGAGTTGACAGATGGGCCTGCCAGCAATGTGTCCCCAGGGCAGGGAGGGCCTGCCCCAGTGGGAAAAGAAAGAAGCAGCTTGGAAAAGTAAAAGGGAAAGCTGCAGGTGGCTGAATTGCCTGCATTGTTCTAAAGTTGCACCACAGCAGTGAAGCCAAAGAAGCAGAGAGGAAAGACTGTGTCCTGAGCCAGAGATAAAAGGACAAGGGTTGTGTCCTGAGCCTGAACTAAAAGGACAAAGGTTGCATCTAAGCCTGGGAAAAGATGGGAATACAGAGGATGAGCATGTAAATGTGATGAGGAATGAGAAAAGGAAGAGTAAGTCTCTTTAGGCCAAAGAAATGCTGAGTACCTGCATGGTGAGAGACTGGACTGTGAGAGTGCAGGTGATCTGCGTGAGCCAGAACGAATAGTGTGGCTGTGTTAAAGTTGAGAGACTGTGAAAGCAGAAGAATGGACAGGTGCCTTCTGGTCTGAGTGCCTGTGGTCTGCTCCTGAGGTACACTCAAGAGAGAAATGGATTGCTGTGGCTACACACCGTAGCAGGAGAGAGAGAGAAACAGCAGAAGAAAATGTGTTGAATGTTTCTGCTGGCACCCAGGGCCAGGTGGTGAACTTGTTAACCCCCATCGAGTGGGGTCTGCCACTGCAGAGTGTCACGGGTCTTGTACCCAAGTGCTAGGGTGCTCTGATCGAGGGAGCCGGGCCATGGGGCAACTCCCCGGTCTGGGTCTCTGTGGTATTGGGCCTTGTGCACATGCTCTGCAACGGGGCCTGTAATGGGCCAAAGGGGACAAGCTGCAAGATCTGCTAGCAAGAAGAGAGAGAGAGAGAGAGAGAGAGAGAGAGAGACAGAGAGAGAGAGAGCAAGCTGCAGCCTCTGTGCCCCTGATCAACTTTGTGCCCGGTTCTAACTGTGATGCCATCAAACGCCAGGACTTCAGCGAACTGTGCCAGTTAAGGACCGAGTTTTGCAGAACCGTGAGTAAATGTCAGGAACTGCCCTGCACCTGGGGACTGTATGTAGTTTAAGTATGCCCCTAGGGCTGGTGGGAAAGCTAAAGGAAAGCGTAAAAAGTTTAATTCAAGTAAGTGCGCGAACACCAGCTACCAGCTGCACCTCAGGCTTGCAACAAAAACTGGGTACCCAGGTACTGGACTGTGGGGTTTTAATGGACTGGGACCTGTGGATCTGAGTTTGGGCAACTGCAGCAGACAGCCAGACAGATAGATACTGGTGGCTGCATGGATTAAAACATGGGAATGAATCAAAGGGAATGTGATTTGGGAAATTCAAATTAAAAATGCCTTAACCTCTATTCCACTACCCCACTCCTAGACCCTCCCCCTGTAAATAAACCCTGGAGCTATTGTTTTACAGCAGAAAAGGAATCCAGAGCCTGATTTTAGTGAGCCTGTGTACTGATGAGATGAAAAGGTAAATGTGGTAACTGAATGTGGGGAGGTTCGAATCCTGGTACGTCCATGTCTGGAGTAACAGTTGGAGAGGTGGGTTGGTACGACATCCCAGGGGGTTGTACTGCTGGTAGTCAGACCCACTTAAAATGTACTCTGGGTGAAGGCACCGCCATTTTTATTTTAACTTTCGGGAAAGGACCCCTGTAGGTCAACTTTGGGAACTCAGGCCCCGTGTCCTGTATTCTAGATAGTAGACAGGGGTAGTGGCCCTCTCCCAGGCGGCACCAGAGAGGGGCTACATGTACTATCCCCCTGTATTTACAACAGAATCATAGACACTGTCAGCAAAAAGAAAACATTGGTCAGTCTAGTCTGCACTGTTATACACAATCCAGCCCTGATACCTACTGTCTAGACAGGGTTTTTGCCCTTACCTCTTCCTGCCCCCTACCTTACTGCAAACCTCCCAAAGCAACTATTTAGCCCTCAACTCTGTCCCAGCCATACCTGAAACCACCGATGGTTTTTGCAACCAGCACCTCTGCTGACTGGCTGTTCCACGACTCAACCACTCTCTCTGTAAAATAAAACTTTCTCATGTCCCATCTGAATCTCCCGCCACCTTCCACTCATGTACCCATGTTTTCTACTCGCCATTCCTGCGGAATTGTTCCTCACAGACTACCATGTTCGTCCTTTCAGGAAATTGTCAAATACTAAATTTTAATCAAATACCAAATTTTAATGTAACATATAACCAATGTAATTATATAGTACTGTACAGTAATTAAGGCTTATAGCCTTAATAGTATAATTCCTGTTGAAAAAGAAACATTTTACTACAACATTGAAGGTCTCTATCATCTCTTCACTCTCCCTTCTGGCCTCCATAGGGTACAAATTCAGAGCTCTAAGTCAATCCTTGTGGGACATGCCCTGCTGGCCCTGATCATTTTGGTCACCCTATGCACCCTCTGTAGCCTGTCTTTGTCTGTCCTTACATGGGGACTCCAGAACCGGACACAGTATTCCAGATGGGGTCTCGCCAGTGAACTACAGAGAGGTAGTATTACCGCTGTCCTTCTGCTATTGAAAGGCTTCCCACTACACCCCAACATACTGGTTGCCTTCCTGTAGGTCTTCTGCAGTGGCTGAATTGTTTTAGGGAGTTACATACAATCACCCTCGGGTTCTTTTTCTCTGAAGTAGTGCCAAATATATATATAATATATATATTTTCCCCATCCTGGCTGGCCCTCCTTTCCACCGGTCCTCCCAGCCCAGTCACCCTGGCACCCCCCCCCAGGGCTTGCCTCTCCCATAATCCCGTTGGGGGGGTGTGGGGGAGGGGGAAGTCCCTCAACCCACCAGGACTGGATCCAGATTCTGGGAGGGACTCGAGTTGCTGGGTGCAGAGCCTGCAGAGACCGGCAGTCATCCTGTGCGACCAGGAGTTTTTCCTTTTTCTCCCCATGGGAGATGAGACATGCACACATACACACACTCCAACATCTGCTATGTCTCTCCTACCTTTTCAGCCTGGGCTGCCTCTCCCGTGGCTTCCACCCAGGGCAGTCAAGCACAGAGCTCTTCCTCACCCTCCCCTCCGGAGGACGAGAGCAGTCCCACAGATGCTTGATCCTCCTCCCCCAGCCAGCCCTCCAACACCTCGGACTTGCTTCCGAACCCAGGTCATCAACATCACAAACAGTAGCGCTACCACTGCAACGGGGGTAGTCGAAGTAGTGCCAATCTTAACCCCTCTCATTCAATATTCTGTGCTGGGGTTCTAGTTCCCTATGTGCATAATCTCGTACTTTTTGTCATTAAATTTTAACTGCTAAACCTTGGACCACCTCTTATGCCCCACTGGACTTCTTTATGTTGGACTATACAAGTTCTGTGTGTACACTATGTACTGTAAAGCACCCCGAGCCCTCAGAACAGCATGCTGTAAAAATAAACAGGCCTTGCCCTTGCCTTAAAATTGCAGCCCATAAGATCACAAGCCCTGGGTCAGATTAGTTGGTCTGACCATCACACCATAAGGTTCAGTTTCAGGGCTCCCCCAGTGGGCCTGCCCCTATGGAGATCAGCCCAGTACCACCCTTTACAAGCTACCCTGTCTAGCTGCAAAAGGGGCCTATCAAAAATTGTTGGGTGAATGCATGAGTCCAGAGGATCTGGTACTGGCCAATAATAAGGTGGGGGGAGATTCCTTGGACATGACTGCTCCTGTTTGTGTGCGACCACTCACTCTTCGCCCAAGGATCCTTTGGTTTGAAGATTCCTTGAAGGAGTTGAGGAACGTTGGTCGAAGGCTGGAGAGAGTATGGCAGCAGTCCGGCCTGGAGGTTGACAGGCTTAGATTGATGGAACACTATAAAGGCTATCAATCGGAAATCACCTGTAAGAAGGCAGAATTCCTGTCCAGGGAGATTTCTGCTGTGCAGAATCAACTGGCTCAGCTCTTCTGAACTGTTGATAGATTGTGCAATCCAATCTGTCTACAATCCAGAGTTGCCTTTTCTCAGGCCAAGTGCGATGAGTTTGCTCGATTCTTCATAGATAAGGTTGCCAGCACCAGGTCTGGCATCGGCCCAGCTCTCCCTATCAGGGATTGTGAAGGTCGGCGGGAGGTGGTGAGCACTCAGTCTGTCTAGATGGACTTTAGCTGGCCGGAATTCACAGACATTGTGAGAATCGTCCAAGTTTTGCGCCCAACCAGCTGTAGTTTGGATCCGGGCCCTACACCCCTATTAGTGGGTTGTGTAGCTCTTATCTGCCCGATCCTAGCTAAAGTTGTCTGGAGTTCCCTGGAGAGGAGGGTCTTTCCTGATCCCCTTAAGGAGGCGGTCATATGATCACTCCGAAAAAAAAAAAAAAACTTGGATCCAGACTGTCCAGCCAACTACAGGCCTATCTCTAACCTGCCTTTTGTGGGTAAGGTTATTGAGAAGGTGGTTGCGTTGCAACTGGACGATCTTGTGACCCACGATGTCTATGATGCTCTCCAGTCTGGATTTAGGAAGAAACACAGCACTGAGACTGCACTTGTCTGAGTACTGAATGACCTCCTAATAGCAAGAGATTGAAAGGCTTGTACCATCTTGGTCCTTCTTGATCTCTGCAGTGTTCAACATTGTGGACCATGGTGTGCTTTTGGAGTGCATGCAGCTTCTTTGTGGACTGTCGGGGATAGTCCTCGAGTGGTTTTGATCTTTCCTCGTGGACAGGTCTCAGAGGGTGGTCACTGGATTTATTCCTCTGACGCCCTTCCCCTGTCCTGTGGGGTGCCGCAGGGCTCCATATTGGCACCCATGTAGTTCGCAGTGTATATGCTGCCGTTAGGAGATATCATCAGGCGATATGGTTCGAGTTTTCACTGCTATGCAGATGACACTCAACTGTATATGTCCTTTCTACCTGGGCAGGATAATGCAGTCTGTATGTTTAATAACTGTCTAGTCGAGATCAAGGACTGGATGAGCACCAGTTGGCTGAGACTGAATCCGGACAAGACTGAAATGTTGTTAGTGGACCCGGGTCGTCTGTGGGTGGGTCTGGAGGCAGGGAAGGCATCAGGCTTATGGCTGGACGGTGTCCAGCTCACTACCTCAGACTGGGTATGTAACCTGGGCATTATTATATATTTTTTTGCATTATCTGTTTATCGCCCCCATGTCTGACAGACCTCTCCATCAGGCCCTGCCAAGGATGCACCACCTTGCCCTGGGACCCCGTCGCCAACTCCCAGCCTCATATTGCAGCTGGCCCCAGGGTAAGCCAACGTATCCCTTCAGACGGGTTCTCTCCTTCTGGGAAAGAGTGCCTTCTGGCTTACCTTCTTGGCCCTGGGTGCTGCTGAGGTTGGTACCAGCTTGTCCGGGGGCTCTGTGGAGGCGAGGGTCTGGGCGTCCGTCATCCAGTCAATCAGAACGCCTTTTTTTGCATTTTCCCCTGGCTTCCCATGTGTTGCGCGGCATCTGTAGTGCTCCCAGTCTCCATCAGGGGCCACTACAGAGCAAGGCAATCTCCCTAGCCCACCCTAGGACCCCAAGAGAGGAGAGCAGTCCTCCAGACGCTCAGTCCTCTCCTCCCCCTGCCGACCACCAGCTCCCTGAATCCAGTGTAGCATGAGGTAAGGCAGCAGCACCTCAGCCTTCTGCGCCAGCGGGCCAGCCTGGGCGTTATTTTTTGATGATGGCCTGACCCTGAAATCTCAGATGTCGGCTGTTGTCAAATCCTCATTTTACCATCTGAAGAATATCGCCTGGGTGAAACACCTGGTTCCTCCGGATGACCTGCCAACATTGGTCCACGCCCTTCATCACCACCCGCCTTGACTACTGTAATGCCCTCTACCTAGGGCTTCCTAGGGATGATATCTGCCACTTGCAGCTACTGCAGAACGCGGCAGCCAGGCTTTTGACTGGTACATCTATGGCCAGTCATATTACACCTGTGCTGCGTGGACTGCACTGACTGCCTGTTCAGTGGAGGATCACCTTTAGGGTTGGCTTGTTGACCTTTAAAGCCCTACACGAACAGGGACCCAGCTACCTGCAAGGTCTCCAGACTCCCTACTGTCCTCCCCCCACCCTCTCCGATCCACCAACGAGAGATTGCTAGGTTTGTTTAAAAACACTGGGTGCCCGTGCCTTCTCTTTTTCGGCCCCTACCCTGTGGAGTTCTCTCCCTCATCGGTTAAGAGAATGCCTGACCATCGAAAGATTTAAATCCGAGTTTAAAACATATCTTTTTAATCTAGTATTCCCAGATGGATTTTAATTTAAACTGATGTACTTGCTGTGTTTTAGTGCAATTTAAATTGTGTATGTTGTATTTTAACTGTAAAGCGCCTTGGTTTTGGAAAGACACTATATAAATAAAGATTTATTACTTACTTACTGAACTGGCCCATGCTATAGAGGCAAATGGGTAAACTAAGTTGGAAAAACAGCAAAATACTGTAGGAGTTTTATCCTTTGGCAATTAGGTAATGCTAAATGTTCACAGTAACTTATGGTGGTAGTATTATAAATGCATAACTATTTCCCATCCACTAAAGTCTGGCTACAAATTTACATTATAACAAAGCTGGAACCATATGGTGTCCTGTAGACATGAGAGTTCGACAACATGGAGCTGCACATTTATTTATTCAAATGTCAGGGTGCAGACTGTAACATTTATGCAATTTTCAAAGACTAAAATAAAGTATAATAGTTTCTTATTGTGCAATATTATTTGGTGAAGTGTATGTCAAACTTCAGCCTTTGGTTACAGGTTATAATCAACTGGCTTGCTGTTCTAAAGTCAGAATTTACATATCTGCTGCCTAATGATAACTGCCTGCTGCATGTATTCATAAATTCCACTGTAAACCCTGTCCCGCTCTCCCCCCCCCGCTCTGCTTACTAAACCTGGTACAATATGTTTAAATGAATAAAATAATTATGTACTCTTGAAGACCTGTGTTTTTCTAAGCAGGCATATGCTACACAGCTCTAGATATACAGTGAGTATAAAGTCTACCTATAAACAGTTTTGAGAGGGATGCTGTCAACTTCCTCTTCAGTCTGAAGATCTTTTTTTTTTTTTTTTTTAAATCACAGCTCAAAAAAAAAATTGAGTACCATCTGTGAGACAGTGTGCTTGTAAAACTGTACGAGACGATGGGGCACAGGCATAAAAACAAAAGCAATCATCTTTTAAGTGGAAAGCCCTTCAACTGGAACAACAGCATCTCAACTGACTTCGTATTTTGACCCTTTTCAGAAACCACATGGATCGCTGGTTGGAAACATGCAAATCTAGCTATGGAGTTTTTTTTTTTTTTTTTACCTTGAGACAATGTTTTGTAACTTAACGTTCTCCAACACATAAACCTCACATGCAATAACTGATGATGTGTATCATTAGATAACGTTCAGCTGTAGGAAGTGGTGCAGCTTAGGGGTTGGTTGCACCCTAATGACAGCACACAAGTCAGGGGGATGTTATGCTAGCAGATGTCTCTCAAATAACATGTGCTGCAAACATTTCAGCCCTTTTACGCAACTCTTCTGAAACTGACAGAAGGCATAACTCTTCTGCTTCCCTGAGACATGCAGGATAAAAGAACAACAAGATTTTCATTTGTGCTGCAGAGTGCAAGAATTAAAACTCTGGGACCAATCTCAGTAGCGGTTTTAGAAAATCACACCTATTTGAATGTCTTATGGGGGGGGGACTATAACAGGCTTTAGTATAACTCAGATATCAAGTCAGACTGTACCACAGGTTGCCTTGTAGGAGAACACAGTTGGGGAACGTTGTCGTTCATATTCGGTTTAACCCTTTATTGGCTGCTTTGGTGCCTGTCAGCCAAGAATCATCAGTTTACCTTCCACTTTGCATGTACATTGGCAGCACCTTAAACGGATAATGGTGATCACTGTTAGGGTGTTGGCTTACTCACATATCTGAGGAACATGTTGTCCATCTTCCCAACAACGACATTGTTGATGGCAACTGTAGCTACTGTGTCAACTCCCTCACACACCAAGTTCACCTTCTGCCACTTGCTGGTAAGAATCAGAAGAAAGAAGAAACAAAAAAAACCAGTGTTATGATAAATTCCCATCTGAAAACTGTCAGCAGGGAAGCAATGCTGGCTCAGAGCAACTGCAGCCCCTCTGCACTGGCATGGCAGTTTGATTCCCAACTTCAGCCATCAACTCAGCCATTCAAACGCAGAAATCTTTTTCATCGTTTATTCTTTAACCCCTTCCCATCCCCCAACTAATTCTAGCCAGCACCATGCTATACTACACATCTCAGCTGTAAAAGAAGCAGGTATAAGGTGTCCACTGAGGCCAACTCCAAGTCCGGTTTATAAACAGACTGCCAGGGGATGCCATTTAGTGACACGTGCTACCCTCTCCCAGCAAAGAGCAAACGCCATCACCTGCATGGCACGTCTACTCCTTCCAGACAGGGATCAAGACTGTGGTTGGGTCCACTTACTTCTCTCGCCACTCTCCACAGAAGGGGAAAACTGTGCTTGCCACACAAGCCCCAAATGCTTCAGCCAGCTATTTGGCAAACCAGTCCTCATATGCACAAGTTGGCACCTCAAAAATAAGGCAGTGGACTGCATCCCACATCCATGCCGGCCGCAAGATCTGGTAATCTCAACAGATCCTCAAAGAGACTGTCCAGTTTCCAGCAAAACCAAAAATCCCAAATTCTACCAACTGGCCACCATTTATAACATTTCTTAAAAATGTGAATTTCAGGACATGGCATTTTTTTATTACTGTAGATGTTTTGTATTATAATGGGATCGATTGTCCATCAACTTCATCTGTTCCCACTGTTGAATGTGCCATGAAGTCATAATCCTCTCTGCTTGTGACATCACAACCTGTTATGGAAATGATTCTGATGTCACAGGCTGAGGTTTAGGACTTCAGGGCTGGTTTAAAGAGCAGATTTTGCTTCGGGACATTTTATTTATTGTATTTTGATGTGTTAGCAACAACTTTCTACTTCTATAATAAAAAAATATTTGTTAGTGCAGTGAAATAAGTGGGTTTCCACCTTTGCTTTTCACACTGCTAGTTACAAAGAATTCAACAGAATTTTAGTATCGTAATGTCAGAAACTGGCAGCTACTTAGGAGCCCAAAGTATTTCACTGAGAAACTAAATATATTTTTCTGTCTTTTTCAAAAGAAACAGATACTTCCTTAGCAACCAACTTTGCCTTTTATACGTTTACACTATTGCGATTCATCAGTACCTTTTTACAATGTTTTAAAACAATAATTAGCTTCTCTTTTCTTCTTCCCAAGTAAAGCCAGATTATGAAGAAAATGTCACCTGCTAAATTATAACAAAAGATCACATATCTGTATTAAATATAATATTTTGGTGGCAGACAATGTTATTTATCCATCAAAATCTGAAAACAGATGTGCAGTTTCCCATTGAAATACACTGCCAGCCTTGCTAGTACAGAGTTTCTGGCTTCATAATACAACGCTTCCATTGGATTCTTTTTTTACCAGCAGTTAGCAAAATACAAATAAAATGATGAAAAGGCAGGTGAAGAAACAAAAGCCAACACAATAATTACAAAGGCATCTAAAGGCCCCAACGAAACCTTCATCTTTACGAAGCACTTGCCCTTTAAACAGCAATGACTGGTAAGACCCCGAAGGGACAGGATCATGTTTTCATGCATAATGTCCTGAAATTCAAAACTGCAGGGAGTGTTATGAGATTCAAGTCCTGCTGATTCCGGCTGTCAGTAGTTTGCTAAACACTGGAAAAATCTCAGTATCCAGGAAAATGTGTAAGCAATAAGACACGACGGGGTGGTGTTAAGCATGGGTTAATGCGTGCCCAGGTGCACAGTAAGGCACGGAGTGCTTGTGTCAAGTGCCTTCAGCACCTGGAAGTGCATTAACCCATGACAACCACAACCCCGGAGGGCCAGAGTGTTTTACTGCACTTTCAAAATAGGCCCCATGCAAAAATAATAATAGCAAGAATTAAAAAGGGGAACAAAGAAAAATCAATTGGTTAAAAAAAAAAAAAAAGATGCAGTAAAAGGAAAAAAAAGAAAACAAATAGTCCCTGTAGGTTTCTGTCACTATGGGGCACTGTTGTTTTGAGCATGTCTAGGTCAATCTGTATTCCTACATAATATGTAGTTATAGTAGCCAATGCAATTTTTTTAATTTAACTTATCAATAAATAGTTGTTTGCCAGCTTTTTTTAATGTATCTGAGAGGCTCTGTGTACAGTAGTTTGCGGTCTTTTTTTTTTTAAACGAGCAAAGGAGAGAGAGAACCCAGCTGAAGACAGATTTCAGCAGAGAGAAAGACGTAGAGAGCAAAAATGGGCAATGCTGCTACAGCGTAATAAATAAATTGTTTTTTGCAGACTTTTTTTAATCTTATGGATAGGGCTCGACTTACAGAGATTTATACGTCTGTTCGCTGTCAGCAAGAATGAGCAAATCCAGGGACAGGAGTCAGCCTAGTGAGTGAGAGAGAGAGAGAGAGAGAGACACAACGTGACAAAGCTTGTGTGCTGTTATGGTTATGTAGCGAGAGCGTGCATTGGTGATAGCAGTACTAGAAGGGGGACATTTTTAAAATTAAAAACATTTCTGATTCAGATGGCTGTGCGAGTGTGTGCCGTGGAGATGGCGGGCAGGCAGCTGAAAAACAGTGGAAGATTGTCCAGGGGTGGTTCTAAAGCAGCTCAGTAGTGTTAAGTAGGTACAGTGCATGGCAGCAGACTCAAGAAACACATCATCAGGGACTGAAGGCCTACTACACAAAAAGTGATAGGATAAAAGAAAAAAGGGTATTTGGATTTAAATGTTTTTTTTTAACATGTTATGTGTGTTTGAGGTTATGTTTGGGGTGTGGAGTTTTAAAAATGTGTTCAAATGTATATTTTAAAGCTATGGCATGTCAGGCATGTTAAGGGAGGCAGTATAGCGCAGTGGTTTAAGGCTTTGAGCTACAAATCTGGAGACCTGGGTTTGAATCCCACAGCCCCCACTTGCATACTGTGTGACCCTGAGCAAGTCACTTAACTTCCCTGTGCTCCCAGGTCGCACCTGTAAACAAGCTTTCAGCTTAGTGTGTCTCTCCTGGTGAAACAAGGGGATGGGGGATGTTAAGGATCTTAACCTTACACAGAAACATAATTTTTCAGCAGAAAAGAACCGCTTGGCCTACCCAGTCTGCCCAGATGGTCCCTGCTTAGTTTGTTTCTGCAGACCCTAACTGGTCGCTGACAACATTCTCTCCTCCCTGCCTATTTACTTATATTCTGCTATGTCCATCCCGTGCATGCCTGAAGGCCCCCCCTTACTGTTTTTGCCTCCACCACTTCTGCAGGCAGTCTGTTCTAGGCATCTACCACACTTTGAGTGAAGCAGTACTCCTCATATCCCCCCACTACATTGTATGCCCCTGGCCTGGTGCTCTTTTTTCATTTGAAAGAGGCTCCCAACATGCACCCTGTTCACCCCCGAGGTACCTGTAGTCTGTAGCACGCCTCCTCTCGCTCTCCTCTTTCCAGGGTGTACATGTTGAGATCCCTCAGTCTCTCCTTGTAGGGCTTTTTGGTGTAAACCCTGTATCAGTTTCGCTGACCTCCTCTGAACTGCCTCCATCCTGTCTATGTCCTTTCTGAGGTACTGGACAAAATACTCCGGGGGGGGGCCTTACCACAGAGTGACACAGTGGCAACACCACCTCCCTCTCCTGCTGGAGTTACCTCTCCCTATGCATCCCATCATCCTAGTGGCCCTACCCACTGCTTTGTCACACTGCCCCGCCACTTTAAGGTAATCATATACGATAACCCAATGGTACCTTTCCTGCTTAGTGACTGTCAGTACCTCATCCTGTACTCTGCTCCTGCGTTCCTATGCCCCATGTGTGTGATTTTGCACTTTTTGTGGCACTGAACCCCAACTGCTATGCTCTTGACCAGTCCTTGAGTTTCCCAATATCCCTACGCATTCTCTCAACCCCCTCCCAAATGTCCACTCTATTACAGATTTTTGTGTCATCTGCAAATGGCATACCTTCCCTTCCAGTTCTTTTGCAATGTCACTTATGAAGACACTGAAAAGGACTGGTCCCAGTATGGAGCTCTATAGCACCCCAGCTGATCACTCTCCCATCATTAGAGTAAGTGCTGTTAACCACCACCCTCTCTCACCTATCCGTTAACCAGTTTCTAATCTTATTCACCACTTTGGATCTCACCCCTTGGCTGCTCAATTCTTTATCAGTCTCCTGTGTGGCACAGTGTTTAAGGCCTTGGTAAAGTTCAGATAGGCCATGTCCACTGCCCTCCCCTGATCTATTTCCCCAGTCACCCAGTCAAAGAACTCAATCAGATTCGTCTGACATGACCTCCGCCCCATGAATCTATGTTTCCTTTGGACTTATAATGCACTGGATTCAAGAGACTCTACCAGTTCCTTTAACAAGGTTTCCATTAATTTCCCGCCACTAAGGTGAGGCTGACCGGCCTATAGTTGCTAGCTTCCTCCCTGCTGCTGTTCATATGTAGAGAGCCCATATCTGCTGACCTCCAGTCCTCCAGAACCACGACTGTTTCCAGAGAGCTGATAAAGGACAGCTAGCATCTCTGAGTTCCTTTAGCACCCTTGGGTGTATCCCATTCAGTCCCATAGCCTTGTTCACTTTCAGAGCTGCAAGTCCCTTCAGGACTCTCTCCTCTGAAAAATGGACTTGTATCCACCTATCCCCCCTTTGTACCTGCTGCTCCCTGGTGGTCTGTCCCGCTCTCCCTCCATTGTGAAGGCTAGGCAGAAGGAACTATTCAGGATGTCTGCTTTTTCTTAGTCCTATTCTACACAGCCTCCCCTGCCACCCTCCATATCCTCAACATCCCTCCTCTTGCTTTCCTCTTCTCACTTTTGGACCAGAAGAAAGTCTTCTCCTCTTTAGCTATCATTTCCTCTGTCTCCCTCAATGCCTTTCCTGCCTTCCTCTGTTTGACTTAGTATACCTCGCTGTCCTCCTCTCTTTTCGTTTTCTTATACAGTACCTCCTGAATGCCACCCTTTTTTCCTTCACTACCTTGGCTACTTTCCTAGAGAACCATAAGTTTCTTTTTCCTGCTGCTTTTACTAATTTCCTTCATGCAGAAGCTAGTGCCTTAATTATACCCTCAATTATCCCCCCCCCCACTGTGCATCTACCCCTCCATGGCAATCCCCTCATTATGGGACAGTTTCTGAGGCAGTCTCCCATTTCTTTAAAATCCACCCACCCAAAGTCCAGGACCCTCATCCCTTGTGTGGTTTGCCTCTGTACTCGTCAATGTTAAACCACAACGTACAGTGATTGCTGGTACCCAGAGGACTGTCCACTGTGACGTCTGATATGTCATCCCTGTTTGCAAGCACCTCATCCAGTACTGCCCTGTCCCTAGTGGGTTAACTGATTAGCTGCCTGAGAAAACACCCTTGTAGGGAGTCAAAGATGGCCCTGGTCCTTGCCGAGGTTGCAGTTTGAAGGCTCCAATCCACATCTGGTAGACTGAAGTCACTAACTAGCAGCACCTCCCCCCTTACTTGCCATCCTGATAATGGTGTCCCCAAGTGCCTTATCCAACTCCTCACCCTGTGCTGAAGGTCTGTACACCACACCTGTACAGACAGCAGCCACAGTGCCTGACTCTAGGATGGCCCACAGCACCTCCAGACCTTCCTTTTCCTCCAGATGCCCCTGTACTTCCGTGGCTTTGATACCCTCTCTTACGTACAGTACCGCCCCACCTCCCTTCTCTGTCTCTCCTGAACAGAGAGAAGCCTGGTATGGCCATGTCTCGGTCATGACTGTAGGTGCACCGCAACTCTATAATGGCCACCATATCCAGGCTAGCCTCCGCCATGAGGGCCTCCAGGTCTAGACTGGAATTTTATTTCCCAGACTCCTTGCATTGCCACACAAGACTTTCCATACCTTACTCCCTCCATGCCATCTTCCCTGCTCTCCCCCCTTCCTGTGGTGTTCCCTGAAACTCCCCCGACACCAACTCCTCCCTTGTTACCATTTCCATTACCCATTTCTTTTACCCCTTTCCTCTTGCTTTCCTGATTTAAACCCCACCCCCGTCCACTGCCTTGTTCACACACTGTCTTCTTGCAACCCCTGCTCATAGGGGAGTTTTCTCCCTCGGCCCCTCCCTCCCTCCCTACCATTTCATCATCTGGAGGGGTAATTGTTGCCTTCCTTGGTTCTACAGCGCCCCCCCAGACTAGTTTAGCTCACAAACATGGCGGCCAGAAATCTTTTCCAAAAAATGTCTGGGAGGCACGGATATCTGAGTGGGGTTCGTCCTGGCTACTGGAAGGGTTCCTGATCCAGTGGTTGTTATCCCTTAAGGCACTGGGTTCTGAACCCTCCTGGCCAATCAGGACACAGCAAATTCCCTACCCATTTTATTATTTAAAATAATATTAAGGCACAACTCTGTTTATATTTCATTAAGTTTCTAATTTTAGCTTCCCTCATATTTACTAGAGATGTCTCTCACAATAACCACGGTCATTTTTTTTTCCATATTCATTTTTATCCTTCTCTGCTGGCAGGCATCAGCCCCCTTCTCAGCCTCCGGTCACCCTCCCCCAGGTACCCCCATGCCCTAGTCCCCCCACAGATTACTCCCTGTGGTGGGAGGGAGGGGGGCTGTCCTCTCTCTCCCTCGTGACCATATCCGGAGTGGGCTACTGCGGATGGTCCCAAGGCGTCGGCACCAGTTTGCCGGAGGGGACTTCACGGATCCTGCAACCATTTTCTCTTTTTTTGGTCCCTCCCCCGCAGCTGTGAATGCACGCACGTGGAGGCACGCGCATCACAAAGCCACGTTCTTGCATCTCCTGGAATCTGACGCTGCCCCCAATCCTCCACCAGGAAACAGCCATGGAACGAGACGATGTGCCTACCTATCCCCAGGAGAGGAGAACTATCGTGGGACGCTCGATCCTCTCCCTCCCCTGCCGTCCCCTGGTGGCCAGAGTTCGCTCCTGAACCCGGGTCGCCGGCATGGCACGAGGAGCAGCATCCAGTGCCTCAACTCTCAGCACCACTGGGCCAGCTACCACGATAATTTTTAACTGATAATACTGATACTGTGTCTGTTTTCCAATATCATGATAACCATTTTTCATGAAATACCATTATATATCGTGAACAAAATATGAAACACTCGAGAGGAGGCATAGCAAGCAGCCCAGCCAGAAGTTGCAACTTTCTGGAATTCCCAAGCTAAAGCCCTTAATTTGCAATTAATAGTATTTTACACTAGCTAAATCACTACCAGTGCCACATAGTTCGACAAAGAATTTGGAGAGGAACATTTTAAAGACTAAACTTGAGGAAAATGATTCAACCGAAAGGAACAGAACAAGACTTTTTTCAGCTGCATGGGGAGACTTCTAAGCGCCCAGCCCACATGGATCCCAACACCTCCCAGGCCAGCTCCTTCTCAGCATCTCTAGACTCACTGTAGGTCTCGGTGTGTGCTCTCACCAGAACCATGCAGCAAATCGACCAGAAACATGATTCCTTTATCCAAAGAACAGTGGTTTCAGAAACCCAAGTTGAAGCAACGGTTAAGAGGGTGAAGGGATTGGAGGCGATGGGGGGTGGGGGGCAGGGCCCTTGAGGCTATAGCCACATTGTGAAAGAGCAAACAGCCCTGAAAAGTTCAATTGAGCAGCTTGAGAACATAGTCTGAGAAACCAACATTCAGATCCTCTGTCTCAATGAAGTGACAGAGGGAGAGGACATCGTCACCTTTTTAAACACAGTAGATTACTGACTTCACCTGGTATAGTGCCTTCAAGATAGCAGAAGCCTACAGTATTACCACCACGAAGAGGCAATAACACCCAGGACTTGCCATGCACCATCCTTGTGACTCTGTCCTTGGCGCGAGAATGAGACACCATTCTGGGGGCAGCACAAGCTTACAGACCACTGATACACAATGATGAACATATACTGAAGTTTCCAGACATTGCTTATGTGACCCAAATTTGCTGCAAAGTGTTCAACAGCATTAAGAATAAGCTCAGAGAACTGCACATCCCCTTTACACTGTTATTTCCACCAAGGCTGTTCTTCACTGTTGGCCGCTGCCAGTACAGATTTTCTGATCCCCATGAAGTGGGCAACTGTGTAGAAAAGATTGTATCTCAGAAAATCTGGCAGCAGACTATGGCCAGCAACTCAGAATGTGAAGACTGATTCTGTGGGTACAGGTACTGTGTTTGCAATCTGATAGAACAGACACTCTTTTTTGCTGCATCCTATACTTTTTATGTTCGGGACCTATATGAACTTTGATAAACTGTTTGAGGGACTAGGAGCCAGTACGAGGGGTAGTCTAAGCCCCCTTATACCTGTTAAACAAACAAACAAAAAAAAGGGTCCAACTATACTGAAATTACAGGCTGCTGTTAAACTGTTATGGGTGTGATAATGTTTCTTTTCACAAACTCTGTTAATTGATTTTATAGATGGCACGTGGCAGTTATCCTGCTGAAAGATTAAAATGGCATCAATCCTTCTTCTTCATTGTAGTTTGCATGCTTAGTTACTGCTGCAGACCAGTGAAGCTATGGCGTCTGTTTAATAATGTGCAAATACAATCTATTTATTTTTAATTACCTAAACAGTTTACAGGAGGCTAGACATGGTAGAGCTGCTGTGGATCCTGGACACTGCTATATACAATAATCTTGCTGGAGGAGGGGGTCAAACGGGGGTGAGAGCAAGGTGGAGTCACAGGGAAGCCTGAGCACCAACAGCGGTAACAGTTGTGGAGACGGCGCCTTGTACAGCATCGAGCACATAGTGCCGGAATGGGATATATCCTCAACTTACTTTGTAGAAAATCAACTAAGCAGAGCTACTGTAGTTTTACCTTTATTGTTCCATAAATCAGCCCACAAAAGTGTATAGGTGAACAGAGAAAGAATGTGAGAGAATAACCTCCTTACAGATAGGGCTCATGGGGGCTTTGGAATGTCCTTTTTATGCTTGAACATTGCTGGAAACTTTAATCAAGGACCTGTAGAGGTTGGTTACAATAATTGCGTATTTTATAAACTGCAACATCCACCTATAGGGCACTGGCTGCAATATCAGCTCTAAGAACAATTTATTTCAGCTGTCATATTACCTTTGGCAACCCCCTCATGCTGTACCAATGGAATTTGTATTCCTCACCCTTTGGTAATGTACTACTAACTGCTGAGTGTTGTAATACATGTTCAGAAAAACATACCACATTTCATGCTTACTGTAAAAATGCATAAATAAAAGTTAAAAAAAATACAGTATATACAAAAAACAAAGTTTTTCAGTCTGTTAAACCATTTTCTCAAAATAATTTAGGACATGGAGGGCTGCTCCCACAAAACCCGAATCAGACATTATAATATCGCAATAATAAGATAACTCTGATCACGAGACATTTAATACACTAATGTTTACTAGAGAGTACATCTGTATAAAAGCAGGATGCTTGGATCTCAGACTTGCTCTAATCCTCCTGCTTTTCCCTCCACTGAAGTCAAAATTGTGTGTGTATATGTGTGTGTGTTCCAATTCCTTTCCACAGCAACAGACTGTGATGTCCTAAACAGAAGTGCATGGCTCCCCACCCCGGGCTGGGAGGTGCTGGGCTAAGCAGTACTTCACTAAGTCTAGGCACCTGACTCCAGCAATCCATCTCATGTCCCGAACCCGGTTCATTGGCACAGAAGCACTATGCACTTCCGCTGGGATACCAGGCAATTGGGGGTGGGGGATTTATTCATTTATTTAATTTAATGAAATTTGGTTACTGGGCAAAGCACATTAAGACAAAGCTGGTTTCCAGGCACAACACAGGAGAAAGGGGACTGGGAAGAAAAAATAGACCCAAAAGGCAAAATAAAATCAGTGTGAAAAAATGCAGTATACACAGGCATATGTGAATAGCAAGGTTATTATGTAGCAGTAAACAGGGGCATATGTGAATACCAAGGTTATTATGTGCCAGTATACACGGGCATATGTGAATACCAAGGTTATTATGTAGCAGTAAACAGGCTACATCAAAGGGAATTAAAGAGTCAATCAGGAATTTACATCATTAAGCAAGAAGACAATAAATTAAATAACTACACAGAGAAAAGTGGTAGTAAAATGAAGGACGGGGCAAAAATAGTAGATGGGAAGAGGAAAACAGGAAAACACATGCAGGGACAGAGAAAAGGCAAAAGGAGTAAGTAGGCAGAAAACATAAGTCAGGTAAAGGTCGGACTAGCCAATGCCACTGCAAGAGGAAGAGGAAGCAAAAATAAGTTTGAGATGGTGTTTGACAGAGAAAGAAACATAGAAACATAGACAATGACAACAGAAAAAGACCAACAGTCCATCCAGTCTGCCCAAGTTCCCTATTTAGCCCCTCCAGGGTCCTGGCCCTTCCCATTCTTCCCCCCATTCCCCTTCTAGCTTCTGCTGCACCAAGCAACCACTATACCCTTCAGTCTTTCCCAACCATGTCTGAACACACCAACAATCTAAATACCCACCACTCTGGCAAACAGACTGTTCCATGGCTCCACCACCCTTTCTGTAAAATAATACTTCCTCGTGTCCCTTCTGAGCCTCCCTCCTGTCAGTTTCCACTCATGCTCACGTGACCATGAACAAGTATTCAAGCTAAGTATTTCCCTGCAGTCATCCTATTAATTCCTTTTAGGAATGTGAAGATCTCTACCATACCTCTCCTTTCCCTTCTGGCCTTCAGGGAGTATGTGTCCAGTGCCTTGAGATGCTTCTCCTAGGACCTGTCCTGTTGGCCCTGAATAGTTTTCGTTATCCTGCACTGCACCATCTCCAGCCTATCTCTATCCTTCCTGAGATGAGGACTCCAGAACTGGATGCTGTACTCAAGGTGTGGCCTCACTAAAGATCTATATAGTGGAAGTATTACCTTTTCCCTTCTGATATCAATACCCCTCCCGATACATCCCAGCATCCTGCTCGCTTTGCTATATGCCTTGTTGCAGTGACTCGATTGTTTGAGGGAGTCACTGATGAGAACTCCGAGGTCCCGTTCCTCAGTCGTAGTGCTAAGTCTCACCCCACCCATCCAGTACTCTGTCCTGGGGCTCTTGTTCCCTAGGTCCATTGCCTTGCACCTTTTGGCATTGAATTTCAACTGTCAAACTTTAGACCACCCATCTAACTTTTGTACATCACTCTGCATTTCCCCGATTCCCTCGTCGCTATTCACCCTCCCACAGAGCTTAGTGCCATCTGCAAAGAGACACAGCCTGCCCCGGATACCCACACCAATGTCGCTAATGAACATACTGAAGAGGAACAGTGCAGAACAGATCCCTGTAGTACCCTGCTCATGACCTCCTTCTCGGCTGACTTATCCCCGTTGACTACAGCCCTCTGCTGCTTCACCATTAGCCAGTTACCTACCTAGTTTACTATGACTTTAGCCACACCCAGATCCTCCATCTTCTTCAGCAAGCATCTGTGGGGTACCGAGTTGAAAGTTTTACTGAAGTCGAAGTAGAGAAAATCCACAGCATGGCCCCTATCCAATTACCAAATCACCAAGTCAAAGAAAACTATCAGAATAGTCTGATAAGATGTCCCTGCCGTGAATCCATGCTGTTTACTATTCTGGAGTCCATTGCTCTCCAAGTAGTTCACAAGGTCCTCTTTGATCAGTGACTCCATCAGCTTCCCTTCAATAGAGGAAAGACTGACAGGTATGTAGTTCCCCCATGTTCTATGTCTCCCCACCTTATGTAGCAGAACTACACCCACCACCCTCCAATCCTTCAGAACTAACCTGTTCTTAGAGAGCTGCTGAACAGACCTACCAGGGATTCAGCCAGTTCTGTTGCCAAGTCCCCGAGTAACCGTAGATGCAATCCATCTGGCCCCATGGCCTTATCTATTTTTAAGTGCTGCCAGCTCTTTTTGGATCCTTTTACTTGTAAATACTGGCTGCCCCATCTACAGGACCCCCTTAGTGGCCACTTTGATGCTACTCCCTGGCAAGGGGCCACCGTTCTCTCCTTAGTGAGAAATGAGCTAAAGTAATCATTAAGGATGGCAGCCTTTTGCCTATCTTCCTCTATCACCTTACCCACCTCTGCTAACCTTATCATTTACCCTCCTTTGTTCCTTTTTCCCCCTAAGATAGCGGAAGAACTATTTTTCTCTGCTCTTGACCCCCTCCACAATATGCGGCTCTGTGTCCGTTTTTACCTCCCTAACAGCACTCTTCGTCTCCCTATTTTTCATTATGTGTGCTCCCAATTCTTCCTCCCTCTGCTTTTCTTGATACTTGCAGACCTTTTTCTTTGCCCTCACCTCTTCCCAGACTCTTGACAATAACTATAATAGTCTCTTGAACCTGTTCTTTTTGCTTACTATTCTTATGCATAACTCAAATGCCTTGAGAATGGCTCCCCATTCTTCTTCCCTCCCAATGTTGTCCACTCCCACTAACTTTTCCCTGACCAGCTCCCTCAACATTTTGAAGTCCACCCTTCTGAAATCCAGGACTTCAGCTCTCAAGTGGGGTTTTCCAGACCCAAAGGCAAGTTCAAACCAAATGGAGTTATGGTTGCAGTTTTCCAGTGGCTCCCTTATTCTCACAGCTCCAATCTCATCCTAGTTAGTGAGCACCACATCCACAACTGCAGTCTGCCTGGTGGGTTCCTTAACTAGACATACCAGCAGATGGTCCTTGAAGGCATTCAGCAAGGCCTGACTTCTGGTGCTCCTGACCACTGGAATATCCCAATCGATGTCTGGCAAGTTCAGATCACCCACCACTACTTCTCACTTTGCCACCCCTCTTTCAAGTTCTTCCCTGAGCTCTCTGTCTCTCTTTTGCCCTTGCCCTGGACGTTCATAAATCACCCCCAAGTGCAGTTTCTTGCCTGAGGCTGCCGTGAGTTGCACCCACAGTGACTCACTCTCTCCATTACTACCCATGATGCATCCGTCTTCTACCACCTAGATGCCCTCCTGGACAAAAAGGGCAACTCCTCCCCCTCTATCTGCTCCTCTATCCCTCCTAAACAATGAGTACCCAGGGAATGTCAGGTCCCAGTCATTATTTTCCAAAGCCCACATTTCTGCGATTGCCACTTGTTCCACCTCAGTGTACACCATCAGTGCCTGGAGCTTGCTGATTTTGTTACCAAGGCTCTTGGCATTAAGTCATACCCCTTCCATCTGACCCCCGATTCTCCAGTACTACTACCCTTGTAGTTTCCTTGTCCTCTCATTCTTTTTTTTTTTATGTTTGTACACTTTGCAGCCCCCCTCTCTAATGTCTCCACACCTAGTCCAGTTGGAGTCACAAGTCCCTTTGCACCTGTTGTGTTGCTACCAGCCCCCAGTTGTGGGAGAGTACTAGCTAGGATTCCCTTTCTCTCACTGGCCATCATGGTTCCCTCACTTCCAGGCTCCTCTGCAGTCAGTTTAAATGTCTGATATAGAAGTCAAACTTCTGCCTCAGTGTGCAGACCCCCTCTATTATCAGGTGAAGTGAGTCACCCTTAAAGAGTTTCCTTTTCCAGAAGTCCCACCAATACCCACAAAGTGGTACCCTTTCTCCTGACACCATCCTTTAAGCCACCTGCTAAACTCAATTACATCACTCCTTACCCTATCCTGTTTTCCTTCCCTGTCCCACACAAGGAAGACTTCGGAAAAGGTCAGGGAGGCTGAGTGTATTACCAATATGTCCCCCAGTCTATGGATGTTCTGCTTCACTGTCTCTATTGACTGATTCAATGGATCACTGGTACCCAGGTGTATCAGAACCTTCCCCCTCGCTCCCTCTCCGCCATCCTCCCTATCCTGTTTAAATCCCTGATGGCCGATGTACCAGGAAGGCACTGAACCATCCCCCTCCAATCCAACCCTCCCACCACCATCCTCTTCTCTACCCCTCTAATCATCAAGTCCTGACCATCAAGACTCTCCTGGCAGACTTGCTCCTCCTGGGTGCCATCATACTGTCCTGTCCTTTCCCACTGACTGACATGGAGTCCCACCCAGCAGAGTCAGATGCCTGAGCCTCCTCTAGGGAAGCGAAGCAGTTCACCGTCTAGATGGTGCTGGGCTGACCAACCTCCTTATAGCCACCCCTGCCCCCCCACACTCCCCACCACTCTCCATCACTATGGACCAGTGGGGATGTAGGCTCTGGTTAAGCAGGTGATGTAGCTGAGATATTTCTACCCTTGCTGCCACCAGCTGAGCTTGGAGTTCTAAGCATATCCTTAGAGAAGTGAGTACCCTACAACTTCCACAACTGCCTGTCTCCCTTCTGAACCCTATCCCTATACAAGATATTGAATGTGGCTAAACCTAGCCAATTTGCATTTCCAATGACAGGCTCACAGGTAACAAAATTCTAAGTCAACTCATAGTGCTCACTTGGATAGGATGCAGCTGTCAGATACAGCTATAGCACAGGAAACAGGAAGAAAAACTACCTTGTAGTGCTCACCCAGATAGGATATAGCTGTAAGACCCAACTATGACACAAAGAGAGACATAAGAAGGAGACAAACGAAGTGTGGGGGAGAGGAAGTTCCAGATGGAAGGGTGAAGACAAGAGGAGAAAGAGAACTGCCCAGCCGCAGATTTAAAATATGGGATAAAGAAGGTGCAGGAGTCCCTAGAGTGAAGTGCACCGGAGAGGGAAAGGCTGGAATAAAGGAGAGAGCAGAGAAAAGGAGGGAGAGATGAAAACCAGTATTCAGAAAAAATAAATGAAGCACAGTACATAAGGCGACGGGAGGCAAGAGGAGGTGTTGAGAGGCTTGTATATAGGGAGAGGCAAGAGGAGGTATTGAGAGCCTTGTATATAGCGGAAAATAATGAGTAAGAAAGGGAGCATCAGAAATAAAGCAGAAAAAGGCATTACGAAGAGTATGCAATCTGGCAAGAGAAGTAGAAAGGGTGGCCACTGTACACCACATCCTCAGTCACACAGGAAGTACCATCTTAATAAATATTTCCCAGGACTACAGGTGGTAGACAGTCCTTGTTGCAGTAAAGAGCACCAAGTTTGGGGCAGAGCTTCCTGATGATGGCATCAATGTGAGTGGAGAAGTCTCATCTACCATCCAGCCACACATCGAAATAGTTGAAATTGGGAACAGTATCACTGAAAGAACCATCCATGGAGGAAACAACTATTGGGAAAGCGAACGTAGCAGGCTTAATTCTAGTGCCAAAGGTTATGGACATAGTCTTCTTCGTACTGATCCGAAGTTTGTGTGCTTGGGACCAGCACAGGATATTATCAAAGTCATGCTGAAGGGATGTTTCCAGGGCAGAGCCTAAGGCACTTGAGGCAAAATGTACCGTGTCATCTGCATACATCTGAATATGTAAACTGATGCAGACAGAGGCAAGGTCATTAAGAAAGACTGAAAAGAGAATAGGACTAAGTATGGAGCCTTGAGGAACCCCAGAATGTACCGAGGAGGAGGAGGGAGACAAGGCATCACAAATCTGTAATGACTGAAGGTGACCAGAGAGGTCAAATCTGAACCAGTTGACAGCTGAAACAGAAAAACCAGCAGCACACGGCTTATCCAGAAGAAGGGTGTTTACTACCAAATCAAAAGCCCCAGGAAGGTCAGTGAAAATGGTAGTGGTAATGTGTCCCTGGTCCATACTGTTGAGGATGGAGTCAGTAACATACAGGAGAGAGGAACAAGTGGAGCGACTTTTTACGGAAGTCCGATAGAATGGAGTGAAGAAATTAGATGACCAAAGGAAATCCAAAAATTAGGAGTAAGCAATTTTTTCTTGCGGCTTGGGAAGATTAGGGAGATGGGCTGAAAGTTGCCAGAAGAAGGAGAATCCCCGTCATTGCAGAGAGGAAGAACCTTGGCAAACTTCTGTGACTGAGGTACAGAACTGAGATAGAAAGAGAGGGTGGGTGAGAGAGATGACAACAGCAGGGGCAGAACCGTGAAGAAGATTAGCAGGGCTGCCAGGTCTACAGGGATTCCTGCATTTTACAGGGATTTGGAGACATCTACAGAGAAATTCTTCCCACAGGCATGCACTGGTCATATAGGAAAACAGAGTAATTTGGCTTCCATAGGAAATTATGCAATCTACAGGAAAACACAGAAAAGTTGGCCTAGAGTTATAGTGAAAATGCCAAATAAACTCGGGAGTACTGGATTAGAGTCCATCCCATCTGGGCTATGAGATTTGGAAAAGTTAAAGGAGGACAAAGCATGTAAAGTATCCTGAGGAGAGATGGGAGAGAAGTCAAAGCAGAGATCAGATGATGACTGAGAAGTATGCGGATGTAAAAGTGGTGGAGCCAAAGGATCAGAAGGAGTAGGGAAAGCAGATTCTGAAAAATGTTTTAAAATGAGCAGCAACCTGGGAGGGGGCTGAGATAGCGGTTTCACAACTAAAATGGGTGAGAAGGATTGGGAAGGAAGATCAAAGATCGAATTAATCACATTCCAGAATTTGACAGGACACTTAAGATTATTTTGGAGATTAGTGACAAACCTTTAGCTGCCCTAATGGCCTTAGTACAAGTATTTGAGTATCCAGTAATTTAAAAGGTCAGACTGGGAAGGTGACAATTTAAAGCAAAACCAGGCAGCATCCTGTGTCTTGCAAAGATCAGTGAGGTCAGAGGTAATCCAAGGAAGGTAAGACCTTCTTATACAGAATTTTTTTTTTTTTTTTTTTTGGGGCATCCTTTTCCCACACGTACATGAATTTGCATGGAAATAGAGAGCCTAATCAATGTCAGTAGCAGCAAGGACAGACCACCAGTCAACAGCAGAAATCAGAAAAGGAGAGAGGCAAGACAGATTTAGTGAATAAAGTGGCCTAGACCAGATAAATTTAAATGGGGCCGAAGAGATACAAATTTTCCTGACTCAGTAGATCATGTTTTGATCACTAAAGGCGTCAGGAAAGGTACCAGCAGCAACTATTTAGTGAGGGTGGGAGGAGAGGATCCAGTCCAGAGGAGAGTAATTGGCAGAGAGGGGATTAAGTTGTGTTGCTACAGTTAGAAGTTGAGAGAGATTAAGAGATTCAATCTTCTGTATAGCTGGTTTAGTAACAGAGGTGTGTCAATTAATGTTGAAATTGCTTAGGGGCTCGTGCCGGGGATATATTCCTATCAGCACCTAGACCATTCACCTGGCATCCCCCTAGCCTGCCCAGACCGGGAGGCCCTCAGTTTACCCCCTGCGGCAGGGCTCCCCAAAATGAGAGACTGAGATCCACCTGAGGCTTACACCTGGAGCATCATTTAAGTGGAGGTCCAGGGGCATCACTGTGCAGCCGACCCCAAGGATTTTCACTTTAGATTCCCCCTGGAGGTGTGGATGTGGACATATGTGCTTCTGCGCACGTCCTGAAGACGTCTGCCAACGCCTCCTCCGTGCTACATGTGGTCCCTGGCTGATATACACCTGGCCTCCGCTGGATGTCACTTTATACCGGGACACCACAGCCCACCCCCCCACCTACCCCAAAGGAGGAGAGCAGACCATGGGATGCTCATCCTACCTCCTCCTGGCCGACCCTCTGCTGCCCAAAATCAGACCCAAAGGGCTAAATACCATGCAGACCTAGAACAGCGATACAAAGTGATACTGCTTATGAGTTACCAGGAGCAAGGGTGCACAACTGTTGGGCACCCTGGCCTACCAACGGCTCACTCCCCAGTTGACACCCTTATGCTCTGGCCCTTTGGCTCTGGACTGCTACAGGAAAACCAGAAATACTATGATCATGCCCTGTCCACATCCCAAACTGGCTCTTGATTGGAGCAAAAGGGCAAGGGGCAGAGTCAAATTAGCAATACAGAGCACCTAATGGCGATGGAAGTCTAGCTTGCAAATAGCAGGACCCAGGAAACAAAAGCAAGAACAGTCCAGCAAGCAGAATAGCTGATCGGAGAATCAGAATGAAGCAGTAATTCAAAAGCCACCGACAGTCCCAGTGAGCTCTGCCCCCAAAGTTGTTCTACTTCTCGAAAGGAGAAGAGGGAACAGAACACACATGAAGGCACCTGTTGGAGATGGAAGTCCAGCTGCAAATAGCAAGACCCAGGAAACAAACAGCCAAAACAGTCCAGAGTAGCCCGACTGACTCCCAACAGTCCTGGCAGCTTTACTTGCACACCACAAGCAGAATGGCTGATCGGAGGCTCAGAATGAAGCAGCAGTTCAAAAGACACTGGCAGTCCCGGTTAGCTCCCACCCCAAAGTTCTTCTACCTTCTGACTGGAGGAGGGGTAGAATATAAATGCAGATACCTGGTGGAAATGTGAGCAAAAAGGGCAAGGGGCAGGGTCACATCAGGAATACAGAGCTCCTGATGGAGATGGGAATCCAGCCTGCAAATGGCAGAACCTAGGAAAAAACAGTCACAACAGCCCAACTGGCTCTCAACAGTCCCAGCAGCTTCACCTGGCATGCCACAAGCAGAACAGCAGATCGGAGGCTCAGAAAGCCTGGATGGTCTCGTCCTATTAAAGACCAGCTACAGGATGGCTCCTTATCGAGCGCTGACCTCATGCATTGGTGTCTTGAGTTCGGCACTGTAATACTGACTTGTGTGGTACCTTGGAAGAACCGGCTATTTGACAGTCAAGCCCGCAATCTTAACTGGCATAACGTAACTGGAAGGGACTAGCTCTGAATACTGATCAGCATAATTCCCTCGCTAACTGTCATTGTTTTTCATTTCTCTTTCAGTCTGGATTTTATAGGCACTCAGCAGGGCCCCTCTAAGTTGCAGTCTCTCACCTTATTTATCAGATTATCACTGGACAGCACACAGCGACTGTATTGAGAGGGGAACATTTGGTGCATCTGGAGCTACTTTCTTTAAATTCATCATGCCTTACATCATTTACTAAAGGGAACTTTTGTTCTTTATAGTTACAGTTCAGAATATATTCGTTGATGTCAGAACTGTACCTAGTGGCTCTGTGTTGTAGTCCTAATCAGATAATTTGTATTCTTTTTGGGGTGCTGTATACATATATATTGTTTCCCTCTAGTGTCGAAACAGGACATAGTCACTAGCAGGAGGGGGGAAGATGGCTTCGGTCCTTCTGCCCTTTCATCCTTCCCGTACCCTTATAAAGTTGTTCTGTATGTGGGTAACACACTAATGTTTTTGTTAACTATTAGCACCTCCATTAGGATTTAATTATTTGTAAGGGTCCCTCAGCTTTTCCTCTTTATTCCAATCTTATTAGATGGAGCAGAGGTACCCTCGCACCCCTAAATGACAATGCAGTTTGTTTTCCACTTTCTTATTTTTTAGTCATCACTTCCCCCTTTTTTATGGATTCTTTTTAAGGGGGTGTTAGTCACCCCATGGAAGCCCAGGTAGGCATGTTCCCCAGCTTATCCTCCACGCTCAAAAATTTGGTTGGGATGTAATCCCACCCTCCTTGGGTATACAGGGAGAAGTTCCATATTCTCCCCTACCATGGAAGTCCTCCGATCTGCACTCAATTTAACAAGTGACACAGGGCCCCCTAGGTCTCCATTCGTTATTGTATTTTGAAGTACAGGATGGATATGTGCTGTTGTCACAGTGAGGGGTATTTGTAACTTCAGGGTTTGTTTTGTTCCTGATGTTATCTTACTATTATATGCCCTGTTATTTGCTGGGTCTACATTCCCCATACATAGTCAGTTTTTATATTATTGTTTTTATATTATTGTCTTTTAATGTACATATATTATACACTATGAAGGGAGCAAATGTGTCCCTTAATTGCTTTTCTCTTTGTTTTATTAGCCCGGTTGGCTTTTTCTCTGTATCCAAGAGGTACTGTTTTTTCCCTCTTGTGTGTTAATGATTTTTGATATGTTTTGAAAAACACTCAGAGTGGTACCAGGGTGTGACATTTGGGAATGTTTTAGTTCTAAGAGTTGGTTTAAATATAATGAATATAGTGGATAAGGTAGACAATGGGGGCTGTGAGCACTCTGTTGCATCGTATTCTAAGGGTGGGCGGTGGAAGTCTATCATACTCTTGTTTACATGGGTCTTATCAGAGTCCTACTTTATCCTCTTATGATGTTTTGCTGATATTTATTCATTCACCATGGTTGTTTCATCAGTAAAGGCATTATCGTCTAATATTAATGGTAAAAACAATCTAATCAAAAGGTCCAGGCTGCTCCAGTATTTAAGGAAACAGGAGATGAATGTTACCTACTTGCAGGGGACCCATCCGTCTCCAGTGGAGCACCAGAAGTTAAGTTCCAGTGGGAGGTATACGATCTACGCATCCTCATTCAAGGGTGGCAAGTGGCAGGGGGTTGCTACCATGATACTGGCTTCTGCCACGTTCCTACCTCAGCAGGAATATGTGGACCCTAATGGTGCTTTGTGATCCTTACGGGACTGTTATATGGGGCAGAGGTGACACTTGCAAGGTTTATCCCTTCCCCCCCAGGGTTCCCCAACAAAATTTCTACTCTTTTAACAAATTACTTGACATGCATCAGGGGTTATTAGTCCTCAGTGGAGATTTTAATGTGACCCTAGCTCCTTCCCTGGACACCTCAAATCCATACAAGCACAAAATTACAGCCTCTCAAAAACATTTACATTCTCAGATCTCCAATCTGGGGTTATTGGATGTTTAGAGATATTTTTCCCCACTTCAAGAGCATATACTTGTTATTTGCTCTGCTTTCATTCATATTTCTGCACTGATTACTTTTTTTGTAGCAGCAGAGCATTTGAATGCCCTCGGTGACATTACAATAAAGACCTATTTTTCTTTCTGATCACTCCCCTTAGTGCTAAAATTAGATCTAGGTAAAACACGTTAATCTTCCTTCTGGCGCCCTAATCTTTCCTTGCTGAAAGATGAGGAATTCCAAATGATAATAGCTGACAGAATCCCACAAATTATTAGCGACAACATTTCCGCTGTTATTTCTCCTACTCTTATCTGGGACATGCTTAACGCGGTTATTCGCGGAGAAATGATCTCTTATGCATCCTGAAAATGGAAGCAGAGAGAAGCAAAATATAACAAATTGATGACCGAATTAAAATAGTTACAATTAGACTATGCAGCCGGAGAGAAACAGAAGGATAGACACATCTGTCAGATAAAGGCGGAACTCCAGAATATTCTGGACTCTAAGGTCCAGATGGCACTTATCATTATGGGGGGCCCCCTAGGAGAATGAGGACACTGGCAAGGAGACTCCGAGGCTCTAAGCAGGCTTCCTGCTTAACTCAACTTGAATGCCCAACCACTTGCCAGTAGCCACTTCTGGCATACTGGACCTTTTCCGAAAGTATTATGGTTAATTATATTTGGATCCAATACCCCCTACTGATGATTTGATTTCTCAATTTTTAGCTCCCTTGCCACTGCCAAAGATCACCCAACTGCAACAAGACAGGCTGTTGGCCCCTATTAGCATGGAGAAGATCCAATTTGCATTGTCCTGAGCTAAAACATTGAAGTGTCCCGGACCAGACGGTTTTCCGTCAGAGTGGTATAAGGCTTTTTCTGATCATCTCTTTCCCATGCTGTTGTCCTCACTTTGGGTGGTGCGGGAAGATTCTTCCCCCACCCCCATTGGCATATGCTATCCTTTCAGCAATATTAAAACCACACCGTGATCCTAAACTTCTGGCAACTTACTGACCGATATCAATCTTAAATTATGATTATACAGTAAATTATTTATGTCTGTCTGGGCACATGGCCTAGAAGACATGCTCCCAACCATTATACATGCAGATCAAACAGAGTTTGTGCGTTACCGACAAACTCTGGATAACACACGACATACCATTCACAATGTATTTTATTGCCCAGAGGTCTATCCCCATCATCTTGATCAGCCTCGACACCGATAAGGCATTTGACAGAGTTTCATGGAAGTTTCTGGGGCAGGTGTTATCTGGTTTTGGATTCAAGGAAGGGTTTCTATACTGGCTCCGTAACATTTACACCTCGCCATCAGCATACCTCTGAGAAAATGGTCATATTTCCCTCCCGATTCCCTTAGCCCATGGAACATACCAGGGCTGTCCCCTGTCACCTTTATTATTTGCATTGTACATACAGCCTCTGGCTTTAGCTATAAGGGAAGCAAGAGATGTGGAAGGGATCCCCTTGGCGGGGTGAGATTTTTAAACTACCCTTATTCACGGACAATGTCCTTTTGGCGCTTCTTGATCCTGAGCAGTCAGTCCTTGCAGAATGGGAAATACTTTGCTCTTTTGCTGCAGTTTTGGGATATGTAATAAATACCACTTAAACTGAAGTTTTATACCCCCTCCCAGACATTGAAATCCTAGTACCTGCTGCGCTGGAGAAACACAAAAATTAAATATTTAGATGTTTACTTGCACGAGAATTTGCAACATTAAGGGCTGGTTAACTATGAACCTTTAACACAATCCATAGAACAGGACATACATAAATGGTCAAACTACACTTCTCAATGTACTTTCGGATAGAGGCCGTCTGAATGAACATCCTCCCCAGACTACTGTACTTGTTTCAGGTGATTCCTATTACTCCAGACACTTATTATTTTCATCCTGGAATAAAATGATGTCATGATTTATATGGGTGGGGCATCGTTCATGTCTTCACTGGAAGCTCCTCCAGGTGTCCCTTACACGGAGAGGTTTAAATCTTCCTAATCTATTTAATTATTTTACGGTGGTAACTATGAGCATAGTCATGCTTTTTTTTATATTCTTTATTTATAATATAAATACAGCAGGAATACAAATGTACAGCAGAATCATAGAGAGTATAAGCATTCACATTAGGGGAGATATAGATTCCTTATGAAACATTTTACTCAATCTCAAGTAGTTATGTTTAAAATTTCTTCTTCAGGGAATAAATGAGTCGTCCAGCGGAGAGATAGAAAACACCCAGGGCCTCCAATATAACTCGAATTGATGTAACTGATCCTTCCTACGTGCAATCAATCTTTCTAAATAATAAATCTCTATCATTATAGAATGCCAGTTCTGCAAGGTAGGAAGTATTGGCGTCCACCACAATCGAGTTATCGCCTTTTTTGCCGCAGCTAAATACAAGTACAACATACTCTTTTTCTGTGGGATTCGACCATCTTCCCCAATATATAAATGAATCATTTGATTCGTTATAACAAAAGCTGGATCTATTAAAGATTGAAGGCTCTTGGAGATATCCTTCCAATACTGATCAACCCCTGGGCACATACAGAAAATATGAGAAATGTTAGCCTTGGTTTGTCCACACTCTCTGCAACACCTTCCATAGCTTTCTGGAAGGAATCTGGTCAGTTTATCTGGGGATATGAAAAAAATGTATGCAGCATTTCCAAATGTATTCAAGCCAGTATGGGGCGTGTAAGACCTTCATTGAAAGTTTTATTGGTTCTAACCACTTCCCATATGGAATCAGAGTATTTAACTCCCTGTTCCATCTAGCCAAAACACTCTCAGTAGTCTCTCTCCAATGTTCCCCAAGAGATCTATAAAGTTGACCAATTAAGTGTGTCTGAACTTGTCCTTCAATAGCCCCAATAATCAAAGTCATAAGGGCCGGCTTCGGGGTAGGGAGAGTTCCTCGAGTAGAGCTCTGGCTCATCAAATGGGAACGGGCCTACAAATATCTAAAGTGATGTGTAGAAGAAAGGCCAAACCTAGATTGCAATATTGCGAAGGGTATTACCCCATGCTCATCCAAAAATTGATAAATCATAGATAGACCCATCCAATGCCATTCCTCATATGCATAATCTAAACGAGGGGCAATAAATGGTTTTTCCTTAGCTATTAATTTAAAATAATAAAAGACATCTGCCAATTCCTGACATGACCTCGCCTCATACCATATTTTTAAAGTATTCCGAGTTCCCCAAGAAAAATTCCTAAGACGTGATCTGGGGATCAAGGGGGAAAACAACACCGAAAGGACATCATACAAGTCTTCAGCGTAAATTCTATATGCTTCCATAATGGCATTTCATGTGAATTCAGCCATATCATAACAGTCTTGCACGCGACAGCCCTATGGTATTCTTTTAAGTTAGGGAGATTCAACCCGCCCTGGGCGATGGGTAATTGTAACAATGACCACCTGACCCTTGGGTGCCTCCCCGCCCACAGGAACCTAGATAGTATTCTATCCCAAGATTGGAAGTAGAATTTTGTAGGAGTTAAAGGTAAAGTTTGAAAAAAATATAAAATCTTGGGGAAAATAGTCATTCTAATGGCCTGTGCACGTTGGTAAAATGATAAAAAGAGGTATGTCCACTTCCCAAGTAGCTGTTCGATACCTATCGTCAAAGGTTCTAAATTAAAGAGTTCCAGAAGCCCCAGGTCTCCAGGAATAGTAACCCCAGATAATTAATTTTATTATTTCGCCACCTAGCTGGTAGTTGCGTTTTCAGTCCCTGTGATGGAACAAAATTTAGTGCCAATATCCCGGTTTTTTTGAATATTAATTTGATATCCGGCGATCTCTGAGAATCTCTCTATTACCTTTATGGTAGCCGGCACTGAGATTTCTGGGTCCAACAGGGTTAACAAAATATCATCTGTATACAAAGAGATAGCAAAGTCTCTCCCTCCCATAGGTACCCCATGAATATCGGTGTTCTGTCTTATTGCCTCCGCAAATGGCTCTATATATAGGGCAAATAAAAAGGGGTGATAACGGACAGCCCTGCCTCGTCCCCTGCCACAGAGGGATCCTGGTCGAGAACTGCCCATTCAGCTTGATATAGGCCTTTGGTGCAGCATACACCCTCTGCAATAAGGAAACAAATTCCTCTGGAAACCCAAACCTAGAGAGGGTCTTCCAGAGAAAGCACCAACTAACCCGTCAAATGCCTTGTCAGCATCTAGGCTGATAAAGACGGCCGGGATTCGTCTCTGATTAACATAATCAAGTAAATGTACAGTCCTACGTGTATTATCAGCTGTCTGTCTAGACTGAACAAACCCTGATTGATCAGGGTCAACTAGATCAGGGATCATATTTCCGAACCTATGGGCCCATATAGCCATAAACAGCTTATAATCCATATTTAATATAGATATTGGCCTATATGTTGTAACCATGTCTCGGGGCTTACCAGGTTTCAGTATATGTGCAATATTTGTATAATCCCATGAGGAAGGGGGAATTCCACCTTCCTGTATCTCTTGAAATGTCTTTATCATCACCGGAGCTAGCCGCTTGTAAAAGGTTTTGTGCCACTCCGCTGGCAATCCATATGGGCCCAGAGTTTTTTGGGTTTTGCTATCTGTTACCACTCTTTTAAGTTCTTCTGCTCTAATTGAAGACTTCAGACTCTCCACCTTCTCCTCAGTCAGACACGGAAGCACCATGGACCGTAAAAAGTCTTCTATTTAAAGGGATCTGGGACCTCTGGAGCCACATATAGCGGAGTGTAATATTTCTTAAAAAACAATTCATAATTTGTTCTGTATGAGTGACTCAGGTATTGGAAACTGAGTCGACCAAGTGTGATATATATGTGACTGTCTTCTGTGCCCTCAGTCACCTAGCTGGATTTCTAGCATCCTTAGGGCCTCCCTCATACTTGTATGATTTTAAATAAAACAATGCCTGTATTGTTTTCTCATCAAGCAGCTTTTGCAAACCTGCTTTCTTTTGGTTAATCTGTGACCGAATGTCTTCAGTTACTGGGGTTCAGGCCTGCAATTCACCTAATTCACCATGGAATTTGGCATATTGCTGTTCCCACTTTTTTTTCTTTGCTGCCGCATAGACAATTACCTCTCCTCTGATCACCGCCTTGACTGTATCCCACAAAATAGCTGCCAAAACCTCTGACCCTGAATTATCTTCCATCACCTGGGTGATTTTGGCAGTAAAAGCCTCTCTAAAGATCCTCTCTTTTAAAAAAGAAGTGTTCAGGTGCCACCCAGTGATTTTCTTAGGTATTTTAAAATCTAATTTTAGGAATAAAGGGGAATGATCCGAAAGGAATCCGGGCCCAATAGTTAAATCATGCAAATAAACTGCATATTCCTTCAAGATAAAGAAGTAATCCAATCTGGATTGAGAATTATATCGGGGAGAATGAAATGTGTATCCCCACGAATAGGGATAAAATTGTCTCCAGACATCTATCAGGCCCAGGACCTCCAAATTGGAGCGACAACATTTTTGTGCCATCGAAGTTCCGTGTTTTCGAGGGAAGGAAGAATCCAAGTGTGGATTCAATGTAAGATTCAGATCGCCTCCCATAATCAAACAGCTCTGTATATTGTCAATCAGCTTGTTAAAAAATCCTTTCACTGCAGCCACAGACATCACTGGGCGGAAATACACATTAACCAAAGTAACCAATTTCCCAAATAGGGTCCCAGTTAACATGACATATCATCCCTGAGAATCAATATGCTGTGAGGACAGGCGAAAAGGAGAGGTCCGGGGAATCATAATCGCCACCCCACAGCATTTCCCTTTTGGGAAAGACGAGGCATAAATCTGAAATTGACCCTCCCCCCCAGGCTAATTTTAAATGCTCCTTGTCATTCAAATGAGTTTTTTGTAAATATATAAAATCATTCTGGTGTTTCCTTAGGTGTTGAAAAAGTCTAGCTCTTTTAACTGGATTATTCGATCCATCTATATTAAGGGACAATGCCCTAATTATTTGGGGCGCCATTATGAGTAATTAATGAGTAGCAGCCTCCCCAATGCACCCCATCCAACCAGCACATCCCAGTCATGTAGAAAAATCACCTTATTTAGTAATTTCCTAATATTTTGCATTCTTTCCCAAATCTTTATACTATATCCCACCAGCTCTCTATAGTACCCCTTCCCCCCAGATAAACACACCTCCACTTTTCTCCCTTTACATTGTCTACTGCACCTTCCTGCTGATACTGAATTTCAAATTGGTAAATCAAATTAACCATTTTATAACTATATAACTTGCACAACCAAAATTGTAATAATTGTAAAGCAAACTGTATTAACTGTGTGACGAGGGTAAACCTACCCTTTATACACGAACTGTTTACATCAACTATGACTTCCAAGGCTGAGGAGTATACAAGAATGCTCCCTGTTTGTACCTCCTGAGAATTTGGGGGACCAACAGGAAATCCGAGTGCAACAAGCTCTTGGGCCTCCAGAGGGTATTTATTCCCTCTAATGTTAGAAATAAAAAATGAAAAGAAATACAAAATAATTAGTCCTTCTTTTGTTAACATAAACCTGTTAGCCAAGAGGAAGCGCAGACTCCACCTTGCTATCTTAAAAATGCTAAATATCTATCAATAATACAACTCCTCCACAGATTAAACCTTAAACTGTCAGCCTTGCATCTTTCTCACCCCGGTCTTAAATAAATGCATATAAAGTAAAGAGACAGGCCTAAATTCCCCTTCACCCAAGTCCGTTAGGCTCTAAGCATTTAAACATTCAAAATGACTGCAAGTCTTTGTCAGAAACTTAGATGTTGAAGGGAAGAGCTCCTATTTGGCCTTGTCCGATCCAAAGCCCTCAAGGATTTAACATATTAACTTATCTCTTCAGTATACAGTCAGGTCCTGCCACACGCAGGCCGGTGGAAAGCCGCGAGTTGGTTCTTCAAACTTTTTGGTCTCTGGTCTCCTCCTTTCTGGCCTCTTCTGTTCTCCGTCACTGTTTACCATCTCGGTAGCTTCAGGGATGAGGGGGGACTCATCTCGACTCTCTTCTTAATCTGGATCCCCAACTTAGATAACTCCTCCCTGGCCTCCTCTGCTGAATGAAATTCCTTTTTCCCAGAAGGCAGCTGCACCATTAAACGAGCCAGGTATGGCGTAGTGAACTTAATATTAGCCTCTTTTAATGCTGGGAGTATGTCCACATAAGGCCCTTCTGTTCCTCATAGTTTGAGGGGCATAGTCATTGTCCACATAAATGCGTGTTTGGCCATAAAAGATTTTCCCCTTTTGCCAAGCCGTGGTCAGAACTCGTTCTTTTATCGCATAGCTGAGGAAGCACATTATTATGGACCTTGGTCTGGCCCTTGGATCAGTGGGGCGCAGACTTGGCACCCTGTGCACTCGTTCCAACTCTAGGGGAATATCAGAAGATAACTCCAGTGCTGTTCCTAATACTGTTATAATAAAGTCAGCTAGGTCTTGGCCCTCTGAACCCTCCGGGACTCAGTAAACTCGCAAATTCTTGCGACGAACTCTATTTTCGGCATCTTCTTGTCTTGAGTGTAGGGAGGCATATTGATCCTGCAATTCTTGGATGGATTCCTCTATATTATCAACTCTGTTTTCCACCACAGTGATCTGCCTCTCTGTTGCATCCGTTTGTTGTTCTACAATGGCCACATCCTTGCACAGCTCAGCGTACATATCTTTTATTTCTGCCCTGAAGGAGATTAACTTGCTGTAAATTGTGTTCAGTTTCACCCATTTGTTTTTAACTTTACTGTGGGTAGAAACCAACTGTTAAGATTGTTCGGTCGTCGCGACCGAAAGCTCCGAATCCGAGGGCTCTGGGGCCGACATCCCGACCGTCTCGACTAAAGTTCCAATCCTCTGTAGATATTATTTCCTCTGGATCTACTTGTCTCCGAGGTATGTCCTGCACTTTTTAAGTAGGTTTAAAACTGTTCCGTAACTAGGCTCTGTTGATGCAGGAGAAATAGCGGAGGGGAGCCGCGGAGCTCTAAGTTAGGCTGCCATCTTAGCCACAGGCTCATCCGGAAGTCCAGCATAGTCATGCTTTGACTTAATCCCACCTGTACAGCACCATGGAAACATATCGAATTTACCGTGAATGACCCTTTTGACACGGGGAAAATTAGGTTTGGAAGGGATGGCAGAGGAGCGAATACAAGTGAGTTTTGCTTAGGTGCAGCACATGCCCTACACACCTGGTTTCAAATCCATCCTCTCCCTATCTTGGCACCAGTTTTTTACTATATGCAACTACTGATGACTGAAGCTGACTTTTTGCATTTCATATAGATCATACCTTCCGGAGATGGCATAACCAACGCCCATCTTATATTTTTCAATTCCTTGACGTACAGGGGGCTTGTTCTTTTTCTCACCTTCAGTCTCTCTACCATTTAGTAAATAGGGAACATTTCAGATACCTTCAGATCTGCACCTTCCTTTTGCACAAAGGTCCTCAGAGAAGTTGTTTACCTGATCTCCTCCACCGGCTGTTGAGTATTATTATTATTATAGACTCCTTAAAGGGTAAACAGTGGTATCACTTGATTGGGCATTCATATAAAGACTTGCAAGAATATTTGAGCAATTCCACACGGTCGATATTGGACGCCTGGAATACAGAATTATCTTTGACCATTCCTTATAAGGTGTAGTTAAAATATACAGCCCCGTCAATAAAGGTCTTCTCTGCCCCATACTGGTGGGAATTTGCCTGGAAGTGTCTAAACAGATATTTTATCACTCCTTCTCGGTTGGTTAAATATTTTCCGGCACAGTATGGACACTGCTGGAGGCTATCCGGAGAAACGCCAGCTAATCACATACATATATTCTGGTCATGCCTGGTTATTGCTCCCTTTCGGCAGCAAGCCTTACACACTTATGGAGGCTGAAGCAACCCTAACTCCAGAAGTGGTCCTTTTATCTGTTCTACCCCAAGATATATGTCTGCCATCTGGTTCCCTGTTATACATGCTGGCAACCAAAAAGGCGATTATATGTTTGTGGCAACAGTCGTGCCCACCCACACAAGCCCACTGGCATAAATTTTATTAATTATATGTATGCCCTCAAATGACTCATAGCAAGATGTAGGTGTATGGAAACACAGTTTGAGATTAAATGGTAGTCGTGGGCATTTTATATTTCTGAAAAGAATGATTCACTCGTCCCTTGATAGAGCTGGAAATTATGGGGTGTTGGAATTGTATTGGAGTACATCAGAATTTTTGTGGGTTCCGGAAATGGAGCAGCCTGGACCTTAGCCCTTGTTCTTGGGACTACTGAGCTTTTTCAGTTAATATTATGAACTTTTATTTTTATATGATCAAAGTTTATAGTAGAACGCTATATTGCAAGATTGAACACGGTATATAATAATTGTCACTCAAGCGTCTCCCATGCTTTTGTTAATGGTGATATTTTATGTTTATGTCTATACCCATCTCTGAGGCATAAAATAAAGAATTAAAAAAAAAAAAACCTGGATGGGACAGGCACATGGAAATAATGCATAAGGGGCAGAATGGAGTGGGGAGGGAGGGAGAGAGAACTGATAAAGGCATATTCCCAATTATACAGCTATATGAAGACTGGATGGGGCTCTAGGGCTTTACCTGCTGTCATGTCTTGGTTTCTAACTACGAGGCTACACAGCCTCCATTTAGAATGTATGTCTAAGGAATCTGCAGGACAGATGCACTTCTCTGCCATTTCTTTCTTTATTTTTTTTTTTCACTTTTTTTTTTTTTTTATTTAAAATAATTTATACAAAGTAACACACACACATAATTAAAAGTACATCATACAATGGTTATGCACTGTGCCATACATATTATGCCTGGGTAATGGAAAAGGAGAACACACATACCACATATGAAAGATTAGATTAGTTAACTAATAAATCTAGATGGTTTGGTACTCTTCTGCTTTTACAAATGCTCAAGTCAAGGAATGAAATCGGGTTTCATAGTCATTATATAAATGACCCACCTCCTCCAGAGCATTTCAAACTTTGTTAGTCTTTTATTAAGGGAAGCTGTAAGCCTTTCCATTTGGTAGACAGATATCATAAGATCATGCCAATAGTCTATGGATATTATGTTAGCAGTAAGCCAGTTTTTGGTGATCACCTTCTGGGCTGTTAATAGCAAGATTTTCACCAGTTTTGCCGAACCTGGGTCCCTATATCCAGGGGGAAGATCCATAAAAAAAATAAAGCAGAGGATTCAGGGTCAGGCCCTGGTCAAATATATTATATAGTCCTTGCTGGAGCTCTTGGAGGAAGGGGGACAATCCTCCATTCCTTTTTGCTGCCTGATCCAAACCATACTTGCCCCAGTGTTACTCCATTTGACTGCAGTCATCCCTAGAACGGTGACCCACTGCACAGCAACACCACAACAGTGAAACCTGAATATAGACCATTAAGCGACGAAAGCTACTGTAATGGTCCAGGTTTCACCGATGTGACTTTCTCCCAGTGTTCTGCCCCTTCCCCGAAACAACTCCAACCTGGAGTTGATTATTAGAAATGCGGAGGGTGCGCCCCCCGCAAAAAATACCTCACTGACGGCACAATGCCGAGTGTCAGCATTGTACTGTCGATGTAATGGATGACGGCAACGTCGTTGTCAACTACAAGTGGTGCACCCCCTACAGAACAGGTACAATAAGTAAACAACACAAGTTCCTTCTTCAGGAAACAGGATGGGAAACATCTCTACATTCGAGGGAGCATACAAATCAGGTAGTCACTGAATTATTTTTTTTATATACTTCCTTTATTTAGATTTTAACATGCTTTAACACATATAAAATGCAAACCATGCATTATTTTTCAAGTGCATTGTGATCAATCCAAGTTTTCAAAATACAAGCTGTTGAAATTAAAGCTAGAGAGATATATGTTAGTTAAGATCCTTCAGCATACATAACATGTGTATCCCATAATTAGGATAACCTACATTGCACATAAAACATACACTGAGGACATAAACTGGGTACACAGTTGCAGATGATATATTGAGTTCTTTCCTTGGGACATCTAAGGTGCAAGACATATTTAGTTAAAGCGGATCTGTCCTCATCTGCCTGGGCCCTGGCGCACGGTCACCTATCCATGTGCCCAACATCAGATTTCTCTGTGATTCGTCCCCCTCTTCCTTTTTAACAGCCCAGTCTTCCCTTGCGTCTAGGGATTCTTCATACAAAAGTCACCTTGTCCATCTATTTTGATATAAGTGGGATTGTTTTCTGAGGCTGACTGTAAGTACATAGATACATAGACAGTGTCGGCAGATAAGGGCCTATGGCCCACCCAGTCTGCCCATTTGAGCTTGTAAGTTCAGTTTGTTTTCCTAGAAGTCTGTTGCCCCTTTACCCCTGACCTCCAGAATTCCATTATGTCTATCCCATGCATTCTTAAATCCCGTGATTGTTTCAGCCCCCACCACTTCCTCTGGCAGGGTGTTCCACTTGTCCACCACCCGTTCTGTGAAGAAATTCTTTCTCATCTTTCCTCTGAATCGTCCTCCCTCAACTTCATCCCATGCCCTCTAGTCCTGGAACATCTTTTTCACTTAAAATAGTGTTTTCCTGCACCTGTTCCTCCCTGTAAGATACTTGTATGTCTCTATCATATCCCCTCTCTCCCTCCTCTCCTCCAGGGAGTACATGTTCAGTTCCTTCAACCTGTCTTCATAGGACTTGTGATGCAATCCATGCACCATCTTTGTTGCCCTCCTCTGAACCTTCTCTACCCTGTCTATGTCCTTACGTAGGTATGGTCTCCAGAACTGTACACTGTACTCCAGGTGGGGCCTCACTAGTGTCTTGTATAGCGGAATTATGACCTCCCTTTTCCTGCTGGTAATGCCCCTGCCTATACATCCCAGCATCCTATTTGCTTTACCTGCTGCCTTGTCACACTGTTTCCCTACCTTGAGGTCATCAGAGATGACAACCCCAAGATCCCTTTCCTGCTTGGTGCATGCTATATCCTCACCTCCGAACTGATATATTGTGCCAGGGTTTTTGTGCCCCATATGCATTATCTTGCACTTCTTTGCATTGAATTTCAACTGCCAAACCCCTGACCATTCTTCAAGTTTCTACAGCTCGCTTTTCATTCTGTCTACACCCTCTGGTGTTCTCTACTCTATTACAGAGCTTTGTGTCATCAGCTGAACAGTGAAATTCTGCCTTCTAGGTCCTGCGCAATGTCACTGATGAAGATGTTGAATAGGACCGGTCCCAGCACTGATACCTGTGGTACCCCACTGGTCACTCTTCCCTCTGTGGAGTGACAGCCATTTACCACCACCCTCTGTGTCCTGCCACCCAGCCAGTTACCTACCCACCACACTACTGTCCTGCCCACACCCATATTCCCCAGTTTGTGTAATAGTCTTCTATGTGGCACAGTGTCAAAGGCCTTGCTGAAGTCCAGATAGGCCATGTCCACTGCCCTCCCTGATCCACCTCCCTAGTCACCCAGTCAAAAAATTCAATGAGGTTGGTCTGACATGACCTCCCCGGTGAAACCATGCTGCCTTGGGTCCTGTAGTCCATTGACAACTAGATGTTCCACCAATCTCTCCTTCAGTAGTGCTTCCATAATCTTCCCACTACCGAGGTGAGGCTGACTGGTCTGTAGTTCCCTGCTTCCTCTTTGTTCCCACTTTTGTATAAGGGGACTACATCTGCTGTCCTCCAGTCTTTGGGTACCTCCCCTGTTTCCAGTGATCGGCTAAACAGGATAGCCAGAGGTTCAGCCACCACCTCTCTTAGTTCTTTAAGGACCCTGGGGTGCACCCCATCTGGCCCCATTGCTTTATCAACTCTTATTACTTCCAGTTCCTTCAGGACCCTTTCCATTTAGTGAATATTCCCTATCACACCCTGCCATTCCTTAATTGTACGCAGTTCCTCTTGCCACCACCGTCTCGTGATAGCTTTTAATGTAGCTATGGTAAGGATCGGACACAGATATTTTATCTCTTTACCATTCACTTCCCTTGGGGTGACTCCCAGTAAAGTACAGTTACGTAAGAACTTACCGTAACAGTAGATCTTCGAGAACAGCTCTTGCAGCAGGTTACACCATTAGGACTGAAGCCGGCAGGCGTCAGGACCCCACGGAAAAATTCTAGCTAGCTATCTTCAGCGGGGACGGCCCCCGACGTCGGTCCCGCCTCCGACGTCAGGCGTAGTACATAAGGGGGCGGTCCCGCCAGACTCCCCAGTTCTCCCGCCAGAGACTTCCAGCCGCAGGCTGACATTGAAATGGGAGACCGAGGATCCATAGTCAGAAGACAAACAGGAAAAATCCCTGTTAACAAAGGCGTAAGCCATGCCTCCTCCAAGGGGGAAGGTGGGCGGAAAGGTACCTGCTGCAAGAGCTGTTCTCGAAGATCTACTGTTACGGTAAGTTCTTACGTAACTGTACTATCTTACTTCGAGACACAGCTCTTGCAGCAGGTTACACCATTAGGACTGATTCCCAAGCAGTAGCGCTTGCAAACACTCTGGGAGGAGGAAATTAGAAAGAACGTTCCAGGTCCTGAATCTAGGACAGGAGACCCTGTAGCACTGCCAGGCCAAAGCCTGCTCTTCGCCGTGAAGCGATGTCCAGGCTATAATGCCTGATAAAGGTATGAACAGAGCTCCAAGTGGCTGCAGCACAAATGGCAGAGGTGGAGACGTTCCGAAGTGCTGCAAAGGATGTGGCCACACCCCTAGTGGAATGGCCCCGGACTGCTCCTGGGAGGGGCTTTCGTTTGATATCATAACAGTAAGAGATGCACTGGACAAGCCAGCGAGGCAGGGACTGTTTGGATACTGGTTGGCCCATCATCCTTTCGGTAAAGGAGACGAAAAGTTGCTCCAAAGTGCGAAGCTGCTTAGTTCTGCTCAGGTAGTACCTTAAGCTGCGGTGAACATCCAGGGTGTGAAGCAGCACCTCTCCTCTGTTAGAGTAATTAGGGAAGTAGACCAGCAGGTCAATATCCTGATTGAGAGTGAGTGTGGAAACCACCTTAGGCAAGAATTTAGGATTCGTCCTCAGGGATACTCTGTCCCGGTGGAAAATTAAATAAGGCTCTTTGCACACGAGAGCCTGAAGCTCAGAAACTCTTCTCACTGACGTAACAGCAACTAAGAACAACGTTTTCCATGACAGAAAACGCAGCTCTCAATCTGCGGCAGGTTCAAAGGGGGGGGAAGCGTGAGTTGCTCCAGGACAAAGAGCAAGTCCCAAGGAGGCACTGGGTCCTTAATGGGCGGCCTAAGTTGTAACACCCCTCTTAAGAATTCTCGACAGGCATCTAATTGTTCCACTGTGCGCTGTGCCACCGGGAGGTGATAAGCTGAGATGGCACAGAGGTGCACTTCAATAGAGGAGTAGGCGAGACCCGAATGGAAAAGGGAGAGCAGGTACTCTAACACCGCTTTCACCGGACAACCTAAAGGGGAAAGGCCGCATGCTTCGACCATGAACAAAAAGCAGCGCCATTTCATGGCATACGTCACATCGTTGCGGCTTTCTGGCTGCAGAAAGGACTTCGCAACCTCTTGCGAGACCCCGTGACACAAGATGGCTATGTCTGTAGGAGCCATGCATGCAGGTTCAGTGAGCGTAAGTCCGGGTGGACCAGTGAACCCTTCTCCTGAGACAAGAGGTGGGAGCTAAATGGCAACAGGAGTGGAGGTTCCCGGGACAGCTGAATTAGCAAAGGGAACCAGATCTGCCTGGGCCAGAAAGGGGCCACCAGGATCATTGTTGCATGCTCCCTACGCAGTTTGAGAAGAACTCTCTGGATCAACGGGAAGGGAGGGAAAGTGTAGAGGAATCTGTCCGCCCAGGAGAGGGACAACGCGTTTCACCAGAAAACACCAGGCCCTGGATCTAGCGAGCAAAAATTGGGCAGTTTTGCGTTGGATGGGGAGGCGAACAAGTCCAATTCTGGAGTTCCCCATCGAAGAAACAGATCCTCTGCTACCTCCTGGAGAAGTTCCCACTCGTGGACTCTGGCCTGGGAGCGACTCAGGCCATCTGCAATTGTGTTGTCCACCCCCGGAACATGTACTGTGATCAGGATCGTGCCGTGTCGGATTACCCAATCCCACACCCTCATGGCCTCCCTGCAAAGGGGGTAAGAGTGTGCGCCTCCTTGTTTGTTGAGGTAATACATCACCGCCGTGTTGTCTATCTGAAGCAGGAGAGTACTCGGTGGGATCTCTGACTGAAAAGCCTACAGGGCATAAAGGACCGCCCTCATCTCTAGGACGTTGATATGGAGGTGGGCCTCCAGAGGGGTCCACGTACCCTGGGACTTCACCCCATCCAGGTGTGCTCCCCACCCTAGACCTGAGGTGTCTGTGGTGAGGATTACCTCTGGGGATGGTGCTATGAATGGGACGCCCATAGAGAGTGTCCCTGGGTCTAGCCACCACTGCCAGTCTCGAATCGCGGTATTCGTGATTCTGACCGGATGCTGCATGTGGTCTTGCCTTTGGTCCCATTGCACCTTGAGCATCCACTGAGTTATCCGCATGTGGAGGTTTGCGAAAGGGACAGTAGGAATGGCCGCAGCCATGTGTCCGAGCAAGCGAAGGACCGACCTGGCTGGGGCGGTCTTGTTCGACGAAAGCTCCCTGATGAGGGATCTGATGCGCTCCACTCTGTCGTCTGGAAGAAATGCTCTTCCCTGAACGGTGTCCAGTACTGCGCCTATGAACTGCAGTTTCTGCGACGGTACCAGGAGGGACTTCTTGTGGTTGATTAGGATACCCAGAGATCAAAACAGGTCCTGGGTGCTCTGGATTGCCCGTAACAACGCCTCTCTGGAGGCGGCCATGAGAAACCAATCGTCCAGGTACAAGAACACATAATGGCCCTGTCTCCTTAGAGACGCTGCCACGACTGCCATGTATTTGGTAAAGACCCTGGGTGCTGATGACAGCCCGAATGAAAAGGCTCAGAACTGAAGATGATGGCCGAGAAACTCGAAGTGCAAGAACCTCTTGTGCGCTTGAGCTATAGGGATGTGCAGGTAAGCGTCCTGCATATCTAGAGATGCTAAAAAAGTGTCCTGCTTCAGCATGGGAATAAGACCTGGAAGAGTTACCATGCAGAATCTTTTGTAGGCGACCGACAAATTGAGGTCGCTGAGGTCCAGAATTGGATGGAGGTCCCCTGTCTTCTTTGGAACCAGGAAGAAGTGGGAATAGTATCCGTGCCCTCTCTGGTTCTCTGGGACGTACTCTATCGCTCCCTTTTGTAGGAGCACGAGCACTTCTTGTCTGATCAATGACTTGTGCTGACCCGGGTACCGGGAGAGCAACGGAGGCCTTGAGGGTGGCTTTTCCACGAATTCTATAAAGTGGCCTCTTCCGACAAACTGTAGAACCCACCTGTCGGTGGTTATAGTCTGCTATCCGGCAGGAAATTCTCGACCTCCGACCATGACGTCCCGTTGATCCTGAGGGGCGGGGCTGGGAAGGAGTCAGACTGTGGCGGCTGAGGGTCCCGCTGGCTGGACCGGCTTAGGAGTGCGCTGGCTTTGACCTACGGGTTGTTTTCCCTGGACTCTCCGAAAACCAGAGCCCCTCTGTTGTGGAATGGGGCAGGACTGTTGTCTCTGCATCCGTCCACGAAATCGGCTTTGGTTCCTATGAAAGGAACTAAGCTTGGGTCGGTACATGGCCTGAACCGACCTCACCGCCTTCCCGGCCTCTTGGAGTTTGGTAATTATCTTCTCTGAGGGTTTACCAAACAAAACTTCTCCCTCGAATGGGGCGTCCATGTTGTTTTTCTGGACATCCGGGGTAAAACCGGAGACACAGAGCCAAGAGTGCCTCCGGAGGCATACGCCTGAAGCTGCTGCTCGGGCCGAGGAGTCCGCAGAGTTGTACGCAGCTCGTAGCACCTGGGTTCCCACGTCCGAACCCATACGGAGGAGCTGCAACATCTCCTCCTTCTGCTCACCTTCTGGCAATTTCTCAGCCGCATCCAGACCCTGCTCCCACAGGGCATTCTGGAACTGCACCATGTGGGTCAAATAATTCAGGGATCTGATGGCGCAGGTAGCGGAAGCATACGTGCGCCTACCCATGGAGTCCAGCTGCTTGGACTCTGGGTCCGGTGGCAGGGTGCTTAGATGTTGCGGTCTCTGGGACCGGTCATGAGAGGCTGTTATGACCAGAGAGTCAGCCTGAGGATGCTGGGTCAAGTACTGGTCTTCTCTTGGAGCCTTGTACAAGCGGTCAGCTTTCTTCGGCATCGCCAGGAGCGAATGTGGACGCTTCCACACTGCCTTGGTGATGTCCAAGAAAGTGTCTACCAAGGGTGGCACCACCACAGGCTTGGGGTCCTTCTGCCGAAGATACTTCGCAAGGCGCAGCCTTTCGGAGTCTAACTCTTCTGCATCCCATCCCATGTTCTCCTGGATGTGTCTCATGATATCCAAGAATGAAGGGTCATCCGGAGGAGACTTTGGCAGCTCACGTGGGTCCGGAGAAGGGATGGAGAGGGGAGATGGGGATCTGGATGTAGAAAACTCTGATCCCGTGTCCTCCGTCGAAGGCGAATGGCGGCGTCTTCTGGGTCTCTTGGGACTGGGTGACCTAGAAGAGGATCTGGACGGAGGTCTCCTTTTATCTAGTCTCCCCCTTGGAGGGGTCCTGGGCTCCCGGGGAGGAGGTAACCAGCCTGCAGACCCAGATAGAGATGGGCGCGCAAGAACCGGAGGAGCAACCGGTGTAGGAGGAGGAGGGGGAGGGGGAGGAAGCGGAGATGGAGAGGGGAGTCTTGGCCTGAGAAGAGGATGAAGATTTTCTCACTGCAGTGGGGGGAGGATGAGAGCTGGCCCGGGAAGGAGAGCGGTCGGACCTGGAGACAGAGCTCGTGAATTGGAGGGCCCTAGGCAGGGGACCTGGAAGGGCCTTCTCCCTGTGCTTCTCAGCATGCTTGTGGGCCTTCTTGAAGAATCCTCCTTGAAGCCATGGTCTTGAGTTGCTCCTCTAGCAGGAATGCCTGTAGGGCCTTCTGGCGACGGATCCGGTTCTGCTGTTGAAACCCTGGCAAAGGAGCAGGACCGGTGTGCGTGGTCTGGGCCTAGGCACCGGACACAGACCGAGTGCGGATCCTTGAATGGGATCTGCTTCCCACAGGCGCACTTCGAGGAGTGACCGGAGGTCGGAGAAGACATCAGAGAAAAAACTGAACTCGGAGAACGAATTTCCCGTAGGAAAAACACTTTACCACGCGTCGTGCGCTAGAAACTGAACCGAAGGGTCGAGACATGCAAGTCGATGGCGGGAAAGAGCTGGGGAGTCTGGCAGGACCACCCCCTTATGTACTATGCCTGACGTCGGAGGCAGGACCGACGTCGGGGGCAGTCCCTGCTGAAGATAGCTAGCTAGAATTTTTCCGTGGGGTCCTGACGCCTTCTGGCTTCAGTCCTAATGGTGTAACCTGCTGCAAGAGCTGTGTCTCGAAGTAAGATCAGATGTTCTGGGCCCACTGGAGTATGCACTGTGAAAATTTGGATAAGGTGATGCTGAATTTCAGCCCAGTATGGTGCCAAGGCCAGGCAGGACCAGAAAATGTGGGCATGAGAAGCATGTCTCTCCCCGCACTGTCTCCAGCAAGCTGGCTAAGCCCCTATACTTTGGTGAGCTACCTGTACCGGAACCAGAAAAAAATCTGGTCCTCAGCTTCCAATTGAATTCCCTCCATATTGGGGAAGCCGAGGTGGTCCACATGTTCCTCCAGATCGTGGACAATTGTTAGTCTGTAAGTGTGATAGCTAGGTCCCTCTCCCATCTAGTTTTTAAATATTGGGAAGAGAGCTCCAAATCCGAGACATGACTCAGATAGAGTTTGGTTATGGCATGCTCAGCTCCCTCTGAGCCTCAAATTCCCTGGAAGTGTAATCCCCCCCCCCCCACAAGCCTGCATATCAGGAACCCTCTTGCGAGTCTGTTTATTTACATAATCTCTTAACTGGTAATATCTCAATTTATCTGTTAAAGTAAGTTGACATTTTTGTTGCATCGCTTCAAATGGTAAAATGGTCTGTCCAGCCATTATCTGGTAGAGGGAATGTAGGCCCCTTTAGGCTTGCTTCAGGAACCATTTATCTTGTGTCGCCGGGGTAAACTGGGGGTCATAAGCCCACCAGGTAAATCTCCATAATTGTCTTTTGGTGTGCCCCCTACAGGTCCCTCTCCTCCAGCCCTCCAACACTGCTAATGTGCACAAGAACCCCTTAATCTCTTGGGTTCCCTTTCCCCCAAAAAGGATTGCCTGAAGAGGGAGTTCCACCTATTTTAAGAGACCCATTCTTTTCCAGTGGGTATCATATCTCATGTTTCCCCATAGAAGGGCAATCTGCATCTGAGAAGCCACCCAGTAACCTTGTAAATGTGGGAAGGTCAATCTCCCCTCTCCTTTAGAGGACATAATGAACTCTCTTCTCAATCTGGGTCTCCTCCCCTCCCCCACAGGAATGAGAGAACATTTTCTGCCAGGTCTCAAGTTCTTTCTGTGGTACAATACAAGGTACACATTAGAACTGGTACAGGAGCCGTGGCAAAGCATTCATTTTAAGGGCCTGTGTTTTAGCATATAAAGATATGGGAAGCAAGTACCATCGTTGAAAATCGCCCTTCAGTTGCTTGATCATAGAGGGTAATTCAGTCACCTCAACTGCGAAGACTCCCGTCCCACCTTAATCCCCAGGTACTGCATACAGGGGAGGTCCCATTTCATGGGGTATTTTTTGTTTTGTCTCCTCACTTAGGCCTTTTGAAAGCACAGAATTTCAGTTTTACTCTGGTTTAGTTTGTACCTCGATAAAGACGCAAACTCCTCAATTTGTTGGAAAAGGGCAGGCAGTGAACCTTCCGGATCAGATATATATAGTAGGACATAGTCCACATACAATGCTACTTTACATACAGATGCTTCTACATTCATCCCACAGATCCTTGCATTCTGTCTTATACTCTGAGTAAGGGGTTCAATATAAAGAACAAATAACAAAGGGGATAAGGGTCAGCCTGTCTCGTTCCCTGGCCCAGTCTCACAGCTATAGAGACATGACCGCTAGCCCTAACATAGGCAGCAAGGGATTCATATAACTTGAAAAGGGCTTGTATGAATTCCTTCAGGAACCCAAACCGGGAAAGGACACCACTCAGAAAAGGCCATGCCACCCTGTCAAATGCAATTTTCTGCATCTAGGCTCATGATCAGTGCGCGAGTGTTTTCGTTTGGTTAATATGGTCTATAATATGGACTGTCCAATGAAGATTATCCTGAGTTTGGTGGCCAGGGATGAAACCAGTCTAGTCTAAGTGTACCAGTGAGGGCAGAAACTGCTGTATACGTTTGGCTATAATGGACGTGAACATTTTATAGTCTGTTTAATAATGAGATTGGGTGGTAGGAGGAGCATCTTGTGGGGTCCTTTCCTGGCTTGGGTATCACCGAGATCACAGCTCTAGTCCAGGACAGTGATGCATGGTCCTCCCCACTTAGCATACCTTGATAAACTGTCAGGATCAGAGGGAGAATCAAGTCCTTAAAACACTTATAAAATTTAGCTGGAAGGCCAACTGAACCAGGGCACTTCCCAGTCTTCAATCTACTAATCTCCCTCTTTACTTCTTCCATTTTCACTGGTACCATTAAAGCTACCCCCTGTTGTCTGGACAGACTTGGCAACTTTAAATCTTTTAAAAATTCTTCAATTTTTTTTTTTTCCATCTGGAATAGCCTCTCCTTTGTGTAGATCAGCATAAAAATGTTGGAAAGCTTCTGCAATCTCCCTGACCCCATAAACCAATTTCTTCTCCTGGTGGTGCCAGATGAAAAAGTTACTTTCCATAGTAATACTGTTTCTTCTAATGGAGTCTTGCTGTATTCTGACCACCTGCAGTTAGACCGACCAGTTCAACTGCCCCGGAGAACAAGAAGTTAATCTCTATGCAAATGCATAGAACGTTGCACTCGAGCTCGATTTTCAAACCACTGTCCTCAGTACGTTCTAGTAACTGATCAGATTCCACAATGCAAAAACTAGATATACAGGCGAACAAAGGCTAACTAAGTCTAAACAGGGGACCTCTTCAGGGGCAACACAACAAAAATATAAAGGGCATGTAGAAGACTCAAGTCACAGATGCCCAAAGAAAACCATTACCCACTACTGGGTTAAATACCATGGGTGCTGCAGAAAGCCACCCTTTCCCCAGGTTCTGAAAGAGAGGTAGGGTGGGCGGTCAGAATACAGCAAGACTCCATTAGAAGAGACAACATTACCATGGTAAGTAATTTTTTCTTCAAACAACATGAAGCCTTCTTGTATTCTGACACTATGCAGACTACAAAGCAGTGCCCCATGGAGGTGGGCACAGAACCTATTTGGGGAATAGGCTCTGCAGTACTGTTGTGCCAAACCTGGCATCACTCCTAGCCTGAACATCCAGGCTGTAGTGCTTACTGAAGGTATGGACAGACTTCTAGGTGGCAGCCTTACAGATCTCAAGCAAGGGGACTTCTCTGGCAGCTGCCACTGAGGCAGAAGTCCCCCTGGTAGAAGGGGCCCTAAGGCCTGCTGGTGGGTCCTTACCCAGTTTACTGTAACAAAACTGAATACAAGCCACACTCCATCTGGCTATGGTCTTTTTTGCAGCTGGCCTGCCTTTACCAACTTCACCATAAGTAAGAAAAAGCTGGGAACAATACTTCCTTAGCTCCTTTGTCCTACCCACGTAATAGCAGATAGCTTTTTTTACATCCAGACTGTGGAGCCTGCATTCACCTGAGCTAGAATGCTCTGAGAAAAATACAGGCAGAGTAATGGACTTATTAAGATGGAAATCAGAAACCACCTTAGGAAGAAGTTTCCTATTAGTTCGGAGCACAATCTTATCCCTGTGGGGTGTAATGTAGTTGGGCTCCACTGACAAGGCCTGAAGTCCACTGATCCTTCTCACAAGTGACGGCCACTAGAAACACAGTTTTCCAAGTATGAAACTTGAGTTCTGAAGGAAACATAGGTTCAAACGGAGGCTGCATGAGCTGACCAATGCATATGTTGAGGTCCCATGCAGGGGTAGGTTCCCGGTGTGGACGATGAAGATGCAGCAACCCCTTGAAAAACTTTTTTAGAAATTGGGTGTGCAGCCAGGGAGGGGCCCCTCCCTGCTGAAAGATATGCAGAGACAGCTGACAAAGTGTACCTTCAAAGTAGATGGTTGCAGATGCAGAGACTGAAAGAACACCAGGTAATCCAGAAGTGCTGGTAAACCAGCCTGCTGGGGATCCAGGCCCTTTTGGGAGCACCAGATGGAAAATCGTTTCCACTTAGAGGAGCAGGTTTTCCTGGTAGCAGGTTTCCTGGACTTCTTTAATATGTCCAGGACAGACTGAGAGAGAGAGATGCAAATTCACATATTCTAAGTCTTCAAGAGCCAAGCCCTGAGGCGAAGAGACACAAGACTGGGGTACAGGATCCTCCCCTGAGAGGATGTCAGCAGGATGTACCTCCAGGGGAGAGAAATGGGACTGGTCACTGAGAAAGACAGTAGCATCGAGTACCATGTCTGTCTGGTCCAATCTGGGGCAATGAGCATCATGGTGGCAGACTGAAACCTCAGTTTGACCAGGACAATGGCTACCAGAGGAAATGGGGTAGAAGTGTAAAGGAACCTGTTCGACCAATCCAGAAGAAGGGCTTCCAGTGGAACTGAGCCCTGAATTGGAGGTCTGCAACAATACAGTGGCAGCTGATGATTGTCTGGGGCTGCAAAGAGATCTATCTCTGGCACCCCCATCTCCTGAACACAGAAAAGGACCTCCCTGTTCAAGGTCCATTCGTGATGTCCCTGGCTGATTCTGCTGAGAGCATCTGCCAGAATACTGTCCTGCCCTGGCAAGTGAACAGCTGACAGGGACATATTCAGAGAATATGCCAGCTTCCAAATCTTCACAGATTCTGTGCACAGCATAGAGGATCTTGTCCCCCCCACACACTTTTTGATGTAGTACATGGTGGTGGTATCGTTTGTCCTGACTTGAACCACCGTGTTCTGTAAGAGATTTGTGAATTTCTGGATAGCCATAAAACACTGCTCCGAGTTCCAGAAGGTTGATGTGTAGTAGAGACTTCTGAGGAAGCCAAATGCCATGGGCTGTGTGATCCCCCAACTGAGCACCCCAGCCCAGCAGGGAAGCATCTGTTGTCAACACCAGAGAAGGTGCTTGAGAGAACTCCTACTCTGAGGTTGTCCATGTCCTGCCACCACTGAAGGGCTAACAGAAGGGTGGGAGACACTGGAATCAGCTTGGACAGAGGATCCCTTTTTTTGGGACCAGAAGGATCTCAGATGGAACTGGATATCCCTCATTTGGAACCTGGCCCCTGGGACCACTGCCGTGGTGGAGGCCATGTGACCCAGGAGCTGAGGAAAATACCTTGCTGGTTGAGGGACTCGAAGGTGGGAGGATTCTGCCAGATCGATGGCCACTTGTGCCCTTGCAGGAGGTAAGAAAGCTCTTGCCTGAATGGTATTCAACTCTGCCCCATGAAGTCTAAGACTTGTACTGGGGTCAAGACAGACTTTTTTAGATTCAGCAAAAATCCTAGAGACTGAAGGGTGTCATGAGTGAGATTTAGTGCTTCTGTGACCTGCTATGGGGATTGACCCACCAGCAGCCAGTCGTCTAGATAGGGGTAAACTGAAATCCCTTGTCTTCAAAGGAATGCCACTATCACTGCCAGACATTTTGTAAACACCAGTAGTGCAGATGTCAGTCCGAAGGGCATGGCCCTGAATTGATAGTGGCCTGAAGGCAGTCGAAACCGGAGATATTTTCTGTGAGACTGTCTGATGGGGATGTGGAAATAGGCATCCTTTAGATCCAGGGATGCCAGCCAGTCCCATTGCTTGAGAGTAGGTAGAATGGTAGCCAGGGTTGTCATTTTGAACTTTGGCTTTGTAAGATGCCTGTTCAGGAATCTGAGGTCCAGAATGGGCCACCACGCCCCATTTTTCTTTGGTGCCAGGAAGTACCTTGAGTACAACCCTTTACCCCTGTGCTGAAAAGGCACAGGTTCTACTGCTTTTGAGAGTAGAAGAGTGGAGACCTCTGCGTACAACAAAGTTGTTTCTGTAGGGCTTGAAGGTTTGAAAGCTCTTGCTGACAGTTTTGGCAGCAGCTTGAAGCTGAGGGCAAGACCCTGACCTACCATCTCCAGGACCCACTTGTCTGAAGTGATGGAATGCCAAGCCTGGAGATAGTAAGTCAACCTGTCTCCTACAGGGGAAGGGGAGGCGGCCTGGACAGACTTCTCAGGGTGTCTGTTTTGTTGGGGTAGCAGACTAGAGGGTGGAGGCGGCCCTGCCAACATCCTTCCCACCCTTCCCTCTAAAGAACCTCCTGGGTTGCTGGTAAGAGGGAAAAGCTTGGGCCTGATTGAAAGGCCTGGGGTAAGGTCTACCCCTACCCCAACCTGCTGCTTTTGAGGAGTGGCAGCTTTCTCTTTTGCTGAAGCACTCCTGTATGCCACTCTGTACTCGTTCATTTTCTTCATGCATGCCTCAGTCTGTTCCCCAAACAAAGAATTCTGGACAAGGGGAATGTCCATGGCATTATCCTGCATGTCCTGGGACAGAGTAGTGCACCTGAGCCAGGAGAAACACCTAAGGGATACAGCAGATGCCATAGCCCTAGAAGCTGCATCATTAGAGTCCATAGCCATGTGAGACTGGGACTTTGATGCCTGTACCCCCTTGTTGACCAACTCCTAGAGATCGGCAGAAAGCTCAGGAGAGGCCTTTTTGGCTAATTGTTCAACAGCTTCTGGTACCTAGAGGCATCAGCCATATAGGAGGCTTGCCTAATACCTAGAGAAGATGCCAGGTACATTTTCTTGGCAAGGGAATCCACCTTCCTGGAATCCTTGTCGGGGGGGGTGAGAATCCAGTGGGATGACAGCCTTCTCACAGGCTGCAGTTTGTACCAACCCTACATGGCTACAATGGCTGGATAAGAAATCAGTACCATTGTCAGCCAGAATATATTTTCTGTCCATTTTCTTATCTACAGGAGGGACAGAACTAGGGGTCTGGGGGATCTTTAAAGTCTGCCTTTTAAGAGACTTATGGATGGGAATTCGAAAGTTCCCGGGAAACAGGGAGATCCATCATCTCCCTGTAATCCTCCTTCTCCTCCTCCTCATCCTCCTGCCTGGCTACCTGTACAGAGAGCTGCAGGGTCTCAGCCACCTGCCTCATAAAAGCAAAATGGGAGGTGGCCTCGGAGACAGGCCTAGGAGGTGACTCATACTGTGGATGGTCAGGGAAGACCGTAGGGTCAATGGGTTCCCCTTCATCCTCCTCCTCCTCCTCATCACATTCTTCAGAAAAATAATACTCCTCAGGATCAATGGGTCCTGAGGGAGCCGAACCGGTATCCGGAACCATTGCCTGCCCAGATGGTACCTGCGACGGTTCACCAAACCCAGATAGTAAACACTGCACAATCTGAATGGCCTTTGCAATTTCCTCTGCGGTTGGAACGGAGACAGAGTGCTTGTGCAGTTCTGAACCAAAGCATTGGGCTTTCTTCGACGGCGCGGGTTCAGAAACCGACTCCGAACATCTTTTACCCATCGACGATTCACCCTAGCTTGAGGGATCGGTTGTCAGATCAGAGGGATCGGCTGTCGGATCAGAGGGTTCGGTAGAACTGGAACTGCCCTCAGCAGTCTTTTCCATCCTTTCCTTCAGTTTATTGAGGCATCTGTCTATTTAGACTGAGGGAACTTTTTGAAAATATCACAGTCTGCTTGCAAGTGGTCGAAACCCAGGCAATACAGACAGACCAAGTGTGGATCAGCTTTATCAAATTGCTCCCTGCACTCAGTACAGCACTGAAACCCAGTGGGACCATTTTTTTCTCTTGGGTTTCCTGTGACATAACCCTGAAATTTGGAGCTTAACCCAGTGGCTTAGTTAGGCCGGTTAAGCAAAAATCAAATAGCTACTTTATCCGAAACGGCTTAGTTAAGCCTGGATAAAGAAATTAAAGTTGGAGAAGAAAAATTACCCCTGAAGGCTTAGTTAGGCCGGGTAATAGAGAACAAAGTCCTAAATTGGCCAACGGTTTAGCGTCAGCCAAAGAACCAAGAAAATCCTCGGTTCTGGTTAGAATATCGAACCGGGTCCCAAATACAACTTAAATTACACAGAAAAGGGAAAAAGTAGTTCGATCTCCTTACGGTCGCAGAACCGATCGGAAACCGAACACTTACCCAACCTAGGAACGTAAACTATACAGAAGACAGTGGTTTGAGAACGTGTAAAACAAAAGTAAGAAAGCAGTTGTCAAATTAACCGACGAGACTCAGCTTGACTGAAGGCAATGAGGAAAAATCTTTGAGGTGTCTTCACTGCTGAGCAGAGTAAAGAATCTGGTGAGCGGAGTAAAGAATGTGATGTGTTACTAGAACGTACCGAGGACAGTGGTTTGAAAACCGAGCTCGAGTTCAACGTTCTATGCATTTGCATAGAGTTTAACTTCTTGTTCTCCGGGGCAGTTGAACCGGTTGGTCTAACTGCATATTGTCAGAATACAGCAAGACTTCATGTTGTTTGAAAGAGGTTATTGTTGCTCTAGCTCACTGGGCCCTGAGTCTACTAGCAAGTAATCTTAATGATCTAGGCCCCCCTTCATAGTATTGCTGTTTAAGAAATAAGAGTTTCTGTGCGACCTGATAATCCCAAATTTCCCCCAATTCCTTCCTGAGCCCCTTAAGTTGTTTTGTACGTCCCTATCAATTTCTGTTTCTGTGCCTCCTCCAAAGTCTGTATCTGGTTAGTTAAGGCTTCATGTCTAGCCTCTCTCTCTCTCTCTCTCTCTCTCTCTTTTCCTAGAGGCCAGTTGTCTAAATCTGCCTTGCAACACAGCTTTAGCCGTGTCCCATGTGTGGCCTCTGTGACCTGCTGTCCTCCATTTTCCTCTATAAAAAGTGTTAAAGGTTTCAGAGATCACTTCCTGTATTTCTTTGTCTTTTAGCAAGGAAATGTTTAAGCGCCAAAAAATATTTCTATGGGTCTGCCCAATATCAAATCTCATAAATAGAGGAGCATGGTCTGAGAGCTGGAAATCCCCCATCCAAGAATCCTGTAGTCCATATATTTTTTCCCTGGCTAGTAAAAAGTAGTCTAGCCTAGAGTGCATATGGTGCGTGGCAGAGTAATAAGTGTAGTCTCTCATCCTGCCATGCTGATGCCTCCAGACGTCTAGTTTGTCTAGATCCATTATTAACTTGTATACCCACCTCGCTACCTGATTAACTTTTCTTGGAATCTGCGAGGTCGTATCTATTTGAGGGTTGAATGTTAGATTAAGATCCCCTCCACATATTATCACCCCTTCCCCCACTCCTGTAGTAAAGTTAAAAAAAGTATGATAATCTTGATATGTGGAGCCTGGAGGAAAATAGACTGATGCTAGAGTGAGGGACTGCCCTCCTGCTCTACCCTTCATAAGTGCAAAGTGCATTTCCTTATCTACCTTCGTATCAATTTTATCAAATTGAGTTCTAGTAGGCACCAGTACCACTGTCCCCCTTCACCTGCCATTTTTGTATAAGGCCATTGCTGTTTCCTTAAATCCAAACTTTAAGAGTTACTGGTGTTCCTGCTCTGACAAGTGGGTCTCCTGAAGGAGTAGGTAGTCTGCAGATGTTTTCCTAAGATAACTTAGGACTTTGCTTCTTTTAACAGGGCTAGTAAGCCTGCTAACATTACATGAGCAGATGATTGTGCCCTGTTTAGCCATTATATTGTTTATTTTGGTGTAACCAGCTACTTCTTGCAAACCACTTCCTTCTCTTGCAACTCTCCGATTCAGAATAAGCAAGGTTCTGTTTTCCCTCGTATCCATTGAGTTTGTTTAACATTATATTTATATAGCCAGTGAATCAGAACAAATTTAGTTAAGAGAACCCTCACTCTAGCGTCAGTCTATTTTCTTGACACAAAAAAGAATTGTGCTTGCCTGCACTAATATGGCAGAATTTAAGCCACCCAACCCTCTCCCTTTCACCCCTCCTTTTTATCTCATCAACCCCCCCATCCCCAAACGAGGCCCACTCGGCTGACAAACCACTTCCACCACCACGACGCCATCCCTGGCTGACCCCCCTACCCCCCTTAGGCTAGACTGACCAACTAAATAGTGAACTACAAGGCTGAACCCTATTTACCCTATCCTCTTCAACCTTTAGTTGGATATACAAGATTTCTTTGGTATTTGAATGTCCATTTAACTGTTTTCTGTTCTCTGTAAACACTGTTATATTTGAAATGTTTGTTCAACAATGACCTGGAACCTTTGAAAACGAGTCCTGGACTCAAAGGTATTAATCCTAAACTGAAATGAATGAATGAATGAATGAATGAATGAATGAATGAATGAAACCTTTATCATGACTTCCAATGCTGAAGATCCTCACTCGAGGATCTCTTTCTTCGCCCCCCTCCTAGCAGGGAAAACGATTTAGGAGAGGTTTGCAAAAGCCCCCCTTGTGGGGGGCCCCCTCCAAGAGCTTTCTTGTGATGGAAAAAAATTTGGTTCTATGTACCCTTCAGTGATTTTCCCTTCCGTCCCCCAAATTAATGGTTAAGAAGGTTACTGATCACTGAGCGTAGATATGACTGAACACCTTCTGGACTCGTCTGTTGTTATTAGACTGCCCAGCAACAGATACAAACCAGGCCCTCACTGCAGCTCTGAGGAAACCCGGCTAATCAGAAATCGTACTCTGTTTATTCTTATACTTTGTTAGGTAGGAGGAGCCAGTGAAAATGAGGGGTATATTAAAAGTATTCATTCTGTAACCCTCAGGTTGGAACCGGGAGAGCCTCTCCCTCCCTGCACCCCAGGAGCTTGCCACCATCTCCGGGTTGGGTAGAGTTACCTCGGCTCAGAACAGGGCTGACCCTGAGATACAGGGCCTCTCCAGATACTCTGTAAGAGGGTGCTCATAGCTACTTTTACAGCTGCATCTCCACCTGCATGCGTTCAGCTCCGCTCCCTTCGTATTTAGGATCGACCCCTTTATTTCAACTTCCAAGGAGGTCTTGGATCCCCCCCAAAAGGATCAACATGACCCTTCCCATGGCAGGGATTCCCTTCCCCCCTTACTCAATCCACTCCGACCAAGCAATAAATATCTGGGTCCATAAAGTCCTATGTGTGCTCACCATTAAGGTGGGATTAATATAAAGGGGCATTGCTTCACACTGCAGAAGCGGGCACATTAACTGGTTTTAAGTGGAGGATCTGTCTGCTCAGGCAGCAGCAATCCACTCCCCAAGCTCAGGTAGCCACTCCCCAGCGCAGAAAGTGGGCATCCCCCTCTTCAGTGTCTGCTGAGTGATCTCCTCAATTTAGGTTCCCCTCCTCCTCTCTGGACACCATCTCTTATTATCATTGTTGTTGGCTATTACCTTCTTGTGCCCTTGCCATTAAAGGATACTTTTGGGAGGAATATTAAATAACCACACCCCAAAGCAATTCAAAATGACAGTTCTTTCTAGCTCACACCCAAAAGTCCTGTTTTACCAACAGGTGTAGGCAGTTCTTGACTTATTTTTGCCAGACTATACATCTATGTAATATGGAACAAGGTAAAAAATAAGGTCCGCTTTGCTACTTGCATGGTCTCAAGTTGCATCTTGCTCTTGCGGTATATGCTGGTGTTGCTCTCCGATGCATCTGACACAGTGAAAGATTCCTTCTCCCCCCACGTCTCCGAGAGCGTTTCCTCACTTTCACATTGTCCCACACCCTGGAACTGCCCGATGTGTGTCCAGACCCCTGTCTTTTGGGGCCGTTTACAGACCAGTTCCTTCCAGCTAGCTGCTGTTGCCTTAGAGTCATGCCTGGATCCGGAATGGAAATCCCAAACTGTTTCAAAAAGGCCTTGATATCCCTCAACTCCCGGAACCTAAGTGGGCCCTTGGCAGTGAGTACCTTTAGTTGAGTTGGGTATTCCACAAAGGCCTTTTGCTCTTTCTGTTGTAGTAGTTTCACAACTGCTAAGACTTGTCTTCTTCATGCCAAAAATTGGGGGGTGAAGTCCTGATCGAAAAACAACCTGACGTCGCCAAAATGTATTGCCTTTTTAGACCGTGCCAGCAAGAGGATCTCCTCCTTTGTTCTAAAATCCAAAAATGCCATGACTATTGATTGGGACTTAGCCTTGGTGTCTCTTGGTCTGGGAATTAACGATCGGTGCACCCTTATGATGGTTAGGTTTTTATCAGGAGGAAGAGTCAGGATTTTGTGGATGAATGAATCAATAAAAGTTACCATGTTCCCAGCCTCAGTGCCCTCTGGCAAACCGTGTAGTCTCAAATTTTTTCGATGATTACGGTTTTCTAGCTCCTCCAATTGTTGTTCCAAAGTGCTACTATGATAATGCTAATCCAGCAAAGCTTTATTATGGACATCAGCTGTGGTTGTATATTCGGTCACCACAGTCTCAAGCTCTCCCGTTCGCTGTGTTAATAAGCGAAGAGCTTTGCACTGCTCTGAGACCTTAGTTTCCAGGCGCAGGAGTGTCTCGCTGATTTGTTGTAGTGTTTGGCAGAGCGGTTTTGAAGTGATGGTGCACTCCATTTCCTCTGGTTCTCCCTCATTTGCACTAGTCATCTACAGATCTGTAGGGAGGTGGGCTGTGGCCTGATGGTTTAGATCTGAAGTTATTTTCAGTTGTTTTGCCGCGATAGTCGGCGGATTTTCCTTCCATTTCTGTTTTGGAGGCATCAAATAGTCCGTAATATGCGGACAGGATGGTAGATTTTTATCTGCGATGTCCACCGATTTTGTTTAAGCTGGGTCAGAGCTCAGAGCTTAGGCAACCATGCAGCTGGTGTTCCAACCGGAAGTCCCCAGGTAGTCACTGAATTCTTGACACACCACAGGTATGCACTCCGTCATTTACTTTTTATGTGTATTCCTGACAGCCAGGGCCCATTTATACTCAGCAACTTTTATTGCAAAGCCTTTTGCTGCTTTGCTTTATATATCTACACATTCTTAGCAAGTGTTATGGTGCGCTTTGATAGGTACGGGGGGCAATGTTCTAGCATTTTTCCATATTTTTAGCAATCTGCTTCTGTTGAGAGTCCCCATATATTAATGGACGATGGACATATTTTAACTTGACCCACCTGATGTCAGAAGGAAGTTTGAACATCCTACTGTAGGACCAGTTATCTTGTGCAATCCATCTGTAAGCCAGATCATTGAATCTGTAGTATGGATCCTGCCAGAACAAAAAACAGAAACTGTTAGTCTGCAAAATGTAAATGGATAAAGTAGCCAATTTATTAACCAGTAAACTATTACTGCGATCAGCCCACAGAGAAACACAGAAGTTGACGGCAGATATGGACCGCAAGACCCATCCAGTCTGCCCATTTCTTTTTCCACCTTATGAATGTGACATCAGCCTTCGCTCTGTCAATGGCCTATCTATTCATATTCTTCTGTATTGCTCCCTTATGCCAATCCCATGCCTGTCCGAAGCCCTGCACTGTATTCATATCCACCATTTCCTGAGGAAGGCCGTTCCATGCATCCACCATCCTTTCTGTGAAGAAGAACTTCCTCACATTACCCCTTAATTGGCCTCCCTCTAATCTCATGCTGTGTCCTCTTGTCCTGCTATTTTTCTTATATTTAAACATGTTAGACTCTTTCACCTTGTTAATGCCCTTAAGGTGTTTGAATGCCTCGATCATATCACTCTCTCCCTCCTTTGCTCAAGGGTATACATATTGAGTTCTGTTAATCTGTCCTCATATGTCTTCTGATGCAGTCCCTGCACCATTTTGGTTGCCCTTCTCTGGACTGCCTCAATTTGATTAATGTCCTTGTGAAGGTGTGGCCTCCAGTACTGCACGCAGTACTCCAGATGGGGCCTAACCAGTGTCTTGTAAAGAGGGATTATTACCCCCCTCTTCCATCTTGTGATACCCCTACTAATACACCCCAACATCCCACTAGCCTTACCTACTGCTTTAGTGATCTGCTTGGATGATTTCAGGTCATTGGTGATGATGATGCCCAAGTCCCTTTCTTCACTCGTGACTGCCAGCAACTCCCTTCCAAGCCTATAGGTGGCTTCAGGGTTTCTCTTCCCTATGTGCATGATCTTGCACTTCTTTGCATTAAGCCCCAGTTGCCACTCTTTCTGCCATTTTGCTAGTTTATCCAGATCTCTTCTCATTCTGCCCACCCCATCTGGATCATCTACTCTGTTGCAGATCTTGGTGTCATCTGCAAACAGACTAACCTTACCCTCCAGTCCATCTGCAATGTCACTGATGAAGATATTGAAAAGGACTGGCCCCAGGACTGATCCCTGAGGTACCCAAATTGTGACTTGCATCTCTTCTGACTGTATACCGTTTACCACCACTCTCTGTTTTCTCCCCGTCAACCAGTTTGCCACACAGTTGACCAACCTCTGATCCACCCCAAGCCTACTCAGCTCATTAATCAATCTTCTATGTGGAATAGTATTGAAAGCTTTGCTGAAGTCAAGGTAGACGACATCAACTGCTCCCCCTTGGTCCACCACTCTGGTTACCCAGGCAAAGAAATCTATGAGATTAGTTTGACAGGACCTTCCTTTTGTAAACCCATGCTGTCTTGGATCCTGTGCTCCTATGGATTCCAGGTGTTGCACTATCCTTTCCTTAAGGAATGCCTCCATAATCTTGCCCACTACTGAGGTAAGGCTGACTGGTCTGTACTTCCCTGCCTCCTCCCTGCTACCACTCTTGTGGAGGGGGATCACATGAGCCCTTCTCCAGTCTTCTGGGCCCTCTCCTGTGCTCAGAGACTCACTAAACAGTTCTGATAATGGCCTCCAAATAAAAATGCAACATTTTGTTTACAAAGTGATCCCTGGGAAACAGTGGCATAAATGCACACTCATTACATCACAGCAGCCAGACACAGCAGCACCCATTAATAACTACTGGCAAAGAATATGTTCAGGGGTTATTTATAAATGACAAACTAGACAGAGATAATGCTGAAAGCTGATTGGAGGAAAGTCAGTCTCACTCAGGAAGTTATCTCAGCACAACCTCACAGGAGAAACTAGTGCCCACAAAACAGCCTACCATAAACACATAAATGTATCCATTTTGTAATTACAGCAAAGCACTTCAGGGTGTGTGACTGGGATGTCACTTCTTGAGTGGTTTAAGGCACTCTGCCTGTCAACTTGTGCCTCACAGCCCAACCGAGGCATGATGTTATCCCAGTACAACACACACCCTGAGGTGCCTCATTGCCTAATAATAACAACAGCTGGAACTGGAGGATTCTGACTGGCTGACAGCATTGTTAAATGGCTACATTAATGACTGGGAACCCTTATGTATAATAGAGCAGTTAGAATCTAAACTATGAAAATATTTTAGTTTGGGAATGTGTATGATTCCCTATAAGATTATTCAACAATTACTAAAGTTTTCCAGAAATTGGGTAACAGGATACAGTTAGCAAACGACTTCAGTAAAACACTGAAAAATACTTTTTAAACAGGGACATGGAATCATCTATTTTGTGAACAATAAGGGTGCTGTGATGTTGTCACCTCCTCACCAGTCTTAACAGTGTGCACTGCAACAGGTGAGAACTGCTGAGCTGTGCCGATTGGGGTCTTAATACACTCTGATGAAACCCTGCATTTTATGTTTGGCATGGCGTAACATGAGAATCAAGGGCTTTCCCCTCACAGTATGACATGATCCTGGTATGTACGAGCAGTTTGTTTTAACCTGCTTCACTGCACACTCTTAGGGCTGGTGAGGCATCGACAAAAATCACAAAATCCTTCCTGTCCACAAAATGGATGCCTCCACGTCACAGTTTTAGAAGTATTTTTCTATTTTACTGAAGACACTGCTAACAATAATCCAGTAGTTCACATACTGGATCTATACAGAAACTTTGCATCTACAGTAGGTAATGGGATGCTTCACTTTCAGGCTTTCCAGGGGTTGAGTTACCATCATTAATGCAACCCTAGGGGCATAACGGCCTTGGTTGCACCTCGTGCCTCATGGCCCCCTAGGGTTAAAGTAACTCAAGGTAACCCTAACCCTAGTTATGCCTTAATGCTTGAACATATCCATACACTATGAGGTGTAAGAAAACATTATCCTTCTCAAGGATCAGAAATAAATACAGTAGTAGATGCTGCACAAACTTGTGGGCAGCAGCCTGGACAAACTCGTCATACGAAATGCACAATGAGCAAGGCAAAGAGTAAGAAATGAGTTTCGGACCAGGAGGCCTTATTTAGGAATGACCCTCAAAAATAAATAAATACTATTAAGTGCTTACGGTTTTCCTTTACTGATCACTCCTAAAGCAGAGAGAGAACAGGTTCCACATTTCCTTCCATCCCAAAGCTCCCACCGATCCCCCTGCTCGCCACCCTGATTTTTCCTAGAGATCATAGGTAATGAAAGACATTTATTTTCCTAGAGATCATAGGTAATGAAAGACATTTATTTCCTAGAGATCATAGGTAATGAAAGACATTTATTTTCCTAGAGATCATAGGTAATGAAAGACATTTATTTTCCTAGAAATCATAGGTAATGAAAGACATTTATTTTCCTAGAAATCATAGGTAATGAAAGACATTTTTATACTGCACCCCATACAGAAAAGATCTCGTGCTTCACAAAATTCCACAAAACATACAGAATGCACATAAGCACAGCAAACCAATCACAATAAACAGACATATTAAGATTAAATGCTGAGAACAGTGCCTAAAAACTACTAGTTGAAGACAAAAGTAAATAGATATGTTTTCAGCTCCTTTTTAAAGGCCTCCACTGAGGGGGAGCTCCAGAGATGAAATGGCAAAGAATTCCGGATCAACAGGCCTGCCACTGAGAACACTCTCTCTCCTGAGAGCTTAAGACACACCCTCAGGATGCCCAGAAGGAAACCCTTGGTGGAGTGGAGCAGTCAGTCAGGAGGATGATAGTACTGTAGAACCCCACCCTTTTGGGCACACGAGTGCAGGTGGTGGTACCCACAGAGACCCCACCAAGTCCTCTTCTTAACATGGCTGCCAGGGGAGTTCTGTAGAACAACCAGCTCCAATCTTCTCTCCCCAAGGAGAAAACAAAGCACTTATGTGACATACCCACACTCCAGGAAAGCTCAGTCCATGTGCACAAAACCCAGGTCTCTCCTAAAAACAGGTCCTGCCTGAGGAGGAATACACTGCCATCAAGCCATTGGGCAAGCTAATCGGCCACTTCTGAAGAATACATTGGTGGGGGGGGGACAAAATGCTTATTCCAAGTATTTTTTAGTTTTAGGGTGCATTGAAGAGAACCTCATTTTTCTCAGTGCCATTGACTCTTACTCATACTTTTAATGATATCTCATTATTACGTCAAGTCCTGAGTTTTTGGAATAAATATATATTCAAGAGGATACATAATTATGGGACAGAGCAAGGGGGGATAACCCTTGCTTCGGTTGCTCAAGCTGATGCATTATTCCAACAGCCTCCAATCTCCTACAGCAGTTCAAAGCGTGCTTGCAAATAACCCCATAAATTTCCAATTCCCATGGCCCCCCCTCGTTTGCTAATTGTAGTCCTCCTACTTGAGCTCTGTAGCATGGTGCACACTAATCGCTTTCAACAGGTGTTGAAAGTGACATCTAGGGATATGCAGTTTCTAATGCCTTTCCTTCAGCTGTGATTCTATGCCCCAAACGCCTAAATCTCGATTTATTTACTTCATTCATTATTTATGTTTTTTGTCAGACTGGTCCTCTCCCAGAACTCTGTCTGCACTGTTACCAGTTTTCACAACCCTCCAGAGGCCTGAAAGGGTTACCTTGGTATGCAGCCACCACTCAGCTGCATGACCTTAGATTAAAGCGAGGAAAGTTCAGGAACAATGAGGAAATTCTTCTTCAAAGAACACGTTGTGGAACCATGGAATAGCCTGTCGGAGGGGGCGGTGGGAGCCAAGACGGTGGAGGAATTCAAGAGGGCATGGGACAGACAATGTGAGATACTCAAGCAGGCATCTAAGTAAGCATCCATCCTACCTGTACCAGCTTGTTTGTATCCATGTCTTAATTTACTGTTTTACTTATGTGTTGTACTGCTAAACTGTGTATTTTGGTTTGTCTTACTGTGACAAGGTACCTTTGTAAATGAGCCTATGGCTCAAAGGTTTTCCAAACTGCTGTTTAAATAAAATAAAATAAAATAAAAAAATAAGAGGGGGTTGGAAACCAAGGGCAGACTTGATGGATCATATGGTCCCCATCTGCCGACAACTTCTATGTTTCCAACCACACTTGGAGTATCTTTAGGTCTGAATCCAGCAGAGCCATTGCTCACTCAGAACAGTGCTCCTTACCAAAGAGAAAACAACCCACCACTTCTGTTACAGCTGAGAACACTTTGCTTCAAATATTATGAACATACGAAAGTTGCCAGCAGCATAAGGCCATCCTGGCCTATGTAGGCTGCTCGAGATTGCAGCCAGCTCCCTATTCAGGAGCTGCCCCACCTCCCTCCCTTTCCCTCCATCCTGTCCCACCCATTTCTGAAGTACTCCACTGCATTACATGCCACCACCTCAGCCAGTAGTGCATTCCACTTTGCCACCACCCTCTCCATAAAGAAATGCCCCCTCATCTCCCTCCTGAATCTACCCCCACAAATCTCAGGTCATGGCCCCTAGAGTCTCTCCCCATCCTCCTCCAGAATAGACACTCTGTGTCTGTTCTGATTATCCCCTTTATGTATTTGAAGGTCTGTCATGTTCCCCCGTCCCTCCTCTCCTCCAGCGTGCACATGTCTAACTCTCTAAGTCCAATCTCATATGGCAATTCCCTCAGGCCTTGAATCATCTTCACTGCCCTACACTGCACCCTCTCCAGCAGCCTAATGTCCTTTTGTAGGTACGGACGCCAGTACTACATGCAGTATTCCAGGTGGGGTCTAACCAATGATCTTTATAATGGTAGAATAACCTCCCTTCTTCTCAAGGTAATGCCCCTTGCAATGCACCCCAGCATTTTGTTGGCCATTGCTGCTGCCTTTCTGCATTGCGCAGAATTTATTTATTTATTTTTGTTTAATTTCTTTTATTTCAAGTTTTCTTTTCACACATTTCAGATAAAACAAGGGTTACAATGAATTGATTAATGCTTTCAGTAACAATATTAGATTAGCAACAGAATCATTAATCTCTAAGGGTATAAATGTTATCATGTCAGGTCAGTACTCCAGATTATGATGCATAATGAATAATCCATCTCCATGTTGTTCCCCAGTTTCTAGTGTCAAAGAGAGGGGGTTAGTCCTACAATACTAAAATATATCCGAGTAATCACCAAGAGACAAAGGATTTTGTTTAATAATATTTCCTTTCCCTCATAATATAGCTGGAGTATAAAAATTTAGGTCAATTTTACCCTTCTCTGACCCCCCACCCCACCCCACCCTTCAACAAGCTGAGTGTTGGACTCGGGCTTAGCAACCTACAAAGGATTATGAGTAACAGGTGGAGTCCACCGATGATTGGTGCAAAACCCACTGCTGCCATTTCAACATATGAGATGGACTTTTGTTCTGTATTTTAGCACTGAAACTTTCTGAACAATATATATCAGACATAATAATTCTCCAGTCTTGGACAGTAGGAATCTCGGTCGACATCCACCTACGAGTTATGGCTTTTTTAACCGCCAGGAGGCAGACCGGAAGAAGTGTCCTGTGCCATGGGGGAGTGTGGTCCAGAAAGATCCCCAGAATAATCTGCTCAGCCGTTAACTCTACTGGCTCATTGAATATCACAGAAAGTTCCATCTGAAGGGTGAGCCAGAAGGGCATCAGGACAGGGCAAAGCCAAAACACATGGCCCAAAGAGGCCCTAGGGCACCCACACCCTCTCCAGCATCTCCCATATTTATCTGGTAGAAATTTGAGAAGAACCACTGGAGCCCTGAAAAAGTGGGAGTGGCACTTCCACACAAACTCCCTCCATCAAGGAGATGATGTAGTCTTTATAGCTTGTAAAGCAGATCCCAACAAAGTCTCCAAATAGACTTCCAGAGACAAATCTCTGTTCCATTCTTGTAAAATTGAAGCGGTGGATTCTGACTGTTCACTCCTCGACCCCTTATAAAGCAGTCCTATAATGCGAGTCCCCAAGTTCCCTCGAGTAGCTTCAATAAATAATTTTAATAGATTGGGAAGAGGGGAGGGCATTCTAACCTGAAGGTTTCTGTTTCACAGTATATGATTACGGACCTGGAAATATCGAAATAAGTCCGTCACAAAGATTGTATTGAGTCTGTAGTTTTTCAAAAGGAAGAATCCCTTGAGGAGAAAGAAATTGGAAGAAATGGGCAGACCCATCTTTCTCCAAGTGGAGAAGGCATTATCCATATGGATGGGAACAAAAGTTTCTTCCTGAGAAATTGGTTTACAGTACTCATAAATTGTGCGGATTGGGTGAGACCCTCTCATGCGCCTCCATAATTGAAAAACCTGAGAGACAATCCTTGTGAGGTCTGAAGCTGACCCTGATCTCTCATCAGGGGAAAATAGTATTCTATTAATATAAAATAAGTCGTTTAAGTGAAATTCAATAGTTTTCCAGCGCGAGATATAGGCTTCTGTCAGCCACAATAGCAAGATTCTCAGGAATGCTGATTTAGCATACAAGTTAAAATCTAGAAGATTAAAACCTCCCTGGGCCAGGGATAACTTAAGGATAGATAACCTTATTCTTGGGTGACCCTTACCCCATATAAAACCTGCTATCATTCTGTTCCATGATTTGAAGTAATAAGTCAAAGGAAAGAAAGGGACATTTTGGATCAAGTACAGGAGGCGGGGAAGAATATTAGTACGAATAATTTCAATTCGCTGATGAAAAGAAAAGAATCCTGGGGTCCACCTATCCAGGTCCAACTGGATTTGTAATGAAATGAGTTAATAATTTATCGTTTCCATAACAACTGGGTCTTTGGGAACATGTAGGCCTAAGGATTTGATTTTAGTGGATTGCCATTTAAAGGGAAATACCTTCTTAAGGTGCTGGGGAGGTTTAAAATTAAATACTAAAATTTCTGTTTTGGACAAATTTAGTTTAAATCCTGCTATTTTTTCAAACCAAGTCAAAATTTTCCAGGCTGAGGGAACTGAAGTATTGGGAGACAATAATATTAATAATATATCATCAGCAAACATGCTAATTTTATATTCCTGTTGACCTATAGGTATACCCTCTATCTGGGGCGTAGCCCTCAAGAGAGAGGCCAAGGGCTCAAGATATATTGCAAAAAGGTAGGGAGAAAGGGGGCAACCCTGTCGCGTTCCTCTGCTCAGGTGGAATGAAGGGGACAGAGCTCCATTAGTTCATATATAAGCCCTCGGAGACCTATAACGATTAGTTAAGCATGTTATAAATGAGGAAGGGAAATGGAATGCCGCAAGGGTATCCCACAAAAAGGACCACGAAACACGATCAAAAGCCTTCTCAGCGTCAAGGTTAATAAATGGGGATGGAATTTTCCTGGTACGGACATACTCCTGCAGGACTAATGTTCTGCAAATATTGTCCACAGTCCTCCTGTTTTTAATAAATCCAGATTGATCAGGATGCATAATTTGTGGGATAATGAATTCCAATCTGGAGGCCAAAATAGCCGTATAGATTTTATAGTCAACATTTAATATGGAGATAGGTCGATAAGATCTAGGATCCAAAAGGTCCTTCTGGGGTTTAGGTATTGGGGCAATAGTTGCGAAATCCCAAGATGGGGGAGGCACACCACCCTGAAAGATTTCAGTAAATAGAGAGTGAATTTTAGGGGTTAATTCTTTAATAAACATCTTATACCATTCTGATGTGTAACCATCTGGACCCGGACAATGACCTGAATTGAGTTTTTTTAATTGTCTCAATTATCTCAGCCTGGGAGATGGGAGCTTTTAAATTATTAATTTGAGAAGGTGGCAATTTTGGAAGATTTGCTTGGTTTAGAAATTGTGAGGAGTCCAAAAAATTTGGAGATTCCTCCGCTAACTATAATTTGTCATAGTAAGCCGAAAAAGCCTGAATTATGTGTTTATCAGAGTAATGAACTTTACCTGTGGTTAAATTTTTAAGTTTCAAAATAGTGGCAGAGCGTCTATGTGATCTAAGCCTCTGCGCAAGTTTCCTGGCCCCTCTGGGTCCACCCTCATGAACTGTCTGTCGAAGATAAAATAGTGACTGTTGTATTTTATTATCTATAATTTTTTGCAAAGCAGTCTTAGTATCTCTAATCAGCTTTTGCACATCCGTGTCACCCTCTCTGAGTAACATCCGGTAGTTCAAAAGCTGCTCAGAGAGCCCACTGCATTCAGCCTCTCTTTCTTTACATTTTTCAGTGGAATAAGCTATTATTTCCCCTCTGATTGTTGCCTTCATCGCATCCCATTGGATTGCCTCAGAAATATCCGGCGATGCATTATCCGAGAAAAAAAAAGGGAAAGTCTAGATTTAATTTCCTCCTGAAATCTCTTATCAGCTAGGGTTAAGGAATTCAGTCCCCAAAGGGTGTGTTTCTTTTCCCTGCCCATGTCAACCTTCAGCATTAAGGGGTGATGATCCAACAGGACCTTTGGGCCTATTGATAAATCTTGGACCAATGACAAATTTTCACATGTGGTTATGAAATAGTCTAGTCTAGAATAGGACTTAATCGAGGAGAATAATAAGTGTAGCCGGGAGTAGAAGGGAATAAACACCGCCACACGTCTATTAACCCCAGATGGTCCACAGTATTTCTAAACTGTTTAGCTGTGGATGAATTCCAATGACCCTGCTAGTTAGAGCAGTCCATGTGGGGTGACAGGGTTAGATTAAGGTCTCCCCCAAGGATCAGTTGACCCTTGAGAAGGTCTAGCAAGGTTGTAATAAATCCCCGTAGGGTAGGGAATTTTGTCTGTGGAGGGAAAATAAAAACACTAGCCAACGTGATCCTCTGGCTATACAAAAAGCCCTTGATAATCACATACCTCCCTTGGGAATCAATGTGTGTCTGTAAAATTTCTAGGGGTGTGTTATGTGGGATCAAAATAGCTGCCCCTCTCCTTCTACCCCTCGGGTGCGATGAAGCAACCACCCTATATCTGCCTTCCCAGGTTAGCTTAAGGTGTTCCGCCTCCGAGAGGCGAGTTTCCTGGAGGAAAATAAGGTCTGAATCTTGCTTATGGAGATGTTGCATGAGACGGGCCCTTTTAATGAGGTCATGGAGACCACTAATATTATGCGATAAAATTTTAACCGGATTAACTGACATTATATAAAGTTTTTAAGATTATAACTAGAATTCGTTTTTCCCCTAGGGTAGAAGAAGAGACTTCAGTCCAGACCACACTCCCCAGAGACCACGGTCCAGCTGTAGAAAAGAAGTTATCTGCTGACTATAGTTTGTGACTGTAACCAATAAAACATACTTGATTAACAAGGATTCTTGTTGTGTGTGATTTTTCCTCCCACCCCACTCCCAAATATTCTCTATTTTTGTCAAACTTCTAAATAGTACTATAAAATTTCCTACAAGGGTTCTAGAAGTTGAAATAATAGTTATCTTGTATTGTAAAATATGAGCTTAAAGGTAGATACAGATAGAAACAATAAGCCCATAAAACCAGTTGTCGAGAATCTAGATACCAATAGGGAGTTTTTAGCCCATCCCCCCCCCCCAAAAAAAAACAACAAAATAAAAAACCTTGAACTCTCTGGGATAAACTACCCACAAATAAAACTTGTAAACCTTCACAACAGAAAACCCTAGTAACCATAACTAAAACTATATACAATATGACTCCCAAGTGAGAGGTGCTCGTTCTGAACTCTCCCTGGGACATCGTCTCCCTACCTTTTAAGAAGATAGGAGAAAGATGCGGGGCTTCAAAAGCGCCCGAAATTAGCAAAGAAGCCCCTTGCTGGAGCAGTATAAATACCTCTCCAAAGTGGAACCAGTACAGCTAGGTTCAGTGATCAAACATATCCCAGAAGAGGCAGTATGCCTATTTACTTAATGAACAGTTGGCATTATTAACTTTGTTGTGTTGAGAAAGTGTAACAGGCAATCTCGCCTTTACTGTAACCCAGCTTGTGGGTTCTTCCCCCAACCCCGATTCATTCGCATGGGAACCAAGCCCCTCAAATCGTTGGAAGAACTCTCCGATAAAACACAGGGAATGGAAGACAATGAGTCCCCAAGGTATATAAACAGTGGAGATTTAAGAAGTTTCCCCCAAGCCTATATAGCTATCGCTCATCTTGCAAAAACCTTGGAGCTTCTCGGACATATGAGATTAAGATTTTCAAAGATGGCAATTCATATTTCATGTCCCTCAAACAGTCTAATAGCGATAGTCTTGCATTAGTCTCTCTTAAATGAGGTAATGCCACCTTGCCAGATCTCACCCTCCAATGGAAAGCAGCCCAGTCGTTGGTTTCTGCCGATTAAGCGGGAAGGAGGAGAGACCGCAGAGGGGAAGAAACGCCGCCAAATGAGGTGCTGAAAAGGGGGAGCAATGGTCTCCATACCCGTACTCTAGCCTGGGGTCTGCTCCTCAGGAAAAAAGTCCACATGGCATACCAAGACCTAATCATAAGTTAAAAGTTTCCTTTCAAATAATATGTTAGATGCCCGGACTGTATTAGAGGTACACAACCTGCCCCACTATGGCAGCATCCCACTCCAACCCCCACCACCTACATCCTCTACAGGCGAGAATCAAACCCCCAAACCAACAAGAAAAGTCACAAAAGGGGGATTTGGGCATATCTACCAATCCTGGAGGACTGTTCATGTTGGCAAGGTGGGATTCCTATACTGTTGCAGTTTCTTCAAAATGTCTTCGAGTGGCATCGTTGATGCCTGGGGCTGTCTAGAGCGTTCCATTTTCCACCTCTCTCTGTCGAGTTTTAACAGCTTTAGCTATCTTATCTGTGATGATGCCTCTAATTAGAAGGTCTGCCGTCGCCTCAGAGACCGAGGTATAAGTCAGCTGTCCAGAGGGGAGAAAAACTGTTAGTTTAGCTGGATAAGGGGTGCAAAATCGAATCTTTTGGGACTGGAGTGCAGGAAACAGTGGGCTGTAGTCCCGACGCTGTTTCTGGGTACAAGGGGCATAGTCATTATCGAAAAGCAAACGCTGTTGCCCCATCACTTTGCCCTTTTGCCAAGCCTTTCATAGAAGGGTCTCCTTGTTTTGGTAGCTTAACATGCAGATGACGAAGGAGCGTGGCCTTGCCCCAGGGCCGGAGGGTCTGGGACCCAGGGCTCGGTGAACCCTCTCCACATCGATCTGGAAGTCAGGTTCTGAGTTGAGGACCAAGCACAGTAGGTATGTACACATTGGAAGAGAGAAGGGACCGGGGGGACATGACAGAGGTCTTCAAGTACATGAAGGGATTAAATAGGGGAGGAGTAGTCAGGGTGCTCCAAACGAAGGGGGGGCAACTAGAGGGCATGGGTGGAAGCTGGAGGGGGAAGATTCAGGAGAGAAAGAAGGAGGTGCTACTTCACTCAAGAGGGTGATGGAGCCATGGAATGCACTGCCCAGGGGGCTGGTGGAGGCAGAGACAGTGGAGGAGTTCAAGAGGGAGTGGAACAGGTACAGGGGAAGGGTTCTGGAAGCAAAGTCCTGTGCAGCGGGAATATCCGGGACTGGGAAGGGAGAAGCCAGAGAGGGCGAGGGGGGCAGCAAGGTCAGCTCCCAGGGTGGAGGCTGACCAAACGAGCAGACATGAAAGACCATTAGGCCTATTCTGCTGGCATTTTAGTATGTTAGTAAATCGGCAAAGACTCTAGGGTCAATCCCCTCTTCATCTCCGGGGAGACCAAAAATACAGATGTTCCTCCTCTTGCCCCGATTCTCTGCATCCTCCTGACGGATGGAGATGGCCAACTGCTCAGCTGCAAGGATTTTAACCGACCCCTCAAGCTCATCCAACCTAGTGGTGTTCCAGGAAATCTGGAGGTCTGCTTCTGCCACTTGGCCTTGTAATATGCCCAGCTCGGATCTAATGTCTTTTAAAGACTCGCGGACTTCGCCGCGAAATTCTGCGATTGCCTGGAGTATTACTTCATTGTTGGGCTCAGGAGTTTTTTTGAGCCCAAACGAGATGAAGCAGTGGATTTATTCCCCAAACTCGGGGCAGGCCCGGGCTGCGAGTCACCCTCATCTGACATGCGATCTTCTGCGCTGGCAGAATCAGTTAAGGGCTGGAACCAATTACGGCTGTTTTTTGCCATTTTTAATATACGGAGCTCTTACCCAAACTATATTACTTGACAAATATCAAAGTTCGAGCTGTAAAGAAGAGTTCAGCACTCTTTTCGTTTTGTTGTAGGCAGGAGCCTCTCTGTCTGCTTGCTCTCCCAGGCATACCGGAACTGGAAGTCCTGCACTGCACGGAATTGTTGATTGCTCCAGTGATGGACACCCCAGAGCCTTCTCCTCTTCTGTTATCTCCAGCAGCACACCCCCCAGATGGTAGCTTTTTTGCATTGAACCCCAGCTCTCATCTGTCAGACCATGCCTCTAGCCTTACCAGATCCTCCTGTAGCTCCCACCACCCAACCTGGTCGTCCACCACCACCACTTCCATCTTGATGTCATCTGCAAATAGGCCGATTTTGCTACTGATGCCCTACGGGATGTCTGCAATAAATATGCCAAACAGCACTGGGCCCAGCACGGACCCCTGTGGAACACCACTTGTCACAGGCTTAGGAGATGAGTATTCCCCACCTACCACCACCCTCTGCTGCCTATCTTTTATCCAGTTCTCCACCCACCCCACCAGTTTTGCTCCTGCCTCTGTGCCCCGCAGCTTGTTTCCAAGTCTCCCATGTGGTACTGAATCGAAGGCCTTACTGAAGTCTAGGTACAGGACATCCACCGCATGGCCCCCCGTCAATTTGCCTAGTCACCCAGTCATAGTATTCCATCAGGTTGGTCTGGCATGACCTGCCCTTGACGAATCCATGCTGCCTCCTGTCCTGCACCCCATTCATCTCCAGTAGTGCTACTAGCCTCTCCTTTAGGATGGTCTCCATTAGCTTCCCCACTATGGACGTTAGACTTACTAGCCTATAGTTACCCAGTTCATCCTTGGGTCTGATTTATGGAGAGGAACCACATGAGCCAGTCTCCAGTCACAGGGTACACATCCTGTATCTCGAAATGAATTAAATAATTCTGCTAAGGGTCCTGCCAGGACCTCTGCCAGCTCCTTTATAGCCTGCCTCTTCAGAAATGAATCATGGAGTTGCAAATTCACCCCTGGTTATCTATATCCGAAATGACTCAGTTACAGAAAGCATGAAGGATATAAAAACAACATTTAATACTACACGATATTTACATAGGTTACAGAATAATACATACTAAAGACTATAGCCAGGGAATACGGTATTTCTACAGAGATAAAAACAAACACTTTTGGAAAAAAAAAAATAAGACACACAGAATAACCTAACTTAAAACTATCTAGATTCTAAGCAGAGCAGTAGAAGAAGCTTACCCCCAACTGGGAACTTGGTGAGTTATGGCAGACTTGAACCCATGATGTTGCTAGTTCAGAATGCCAAAACACAACTGAAAACTCTTAAGAGCAAACAGAGATATCTTTGGCTGGCCAGACAACTACACCAGCAACATCATACATGTTCCTCTGCCATCACATATCGGACCATTTCTTTGATCTCTGGAAACCCCCCTTTTTGAGAACAGGTCCAAATTGGTTTTGTAATTTACAGCTTGCCCCTTTTGTTCTCCCAACTGGCTGAATCTATGAGGTTCCATCTCACTCTGCCTTGGCCCTGCTTATAGTCAAAACATGTTTTTTTGTTATGAAAAGATTCAGCCTGTGGTGGAAGCATAGGCCAGGAAGCATAGGCAAAGCAGGTAACATTCACAAGTGGCATCTTATTATCAATAATAATAAAATAAAACATTAAAATTGTACAGGACAGCTCTTATACAGGCATTAACAAAGTACTTCATCTGAGGATAAATCTAAATCTCAATAATATCTCTCTCTCTAACAAACAATTGCTCTCTCGCTATACATATATACACACACACGCACACATATACATACATACACACACACACACATATATACACATATATAAGTATATATATACGTATATGATATACAATGGTGAGCTGTCAGATAAATGATTTATCTACACAAGTGCTGTTTGACCTTGGGTAACCTCACAGTGGCTTAAGCCACGGTAGATAAGTCGAGGTCAAACAGCACAAGTGTAGATAAATCATTTATCTGATAGCTCACCACTGTATATTTCATTTATGCAATAGGGATGCTTTCTATCAGTGCAGGAACATTTGGTTTTGACTGTTTATCCTTTTTTTTTTTTTTTTTTTTTTATAAATAATTTCTGGGAGTTTTGTTTAACTTTCCTAGAGTATGTCCGCCTAGCATAGTGGTTGCTATTAAATGAAACACCACTCATTTTGTGGAAAACTTCTTGCTGAACAAATGTCATACTCACAGTACTATGCTACCTTTTTCATTTTAAAGTTATTCACATTTATTTGTCAAAAAAGTGAAAAATAAATTACATTTTTCTTCCGTTTTCTTGCTAATTATAAAAAAATTATAAGGTATCTATTACTGAAACACCACTCATTTTGTAAATAATTTTGTGCTGAACAAAATTTTCGTGCTCACAGTACCATGCTATCTTTTTTCATTTTATAGTTATTCCCATTTGAATATGGTTAGTACTGCTTCTGAGGCCGAACATTCTAAATGAATTTCGAACAGATTTGTGACATAGAAACTGTGTGTATAAATGAGTAACTGTGTGTATAAGCAAGCAATAACACATGACAAGGTGTGGTTTATCGCCTGATAAGAGCACGCCCAGGGGTGTACTAAGGCACGAGGTGCTTGCGCCGAGTGCCTTATGCCACTGGGCGTTTCTTATCATGCGAAAACTACACCTCGGAATGTGTTATTGCACTTATAAATGGGCCCTCCTCAAAGTAATTTTAATGTCTAAAAAAAAAAAATACAAAAAGTGAAACATAAAAAAGGTTTCAACTAGTTAAAACAGTAAAAATAGTCCCTCCTATTACATTTATTTGGAATGTATTTATTGCCCCCACCCGCACACAAAAAGTTACGAATCCATTCAGAATATGCCTTTTACTTTATTGGGTCTTTTTTACATTTCTTTCTTAGGCTGTGTTTAGTTAGGGAATTGCACTGTTAACAGAGGAGCAGCTGTGTTGACTGGGAGTGAGCCTGTCCCTCACCAGACACCATAGAGAGCAGAGATGATCCTTCTCCCTGTTTTCTGCTTTCGTTCTGACAGGCATATTTTGGTGAATATTTCATTTAAAAAAAGGAAAGCAAGTGCCTGGTTTGAAAAGTGAGCATGTTCTTTTGGAGGCACTGAGAAACACTGCTGCACTGATGGTCGCCGATGGTGCGTCGGGTAGATGGCGTTCGCTGATGGCATTTGCGGTTAATGATGAAAAAAAACATACTGTTTCTGTTTTCACGGCGCTGTTTGAAAATGCTGGGAATGACAGGTATACACTGGTGGCAAGAGGCAGACGAGCAGTGAAAAAGATAACAAACAGGTATGAAGTTCTATTAATTGAGATGCAGGACATGTACAGAGACACCACACATTCTGCTACCGTTTATGGCCGTGGTTTCAAAGAGCGGGAGCAGAAGCGACAGCCCAAGTGAGAGCATCACTTGATAGGTACAGGATGGACAGTGAAAAATCTAAATGCAAGTTACTAAATTTGTAAATGTGTTGTCCTGCAAAGGGGGGGGTCATATATCTTTTATTTTGTGATGTCACGCTTTTAGACATGGACGTGAATGCCACTGTTCCATTACTGTGCTGCCACGAGTGCTGTTGTGCTGCTGCTTCAGTGAGCTCTGCCAGTCAGCGTTTCTGTTGATGCTTGGCAGAGCTCATTGATTTTTTGTTGTCATGTGGCTTCTTGGTGGGCAGTAGTTCCGATTGGCTACTATATCATCTGATGAGGACACAGCTCAGATGATGTAGTAGCCAATCAGAGACTTGGATTTCTTAAGCCCATTTTATAAATAAATTTATACACACAGTGACTCAGATAAATGGATTTATCACACTCTGCTTATCTCCACACCTATTGCATATATTATATATACATACACACACACACACACACACACACATTCATACACACACACATAATATATATATATATATATATAAATAAAATGTTTTTTCCTGGCAATTAACTTCTGCATCCTGTTCTCGTTAAGCTATACCCCGTTTTCACACAATTACCATACTTTGTCAGTTTCATGCCTGTGACCAGTACATCCGGTCTTCTCAACAGATACAGCCAATTAAGACATTCTGGACAGAGCTGTTTTTTTTCTATTGACAGCTCTGCAAACAAAGCTTTTGGAAGGTCAAAAGGTTAACTCCCTGTGTTCCAGCTTGCTATGTTTATTCCAACAAACCCCAAAAAGCTTTCTGCACTTCTTTTCAACAATACAACTATACACACACACACACACACACACACACACACACACACACACACTTACAAGCAAAGGATTCCAGTTTCACATATATATTTTTTAACCACAGAGAAGCAAGGGGAGAAAGAAAGAATAGAAACAGCAAGTGAAGGAAGGGAACCGTGGGACCATCGGAGCTACCAGTTCTGAAGTTCCACAAGGAAAATTTGATTGTGCAATCAGAAAGGCAAGAGACAGACAAGTGACAGAATAGGAGAGGACAAAAAATAGATCCATGCTTTTAATTTTCTCCGCATAACAAATGTGACAAGGTCTTATCCAGGCCTGTCACACAGCCTTCGACATTTAATCACAACAAAAAGCCTTTTAGATAAAACGAAGGCTCAGCCCTTGATGTTTAAGTAAAACAAACTAGTCTTTGCAAGACAGGAACTGTTGCTATCCACACCCAACCTTTGTGAGAACACATGACTGCTCACACAACTAAAATACTAAGGGTCTGCTTCCGGTTCTCGGATGAGCTGTATGTCTTTCACTGACCTTCTGTACTTTGATTAAAAAAAAAAAAAAAAAATCTGTTTTGTACACTCATGCTGCATTTTTTTTTCTGATCATCCCTGCTTTTATGGACTGAAGCAGAAAGAGGTTAAAGAACAAAAGGTGACACTGATCTCACTTCTTAATCTGATTACTAACTTTAAGCATGCGCCATGTATGGCAAAAAGGACTTAAAAGACCAAACAGTAGAATTTTCAAACAGTGTAGTGGGGTTTAAACTTGTGAAGGGAGGAGGGATGGGAGAAAAGGCTGTCGAGGGGGGTCCCATAAAGGAGGGACTCTGTCTCCACCACCCTGGGGAGCTGGAGGAATGTGGGAAAAGGCCGACCGGTAAGGTGCTGACCGGGGGAAGACTGAATCCCCATGGGAATGCAAGCAGGGGAAATGAAAGTATATGGAAAGGGTGGAACGTAGTCCTGCTAAATGCCAGGAGCTTGGGCAATAAAATGCCTGAACTCCAGGTGATGCTAACTAAGGGATAGGTGGATGTGGCAGCGGTCACTGAGTCCTGGGCCACTGCAGGGCATGACTGGGACCTGAACCTGGAGGGTTACACCATGTTCAGGAAGGACGGGGGGGAGGGAAGGGGAGGAGGGGTAGCAATAATAATCAAAAACTGCATTGGCATAGGAGGAGGAGTGGAGGAGGCGAAGGGAAATGTGGAGGCAATTTGAGTCACCTTGATAACAAATGGGGCCAAGAGAGTAAAAACAGGAGTGGTGTATAGACCCCCTGCACTGGGGGAGGAGCTGGAGGACAGTCTGGTGGCAGATGTTGGGAGACACTGCAAATTGGGCAGGGGAAGGGTGGTGATGTTGGGGGACTTAAACATGCCAGGAATGGACTGCGAGACTATGACATCCTCGGTGGCCAGGGAACAGAGGTTGTTGAATGTCTTTCAGGATGCGTTCCTAACTCAGCAGGTGGGGGAACCAACCAGGGAGGCTCAGATACTCGATGTGGTCCTGGCAGACAGTGACCAGATTGGGGGCCTGGAGGTAAGTGACCCATTGGCGGGGAGCGACCATGCCACGGTCTGGTTCTGCCTGGACCTAGGAGGGGTACAAGGCTGCACAAAGACGGAGGTAACTGACTTCAGGGGGGTGGATTTCAAGGAAATGGGAAGGATCCTTAAGGAGCATTTGGATGGGATTGGGCAAGACATGGACGCTGACAATAGGTGGGAAATCATCAGGAGTGGGGGTGCAGGATGCTACCAACACCTGTGCAAAAGTAAGACGAAAATGCAGTAGGGCCCATAAACCCTGCTGGTGGACCAGGGAGGCTCGGGAGGTGGTGAGGGGAAAGAAGGCGGCTTATAGGCATTTCAAGTGCTCAAGGAGTGAAAGGGATCGAGGGGAGTATGAGCTGATGGCCAGAAGGGCCACTAGGGTGGCTAAGGCAAGGAAGGAGCAGAACCTGGCCAGGGAAATTAGAAGAGGTAACAAGGGGTTCTTTAGATTCATTGGGGGAAAAACGAAGGGTGAAGGGGCAGATTAGCAGGATTAAAACAGGGGAGGGATGGGCACAAGATCCGGGGCAGCAGGCTGAGGTACTAAATGAGTACTTCACCTCAGTTTTCACCAAGGTAAATGGGAGGGCTGCATCATACATGGGAAGAGATGGTGAAACTGAGGGGGGGGAGGACCCTTGCTGATTGTCGGGTCTGGGGGAAGAGGGTGGGCCATCACTGGCAGGACGGGGGAAAGCAAAGCAGGGGGACGAGGGAGCGGAGGTGGAAATCATGGCAGAGAGAGTGAGGGAAGCCCTCAGGTCCCTTAAGATGGAGAAAGCACCAGAGCCGGATAAATTACATCCCAGAGTGCTAAAGGAACTGGCAGATGTCCTGGCGAAACCCCTGGCGGAGCTTTTCAGGATCTCTCAGAGGACAGGGTGGGTGCCCCAGGACTGGAAGGTGGTGCATATAGTGCCTATCCACGGGGGGGGGGCGGAATCAAGGGAGGTGGCAGGGAACTACAGGTTCGTCAGCCTGACATCTGTGGTGGTCAAGGTGATGGAGGGCATTGTCAAGGAGAGGCTTGGAGGGGGGGACCTGGAAAAGTTGGGGTGCCTGGACGATAGACAGCATGGATTCATCCCGAGGAAATCGTGTCAGACAAACCTTGTGGAGTTCTATGACTGAGCGACGAGAGCCTTGGACCTGGGTAGACCAGTGGACGTCCTCTATCTTGACTTAAGCAAGACATTTGACTCTGTTCCTCGTGGGGGGCCTGTTGAATAAGCTAGGAGAAATGGGGGTGGGGAACCAGATGATCAGATGGATAGGCAACTGGCTCCGGGACTGGATCCAGAGGGTCATGGTTGGTGGGATAGTCTCATCCCCAAGGGGGGGGATCATTAGTGGGTTCCCTCAGAGATCAATCCTTGGGCCCCTCTTGTTCAATGCCTACATCTCTGACGTAAGGAAGGGTATCAGGAGTGAGAGGAGTCTCTTTGCGGATTACTCAAAACTGGGGGCGGAGGTGGATGGGGAGGGTGGCCCTGCAGGGGGCCCTGGAGGCTCTGGAAAGGTAGTCTAGAAAGTGGAAGCTGAGGTTTAATGCAGGGAAATGCAAGGTACTGCATCTGGGAGCCAGAAACCCGGGCCAACAGTACACCCTGGGGGAGGGGAATGCTACAAGTCTCAATGGCTGAGAGGGACCTGGGGGGTGGTGGTGGTGGTGGTGCTGGATGTCAAGATGAACAACTCGGAGACTTGTAGGAGGGCAGCGGCCAAGGACAACAGGATCCTGGGATGCATCGCTAGGGGGATCACCTCCAGAAGGAGGGAAGTGATACTCCCCCTGTATAACTGCTTGGTGAGGCCGCACCTCGAGTACTGTGTGCAGTTTTGGAGACCACACTTAAAGATACATAGATACATAGACAGTGTCGGCAGATAAGGGCCTATGGCCCACCCAGTCTGCCCATTTGAGCTTGTAAGTTCAGTTTGTTTTCCTAGAAGTCTGTTGCCCCTTACCCCTGACCTCCAGACTTCCTTTATGTCTATCCCATGCATTCTTAAATCCTGTGATTGTTTCAGCCCCCACCACTTCCTCTGGCAGGGTGTTCCACTTGTCCACCACCTGTTCTGTGAAGAAAATCTTTCTCATGTTTCCTCTGAATGTCTCCCTCCAACTTCATCCCGTGCCTCTAGTCCTGGAACATCTTTTCGCTTAAAAATAGTGTTTTCCTGCACCCTGTTCCTCCCTGTAAGATACTTGTATGTCTCCATCATATCCCCTCTCCCTCCTCTCCTCCAGGAGTACATGTTCAGTTCCTTCAACCTGTCTTCATAGGACTTGTGATGCAATCCATGCATCATCTTTGTTGCCCTCCTCTGAACCTTCTCTACCCTGTCTATGTCCTTACGTAGGTATGGTCTCTAGAACTGTACACTGTACTCCAGGTGGAGCCTCACTAGTGTCTTGTATGCGGAATTATGACCTCCTTTTCCTGCTGGTGATGTCCCTGCCTATACATCCCAGCATCCTATTTGCTTTACCTGCTGCCTTGTCACACTGTTTCCCTACCTTGAGGTCATCAGAGATGACAACCCCAAGATCCCTTTCCTGCTTGGTGCATGCTATATCCTCACCCCCGAACTGATATATTGTACCAGGGCTTTTGTGCCCCATATGCATTATCTTGCACTTCTTTGCATTGAATTTCAACTGCCAAACCCCTGACCATTCTTCAAGTTTCTGCAGGTCGCTTCTCATTCTGTCTACACCCTCTGGTGTGTCTACTCTGTTACAGAGCTTTGTGTCATCAGCGAACAGTGAAATTCTGTCTTCTAGATCCTCGCTAGTGTCACTGATGAAGATGTTGAATAGGACCGGTCCCAGCACACTGTCCCTGTGGTACCCCACTGGTCACTCTTCCCTCTGTGGAGTGACAGCCATTTACCACCACCCTCTGTGTCCTGCCACCCAGCCAGTTACCTACCCACCACACTACTGTCCTGCCCACACCCATATTCCCAGTTTGTGTAATAGTCTTCTATGTGGCACAGTGTCAAAGGCCTTGCTGAAGTCCAGATAGGCCATGTCCACTGCCCTCCCTGATCCACCTCCCTAGTCACCCAGTCAAAAATTCAAGCGAGATTGGTCTGGCATGACCTCCCCTTGGTGAAACCATGCTGCCTTGGGTCCTGTAGTCATTGACAACCAGATGTTCCACCAATCTCTCCTTCAGTAGTGCTTCCATGATCTTCCCCACTACCAAGTGAGACTGACTGGTCTGTAGTTCCTCGCTTCCTCTCTTTGTTCCCACTTTTGTATAAAGGGACTACATCTGATGTCCTCCAGTCTTTGGGTACCTCCCCTGTTTCCAGTGATCGGCTAAACAGGATAGCCAGAGGTTCAGCCACCACCTCTCTTAGTTCTTTAAGGACCCTGGGGTGCACCCCATCTGGCCCCATTGCTTTATCAACTCTTATTACTTCCAGTTCCTTCAGGACCCTTTCTCATGTAAAGGGACTTGTGTCCATTTCTGCACCATTCTCACCCCTTGTACTCCCTTCAGACCCATTATCCTCCTCTTTCTCAGTAAAGACTAAGCAGAAAATACCTGTTCAATATGTCAGCTTTACTGTTGTCACCCTCCACGCGGCCCCCATCCTCCCCCTTCAGTCTCACTATCCCTCCCTTTGTCTTTCTTTTTTCACTTATGTACCTGTAAAAGGTTTTGTCCCTCTACCCACTGATTTTGCAATGTGTTCTTCTGTCTGAGCTTTGGCTTCCCTTACTGACCTCCCTGCCTCCTTTGCTTCTCCTGGTACTTTTCCTATCCCTTCTGCCTGTGTCTTTTGTATTGCCTGAATGCAATCTTTTTGGCTTTCACTTTCTTTGCTACCTCTTTGGAAAACCATAATGGTCTCCTCTTCCTTTTCCTCTTGCTAACCTGCTTAATGCATAATTCTGTTGTTCTTGTAATCCCCATTTTAAATACTGCCTGTTCCTCAACCCCTGATTCCTGTCCCATTCCCTTAATGCCTGTTTCAAGTATCTCCCCATTTTCCCAAAGTCTGCCCCCCTAAAATCCAGGATACGTGTTTTTGTGTGGTTTGGTTCTGCTCTTTCTGTGATTTCAAACTACAGTGACTGGTGGTCACTGTTCCCCAGGTGCTCCCCCACTGTTACCCCCATCACACTGTCCCTGTTTGTGAGCACAAGGTCCAGTATTGCCTTCTGCCGAGTTGGTTCCATGACCAGTTGCTTGAGGAAGGCACCCTGAAGAGAGTCCAGGATAAATCTGCTCCTAGTTGATGCTGCTGCTGCTGGGATGCTCCAGTCCACGTCTGGAATATTGAAGTCTCCAACCAGTATTACCTCACCCTTGTCTGCCATCCTTTGGATAGCTAGCAACAGCTCCCTATCTGTTTCTTCCTCCTGGGCTGGTGGTCTATAGACCACACCTGTGCGGATGGCTGTCCCATTTTCCTTTCCAGCATAACCCACAGTATCTCTCCCCATTTTGTTCCTCCTGGATCTCTGTGGCCCTTATGTCATTTTCACATACAGTGCCACTCCTCCTCCCTTCCTGCCTGCTCTGTCTCTTCTGAATATGTTGTAGCCAGGTATGGCCATCTCCCAGTCATGGTTATCATTACACCAGGTTTCAGTGATGGCCACAATGTCCAGGTCTGACTGTACCATGACAGCCTCCAGATCTTCCATCTTGTTGCTAAGGCTCCTGGCATTTGCACATAGCTTTCCATGATTTGACCTCCCTAGACTGTTTCATTGTTCTACTCCAGCCCTTCCTTGGTTGTCATTTATCCCTGGTTCTCCTTGCTGTCTGCCCTTCTGCTGAATTTTGCCCTTTTCTGCTTATCCACCTCTTGGGCACTAATCTCCATCTTTGCACACTGCTTTGCAGAGATAGCCCTCCTCTGGTTCACTGGTTCCACTGCTAGCTGTGGGGGTGAGCAAGTGGTACCCTCCTTGCTGGTCTGCCACCCCTTTGCTAGGTTAAATGCTTGTCAATGTAGCATTTAAACTTATCATTGAGTGCTTGGATTCCCTCCAGGATGGATGCAGGCTGTCAGGCTTGAACAAACCTCCATCCCTCCAGGTGGGTCCCCAGTCACCAATGAATCCAACCCTTCCTCACAGCACCAGTTCTTCAACCATGAGTTAAAGTTCCTGGTGCATGCACTCCTATGCTCTCCCTTGCTTCTCACAGTAGTACTTCTGAGAAAGTGACAGAAGTAGCTACTTGCTTGAGGCCCCTCCCCAGTTTCCTAAACTCTTCCTGAACTTCCTTTGGCTCCCCATTTGCCAGGTCATTAGTACCTAGGTGGATAATGACATCCAGCTCACCTTCCCGTCTTGCCTTCCCAGTGATCCCCAGGATCTTCCTTCCATCCCTCCATGCCGTGGCACCTGGTAGGCACCTCACCTCCCTGTCCTCCCCCTCCTGTGTTCCTAGCTGGATCCCTCTTATGATGGAGTCCCCCGCCAGGATTCGCTTCTTCCTCCTCTGGGGTCCACTGCTTTCCCCGCTGAGGTCACCTCCTTGGCTAACCTCCATATCCTTTCCTTCCACTTCTCTGGGTACCTCTATTTGGTTGTCCTCAGACAACCCAAAGAGGGACACTGAACTCCAGGAGAGGGTCCAGAGGACGACAACCAAAATGATCTGGGGCTTGGGGGACACTACCAATGGGGAGAGGATTGAAGAGCTAAATATGTACACATTGGAAGAGAGAGAAGGGACTGGGGGGACACGATAGAGATCTTCAGGTACATGAACGGGGTAAATAGGGGAGAAGCAGTCAGGGTGCGAAGGAAGGGGGGCAACTAGAGGGCATGGGTGGAAGCTGGAGTGGGGGAGATTCAGGGAGAAAGGAAGAGGTGCTACTTCACTGAGAGGGTGGTGGAGCCATGGAATCGCTGCCCAGGGCTGATGGAGGCAGAGAGCAGGTGGAGGGGTTCAGAGGGGTGGGACAGGTACAGGAAGGGTTCTGGAAACAAAGTCCTGCGCAGCGGGAATATCCAAGACTGGGAAGGGAGAAACCAGAAGGGGTGAGGGGGGCAGCAAGGTCAGCTCCCAGGGTGGGGGCTGACCAAACGAGCAGATACGAAAGACCGTTAGGCCTATTTTGCTGGCATTTTAGTATGTTAGGGTAACTTCAATTGAAACAAAGCAGGAAGCCTTAGAGAAGAGAAGGGAGATAGGAGAGACTGTCAGTGTATCTATGAATCGGAAAGTGATGACCACAGAAGCTGCAACTACAGCTTTGCTGCATGACCAAATAGCCCCACATTCTACTGAAAAGCTGGAAAATACAATTCTATCCAGAAATATTCACTTAATTTGGCTCTCTCTGGATATTTCACTCTGGAACTCAAGGAGTTTTACATTAGAGTTATGCAATCTTTGTTTTCTTTACAAGATTTTCTCTCTTCTGAGACAGCTTTGTTTATTTAGCTTTTGTTTGGCAGGTAAGCACACTAAACAAAACAAATGCCTATTTTCAGGTGCGACCCAGGAGATTACAAGGAATATACATATAGGACAGAGGTTTACAGTATTTCAGATATACAAAATACAACACAATATAGCAGGGTATTACAGAGTGGCAGACAAGGAACATCACGTTACATCATAAAACAGCACACAAGAACAACATCAGCATGGAAGTCGGCTTAAGATCTCATAGCTGGACTCAGGAAGGGGACCTGTCAGTAACGATTAAAAGTGCAACACTTGTACAGAAGGGGACAGCTGGGCGCCTTAGTTACAGCTACAGACAGAGGTGCGCTTCAGATGATCCCAGAGGGATTTTCTAAAGCATGAGTGGGAGGTGGAAGTGCGAACATGGGCAGGAAAGAATTCCATAGCCTGGGTGAGTGGGTGCACATACAGCAAATGCCCAGTCACACATTTGCGTATGGGTTTTTGGAACCAGAAACATGGCAGTGCCATTTGACAGTAGTGGGTATGAAGAGTTAGCAGACTTAAAGGGCTCTGCAAGGACAGGAGTGGTAGCAGTTCTAACATTGCCAGTGAAACATCCTAGAACAAAGTTTCGATGATACCCTGGGAAAAGCCAAGCAAGTTTGCTATAAAAGGTCACAGTGATGGGTGAGTCTTGGTGGCATGTGTAAAGGTAATAAGCCCACATTAGAGTATAGGGAGGAGCACATCTTTAGCCAGGGCAAGTCGAGCAGCTGGCGTGAGATTTTTTTTTTTTTTTGCTCTATATGCCAGATCCAACTTGCTGTTTGTTGCCTTACAAACATTTCAGATGTGCAGAGAGAAGTCAGTTTGCGGGTCAAGGGGGACTCCCAGGTACCCTGGGGGGGGAATGCTACAAGTCTCGATGGCTGAGAGGGACCTGGGGGTGGTGGTGGATGTCGAGATGAACAACTCGGAGACTTGTAGGAGGGCAGCAGCCAAGGCCAACAGGATGCTGGGATGCATCGCTAGGGGTATCACCTCTAGAAACAGGGAAGTGATACTCCCTCTGTATAACTGCTTGGTGAGGCTGCACCTCGAGTACTGCGTGCAGTTTTGGAGGCCACACTTAAAGAGGGACATTAAACTCCTGGAGAGGGTCCAGAGGAGGGCAACCAAAATGATTTGGGGCTTGGGGGACAGGACCTATGAGGAGAGGCTCGAAGAGCTAAATATGTACACACTGGAAGAGAGAAGGGACTGGGGGGACATGAAAGAGGTCTTCAGGTACATGAAGGGGGTAAATAGGGGAGGAACAGTCAGGGTGCTTCGAAGGAAGGAGGAGGGGGCCACTAGAGGACATGGGTGGAAGCTGGAAAGGGGAAGATTCAGGGGAGAAAGGAGGAGGTGCTACTTCACTGAGAGGGTGGTGGAGCCGTGGAATGCGCTGCCTAGGGGGCTGGTGGAGGCAAAGACGGTGGAGGGATTCAAGAGGGGGTGGAACAGGTACAGGGGAAGGGTTCTGGAAGCAAAATCCAATGCAGCAAGAATATCTGGAATTGGGAAGGGAGAAGCCAGAGAAATCGAGGGGGGCAACAAGATCAGCTCCCAGGGTGGGGGCTGACCAAACAAGCAGACGTGAAAGACTGTTAGGCCCTATTCTGCTGGCATTTTAGTACGTTAGTATGTTAGTATTTGAGGGAGTCAGCAACCCTCACAGAGGATCCATCAGCACCATAGATACTCAGGGAGTCAAAGGACACTTTTATAGTGTATGAGTGAGTGAGTGTTGTTGTGTATGAAAATCAATTACCAGAACAGGCTTGTTGTCCTTCATTAGTGACGTCAAACATCTGTTGTGCTGCACTAGGTACGTCAGTACCGAAGCACAACAGAATGGAACCTGCCCTCGTGCCGAATTCTCCTCGAGGAATGTCAACCATTGTCAGCACTGTCACAGCTATCATTTCGCACCACTCCTGAAAGTCTCTGTCAGCGTAGTTGACAATGGGGAAAAAGTAAACAGGCACGAAAAACACATCAGACACAGCCACGTCTGCTGAAAGGCCGAAATTCATCACCAACCAAGGGAATCAAAGAACAATAAAAAAAACTGAAAACAATGTTCGTTTTTTTAAAAGTTATTTAGCTGATCGAGGGGAGGCTAGAAATATTTGCGACATAGGGCTGGCCGAGGTTGATGAACTGATTGCAAACTTTATATTCAAAATGGAGTGACAAGACGGGGCACAATATAAGCCAAGTACAATTAGAGGAATAATTGGCAGCCTAAATAGGTACCTCATCAAGAACAAATATGGTCATGCCATCTTCCATGGCAATCAGGACGCATTCAAAGAGACACTGTCAACTCTGTCAGCAAAACAAAAGTTCCTGAAAAAGCTTGGTAAAGGAAGTAAACCCATGCAATCTGAAGCGCTGACCCAGCAGGATGTAGACAAACTTTACACAACTGGAACATTGGGTTTACAGAGTCCTGAATCCCTTAACATGCTGTTTGTGAACAACAGGATCTACTTTGCGCTGCGCACAGCTGAGCAGTACTCATTGCGATGGGGCGATCTTCAGCTTCTTGTGGGCACAGAGAAGGCATAAATACCTGCAATATGCTGAGCCACAGACAAAGACCCGCTCGGGAGCCAACCCCAGAGATATTCGAGCAATAAAGCCTCGTATGTACAAAAACCTAAGCACCCCCAAGCGGGACCCCATTGCTGCCTATGAATTGTATGCCAGTCACAGACCCCCCTCAATGCCGCAGCACAATGCCCCTTTCTACCTGGCACCAAATGTGAACTACAAGCCAGGCTACTCTTGGTGATTTCGTTCAATGCCAGTGGGTGAGAATAAAAATCCGATCTATGTTGAAACGTAAAGTCCAAAGCTGGACTGTCATCAGAGAAGCGAATCATCAATCACTCAACACATAAAACCTCAGTACAAAGGCTTAACAATGTGGACTACTGCCAACAGAAGTCCAGCAAGTGTCTGGACATCGCTGCCTACTATCAATAAATAACTATTGCTCCCTGTCTGATTACGAACAGAAAAGAAACTGAAATATTTGCAGGTGGATCAACACCCTCTACCTGCTCAGAAGAACCACGGATGAAAGAAACAAGGAGGTAAGAGCAGAAACAATCAGTCAGCAACAAATGCAGTAACCCTGAAAGCTTATCAGTTTGTTGCTAACATTTTATTGCTTTTTTTTTTTTCTCTGATTCAAATCGGTGCTGCTGGGTATAAGTTTTGCTGCATTATTACAAGGTGTGCCTACAGGTGTGTGCTAACAGATTACTACTGTAATCTTCTGATTCAAATTGTCTTTTGCAAGGTATATCTTCTGTTACTGCTTTCTTTTTTTCTGTAGCAAAGTATTTCCTACAGGGTATATCTTCTGTGAAATTATTACAGGTGGTGCTTTACAGGTTTTATCTATCATTAGGATAAGCTTTCAGGGTTACTGCATTTGTTGCTGACTGATTGTTTCTGCTCTTACCTCCTTGTTTCCTTCATCCGTGGTTCTTCTTTTTCGGCAGGGGAAGGGCCCAGCCACCCACCCCATCTCCAACCACCCCACACTATGCTCCTTTTATAGGGTAGCACAGTCATGACATTTCCTGTGGCAAAGCAGGAAGGGGCAGATCAGTGCGGTATCCACATGGTGACCTCATTTGCAGGGGCACTATTAATTTAACTTCTTGTAAAAAGTTATACAAAAACAAACAAACAAAACACAAAATCAAACTTTTGCTTGCATTTTACCTTCTTTTAATTACTCCGACCAGGTTATAAACTCAGCAAATTATCTGGAATGGATATCATTAACTGCAGGTACTGTGGAACACTTTTCAGAAGGGCAGTTTTACAGGATTTAGGACACTGTCGTACATGCTGGGCCATTGGAGATCTAAGGGCTCAGCTCCAGGCAGCATGAGCAGAGATAGCACGCCTCAAATTTCATATTCAGGAGGAAATATATTATAAGAACCACCTGCCATTTCCCAAACATCCAACAGAAGCACTTCAACCGCAGAGGGTAGTTGGTACAGGAGGTTGGCAGGTGGTTAGGAAGGGCAAATCGGATGCCTCATCACTCTGTGCTCTCCAACATATTACCTCCACAAACCATATGAAAACTACAAACAGGTATCTGCCTCCATCTCCAAAATCAAACAAAGGGGCAGAGGACACTGCAGATAGCAGGACACTGCAGCACAGGAGCTAGCACAACAAAACTTACTCAAAACAGGAACCAAAACAAAAAAAGCAAAAAGGAAATCCAAAAAACTTCTGATCATAGAAGACTCCATGATTCGGGGAGTTGATACGTGTCTCCAGCCAGGCGTAATGGTCAGATGTCTCCCCGGTACATCAGTGTGGAGAAACACTGACCGCATTGCTAAAATTGTTCAGGAAGCAGGGGAAAACATTGACGTCCTGGTACACATAGGGACTAATGATCTCGCCAGCCGGTCAGTTGTGGAGAACAAGGAACACCTGACCAGGCTGGGTGACAAACTATAATCCATTTCATCTGGCATCTCCTTCTCTGAGATCCTGCCAGTCTGTGAGAGAGGGGCAGATGGACGGAAGGTCAGAGAGGGGGAGATAGGGGAGCTAAACATGTGGCTCAAGGGCTGGTGCCAGGAAAAAGGACACAAATTTGTAGGGAACTGGCAACAGTTGTGGGAGTGAAAGTTCTTTAAATTTGATGGACTGCATCTGACTAAGGAGGGAGTTAGTGCATTGGGGCAGAAGTTTGACGTCTTTTCAAAATATTTAAACTAGCAAATGGGGAGAGGGGTGCAGCACCCCATGTCAAATGGGAAGAACACCCCTCCTCCCTCAGCTAGTGGTCAAACAGGAGTTCAGCATGTTTGCAGTTCATTTGCATCACCAGGTAGGGAAAAAGGTCCAGCTCCCCATACAACACACAGGGGAAATGCCAGACCTCACCCAACAACTAACACACCGAAATCTGGCCAATGGAAGATCATGTACATAAATGCTCGCAGTCTGGGAAACAAGATCCCAGACCTGGAGGCAATAATGACAGAGGCTAAACTGGACATAGTAGCAATTAGCGAGACATGGTTTACCAGTAACCACACTTGGAAGACTTCAGTACCTGGCTATGTACTGTTCAGAAGAGACAGAGGTGCAAAAAAGGGGGGGGGGGGTGGAGTGACCCTGTAAGTCAATGAAAATAGCAAAACTACAGAAATTCAGAATACACATAAGGAGCCAGAAGAACTGTGGGTCACCCTGGAAACAGGAAATGGGATAGCCACAAGAACTGGGGTTGTCTACAGGCCCCCAGACCAGGGGGAGGACATAGACACATTACTGTTGGAAGACATACAAAACATGACAGCTAAAGGGGAGGTTCTGATAATGGGAGACTTCAACATGCCAGATACAGATTGGTCAGTAACAGCAGGAACATCTGCCAGAACTAGACACATGGTGGATTCCCTGCAGGGAGAGGGCCTCAAAACAACTGGTACAACAAGCCACAAGAGACAGGGCTATCCTAGATCTAGTACTGACTAACAGGGAAAGGATCACATATCTCCAGGTAGAAGGTCACCTGGGTGCCAGTGACCATCACATAGTATGGTTCAATTTGGCCAAAGAACTAAATCATCCCATTCCAAGGCAAAAATATGGGACTTCAGAGGAGCTGACTTTTGATAAGATGGCCAACAGAGTTAAGCTAGCTTGGCAAAAAAAAAACTATGAAAGTAGGGGGTATAGGCAAAGTGGGCAAGCATTAAAGATGCAATACTTAAGCAACATCCCGTTGTGTTAGAGAGAAAAGGAAATGCAAGAGAAGAAGGAAACCAATTTGGTTCTCAAAAACAGTAGCAGAAAAGGACAGAGCCAAAAGGCTGGCCTTCACGAAATATATGGGAACGCAGTGGGATGAAGATAGGGAGGCATACCAAACTTTCCTAAGGGAAGCAGGGAAAGCGGTAAGGCAGGCAAAGGCCCAAACCGAGGAAACACTAGCACAGACAGTAAAAGAAGGTGACAAGACTTTCTATAGAAACATTAGTGAAAGGAGAAAGCCCAGAGGGGGTATTGCTAAGATCAAATGAGATAAGGGGGCATGTGAGGAGGAGGATCATGTAAAAGCATCTATCCTAAATAGATACTTCTGCTCAGTATTTACTGAAGAGAAGGTAGGGCAGGGCCCACAGCTCAGCACCATGGACACGGGGGTGGGGGAGGTGAGCACTACTCCCTTCACAAAAGAAAGGGTCCTACAAGAGCTCGATAAGCTCAGGACGGACAAGGCAATGGGACCTGATGGCACACATCCCAGGGTACTAAAGGAGCTAAGGGTGGAAGTAGCAGAGCCATTATCAGAACTGTTCAGTGAGTCTCTGAGCACAGGAGAGGTCCCAGAAGACTGGAGAAGGGCTCATGTGATCCCCTTCCACAAGAGTGGTAGCAGGGAGGAGGCAGGGAACTACAGACCAGTCAGCCTTACCTCAGTAGTGGGCAAGATTATGGAGACACTCCTTAAGAAAAGGATAGTGCAACACCTGGAATCCATACGAGCACAGGATCCAAGACAACATGGGTTTACAGAAGGAAGGTCCTGTCAAACTGATCTCATAGATTTCTTTGCCTGGGTAACCAGAGTGGTGGACCAAGGGGGAGCAGTTGATGTACGCTACCTGGACTTCAGCAAAGCTTAGATACTATTCCACATAGAAGATTGATTAATAAGCTGGGTAGGCTTGGGGTGGGTCAGAAGTTGGTCAACTGGGTGGCAAACTGATTGTCGGGCAGAAAACAGAGAGTGGTGGTAAATGGTATACAGTCAGAAGAGATGCAAGTCACAAGTGGGGTACCTCAGGGATCAGTCCTGGGGCGAGTCCTCTTCAATATCTTCATCAGTGACCCGGCAGATGGACTGGAGGGTAAGGTTTGTCTGTTTGCAGATGACACCAAGATCTGCAGAGTAGGTGATCCAGATGGGGTGGGCAGAATGAGAAGAGATCTGGATAAACTAGCAAAATGTTCAGAAGAGTGGCAAATGGGGTTTAATGCAAAGAAGTGCAAGATCATGCACGTAGAGAAGAGAAACCCTGAAGCCACCTATAGGCTCAAAGGGGAGTTGCTGGCAGTCACAAGGGAAGAAAGAGACTTGGGCATCATCATCACCGATGACCTGAAATCATCCAAGCAGACCACTAAAGCAGTAGGTAAGGCTAGGGGGATGTTAAGTGTATTAGTAGGGGTATCACAAATCGGAAGAAGGAGGTAATAATCTCTCTTTGCAAGAGGCTGGTTAGGCCCCATCTGAAGTACTGCATGCAGTACTGGAGGCCACACCTTCACAAGGACATTAACCAAATTAAGGCAGTCCAGAGAAGGGCAACCAAAATGATGCAGGGACTGCATCAGAAAACATATGAGGACAGATTAATGGAGTTCAATATGTATACCCTAGAGCAAAGGAGGGAGAGAGGTGTTATGATCAAACATTCAAACACCTTAAGAGCATTAACAAGGTGAAAGAGTCTAACATGTTTCAACGTAAAAAAAAATGCAGAACAAGAGGACACAGCATGAGATTAGAGGGAGGCCGATTAAGGGGTAATGTGAGGAAGTTATTTTTCACAGGAAGGGTGGTGGATACATGGAACGGCCTACCTCAGGAAGTGGTGGCTATGAATACAGTGCAGGGTTTCAAACAGGCATGGGACAGGCATAAGGGAGCAATACAGATGAGTATGAATAGATAGGCCACTGACAGAGCAAAGGCAGATGTCACATTTATAAGGTAGAAAAAGAAATGGGCAGACTGGATGGGCCTTGCAGTTCTTATCTGCAGTCAACTTCTATGTTTCTATGTAAAGGCCTAAGAAAGATCAATAAAAATTGCTCCTGTTAATTCGACCTCTGAAGTAACCTTAGCAAGGGCAGAGGAGGTGCTGTAACCCTTGCGGAAGCCATGTTGTGCAGGAGATAATAGCTCGTGACTCTGGATATATTCAGTGATCTGGGATGTAACCACTTTTTCAAGTAACTTGCTTATGGCAGATAGGATGGTTATTGGCCGGTAGTCCTCAAGATATTTAGGGTCACCTTGTTTGAAAACAGCAACAACCTTGGCCATCTTCCAGAGCACTGGGATAGTTCCCGAGGTGAGGGCAGATTAAAGATTCAGGTAACAGGTAGAGCAAGGAAAAGGGGCACCAAGGCAGATGAATTTGGGCTCCATATTGTCAAGCCCAGACTGGAGTGGAGTGAGAGGCTAGCAAGAAGCCTCTGTGTCTCCTTGCAAGACACAGCCTTAAAGTAAAAAAGGGGGAGTGGCAGGTCTGGGCAGGAAGCAGTGGTGCAACTCCTGCACATCAGAGGCAGAGAACAGGGAGGTATAGGCAGACAGGTCAGAGAACTGGGAGTCGAAAGCATCTGCAATTGTTTGAGCATAATTACAGTTCACACCATCAATAATCATATCAGAGACATAGCTTTTTGAGGATCCGCTAACTATATTCTTGATGTTCCACCAGAAGCTTCTAGGGTCTCTGGCTGACGTCAATAGAGCAGATTTGCAAAATTCACTCTTGGCAGAACAAATCGCTTTTTTGCACATATTACGGAGACATCTGTACTCCTGAGGGACAGACATGTCTTGTGAGGCCTTGAAACTAGCCCAGCACTTATCCCTAGTCTTCGTAAGGGAGAACAGGCCACCTTGGAGCCATTTTGTGACAGAACCCCTAACTCTCCTTTTTATAAGAGGGGCATGTTTGTCTTGCAGGGATGAGAATATACTAATAAAATTATCAATTGCAGTTGTGACGTCACTTGCAGTTATTGCAGTGGACCAGTCAGTACGTCCCAAGTCTACATGGAAGGATTCCAGGTTAAATTTGGAGAAGCCCCTCATGAGGATGACCTTGCAGGGAATTTTGGGAGAGGAGACTTTCCAGACACAAAAGATGGGGGTATGATCAAAGATAGAGTCAGGGAATGTGCCAGATGAAACAAGCCTCTCGGACCTATTTGACACTATCCAGTCTAGGAGGGTATTTTTACTACCTGTTGGACATAGCCTAAGAGGCTCACTTATGAGTAGCGAGAGGGAGAGACCTGCCAACAAAGGTTCATACTGTTTAGCACTGCCTCCTAACCAGTTTAGAATTAGGTCTCCTAACAGCAGTAACTCATTGGCACACACTTTAGGATTGGTGGTATCAAGAAGATAGGAGAGGCCGGCCCGGTGGCGCAGAGGGTTGAGGTGCTAGACGCCACACCTCACGCCGCGCTGGCGACCCGGGTTCGGGAATGAGCCCCGGCTACTGGGGGTCAGCGGGGGGAGGGAAGAGAGATTGAGCATCCGTAGGACTGCTCTCTCTTCCTGGGGAGGGTTTGGGATGCGATCGCTCTTAGAGCGGCCTCTGGCGGCCATCAGGGGCACCTGACGTAGCAACGCTGCGAATGCTGGGGGTGGAGTTGCGGCAGTACATTGCCTTGATAAAGCCGCACTCTGCGGGGGTCAGAAAACACGGAAAAAGAGATAAAACCCCCATTCCTGGGGATAGATGAAGGCACCTCGACTGCCCAAAGCCCACACTTCCAATTCCGGGCTATCTCCTCTCCACAGGGCCACTCGTGTTTGCCAGGCACTTTGCCCTATAGATGGAGCACCCTGGTTGGATAGGGCAGCCCTACCTCCGGAGGGTTCAGACCCGGAGGTGGTGCTTGGTGGCATGAGGGAGAAGGACTAGTCACGGAGGAAGGTAGAGGCTGGGTGCCCGAGGATGCAGGAAGGAGTTCTCCAGGAGTGGAGATAAAGTCAAAAAAAAATAAATAAAAGAAGATAGGAGAGGCCTTGCACACTATCTTTAGGGGGTATATGCACAGACTAGATGCAACTTTTTAGAGTTTCCCCAACAGGAGTAGGGTGTGAAGGAATTCACAGGGGGACGAGGGTGGAAGCTGGGTGGGTATGATGGACACATTAAGGTGGCTTTTGTAATATAAAAGCACGCCACCACCATGCTTTTTCCTCCAACACGATCAAGCCTAATAAGGCTGAAACCAGGAAGGGCACACGCAGCTTATCAAGTTAAACCAAAAACAAGCATTTGTCAATGCCAAATGTTTGCTTGCTGGCATTGGCATTGGTAGTGTAGAAGTCACAGAGCTGCATAATAGGAATGGCAGTGAAGTATTGAACTGAAGCCAACCTCACCACCACCCTGCAGATAGTGACAGGCATTGGGGTGTGCCTTTGGGTCATCAGGCATAACGGCCACGCCATTTCACCACACCCTACCGTGCAGACACCGACAAGTGTCACGGAGTGCCTTGGGGTCTTTGGCCCTTATGCGCACCCCATTCCATCAGGAAATATTGTGAGATGAGTGCGGTATAGGAGAATGGGGTGAACTTTGGGGCCGAAGAGTCCAAGGCACACCTCAATGCCTCTCAGTGGCTGCAGGGTGTGGGTGGGGGTGGAATGGTATGAGCATTGCAGGTGACAATTCCAAGTCACAGCCCTGATGCCTGTCATTCTCTACAGGGTGAGGTGTTATGGTCGGAAACCCTAACGCCTCAGGCATTCATTGGTATTTTCACTGCAAATTTTCAACATGGGTTTTTTGTGACCCCCAGCTCATGAACAGTGGCAATATCAGTTTGTTAGCCGAAAGCTGCTTTTGCACAGCGACTACAGCATTTGTCACCACAAGTGCAAAAACACATTCTGAACAGGATGTGAAAAATGACAGCTGTACTGTTCATGGGGAGGTGTAAAAAAATGGCAATGTTGAAAATCTGCTGCAATAATATTAAAAAAAAAAAAAACTGGTGAAGTCACGAGCGTGCGTAGAAACTGTGCAACGTGCACCCGTAATGTAATTAGTTTGGGAATTGTTTACAGCAGATTGTCAACACAGGTATTTTGGGACCTCCGGTCATGAACAGAGTCACTGTGATTTTCTTTATCTTTCCCGAACAATGATTTCCCACAGCGACCACGTATTTCTGTGCTGAAAGTGTGAAAACACATTTCGGCCATGTTGTGAAAAATGACAGCTGTACTGTTCATAAGGAAGTGTGGAAAAATGCCACAGGTGAAAATCTGGACTGAAAATATTACAAATTCATGAACTTACGAGAGTGCGTGGAAACTGCGCAATGCTCACTCGTAACACAGTCATTTTTAGGAATTTTTTCACCAAATTTTCAAAATAGCCATTTTAGGACCTCTGCTCATGAACAGTGTCACTGTGATTTTCTTAATGTGTCCCATACATTGATTTGCTTTTTCGACTGCGCCATTATGCGCTACATGGAAAACTGAAGATATTTTGGTGAGATGTGAAAATGACAGCTGTACTGCTCATAAGGAGGTGTGGTAAAATAGCAATGTTGAAAATCTGGAGTGAAAATATTGAAAATATGCGAACTTATGAGCGTGCGTAGGAACACCGCAACGCATGCTCGTAAAATAGTCATTTTTGGGAATTTTTTCACCAAATTTTTAACATAGCCATTTTAACACCTCTGCTCACGAACAGTGTCACTGTGATTTTCTTAATGCGTCCCGAACATTGATTTTGCTCAACGACTACGCGATTGTGCGCTACATGCGCGGAAACACATTTTGGGTGAGATAGAAACATAGAATTTGACGGCAGATAAGGACCGCTTGGCCCACCTAGTTTGCACATTTTCCTACCTAACAGATAAGCTGCAGATCCTAGTTAACCAACAGCTTACTTCCTCCTAAACCCCCCCCCCACTAGGACTGCCTTATGCCTGTCCCATGCATTCTTGAATTCCCCCACTGTTTACTGCAATCTCTCATCTCTTCCCACTCAAATAGGTGGATCCGTTATTGGGACCTCAATTAAGGTTTTCAACCAGTACTGTACCTCGGCTAGAATACATAATTCTAAGGATCCTGCCCAACCACTAGTTCTTAACCCCAATATTAAGCTGGGTTCACACTGGTTACTCCCCTCTTGGCTACCACAAATCCGTGACTGTGCAGTGGAAGACCTCTATCTACAGGACTCAATTGGCTCCTCCCGGGAACTGATGTCCAAATTTAACATTCCCTCTCAGGCCATATTCAAAGTATTCCAGCTGAGACACCTCATAGTCAAGGACTTTGGTCTGGTGAAAAGGTATCTAGTATCCAGCCTCTTCTAGATTTGCTGAAGTCCCGATCCAATGAACCCCATCCATTGCTAAACTCTATGCACCCTCCTTCTCAGTAAAGCTCCGGAAGTTTTATCTGGCTCCAAGGTGTGGGACACACTGTTTGGTAATTCCCCATCCCTGGAACCAGGTGTGGTTAGACTTACACCAATTTCTCTCACTAGATAGAAATAAACTTACACAGTTTTATATAGTCAATAACATGTACTATACTCCGGCTAACTTAGTCAAATTTGGGAAAATTAGCCCTCCTATTTGTATCAGATGTGGTGTTGATCAGGGGAATATCCTGCACATATTTTGGGCTTGTGATAAAGTTGCCCCTTTGTGGAGACATATCTGGGATAGCTTGAATCCACTTTTGGGCCTACAAGACTTATTTACACCCGAAATTTGTGTGTTAGGAATTTATTCCTCTATTAAAGTTAATGAAAGGAAATATCATATGGCCCTCATTTCGATGGCTATCAAAAGACTAGTTCTTCGTCACTGGGTTGATCAATCTGAAATTTCTTATCAGGAATGGGTGGCAGAAATGTCCCAAGGTTTCAAAATCGAAAAGCTGATCGCCAGTTCTAGACATGACTTATCCGCCTTTCATAAAAATTGGGGTAAGCTTTATGCCCTGTATCTTCATTAAGACCCCAGACGGGGTTCTTTACCTCTCCCCTTCCCTGATGATATATTAGTACTGTGCAACTCGCCTTGGCTGCTTCTCCTTTCCCCTCCTTCTTCCTCCGTGCTTCCTTTCTTTTTTTTTTTTTTCCTTCTCCTCTCTTCGCTTTGTTTTTCCCTTTTTTCTTCACCTTTTCTTTTATCTCTATCTTTGTACGGACTTTAGTTCTTCCACTTGAGCTTTTCTGTTGGTGGTGGTGGCATCCTCCTAGGGAGGGGACTTAGGGGTGCTATTGCTTTATCCTTTCATGTCTTACCATGTTTTTTACCACGATTATACTTTGTTTCCTGTTTCTCGTTTGTTTGATAAAATAAATAAAGTGTGAATTTCAAAAAAAAAAATAATTCCCCCACTGTTCTTGACTCCATGACCTCCTCAGGGAGGCTGTTCCATGCATCCACAACCCTCTCTGTGAAAAATACTTCCTCACATTACCTCTGAGCCGTCCCCCCTCTATCTTCAAATTGTGCCCCCTTGTTCTTGCACATCTCTTTTTCTGGAAGATGCTACCCTCTTGGACTTTGTTGATTCCCTTGAGGTACTTGAAAGTTTCTAGCATGTCCTCTCTCCTTTCTTTCCTCAAGGGTATACATATTAAGCTCCTTTAGTCTTTCTTCATATGTCTTCTGGTGCAGACCCTGCACTATTTTGGTTACCCTCCTCTGGACAGCCTCCACTCTGTCTATGTCTTTGAGGAGATGAGGGTCTCAGAACTGCACACAGTACTCAGATGGGGTCTCGCTAACTGTCTGTACAGAGGATAACAACTTCCTGTTTTCTACTATTGATGCCTCTTCCTATGCATCCCAGTATCCCCAGCCTTCCTTACTGCCTTCTCACATTGCTTTGCCCACCTTTAGGTCATCTGATATAATTACCCCCAGGTCCCTTTCTGTTTTTACTGTTGTCAGTATCTCACCCCCCATTGTGTACGCTTCCCCTGGGTTTTTGTTTCCCATGTGCATTACCTTGCACTTCTTTGCATTGAATCTGAGCTGCCATACATTTGACCATTCCTCCAACCTTGCCAAGTCCCTTCTCATCCTTTCCACTCCATCTTGTGTATCAACCTTGTTGCAAATCTTTGTGTCATCTGCAAAGAGACATACTTTTCCTTCCAGTTCCTCTGCAATGTCACTTATAAAGACATTAAAAAGGACCGGTCCCAGTACTGAACCCTGCGGTACCTCACTAGTAACCTTCCTTCACTGTGTACTCCATTTACTACTACCCTTTGCGTCCTGTTGTCTAGCCAATTTTTTATCCAGGCTACCACCTTGGGACCCACTTCAAGGCTGGCTATCTTGTGTATTAATCTTTTGTGTGGGACTGTATCAAATGCCTTGCTAAAATCTAGGTAGGCCATGTCCACAGCCCTTCCCTGGTCTACTACTTTGGTCACCCAGTCAAAGAAATCTATTGGATTAGTCTGACGACCTTCCCATCGTGAATCCATGCTGCCTTGGGTCCTGTGCCCCACTGGCCTCTAGGTACTCAAAAATTCTTTCCTTCAGAAGTGATTCCACCATTTTCCCTACCACTGAGGTCAAACTAACTGGTCTGTAGTTTCCTGCCTCTGTCCTGCTCCCACTTTTGTGAAGAGGAATCACATCTGCCCTCCTCCAGTTCTCAGGTACCATCCCATCCTCCCATGATTTGTTAAAGAGAGTAGTCAGCGGTGTCACTAGTTCTACCCTTAGTTCTTTTAGAATTCTTGGGTGAATCCCATCAGGCCCCATTGCTTTGTACACCTTCAATTTTATTAGTTCTTTCAGAACCCTTTCTTCTGTAAATGGACTGATATCGACCCCCGTCTTCAGAATGTTTCTCTTGTTTGGTTTAGGTAACTCCCCCTCCTCTTCCTTTGTGAATACTGAGCAGAAATATTCATTCAGTATCCCTGCTTTTTCACTGTCACCCTCTACCCACATTCCCTCCCCTTTATTAAGCTTCGGTATCCCTCCTTTGGATGTGAAAAATGACAGCTGTACTACTAATAAGGAAGTGTGGTCAAATGGCAATGTTGAAAATCCGGAGTGAAAATATTGAAAATTCGCGAACCTGCGAGCGTGCATAGGAACAACGCATAGCGATGTTTCGTAAAACATTTTAGAATTTTCACCAAATTTTCAGCATAGGCTTTTAGAGGCCACCATATGAACACTGGCCACGGTCATTTTCGTTACTCAGTCCCGAAGGTGATTTGGCGCAGTGACCGCGAAATCCCCTTCGGCCTGATTAACGCCATGACAGTGACAGAATTCATGAGGAGGGGTCCCAAAACCCATGTTGAAAATTTGGTGCCAAAATTCAAAAAATGCCTGAGATATCAGCAAAGTTGAAAAACCCTATTCATTACATTATACAGCTTACGGCATTTCCTCAGTTCGCGGTCAGCTTTGAAGAAGTGCAGCGTTTCTGGTACGAAGATCGTCGCACGAGCTCGGAGAGCAAGTATGGGGTGAGGAGGGGGGTGGCGCAGAGTAGGGGGTGAAGACAGCAGCTAGGAAGGTTTTCTTTCTTTTTTTTTTTTTTTTAATTTGACTACGCTGGACGCTTGCCACGCTTAGGGTGGGCTCGAAGGAGCAGCTGGAAGGCTGTTGGGGGAGTAGAGCCGATGGGGGGATTGGGCACCCCCGTCAGCCATAGGACCTGTTGCCACGCTGAGGTGGGCTCCCAGCGTGGCACCCGATAGTCTGGGAGGGGGACTGTAGTGCTGACAGGGGATTGGACACCCCCGTCGGCCATACAGACTGTGGCGGGAGGAACAGTAGAGCTGACGGGGGATTGAGCACCCCTGTCAGCCATACAGTGTGTGCGTGGGGGAGGTAGGAGCGCATGCGCACGTGTGTGTGTGTGGGGGGGAAGGGGGAGCGCTGCTCACTCAAGCGGTGCTCTCCCTTTCAACTGTATGGCACTGCATTTTGGATCGTCGTACTATGTTTCTTGCACATGCGTGCAAGCAAACATAAGAAAACCAGACAATCTGCAGAAGGGCACTTCCTTCAACACCTAAAACTGCAAGTGTATGTGCTGCTGTTGTTATCTTGACTTTCAGTTCTTTAGTTGAGAGGAACAGACCTTGTAAATCTTCTACGAAAGTAAAAGAATTCATTTGCACCCTTAAGCCAGCTATGTTACACCAAAACAGAGGAAGACACTTCTGGCTATGAAGGCAGTTTTCAGATGCAGGAGTCCCCGCCTCGGTCTGATTTCCAGCAACCCTAAGAACTTCTTTTCAACGGAAGATGTATTAGTACTTTGATGATCCTGATAAGGCCACAGTTTCCTTTGGTGATAATGTCCGATTGCCACCACAGCTCAGCTCTGAAAATGAGCAAGAAGCTGAACTTACAGAATATACTGTACGTCTGTCAACACCAATAAATACAAATTTTAAGTGTCTTTGTCTTTATATTATGCGATGATATTATTATGACAAATTTTAAGTAAAATGTGTTAATACTGATTCAAGCTTATTAAACATGCTGATGTTCCCATGGTTTCTGCTCTTATTATATATCTTACTGCCATTCTCTGTATAATGCTTGCCATTATTTTTTGTTGTTTCTACCCATTGTATTTTTGTAGCACTGCTGTACTGTTCCTCTATTTGTATTATTGTACCCATGTTGCTGTTGTTCAACTGTTCTCTTTTTGTTGTACTCTCCCGGGTCGTGCCTGAAAATAGTCATTTTATGGCTAGTGCACCTACCCGGTTAACAAAAACTAAAAAAATAAAACTAAAATAAAAATTGAGGCCAGAGTCCCTTTAGAGTGTTCTGTTATCACTGTTTTTGTAAGACTATACATGCAGTGGAGCAAGTGAATGTTTGGTTACATTTTTTTTTTTTTTTAAACTTTTTTCATTGACAAGGTTACACAGCAATACACAGTGCAATATCATGAAAGCATCATTTATAGAATCATAGAAATTGGCGGCAGAAAAGGACCCTGCGTCCCATCATGTCTGCCCTTCCCTCCCTTAGTCCACCCTCCTCCCACTTAGGACTCCTCCCAGTAACCCTATGTGCCTGTCCCATGCATTTTTAAAGCCTACCACAGTATCGGCCCCCCACCTTCCTCTGGCAGCCTGTTCCAGGATTCCACCACTCTCTCGGTGAAGATCGCCCCCTCAAGTTTCCCCTAAAATCCCCCCCCCTTAGTCTGAGGCTGTGCCCACACGTTTTGGAGCCTTCCTTCCTCTGAAATAAACTCCTCAGCTGCACTCTATGGATCACTTTGGTGTACGTGAAGGTCTCAATCATGTCTCCCCTCTCCCTTCTGGTCTCCAATGTGTATAGCCCCAATTCCCTGTATCTCTGTTCATACAGCTCGTCTTCCAGCCCCAGCACCATTTTGGTCACTCTTCTCTGAACCCTTTCCACCAACTCTATGTCCTTCTGGAGGTAAGGCCTCCAGAATTGGACACCGTACTCAAGGTGCGGCCTCACCAAGGTTTGGTACAGGGGCGCATTTACAGTGGGATGTTAAGGCAGGCAGAGAAGAGAAGGCATCTGAGAGACTCACATGCTGACATTCTGATATTAATATTCACAGACACGGAAGGTTTCAAGACCATAACCTCTGTGTGAAAAACTGAAACACAATACCAAGACAGAAAACATACTGTGTGCCACCCTCCCTCTTAGTAGTTGGGAACTCATACTTCCCCTAGGGGTCTTTCCAGTGGGACCAAGATTTTTTCATACTTCTGCACTGCAGTGTGGGATATTTTCAGTTTTCATGCAGTCTAACAGGGTGCTAAACAGTGTGCAGCAGCTGGTGCAACAGCTTGGAACCAGTATTGAGCTATGAGTTTTTGGGCACCACAACCTCCAGTCTCAACAGTGGATGCCTAAAGATTTTTCCATCTGGGCCGCCTGGTGAGAGCCCCAACAATGTGCCTTCTGGCGAGAGTGTGAATGGGATCTGCAAAGTTCTGGACAAAATTAATGTTATTCCCACCCACCCAAAAGGCATGAATCTGAGGTCATGTCCATACCACACGACAGTAGGTTCCCACCTTCACTTTACACCTGGGGCACTCACTGGGTCTGGAGGGATCAGTTTTGTGTGCTATGTAAGGGGTGCAATAGGCCCAGTGCAAAACGCTGAAGCTCATCTGTTAGAGCCTATTAATAACCAAGTAGGATTCTGTCTCTTTAAAGATCTGGAACAGTCTCCCTTGGTCCACAGTGGGTCCCCCCATATCGCTTTCCCACCTTGAGCATGTCTGTTTATGACAGACTTGTATAATCCCAAGGAGCAGGACATAAGTCTGTTGCATAGGTCTTGCAAGAGAATTTTGATCCAACATTTTCTCAATTGGTGATTGTTAGGGACCCTGTACAGGATGGGGAGAGATCCCAGGAATCGGGTGCTCACTTGCAAGAAAGCAAAAAAAATTCCATGGGGGCCAGGGAGTGTTGAACTGAGACGACTTTGTATGACTTCAGATCCCATCCCTCTCAAAATGTGACCCTATGTTTTTTGGACCCTTACCATGCCAGGACTGGAGGACCCTACTAGTTTGGACTGGGGATCCAGAGTAGCACCATAGGGCTTTATCTATGATGGCTTCTGGGGATAGTCTTCTAGGGTGACCAATCAGGGTGTGTACTGTAAGCCATGCTCTGGCCAAAGTTCTATTGAATGGGTTAAATGTGGGGTATACGATCCCATCACCCATAGCAGTGTGTATAGCACCTATCCTATCATAATTACTTTGAAAAAATGCATCACAGTGTATCTAGACCTTACACTCGGTTTATCTCAAGTCTTTATTATTTGGGCGGGCATGTACTATGTAACGTACAGGCTCATTGACTGTTCAGTCGGCGACTGGCCATGGTGGTGTGTGGAGGGCTGTGCCAGTCACCGGCTCTGGTCAGGTAGGGTGGAAGCGGGGTGGTGGGCCATGTCCTACCGGGGTGGGGGCCACCAGACCACCGTGGATACCGGTTACTATTAATTTGGAGATTGGGCCAGGGTGGGAGGCTCCACTACACCATGAGGGTCAATGGGGAGGGCCATATTTCGTATTCTGGGGTTCGAGACGGGGGGGGGACACTACACTATGGAAAAGACGGGGACGGGGCTACATTATTTTATTATGACAGGGATCGGGGACAGGGTTATTTATAATAATGGGGATCAGGGGACACTGCATTATGGAAAAAGATCGGGAGGAAGCTACATTTCTTTTTTATAATGGGATCGGGGCTGGCCCGACGCATTCCGCTGGGCGCAGCCATGCTAATGAGCCCATAATGGGCATGTATGAGGCTCCTTTGCGCCATGCATGCCCAAGGAGCTCATTAGCATATTTTGGCTGAATATCACCCTTTGGGGAAGCAGCGCATCCAGGTATGCACCACACATTCCCCCACTGGTGGTCTTCAGCCCCGAATCCTGGATGCGCTGCGTCAAACATGGTGGCCACCCGCTATGTGCCGCATGCGTCCAGGGTCCAATACTCAAATAGAATGTGCAATCTGTTGTGATTGCGCATTCTGTTTGACTAGTCCATCAGAGCTGGCCAGCCCATTTTTTTTGTGCGGTGCATCCATTTGCTCCACGCATTCAGCCAGCTCTGAATATGGGGACCCTAGATTTTAGAGAGAGCGAGCGAGACAGACTCGGAGGATGTATTTTTGGGTGTACTGCCTTTGTGATGAGCTATCCTGTACTTTTTTTTTTTTTATTGTTATTGATAATAACAACAATGACAACAACAACAACAACATGATGCTACTTGTGAATTTTATTTTATTTTTTTTATTTTTTGTGTGTCGGCTCTTCTCCTCTGGTCTCCCACTCCACTTGCCACTCCCACCATCCCCAGGCTCATCCCCCCGGGTGGGGCCACCAGGCAGGCACTTCCTCCCCAAGGCACTTGGTCACTAAGTTCTATAAGTTATCATCACATGATCTTCCCAATTAGGAAGGTGCATAGCCCCATTGCCCGCCCCCAAAGACACTGCGCACCAGGTCCTATAACTCCCTCGTCTTAGCATCTCTCCTGTCAGACCTAGGACATGAAAACTGGCCTTTCATACCCGAGGCACCCTCCATTGACACAGCTTTTGAGGGGTTCAAAACCTGTTTCCTTAAAGTTTGGGACAAACACGCCCCCCTACGTACAAAAAGAGTTAGAGGTGAACATCTCTCCTGGATCTTGGCTGACATAATCAGTAAATGCCATTCCAGGGACCACGCCTGGAAAACATACAAGAAAAACGGGAACACAGGCTTCCCTCACCACATATAGAACCCTCCAAAACGCATGCACGCCAAGCCAAAGAGACTTATTTCCTATCGGCCTTTAGCAAAAACATTAACCAGCAAACTGATTTCGGAAATCACTCAAATCCTGCTCTCCCCCACCCCTCACACTATCAGCTCAGGGCTCCCTCATCTCCGACCCCATCTCGTAGCTGAAGCCTTTAATACATTTCTCCAGCTGCACTGACAAGCTCCTATCCTCCCTCCCGTATATGCTCCCCCAGTCCCCCCTCACACTTATGCTCCCCAAAACCTGCCCCCCAGTCCTGCCATTCTCATTCCGCCCAGTATCCTGAGCAGAAGTCTTCCACTCCCTACGGGCCCTGAACCCAAACAAAGGTAAATGCCCTACGTCCCTGGACGCCAAGATGTTTTTTTTTTTGTCTGCCCCAGCCATAGCCGCCCCTCTTGCAGCCCTTTTCAACCTCTCTTTCTCTCTGGGCAAGTTACCAATGGCCTGGAAGTTGGCTACCGTTATACCCCTGCCAAAAGGTGGTGATCCCTCCTCCCCAGGAAATTACAGACCCATCTCCCTACTCCCTATCCATGCCAAAATACAGGAACGTCTAGTCATGTCCCAGCTCACCCCGTACCTGGATGCCTCCTCCTTCTTCACTCCGTTCCAATCGGGCTTCCGTAAATCCCACTCCACCACCACCTCCCTGCTACGTGTCACAGGTGACACTGTCACTGGCAAGGACAAAGGACACGTCACCTTGGCCATCTTTATTGACCTAGCCAAGGCCTTCGATACCGTCTCACACTCCCTACTCCTCTCCAAACTCACAGACGCAGGGCTTTCTAAACCAGCCACTGACTGGTTCCATGACTACCTAGTGGGCAGGAAACAAACAGTCAGACTTGCCTCTCACACCTCAAACCCCGTGCCAGTCACTGCCGGAGTCCCCCAAGGATCTGCCCTAGGTCCACTACTCTTTTCCATCTTTCTTAACGACCTCCCACCAGCATGCTCCCACTCATCCATCCAGATGTATGTGGACGATACAGTCCTGTATGCCTCTGGTCCCACAACATGCAGCGTGGCAACCCTCCTCCAGGAGGACTTCTATGCCATCCAGAAATGGTTCAGGTCAGACCAGTTATTTCTAAACCATAAAAGAACCTTGTCACTAACATTCGGCTCCCAACAAAGACTCTCCCGCCAAGCCCCCAGCCCTCCTTTCAAAACCTAGGACGGGACTCCCCTGGACAACTGCACTAGCCTCAGATATCTAGGCGTCTGGCTAGATCAGCACCTAGATTTCACCTCTCACATCGACTCCTTACACAAGAGGCTACTCCCCAAACTTGGTGCACTATTCCGTAACAAAAGCTTCCTCCCCACACAAACTAGGCACGCCACTGTCCAAAAAATGATTCTTCCTGTACTCTACTACGGTGGCATAGTTTACTCCATCGCCCCCGCGTCCGCTCTGGCCAGCCTAGACACCCTGTTCCACTCCTTCTGCCGTTTCATTCTAGACTGCCCGCAATCCACACACCATTGCAACCTATACAGCTCCTTAACCCTGCTGTCCCTCCATGATCGCAGACAAATAAACTGCGCTAGGTTCGCTACCAAATTCTGGTCCCCCTCCTTCCCCCCTTATCTGGCCTCTACCCTCTCCCAACAATCTCCACCTGCGTACTCCCTCAGGAACACAGACCCCAGACTACTACACGTCCCGTTTATGCACACTACCAAAGGCCAGGCCGCCTTTAACTACCGAATCCCACAGATTTGGAATGCCCTGCCGGCCCCCATAAGACATGCACAGAACCCCTACCATAGCAACCTTCTACTTAGAGCCCATTTCTCCTCCAGCTGCTCCTGTTATAACTAACAATTTACTACTATGCTTGCTGTACTAGAAATGTATATGTAATGTACATTATCCTCTCAATCTTTACACTGTATGTATCTATCCCTGTTTGTAATCAATCATCCAAATGCTAATAGGTAAGCCTTGGCTTTCCCAAAATGTACTGCATATGTATATATTTCATGTATGTATTTGGGTCTCAGCCCCCAGGTTGCATCTAGAATAGAGCTCATAGCTCAGTATGCCTTCCTGGTAAATCTCGTAAATAAATAAATAAATAATTAAGTCCTGGCTTGCCCCCCAGGGTGGAGTCACGGGAGCAGGACCCTCCAACCCCCAGCAGAGAAAGGGCCCATTATTCACGAGCCAGCAATCTTGTGTGAGGTTTTCCCAGGGGGCGGGGATGTGCAATGACACCAGCATCCACCCCCCCCAACGCGTAGTGCTGGCTGCAACGGTACCCCCAGCCTCTGCCAGAGGTCCGCATTGCGACGGACACTCTTCTGCATAGTGGGGACTCACACAAAGGCTGCTGTGGCAAGCAGCAACTAGTGTGGTCTCAACTCACTATTTAAGAACAGCCCCTAAGATGCGGCGGCTGTGTAGCATCCAGCTGAGTACTCCGGCAGAGTACAGAGGAGTCTGCAGCAGTCAGCAGGGAAGGGGAGTAAGTCATTTTTTGAAGGTTGGATTTAGTTACTTGGTATTCTTAGCTTCATATGTGGTTACAAATGGGTTTAGGTAGTAATAGTTGTCAGAAGTGGGATAGGACTTTAAAAATGGGGCAAATATATATTGTTTATGTGCTCCTTTTAGGATTGTGTGGAATAATGGAAAGGAAAGTATATGAGATGAGTATGTCTGCCCATGGGGAAGGTGAGGGGATGGGGGTGTACAATATTCTAGTAATGATTAGTAAGGAAAGAAAGAAAGAGCCATGTAAATAGGAATGTTGTAAGTGTGAATAATTTATGTCAGGTAAAAATCGGGTATGTGGAAATGGGCAAAGCAGATAGAATATCTGTAATGATAACAGAAAGGAAAATGAAGTATAGAGGTACAGTAAAAGGAAAGTAAAGGACTAATTCGACAGTTATTCAAACTGGGAAAAGGTGGGTACCAACAATAATGAATACTAATGTAAAAGCTTTAACTACAAAGGTGGACAAACTTGCAGTAGTAATGAAGAAACATGAAGTCTAGGTGGGTGTGACAGAGACATGGTGTACTGCAAATATTCCCAGCTAGATGGTTACAATTCCGGGATATCAGATTGAAAGAAAAGATAGGGTAGAAGCGACTTGGGGAGGATAACTTTATATACCCATGGTAGTATTCCTTATAGAAGATTATTATTTGGAAGTTGATGGGTTTGAAATTATGTGGGTGGAACTGAATGTACCAAATCTGCCATGGCAATCTAGATCACTAATTATAGGTGGGATTTTCTCCCCCCCCCCCAAAAGTAATAAACAGCAGATGGTAAATCATATAATCTGGTGTTTAAACAAAATTCAGGAAAAACATGATAAGTGTGGTCTTGTTATTATGGGGGATGCAAATAGATTGTTACTTGGAAAAATAACAAGTGAAGATAGTTTAAAACAAATAGTTGAAGAACCTACAAGGGTTCAAAATGTTTTCAATGTGGTTATAACAAATTTAATTTAATTTTTTTTGTAAACCAACAACTGCACCATCTATTGGGTTATCAGACCATAAAGTTGTACTGCTAGCAAATAATTTAGAGGGGTGTAGAAGGTTAAAAGAGAAGAAAATTGTGTTTAAATGTAGAAAGATTACCAGGGAGGGTAAGAGTCGAACTTTGTGATAGCTGGTAAATTACAGGAAGCAAAATTTGGAGATAGGAATGTAGATGCTACATGGAAGATGGTGACATCCATAGTTAATGCAGCTCTAGATCAAGTAATGCCTACAAAAGGAATAACAACGGTAGGTGGTGACAAACCATGGGTTACTGAGGAGTATAAAACACTGATAAATGAAACGCATTTATGAGGAAAGATATAATTGTATATCATAGGTTGAGAAATCAGGTAAATCACATGGGAAAGAGGTTACATAGGAATTTTTATGAAAGGAAATTGGAGGAGTTAAGGAAAGGTGACCCGAGAAAGTGGTGGAAAAATACAAACAAATTTTTGGGAACAGGAAATCAAGGTGACCAAATAAAAAGATGGGAGCAAATGTGTCGTTTTTCTGAGAGAGACGAAGACATTTCCTTTTTGACCTACTTAAATAGACTATTTGGTGAAGTAAGTAAAGATTTACTCCCACTGGAAAAGAAGGACATTCCAGGAGTAATGGTCCCCCATAAGTACTTCGTATCTGTGGAAGAAACAGCGAAGGAATTAAAAAAGATTAAGGTAAATAAGGCTGTAGGCCTTGATGCTATTCCAGATTGGGTATGGAAGGAAGGTGCGGACTTGCTTGCACCATGGATGTGTCATATTTTTAATAAATCAATGCTGAGTGGTGAAATTCCTTTACAGTGGAAGCAGGCAAAGGTTGTTCCGCTTCCTAAAATTGTGACACCTAAAAATATGACAGCAGATTTTAGACCAATTGCTTTAACATGTACGGTTTCGAAAGTATGTGAAATGTTTATGTGTAGATGGATTATGGAGGTTGTGGACAAAAATCAGTTTAGTTCCTTGAGGGGTTTATTTTTATTTAGCTTTTGTTGACCAGGTAGGTACACTAGACAAATTAGATGCCTATTTTCAGGTACGACCCAGGAGAGTACAGTGAAAATACAGGTTCAAACAAGGAACATAACAACAAGTAGGGCAATGTACAGAGTCACATGAACCAGGTGAACATAGATGATCTACAGTAAGATGTGTGTGTGTGTATATACATACATACACACACCTATATATATATATATATATATATATATATATATACATACATACAACACATCATACACACATAAAGATAATTAAACGTAGTCATACAATGGCAAGAGCAGTGACAATGAATAAATTACAATGCATGAGTGACTCTTAATTAAAGTCACATAATAGACCATTACTGAACAAACAAGCAAATCACTGCTCAACTATTGATGCTGCTTTAAAATTTTTGGAACCAAGTATGAAGGCTTGGGATAAAGGAAATAATGGAAGGGCTGTTTTGGTAGATTATAAAAAAGCTTTTGATCTTATTGACCATGGGACGGTAATACAAAAATTGTGACATTTACATGTGCCAGAGTGTATAGTAAATTGGGTGGCCAGTTTTTTGCAGGGAAGATCACAAAGGATTGAGAGGGAAGGCATGAAATCTGAGGTTATGGGTATGTGTGGTGGGGTCCCTCAGGGAACTAGATTGGGGCCGTTATTATTTTTGATTATGATAAATGATCTAGACATGAAGGGCCCATGTATAAAGTATGTAAATGATACTACAGTTTTGGATATTTGGGAAAATGCTGAAGATAGGACTTTGCAAAGTGATTTAGATTATATAGAAATGTAGTCTGAAAATAATTTTCTGCAAATCAATCCTACAAAAACCAAAGAGATACGTTTTGCTAAGCAGAATAAATGGACCGAGATAAAAGGATCGTCTTCCGGGGGTGAGGAGGTAGAAGTAGTAAGCAAAGTGAAACATTTGGGATTTGTTTTTCAAAATGATTTTTCTTGGGCAGAACGGGTTTTAAGCATGGTAAAGAAATCAAATAGTAGGTTATACTTTTTAACCGTTATGAGACGTGCAGGTTTGAATGATTCAGATTTTTTTTTTTTTTGGTAATATTTCTTTTTTTCCGCCTACTGCCTCACTAGAGCCACACCACTGGGAGTCACCCATGAAGCCTGCCCCTACCAGTGCCTACTTTACAGTCTCCAGTCCCTCCATCCAGCCTCGGAACCCCCCCCTGGGAGGGGTCGGGGCAAAGGCAGCCACCGAATCTTGCAGGTCTCGTCAGGGTCCTGAGGCTGCAGGCAGGTATTTGGCACATCGGGACCCAGCTCGGAGCTCCATCTTCCCGGTTCCATTGGGGTGTTTTTCCGATGTTCTTTGTGGGACATTGCAGGCCCATACGTCATGGCATGCACCGATGTCTGCAACATCCTTCCCCCTCCTTCCTCGAAGGAGCAACCTCCGTGGCTGATTGGTTGCTGGCCTACGACCAATCATGACCCCGAGACTCCAGCTTGCCGTCGCACCCTCAGCCTCCGCCAGGGGTCGCTGCTCACCGGGTTGGAAACCCCCCTCCCCTGGAGGGAGAAGGCAAGCTGTCAGACGCTCCAGCCCGTCTTCCCCAGCCAACCCCTGGCAGCTCAAGCTCGCTCCCGAACCTGGGTCGCCGGTATGGTGCGAGGTGTAGCATCCAGCGCCTCAACCCTCAGCGCCACCAGGCCGGCGATTCAGATTTGGTTTATTATTTTACTACAGTGGTTAGACCAGTGGTTGAATATGGAGCTGCTGTGTGGCATAGTGGCGTCACCAAAAGTTAATCTGAAGAACTGGAAAGAGTACAAAAAGGGCACTAAGAGTAATTGTTGGGTGGAATATGAGTTATAGGGACGGCCTTGATTAAATGTGGGCTTGATAGGTTAGATACTAGAAGAGAAAAAATGACTAAAGACGTTTTTTTAAAAAATTTGTGAGCCTGACCATAACCTGCATTGTTCACTTGTATCTAGGAATATGTCTTGGTATAATTTGCGAAGTAAGGAGATGTGGAAAAAACCTGTGGTAAGAACTCAAAACTTTCAGTAAATCTTTGTGCAATATTTGAATGTGGTGAAATTAATGTTTTGTTTTTTTTTGTTATTATTCTTTTCTTGTTTTAAAAATTGTATAATTTTAAATTTTGCATGTGCTATACGTAAATGTTTAGCTTTTTATTCTGTATAGAACTTCAATCTGTACTCGTGCCCAGTTGCAATATTAAGTAATAAAGTATTAACTAACTAATTAACTAACTCCCCCCAGAAAAGGAGAGTAGTCCCTGGGATGCTCAATCCTTCTCTCCCCCTGGCTGGCCCTCCGACTCAGTCGCCGAACCCGGTATGACAGCACCACAAGCGGACGCCTTGCTGCTGCGCCGATGAACTGACCTACTTGTGAATTTTATACATTTTCCTGGTTTGCCTATACTTCCTGACTTATGCCTCTACAACAGCTGGTGTCAGACAAAATGGGATATACGCCGTGCATACTCTACACCAAGGGTTTTGTGCGTCGGTACTAGACCTTGTACCAGGGAAGCAAAGAAGAAAGTTATGTATCCTGCAACAGCAAGCCCAGGAGCGATTACCAGAAGAATGGCAGCCAAACTAGAAGCAGAAACAAAAGTCCAAACTGAGACTGTACAGCCGATACCAGTGATGGAAGAAGAGCAAGCAGGGACAGAACCTGAAAGCATGTCTGCCTTCTTCAAATGATGGGCTACACAACAAGAGAGAGAGACTGAGAAGCACAGAAGAGAAGAGAAGCAGCAGAGAAGAGATGCAGAGACAGGAGCAGCGACGGCTAGATGCCTCGCATGCTATCAAAGCTGGAGAATCTGGTACAGGTCCAGCAGATCAACAAAACAAACAACTTAAAAGACATTTAAACTTACAAAGTTGTGTCCCTCGGATGATATCAAAGCACACACGACAACTTTTGAAAGGGTCACCAGAGCCTGCCAATGGCCAAAACAGCAATTGGCAATCAGGCTGGTACCTTATCTGACAGGTAAAGCCCAACTTGCCTACAGCAATACGGACACTGCGCAGTCAGAAAACTATGACCTTGAAAAAGAGAAATTCTTACAAGATATAACATCTCAGGAAAGACCTACAGGCAGAGGTTCAGAGATTCTGGTCCCTAAAATACCACTCAGTCGACAGTCCTCGAGAAGCCTTCACCTGTCTCACAGAACTCCTCATTAAATGGCTCCAACTAGAGGGCAAAACAGTCCCACAAATCACTGACATAGTGCAATACAGCAATTCCTCAACATCCTTCCTACAGACGTGCAGCTCAGAGTAAAAGAACAACGACCAGAAAGCGGGGAAATGGCCATTTCTTTGGCTGAAGACTATCAGATGGCCAGACAGATGCAGCAGCAGCGAAGTATCAACCAAGGAATGTTAAAGAACCTCATTTTCCCTGATTTGACGCCAGATAATAATAATAATAATAATAATAATATTTTTAAAGCGCCTTTCAGATTTTCAAAGCGCTGTACAAAACATATAATAAAAAAAAAAAAAAAAAACATTATAATACACTATAAAACATTCATAAAACCACAATTTTAACAACAATTTATATAATACTATAAAAAGCAATTTGGTACAAATGAGTTTTTAGGCCACTCTTAAATTCCCCCAGGGAGGTGCACTGCCGTAGCCGACAGGGTAGAGAATTCCAGAGAGTGGGGGCAGGATAGGAAAAAGCTCTACAACCAGAAGAATTTTGACTCACTCTCGGAATCTCTAGCAACCCCTCGTCGGTCGAGTGGAGCGATCGGCCAGGGCAGTAAGACACTACAAGATCTTTCAGATAAGCTGGACCCTGGTCGTGTAGGGCTTTAAAAGTCAATAAATAGACTTTAAAGGTGATCTACCACCGAACAGGGAGCCAGTGCAGTTCACGCAGCACTGGGGTAATATGACAGGATCGGATTAGTTCCTCAAGAAACCCGGGCCGGCCATTGTTCGTAATTAGCTGAAGGCGACGGATTTCAACCCCAGAAAGCCCAAAATACAGGGAGTTGCAGTAGTCCAGGCGAAGGACACAAAGGCGTGGATCAACATGGGTAGCACGTCAGGCGGGCGAGGTGTTTCACTCTAGCGATATTCCTAAGATGGTAAAGGAAGTTTGACGACTGCTGACACCTGCGAATGCAGTGTCAGCCTGTCATCCAAGATAACCCCTGTGTTACGCGACCCGTTCAGAGGTCGGAGACACACCCCCAAGAAAAATTCCTGAGGGTGCAACAACAGGCGACCCCTCTATCCGACAGCTCGGGTCCACCACCAAAACCTCTGTCTTATCTGCATTCAACTTCAGCCAACTAGAATCCATCCAACCCTGGATTTCTTTCAGACAGTTGTTAAACACTGAGAGAGCTCTATCCTGGTCAGGAGCAAAAGACAGGTATAGCTGGGTATCATCTGCATAGCAATGAAAACTCTGCTTATACCGTCTTATAATGTCTCCGAGGGGCAGCATATACACCGCGAATAACATGGGAGACAGCACAGAACCCTGAGGTACCCCACATAACAAAGATGTTGGGCCAGAGGAGAAGAGCCCCGACACAACTCTTTGTGATCTCCCAGTGAGGAATGAAGTAAACCATCGAAGGACGGTTCCTGATATTCCACAGATCTGCCTCAGGCATGCTAGCAACATCACATGCTCCACGGTGTCAAAGGCTGACGAGAGATCAAGCAGAACTAGAACAGAACGTCTCTTCTGGTCTCTCGCCCTCAGGAGATCATTAAGCACCCGAACCAGCGCAGCCTCAGTACTACAGCTTTTACGAAAACCTCATTAGAAGGGTTCGTAGATGCCATGGATGGTTAAATGGTTGTTGCAACAACCCAATATTAGGGAAGTTGGTCCAGGATCCAAACTACAGCTTGTAGGGTGCACACCATGGATAATCCTCATGACATCGACGAAATCAGGTCTGCTGAAGAAACACCAAGAAGACTGAGGTACTGTGAACTCATGCTGTCCAATAGCATCCCCCTTAGAAGCCGCTGGACGCAGATCCGTCCTGATGTTGGCCACCTTATTAGCGAAGAATCAAGCGTGCCAAATGTTAGTGTAGGGACCCGCCAGTATCTGGCCTTTTGCACAGTCTTTTCACAGAACTTTAGCATGCACCAGGGTCCACCAGCTTCCTAAATCTATAAGTCCCTTCACAGTCTTATCCCCCAACTTTGACATCTGTTACGTGCCCGAATTTGATACGGTCAGATTTACTCCAGCACGTAACAGATAAGAACTCTGATAGGGGTAACAATGCTGCACCCAAAGACTTGATTTGCTATAACTGTAATAAGCCACGCCATACTGCAAGAAACTGCCATTAAAAGGGAAGGTAACCCTGAAGTAAATCTGACCTTATCAAATTCGGGCACGTAACAGATGTTAAAGTTGGGGGATAAGATTGTGAAGGGACTTATAGATTTAGGAAGTTGGTGGACCCTGGTGCATGCTAAAGTTCTGCAAAAAGACTGTGCAAAAGGCCAGATACTGGCGGGTCCCTACACTAACATTTGGCACAATTTGAACTTCAATATACTCATGGGGGACTCCTCTCCCTATGACTGTGCACTTCTTTTGTGCATAGCTCCAATGGGTGGCAGTGCCATAGGGCAATTATTTGTCCTCTGTGACAATTTGCAATGTACTGCGTGTGTGTGTGTGCTTATTTTTATTACCATCTATGCTTCTATAAAGTATTTCAGTTGAGGTGGGAGGGTCTGGTTGAAACTGAAAATGACATTCCTCCATAGCCCATGCCTCAGGGCACTCAGCTAGAAGTGAACGTTGTGTAACCATTCCTTCTAATGTTCTGTAAAAGGCTTTTGGTTATACTTCAAAAGGCTGTGTCAGTTATGTTGGGATTCTGAACTAGCAACATCACAGGTTAGCATCTGCCATAACACATCAGTTCCCAGTTGGGAGTAAGCTTCTTTTACTCTACTTAAAATCTAGATAGCTTTGAGGTAGGTTTTCCCCTGTGTGATCTCAATTTTATCTAAAAGTGTTTATTATTTATCTCTGTAGAAATGCTGCATTCCCCATACACATCACTATATATTATCTTATAACGTATGTAAATATCATAGAGTATTAAATGTTATTTTTATATACAATACTTAATGCTTTCTGGGACTGAGTCATTTCAGGTATAGATAACCAGGGGTAAACTGAAGTCTGTGCTCCATTTCCGAAGAGACAGGTTACAAAGTTATCATATCTAAAGTCGCAGCCGTTACAAGAGGGGTGAGTTGTTTGCCCTTTGGGAAAGAACACTGTACGGTGTGAGCAGTGGCTCTAGTGGCATTTGGACCTACCAATACCTCGAGTGAGAGTTATGCTGAGTGGTAACGACATACCAAAGAGAGATTGCAGAGGTGCAATGCCTTGGTCACAGAGTCAATGCATTCATCTGGCCTGAGCCAGTAAAAACTGAAGCCATACAGGGATGGCCCATGCCCACAAAAAAAAAAACAAAAAAAAACAAAAAAAAAACCCACCTTCCTAGGGAAAGCAAGTTACTATTGAACTTCAGCAGCATGCCCACACCCCTGTACCATCTCATAAGGAAGAACATTCCAGAAAAAGTTCAGTGGTCAGATCACTGTAAGACAGCATTCCACCAACTGAAGTTGGCATTGTATCAAGCACCTGTGCTCATGAGCCCTGATTGTTTCCATGTGCACAAAGAACGTCCGAGAATAATCGATCATGGTCTAGGGGAAGTTCCGAGTCAGATCACGCACATGGAGGAGGAACACCCAGTCATGTACCTGAGTAGGAAGCTGCTGCCCAGAAAGGAAGATTAAACAACAATTGAGAAAGAGTGTCTGGGTATTGCCTGAGCTCTACAGAAGCTGCAGCCATATTTGTATGGGAAGGCATTCACAACTGGTCACCGACCACAGTCCCCTCATATGGCTCCACAGGACCAGAGGGAAAAACCCAAAATTGTTAAGATGAAGCCTGATGCTGCAGTCCTATAACCAGGACATTAGATGCCATAATGTATCACAGCAGGACAATGCAGATGGTTTGTCTATGCAACAACCAGTGACCCAGTAAACAAAAGGAGGTGCCTCAAAGAATTAAAGAATTGTTAAACCAATAGTGAGAACTGGGGTAATCGCAAGTAAAGCAAACCTGCTAACATAACAAAAAAAATAATTTAGAGTTGCTAAAAGATTTTTTATATTTCCAGGGGGATGGAGGTGTGACACCTTGCAATGTATTTTGTACATGTGTGTGTTTTATTTTTATTGTCATGTATGCCTCTATAAAGTATTTCAGCTGAGATGAGAGGTCTGGTGGAAACCGAAAATTACATTTCTTTGTATCACATGCCTCAGGGCACTCAGCTACGAGTAGACACTGTGTAAGGAGTCCTTTTCCTGTAAAAGGCTTTTATTTTGGTTAAACTTCAAAAGGCCGAGTCCCTTTCACAAAAAGCATGTTCTGAATGTAAACATGGCCAAGGCAGAGTGAGATGGTTTCCTGCTGGGTCGCCAGCCCTGATAACAATAGGACTAAGCTCTAATAAACAAATCAAGTTTGGAGCAGTCTGTTAAAAAAAGTGGTCCCCAGAGATCAGAAGACAGGTGCAGGATGTGATGTCAGAAAGGCATGTATGATGATGCGGGTGCAGCAGGCAAGCCACCCAAAGATATTTCTGTTGAATGTTAATGATGAGAAAGCCATTGTGTTGTGATTTTGAACTAGCAACATCACGGGTTCTAGTGTGCCATAACCTACCAGTTCCCAGTTGGGGGTACACTTCTTCTACTCTACTTAGAATCTAGATAGCATTTAGTTTTTTTCTGTGTGATCGCTATCTTTTCCAAGTGTTTGTTTTTATCTAAATACTGTATTTCCCATAGTCTTTACTGTATATTTAGCTGTAACATGTAAATATTGGGGAGTAGTAAATGTTAATAATAACTGGTGACCCCCGATATCAACCCGTTTTTGAGACCTGCAAAAGGTCATGTCAACCTGCAAGTTGATATGGCAAAGTCATATCAACCTGCAAGTTGATAGGCCTTTTACTGTCTCACGCCGGGTTGTGTGTGCCACACTAAGGCACTTACCGACTAGGAAAACTGAACAGTTTACGGCTTCTTTTTAAACTTTAAACAATGGAGAAGCCTTGAACCTTTACCTTGTCATCATAACAACCAGCATGCCATGGAGCCCATACAGAGGCCAAATCAGCAACACAGGAAGCATGTAATGCTAAGACTCTGAGCTTTGTTTACTTAGCACCAGTTATTATAAAAAATAACACATATGAAGGTGCATGATCTTCAGTTTTTTTTTTTTTGTTTGTTTTTTTTAAACACACCCTTGGTGTGTGACAATATATAAATCTCTCGAGCTTCGCTCTCGAGGTTTATATATTATTACACACCTTGGGTGTGTAAAAAATCTTCATATCACACACCTACATATGCATTATTCTCTAATCTATTTCAGGTTTTCTCTGACCGAGTCATTTCAAGTTCAAATAACCAGAGATAAATTGGCAAGTGTGTGTTAATCGTTTCAGAAGAAACGTTAGTCGTCATTATACAATGGATCTGAAAAATCCTAGCTTCCGACTGGCGGACTGGCACCTTTTCCCTATTGTAAATCCTGTGATATACCAACGTGAAAAGGTGCCAGCTGCCAGTCAGCCACATCAGGAACACCCACTGAAATCACTCTGACAACCACCTAAGCTCTTTCTAAGTCCCAAACAAAGATCACGGCAATCGGAAATTCTTTTTTGTGACTGAAAGCAGGGCAGCAGTTGGTTCATACTTTAGCTCGCACCATTGTCGTTTAAGGTAAACATAAATTTTTAACAACTGTACCAATGCGAACTGAAGTGTTTCTTACAAAAAAACAAGAGATCAAACAAAGTAGTAAGACTTTGCCATGTGAAGCGGGCCAACATCAGACCATGACTCTGAGTGCAGTGCATCCAGGGTAACACCCCCCTCACCCGCAATCCAGTCTTCTCTGCCCCCAAAACCACAAGCTGAATCGGATGATGAGTAGCTGCTGACAGGCTGCTAAAATCACCTGCCGAGACCTCCACCATTTCAGCTTCTCCCAGCACCGCTTTAAAAAAAGAAGAAGAAGAAAAAAAAAAAAGGGAAGACTGAAGCCCTGCTCTCAGCCCTCCTCAACCTGCCGGTGTCATGCCCAACTGCATCCTACAACAAACTGGATCCTAATGTTGGCATGACACCGGCAACACAGCTTCCGAAACACTGGCTGGTCCTTTCCCTGTCTCTCTTGCTCCAGTTACCTTTAAAAAAAAAAAAATGCAACTCAGTCTCCTTGTTTCTTAACCCACTGAAAACACAGTTGCACAGAGAGACAGGGAAAGGACCATTCTGTGTTTCGGAAGCTGTGTTGCCGGTGTCATGCCAAAATTAGGATCCAATTTGTTGTAGGATGCAATCGGGCATGACGCCAGCAGGTTACGGGGGGCTGAGAGCACGGCTTTTATCTTAATTTTTTTTCTATAACCAGGCTTCTGTTCTGCATCACAGGTTACAATGTGACCTCACTGTACCTGGGGTCACACAGTCCAGCTCTCCACCCGCCTCAGAGCTCAACTTTTTGCAGGGCTTCATTACGGCTTCCAGCACTAGCAACTTCTCTCACCTAGCAAACACCCAAATAAATTGGACAGCCAACTGTTGCTCTTCCTGCCCTCCAGTGCCATGCCTCAAGACCAGTCCTTTCCATTTCTCTTGCTCCCATTTATATTAAAAAAAAAAAAAAAAAAAAATCACAGTTCAAATCCACTGAAAACACAGCTGTTACACTGTCTTGAGGCATGGCACCGGTTAATAGAGGACAGGACCAGCAATAGTAGGAATATTGGGACCATTTTCTTTTCCATAAGAATCATTTTAAAAAAAATAATTAAAAATGCAAAAAAAAAAAAATTTTTTTTTTCTAATTTTTTTTTCCTACAAAAAGCAAAGAGGAACATTGTATAATTGCAATAAACCGCTCCAGGGTGTGGGTTATGCTGGGATTTACCCACACCTGGTGGTGATTTGGAAACTTGGCACATACCAGGCATGGTTAAATCCCAGCATAACCCACACCCTGTTGTGGTTTATTGCTTAATTATCTAAAGCGAAGCATTCTCAGCTGTGACAAAAGGGGTGGGTTTTTTTGCCCTATGGGACTTGCATTGTACTGTGTTAGCAGTGGCTTTGGGATTCAGACTTAGGAATACCCTGAGAGAGAGTCATATTAAGTGGTGGCAGAATACCAAGGTAATCCTTTCATGCATCTGAAGGGTTGTGAAAATTGCCAGCAGTGCAAACTGAGTTCTGGGAGAGAACCAGTCTGTGGCACCCTCCTTATTTTTATTTATTTATTGAAAGTATCAGAATTACAACCCTTTGAGTCTAAGACTCCTTTACAAAGGCTCCACGTCATTAACAAGTGAAAGAATATAATAAACAGGAAAAAGCAAAATGCAAAGGTACAGTAAATAGTAAAATGCAAAGGTACAGTCAAGCAACGATAACAGTAAAGTGCATGTATGCACTGCAGCTGTATACTGCTGCCTTATAGATGGTTAGGGATTATTTTAGATGGAAAACAGTGGCTTCCCAAATGTTGTTGCAGGACAGTTCAAAGGTCACACTAAAAAGTGCCACACTAAAAGTTGTACTATCGTTCTAACATCAGATCAATAGTACAATAAGTTTTCGGCCTTGAGCTGCTATATGACTGGCTGAAAGCAGAGCAGATCAAAAAATGCACTGTAAAATGGTGGAGGTGCTTAACGAGCAATAGCTTGTGCTCTTAGCTGCCATTTGGAAAAGGTGCGAAATCAATGTAAAATGCTCAGCCTCCCAGCCGAGTATACAGTCCAGGTTTAGAAACAAACCATGGACCCCACATTGTGGGCTAAGTTGCCAGAAATGATATGTAATGACGTCAGGGCCCCATTCGACGTACTCGCAGCGAGCCTCCTGGCAGTGCACAATCCCAATATGGTCGGTGTGGCTGTGTCGTTCATTCAGATAGCTTGGACACAGACTGCCATACTCTGCTCCTTGTTGCCAAACTATCAGTTTACCAGTTTTTTTTTTTTTTTTGTTTTTTTTTATCTCTTGCTCAGTTAATTCTCCGGGTCAGAGCAGAGCGGGACCACAGGAAGCACCAGTATCTTCAGTGTCAGGACTGGAGCAGGGACTGCGGTATGGACCAGGAGTGAGTGGGAGCATATTCTCAGGGATGTGATTCCGCTTCTCTTGAGGTCTGTGTGACATCACATCCCCTCGATGGCAATATAGCCTTGTTGTGTATGGGCAACCATACACTATTCTAAATGTTGCATATAGTATAGCTAGCTGCACAGTGGCTGTCATACCTGAGGATACCTCTCAGTTTTCTGTCACTGAAATGAGGGATGCTGACACTCAAAATGTGGGCAGTATCATCAATTATACAATGGCCATTAAAATTAAGGAATCAGATTGGCTGGCTGGCACCTTTTCAAAGTGGTAAAATTCAGCATCACCAACGCAAAAGGTGCCAGCCAGCCGCATCTCACTAACTGCAACAAAAAAAAAAAAAAAAATTTTTAAATCATTCCGAGCCGCCATCTTGTTTTCTTCGGTAAACAGTGCCTGCTGTGCCATTCCGTTACCCCATAATTCATAATAAAAGACAAAAAAACGCCAATTTTGCCAGAAATAAAAAACCTTTACAATATATTTCCCTCTACATCTTTCTAGCCGCAAACCCAGAAGCTAAACAGAAAACCACGATCTCGGACGTCCCACTCACAGCGCTGAAGACACCCCGCTCTCTGCCTGTTTCAGCCTGCCACCTGTTCGCAACACGTTGGCAAAGCTGACAGACACAAAACTTAAAAATAAATAAATAAACCTGAAGCCTGAAACCTTGCCTTCTGTCTTTAACTGAGCAGCAACGGACATTTAATTTCCACACTACGCTCTCTCCCTTCATTCGTGGAAAAGAATCAAAGCTTCACAGCCTCTGTCGCTTTCTGAGCTCCACCCCGCTGACCTCTCATTTGCTGTCCATTACAGCCCTCTCTTTCAGTCTTGTGAACAAATTACTCTCTCTCCATCGGAGAACACAACTATCTTAAAAAAAACAAACCTTCACAGTCTCTCTCTCTCTCACCCTGCAGCATGCACGATCTTATAAGCCAGCACAAATCAAATGGCTCCCCTAGCCTACATTTTTTTAACCCAAATACACTGGACTATTTTTTGTAGCGCAACAACAAATTAAATACAAACTTATATAAAAAAAAAAAATTTTTAAATAATTATTTTTCTCTTAATTTTTTCACCAAAAAATTAAGGGGGACATTATATAATCGCAATGAACCACTCCAGGGTGTGGGTGATGCTGGGATTTACCCATGCCTGGATGGTTTGGTCACTCGGCCTGCGGCCTCGTGACTGAACCATGCCAGGCGTAGGTAAACCAGCATCACCCACCTATCATAATTGTGCTTAATTATATTTGACTGACTGCAGACATTGGAATGGAGCCTCCGGATTCGCCAAAGTGGCACAGCTGACTGAAACCAAGCAGGTATTAACCCACAGAGTAGCAGCCATTTCCGGTCAGTACCAGCTGCTTCGCCATGGAACACCAGAGGGTAGCCGCCCGCTCCATCACCACCACGAGCCCCAACCGGCAGCGCTGCAGAGCCACCAACCCCGCTGTCCTCCGTGGCAGGATGAAGCACCCGACCCGAGCTGCGATGTGTTGAGCCACTCGAGAGAGTACGCATACGCATCGTCGCCTCCCAGGGCCGGCGCATGGCCGCAATCATTGAGCCGTCCACTGTCCCGAGTCCCATCACCGAGGCCACCACAACGGTGTCAGCAAGTACCACCCGAGCACCGCAACTGTTGAGCAGTGCTCCACCGAGCGATCTTACTTGTTCACCTGTGCCTGTAAGTGAAATAAATACCCTGTGCTGCACGATCTGTCTCCCGTGTCCATGCTGCTCGCCGGAGGTGATGCCGGTAACATAGGCTCATCATCGCCGCGACGAGCCTATGTTACAAGCGCATTAATCACCTTCAGAGTCGGGCTCTGCCGGGGATTAATACCCGCTGAGCTGCTGGACACCTCGGCTGCACCCGACTCAACCCCCAGCGGGCATTAATCCTACCAGAGCCCTCCTCTGTCGGTGATTAATGCTTACATATGGAGATTCAAGCTGAGAACACACTGGAAACTTGTGCCTTTATGTGTACCGAGTTTAATTAAGTTGAATTTCTGTTTTAAGGTTTACGTTTACAGCACCTTCTCATTGTGAACAGCACTGTTTTCCACATGAGAAGTGATGAGGGACAAAGCAATTCTGAGGGGCAAAACAAGGGACGTTACTCATGATGTAGGACATTTAAAAGGTATGGTGACTGCATCTTGCAATATAAACCTACCTATTTTCCACAAATAGGGTTACCACCTTTAAAGAAGCCCAAAGTGGGACATTTCTTACTGAAACTGGATTTTTCGCAGGACAATATGTCATCTCGACTAATGCAACTGACATGTTTTCTCTAAATAATCAGAATTAAGACTAAGTGCTGTAGTTTTTTAGTTGCTTCTTGTGTTTTTTATTATTTTAAAGTATTTTAGTTAAGGTATTATAGTTTTTTGCAACATTTAGAGGAAAATCAGAAAATATTTTTTCCACTATAATGTCAGGACATTTAGCATTTTTCATGTTTTTCTGCAGGAAACAGCCGCCCAAATCAGGACTGTCCTGCGAAAATAGGGACAGGTGGTACCCCCATACCTCTCAAGTGTCCCTGATTTTCAGGGATGTCCCTGATTTTGCCTCAAAATTTTACTCTGTCCCTCCTAAAATTTGTGTTTTTATGGTTAAACAATGGGGACTGTAAGCACAAAACAATGTCAAGCATTAAAGTTACAGACTTGTTCTTCTTTAGAAAATACATTTTGCCCCAAGCCCCATATTCTACCAGCTTTCTGGGTGGATATCTCTAATTTTGAAGATGTGTCACTGATTTTGATCCTTTGTCCCTGATTTTTTTAAGCCTTGTCCCTGATTTATGAGGCAGGAGGTTGAGAAGTATGGGTACCCCTATCCATAAACAATGCAACTGCTTCTGCTGAAGCCACGAGATTCCTATGAAGCCTAGCACAGACAGACGCGGACCACCGAGACAGTCAGATACGAACCTAAAACTACTCCAAGCGCAAAAGAAGACTGTAATAGGGATGTGATAAACAAAACGACATACCTGGATCAGACCTCGTTGCAGGAGAGCAGTGTGCACACAGCCCGGCACATTCCCCTGGAGCGTGATGGAACCGTTAGAGTTCTTAATCTGCCAGTCGCCTTGCAGCCCGTACACATCGGGCCCGGCACAATGTGACAGTCTGATGTCCAGTGACACGCTAAACAGCAACGTGATTACAGCCCGACACAACATCGCGCCCACTCGCTAAGCTTCCACACACAAGGACGCAGAGAACTTTAAACTGGAAGAAAGAGACAGTACTACTCCTGGGGCGTTTTGGCTCTCGACGTCCCACGGAGCTTTACATCGCCAATTCTCAGAGTAAGATAATACCCACATCTAAGGTGACTCTGACACAAGCGAGCACTTTTCCAAATCTTTAAACTCTTTCTGCTCGGCGTCCCCTGCAACTCACATGACAGCGATCAGCTGACTGTCGTTCCTCCACCCAACTGATTTCTATAATGCCACTGGAAGGCGGAGACACGGTCTCAGCTGATGCCGCCGTCCGCCACCTTGGGAGGGGAGGCGCGCTCGCAGCCTGCACAAACCACAGACCTAAAAGGAAAGACTTTCTCCTTCTAGTTATGTGAGCCGACCTATACTATCCTGTAGTATGCACAGCTAGAAGCTTTAAAGGAATTATTTCAGTCCATTATGCTGTTTTTTGTTTTGTTTTTTAGTTTATGTGTAAGGATGAGATGGACGTGAGCGTCATTTAAACGTCCAATAAGCACTGAACAAAATGGTTAAAAAAATCTAGTCAGTTTCCCGCTTTCAGCAGCATAACGGCAAAGTTGCAAATGCAATTTTGGCCATGCACACAGTCGTTCCATTAAATAGCTGTCAAACGTTTGAGGTGCGAAAGAGAGGTATATAACAGAGCTGAAGGACGAGTTAGCGGAGCTGCAAGGACATCATCACTATTTGTGAAAATCCATATCAAGTCACTTGTATATGTAAACACACACACACACACACACACACAAAAATGGGGTTCCTGAAAAATCTTCCTTGAGCTTGCCTAAATGCTCACTGCCAGGTTGGTGTCCTGCCTTTTAGCAGTTTAAATGTGATTGCCAGAGACTGCCTGTATGGCCTCTGTGCAGTGTCTCTTTAAGAGCCGCCTGGATTGCAGTCATAAGTAATCTGAGAGAGAGTTCTGTTGAAAGATGTAACTATTTGCTGAAAACCATTTAGAGTGATAATGATAAAGTACTTTGTCTAACCTGCCTTCTTTGCAGCAAGGACTGTCTTGTTTATCTCCATTTGTCCTGGGACTGAGAACTAGACCAATCAGTTCTGTTGGGACCTAAAATGGAGCTGGACTAGAGGAGCTGACTGAAGTCAAAATCTGTAGGAATTGTAGTTTTGGGCTTTTGGTGCCTTTTTGCACCTGAAGGGGGAGCCTTTGTTGTGACTGACAGACAGATCAGCCAACCGAACCTTTTGGATCTTGGGGGATTCCCAGACTGCTTGCAATTTTCAGTTAGTTCTAGGCTGAGAAGTGAAGAAGTAACAGCTCAAGTGATTTGGGCAAGAGTTCTATGCAGTTTTGCATGGGAGAACTGTGAAAGGCATGAGTTGTGAACTGCACGTCTGCCTGCTGCCCCTGAGAGGGAGAGAAGAGAATTATTTCTGCCTAAATCCAAGTTTGTGAGAACGAAGTAAGCCACTTATTTTTTTACCAGGCTCATACCTGAGGAAAACCGAAGATTTGCTAAATGCAATTGGCCTGTCAGGATTTCCAGCTGCTTTTGAGTCCCTGGTTCGTGACCAGAGAGCGGTTTGCCTGGTACAGTAGAATTTCCTTACATGTAAATGTGCTGTGAGCTGTTAGTGGGTCGTGATTTGGTTCCCCACTGTGTGAACTGTGTTCTGTTTGCTGGAAGCTGTATCCAGCCCAAAATGGGCTATCCAAATTTGTCTCCATTTGGCCTGGGCCTTGCCACACTGGCCCAGCCAGACTACCCGCTGCACAGAGAAAGCCATCGACGAGAGACCTGCTTGGGGATCAGCCCCCTGCTCCACGCTTGAACAGGAACAATGCCTTGGAGATTTGTGTGTGCCCTGCTTCTCCTGGCACTCCAGATTAACCACCAGCTGTCTCGATTTTCGTCCAGCCTGTGTCCAGTCTTGGGTATCATGAGTAATCATGAGGGTAGCTCCCTGCAACAACAGCCTAATCTAAAAGTGTGTCGTCTTGTTTTCTTTTCACAAACTGAACCCTCCGGCTCCGGATTACAAATAGTGTGTGTTGTGCATGTTGTTTTCTTCCATCACAGGGCCCCAACTAGCTGCAACGTTCCTGGCTAGCCCATCATTCTCCATCTGGGTACCTAGAGTGTATGACTGTTTATGGACCCTGAAGTGCATGCATAACTGTTTGATTGATACAGCCTTTAAGCAAATTAACCTGATTACGCCCCTCCTTTGTTCAAGTTCCTTAAATAAATCAGATCTGTTTTTTGCATTTACCCTAACTGTGATTCCAGTTTGTGCAAGAGTACTGTACTGCTGTTATTTGCTGTGTATAACCTTGTTTTACAGGGGGTCCCCAGCCCCAGGCCAGAGAAAGCCCTGGTGGTAAGTGCAAACAGTGTGGGTACTTGTGTGGTGTATGAGGTATTGTGAAAGTGATTATTGTGTATTGTTCCGGCCACTAGTAAGGAAAGAAGGGGGTTACAGTGTCCGGAGGGCTGTGCCCAGGTTAGCTTGACAACTACTAACCCTGACCTCCAGGTGGAGGCACCCGCTCAGAACTCAGGCCCTTAACCTGCTACTAGCCAAGCAGGCAGGGGTAGTAGCCCTTGGGATAGCGCCACCTAGGGGTTACATTTTGGAGGCTCACCACTGGGATTTTGTGCATTCTAGTGGCCAAAAATTAGGAATTATTGTTAAAGATTAATGGCTACCCCAGTAGAAATGGCTGTACATCAGTTGGTGGGGTGGTGTACTGGGCAGGAGATCAACCCCCAAAATGCTCTACTTATACTGGATATTCCCCTGGGTACCAGTAAAGACACTGTAGAGGGAGCACTTTCCAAAATTGAATGTTTAAAAAACCCTGTGGTCGTGGTGGGTCGACAGGCTGATTTGATCACCCAAACTTTCATAGCCTTGGTAGAGTGTAGTGACCTCGTGGACAGCTCTAAAGTGCCACACACTATTGCCCCAGAAGGGGTTCCAGCAGCCTGGAGAGTGACAACAAAAGACAGCAAAGACCCCGGGGAGGATGAGCTACCACCATTATCTGAGACTTTTGAGGAGAAATTTGCTAAGTTGTTGCTGGAGGAAGGGAAAACCGTAGAGGACTTTAAGAAACTATTCCTGCCACCTGGGGATGTTCCTTCCCCAACACCCTCTCCCACTCCTATTACTGCCCCGCCTTCTGTGCTCGTGCCAGTGCTGGCCCCTATATCTGTACCTGTCATTAGTCACGACTCCTACGGAAGGCTGAGAATCTTCTCGGGCACCCTCCCAACCCCCCAGGGGGAGGATGACTGGGAGATCTGGATAGACTATGTTGTCCCTCTAGTACTTGAATGGCAATGCTCAGAACCAGAGAAACGAAAGAGGTTGGAGCCAGATGGGGTGCACCCCAGGGTCCTTAAAGAACTAAGAGAGGTGGTGGCTGAACCTCTGGCAATCCTGTTTAGCCGATCACTGGAAATGGGAGGTACCCAAAGACTGGAGGACAGCAGATGTAGTCTCCTTATACAAAAGTGGGAACAAAGAGGAAGATGGGAACTACAGACCAGTCAGCCTCACCTCGGTAGTGGGGAAGATCATGGAAGCACTACTGAAGGAGAGATTAGTGGAACATCTGGTTGTCGATGGACTTGAAGACCCAAGGCAGCATGGTTTCACCAGAGGGAGGTCATGTCAAACCAACCTCGTTGAATTTTTTGACTGGGTGACTAGGGAGGTAGATCGGGGGAGGGCAGTGGACATGGCCTATCTGGACTTTAGCAAGGCCTTTGACACTGTGCCACATAGAAGACTATTACACAAACTGGGGAATATGGGTGTGGGTAGGACAGTAGTGCAGTGGGTAGGTAACTGGCTGGGCGGCAGGACACAGAGGGTGGTGGTAAATGGCTGTCACTCCACAGAGGGAAGAGTGACCAGTGGAGTACCACAGGGATCAGTGCTGGGACTGGTCCTATTCAAAATCTTCATCAGTGACATTGCGCAGGACCTAGAAGGCAGAATTTCCCTGTTTGCTAATGACACAAAGCTCTGTAACAGAGTAGACACACCAGAGGGTGTAGACAGAATGAGAAGGGACCTGCAGAAACTTGAAGAATGGTCAGGGGTTTGGCAGTTGAAATTCAATGCAAAGAAGTGCAAGATAATGCATATGGGGCAAAATAAACCCTGGCACAATATATCAGTTGTGGGGTGAGGATATAGCATGCACCAAGCAGGAAAGGGATCTTGGGGTTATTATCTCTGATGACCTCAAGGCAGGGAAACAGTGTGACAAAGCAGCAGGTAAAGCAAATACGATGCTGGGATGTATAGGCAGGGGCATCGCCAGCAGGAAAAGGGAGGGCATAATTCCACTATACAAGACACTGGTGAAGCCCCACCTGGAGTACAGTGTACAGTTCTGGAGACCTTACTTACGTAAGGACATAGACAGGGTAGAGAAGGTTCAGAGGAGGGCAACAAAGATGGTACATGGATTGCATCACAAGTCCTATGAGGACACATTGAAGGAACTGAATATGTACTCCCGGGCGGAGAGGAGGGAGAGAGGGGATATGATAGAGACATACAAGTATCTTATAGGGAGGAACAGGGTGCAGGAATTCACTATTTTTAAGCGAAAAAGATGTTCTAGGACTAGAGGGCATGGGATGAAGTTGGAGGGAGGACGATTCAGAGGAAACATGAGGAAGAATTTCTTCACAGAACAGGTGGTGGACAAGTGGAACACCCTGCCAGAGGAAGTGGGGGCTGAAACAATCACAGGATTTAAGAATGCATGGGATAGATATAAAGGAATTCTGGAGGTCAAGGTTAAGGGTCAACAGACTTCTAGGAAAACAAAGTAAACTGACAAGCTCAAATGGGCAGACTGGATGGGCCGTAGACCCTTATCTGCCAACACTGTCTATGTATCTATGTAGGTTGAGTGAGAGCCTCCGAGGTCCTGCCCTGGCTACCATCTGTGCCAAGCGGGCCAATAACCTCGAAGCAACTGCACAGGACTATCTTGATGCATTGGAAAATGTGTATGGGAGTCTGGATTCAGACGAGTATCTGTGATGGAGAGTAAGAAACATGCAGCAGTACCCAGGGGAGCCATTGTCTATGTATGTACCTTGGCTTGAAAAGCTGCTACAAGAGTGCCTCAGAAAGGGTAGTTTGCCATCATATGAATTAGATCGTACTAGGCTAGACCGGATCCTTAAGTCTGCTCCGTTTTCAGAATTGTTACAGCTTCAGTTGCGCCTTGCGTCCCGACTGGAATCGCCCCCCCCCCATGACGAGCTAATGAAAGAAATTCGGGGGGTTGAGCAAAGGGAACCCCGTGGGGGAATTGCACCCATATCTGCTGCTGCTGCTGCACAAGTGACCGAGAGTAATCAGCCAAGTGAGGCTCAGGGTCAAAGGTCGTCACTTAACGAGCACTCCGAGAATGCAAAGGACTTCCCGCCTTGGGCCCAGCATTGGAAAGATGAGCTACTAAAGGAAGTCCAAGAGTGGAAGGCGGGTGCCTCTGCAAGGGTTTCCCCCATGGAACAATATTCTGGTCCCTTTCAGGACGTGACTGCCATGGGGTTGGGGGTGCACCCTCAGGCATCCGCTACCGAGGGTGGCTCCAAGGCTGAGATCACCGGATTGACTGCCACTCTAAAGGAACTGTTAAGACATGTTGCACCACTTTCACTGCTGCAAGCAGATACTAGGCCCCAATCTCTTACTACTGCTTCAGTTCCTCATATGATGTTCTCTCCCAGGATGACCCAGGAGTCTCTCATTTGTCAAAACTGTGGAAAGGATGGCCATATGAAAAGAGAATGCCGGCCTCAGAAGGACTTAGAAAGAGTAGTAAACAGACTCCAAGGGGAGCTCCAAAAAGCAATTCAATAGCCAAGGGGTGCCCGAAACAACTGCAGTGAGGGTTTGAGTAACCCTAACTCAAATTTCCTTGTGGCTAAATCGTCTGTCCAGGCCTCTGCTACTGCCTCTCCAGACTGATCCAAAATAGTGGGCCCTTCAATGGAGACTGCGGTGACTGTGAATGGTATTCATACTCGGGCTGTGCTTGACAGTGGGTCTCAAGTGACCATTGTATTCCAGGACTGGTATGACAAACACTTATCTAATGTGCCTTTGCAATCCCTGGAAGGCCTACATGTGTGGGGCCTGAGCGACAAGTCTTATCCCTACCTAGGGCGTGTCCGCCTCTGGTTGTCTTTTCCTGCAACTGTAACTGGTGTAGAGGAGCGAGTAGAGACATTGGCCCTAGTGTGTCCCCCCACCGGACTGTAGGATGGGGTCCCCCTGTTAATTGGGACAAATGCCCATATGTTTGGGAGACTGGCGCAACTCTGTCACGAGAAACAAGGGCGATGGACAGAGAGGGCCCTGAGAATTCTGGCTCTGATCAGGAGGGACTATGATTTGCAACAGAAACCCGAGGAAGTAGACCAAGATGAACCAGTGGGGATCATGTGGGAGAAGGATCCTGATTCAATGGTACTGGCCCCTAACGCCCAGTGTACCATTCAAGGGGAGGTCTGCCTCCGGAAAGATGTCAACAACAAAATACTGATGTTGGATGAGCCAGGCGATGAAAAATTGCCAGAAGGATTATTGGTCAAGCCCAGCACCTTGCCTGCTCGTGCCCATGCCTGTGCACGATGAGTGATGGTCCAGATTCTCAATGTGTCAGATCGGGAGATCCGGGTGAACAGAGGGTGCACCCTAGCTACGGCACACTGTGCAGACACTGTAGTATTGCCCAGCAACAAGCACCCTGGTGAGGAGAGTGACCCCAGACTTGTTTGACTTTGGTGACTCCCCGTTGCCAGCTGAATGGAAGGCTAGAATTAGCAAGAGACTTGCCCAGAGAGACCAAGTGTTTTCATAGAAGGAATGGGATGTGGGAAGTGTCCAGGGTGTGGAGTATCACATACGCCTGCATGATGAATGGCCATTTCGAGAGAGGTCCCGACACCTAGCCCCAGCAGACATAGATGATGTGAGAAGACACCTGCAGGAAATGCACGCTACTGGCATGATACAAGAATTCAGGAGCCCATACACTTCTACCATTGTGGTTGTGTGTAAGAAAAATGGGTCTGTGAGGATGTGTGTTGATTATCGAACCCTGAACCGGCGGACCATCCCAGACCAATACACTATGCCTCGTATACAAGATGCCCTGGACTGCTTGAATGGGAGCAAATGATTCTCGGAGTTGAATCTTCGCATCGGATACTACCAGATCCCAATGGCCCCGGAAGACCGTGAGAAAACAGCCTTCATCTGTCTATTGGGGTTCTATAAGTTTCTGAGGATGCCACAGGGGATATGGGGTGCCCCAGCCACCTTTCAGTGACTGATGGAACATGCGGTGGGAGATATGAATTTGCTAGAATGCCTGGTGTACTTGGATGATGTCACTGTGTTTGGGAGCACCTTAGAGGAGCATGAGAACTGACTGTTTAAAGTCCTAGACCGACTGGAAGACTTCAGCCTCAAGCTGTCCATTGACAAGTGCCAGTTTTTCCAAACCTCCGTGAAGTATGTGGGGCACATAGTATCTACAAAAGGGATAGAGACTGAGCCCAGTAAGGCTGAAGCACTGACTACTTGGCCCCAGCCCCATAATCTGAAAGAACTACGTTTCCTGGGGTTCTGTGGCTACTACCGCAGGTTCATAAAAGACTATTCCAAGGTGATTCGCCCACTCTTGAACCTTACCCAGGGTTACCCTCCTTCCAATCGTAAATACAAAAAAGGGGCCGTTACAGAACCAGAAAAAGTATACTTCCACCCAGGTGAACTCTTTGGTCCCTGCTGGTTGCCCGGCTGTGAAGCAGCCTTCCATGAGATCATATACCAGCTCACCCACGCCCCCATCCTTGCCTGTGCTGACCCCACCAAACCCTATGTGCTGCACACAGACGCTAGTCTGCAGGGTCTAGGAGCAGTGCTGTATCAAGACCATGAGGATGGCATGAGACCAGTAGCTTTTGCCAGTAGGAGCTTGACCCCGTCCGAACGAAACTACCCTGTGCATAAGTTGGAGTTTCTTGCATTAAAATGGGCCATAGGGGACTGACACTCTATGGAACCGCACAGGTAAGGGCAGTCTTGTTATAGGATTGAGGGAGGGGAAATGGCAAAGGTAATGTAAAACCCGAATATGGATAAGCCCTATAGGTGCACATAATACACAATATTACAGAATGGAAGCAGAATATACAATACTGTTATAGATAGAATTGCTGCTGGATAAAAGATGTATGGGGTGTAAATAGTTGGGGGACTGTTAATTTTAATAAAAAGAGAAGCAGAAATATCAGCAAAGAGATAAGTAATGTAGATAATGGATGTTTTTCCTTTATGACAATAAATGTACTGATGTGACGAGGCAGATCCCTTAATGCTGGAAAAGGGTACTGCGGAATGTATGTAAAATTGATGTGCATATGGTATGTCTGCCCTCAACCAATAAAAATTTGAAACATAAAATGGGCCATCGTTGACCAGTTTCATGTATACCTCTATGGGGCAAAGATATTGGTGAAGACTGACAATAACCTGTTAACCTATGTACAGACTTCAGCTAAGATAGACGCCACTGGACACCCGGTGGCTTTCTGCATTATCAACCTATGATTATGCTGTCGAATACAGACCAGGCCTGAACCATATTGATGCTGATACCCTGTCATGAAGACCCACTTCCAGGAGTGAGGGGGGTTCAGGCTGTCTGAACCTGACATTTGAGCATTGTGCCTAAAGTTTGATAGCGATGAACAGATGTCTGCGGACACAGTGGACTGTTTAGTAGATTGCTTGGGCCCTTCTGACACCTGCATAACAGCTGCTTATTGCCACTTCTCTGCTCTAGATATTAGTGCACTACCTCAGTTTGACAATGACAGCATTCAGTGGGCTCAATCCCAAGATCCTATGATTCAGCCAGCACTTGATGTCCTGCGTGCGGGGAAAGATGTGTCTAAGTTACGTTCCACTGACTTGCGAATTGCTTTATTGTTTAAAGAAGGCCCCAGATTGAAGTTGCTCAGTCAGTTGTTGTATAGAGAGACAGTAGATCATAGTGGCAAAGTAGACAAACAACAATTAGTCCTGCTCACAGCCTTTAAAGATTTGGTACTGAGGTCCCTCCACAATCACATGGGGCACCTCGGTATTGACATAACCCTTGACCTGGTACGATCTCGCTTCTACTGGCCCAAAATGGGGGCCGATGTTGAGCACCATGTAAAGACTTACAGTTGCTGCCTGCAAAGAAAAGCCCTGCCTCAGAGGGCTGCCTCTCTTGTTAATATTACTACCAGCACCCCCATGGAACTAGTCTGCATAGACTTCTTGTGTTTAGAACCTGATCAGTGGAACAATAGCAATATTTTAATGGTTATGGATCATTTCACATGGTATGCACAAGCTTTTCCCACCAGAGATCAAAAGTCATCTACCGTGGCCAAGATGCTAGTGGAAAATTTCTTCGTCCACTATGGTGCCCCCAGCGGATCCATTCTGATCAAGGCAGAGACTGAAAGTCTGCTAATCAAAGAAATGCTCTCTCTATGGGGGGTGCGAAAGTCAAGAACCACCCCCTATGACCCGCAGGGAGACCCTCAACCAGAACAGTTTAACCGTACCCTTCTAGACATGCTGGGCACCCTCCACCCAAAAGACAAGCATAAATGGAGCCAACAGATTAGCACCTTGGTACACTCATACAATTGCACGAAAAATGATGCTACTGGGTTCTCCCCCTACTGCCTCATGTTCAGGGGAGAGAGGCCCGGCTGCCAGTTGATGTCTGTTTTGGGGTCTCTCCAGGTGGGGTCTGAGCTAAAAACTACTTGCAATATGTACAAAAACTGAAAGCTCAATTGAACCATGCCTATCAACTGGCCCAGACAATGGCCGCCAAGAGAAATCTAGCCAACAAAGAGAGGCATGATAAAAAAGTAAAGGCTCAAGGGCTTCGACCTGGAGACGGTGTTTTGTTATGCAATTTGGGACTGCATGATAAACACAAAATTGCTGATCAGTGGCACCCTCTCCCCCATGTAGTAGTTGGAAAGTTGGATGATTTACCTGTGTACAAGGTGTGCCCTGAGAACAACTCCAAAACTGTCAAGACCATGCACCGTAACCACTTGCTACCTATCGGCCAAGTCATGATTGAGGCTGAACCCCCAGAAATTGAGCCCCTTGGGTCGGTGACTCATGCTGCTGCAAGAAAGAGACAGAGTCAACCTACCCCAGTGGTCACAGATTTAAGGTTTCCTCCGCAGCAGGCCCAGAATGATAGACTGTCAGTCCACTTCTGATGAAAGTGAGTGCGACTATGCCTATTACCCCTCTTATGAACTGAGTCAGCTGTTTCGAGGTAACCCCATGATTGTGAGGATGAAGCTGGGCCTTCTGGACTGCCTAACCCCCCAGCTTTGTCCTTGGAGCCAATGCTCCCTGAAAGTAAAGTGCAAAGTATCACATCTGAAGATGCTGAGTCTCTGTGTATTGTGGAACTGTATGATTTGCCTGAGGAAGGGGCTGATGGAATGAGTCATTCTGGTGACATACCAGAGCTTGAAGAATACTATGAGAGTGCTGACCACCCCCATTCAGTGCCTCAAAGCTTGATTGTGCCTGAGCCTTTGCAAAATGAGTCAAGTGTTGTAGAAACAGAGCCTACAGAGCAAGGAGCTGACAGTGTTCCAAGTTTGGACGTTCCCATCCAGACAGAGGCACCCCTCACAAGTGACAAGAGTCCCCAGACCAGTGCTGAGAGTACAGAGACTGTAGTTGTCCCCCTCAGAAAGACTGGCTGAGCTGTCAAGCCAGTAGTACGCCTCAGTTATGATTCTCCCGGGAGGCCAGTGGATTTGCCTCTCAATGTGGTGCACAAAGGTGTTTATGTCTCACCAAGCTCACTGCCCAAATTGAGTTTGACAGCCAATTCCAGGTTACTTGTCTTTCCCTCTCACCATGGTTCCCCTGCCCCCTCTAGCCCCAAGTTAGCTGATAGGGAACGCCCCCCCTTGCATTGTTTAAGGTACAAGAAATTATTACCTGAGTCAGAATAGTAATGTTCAATTTACCTGTGTGAAATACGCAAAATGTGTTGTCAGAATGGATATAGTATCATGAAGTGTAGTGAATATGTATATTAAAGTAATAAGCTTATGTTAACTGATGCATGATGGTACAGACTTGATGCTGATGCCAAGTTTTCTCCAGGCAGGGAAGGGTGTAACCCCCCTACAAATGAGAATTCCCGAAAAGTCTTCCTTGCGCTTGCCTAAATGCTCACTGCCAGGCTGGTGTCCTGTGTTTTAGCAGTTTAAATGTGATTGCCAGAGAGTGCCTGTATGGCCTCTGTGCACTGTTTCTTTAAGAGCTGCCTGGATTGCAGTCATAAGTAATCTGAGAGGGAGCTCTGTTGAAAGATGTAACTATTTGCTGAAAATCATTTAGAGTGATGATGATAAAGTAGTTTGTCTAACCTGTCTTCTTTGCAGCAAGGACTGTCTTGTTTATCCCCACCATTTGGCCTGGGACTGTGAATTGGACCAATCAGTTCTGGTGGGACCTAAAATTTGAGCTGGACTATAGCAGCTGTCAGGAGTTAAAATCTGCAGGAATTGTAGTTTTGGGCCTTTGGTGCCTTTTTGCACCTGAAGGGGGAGCCTTTGTTGTGACAGACAGATCAGCCAACCGAACCTTTTGGATCTTGGGGGTTTTCCCAGACTGCTTGCAATTTTCAGTTAATTCTGAGCTGAGAAGTGGAGAAATAACAGCTCAAGTGATTTGGGCAAGAGTTCTGAGTAATTTTGCATGGGAGAACTGTGAAAGGCCTGAGTTGTGGCCTGCATGTCTGCCTACTGCCCGAGAGGGAGAGGAGAGAATTATTTCGGACTAAATCCAAGTTTGTGAGAACGAAGTAAGCCATTGATTTTTTACCAGGTTCATACCTGAAGAAGACCAAAGATTTTGCTGAATGCGATTGGCCTGTCAGGATTTCCAGCTGCTTTTGAATCCCCGGTTTGTGCAGAGACTTTGCAGTCATGACCGGAGAGCGGTTTGCCTTTTACAGTAGAATTTCCTTACATGTGAATGTGCTGTGAGTTGTTAGTGTGTCGTGATTTGGTTCCCCACTATGTGAACTGTGTTCTGCTTGCTGGAAGCTTTATCCAGCCTAATTGCACAGAACCCGCGTTCATCTCCATTTGGCCTGGGCCATGCCACCACGCTGGCCCTGCCAGACTATCCCACTGCACAAAGAAAGCCACTGACCAGAGACCTGCCTGGGGATCAGCCCCCTGCTCCACGCTTGAACAGGAATGATGCCTCGGTGATTCGTGTGGGCCCTACTTTATTTATGTATTTATTTATTTATTTAAGAGTTTAACCAGGAGGGCATGCTGAGTGGAGTACCGCTCGATTCCAGATGCGTCCTGGGGGTAAGGGAACTGGGATTACAGAAATAAAACAATAGGTGCATAAAAAAATACAGAACAACAACAACAAAATGACGACAGTACAGGTTATGAGAGGAGAGGCAGTGCTGACAGAGTTGACAGTTTAGCATACAGTATGGTCTAGTAGGTGATTACGGTAGATTGCTAGACTGAATGAGGGAAAAAAATAGCAGCCTTAGTAGGCAGAGCTAGCCGCGTCAAGGGTTGGTGCAATTGGGATAAATCTAAGGTACAGTGTTTGGAAGCAAGTCCGCCCCCATGCCCTTGTAGAGGGGGCAGATGACCAGAACTGAGGTACGGTGACTATCATGGACCAAAAAGGAGAGGCCAGGTGGAAGGAGTGTGCATGGTAGTAAAAAGTGAACTGGAGGCTTGCAACGCTAGGTGCATGCACAACTGGTGGAGAAGTGGGCATAGAGGAGGGTGTTGAGACTCAGAGAGTTTGTGGTATGCCTAATGATGGAAGGCAAAGTGTTCCAAATTTTGGGCAACCGGTATTTGAAGGCAGCTTGGCCTTTGGAGGAGCCCATGAAGGGGATATGTAGGAGCCTGGAATCAGTGCTCCTAAGGGCATATACCGACGGAGGCTGTGTGGAGAGGGCGGATTCGAGGTAGGGGGAGAAGGGACTGAGTCCAGTATTTAGGTATGACCCTGGCGCAGTGGATCTGTCTCTGGGCCTGTAGTGAGGGTAGGGCTAGCGAGCTATAGAGGCTGCAGTGGTGAGTCTCTTGAGGACAGTCCAGGATGAACCAGCAGAAAGAATGAAAGAGTGTATCCAGGCTGGCTAGAGAAGAGAGGGGGGGCTGAGCTGTAGACTGTGTCACCATAATCTATTAGCGGGAGAATCATCTTTTGAACAATTTCCTTCCTGGCCGAAATGGGGATGCAACCCTTGTTGTGGTATAGGGCGCCAAGTTTAGGCTACAGCTTCTTGTGAATTGATTCAGTGTGTATGGAGTAGTCAAGGTGCTGGTTGAGCCAGACCCCTAGGTACCTGAAGGAGGTACAGGCCTATAGTGGGGTCCCATCCGTGGTAAGGTAAGTGGGACGAGCCGCAAGGTGGGAGAGTCTAGCCGGCGAGCCGAAAGTTAGCAAGACAGTTTTCTTAGTGTTTAGGATCAATTGGTTGGAGCGGAACCAATGCTGAACAGAGTTTAAATCCTGTTGGAGTGCAGTAGACACTTCATTGATTGAGGGGCCTGTGGCAAACAGTACGGTGTCATCCGCATACATGTGGATGGATGTGCGCTGGCAGGCAGATGGGAGATCATTTAAGAAGATGGAGAAAAGTAACGGACCCAGAATCGAGCCTTGGGGGACACCGGTAGAGACTGGCAGGGGGTTTGAGGCATGCGGGCCAATTTTTACAGATTGGTGTCTGCCTACCAGGTAAGAATGAAACCAGTTGGTGGCATGATCAGTGAGTCTGGCGTTTTTTAATTTGGTTAGTAGTAGGGAATGGGAGATGGTATCGAAGGCCTTGGCGAGGTCAATGAAAATGGCCGGGGTGATATGCCCTCCTGGCACTCCAGATTAACTACCTGCTGTCTTGATTTTCATCCAGCCTGTGTCCAGTCTTGAGTATCGTGAATAATCATCAGGGTAGCTCCCTGCAACGACAGCCTAATCTAAAAGTGTGTCATCTGATTGTCTTGTTGTTTTCTTTTCATGAACTGAGCCCTCCGGCTCCGGATTAAAAATAGTGTGTGTTGTGCATGTTGTTTTCTTCCATCACAGGGCCCCAACCAACTGCAACGTTCCTGGCTAGCCCACTATTCTTCATCTGAGTACCTAGAGTGTGTGAATGTTTATGGACTCGGAAGTGCACATAAAACTGTTTGATTGATATAGCCTTTAAGCAAATTAACCTAATTACGCCCCTCCCTTGTTCAAGTCCCTTAAATAAATCAGATCTAACTCTTTTTTTTGCATTTACCCTGACTTTTTTTTTTTCGATCTCTGTTTATCACCCACACAGCTGAACTCTCTCCAGCGACCTTCCTTACCACACTCTCCATCTCATTGCGTTGCTCGGTATCCTTCTCCGCTATTCCCCGGCACCAGGCATCCCCCGGGTCTGCCCTCCGGGGAAGGGTCGCCCCTGCCCAGGGAGCTCTTTCTATCATGTATTGAGCCACCGGGCCAGAGAGGAGAGGGGAAGCGGAGGGGACCGGGCACGACTACAGGAGTGTGGATTGCGGGGGAAGGCGCCATCGCCTATCAGCAGTGGAGGGGTTTTTCTTAGTTATTTCTCCCCTGTGGAGCCCGGCTGTCATGGCAACGTGTTGCCATGGCTCCACCCCCAGGCTGATGCCAAGATGATACTTTGGGCTCCCTCCAGCCACCGCCAGAGGGTACGCTCCATGCAGTCGTATCCCCATCCTTCCCCTGGGAAGAGAGAGCAGTCCTACGGACACTCGATCTCTTCCCTCCCCGCAGACCCCCGGTTCCCCGGGCTCGTTCCCAAACCTGGGTCGCCAGTGTGGCATCCAGCACCTCAACCCTCAGTGCCACCGGGCCAGCCGCATTTACCTGACTGTGGTTCCAGTTTGTGCAAGAGTACTATACTGACTGTTATTTGCTGTGTATCACCTTGTTTTACAGGGGGTGCCCAGGGCCAGGCCAGGGGAAAGTCCTGGTGGTAAGTGCAAATAGTGTGGGTACTTGTGTGGTGTATCAGGGGTATTGTGAAAGTGATTATTGTGTATTGTTCCAGCCACTAGTAAGGAAAGGGGGGGGGGTTACAGTGTCCCGGAGGGCTGTGCCCAGGTTAGCTTGACCACTACCGAACCTGCCTTCCGGGTGGAGGCACCCGTTTCAGAACTCAGGCCCTTGACCTGCTACTAGCCAAGCAGGCAGGGGTAGTAGCCCTTGGGATAGTGCCATCTAGGGGTTACATATAAACTAAGTCATCACCCTGTCTTCTGTACTTGAATATCTACTGTAATTTTAATTATAGTGAGTGATGTGGAGCCAGCAGTAGTTCATGTAAGATAATGAAAAGCTTGTCAAATACAACATAATTAGAGATATTTATGTACATCGGGACTGGTGTGCAAGGATGATTAAACCATTGACTGCGGCTTTTTAGCAATTGTTGTATGTAGGACAGTCTGATGGCTTATTGGTTGCAAACTTGCAACACCATGAGTGACCCACGTTTGTAATCAAGTTGTGGGGGGACTGAGAGTCCCCGAGGATGCTCTTCTGTGGAGGGAGGGAAATCGAGCCCAGCTACAGTACTGCAGATTGCAATCTGGGTGAACATGGGTGGTTGTGCAGGTCACTGGAAGGACGTGACATGATGGAGACTTAGGAAAGCAAGCATGGCTGAGTCAGTTCATTCATCCTTGGAGAGTCTGGGGGTGGATGTGAAGGGGAGAGTAAAAGGATAACCACCAGCCTGCATGAAGGATGAAGCAGACATCCCCTCAAAGGTCCCACATGTCTGCTGTGCACTGGCATGTCCTCATCAAGCAAGATGTACGGGGTGGTCTCGTGGACCCTCTAATGGCCCATCTTAATGTGACAAGTTGTGGAAGAACAAGGTGTATACATGTATTTATGTTTTCCATGATGTGTGGCGTGGTTTGAGTGTGCCCGGCATGTTTAAGTATGCATTACAGGATGTGTATGGTAGGTGGAGTGTGCTCAATGTACGTCTGTATGCATTCATGGATGTATGGTGGTAGTGTTATCATCCTCAGCAATATGTACATATGTGTTTATGGATAAGGAGGTGGGGGGTGTGTGTGTGTGTGTGTGTGTGTGTGTGTGTGTGTGTGCATGAATGGTGTATGTATATAAGCATTCCAAAGTGTGTAGGATGGGGTAGTGTGCCAGGTGTTTTGATGTATACATTCATGGATGTGGGGGTAGGGTTCATGTGAAATAGTTATAGTACCAGTGTCCCCCTGCCATCTGCCTGAAAGCCTGCATTTTATTCAAGTCAATTCAGTTTTCTTACTTGGTCTTCATTCCATCATTTTAACATTTAAAGGGGTACTTGGTTTCATCATTTGGCCGAATCACGATCAGCCTGACCACCGATGGCAAGGTGACCCCCTCATCAGTCAGCAGTCTACACTTTAACATGCCAGTATGAGCTGCGGTCCCACTGCTTCTCTCTTTCTTGTGTGGAAACCACTGTCTGGCTTCATCTTTTACCTTTCAATTTTACCATGGCAATGTGAACTGAGGTCCCACTGCTTTCTCTCTTTCCTGTGTGAAAACCACTACCTGGCTTCTATATTTTATATAGTGTGCTTTGTCTGGCTCATATCATAAGAGTCTCACAGGTGACCATTAAGGAGCGCACCATTTAGGAGAAGATCACACCTCTCCTGTTTACAGTGCAGTGTTAAAAGTTTAGCAAGCTCAATCCTTGCTAATACACAGAGATTTTATCACATTTCTTATACAGTTTTCTTATTTTTTTTAATGTGCCCTAGTGTGTGGCCAAAATCAGAGTACCAGTCCCCCTCCCCCAAAGCTGCCTGAAAGCCTGCAATTCATTCAAGCCAATTCAATTTTCTTTCTTGGTTTCATTCCATCATTTTGACATTTAAAGGAGTGCTTGGTCTCACCATTCGGCCGAATCACAATCAGCCTGACTATCAATGGTAAGGTGACCCCCTCATCGGTCAGGAATCTACACTTTAAACATGCCAATATGAATTGACGTGCCAACCTCGATGTATGATTTGAACAAAGTGTTACAGTGAAATAATGTTTTTTTTTACTGGGCTGTTCTCCCAGCGTGACAGACATAGCATGCAAATAAATGAATAAAGAACAGCTACATATTTACCGTAACAGTAGATCTTCAAGAGATTCTCTCTCTCTTCAGGATATACCTATGGAACTTATAGCTGCCAGGCACTAGCACCACACGTAAGCTTTTGCAAGCAGTCTACCAGACCGCCCATGATGACATCAGTAGTCAGCGTGCATACATAAACATGGGTGGCCCCTCCTTTCCTCAGTTCCCTGCCAAAGATCATATTTGGAGGACCTCCATGTAGGGAACTAGGAGAGAACCCAGCACTCCGTTAACCAAATGAGGGAGAGGGCTGGAAAATGACTCAGTGGAGATTATAGCACCAACTCCAGAGTTGCAGGACCACAAGGAGGAAGGAGGGTGGGACGGCATGGCCTGATGAAAGAGATACTCTCAAAGATCTACTGTTACAGTAAGTATGTAACTGTTCTATCTTCTTCAAGGATATCTCTTTCATCAGGCCACACTTACTAAACGAATACCAAGCAGTGCTGATAGTGAATGTTCTGGGTGACTGGAGCCACAAGGTTTATAAAAAAAGGCCTTGCAGTACAGCTAGGCCAAAGCCTGTCCTTCTTCAAGAGATGATGTCCAGACTGTAATGCTTGGTGAAAGTATGGACACTACTCCAGGTAGCAGCTGCAGAGATCTCAGCAGCAAACACATTTTTAAAACAAGGAACAGATGTGGCCATGCCTCTGGTGGAATGACCACGAAGCACCCCAGGAAGTGCCTTACCGTACTTCTGGTAAGAATAAGTAATACAGTATGCTAGTCATCTGGATAGGCACTGTTTAAAACTGAGGCACACTGTTTCCCAGGGATGAACGGACACAAAATCTTTGAAGCTTTTCCGCATTCTCTGCTACAGTGTGTATAGTACCTGAGTATTGTATACACAGCTAGAGCATGGAGCAGTGCTTTCTCTGAGTGTCACGCTCTGGAAATAAACTAACAGATGGATAGTTTGATGTAAAATAAAGTCAGATAAGAAGGCACAGGAGAGCCTGTAGCTTTGAAATCCTTCGAGTAGAAGTGATTGCAACTAAAAGCAGTGCCTTCAAAGACAGAAAGCGGAAGTCACAAGTTACAGCTGGCTCATGAGCCAGTGTAAGCTTTTTCCCAAAGTTAAAGCCAGGTATCAAGCTGGGACTGGAGTACAGAGAGGGGATTCCAGATGTGGAATGCTCTCCTCCCCCAATCACGTACGGGTCACTTCCAACCGTACTACAACTGATATGCACAAGAAAAGCTGATACAGCTGACATGTACAGTTTGGAGAGATGAATACTATAGGCCTGAATCTGATAAGGACAGCAGGTACTCTAGAACTTGATTTACTGGATAGATGAACGGATCCAGTTGATGAGAAGTAGACCATAAAACAACCGCTTCCACTTCATGAAATAAAGAGAGCTGGTGGAAGACTTTTTAGTAGCCACCAGAACATCAGCCAGTTTTGGAAAACGACAAAACAAGCCATTGCTAAGTCTTCAGGAACAATGTGTGTAAATGTCAAGGACATAGGGGAGTAGTGAGTATCAGTGTTGTCCCCTTCAGGAGGAACTTAAATAGCACTCTCTGAATTAGAAGAAAAGGAGGGAAAGCATACAAGAACCTCCATTACTAAGGAGGGACAACACGTCTGGCCTGAAGACTCTAGGCTCTGGTGTGAGTGACTAGAATGGCTGCAGTTCCATATTGGGTGGGAATGCAAAAAGAGTCAATCGCGGATGACCCCATCTTTCAAGAACATCATCAGTCAGCAAGGTCAACAGTTCCCACTCATTCATCCTGGACTGTGACCTGCGCAGCATCTTTTTGTACACCTGAAACAGGCACTGCTGATAGTTCTAGATCATGTTCCAGAGCCCCAATACCAAACCCTCATTGCTGTCCTGAACAGCAGCTAGGAATGCGGTCCCCCCCTTGTGTGTTGATGTAGGACATCACATCAACATTAACCCATCAGTATTAGCAGAGGAGCAGCTTACAAGAAGTTCTAGAAGGTCTGGAGTCCATACAGAACAGTTTGCATTTCCGGAACATATGTGTCCAGGCCATCCCTGAATCTGTTGTATAAGGATCTATGGAGGGGAGGGCATCAGGAATGGAACCCCCTTTAACAGGCTGTGGGGTTTATCCCTCAATGGAGCACTAAGCATATACAGGGTGTGGCTAGAACCATCTGATCTAGGTTGCAAGAGAGCTGATCCCACTGGACTGCCGAGGTCTACAGGGGAATACACATATGTAGCTTGGCCAGTTGTACTGTGACAATGGTGGCAGTCCCGAGTCCCAGAAGACATAGGGATGTCCTGGCTGATACAGAATGGCTGTTAGGCACTAGTTATGTGGGGGCAACCAGACAGCTGGCCTTGTCCAAAGGCAGAAAGACTGAGCCCAGGGATGTGGCCAGGACTGCTCCTACATAAGGCAGTCACTGGTAGGGTGTCAACACTGTATTTTAATATGCTGACAATAACCCTTCTATGCACTGAACAACAGTCTGGGTTGGACAAGATCTGCAGGATCTGGTCCATGGAGTGGACTTTCAATAGTTAATCATACGAAACATGCCAAAGGGTAACACTGTGAACTGGTAAGGGTACTCTTTGACTAGACCCCACAGGGAGTCTAGATAGTGGATATGGAGATATGTGTCCTGCATAATCAGCAGCATATGTAATTCTCCCATTTACATCAGGGGAAGGAACCCATATGGAGAAAGCATCCACAGCCCCTTATATTCCCTAAGGAAGGAAGTAAGAGCCTCCTAGTGACAGATCTAGGACAGGCCAAACAAAGCTCCATTTGTCTCATGGATGAAGAAGCATCTGGAGAAAACATTTCTTAGGCCTTATCCTGAGGAAATAGTGGGCTAAGGTACCTTCATAGTGCCTTAAGGCCCATATATTAGCAAAGTAACAGTGAATATGACCTCTAACCTGTGGGTAAGAAAAAGGGACAGACTGTGGAAGCAGTTTTGGGGCTCCTGAAGGTTGCAATGTGACAGACCATAAGCCCAGTGGTTTGCATGACATGAGGTGAAAACCTTCTGCCCCTTTGGGAGGAGAAAGTGTAGGCAGACCACTGCCCGTGATACTTTGCCTGACAAGAATGTAGAAAAAAAAGTATGACGCACCAGTAAAAAGGGAGTAATTTGTAAATTAAGTATGGGTGTGTGCTGGCAGGGCTCACAGTAGCTCCACCCCTGGATTCATTGCCAGGAGAGAAGAGGGTGATGACAGGTGCATAACTGACTAGTGGGCAGTCCTAAAAGACCTAATATAATGGTCCACCACTGATTACCTCCTACAGTTTTTGGTAGGAGGGAAGTAACTCTGGGGCCTAAGTACCTTAAGTTTGTGGAGGACGGCAAAGAGACCCACTGTATGTCTCAAACTGACATTCTTATAAGAGCTGGAACAGAAAATATCTGACCATCCTGTCTGGGCACAGTGTGCCAGGCATCAAATGTAGAGTGGAAATAGCAGGAGGGAGAGGTTGTCTGCTCCCTACATCTTAATAGGGTCCTTTTAGTAGAACCCTGTACCCTCCGAGCAAAGCACATGGCAGTTGGCGTGTGCTGCAGCATGGCATAAATGAGGGATCTCCTGTTGTGGGCGGAGAGAAGGTGGCTAGTAGCTGACACAGATCGGGCACCCTGAGCCAGTATGAGGACATGATTTGTTCCCACCCTGACATCGTTGCTATAGATGACAAGGATAAGTGACCCGACCGGTGATGGTGGCTGAATAAGGCCATTTCACAATATAATTAATTGCAGTGTCAACCGGGAGAAGTAAAGACAAGTCCAGTTGATGGTAAAGGCAGACTGACAGAGGGAAGCCCTGCCTAAGCAATGATGCCACAGGTAAGATACTGGTCATGAGTACACTAGTTGACATTGGGGAGAGAAGCCCCACGACGCAGTTACACATCACAGTGCTAGGCCAAACAGTGACTAGACAAGCCTTGACCGTATAGTTTAACAGCAGTCAGAGGGCTTGAAGTCAATACTGGGGAGAACCCACTGACAATAAGCAACAAACTGGCAATATAGGTCCAACAGTGCAAAACCCCAGCCCCGACCTGGTTATCTGAGTGACAGTCAGGAAGGCTATAAGTCGACAGCGGGGCTGATCCAGCGATGACTGTGACTGACTGTATGACAATGCCACTGTAAGAGAATGACCGTATTGTTTGACAGCAGTCAGAGGGCTCGGAAATCAATACTAGGGAGAACCCACTGACAACAAGCAACAAACTGACTGTATAAGTCCAACAGTGCAAAGCCAAACCCTGACCTGGGTGTCTGAGCAACAGCCAAGGGGGCTACTAGTTAATGGTGGGGTTGACCCGGCAACAACTGTGACAGACCATCCATATAGGTATGGTGTGTCAGGATTGACGCCCCAAAAGCAGTGTACGGTGGGGGTGGGGAAGGTGTCAGCCAATATGAGGCCAACAACCTGGCAAAAGTAGCAAGATACTGTCCATATTGGCCCGGCCAAGCCCCAGCCTTGACATCCAAGAGATGGTTGGTGTGGCAGGCATCGCCGCTGCTGAAGCAGACATTGCAATAAAGACAGTACAACATCCACCAGGTTGATGACTGCAATCTGATCAGTGGTAAGGCAAGGCAGTGTCACTTGATATTGAAAAGGCAAGGCCAGCGACCCCCCCCGGCCCGGGAAATCCCGGTGAAAGAGGCCTGGGCAACATGGTGGGGAGAACAGCAACACTCTGCACCACCTTCAAGATTGGAAAGAAGGGCGACAAGGCTGTCAATGACATATATATACTCTAATACACTAAAACATTAGCTATAAAAATAATAAAGTGAAAATGTAGCTGTTAGAAGTGGTGTTTCCGATAGCAGGTCCAACAAGTATGGTTGGCAGGAAAAGAACTGTGGAGAGGAGGGGCCACCCATGTTTATATACTCACGCTGATGCCTCGTGGCATCATGAACAGCCCCTGGTAGACTCCTTGCAAAAGTTTCTGTGTGCTCCTAGCGCCTGGCAGCTATAAGTTCCATTGGTGTGGCCTAATGAAAGAGATATCCTCGAAGAAGATAAGCAGTAACACTTTGCAATAACTTCTTAAAATGACTGTAACTTGTACCCTATGCATATACTTACATTCTGTTACTTTGTATCCCACTGGTCTATACCTGCTAACTCTAGAGACTATAGGCTATACCTAAACCCACCAGTCCTTCAATATACAAATACCACCAGCACTAGGCCACGCCTCAGACCTCAGTTGCTGCACTTTCACTTGTTGTTTTCTTAAGAGTGTGCAGTGGTGGGGGACATGGCTTGAGGCTTATCATGGTGGTCGCATCTTAGCCAGGCTCCTGACTGCACTCAGCCTAATTCACTGAAAATAGGAGTATCATTTTATTAAACGTACTTTTCTGGTGCTGAGATCATAGGGGGGCTTGATGGCAGCCAGCAGGAGCAAAAACAAACAGTCAAAGCTATCATTTGAAACTGCAGATCATCCTAAGCAGCAGCGCTGAGGCCTGACAGAGCCGGTAAAGCCCGCGAACTCTCCAATGGCGCAAGAAGGATGATCTGAGCTGGAAAGATCTCTGACTGCGGTCCCTGCTACTTTAGCTCTTATGCAGCACGACATGAAGGCTGGGTTTGACAACATTACCTCCCAAATGTCCCACCTTCGATCAGTTGTAACAGGTCTCTCCAAGACCTCAGCCACCCATACAACCCAAATCGAGGAGCTGGAGAATCGATTCGGCAGTCTGGAGGACTCGCTAACTGCGGCAACAAATGACAAGCAAAATCTAAAAAAACTGGTGGAGGAGCTTACCGAAAAAATTGATGACCAGGAGAACAGGTCGCGACACTCTACTCTCCGGATTATCGGCCTCCCGGAGGGGACCGAGGGAAACGACCTAGGGAGAATGCTGCATGCGTGGCTGGTCGAGCATCCAAATCTACCTCCTGCACTACAGCAGTGCGAAGTGGAGAGAGCGCACAGGGTGGGTCCAAAAACAGCAGACTCCCGCCCAAGACACTGCCTTATAAAATATCTCTGATTTATGGACAAAGATGCCGTACTGAGGTAAGTTAAGGAGAAGGGACCGATTACTTTGGGCAACCAAAAAGTATTTATATTCCAAGACTACAGCAAGCAGCTACAAGTGAGGAGGCAGAAATTCAATGAAATTAAGAGCCACTTGTACAAGATGTGCTGGTCTTTTGCTCTCATCTATCCGGCTAAGCTCAAAACTGATAGGCCTGGAGGTGCACCACAATATTTTCATTGTCCTAGAGTGCCGATGAAGTGGGTGGACAGCATGACTAAGAACGGAGAGGGAGAGCGCTCGCCGTGCCATCAAGAGAAGATCGCTGAAGCAATGTGGCTTTTTTATTTTGCTCTCAGTATTTCACCTCGCCTGATGTCTAGGTGAGTGGGGTGATCTGTTGGTTATGAAGATCCCTTTAAGTATTTCATATTTGTTCCTAAGTCCCCGGCCTCCAAATGGTAAATTAGGCCCTGTGGCGCAGGTCTCGGTCTCATGTTACAGCATGTGTGTTATGAGGCCTGGTACTGTTTAACTGCGGATACATGAATTAATGATCCAGCAGAGCCTTGAATCTGAATAACATCAGGAATAACTAAGCGGGCACAGGCCCCTCTTTACTCTCGACCTGGGCTTGGGCTCAGGGTATCGGCAAGAAGTTGCAAATTTGTATGCTGGATCTGAATACATTGTCTAACTTTATTATACTCGCTTGAAGACTGAATACCTACATCTTTAAGGTTTAACTGTAGGACCTGATTTTTGGAGCGAGAGAAGAGGAGGGAGGGGGGCTCCGAAATATTATCTCAATCTGTTAGTCTTAATGCATGGCAGCCAATGATGTTCTGTGTTTCTTTTTTTTTCTTTTCCCAGTGTTAATAGCATAGTCTGTTTGATACTCCTAAGTTAAGTTAATGGCATATTTCAAGGAGTGCAGTGTAAAACTAGATACACTAAAATGTTCTCCAACTGTTTGCGGGGGTTGTTGGGTTGGGCTTTGTTAAGCCCAATGGGGGGAGGGTGGGTGCTGATTTGGTTGTTGGGTGATGTTGTGGTATACATGAGTATGGGTTGTGGGGGGAGGAAACCAGGGAGGAGTAATGGGGGTGGTTCTATGCGGTGGCCAAATAAAAAAAGCTGTGAAGGTTTGGCGACTACTGGGACACTCTCGGACTCTACCTGCGTGGGAGGAGTTATGGTTATTTAGAAACAGTATAATAATGAGACTGAGGAAAATGTGTGGCTTGGGAGACTCATTAGTGCAAGGAGTGGTTGAATGCTGGCTTTTTAGCATCTGATTATGGCTAATACAATAAAAATATCAACCTGGAATGTTAATGGGTTAAAGTCAGTTATAAAAAGGAAAAAAGTCCTTTCTGAGGTACAAAGAGCTAAATGGCAAGTGGTTATGCTACAAGAGACACATATGTCCAAGACCGATGCCCCAAAGACAGAAGCTTTTATGGGCAGGTTGTGGGTATCAGCAAACTTTTCTTCTAAGGCCCGAGGTGCGGTCATTTGGTTGCCAAGGGGGTCTCGATTTGGGGTGGTGGAGAGTAGACTCGATCCACTTGGTAGATATGCCTTGCCCAGAGTAACGATCCCAGGAATGGGTACTTATAATCTGAGCTCAATATATGATCCTAATGTGGAGGACCCCCCATTTTTTCAGAGACTATCCTTAGATCTGGTTGCCTGGCCATGACCATGGATTTTAGGGGGAGATTTTAACTGTGAACAGGATACTGTCTTAGATAGGTCCAGTACTACTCCAGTGCTAATGTCTAAAAATGCCAGGGCACTAGGGGTTCTTGCACAGGAGGTAGGTCTAGTTGATGCATGGTGGCATTTATATTCATCCTGTAGAGACGACAGTTTCTACTCCAGTGCCCATAGATCATACGCCCGGATAGATACAATATTGATCAGTCCCAAACTAGTGCCTCTGCTAAATGATGTGACCTATTCTCCCATCCTGGTTTCGGATCATGCCTCGGTGACAGTGGATCTCACTATGGGTAATGTGATCACAGGAAATAGACCATGGAGATTGGACCCACTACTGTTAAAAGATCAAGGGTATGTGAGTCACATAAATGCTAGTATTGGTGAATTTCTTATTTTTAACAAGAAAAGGGACACCTCTAACTCTATGAGATGGGAGACCTTGAAGGCCTATATACGAGGCCAAAGAATTTTGTACACCGCCCATAAAACCCGGATTAGGGATGGAGAGGAGGAGGCATTGAGGTCTCAAATTGAAACAGTTGAGCGGGCACATAGAGCATGTCCTAACCTAGCACTGTACAACACTTTGCAAAAGCTCAGGTGGCAGTACGGTGCTGTGTGTGGAGCTCGATTAGAAAGAGCAATTTTATTATCTCAAGCCGGTTGATATTTTCATGGGGATTGGTCAGGGAAAATGCTGGCCTGGCAGTTGCGAAGGAAGGATGGGGAGAGAGCAGTAACTCAAATACATAATTCGATGGGAGTTTTAGATGATAATTCTGTAGAGGTGGGGCAGGCCTTTGAAGATTTCTACAGGCTGCTATATACATCCGAGGCTTCCCCAACCCCTGAGCAAATACGAATGTTTCTGGATAAAGCGTCCTTAAAACCCCATCCGAAACACCAGGCTGAAACACTAGAGGTCCAACTTACCCAGGCAGAGATTAGCTTAACTATCAAAAGGCTTAAGGCCGGGAAAGCACCAGGACCAGACAGTATACCGATTGACTTTTTTAAATGTTGCCATGATGTGATATTGGAACCCCTGACTGACATGCTGCTTGAGAGTATGGCCCTGGGTAGGTTGCCCCCCTCCACCCGATCGGCAACCATCACAGTTCTTCCTAAACCAGACAAGGACCCCTCTTGGTGTGCCTCCTAGAGACCTATCTCACTTTTAAATGCTGATTATAAAGTACTGGCCAAAGCCTTGGCCTCTAGGCTGGACCCCTTGTTATCTGAACAAATACATCAGGATCAGACTGGGTTTGTGGGGGGCAGACAGGGGAAATGTAACATTCAGAGAACACTGAACATTGCTCATCACTGGGGTAAATCAAAAAATAAGTATGGGGTGGCTATCTTGGCGCTAGACGCAGAGAAGGCGTTTGATCGGATGGAGTGGGAGAACCTTTTTGCTTCCCTGGATAGCATGGGATTTGGCCCGAACTTTGTATCTTGGATTAAAACCATGTACACGGACCCTGCTGCACAAGTCATGGTGAGTGGACGTCTGACCTCTAGGTTCACCTTGAGTAGAGGCACCAGACAGGGTTGCCCCTCTTTCCCCCTTGTTGTATATATTGTCTTTAGAGCCACTAGCAGGAGTCATCCTGGAAGTGCTGATATTAGAGGTTTTCGAGTTAATCATAGTGAACACAAGTTGGCTATGTACGCTGATGATCTCCTTATGTATCTCCAAAACCTTGCCGAGGACCTCCCCCGGTACATGTGACCTTATAAGAGTATGGGTCCATATCTGGCCACAAGATTAACTGGTCGAAAAGCGAGGTTCTACCAATAGGCACGATGAACAGACAGCTTCTGATCCATCACTTAAATGGCTTGCAGATTGTCCCTAAAATTAAGTACCTTGGGTATATCTTTCTGGCAGAACTCATGCCATTTACAGGATGAACTATAAACTTCTGCTGGGGCAATAGCTGCAGACTGTGAGAGACTGGACTGACCTACCGCTATCATTAATGGGAAGAGTGGGGGTAATTATCATGATGGTCTTACTAAGACTCCTATATTTGTATCAGTCTCTCCCGATAAAACTCCCAGAGAGTCACTTTAGAAAGATAGATGCCATTACTCATAGATTTCTCTGGCGGGGTAAACCTGCTAGGGTTCAAAGAACGGTACTCCAGTTACCACAGTGGTGGGGGGTCTTGGCTTAGCAAATTTTAAGAATTATTACCAGGCGGCACAGCTTGCTGCCCTTCCCGCTGGCTTACAGGGCAGGCCATGGGGTGATCAGAACGGGAGGAATCCGCAGTGATCGGAGCCTAAAGGGTGGATTACTGGTGGATGCACTCTGGACAGGAGTGAAACCAGAGCATCCAAACCCTTTTACCTCATCGACAATCGAGGCTTGACATGGTGTGCACCAATCAATCGGGAGGCTGATGGCCCCTACTAAAATGACTCTCTTATCAGGACGGTTAAGCTGAAGTCCACCTACACTATGTCTATGACTCAGAGGTTGAGAGATTGGGGTCGTAAAGGGCTGGAATGGGTCTGTCAACTGTATGAGAGGGAACAGTTGGTGAGCTTTGCTTATCGTAAAGATAAATGGAATATACCTTGGGGTGACTTCTTTTTTACAGTATATCTCAGACTGAGGAACATACTTGGCCACACCTTGGGCGCAGAGGACGGATGGGCACCTCTCTCTCCATTTGAGGAGGGCCTATTCTTCCCACAACCAGGTACAAAGTTGATGACTACTTTTATCATTGCCTGGGGCAACATGTGGCTCTCCAAAATTATTACTAAATGGGATGGAGATCTAGGAGAGATGGTGAATGAGCAATTTTGGAAGAGAGCGTGTAATCATTTGAAGATGTGTTCCAGGAGCAATAAGCTTTGGCAAGTACAATTTAATTTCTTATACCGGCCTACTACTTTACCCCAGTAAGGTTCAAAAAAATGGATCTATCTAGAACTGACACCTGCCCCAAATGCATGGGGGCTGGGGCCGGTTTTATGCATTTAGCTCTGCTGTGCCCCAAAGTTATGGCCTTCTGGAGTGATGTGCATGATGTAATGACCAGTGTTGTGGACTTTGTCCCCCCTTTCACCCCTGCGGAACTGCTTCTGGGGGCTGACTATGACCATCCCAGAGAGGAAGAGCACGGGGATCTCTGGTCCTTGGCCTTAGTAAATGCTCGTAAAACAATTGCACAGAACTGGATGGCAGCCTCCCCTCCCAGCATACAACAGTGGGTAAATAACCAAAGTCAGTGTGTGAAAATAGAGGGCTCAACTCACAGCCCTGGGATGTCATGAGGACTTTTTGAAGCTCTGGGGCCCCTTGATGGCAGCTATCGAAGCAATTTTATTCCCTCTTTGAAGTTAACTCCTTACTGGGACATATGGACTGGGTGTGGGGGTAAGAATCACCCCCTAGCGAAATGATTTGCCTCTCAATAATGTGAGGCTCCCTAATTACATTATGCTATTGCATTAGATTATAATATTAAAGCAATAGAAATGGGTCTTATGGGGAACATCATTTTTACATCTAGGCTTATATATATGCTCTAAAACCTTAAAAACCCAAGGAATTGTAAAGTTAATTGATAGCCAGCATATGTTAGAAATGTATAACAACCATCCTGCTTATAGTTATGTATGAAGTAATGTTTCTAGAAGATATGAGTCGAATTTATTGTAACTTATATGTAACCCCCTGCAAATGGGGGTTCCCAAAAGACTTCCAGGAGCTTGAGGTGCTCCAAGCCTGAATAATTGTTTGGCATTTAAGCCATTTATCAGTGAGTGTTTTAGAGCCTCTGGTACTGTCTCTTTAAGAGCTACTGTCTGCTTGCAGACACTAATGAGTTGTGGGGGACTGTGTGCTTCTCTGAGTACCACTCGAGCTGCTGCCAATTCACTTAATTTTGCAGTCACTAGGAGTGCAAAGGAACCCTATCTGAAAGATGTAACTGTTTACCAGAAATTATTTAGAGTAATAATGAAATTACAGTTTGTCTAACCTGCTTTCTTTGCAGTCAGAACTGTGTCTACTAGTTCCCATTCTAGTTTTGAACTGCTGAACTGGACCAATCAGTGTGGGGTAAGCTAGCTGTAAAATGGTGCCTTTGGACGAATCAGAACTTGGACTCATAATCTGAGCCAGCCACAAGAGATTGTATGGGCAGTGACTCTGGGAGATGTAGTTTAGACTTCAGTGCCTTTTGGACCAACAGCAGCAGTCTATTGTGAGTGACAGCCAATCCAGTCAAGAACTGGGAGGAACTCAAAGGAAGTGCCAGTTTTTGTCGGTTGGAGTTGAGTTGAGCTTTGTGCAGTGAAGAAGGAAGGAGCCTGTACTTTTCAGTGTGCAGTTTTAGTCAAAACGTGTGTAAGGCCCAGAGTTCCGGTCTGCAGCTTGTTAGGACTGAATCCGTCCCTAGAAGAATCAAAGGATCTCTGAAGAGTAGAACCAGGCTCACCCTGTAGAAGACTGGAGGAATTGCTGAAAATTTACACTCAAGTCTGTCAGGAACTGAATCTGCTGTGTGTTCTCCTGGGTATTGTGCAGTAATTACGATCGGGACACAGATGCAGCCTGCCTGGTATAGTGCTTTCTTTTATATGGATGTGTGAAGAGGTTTGTGTACCTCAAGTGAGCCCTGCTGACATTGAAGGACCCTATCTTATTTGGAGGTCGTGAGTACTAATTCAGGGTCGCTCCTGTTGAATTGCCACATTAAATCCAAAATGGAATTACTGTACTGCTGACTGTTTAATTCTCCTTTCTCTGTGTGAAAGGGCCCTACCAGCTGCCACGGTTTGGACTAGCCACTAGGGCTTGGGTACCCAGGGACAGTAACTGATAGGGATAGGCCTGTGCACAGAGCCATAGGTAGATTATTAGAGTGATAAGCTAATTAACCTGATTTCCCTGTCCTTGTTATATCCCCTAAATAAATCAGAGCTGCTTGTTTCAGCAAAGTTATACTGCCTGAGGTATTTGTCTATGTTAAAGTACTGTACTCAGTGATTGTTGCACTGTATCTCATTTCACAGGAGATCCCAGTGCGGACCAGACCTGAGGGTAAGTGTATACTGTGAAGGTAATTCTGATATATTGTGTGGGCCACTAGTGAGAAGAAAGGGGGTTGCAGTGTCCCAGAGGGCTGTGACCAAGATAGTTTAACTATTGCAACCCTGACCTCTGGGTGGAGGCACTCGCCATTGGATCCAGGCCCCTCAACCTGTTAGTGGCAAATCAGGCAGGGGTAGTAGCCCCTGGGATAGCGCCATCTAGAGGTACATCTTGGAGGCACCGCTGGGATTGGTGTGTCTCTAGTGGCCATATTTAAACCACTGTTAAGAAAAAAAAATGGCACCCGGACAGAAGTGGCTGTGCACCGGCTGGTGAGTGGTGTACTGGGGAGGAGATCGACCCTCAAAATGCTATGCTTATCCTGGACATCCCCTGGGTATCAATCGGACACTGTGCAGGAGACTTTCAGGTGGAAGGTTTACAAAACCCTGTGGTGGTGGGTCTGGCATGCTAATCTGCTCACCCACACTTTCCTGGCCCTAGTAGAGTTTAAGGATCCCATAGATAGCTCAAAAGTGCCACACAGACCATTACCCCAGAGGGAGCCCCACTGCTTGGAGAGTGATAACTAAGGACAGTAGAAGACCGGAGAATCAGCCCCACCACTATCTGAAACTTTTGAGGAGAAATTTGCTGAATGGTTGCTGGGAGAGGGAAAACTGTGGAGGACTTGAAGAAGCTACCTACCACCTGGGGTGTTCCTCCCCCAACACCTCTCCTGCTCCAGTGCCCGTAATGGCTGAACCAATGCAGACTCCTATTTCTGCACCTGCCATTAGTCCAGACTCTTACCGAGGTTGAGGATCTTCTCTGGCACCTCCCCACCCCAAGGGAGGATGACTGGGAGACCTGGATGAAAACTATTTGCCCCAAATTGCTAGAATGGCAATGCTCGGAAGGCGAAAGCGAAAGAGGGTTAGTGAGAGCCTCCGAGGTCCTGCACCCTAGCTACCATCCAAGTACTAAACGGGCCAGTAACCTGAAGCGACTGCACAGGCCTATCTTGAGGCCTTGGAGAATTGTATGGGAGCCCAGATTCTGATGAGGACCTATGGTGGAGAGTAAGAAATGCACAACAGTACCAAGGGGAGTTGTTGTCTGTGTATGTCTCTCGGCTGGAAAATTGTTGCAAGAATGCCTCAGAAAGGGTAGTTTGCCAGCGATTGAACTAGACCAACCAGACTGACAGAACTCTTAAGTCACCCCCCTTCTCAGAACTGCTGTTGCTTCCGATTACGCCTGGCAAATCGATCTGGAATCCCACCCTCACTATGATGAGTTAATGAGAGAATTCGAGGAGTTGAGAAAAGGCGCATCTCGGAGGCACTGCACCAACAGCTGTGGCTACGACCCGAGTGACTGAGGGTGACCCATCAAGGAAGTTCAGCAGAGGTTGACAGTCAATGAGTGCTCTGACAAGGAAAAAGATGCCACAATGGGCGAACTGTTGAGAGAGATCCGAGAATTAAAAACAGTCCTTTATGAAGGCCACGCCTGCAAGAACGAGGCCCTGACCTATATCCGACGCATCTGCTATAGGGGGGGTACCCACCATGTATCTCCTACTGATAACAGCTCCAAACTCAATTCCTTGACCATGGAAGTGCAGAAACTGCGAGATGTCTCCAAATGCTTATCACGCGCAGACAGAGATGGCACCCAGGTTTCAGTTAGTAATACCCCGCCCTGGCTCCCAGTGTGGCAGCTCCGCCAGCTCAAACTCCAGAAAGTATGTTTTGCTATAATTGTGGAAAGATGGGCACATGAAAAGGAATGCCAGTCCCCAAAGACACTACAAAAGTTGCATATAGGCTACAAGGAGAGCTGGAGAAGAAATCAGTGGTTAAGAGGCTGACATGATCCCAGTGAGGCACCAAAAATGCTAATTCACGTCCTTTGTGGCAAGGTCAGTTGCCCAGGCCCCCACTACCGCCTCTCAGACTGGTCCAGAATAAGTGGGTCCCTCCATGGAGACCACTGTAAGGTGAATGGTGTCTACAAACTGTGACCTTAGACAGTGGCTCCCAGTGACAATTATGTTCAGGATTGGTATCAGAAGCATTTGTCAGAAGTACCCTTACAACCATTAGAAGGACTGCATGTATAGGGGTTAAGTGAGAAGGCCTACCCTATTCGGGTATATCCAATTTGGCTGTCTTTCCCCACCTCAGTGGCTGGAGTGGCCGAACAAGTAGAGACCCTAGCCTTGAGTGTGCCCCCACTGGACTGTATGATGGTGTCCCTTTGTTGATTGGAACAAATGCTCATATGTTCGAAGCTGGCACAGTTGTGTTATGAAAACAGGGGTCAAAGACTAGTAGAGCTTTAAGAGTTCCGGCTTTAATTAAGAGGCCTATGAGGTACAGAGATGCTGAAAAACAGAACCAGAGGAACCGGTCGGAATTGTATGGAAGAAGGATCCTGAGTCTCTGATCCTGGCGCCAAATGCCCAGTGTACCTTACAGGAGAGAGGTCCGTATCAGAAAGGATGTTAAGAATAAAATATTAATGTTGGATGCACGAAGCGATGGAAAAGTGCCAGAGGGACTGCTGGTCAAGCCTAGTATTTTGCCGCTGGAGCCCATGCTTATGCCAGAAGGTAATGGTCCAAGTTCATAATGTGTCTGAAAGAGACATTCGAGTAAACAGAGGTTGCACCCTGGCTAATGTGCATTGTGCAGACACTGCAGTGCTACCAGCAGCAAGAGTTCAAGGAAGAATGACAGAGTAACGCCTGACTTGTTTGATTTCGCGACTCCCGCTGCCAGCTGAATGGAAAGTGAGGATCAGTGAGAAGCTTGCCCAGAGAGACCAGGTGTTTTCTTTAAAGGAATGGGATGTAGGATGCGTGCAAGGAGCTGAGCACAATATCCGGCTGCATGACGAAAGACCATTTCGTGAGAGGTCTCGACGCCTGGCACCTGCTGACATAGATGATGTGAGACGGCATCTGCAAGAGATGTTAGCTGCTGGTGTAATACAAGAATCCAGAAGCCCTTATGCTTCCCCCATTGTGGTAGTGAGGAAAAAGAATGGAACAGTAAGGATGTGTTTGGATTATCGCACCTTAAACCGGCGGACTATCCCTGATCAGTACACAATGCCCGCATTCAGGATGCTTTGGACTGCCTAAACAGGGAGCAGTGGTTCTCTGTGCTGGATCTCCGAGTGGGTACTACCAGATCCCGATGGCCCCAGGGACCGTGAGAGAGAAGACGGCCTTATCTGTCCGCTTGGCTTCTATGAATTCATGAGGATGCCTCAAGGATTTCAGGTGCCCCAACCACTTTTCAACGATTGATGGGCGTGCAGTGGGGACATGAACTTACTAGAGTGCCTGGTATACCTAGATGATGTTATTGTGTTTGGCAGCTCACTGGAGGAACATGAGAGCAGATTATTTAAGGTATTGGACCGACTGGAGGACTTTGGCCTTAAACTGTCCATTGATATGTCAATTCTTTCAAACATCAGTAAAGTATGTGGGACACATAGTATCCACGAGGGAATAGAGACGACCCAAGTAAAGTTGAGGCCTTTGACTACCTGGCCACAGCCCAAAAATCTAAAAGAACTGCAAAGATTCCTAGGATTCTGTGTTATTATCGGCGCTTCATCAAGGACTATTCAAGAGTGATCCGCCCTTACTTAACCTTACTCAAGGGTATCCCCAACCCACAAAAATACTAAAAAGTCAGCGTCCCTCAAGACTGAAAGAGTGTATTTTCATCCGAGTGAAGTATTTGGGGCCCGCTGGACTCTGATTGTGAGACTGCTTTTCATGAGATCATATATCAACTTACCCATGCTCCAGTGCTGGTCCATGCGATCCAAGAAACCTTACGTCCTGCACACTGATGCTAGCTTGCAAGGGTTGGGGGCTGTGTTGTACCAAGAGCACGAGAATGGCCTGAGACCAGTGGCCTTTGCCAGTGAAGCCTGACCCCATCCGAAAAGAACTATCCTGTACATAAGTTAGAGTTCCTAGCTTTGAAGTGGGCTATTGTTGACCAATTCCATGAGTACTTGTATGGGGCTAAAATACTAGTAAAACTGACAATAATCCTTTGACCTATGTGCAGACCTCAGCTAAGTTGGATGCCACTGGCCATAGGTGGCTTTCTGCATTATCTACATATGACTATGCTCTCGAATACCGAGCAGGTCTGAACCACATAGATGCTGATGCTCCTCCGAGGCCTGTTCCCCAGAATGATTGGGTCCGATTGGCAGAACCTGACATTCGGGCACTCTGCCGGAGTTGACAGGAGGAACAATGTCCACGGAGCAGTGGACTGCATGGTGGATTGCTTGGGACCTCTGAGAATTGCATACCTGCTGCTTATTGCCACTTTTCTGCAATAGACATTGGTGCACTGCCTCAGCTGGACAATGACAGTATTCAGCGGGCTCAATCCCGCTGATCCCATGATCAAAGCAGCTTTAGAAGCCCTCTATGCAGGAAAAGATGTGTCCAAATTACGCCCACTGATTTGAGAACTGCACTGTTATACAAAGAAGGTCCTAAGTTGAAACTGATCAATAAACTGTTATACAGAGAAACAGTAGACAGAGGGGACAAGTAGACAAACAACAACTAGTGCTGCCCACTGCCTTTCGAGACTCAGTACTGAGGTCCTTGCACAACCACATGGGGCACCTTGGTATAGACAGAACACTTGACTTGGTGAGATCCAGATTCTACTGGCCTAAGATGGGGGCTGATGAGAGCAACACATTCGAACTTGTAGTCGCTGCTTACAGAGGAAAGTTGCCCCAGAGGGCTGCCCCCTTGTTAACATCACCACCAGTGCACCCATGGAGCTGGTCTGTATTGATTTTCTGAGTTTGAGTCAGATCAAAGAAATATCAGTAATGTGCTGGTGGTCACTGACCATTTCACTGAGATATGCCCAAGCTTTCCCACGAAAGACCAGAAAGCATCCACTGTGGCCAAAGTACTTGTAGAAAACTTTTTGTTCACTATGGGGCTCCACAAAGAATCCATTCTGATCAAGGAGAGACTTTGAGAGTCGTCTGATCAAAGAGATGCTTTCTCTGTGGGAGTGCGAAAGTCCAGAACCACTCCTTACCACCCCAGGGGACCCACAGCCTGAACGTTTCAACCGCACTTTGCTAGATATGCTAGGCACCCTGCACCCAAAGGACAAGCCTAGATGGAGCCAACAAATTAGCACCCTGGTACATGCTTATAACTGCACCAAAAGTGATGCCACTGGATTCTCCCCTACCGCCTGATGTTTGGAAGAGAAGCTCGACTACCAGTAGATGTGTGTTTTGGGGTCTCTCCTGATGGGGTTCAAGCTGACAACTATTTACAGTATGTGCAAAAGTTAAGGCCCAGCTAACTCATGCGTACTAACTGGCTCAAACCATGGCTGCCAAAAGAAATCTGGCCAACAAAGAAAGGCATGATAAAAAGGTGAAAGCATCAGGAACTCCAGGAGGGAGATCGGGTATTGCTAAGAAATCTGGGACTGCATGGCAAGCACAAGATTGCTGGACCGATGGCACCATCTCCCTCACATTGTAGTGGGCAAACTAGATGATCTGCCAGTGTACAAAGTAAGGCCTGAGAATAATTCAAAAGATGTAAAAACAATACATAGAAATCATTTACTGCCCATTGACAAATCTTAATTGAGTCTGAGCCCCTAGAAGATGCCCCTCTGGACCAGTGACTAGAGCTGCTGCTAAGAAAAGATCAAGAAAGTCTGCACCTACAGAAGCAAAGTTAAAGTGTTCCCTCCACAAGTCCCAGTTGAGCATGACTGTCAGTCCATATCGGAAGAAAGTGAGTGACTTTGAATACTATCCTTCTTACGAACTGAGTCAATTGTTCGGGCAATCCCTAGTCAATACTGGAGACAAAGCTGGGCCTTCTGGACTGTCTAAGCCCCAGCTTCATCCCTGGAGCCATGCTCCCAGAAAGTGAAGTGCAAAGCATCAGATCAGATGAAATGGAATCATTGTGCATGGTTGAACTGTTTGAGCTTCAGGGAGAAAATGATAGACTGGGGCAGACTGGTGATACACCGAACAAGAAGAGTATTTTGAGTGCCCTGACAGTCCACTGCCAGTGTCCGAAAGCTCTCCATGCGAGCCAAATGTTGTGGACTCAGAAACTGTAACTCCTGGAGCTGAAAGTGCCCCAAGTTCTAGCCTCTCTACCCCCATGGAGACTTCCTGACAAGTGAGGACAATGCTGAAAATGAGGCTCAGAGTGCAGAGACTATAACAGTTCCCCTAGAAAGACTGGTCGAGCTGTAAAGCCTGTGGTGCACCTCAGTTATGATTCACTTGGGGGCCTGTGGACTTGCCTCTCAATGTTGTCCATAAAGAGTGTATGTGTCCCCGAGCTCACTGCCCAAACTGAGCATCAAAAGTAACTCCAAGTTACTTGTGTTGCTCTTAAGTATGGTGCCTTGCCCCATCCAGCCCCAAGGTAACTGATAGGAAGGCCCCCTCTCTTCAGGTTTCATGTACAAGAGGTAATAACTTGAGTTATGGTACAATGTGTATGTAATACTGTGTAAAGAGTGACGTACTGCAATGTTTCAGAAATGTGTTCTTGGTAAAATGATATATTGACTGATGATTACATGTGCGAGCCTAATGCAAATATATATGGTTGCAGTTGAAACTTATGGGGGTACTTGCTTGACGCGGACGTCAAGCTTTCCCAGGCCAGGAAGGGTGTAACCCCCCTGCAAATGGGGGTTCCCAAAAGACTTCCAGGAGCTTGCTTGAATGCTCCAAGCCTGAATGGTGTTTGGCATTTAAGCCATTTATCAGTGAGTGTTTTAGAGCCTCTGGTACTGTCTCTTTAAGAGCTGTCTGCTTGCAGACATAATTAGTTTGTATGGGGGGACTGTGTGCTTCTCTGAGTACCACTCGAGCTGCTGCCAATTCACTTAATTTTTGCAGTCACTAGGAGTGCAAAGGGAACCTATCTCAAAGATGTAACTGTTTACCAGAAATTATTTAGAGTAATAATGAAATTACAGTTTGTCTAACCTGCTTTCTTTGCAGTCAGAACTGTGTCTGCTAGTTCCCCATTCTAGTTTTGAACTGCTGAACTGGACCAATCAGTGTGGGGTAAGCTAGCTCTAAAATGGTGCCTTGGACGAATCAGAACTTGGACTCATAATCTGAGCCAGCCACAAGAGGATTGTATGGGCAGTGACTCTGGGAGATGTAGTTTAGACTTCAGTGCCTTTTGGACCAACAGCAGCAGTCTATTGTGAGTGACAGCCAATCCAGTCAAGAACTGGGAGGAACTCAAAGGAAGTGCCGGTTTTGTCGGTTGGAGTTGAGTTGAGCTTTGGCAGTGAAGAAGGAAGGAGCCCTGTACTTTTTCAGTGTGCAGTTTTAGTCAAAACGTGTAAGGCCCAGAGTTCCGGTCTGCAGCTTGTTAGGACTGAATCCGTCCTGTGAAAGAGAATCAAAGGATCTCTGAAGAGTAGAAACCAGGCTCACCCTGTAGAAGACTGGAGGAATTGCTGAAAATTACACTCGGGTCTGTCAGGAACTGAATCTGCTGTGTGTTCTCCTGGGTATTGTGCAGTAATTGCGATCGGGATACAGATGCAGCCTGCCTGGTATAGTGCTTTCTTTTATATGGATGTGTGAAGAGGTTTGTGTACCTCAAGTGAGCCCTGCTGACATTGAAGGACCCTATCTTATTTGGAGGTCGTGAGTACTAATTCAGGGTCGCCTCCTGTTGAATTGCCACATTAAATCCAAATGGAATTACTGTACTGCTGACTGTTTAATTCTCCTTTTCTCTGTGTGAAAGGGCCCCTACCAGCTGCCACTGGTTGGACTAGCCACTAGGGCTTGGGTACCCAGGGACAGTAACTGATAGGGATAGGCCTGTGCACAGAGCCATAGGTAGATTATTAGAGTGATAAGCTAATTAACCTGATTCCCCTGTCCTTGTTATATCCCCTAAATAAATCAGAGCTGCTTGTTTCAGCAAAGTTATACTGCCTGAGGTATTTGTCTATGTTAAAGTACTGTACTGTGATTGTTGCACTGTATCTCATTTCTACAGGAGATCCCAGTGCCGGAACCAGACCTGGGGGTAAGTGTATACTGTGAAGGTAATTCTGATATATTGTGTGGGCCACTAGTGAGAAGAAAGGGGTTGCAGTGTCCCAGAGGGCTGTGACCAAGTTAGTTTAACTATTGCAAACCCTGACCTCTGGGTGGAGGCACCCGCCATTGGATCCAGGCCCCTCAACCTGTTAGTGGCAAATCAGGCAGGGGTAGTAGCCCCTGGGATAGCGCCATCTAGGGGTTACATATGCTTTCTGTATCACACATCCTATGTCTCAATAAAATTATGTTGACAAAAAAAAAGTGTGCAGTGGCTACTATGTTTATACCCACCTCACTCACCCCTTTCACCCAGATACCCTTCCCTGGTATCTAAACAGTATGCAATTCACTTCTACTCTATATCACTTCTACTCTACATCACTTATACTATTCATCAATTCACTGTAGCATTTAGATCACACTGACTAACAGTTACTTCCAGGCATTCACTTACAATCCCCCTCTGTCTCTGGGCAAAGTCTCTTAAATTGCTGGATGGAAGTCCCTTTGTAGCAACAGGAATCGCAAATCCCATATTGCAGATTGGCGTCCCTCTTGAACTAGTCCCACAATAAATGTAAATTACTGTACTGCTTTCCTTGGATGAGCTTTGGAATGAGGATGAAAAACAGCTGGAACCTTCGGAGATTGGCAGTGGATCTGTAGTGATGTTGATCCTTGAAGATAACCTAGATGCTGAAAACAGTTACTGTTCTTGCTGGATGTAGGCTGAAACAACTTTACTGAAACAGGTACCAAAATGATGCAGGCAATAACTATGCTTTCCCTATTCTCCCTTATTGCCCTACTAACTGTGGCAATGGGATACAGGTGATCCCCTATAGGCTAGGTTTTTTGTTTTATTATTTTTTGTGCTGCCATGCTGCTGTTCCTTCCACCTCGGTCATGGCCCCCTCCACTCCCACATTAGCCACGACTCCCTGATACCCCCTAGCTTACCGCCCAGTGTGGGGTTGCGGCACTGGCCCTAAGTGTCGCAAGCGACAGGATAGGCCAGGGAGCCAGCCTGGGAGCTCATCAGAGCAGAGGAGCAGGCATCATCCAGGCGGCAGGCAGCTGGCTTTTGTCCCCCTTATGCGGGGGCGGGGACGTGCAATGACGACCAGCATCTGCCCCACCCCTCGTACTACGTTATGGTGCCGGTCACTGTAATACCTCTGGCCTCTGCCAGGGGTCTATCAAGCACTGGATACACTCCCTGCCCTCCCCCCAGAGAAGGAGAGCAGTCTCTGGGATGCTCAATCCTTCTCCCCTGGCTGGCTCTCCGATGACCCGAGTCCGTTCCTGAACCCGGGTTGCCGGCGTCGCAAGCGGAAATCCAACAGCTGTGCCGATGGACCAGCTCAGGCTAGGTATTTTTTATGAGAGCTAGCACCCCAGGCTGTTTCTGGTAGTAGACCTGTCTAGGCTGGACTTCCTCCGGTCTCGTCACTTCAGGTATGCCTCCCTATTCCATATCCCCGAAAATGAGCTGTGCAGCACTTTCCTCTACTGAATGAACATTCTCTGAAACCCAAATCCTGGTACTGAGTGGACAGCTACCCTATTCCAAACCTCAGCTCCAGTCTTCTGTGAGTCTAGATTGGCATTTTGCAGCAGGATGAGCCACAATGGACTCCTCAGTTTGCATTTTCAACCAACTGTCGTGAAAATTCTGAGCCTACCCTGTTCACACGGACTCCTATTACTCATTCCCTAAATCACATTAGAATGTATTTACAGCTGTTGTAAACATCATGGATTCTTTAGGTACTATACTAACTTGAAGATACATATCTCTGTATTTTTGCTGTCAATTTACAATAAAATTGAGTTTAAAATATTTACATTAAATGTAATCATTTCCCCAGCCGGAAAGCTGACATACTGGGCTTTCTACGGTATTTTTCACTTAAAAGTGGTGGCAAGGGAATCAAAAGTCATTTTGAGTTGAAGTTTCTACCCTGTGAAAACTGATACTTTGCTGTCTATAGTCAACCCCTTTCACCGAAGAAAAAAAATGCTGATTTAGATTACTCCTTCCTCCTTTAAATAGACCACTTTCTCTGAGGCTAAAATGCCTGCTAATTTTTGTGGTTTAAAACTCCTCCCAGGGGCTGTTCCAAGGGCTTCTTTTTAGATACTCCTCTCCAAGAGCACACCCCCTCTCCAGACTCCTCCTTCAACCTCCCTGCCTATGAGCATGGCTTCTAGACTGCAAGCTATCCTGAGTGACTACTCCACCCTTGCAGGCCAGTGACTCCCCTTTCCTGGTTATTGAGACAAGTGGGACTATTTTTCCCTGATAGCCCACACTTTAAACTATTAGTGTACCAAGTGTGGCGTGATTCTATTGTAAAATGACCATGGCTTTTGGTAAAATAAAAGTTTCGACATTTCTGCAGTTTAAAGGAAAACTGTACAAAACACTCCTGAGAAACACCACAGCTGCAGAAACACCCAGTTGGGAAAACCCAGAGTTTAACATTTTTTTTTTAAAGTAACCTTTTGTTGATTATTCTCAGAATTTGTAATCTGTGATGTGATACCCTGTTCAGTACTCTGAAGCGCCATCTTGCAACTGCGGCCACACCAGAAGACTGTGCTGAGCACGTTCATGAGATCTCTTCCCGCTCATGCTCAGTCTGCATTACCACATGCATTCCCCGCGATTACTTGCCAGTTGTTACAACCAAGCTGATGCTTCTGTCAGGCTCTGCACTGTAATGTCTGGTCATTTGTGACCAGTTTGTCTGTAGGTAGAGACTTGGCAAATAAAAAAAACACAATAGAATGCTCCAAGATATAAAATAACTATTGATTACTATCGTTGTAGGCATTTTTTTTTTTTACCAAGTGGTCCGCTCCAGTTCAGCTGCTGAAAGCATAGTATCTCAAGGAACGCACATCTCTAAGGACACCATCATTGAGCCTAAAGTTCGTGCATGAAGCACTCATTTTTTGCCAGGTCTATTTACCTGAACATACTGTGTGACTCTGAGTAAGTCACTTAACCAACCGCCCAGTGCTCCCAGGTTGCCCCTGAAAACAGGCACTTGTGCCTAGTGGGCCTTACCCGGTTACCAAAGACTTAAAAAAAAAAATGTATATAATGCCTGACAGAGAATTTGATGCTGAATACAAGGATGTGGATCAATAATAAAAACGAGCATTGGCCGCTCTAATAAATGCATTTGAAAAATGCAGCTGTGAACCTGCACACTGATGCGCATTGTCTCTGCCCCATTTTTTCAAACATTTATCAGTGTGGTCAAAGCTCATTTTCATTATGGAATCACATCCTCAAATTCAGTCTCAGATTCTCTGTCTGGCACCATACTTAAATAAATAGACCTGGCAAACAATGAGCTCTTTATGGCACTGTGTGTAGTGTGATTTCCTATTCCCTCAGGCACACAGTGGCCAAGTACAAGGACGCAGCTGTGTCCAGCCTCCAATGCAGTGTAATTCAGCTGGATTGTTTCACAGTATATTATCATCACTACATATAAATCAAAAACCACTGTATTGCCACTGTTTCCCTTAGCACTTTGAGCACAACGCTTCCGTCTCTGCTCTAACATTCACAGCAAAGCACCGCGCTGAACATGCTGAAACATGCAGCGGGTTCAAGCACAGAGGGTTAATTAGCATACTTGTTGTGGCTTGGCCCGCTACTTTCCATGAGATGGCGCCGTGCATACCGGGGTAAACAAATGCAAATTTTAGGTGATCAGCTAGGAAATACCTTGGCAGCAACTCATGCTGTAAAAGTTACCAGGTGAGTAACACAAGGTATAAAACACAGGATTTGTACAGCTTTCCTTTAAAGTTGCTGTCTCATTTGTTACACGCACTCTTTAACTCTGTTTTTTTAAACTAGGCATATCTGAGGTAAATTAATCACATGCATGTGCTCTTTAGACTGTTAGCTAGCCCGCTGTGGCATTTGTTTATTTATTTATGCATGTTTCATTATTTTCCTCGAGTGTTTGCTGTGCACTGTATGCTTTCTAGCAACCTGCTGCTGCTTACAAGATGGTGCCCATTTATTTTGTGAGCACACCCCATTGCATGGTATGCTCTCTCTCTCTCTCTCACCCCTCAGGATTATTATTATAAACATAGCAGCCATTCTCTGTATGTAACAACATGACACTTGCCGCCTGCCAATTAGGGTGTGTGCTTGTATGCTGAACTGGCGGTCAGACCATCAAGAGTCACTCGCTGTCCTGCAGGCTCATCCTTCTTTGCAGCCACAGCAGTGGTTCACGATGTCCTGGGTCAGTGTCTAACTCGGGACCCATCCTCCTCGCATGCAGCACAATATCACTATCACTGAGCCCATTTGGCCCTTACTCCACCTCTCCTCCTGGTGTTCGGCGCTATACAGCTGCCACTCTGCATACAAATAAAAAAGCAACTGCGCCAATCCTTGTGAAAACTGACTCTGATTTATTTACATTATAAATAAATAGCACTTACTGATGCACCACCTATAGTTCTACACACTCCAGGTGGGTCCACCTTATATTACCACTAGATCACCAGGGTGTATGCTAGCCAGGCCAACTGGCTTACTAGCCCTTGGCTACCAAATACTTTACATCCATTTATAGCTGCATAAACTGGTGCCAGGCACCTTATATTGAATCACAGACTATGTACAATACATGTGTGGGGTGTAAGCAATTGCTGCCCCACCTTTCAGCTTGCTACCTCAGGGTTCTAATTATATGCTCAATGCTGCTTATTTTATTTATTCAGTTTTGACATCCTACATGGCAAGATCCTGCACTACTCTGCTGGACCTTCCCCCAGGTGTCTACAACTATGAGGTACAATTTAGTTGCTTGTGGAACAGGTGTTCCATGGCTGCCACACTCCCTTCTCTTTAGGGCAGCAATGTTGAACAAGGTCTAACTATAGTATCTGTTTTGCCTTGCTGCATAAGGTTTACAACTATATACACTACTAACACTGTAACATTTCAAACTATATACATACTTCAATCGCATGTTGATTGTACTGCACCCACCTGTGGGTGATGCTGACTCCCTAGGACTGAGTACCCTGGGAATGCAAGGTTCTGTAATCCATATCTTCCCTTGGCGTACAACTGTAACTTCGTGTGCCTTGGCTTACCTCTTTTTGTGCTGCTGGCTCGCTTGAAGAAGTTTGCACTTCTGGTGTACCCCCATAATCAACGTCCATGTAATCAGTGCTGTCTCTTGCTCTAAACTGCCTATGACTGCTAATGTGGTGTACCCCCTGTCTAGACCAGTAGCTGGATCTCTGATAAGGTACGTGACTTCAGAACATCTGGTGATCACGCAAGGTTCTTTCCATCTCTGTGCCAGCTTGCCTGAATAGTTCTTGGCTTTGTCTGAATATGAATGTCTTCTGAAAAGTACAATCTCTGCACATTCCAAAGTGACTTTCCTCCTGGTTTTGTCATAGTATTGCTTTTGATGTCCCTGTTCATCCTCTGGTTCTGACTCTCGCATTTCCAATATTTTCTCATGCTGCTCCTTAGTATCTATGTACATTCTGGTACACTGTCCACCATTTCTGGTTCTCCTGAAAGTTCACTGTCTACTGGTAGCATTATTTATCTCCTGCACATCAACAATGCTGGACTGCATCCTATAGAATATTGCATTGTACTCTTCAATACCATTACTATCCTGGGCTGATACTGTTGTTGTTGATCATCATGTACATAAGTTCTCAGATAGCATTTGAGGTTTCTGTTGGATCTCTCAGTCCAATTAGATTGTGGATAATATGGGGTTGTGTAGAAAAGATTGACTCTCCAAGCACTGCAAAATTGTTCCCATAGCTCAGATTTGAATTGGGGTCTGTTGTCAGATACCATGTGCTTTCATGTCCCCCATCTGCAGAAGATTTCCATCTTCATCTTGTTTACAATGACATCAGTATTGGCTCCTCTCAGTGGAAATGCTTCCACTCTCATGGTGAACTTGTCCATTACCACCAAGCTGTATCCATTGCCTATATTTTATTTGGGTAACCGTCCGATCAGATCTTTCGCTACAGTCGTCCATGATCCTTTTGGATGGTTGATGAACATTTGGCTCATCAATTTCCGGTTACTCAACTTTGCTTTTAGGCAAGTAACGCATTACTGGACATACTATATGATCTCTTTTCTCAATCCAGGTCACGGAAATTTTGCTCTTATTTTCTCCAAGGTCTTCCTTCATCCCATATGTCCGGATATGGTACAGTCATGCAGTGACAGCATAGCTTTCTGTCTCGGGCTTTGTTGTAGAACTGCTATCTATTCTTCCATGTTGGTTGTGTGCCTTATCAATATTCTGTCCATCCCAACATATTGGTAATCAGAATTTGGTAGTCTCCACTTTGTTGGCAATCTCATAGTTGCATCTCCTTTCTGTGGTAACTCCATGAGTTCTCTGGTCTCTGCGTCATTGACCTAAGTGTCCTTCAGCTCAGAGCATCTGAACTATAACAGGTTTTCTTCAGAGTCCTCAACTCCACTTGCTGTCAAACTGCAACACAAAGTTGGGGCTATCCACTCCATGTTAGTGGTGACTTCCTCCTGGTCCTTTTTTTCGTCACAGTCTTCTGCTGTCTACGACAGATGATCAGCTGCTGCATTCGTGCCTCCTTGGCTGTATTGTATTTTGAATATTCCTGCATGAGAAGTAACCATCGCCCCAACTTCCTGTACGTATCTTTCATAGATAATAACCATGCCAATGCAGTGTGGTCTGATTAGAACATGAATGGTTCGCTGTCCAGGTATCCTCGATACCTCCTCACTGCCCATGCTGTGGCTAGACACTCCTTCTCTGACATGTGGTGTTTCTTTTCTATCGTATTCAGTGTCCTGCTAGCATATGAGACTGCTCTCCTCTCTCCTTATTCCTCCTGGAACAGCACTACTCCAAGCCCCAGATAACTAGCATTTTCGTGGCTAGGTAGAATGGCTTCTTGAAATTTGGGAAACGCAACTTCTCCACTTCTTCCATTTGGTCCTTGATTATTTGGAATGCTTTCTCCTGGGTAGATGTCCATTCCCACTTGATCCTTTTCGCTTTCAGCTGATTCAGTAGCTCCACAATGTCAACCATTTTCTGGATAAATGGTCCATACCAGTTACAGATCCCACTGAAACTCTGAATGTTTTTGACTTTGTTAGATCTCGGGAAATCTCTGATCACTTGAACCATGACTGGTTCCTGCAACACTCCTCCATCTGTAATAACATGTCATAGGCACTTTATCCATGTTACTAGCAAGTTGCATTTTTCTCTCTTGACAGTGAGTCTGTGACTCCTTAGTCTCTGTAATACCTCCTCCAAATGTTCCCAGTGTTTCTCCACTGTCTTTGAATTAATATACGTTCATATTGTCCATGCAGGTGAAATATAGAAACACAGAATTTGCTGTCAAAAAAGGACCGCTTGGCCCAGACAGTCCCTGCCTATTCAGTCACCGCAGACACTAATTGGTCTCTGGTAACCTCCCTCCTTCCTGCCAATTTACTAACATTCTCCTATGTCTAGCCCACACATGCTTGAAGCCCGCTACTGTTTTAACCTCCATCACTTCCGCTGGCAGTGTGTTCCAGGCATCTACCACTCTTTCAGTGAAGTAGTACTTCCTCACATCTCTCTTAAACTCTCCCCTTCCCCCCACAGCTTCATCACATGCCCTCTGGTCCTGGTGCTCTTTTTCATTTGAAAGAGACCCTTCCCCTCCATATGGAAAGAGACCCCTCCTCTCCATACCCTGTTCACCCCAGTGACTACTTCCAGCCCTGTCTGTGTCCTTTCTGAGGTGAGGGCTCCAGAACTAGACACAATACTCCAGGTGGGGTGTGACAAGTGAGCGATACAGTGGCAACACCACCTCCCTCCTCCTGCTGGAGTTACCTCTCCCTATGCATTCCAGCATCCCACTGGCCCTACCCACTGCTTTGTCACACTGCACTGCCACTTTTAAATCATCAGATATGATAGTCCCAAGGTCCTTTTCCCACTTAGTGACTGTCAGTACCTCCCAAGATGGTTAAGGGGGCTCAGTCACCTGCCATATGAAGAAAGGCTGGGAGCCCTTGACATGTACTCTCTGGAGCTGAGGAGGGAGAGAGGGCAAATGATAGAGACCTTCAAGTACCTAAAAGGGATCAACAAAGTGCCTACAGAGAACCCATTCCAATTGAAGGGGTGCCCCAGAAAAAGGGGTCATAATCTCCAACTTGAGGGGGATAGGTTTAAGGGCAACATCAGGAAGAACTTCTTTACCAAGAGGGTGCTGGACACCTGGAATAGGCTGCCTAAGGAGGTGGTGGGTGAGAATTCAGTGGGGGGGGGTTCAAGAGAGCTTGGGACAGACATAGAGGGCTGTTGAAAGGAGGGGGGCGAATCCGGGGCAGGCCTAGGGGATGTTAGGCAAATGGGCAGACTAGGTGGGCCTGGAGGTCCTTTTCTGACATCACTTTCCTATGTTCCTATCCTATACTCAGCACCTAGGTTCCTATTCCTTAGGTTAATAATGTTGTACTTTTTTGGCATTTGAACCCAAACTGCCATGCTCTTGACCATTCCTGCAGTTTCCCAAGGTCCCTATGCATTCTCTGCAGCTGCTCCTGAGTGTCTACCCTATTGCAGATTTTGGTGTCATCTGCAATAAGACATACCTCCCCTTCCAGTTCTTCTGAAATGTCACTTATGAAGACATTGAAGAAGATCGGTCCCAGTACTCAGCTCTGCAGCACCCTGCAGGTCACTCTCTCATCAGAGTGAGTGTCATTAACAACCACCTTCTGTCACCTTTCCATTAACTAGTTCCTTACCCAATTCACCACTTTGGATCTCACCCCTCGGCTGCTCAGTTTCTTTATTCGTATCTTGTGTGGCACAGTATGGAAGTCAAAGGCCTTGTTAAAGTCCAGATAGCCCACATCCACTGGCCTCCCCTGATCTATTTCCCTGGCCACTTAGTTGAATAAAGCAGTCAGATTCATCTGTCGTGAGCCACCCCCCTCCCCAGTGAATCCATGCTGCCTTTGATCTCGTAGCCCATTAGATTCAAGATACTCTAACAACCTTTCCTTTAACAGGGGTGCCATTAGTTTCCCCCACTACTGGTGTGGGACTGACCAGCCTATAGTTGCTAGCCTCTTCCCTGATGCTGCTGTTATGAAGAAGGATCACATCTGCTCTCCTCCAGTCCTTTTGAACTGTGCCTGTTTCCAGTGAGCTGCTGAATAAGACCATCAGTGGGGCAGCTTGCAACTCCCTGAGTTTCTTTTGTACCCTTGGGTGTATCCTGTCCGGTACTATAGCTTTGGCCACCTTTAGAGCTGCCTGTCTCTTCAAGATTCTTTCCTCTGCAAATGGATTCATATCCACCACCCCCTTTGTTTCTGCTTCCTGTTCAGGATGTTCTGCTGTTTCTTGATCCCCTTCTGCACAGTCTTCCCCCTGCCATCGTCCTTATCCTCTGTATCCCTCATCTTGCTTTCCTCTTCTCACTTATGTATCTGAAAAAAGTCCTATCCTCTTTATCTACCCCTTTGGCTACCCTTTCCTCTGCCTGCAACTTTGCTGCCCTCACTGCCTTTCCTGATTCCCTCTATTTTACTCGGTATACCTCCGTGTCTTCCTCCATCTGCATGTCCTTATACCTCCTGAATGCCACTCTTTTTCTTCCCTCGCTACCTTAGCCAATTCCCTTGAGAGACAGAATAGTCTCTTTTTCCTTCTACTTTTACTCACTTCCTACATGTAAAGGTTGGGTGCCTTAATTATGCCCTCCCTTATTTTTCTCCACTGTACCTCTACCCCTCCCAGGGAATCTCCCCTATGATGCAGTTTCTCTGTCAGGCTCCCATTTCTTTAATATCTACCATCCTAAAGTCCAGGACCCTCATCTTCATGTGGTTTGTCTCTGTTCCTATCTTAATATTAAACCACACTGTATGGTGATCGCTGGTACCTAGGTGAATGCCCACTGCGACATCTACAATGCGTCCTTGTTTGTAAGCACCAGGTCTAGCACTACCCCGTCCCTAGCAGGTTCCTTGACAAGCTGCCTGAGAAAAGACCTTTGTAGGGAGTCAAGGATGGCCTTGCTCCTTGCTGAAGCTGCAGTTAGGGCTCTAGTCCAAGGGTGTAGCTTCTGATACTCCAAGTAAGCCATGGCATACCAAGTTTAGTAGCAGGGGGTAGCAAACAAGCTGGCCAGCATTGCTCTGCCCTCTCTAGTCCATCGCGTTTAAATTCCATTGTTGTTTTGCAGACTTTTTCTTTTCTCTTTCAGCTTTCTTTTGGGGGGTGGCAGAGTGGATCACAGACGTTGAAGCTGAAGGTCTCAATTAGGTCCGCATGACTCCACCTGCATAGTGATTGGCTGTGTAATCTGGTAGGGGGTGTGGCAAGTCTTGGGCGGCGAGTTTAATTGCCCTAGCAAAGTTAGAAGCCATACTGTTAGTTCAGTTGTACTGGGAGCGAGAGAAGCAGTAGATGGAAGAACAGACTCAGAGCAAGCTAAAAGAATGAAGACTTGATCTAGAGTGGCAAGTGAAGCAAATCTGCCTACCTGCAGGGGAGAGAGAAAAAATTTCTGCCGTGGTCTTGGACTCATGGTGCCATCAGTGGCATTTACCAGTGGGCAGCGAGTACCATACTAGCATTACAGACAGACAGCAGGTCTAGTGTGGGAATCATCTGATTAGAGCCAGGAACCTTGTACTCAAGTCGTGGGGGGGGGGGGTGCAGGCATGAACAACAGTGGGGGAGGGGTAGCAGTGTGGTAGGTTGGTGTACAAATCTGAAATGCCTGGCTACACCCCTGCTCCAGTCCACATCTGGCAGATGAAAGCTAGCAGCTGCTCCCCTTTACTTACCTTCCTGATGATGGCTTCCCCAAGTACCTTATCCAACTCCTCTCCCTGTGCTGGAGGTCTGTGCACCACTCCTGTATGGATAGCTGCCCCAGTACCTGTCTCCAGGATGACCCACAGCACCTCCAGACTTTTTTTTCCTCCAGGTGCCCCTGTACTTCCACGGCCTTGATTCCCTCCCTCACATATAATGCAACATCGCCTCCCTCCCCAGTCTCTCCTGAACAGAGAGTAGCCCAGTAAGGTCATGTCCCAGGAATGGCTGCCAATCCACCATACTCCATTATGGGCACTACATCAAGGCTAGCCTCCACCATGTTGGCCTCCAGGTTAAGAATGTTATTTCCCAGACTTCTTGCATTGATACTCATGGCTCTTCATACCTTACCCCTCTCTGCCTGCTTCCCTGCTTAACCTCCCTCCTGCCTGTGCTGTTCTCTGCAGCTCCCTCAACCCCGGACCTTCACTTATCTCCTTCTCTGTTACCGGTCTCATTTACTCCTTTGCTTCTTGCTTTGTTGATTTATATCCCGCTTGTCCTCTGCCTTATCCCCACCTGTGTCTCCTTGTGCCCCTGTGGGTGGGAGGGAGAGCAGCTTACTCCCCTGGGGCTCTCCTTCCTTGCTGCTTCATCACCTGGGGTGCATTTGTTGCCTCCCTTGATTTTACAGCCCCCCCCCCCGGCTAGTTTTAAATACTCATCCAAGTAGCTTTTAAACCTCCCACTAAGGACTGTGGTCCAGCTCAAAAAATGCAGACCATCTCTCCAATACAGGCTCATATCCTCCCAGGTTGGCCCCCTATTCCCAGTGTAGCTGAAGCCTTCCTTCATTCACCATGCCTATAACCAATTGTTAAAAGCCCTGGTGCAAAATAACCTATCCTCTCCCCAGCTATACACAGGTAACACTTTGGCAAAAGTCACTGGGCATGCCACATGCTTGAGACCCCTCCTCAGCTCCCTGAAATTTCCCTGTACTATACCTATCCTGTCCCATGCCAGGCCATTTGTCCTCAGGGGGACAGTGACATCTAGCTCCCTCCCATCTCCTGCTGTCTTACCGATCCTCTGGATCCTCTCTTCATCCCTCTAAGCTGAAGCACCTCTCAGGCACTTCATCTCCCTCTCTGTTTCTTCCCCCATATTCAAATCTATCCCCCAACAACAGAGTCCCCCACCAGTAGTTGCTTCCTCCTCAGCGTGGGCCTCTCCCTTCATGGGGCCTCCCCTTCTGAGGACGCTCACTTACACCATTCCCACTGCTACAGGTGCCTCCTTCTAGCTGCTCCACCACACTAGTATGGCAAAGGAATTGTGCTGTGGTACAGGTTGAGGAGTATGTAACCCTCCCGCCTCCATCACCTTCCTGGAGCCCACCAAAGTTCAACCACTCTGCCTCTGCCTAGGCATCCTTTGGGGCAGCAGTGGCAGACTTGGTGGCCCCTGGATGGGGCAGAAGGTTATCTGCACCCTTGCCAGTTCAGCTTGGAGTTCAGCAACCTCTGCCCTCAAGAGTACAAATGGGGCAGCACCTCAGTCTCTAGAAGGTGTCCAAAAGACTGCAGTTCCACACCCATTGCACTGCACCACTCCAGTGCTATTTCCTTCCTTACCTTAGTGTCTGTTGAAACTTTCCTGTACCCTACTGCCTCTTTACTGCAGTCACCCTTCTGTAATTAACAAGCAACAACCATATGGACAGTGACGGTCAGATGATCCTGTCCTTCGTCATCTCCTGGGTCTCTTCTTGTACGTCTACTCTCTTTTCTGGTGAACAGGCATATGGTCTACCCACATATTGGCTGAGCATTTCCAGTGTGTATTGTGTAGTTTTCCCAACTGTCTTTGTACCCAATGTCAAAAAATTCCAGAACTCTGACACCACCTTTAACAGAAATTTAGGATCTGTGTAGAGTACCACCCAGTCCTTGTGGAAAACCTTGTATGGAGGGTCCATCACTACAGGACTGTAGTTCAGAATCTCTACAAGCAGAGGTTATGACCATTAGAAACACTGTATTCCAGGTGAGATACCACATGTCACAGGTAGGCCTTGGTTCAACAGGTTTACGGGTCAACACATCCAGTACCAGGTTGAGATCCCAACTGGTTTCAGGTTTCCCTATAGGTGTCTCATATGCAGAATACATCTCAGAAATCTTCTAAAGAGTATGGAGCTGAGCTAAGGGAAGAGTCCCTAGAGACGTTCATGGTAGGCAGAGATTGGCGACAAGTGGATCTTTATCCAGGAGTACTGCAGACCAGACTTCAGAAGGTCCAGGAGACAGTCAAAAATTCTCTCTCTGGAGGACAACAGAAGAGATGGAGTCTGAACATGAAATAGAAAAATGCTTCCACTTTGAACTGTAGACTTTTCTGGTTGAAGACTTATGCACTGCCAAAAGAACTTGAGAGACCTGACGAGACATCCAAAATCTGCCCACTTCAATCTCTTCAGGAGCCATTAATAGGGATTGGAGGTTTGAATGTACTAGCTAATCCTGAAACAGGGTCAGGAGGTTCATTCTTTCGGGTAAGTTAAGTGGCTGCTGAATCAACAGCCTGTTCAGCAATGGGTACCAGATCTGTCTTGGCCAGCACAGGGCTAAGTATCATTTTGCCCATGTGCCTCCAGGTTGAGAAGTATCTTCTGGATGAGAAAGAGATATAGTAAGGCATACTGAAAGTAATATGTCTACTGCAGACTGGCAAAAGCATCATAGTCTCAATTTCTGGAGTAGAAGCGTGGCAGTTTTGCATTTGGGGGGGCATGCAAAAAGGTTCAATTCTGTCACCCCAACTCATTAAACAGAGACCAAGCTATGACCTCCACCAAGGACCATTCGTGAGGATCTGCTACAGTTCACCTGAGATCATCTGCTAGGATTTTCTACTTTGAGACAAATGAGTTGTCTTAAGAAGGGTCTCATTCTCAAAGCAACGTTTGCAAACTCTCATTGTTTCCCTGCACAGCAGGTAAGAGTGAGTCCCTCCTTGCATCTTGAGGTAGCACATGACACTCTTGTAATCTGTCTGGAGGTGAGCTACTATGTGGCATACTAGGTCTGACAGGGCCTGTAGGCCATACAAAACAGCTCTCATCTCTAGCACATTTATGTGGAGATAAGTTCAACTATATCCCCTAGATCTGAAGACCTTGATAATGTACACCATAAACCAGTAAGGAGGTGTTTTTGGTGGCAATCACCTGTGGCTCTGGTGGGCAGAAGGGGAAGCCCTAAAGGAAGTTCTCCCCTTGAGGACCACCACAAGAGTGAGCAAGCCAGAGGCTTTGTCACTTGCATGGGCTGGTTCAGGAAGTGAGATGCCTGTAACCATCACACACTGAGCATCCACCGAGAGGTCCTCATAAGTGCCATGATCTGTGTGTGGGCTTTTCAGCAACCTCTTTGAATGACAAAGAAGCATACAGACAAAAGGATTTCACATCCTGAATATGCGCAGGCACAGTTAATCACCTTCAGGAATTCTAACACATTCTGTGACTCTGGACCTCAGCTGTTGATCATTTCTTTTGGCTTTTGACTTAAGCACCAGGTATCACTCAATTGACAAACAAATATATGGCTAGCAGCCCTTACTACACTATTGGCTGCACAACAGGAAATTTCTTCACTCTGAACTGCAGACCTTGGTCCCCCTTCTTTTCACAACATTAACACTGTAGGTGGCAGAGCAATAACAACCATACCCACCACCACATTTGCCTGAATCTTTACCTCATCCTCGAGTCAAGTAAAAAGAAAAAAATACCTCTGCTACAGAAGACGCACCAAACACTCAACCAAACTTCAAAGACTGTACCTTTATATTAGCCCTCCTGCTACTGATGCTATCAGGAAACATTCACTCAAACACTGGATCTAAGGAGGTAACCCTAATAAATGGGCCCCCCAAGCAGAGTTCCATTATGCTGGCCACTATCAACATCTGCAGTCTCCTCAACAAAACTGACACCCTCAAAGTCTGGGTGACCATGAACAACCCACACGTATTCTCCATGATTGAAACCTGCCTGTCACCCAAAGTGCTGGATGCAGCAGTTGCATTGCCAGGATATACACTCTGTCAACTGGATAGATCCTCTAAACGTGGTGGGGGCTGTGCAATATACTTTAAAAATAGTATTAGAGGGCTGGAGTTACCTCCGGTGGACCTCGGATGCCCTGCACAGGCACTAGCTGTACAACTGCTCCTGGGTGCACACAATAAAACCCGCACTGTATTCTCTGTCTACATACCGCTTAAGGACCCAACCCCCAACCTATACAGTATTCTGGACCATTTTTGGGAGGAAAAGCACCTTGCTGAGACAGTAATAATGGGAGACTTCAATATAAACTGGCTGTCATCAGCAAATGGAGCTATAAAGGACTCCTTAGCATCCCTACACCTCACTCAACTTGTCAGCACACCCACCAGGATAAACTAAAAAACAGGTACTAGCACCACCATTGACTGGATCATATCAAGTCACCCTGATCACATCTCTAATATGGGAGTTCACCCTGATTCCATCAGTGACCACTCCCCTATCACGTGTAGCTGGTCAAATAAATTCCGCCCCACCCCTAACCATCTACAACCGAATGTTAAAGCGTGGGCATCTAGAGCTACTAAACCTCCAACTCCAATCCCATGATTGGTCCCTCCTGGACTCTGTCAGTGACATCAATGTTGCTCTTGATCATGTCATCAAGGTTTTTAATACTGCCTGCGACACCTATGCTCCATTTAGAAAGATGAAGGTCCGTGGAACTATTAACTCCTAGATCTCACCAGAACTCATTACCAAAATGAAACAACGTGACCATCTCTAGCTTATTGCCAAGTCAACAGGGAGGCAGCATGACTCTCAGGTGTACTAAGCAGCCAGAAATGCCTGTACAAGGACAATTCATCATGCAAAACAAAACCACCACAAAGAGCTTCTGTCAAACTCCTGGGGTGACAGCAGGAAATTCTGAGTGAACATAAAAGACGTCACGGGCAAAGTACAGAAGGTCTCTCTGACTATGTTAAATCTTGAAGGCAATCCCATTACCGACCCTCTCTCAATTGCAAATACTTTTAATACTGCCTTCACTAATCTATCAGAGGTTCTCCCTAAAGACTTCTTTGAAGATGCTCCCCCATCGGCTGCCCCGTGCTCAAATGCAAAGAAGCCTGATCACCCTCCGTTCTACTTCAAACAAGTCTCCGCCGCCCAGGTCAGGAAACTGTTATCCAAAGTATTGGGGAAAACCAGACATAGTGGGGACTCGCTGGACCTCAAACTTATTGCACTTACCCTAGAAGAGGTTCTCCTGCCTATAACTAAAATACTCAACCTATCCCTCACTCTGTCCTAGTTCCCAGAAGTCTGGAATTCCGCACTGATCACGCCAGTGCACAAATTAGGTGATCGCATGGAACCTAGCAACTACAGACCAATATCCATCCTCCTTCCACTGTCAAAGGTTCTAGAATGCATAGTAACCAACCAGCTTATGGACTATCTTGATAAGTACTCCCTGCAATGCACACAGCAGCATGGCTTTAGGGAAAAGCATAGCATGACTACAGCTCTGCTAGAATTCATTTGCTTCATCCAATACTCCATAGACAATAGCAGTCTGGTAGGAGTGGTGTTTATAGACCTTACTAAGGCCTTTGACACCGTGAATCACAAACTCCTCCTTGACCAACTCGCAAAGACTGGTCTCTCACCTAGTGCACTAAAATGATTAGGCAGCTACCTTGCCAACAGGTCACAGAGAGTGCCAATTTAAAACTCCATCTCAGAACTGTGCTCTATCAGAGTAGGCATGCCCCAAGGGTCCATCCTGGGACCCCTTCTGTTTAGTATCTTCCTAAACAACCTACCAAAGGCCTGTCATTTAAGGACCCTCCTTTATGCAGATGAGGCTGTTATCTTTGCAAGTCACCCGGATCCCATCGTGCTTGAAGACAACCTACAACATGGGTTCCTTGAAGTTGAAAAATGGCTCCAATCCCACAAGCTAGTTCTAAACTACAAATAAACAAAATTTATGCTGTTCTCATCCTCCCGCCATAAACACAAGTCACATGCCATCACAGTTAAAAATAAACAAGAAGCCCCCGTTGAACAAATCCAGCACTGTCTCACCCTCCCCCATCACATCCTGACCCTCCTACTCTGTCCCACTAACTCGCCCACTATGACCCCTGACTGACTCTTTTCCACACCGTTCTTCCTCCCCTTCCCCTCTTCCCTCCCTCCTGTCACCTTCTCCTTCTGTGCTTGCCCCCGTTTCCACCTGTTCTACCCCTTCCTGCCTCACTCAACATGCTTGACAATGCCGCCTGGCTGCATCCCCCCCCTTGTTCTCTGTCCTGCTGCTACTCTTCATCCCCTGACTCACCCGTCCCGATTTCCAAATGGGATTACCAGCCCACGTTTTCACCTATGAAGTCCTAGAATGCCAACTATGTATCTAATTGCAATCACCTATGTTTACTATGTATTGTGCTGTTCTACTGTTTGCTGTATTTGATATTATCTGTATATGTTATTATACTCCATCTGTTTTGTAACCCCCTCCCCATTATTGACGTGGAACCTTTGTAAATGAGCTTCGCTGTGCTCAAAGGTATTTTCTAATCCTAGATTGAAATAAATAAAAAATAAGTAGTCTCACAAGGGATGCTGTGCATACCCATGGCTGCCACAAGACCCAACATCCTCTGCATGGAGTGTGCTGTCTCCTAGATGCATTACATGACATAGCAAGCCATGGCCCTATTGACTCCACCCCATTTTATAGGAGAAAGGACTAGGCTTGAAAAGAATCCAGGACTGTCCCTATAACCGCAGTCTCTGGCAGGAAATAACTGTGATTTCTAAAGATCCAGTATGGCTCCCATGGATGTCATAAATGGGCAAATCTAATACTGCCAGCTCTGTCTGCTGTTTGGGTAGACTCTTTACGAGAAAATCATCCAAGTAAAGGAATATTTGTAGTCCGTTCTTTCTGAGGTGTGGCACAAGCTTTGCAAAGCACTTCGTAAAGACATGCAATGCTGATGCAAGCCCAAATGGCATGACTCTCAAACTGGCAGGACTCCTAACTGATAATGTTCGAGATGCACACAAAAGAGGATGTCACTGCAGTGGCTGGCAGACAGGTATATGCTGATATGCATCCTGCATGTCTATGGAAGCTGACCAGTCTGGGGATCTCATGTACTAGAGAAGAGATCCCAGAGAAACCATCCTGAATTTTGTGCATCCCATGTGCCTGTTCAGCTTGCTGAGGTCTAAGATTGGGCTGCTATCTTCTTGGGAAGGAGGAAGTATCTGGAGTAGATGTCTTCGTCCACTTCTGACTCTGGTTCTTGATCTGCTGTGCTGTTCTGCAGGAGCCTGACTACCTGCAGGGAAAGGAGGTCTGTCACTGGGCTTGTAAGCTGGCATGGATTCACAGGAAGGTGAAGAAGAAGAATCAGCATTTATATAATGCTTTTCATACACATTGTATCCCAAAGCACTTTACAAGCAATGCTAGACTGGTAGTGAAGTGACTGAATGTGTAGTGGCAGCCATATTGCACATCAACACCCACACACAGCCTTGGACAATTGCATGGACCAGTTTTATGGGAAGGGGAATATTTGCCGGGGCACCAGGAATGTCCCCTACTCTTTTTATTTTATTTATTTATTTAGTTTTGTTAACCGGGTAGGTGCACTAGTCATGAAATGACTATTTTCAGGCATGACCTGGGAGAGTACAACAAAAGGAATACTGGAACAATAGCAAACATGGTTTGCAAAGAGTGCCTTGGGTTCTTTTACTTCATCTAGACATCCATCAGGATAGCACCAGGATGGGTAGATGGGACCTCGGTTTAATGTCTCATCTGAAGGATGGCACACCCCAACTGTACAGCACCCCCCCAGTACTGCACTCGGGTGCCAGCATTTAGAGTATAAGCCCAATCCCAGTGTGGGAACAGAACCCACAACCTTCTGGCCCAGATGCGGATGTGCTACCAACTAAGCCATGCTGACACCATGGTCTGGAGGTTGCACCAACAGCTCCAGGAGTAACTGTCCCAAATAATCTTCAAGACCAGATTGTATGAGGTAATGGTCCCCCATTGCCAATAGAATAGGTCTAGTTGACCCACTACTGGAGACGAGTGATCCACCTCGGGAAGCTAGGGTGGACACAGATCTAGCATCACAGAAAGTAGCGCAGTGTGCATTTGCTGCTGCCAGTAGGGCTTCAGCTTAAACTGCTAGTGAAAGCCTAGTTGAAAAGGTTTGCAATGAAATGGTAGCTGCTGGTGGAAAATTCCAAGTCCTTTACTTCTCAGAGGTGGAACGTTTGTTATTTCTTTTGTTAATGCTTTTTCTCCCAGGCCCCGGTCTGCCTTACCTTGTCCTCGTCCTGGCATCCCCCTTTGGTCTTCTGGCCACCGTCCTAAGGACCCCTCTGCTCCTATTTGGGCCCCCCACAGCTTGTACCCCCACGGCTTGCCCCCCGCGGCAGGGTGGTGGAGAGCCTCCCCATGCTCTCCACCCAAACAGGATCCAGTATGTGCCGCATACCCTCAGATTCGGGTGCCCCCTCCGGAGATGGCCACCATGCCGCCACAACCTGGTGCCTTATTTCCCCTGTTTCAGTTCCCCCCAACGTGCGTGGTGTGCAATGACATCAAGGGACAGGAGCACACACACTACCACATGCACTCCTTCCCGGTGTCTGCCCCAGCACGTCCCCTTGGACTGCTAGTGCCACTGCATCACCCCCTGCCAATGCTAGAGGCCACCAGTGCACTGACGGCAGCAAAACCCCCTCCCAGGAGAAGGAGAGTAGTCCAACGGATGCTCAGTCTTTCTCCTCCCCTGCTGACCCCCGACGACCCGGGCTCGTTCCAGAACCCAGGTCGCCAGCGTGGCACAAGGTGTGGCATCCAGCGCCTCAACCCTCAGCACCACCGGGCCAGCCAGTTCATGTTATTTCTTGTTGTGTTCTTTTTTTTTCTAATAATGATTTTTATTGAGTTTTAAACTTTTCATACAGGTTGTTCCACTTCACAAAGGTGGCTCCACTGATGCCCCAACAAGCTACCATCCTATATCTCTGCCTCCAGGACCTGGAAGGAATCTTATTAGGAATGTTGGGGGCGAAGAGTAGCCAGAGATAAGGTAGGCTCTGCAGTGACAGTATAGGCAGGGACAAAATGGGTAGACTGAGTGATCCAAGTGGTCCTTATCTGTCAGCAAATTCTATGTTTCTATGTCTCCCTCTTTCTCCAGAATACTTGAGAGACTGGTCAGTAGGCATCTTACCATCTTCTTTGGCAGTTCAGGTTATCGTACTCCCTTCCAATCAAGTTTCCACCCAGTTCACTCTACCACTACCTCCCTACTCAGAATCAGCAACCATATTCATTAGCACATGGATGCCAGTCAAAGGACCAGTGCAGTCTTCATTGACCTGGCCATAGCGTTCAGTACAGTAAATCACTCACTGCTCCTATCCAAACTTGCAACACTGGGTGTCTCTACCTCCTTATTACACAGGTTCAAATCCTCCCTATCAGATAAGTCCCAATCAGTTAAATTAAGAACTACTATCCCCCGTCAGCTATCGGTCTCTTTAGGGGTTCCACAGGAGTCTGTCCCGGGCCCCTTCCTCTTCTCTGTTTTTGTAAATGATCTCACTAGTTCCCTAACTGTTTGTAAATCCCACATGATTGATGGTGATACCATTATCTTCTCCTCTGACCCCTCACTCCCTTCCATTGAGAAATCTCATCAGATCAACTTTAACATACAGAAATGGCTCCTTGTCAATCAGCTTGCCATATCAGAAGAAAACTGTATCTATGCTTTTTGGCTCAGCCCTCTCCTACTTCGAAGTTACATTCCTTATCATTTATTACCATTGACTCTGTTACATTTTATAAATACCTGGGTCTGATCCTTGATCAACAGCTCGACTACTCCCACCACATAAATCACACTATGGGTCAGTTTTTCTCTAAACTAGTGGCTGTATACAGAGTAAAAAACTGTCTTCCTCTTAACACCAGGAAAACTAGTTGAGCACTCCATCTTCCCCCACTCGACTAAGGAGATGTGGTATTCTCCGGAGCCCCTAAGACCTCACCATCTAGGTTCTCCCCCCTTTCCAACACCCTTTGCAAATTTCTTCTGGCTTGCCCTTTCCTAACTCACCACTGTACTATGTACAAGGAGCTTGACTGGGCCCCTCCTCCATCAAGGTACCCTCTCCATACTGCCCTGATAGGTGGTAACTACTGGTTAGGCAAACTACTAGAGTACCTCAGTGAGATATTCACCCCTGTCTCCAGTGTATCCTGTTCCTTACTGTCGGAGGTAGGTAATGGATTCCAAACTCTCCACTGCAGATGCAACATGGGCCAAGCCACAAGTATGTATAGACTTGCTCTCACCTGGACTAGTCTCCCTACCTCACTCACATCCATCCATCTCAAGTCTCCAGTCTGCAAAGGCAAAGTTCAAGGAGTGTTTCAAGGTCCTGCCAGCCTATCACAAATGCACTAGAGGTGGCTTATACTAATGTCTTTCGGGGATCCATAGTGTGTTGCCTGGTCCTGGGTGCCACCCTGATCTGCCTTAGGTTGGAGTTCATGCTCCTTCTTTATGTTAGTTTCTTCCTTTGAACATGTAAACTGTTGCTACTTCTATATGTACAATGCTGTTTGGTTTGTTCCGCTGAGTATTTTTACTTTCAACTGTATTCTGCATCTGTATGTGTTTTTGACCTGTTAATTGTTATATAGTGAGTGAGGAATTATCTGTGCCTGCCAGGGCTTGTGAACTCTGCTATACCATTTCAAGGTTGCTATTTGCTTACCTTTTGTCTATTGTATCATTATACATTTTGTTTGACTAGTTATTTATTTTTGTCTATATTGGAATTGCCTGTATGATGTCTCCTGAGATTTCACCATCTCCCCTTGGTCGCAGCTAGAAACAAGCCCTATGGACTCTGTTTGCTCTCCTGGTAAAATATGTTACAAATAGTAAATAAATATATAGCCAAAGTAGTAGACAAGGGAGGGGCTGTGGACATGGCCTACCTAGACTTTAGCAAGGCATTTTACACAATCCCACACAAAAGATTAATAAACAAGTTAGCCAGCCTGGGAGTGGGTCCCAGGGTGGTAGCCTGGGTAAAAATTTGACTGGACAGCAGAACACAGAGGGTAATAGTAAATGGAGTCCACTCTGAAGAAAGGGGGGTTACTAGCAGGGTACCACAGGGTAATGTCTTTATAGGTGACATTGTGGAGGGACTGAAAGGAGAAGTATATCTCTTTGCAGATGACACAAAGATCTGCAACAGGGTTGATATACAAAGGGGAGTGGAAAGGATGAGAAGGGACTTGGCAAAGTTGGAGGAATGGTCAAAAGTATGGCAGCTTAGATTCAATGCAAAGAAGTGCAAAGTAATGCACCTGGGAAACAAAAAGCCAGGGAAAGAGTACACAATGGGGGGGGGGGGTACTATCAACAACAAAAATGGAAAGGGACCTAGGGGTAGTCATATCCGACAACCTATAAGGTAGGCAAGCAATGTGAGAAGGCAGTAAGGAGGGCTGGGGAATACTGGGATGCATAGGGAGAGGCAGCACCAGTAGAAAAGAGGAAGTTGTTATCCCTCTGTACAGACAGTTGGTGAGACCCCATCTGGAGTACTGTGTGCAGGTCTGGAGAGTCCATCTCCGCAAGGACACAGGATGGAGGCAGTCAAGAGGAGGGCAACTAACAGGTGCATGGTCTGCACCAGAAGCCATACAAAGAGAGACTAAATGAGCTTAATATGTATACCCTCGGGGAAAGGAGGGAAGAGGAGGACATGATAGAAACTTTCAAGTACCTCAAGGGAATCAACAACGTCAAAGGGGTAGCATCTTTCAGAAAAAGAGATGTGCAAGAACAAGGAGGCACAATTTGAAGATAGACGGGGGATGGCTCAGGGGCAACATGAGGAAGTCTTTTTTCACAGAGAGGATCGTGGATGCATGGAACAGCCTTCCTGAGGAGGTTGTGAGGTCAAAAACAGTGGAGGAATTCAAGAATGCATGGGACAGACATAAGGCAATTCTAGTGGGGAGTAGGGGGAAGTAGACTATTGGTTAACTAGGATATGCAGCTTGTCCAATAGGTAGGGAAATGGGCAGACTGGGTGGGCCAAGCAGTCCTTATCTGCCATCAAAGTCTATGTTTCTATAGCAGTCAGATAAGAGGTACAGAAAATGCAAAGGGGGTACCACAGCATATTAATCAACCACAGCATCACAGTCAAAGTACCTAAGGTACTGAAAGGCACCAAATGGAATTTTGTCAGCTATTAGTTGCTGGCATGAATGAGGGAGAATCTCTGATTCACATACTGTATTTGGTCAGCCATATAGCAATGCCCCCACCTCACCAGTTTGCTGTCCTCACCACAGTACTGTTCTCCATCCTGCCACAGTGCTGTCAAACCTACTACAGCATGTTCTCCCCACCAGGGACAGATATCAGCACTTCAGTGCAGAAGTATATTAATGAGAGGTGACTCCCATACACCTGGGTATAGGATAATAAAATGGAGTTTTGCTGTCCACACTTTATTCCACTGTTTTTAACTGCACAAGGAAGTGCATTTGTACCAGGGAAGAAGATTGTGTACCTTCGTATTACTGTTTAGACATGATCACTGGGAAATGAATGATGTGATTTTGTATGTGTGAGTAGCCAACTTCCATTGTACCAGGTGTATAGGAGCCAACATTCATTCATATAAACTGTAAAAAACTGTCTCATGCTGCTCACTCCGGCTAATGTGCTTAGCCAGGCGTAAACACTACGATGTCACAGCATGCAGTAAAGCATGCCACTCTGTATTACAGAGTGAATGAGCAGGCTATTCAAAACTGCTGCACTGAGACCAGTGTCTGATTCAGTATATTGCAGTTTGGACGTGGAGACTGTTTGAGAAAGGCAGAAGCAGGTAGGGGTCTCGCTGTTGAAATATTGTTTCTTTTAGAGTTCAGCCAAAGACATCTTTAACAGTCTGGCATTTAGTTTCAATTCAAAATTAACTTTTCCAAAAACTGGAGAGACCCCGAATGGGTTCTTCTCCATGAACATAACTCTCGCCAACCCTGGCATTACAATAGTACGCGATGCTGATGCTTCAAGAATAGCTTCTCAGAACGCCTGAGCATTTCTGTAGCTCGCCCACTCTGTTCAATACAGAGCAGTGTGCTTTACTGCATGCTTTGACACTGATTCATTTATATACTTTTGAACTGCAGAATCCTTATCTGACCCTTGTGGGGGGAAGTGCTGTGGTGGAGTGAAGGACAGTGCTGTGGAGAGGGCTGTGTACTCAGGGGGGGGAGTTGCTGCATGACTGATTGATCAGCTGTCAGGTAACTACAACCTCTCTCCATTCATGTTAACACATTACAAACTTCAGTCTGGTACCTTACAGTACCTCTGGTATTTAGATTTTTACATTGTATTTACTTTAGTGCATCCTGGCATCAAACTCTGTCCAGTAATATTAATCATTAGAAATTCCAGGCTTTCTCAGCTCCTGAGCACATGCACCCTCAGACTGGTCCTTCTTATGCGTGGATGCATGGTGCTGCAGAACAAGCCTCTGTCCCTTTCCCTGCCTTCCTCTGGCCCCTTTGATTTGCTGTTGCAGTCAGTTCTCCGAGTCTTGTGATCAGCTCCTGTATAGTTATCTATATAGTAGTGCTTCCACCACAGAAAGAATCTGCTGCACTGTGTAACCTGTGTGCTAGTCACACTTGTTGCTACTGAGCTGGCGCAATTAAAGCTTGCAATCTACACTGATCATATTCTTTGCAAGAGATCCTAAACGTGAGGTGCACGCTAACAGAACACAGCAGTGCCCTTTACTATTAGAGCAACAAGAACAAGATCGCAGGATTGAATCCTGCCACCGGCTCACTGCATGACCTTGAACAAGTCAAATCAGCTTCCTAGTGTTTCAATCCCTCCTCTGCCGTAAAGATAAGGTGGGCAAAGAAGCAGGATCCTGCTAGAAAGGCGATGTTGCATCAGCTGGGCTAACAGTGGTGTCAATACTGTACATAAGCCAATTATTAAAAAATTCGAAAACAAACTTGACAAATTTGTGAAGTCCAGTACTGTGCTTGCAGCTGCCAATACCTCCCCACACCCAATAGTGTGTGGACCCCAGCCAGTTGAACTGATGCGCTAGACAGACAGCCGCGAGGCTTTGGCCAAGTGTCAAGGGCGAAACATAGTGTTGACTGCTGGGTTTTAATATACACACTTTTAACAAAAACTGCAATTGTAATAAAGACTTCTTTCAAAATAGTTCAGCAATGATCCAGTCCACCTATGACCACCATTAGTTCTGCACACTTGTTTTATTTTACTGTTCAGTTTCATGTCACTCTGCAAAGCAGGCTTCTCTGAACAGCCAGATCATTTCCACTATCCTACAACAGCAGATAATCACATCTACAGCTTGTGTCAAGAAACAAATGTATTTGAAAAAAAAAAACCTGTAATACTTACATCCTCCGCAAAAAATCACGCTCACACCCAGTGGTATAAGGGTAGTAAAACTGGGATGGGACATCTAGGAAAGTAGAACTTGCAATCCCTCTGTTTTCATCTTCTCTCAGTCTACATTTGTCAGCTCCCGCCTCACCCTTCCTTTTTTTGTGGAGTATTAGGGTTGCATTTACACTGACCCAGTCTTAAAACTCAGGCATTACACTAACAACATTTTAAATATTCCGGAGTTCTACTTACCCTGGCTGTGATGTAAAGGTAACTGAGAGCCCAATGTTCCCAAACCCTAATAATATTTATTACCAGATGTACTAACCACAGCCCCGATCTGCTGCATCGTCACAGCACCCCATTCCCTACTCTCTCCCCCTGTCGCTAGTGCAGTCCCTGACTCCCATTAGTCCTCTTCTCCCACAGGGCTGCCACCCGCTCATATCCCTGGACAATGGGCAGGTAGGGGGCAGCACTGCACCACATATGTATGTATGGTCATCTTGTCGGTGAGTGGTCTTCCATTCTTCCATACTTGTTCCATGCCTGCCCCCCCCAACCCCTCACTCAAGCTAAGCTCTAGCCATGGCAGTGTCAGAAGTCATAGCTGGCCAAAGAGATTGAGTCAGGAGTGGGGCTGACCAATGTGCTACGCAAGACACTTAGGCACTGGCAGGTGGCAGAGAACAGAACAAAGCAAAGTATTTTACCACGCAAAGACATGCTAGCTATGGGAACTAGAAGGATTCAGCAGGACACACAAGGTCAGTGCCAACACTCTATTCATGATCCAGATCTGAAACGCATTATGGTGGCAACAGTGCTAGTGTTGGCTCCTCTGCAGTCCTGCCCTGGCCATAGCAGTAAGTGAATGAGTCTGAGAATCTATCACTGTTCCTGTCAGTGATAAGCGAAACATGATAGTGAGTGAGTCCAGTGGGGTGGGTCTTTTAGCCAATGCCTGCACAGCTGTAAAAACATTTGGAGCTTGACTTAAAAGGGTGGCCACGGTCACCCCCTCCCACTATGCATGACTCTGAGTAGTATTACAACACAGGAACTTCAAAACAAGCAAACAGCAAATGCACACTCATGAAAAATAAAATGCATGCCAAGTATGCACCATGCTCACACAGCTTTTTCTCTAAGCAATCAGCACATTCAAACAGTGTTGCCAGTTCCCCACCCTATGGTCTCTTTTTTTCAAAAACAATTAAAAAGTAAAGGGAGTCAGGGAAGACTAAAATTGTTAGCCCTAGACAGACTGACTTATACTTTATTAAATGTATTTAAACAAACATGTGAAGTGCAGAAGAACTCGGGGTCCATAGTAGGTAGTGAGCATGCTTTCACATATGGTTGTCATGGTAACTCGAGGGCGGCAGAAGCAGGACTGGGAAGGGGATGTGACCGCATGGAGCAGCTGCAGGCCAGGGAGCATAGTGGCCCCACTGAGACTTCCTGCTTCAGTATGCCCCGACTCCTGCACCTTGCCCGGAAGGGCTGGCAACAAGGCACTGTCTACCAATAAGAGTTGTAGACCTTGATTAAAACAAACAAAAAAAAAGGGAAACATTTCTTGACAGAATTTTTTTCTTCCCACAAAATCGCTATAGTCAACTACAGGAGGCTATCCTTTAATAAACACTTAAGTACAAAAAAGAAAAACCGCAGGAGGCTCATAGAATATATAAATTACTGTATTTCAAAACATTCACCATGAAGCTGACCCAAAGTGAGTGAAAAAGCTGGAGTAGCCCTCTCCCCAAACTTTGCATTTACTACCCCATTGGCAGGAGGATTGCTGTCTGGTGAGGTCCCTATACAGTGGATAAAAGTAAAGGTTTAGTTCAAATGATTCACGGTACTCACCATTATTTCTCTATCAGGACAATTTAAAAAGTACAGGATATCGGGGAAAGGCCAGCCTGGCAGCAGCTGCAGCTGCATCATCTTCATTTTATGCTCCATCTCTACAACACAATATATGACAACATGCACTCCAGCCCCCAACCAGACACACATACAAACCTAGTCACTGACTTTTCGTCAGCCGTGACCAGTAATGGCTGCTGCCTGCCCAGCTGAATCCAACCATTAATAGCAGGTTGGAATTACACTTTTTGAACTTTGAGAGTTGGGAGAGGCCTGTAAGGACACTATCTACTGAGACCCCCTTCCTAGTACAAGTCCATGGCAGTCATGCGTGAGCTACTGGAGCTCGCTTCAGAGCTGGGGGGTGGGGGGCAAGCCCTGGCAAGCACCCTGTCATTTTTGTTTGTTTGTTTTATTACATGTACCTGTTACACTGATTTGTCTTTAATTTTGATTATGCTCCTTGCTATATTACATTTACTGTAAATTAATTTCCACATCCCCTACCCCCCAGGATGCATCTGGAACCGAGCTGTCAGCAGCTCAGTATGTCTTTCCTGGTGAAACTTTTGAAACAAATAAAGTTATAAATAATTCCAACACTGAAATGTTGACACTGTCTCACAAGAATAAAATACTTTGTTGTTTTCTGCTTACTGCTGCAATCTGCCTGCTAGACTTCACTCATGACCCTTTCCCCTAAAACTTTCTGGGCATGCACGTGAGTACTTGACTGACTAGGGCAAGGCCAAGAAGGAGGCAAGGACTACGGAAGGGATATACCGATCTAGCATACAATATTATCTATAGTCAATGCCTGCTGTGCTGCAGAAGCAAGCAAAACAATAAAACTGATAAAAATCCAAACTAGCAAAACCAAACAATCTTAACCATGGCCATCTTGGTTCAGATTGGCAAGAGAACAGAACTCAAGAGAACAAATCTGGATCTTAGTCAGTTTTCACTGCCATGCCAGCGGGCTCAAGGAATTATAAAAGTTGTGAGTCTCGGACTTGGTCAGTTGACGAGCAGCAGGCCTCAGATGCAGCAGTATGGGATGGTAAGACTGACTGGTGAGCACAGCATCAGTCAGGCCACCAGCAGGACCACCAGTGCACACTGATCACATGAGCTGGTGCCAACTGCTAGCAAAAGACAGGAAATTAGAATTGGTGGCAGGAAAGTTCATTGACACCCCCCCACCACCACCACCACCATTCTCCTTTGAGCAGGCAGGCAAACAGAAAAAAAACAAAAGTTACAAAAATGAAAAGAGCAAAAACACAAAAGCATGATAATATGAAGCAGGGCACAGGCAAAGTATAGCATGTACTGCCTAGGGAAGGCAGTATAGCCTAGAGGTAAGAGTAACAAGCTGTGAATGTGCTTGGTACATCCAGCAGACAGGGGTTTGGGTCCCAGAACCTCCACTTGCATACTGTGCGACCCAGAGTAAGCCACTTAACCTCCCCAGTGTTCCCCGGGTCGCCCATGAAGACATGCATTGTGCCTAGTGGGTCTTACCCTATTGTCAAAGAATAAAAAAAAAATAATGTTTTTACCAGGACAAGTGCCCCATCTGGCCCTGTCCTGGTGTTACCACTGTGTTTGTTATTGTGAGTCCCAGTTTTAAAGTGGTGAATGAACGTTACCCTGTTTTCTTCCCATTGGGTAAATCAAACAGGTTTGGCAGTGAATCTATGTATATGTAAATCGTAGGTCTGAGACTGCCATAATTTCTTTCTGGCTATGTTAACTTGTGCTGTTGCTCTATATTACAAAATACGGCACATTCACTTTGTTCTGTCCCTTGCTTCATCCTCCTTTTGCTATAAATTCAATATATACATCCCCTGATTTTACCTGCTGCCATAGTTTTTATTCAAGTGCTGTAAATCGCTTGAAACAGGAGTGGTTCCAGAGGACTGGAGGAGAGCAGATATAGCCCCTCTACACAAAAGTGGGAGCAGGGAGGAGGCTGGAAACTACAGACCAGTCAGCTTGACCTCGGTGGTGCGGAAAATAATGGAATCACTGCTAACAGAAAAGATTGTGGAACATCTTGAATCCAGTGGAGCACAGGATCTGAGGCAGCATGGATTCACAGTGTGAAGGTCATGTCAAACAAATCTGATAGATTTCTTTGACTGGGTGACCAGGGAAGTGGATTGGGGGGAGTGGTGGATGTGGCCTGCCTGGATTTCAGCAAGGCCTTTGACACCGTTCCATATAGGAGGCTTGTAAACAAGCTGGGCAGCCTGGGAGTGGGTCCCAAGGTGGTAAACTGAGTAAGAAACTGGTTCAGGGATAGAACACAGAGGGTGGGGGTGTGTGTGGCTTGGCAGCAGATCAGAGCAGATGTTCCTTTATAGAGCTCCCAAGGATTTGAGCCTAAAAAACTAAATAATTTCACTCTGCTGTTGTTTTTTCGATACCTTTTTGGTAACTGGCAACAGCTATCGATATGTCTAAAGTAAAAATGGGTAAACATCGTAATATAGCTCCCGCATCAGACTTTTTTAAGCCTCAAACAAATCCTACATGAGGAGGTGGGCTGCAACAGCTAGATGAAGCAGTGGGCAGCAGTACGACTGGCTCGGAAGAAGTGTCTCTTACCATGGTGAATTCAATCTTAGCCCAGCTGGTGAAGACTATCCGAGATATGGATAAAAAGTTAGATGTACTTACTCCTCGAGTTAACGCACTGGAAACTCATGTGGATGGGCTCGAACAGTCTGTGCAGAGGGGGCTTCTGCAAAATCAATGGATGCTACGTCTAAACTGGTTAAGGAGAATTCTTTATTGTGCCAGCGACTAGAAACAGTGGAGAATATGGTGAGAGAAAGAAACATTTGAATAATTGGCCTCCCAGAACAAGTCGAGGGTGAGGATCCTCTATCCTTTATACAAACAATGCTACCTCAAGTTATGAGACTGGCTGAAGAGGATCCCACCCTCCTTGTCCCAGAGAAAGCATACTGCATTACCCCACATCGAGCTGGAGGGGCTGCCTTAGGGCCTTGGACTTACCTGCTGGTGTACACAGGTGTTGGTGTCTGGGACAGAGTTTTAACACATGCAAGACGCAAGCAGAATCTCCGTTATGGGGAGGCAGATCTGTCCCTGTTTCTCAATCTCTTGTACTCAACCACAGACAAAAAGCCTTTGATCGGGTTCGAGCTGCTCTACAACAACTTAAGATCCAACATCAACTTTTGTTGCCAGCAAAGCTTAAGGTGACTTGGAATGGTCGCATTTACCTGTTCAATGACCCATCAGAAGCCTGCAAACTTTAAGCATGGATTGAGGCAGAGCTCATTGAAACCGATGATAATTCAATCAATGGCAATGCTCTGGAAGGTGCCTGACTTTGTATCTTGTTGCAGTGAGTAACTCTTGAAGATCTCACTATATGAGACTGCTGATACCTATTTTCTTGTTGTTACGAACCCCATATAATGCAGGGGCTGGATTCAGATGGACTATGTTAGGTATCAGTCCAGGACTTGAATTCTGTATATCTCAGTTCTATGTTGTTTGGCATGTTAAAGAAGCTGCCTAGTTTGAAAAAGTTAACCATTCTGTATCTTTTTGGTATTAGGGTTGATCAACAGTAAAAATTCTGTTTAAAATAATGCACAATATATTGTTATACATTTGGTATATTTCGCTCATCCTCGGGGACTAGTCTCAATAAGTCGTTCCTAAAATGCTCATGTGGGATACTGTAGGCATTGTGCCAAAATGATAAGTTAGACATCTCTCTGTACTATCCTTTAACTGTATCCCTAGTAATGCTCTGTGCTGTCTAAAAGCTGAGGAATTTATTTTTTGAAGCTATGTTTCAATACTGGTATTTCCCCCCATGATGTATCTAAAGGGAGGGTGTCTAAAGTAATCCTTATTAAGTGAATGATATTGATCTCTAACATGCGTGTATCCCTCTGGGCAAAAGCTATTTTAAGTTTTACTCTGTAAAACTTATAAATAAAAAGTTTAAAAAAAGAAGAAGAACACAGAATGTGGTGGTAAATGGAGCTTGTTCCGAGAAAAGGAGGGTAACCAGTGGGGTGCCACAGGGGTCAGTTCTAGCACTAGTCCTATTCAGTGTCTTCATAAGAGATGTTGAAGAGGGTATGGAAGGAAAGGTATGCCTATTTGAAGACAATACTAAGATCTGCAATAGGGTAGGCACTCCGGGAGGGGTGGAAAAAATGAGGAGGGACCTAGGCAAACTTGAGGAATGGTCAAGAGTGTGGCAGCTAAGATTCAATGCAAAAAAGTGTAAAATAATGCATTTGGGGCACAGTAACCAAGGGGAGGCTTACATGATGGGGAAGAGATGCTGAAGGCAGCCAAACAGGAGAGGGATCTGGGAGTAATCATATCAGGTGATCTAAAGGTGGCCAGGCAATGTGCCAAGGCTGTGGGAAAAGCCACTGGGGTGCATACGGGAGGTATCACCAGCAGAAGCAAGGAGGTGGTGATGCCTCCATATAAATCATTAGTGAGACCTCATCTGGAGTATTGTGTCCAGTTCTGGAGGCCACATCAACATTAAGATATGGCCAGAGTGGAGGCAGCTCAGAGAAGTGCAACAAAAATGGTGCAGGGTAATAGCTTGGCAGAAGACACCAGGAGAAAGGACTGCTGTGTGACTGAACTTCTCTACTGGGACTATATTGCCCTCCTTCCCTCCCCTCCACCCAAAGCTAGTTCTATTTTTATAGGCACAGGATTTGACTGACAACAGGAACTTCCTGTTTAGGGGCAGGAAGTGAGTGATCACAGAACCACCAAGGACCCACCATCCTAGAAGGGCAGAGTGACTCTCCGGCCCCCTCTAGCTGCTGGAGGTCTGCCTCTGAACAAGTAAGTGGTCTACTGAGAAATATAGGATATTCTTGTCTCAGAACAGGACAATCAGGAGCTTAAAGGGCACACAGGCAGAAAGTAAGAGAGAGAGAAAAAAAACAGAGGAAAGAGTAAGGATTGCAAACAGTTAAGGGGCCAGAAATAAGACATGATTGGAGTGGTGCAGTGCAGTGGCTGTGGAGCAGCAGTCTTCAGGAGATGTTCTGGAGGATGGGTGTTGTCCCATCTGCAGGCACCTCTCTGGCTGAGGAGGAGGTTGCTCATCTCCAGGCTGAGTTGGCCAGGATTGTGGGACCTCCTCTTCCATCCAGGGACCACCAGTGCCACTGCCATTGCCTCAGAGGGTTCCCAAGAAGAGGCGGTTGGACCACAGTGGGCTCAGGGAGGTGAGGGTGGTGGAACAGGGCACATCCCTCCAGTTGTACCTCTCCACAATTCCTATGCCATTCTGGCAAAGTGTGTTCCTCCATGGAGGCACCTATAGTAGAGACCAAGGAGGATGCTGGGAACCTCCACAAAGGAGTCCCACAGGAGGGTGGCAGGGGACCCTGCAGGGGAAGGAAACAACTCCTGGTGGGGGACTCCATTGTTAGGAAGGTAGAACTGGGCAAGGAAGGGGAGAGGGAGGTAAGGTGCCTGCCTGGCGCCATGGCTTAGAGGGACAGGGAGAATCCTCAGGATTGTCGGAGCAGCTGCACAGGGGAGGGAGCTGGATGTCATTGTCCACCTAGGGACAAATGACCTGGCTAAGAAGGGATTAAGAAGTGCAGGAAGAGTTTGTGGAATTGGGGAGGGGCCTTGGTCAAATGCCTTGCCTTGCAGTAACCTTCTCGGAAGTGCTACCCATCTATGGCATAGGAGATGCTAGGGTGTTCCGTACCATGGGATTCAATCAGTGGTTGAAAAACTGGTGTGGAGCTCAGGGATTTGGCTTCATTGGGGACTGGGGGTCCACCTGGAGTTATGCAAGCCTATACTGGCATGATGGGCTGCATCTGTCTGGGAGGGGAACCAGGATCCTAGGTGATAGGTTTAAATGCTTCATTGGCAAGCTTTTAAACTAGCCAAGGGGGGAGGCACTGGAAAGGAGCAGGAAAATCCTAGCCCCCCCAAACAATCACAGTAGTAAGTGTGGCAAACACCAACATGGAGGTGTCGATAGGGAGAAGGGCAGGGGTAAATGGAGAAAGTGACAAAGGCAAGAAGGACAGGGATGGGGCAAAAGTGGATAAGCCCATCAGGAAATGGAGGGTAATGAGTACCAATGCCCGTAGTCTGGGCAACAAGCTTCCTGAGCTGGTGGCCTTAATGGAAGAGGGATGCCTGGATATCGTAGCAGTCACAGAAACATGGTACACAGAGAACCATGACTGGGATGTTAACATACCAGGGTACATAACCTACAGGAGAGACAGGCAGGGGAGAAGAGGGGGAGGAGTAGCTCTCTATGTAAAGGAAGGGATAAAAGCAACTGAACAAAAGAGTAAACAGGGAGGAGAGGAGGCACTGTGGGTCACCTTGGAGACTGGAAAGGGCACCACAATCCACACAGGGGTTGTGTACAGACCCCATGTCAGGGGGAAGGAATGGACAAGGATATGATGGAAGGCATTCTTAGAATGGCAGAGAAAGGGGAGATACTGTTGATGGGAGACCTGAATATGCCAGATGTTAACTGGAGCACATTTGCTGCAGCCACATACAAGAGCAGGGCCATTCTTGATGCCCTACAGGTGGCAGGCATTAGACAGCTAGTTTTGGAACCCACTCGTGAGGGAGCAATCTTAGACCTCGTACTCTCAAACCGGGGGCAGTGAGAGGATCTCAGATCTAGAAGTGGGTTGCCATCTGAGGACAGTGACCATCAAACAGTGTGGTTCACGTTAAACTCAGCTACAGAGTCAAGCCATACAAAAGTGAGGTACTGGACTTTAGGAGGGCTGACTTGGCAAGATGGGAGAGTGCCTCAGAAAAGCACTAGCAAACAGGCTAGAAGGAGGTGTGGAGCAACAATGGGAATTATCAAAACTGCCATCACAGAGGCAACAAGCCTTTGTGTGAAGCAAATAAACAAATCAAAACAAAGAAAAAGCCACTATGGTTCTCAGAGAGGTGGCTGTGAAAGTCAGGAAGAAAAGATAGCATTCCGAAGTATAAGGAAACACAGAAGGAGCAGGACAGAGAGCTGTACCAGTTAAGGCAGAAAGAAGCAGGAGGGAAGTCAGAACAGCAAAGGCCCAAACTGAGGAAAAGATAGCCAACTCAGTTAAGAAGGATAAAACCTTTATAGGTACATCAGACGTAGAAAAGACAAAGGAGGATAGTGAGGCTGAATAGAATGAACGTGGGTGGGCAGAGGGGGACAGTGAAAAAGCAGGAATACTGAACGAATATTTCTGCTCAGTATTCACAAAAAGAGGGGAAGTGCCTAATCCAATTAACAGAAGCACTCCTGATAGGGGGGTCGATCGCAGTCCTTTCACAGAAGAAAGGGTTCTGCAAGAACTCCTAAAACTGAAGGTGGACAAAGCAATGGGTCCTGATGGAATTCACCCAGAATTCTAAAAGAATTAAGGAAGGAACTAGTGAAACCACTGGCTACTCTTTTTAATAAATCATGGGAGGATGGTGTGGTACCCGAGGACTGGAGGAAGGCAGATGTGATTCCCCTTCACAAAAGTGGGACCAAGACAGAGGCAGGAAACTACAGACCTGTCAGTCTGACCTCTGTGGTAGGGAAAGTGATGGAGTCACTTCTGAAGGAAAGAATAGTTGAGTACCTAGAGGTCAGTGGAGCACAGGATCCAAGGCAGCATGGGTTCACAGCGGGAAGGTCATGTCAGACGAATCTAATAGATTTCTTTGACTGGGTGACCAAAGTAGTAGACCAGGGAGGGGCTGTGGACATGGCCTACCTAGACTTTAGCAAGGCATTTGACACAGTCCACACAAAGATTAATAGTCAAATTAACCAGCCTGGGGTGGGTCCCAGGGTGGTAGCCTAGGTAAACATTGGCTGCACAACAGGACACAGAAGGTAATTGTAAATGGAGTCCACTGAAGAAAGGGAGGTTACTAGTGGGCAACTGCAGGGTTCAGTATTGGGTCCAGTCCTTTTAATGTCTCTCATCAGTGACATTGCAGAGGGACTGGAAGGAAAGTATGCCTTTGTAGATGACACAAAGATCTGCAACAGGGTTGATACACAAGGAGCGTGGAAAGGATGAAAAGGGACTTGCAAGGTTGGAGGAATGGTCAGACGTATGGCAGCTAGGATTCAATGCAAAAAGTGCAAAATAATGCACCTGGGAAACAAGAACCCAGGGAAGAATACACAATGGGTGGGGAGGTAGTAACAACAAAACAGGAAAGGGACCTGGGGTAATCATATCAGATGACCTTAAGGTTGCAAGCAATGTGAGAAGGCAGTAGGGAGGCTGGGGTATACTGGGATGTATGGGGAGAGGCATCAGCAGCAGAAAACAGGAAGTTGTTATCCTCTGTACAGACAGTTGGTGAGACCCCATCTGAATACTGTGTCCAGTTCTGAGACCCCATCTCCACAAGGACATAGACAGGATAGAGGCAGTCCAGAGGAGGGCAACTAAAATGGTGCAGGGTCTGCAAGAGAAGCCTATGAGGAGAGACTTAAGGAGCTTAATATGTATACCCTTGAGGAAAGAAGGGAGAGGGACATGATAGAAACTTTCAAGTACCTCAAGGAATCAACAAAGTCCAAGAGGGTAGCATCTTTCAGAAAAGAGACTTGCAAGAACAAGGGACACAATTTAAAGATAGAAGGAGGGCGGTTCAGGGGCAATGTGAGAAGTATTATTTCACAGAGGGTAGTGGATGCATGGAACAGCCTTCCTGAGGAAGTTGTGGGGTCTAAAACTGTGGGAGAATTCAAGAATGCATGGGACAGACATAAGGCAATTCTTGTGGGGGGCAGGAAGATATAGGCTGTTGGTTAACTAGGATCTACGGCCTATCCTGTAGGTAGGGAAATGGGCAGACTAGATGGGCCTAGCGGTCCTTATCTGCCGTCAAAGTTTATGTTTCTTTGTTTCTATGTATGTTTCAGGGTCTGCACCAAAAGTCACATAAGGAGAGATTGGAGGACCTCAGTTTGTACACCCTGGAGGAGACAGAGAGAGAGGGGGGAAATGATAAGAGACTTTCAAATATCTCAAGGGTATAAATAAGGTACAGGAGGACAGCATTTTTCAGAAAAAGAGATGTTCTAGAACAAGGGGTCTTGACATGAGGTTGAAAGGGGGTAGACTAAGGGATAACATAAGAAAGTATTTATTCACAGAAAGGGTGGTGGATGCATGGAACAACCTCCCAGCAGAGGTGGTGGGGCAAATTCGGTAGGGGAATTAAAAAATGTGTGGGATTTGCATAGGGGTACCCTAGCGATGGGTAGGAGAACAAAGCCAGAGATCAAGTAGAGTCTTTGGTTTTTGTAGCAGGTAAAGAAAATGGGCAGACTAAGTGGGCCTGGTGGGCTTTATCTGCCACCAAAGTCTATGTATCTATGTAAGTTAAACAGGCAGAAGGTAGGGAGGCATGCCATACGCTGGCGTCATTGCACACCACACCTCCTTCAGGACAAATGCAGCAACAGGAAAAATGATGCCCGCTCCCTGGTCCCGATCACCAGCACTGGCACTCCCAAAGCTGACCTATCCCATCTTCCACTGGCTCTGGCCTGACCTCATGCGCCACCCTGGGGCGGAAGGCCAGGGAGGCAGTGTCGGTAGGCAACCCTTCTGGCAACCTTCTCCCGTAAATGCGTGTAGGTTCATGTTGGTGCAGTGGTCCTGCCCGGGAGGCAATCAGGGTATCATTTGGGAGGTAAGTCCTGGGGGGCAAGGAGGGGTCTGGGGAGGGCAGGGCTGAGCATTCAGCGGTATGCAGCAAAAAGCATACTAAATAACAAAGTAAATAGGCAGAAAGTAAAAGTGCAAGAGTGTAACTTGGATGCTAAAATAAAAAAAACAAAACACATTTCTCATAAGGGAACCAAGTTGTAAATCAACTGCCATGCCCTATAGTTTACATTTTCGATAGTGTAAACATGGATTAAGGTGGGAGTAGTTAAGAAATGATGTGATTGTTATAGTGTGCTCATATCCCGAACACAGGACATTCACGTTTGCCCTCAATGCTAATAAACTGCTGGCAGAAATCACATTCTACTTTGTATGCGATGTTGCTCTGAACTACCTGCGTCCGAAACATAAGCACACTATAACAAACATCACATCATTTATTAACTGTCCCAACTAAATCCTTGTTTATTACACTACTGAAAATGTAAACTATGGGCTGAGATAGCCGATATGCAGCTTGGGTCTGTTAGGAGAATTTTTTTTATTTTTTTATTTACCATATGCACATGTAATTTGAATAGAAAAAATACTGCAACCGGTAAAATCGGGCAGGGGCATAGGTAGCTTTTCTAGACAGGAGGAGAAGAAAAGATTGATAAAAGTCCTGCTTGTTTTTTTCTACGAAATATGAAACCAATGATTCAGAGGAGGAGGATTGGAGACCTCTCCCGCGGTGGGCACGGATACTGGTTGTCTTAGCTAGACAGTGTATTTTAAATACTTGGGTCACAAATGAGACCGCAACTATTCAGCAGTGGAAAAACCCGTGTCTGCAAGCCCTAGGGATGGAAAAATTATACTATGGGGCTAAGAATAGAGAGGACCAGTTCTGGAAGGTGTGGGGAACATTTTTGTCCTCATTACCCCAAGGGGAGATGGAGGCGATGGAGAAGGGGCTGCAAGGATAAAAAGGGGATGGATGAGGAAGGTGGGAAAGGTGGGGAGTGGGCCGGGATGGCGAGAGAGGGCACACTGGAGAGGGTAAGACACAGGGAGCTTAGGTGAGAGACAAGATGAGTTGTTTCTTTTTTATTTCTTTTCCTTTTTTTTTCCCTTTTCTAGGTATTATTAGCTTGTATAATTAGTTGGGGCTCTTGTTTTCCTTTGCTTGGAGGGTGGTACCACTGAGAGTAGGGTCGGGGGGGGGAATGCAACTTAATAAATTGATATGAGAAGGAGATATTAAAAGGATATTGATATAATAATGTACTAAAATTAAAGTTGTTATTGGTTTTTATGTATAAATATGTTTTTACTTGTGTTATGGTTGAAAAATTTAATAAACATATGATGCAAAAAAAAAAGAAATATGAAACCAATAGGGGGCCCCAGAAGCTAAAAGGCTTTAGATGCATTCTGGTGCATTTTTTGAGAGACAGTTTGAAACTTTTTGGCAGCTTTTAAAACTTTCTTTGACTTGTTGCAAATAACAGATATCATTATCAAAATGACTAGCCTTTTCTTTTAAACAATTGTCAATACGAAGGCAATTCCTTGATCAAAATCAAGGAGCAGAAACTACATACTTCTCTCATCAAAGAAAATTCAGCTATAAAATGTTAACACTGGGTTAACCATATTGCACACAGTGTTTAAAATGTGTCTGTAGTTTACATGTGCTGCCAAAATACAGAATTAGGGACCGATCTGCACATAGGCTACCACTGTTTATGAATGTCTTTGTCTCTCATCTCAAGTAACATAGTGGCTAGCCACAGCAAGATAGAGGCCTATGCAGCGGCAACTAAAACAGTCCCTGACCACAGCTGTCTGGCTAAAAAAACTTGCAGTAATACATAATCATAATGAAGGCCAGAGGACACCGGGTAAAGGTCATCAGTGACCTCTGGCCTTCTATGATTATGTATTATTGTGTCACTTGTGTAATGGATTTATGAGTCAGCACATACACTTCAGAGAGCTAGGAATGCACTTTATTATAAAACCCACTCTGACTGGTTAAAACTCTCAACATGCTATAGAGATGCAGTACATACTGAGAACCAAAGGGTGGCACTATAACTACAGCATTAAGTTTACAATAACCTATGACAGGTTGTGGGGTTATAGGCATTTAATCCACGCCTGGGGGGGGGGCGGTGTGAGGTGTGAGGCATGAGGCCACAGGCCAAGTGTCCTTACAGCACCTCAGGCGTGGATTAAAAGCCTATAACCCCACACCCTGGAGTGGGTTATTGTGCTTACAACATGGGTTGCATGAAGAACATTAATAATTCTCAGAAAGGGTGCTTTTAAGACTGGAAAAGATAATTGTTATCATGTATCCTTCATCTGAAAAAATAGTTCCACATGTAGACTGAGAATAAATATTTTATGGTTAAGTTAGACGTTGCTGTAAAGTACAAAAGCATTGTACACGCATTAGTGCCAGTAAACTAAGTGAAACACAACATGGGGCAGAGAACACTGCAGAGGAGGACATTGCAGCACAAGAGATAGTGCTACAAAACTCACCTGAAACAGGGACAAAAACAAAACAAGCAAAATGGAAATTCATAACACTTCTGATCATAGGAGACTCCATGATTCGGGGAGTTGATACCTACCTGCGGCCGGGGATAATGGTCAGATGTCTCCCAGGTACATCAGCGTGGAGAGACACTGACCAAATTGCTAAAATCATGCAGGAAGCAGGAGAAAATATCGATGTCCTGGTACACATAGGGACTAATGATCTTGCCAGCCAGTCAGTTGTGGAGACCAAGGAACACCTGACCAGGCTGCAAGACAAACTGTCATCCATTTCATCTGACATCTCCTTCTCTGAGATCCTACCATTCTGGGAGAGGAGGGCTGACAGACAGAAGGTCAGAGAAGGGGAGATAGGGGAGCTAAACATGTGGCTGAAGGGCTGGTGCCAGGAAAAAGGACACAAATTTGTAGGTAACTGGCAACAGTTTTGGGAGTGAAAGTTCTTTAAATCTGATGGACTCCATCTGACTAAGGAGGGAGTCAATGCACTGGGTCAGAGGTTTGATGACTTTGTAGAATATTTAAACTAGCAAATGGGGGGGGTGCAGCATCCAATACATTGAATGGGCAGAACACCCTCACCCCTCAGCTAGTGATCAAACAGGAGTTTAACATGTTTGTAGTTCATCTGCATCACCAGGTGAGGGAAAAAGGTCCGGCTCCCCATACAACGCACAGGGGAAAAGCCGGACCTCGCCCCACAACTAATACACCAAAATATGGCCAATGGAAAATCATGTACACAGTCTGCAGTCTGGGAAACAAGATCCCAGACCTGGAGGCAACAATGACAGAGGCTAAACTGGACATAGTAGCCATTAGTGAGACATGGTTCACCAGTAACCACACTTTGGAGACTTCGGTACCTGGCTATGTACAATTCAGAAGAGACTGATGTGCAAAAGTGGGGGGAGTGGCCCTTTATGTCAATGAAAATACCAATGTTACAGAAATTCAGAATACACATAAGGAGCCAGAAGAACTGTGGGTCACCCTGGAAACAGGAAATGGGACAGCCATACAATCTGGGGTTGTCTACAGGCCTCCAGACTAGGGGGAGGACATAAACACATTACTGTTAGAAGATATAAAAAACATGACAGCCAAAGGGGAGGTTCTGATAATGGGAAACTTCAACATGCCAGATACAGATTAGTCAATACCAGCAGGAACATCTGCCAGAACTAGACACACAGTGATTCCCTGCAGGGGGAGGGCCTCAAACAATTGGTACAACAGCCCACAAGAGACACAGCTATCCTGGATCTAGTACTGACTAACAGGGAATGGATCATAGATCTCCAGGTAGAAGGTCACCTGGGGGCCAGTGACCATCACATGGTATGGTTCAATTTGGCCACTAGAACTAAATCATCCCATTCCAAGGCAAAAATGTAGGACTTCAGGGGAGCTGACTTTGATAAGATGGCCAACAGAGTTAAGCTAGCCCTGGCAAGAAGAAATACAGGTGAAGGTATATAGGCAAAGTGGGCACGCATTAAGGATGCAATACTTGAAGCAACATCCCATTGTGTTAGAGAAAAAAACAAGAGCAAAAGAAGGACAAAACCACTTTGGTTCTCAAAAACAGTAGCAGAAAGGATCAGAGCCAAAAGGTTGGCCTTCAAGAAATATAAGGCAATACAGTGGGATGAAGACAGGGAGGCATACCAAACTGCCCTAAGAGAAGCAGGGAAGGCAGTAAGACAGGCAAAGGGCCAAACCGTGGAAACACTAGTACAAACAGTAAAAGAAGGGGACGAGACTTTCTATAGATACATTAGTGAAAGGAGAAAGTCCAGAGGGAGTATTGCTAAGATCAAATGAGATAAGGGGGCATGTGAGGAGGAGGATCATGTAAAAGCATCTATCCTAAATAGATACTTCTGCTCAGTATTTACTGAGGAGAAGGTAGGGCATGGCCCACAGCTCAGCACCATGGACACAGGGGGAAGGGAGGTGTGCACAAGTCCCTTCACAAAAGAAAGGGTCCTACAAGAGCTTGCTAAGCTCAGGGTGGACAAGACAATCGGACCTGATGGCATACATCCCAGGGTACTAGAAGAGCTAAGGGTGGAACTAGCAGAGCCATTAGCAGAACTGTTTAGTGAGTCTCTGAGCAAAAGAGAGGCCCCAGAAGACTGGAGAAGGGCTCATGGGATCCCACTCCACAAGAGTGGCAGCAGGGAGGAGGCTGGGAACTACAAACCAGTCAGTCTTACCTGAGTAGTGGGCAAGATTATGGAGACACTCCTTAAGGAAAGGATAGTGCAACACCTGGAATCCATAGGCGCACAGGATTCAAGACAGCAAAGGTTTACAAAAGGAAGGTCCTGTCAAACTAATCTCATAGATTTCTTTGACTGGGTAACCAGAGTGGTGGACCAAGGGGGTGCAGTCGATGTCGCCTATCTTGACTTCAGCAAAGCTTTCAATATTGTTCCACATAGAAGATTGATTAATAAGCTGGGTAGACTTGGGGGTGGGTCAGAAGTTGGTCAACTGAGTGGCAAACTGGTTGATGGGCAGAACATAGAGAGTGGTGGTAAACGGTATACAGTCAGAAGAGATGCAAGTCACAAGTGGGGTACCTCAGGGATCAGTCCTGGCACCAGTCTTCGTCAATATCTTCATCAGTGACACTGCAGATAGACTGGAGGGTAAGGTTTGCCTGTTTACAGAAGGCACCAAGATCGACTGCAACAGAGTAGATGATCAAGATGGGGTGGGCAGAATGAGAAGAGATCTGGAAAAACTGGCAAAATGGTCTGAAGAGTGGCAACTGGGGTTTAATGCAAAGAAGTGCAAGATCATGCACCTAGGAAGAGAAATCCTGAAGCTATCTATAGGTTGGGAGGGGAGCTGCTGGCAATCACAAGGGAAGAAAGAGACTTGGGCATCATCATCACAGATGATCTGAAATCATCCAAGCAGACCACTAAAGCAGTAGGTAAGGCTAGAGGGGTGTTGTGGTGTATCAGTAGGGGTATCACAAGTCGTAAGAGAGAGGTAATGATCCCTCTTTACAAGACACTGGTTATGCCCCATCTGGAGTACTGCGTGCAGTACTGGAGGCTGCACCTGCACAGGGACATTAACAAAATGAAGGCAGTCCAGAATAGGGCAACCAAAATGGTGCAGGGACTGCATCAGAAAACATACGAGGACAGATTAATGGAGCTCAATATGTATACCCTAGAGCAAAGGAGGGAGAGAGAGAGGTAAAATGATCGAAACATTCAAACATCTTAAGGGCATTAACAAGGTGAAAGAGTCTAACATGTTTCAATATAAGAAAACTAGCAGGACAAGAGGACACAGCATGAGATTAGAGGGAGGCTGATTAAGGGGTAATGTGAGGAAGTTCTTTTTCACAGAAAGGGTGATGGATGGATGGAGCTGCCTACCTCAGGAAAAGGTGGATATGAATACAGTGCAGGGCTTCAAACAAGCATGGGATAGGCATAAGGGAGCAATACAGATTAGTATGAATAAATAGGCCATTGACAGAGTAAAGGCCTATGGCACATTCATAAGGTAGGAAAAATGGGCAGACTGGATGGGCCTTGCGGTCCTTATCTGCTGTCAACTTCTGTGTTTCTATGTGGAACATACAACTGTGCACATGGACTGCACAGTTCTATATGAAATTTGCCCTATCTTTAATCAATAGCAAAATAACTGTATAACACTTTTCATAACATATTCACTTGCTTCCTGGAGTATATGAGTAGAGTGTTGTTTATTTAAGTAATATACCACAAGAGGATGTGAGTGATGCCAGGATTTACCCACGCCTGGTGTGTTGTTCGGTCATGAGGCGCAGCCGAGTGACCAACAACACACCAGAAGTGGGTAAATCTTGGCATCACCCACACCCTCGAGTGGTATATTGCTATTATACAATGTCCACTGTTTACTTTTTGTAAGAAAAAGTTAAAGAAAATTTTTTTTTGTCATTTTATATGAGTTTTATTGTGTATATTGTTGCACCTCAAAAAGTAGTTCCTGATTGCTAGAGACACTATTGAGGAGACTTCAGTGCCCCCCCAAACACACACATGCAGAAGTCAGAGAGGTGATTATTCTTTTTTTTTTTGTAAGAGGTAGTGTACAGAAAGGGAGTGTACAGTATGTGGTTGAGGTGAGCTGGTGGGAGTTTGAGGTGTAAAAATGGGTCGAGGCAGTGTGACTGTTAGCGCCCTGTAATGCTGTGAGAGTGAGGTCTGACACAAAAAAATATACTGTGCTGTTTTTTATTTCTTGGACATACCCGATGGTTTTCTGGGGCAGGAAAGCTTTGCCTATGTGATTGAAAGGTAGAGTTTATGCATGTATTCTGGCTCCCTTTACATTCTAGAAGCTGATAGTTCTGTGATGTGAGGAGAAACCATCTCCCATTACCGCTGTGGAGCACCGGCTCTGTTTATGTGCATTGTGAGGAAGCTTGGAAGGAATCATGCTTTCTGAACTCTCATTCCACTACCCTGTTCAGATTCTGGGCTGGGAAACAAAAGGATATGCTTTTTTATTGCAGTTGTCATGTGCGTCGAAGAATGGAGAGGGTGCGAGGTGCCAAGCAGTAACCGCCGCACTTTTGAAGAGTGTGCAGCTGCGGTCCACATTCTTACTTCAGGTCCTGCTTTTTGAAGTCCTGGGACTGTGCCGCTTCAGGAGATGGAAAACAAGGACAGAGTACAGGAAAAACAAAAGATGGGGTAGTGTTTGATTTTTTTGTTGTGATGTGGCGAGTTGGGACAGGACCGGAGAGGGAGCTGGACTGAAGCTGTGAGTGACAGGTTAGGTACTGTAGCTGCAGTTTAGGTGTGTTTAGGATAGAAGAGGACACGGTAACGAGACAAAAAAAGTTTGCTTGTGTTACTAGAGTGGGTTGAACCTGTGAATGTGGTGTGGTGGCGTCTGATTGGGGAAGAGTTTATAGAAGACTTTTGTTTTTGGTGTTGTGCACTTGCCACAGATTGATGATGGAAGCGGGTGTTTAAACAAGAAATCTGAGGTATGGGGTCTGGTATAGCGAGGAGAAGTTTTGATGTTGGGGGGTGTAGTGATATTTGGTGGGCATAAGATGAGGCTGGTTGGCACTTTTTCCTGTGGGGTACTATCAGGATTTACACATTGTAAATCCTGATAGCTAGCCAATCAGAAGTCAGGATTTAATTTGCCCATTGTATAATTATATACTGCAATACTTCTTTTTAGTGTTCAAAACACAGGAGAGCAAAGTAACACATCTCCTTTCCTAAAGTGATTAATAAAACATGTTAGAACATCTGTTTTACATATTAACATGTTGCCATTCTCTAATGTACCTTCATTATTATTCTTATATATAATGTATAATATATTGTACATATATAATATATTATAATGTGTGTATATATATATCACATATAATATATATAATAGTACATATATAATGTATACATAATGTATATAATGTATAGTACATTGTACATATACAGTGGAATCCTCTTATAACAGACACGTTTGTGCAAGCAGGTTTTGTCTGTTATAAGGGGCATCCGCTATGTCATAAAGTCTTAAAATGTAACTCTTCGCTACCACAGCTCACACACAAGAGTTAAAATCAGAACATGCCCCCTCCTCTGCCAACCAAGGGTATGGGGAACAACTATTGTAGCTGATTGGGAACTAAGCAGTAAACAAGACTAGAAGGATTTTGCTGTACAGTATCTGTGCTGATTGGGGGATAAGGAGGCTGCAGTAATTATGATCAGATGACAGTTAGCAGGTAGTTTGCAGCATGAAACAGGGGCACAGAGGAGCTCATGGTATCTGATATACATGGGCTGCACAGTATGGTATAAATGTGATTTTTAACATTACAGACATAGCTTTTGGCTTTTGGCAAAGCAGATCTGTCTGTTAAAAGCGGGAGTCCACTATAAGGGTGTCCATTATAAGTGGGTTCCACTGTATACTGTATAATGTATAGTACATTGTTATTTTATTTTCATTGTACATTACATTTCTAAAGAAATGTATGAGGTGATAGAAAGAAGAGATGGCAAAAATTTCTACCAATTGGTGAATAAAGGGACAAATAATTTTCAACCAATTGCAGTTCATATTTCTAAAGAACAGTGGGTAACATTCTTCAAAGAGATCTTCTATAAGGCCTCAAACATAAAGACAGATGTGAGGGATCTCTTTGAGGAACAGAAAATATATTACATTCCAATAATTACCTTGGAGAATGAAGTAGAAGAGGCAATTAAAATGCTAAAAATTAAAAAAGCAACGGGCCCAGATCTATTACCACCAGAAATATACAAAGAACACAGTGATTTGTGGACCCCTGTATTAACTAGTTTTTTTTAAATATGCTTAAAAGAAAAATGTGCCCTACCATCATGGACAAAGAACAGAATTGTTCCATTACATAAAAAATGCTCAGTCTATGAACCCTCAGATTTCAGACCAATCAGTCTCTTAGATGCAAGTTCAAAAATATTTACAGAATTATTATTAAATAGACTTAACATCTGGTTAAAACAAAAATATCCACTTTCTAATTTGCAAGCAGGATTTAGGGAAGGATATTCTGTTACTGATAATATATACTGTCTGCATTATATCCTAGAAAAATATATCCACATCAGAAAGAGCAAAGTATTTGCTCTTTTTGTGGATTTTAAAGCAGCTTTCAACTCCATAAACCGTAATATACTATGGAATATGTTAATAAATTTAGGCACCGAACCCTCACTAGTTACCCTAATATATTTACTATACACCAATACCCACACAGCCATCTGGGTAGATAATAAGAGAAACCTAACAAAATACTTTGAAACCAATAAAGGGATAAAGCAAGGTTGCTTGCTGGCCCCTACTCTTTTCAGTATTTATATTAATGTCTTACTCACAGACCCTGAATTCTCAAATAGGGACTCACCCAAAATTGGAGACCATACATGTGGTATTCTAGCATATGCAGACGATATATTATTGTTATCTCTATCCTATTCCAGTATGCAGAAAAAGATTAAAATATTATACGAAATGTCAGCAATTAGAACTAAAAATTAATCTGAGCAAAACAAACATAAGTTTCTCAAAGCAAAAAACAAATTACTTAGAAAAATATTACTTTTTTTCTTGGAGAAAACAAAATAGAAAATGCAAAAGATTATGGGCCAGATATTCAAAACTTTGCCCAGGGGCTAAATTAGCACTGCCCGGTGGGCAAACTTAGCCCGGAGCACAGAGCAAGCTATATTGAAATGGAAATAGCCCGGTGCTAATCCTGCTGAATATTGCAGTCTAAGTAAGCCGGGCAAACTGGTCTGGGAGTGCAGGGCAAAAATAGCCCGGGAATAAGACAGTACTGAATAAAGCAACCAGGAAGTGCAACCCACAACAACAACACAGTGCACAGCAACGTGAGGGCAGGTACAGATGAACTAAATGGCCAATGTGTGTGCCAGCAAATGCATGGACTCAGTACAGCTGCAGGAAGCAGCAGATGTGAAAGAACAGTGATCAAAACTGTATATTATTCCCCGTACCGTTAACGCCACGCTAACACATTAGCACGGAGCTAAGCAGTTAGCCCAGTGCAAACACGTTTGCCCGGAGCTAAAATGTGCCATATTCAAAAGTGCCATGCAAATGAGCCTACTTAGGTAGTCTCTGGGCAAACAACCGGATTAGTATCTCATTAAACCCTGATTAGCATGCAGTTTGCCCAGCGTTACTGCAGGGTCCCACAGAGCCACCTGTAGGTCAGTCTGGAAGTACAGGGACTGACCAGGTCCAACTGCAGCTCCACCTGTAGGTCAGTCTGGCAGTGCACGATGATAGCTGCAGGCTACATGTAAACAGTACAGCATAGCATAGCATATTGTACCCCAGGGGACAAGACAGCATAGGCACAGGTGGTGGTGGTGCTGCATGCAACTGTCACACTGTACAGCACGCTACAGTGCACAGCAGACACTACAGTAGCAAGGGGGCCAGTAGTGCGAGGGACACAGCACTGCCTATGGTGTGTAGGGCAGTGATGATGATTGCACTGTACACAGTGACAGGCCCAACCTGCAGGTGTTTACTGACAGTGGACATTACTGTTACACTGTTGTGTGACCCACAGATGCTGTACCTGTGGCATGGCATGCTCACAGTGACATGTACATTTCTGGCTTTGTGTGCTGTGGCAGTTGTACAGCTGTGCGGTATGTGGCCGGGGGGGGCATGTATTATCCTAAAGGCACACTAGTGTTGGGGTATTCCCAATACTGGCCCATATGCACTGCATGATGTGTCCCAGCCTTGTGGCCACACCTGGTCTGTGGCACAGCCTCGCCACCCATACACGCTCCCCTCAACATCCTCCATGCCCACAGTGCAGCATGTGTGTGCTGGCATCTGTTCGTGTCCACAGATGTGTGGTCTGCAGGTGTGTGCTGTATGGCCACACTGCCATGCTGTCCACTGGCGGCAGGGTCACCACTTACTGCCTGGCATGGCTGGGACTGGTGGCAGATGATGGCATCATTGTGATGCCATCGGTTAGCAGCATGCTTCCTCTATGTTTGGCTTTATCTATGTGTCATATTTCTTTGTTAGGGTTGCGCTAAACCCGGCGCAAACACTCGCGCCAAAAGCATAGTGTCGCATAGCTGATTGCCCAGGATTAAGACAAGCTTTTCCTTGGCGATTGTGCACCGCGCTAAGTGTTGCGCTAAGTCGCACAAAACCACTTAGCGCGGCGCTAGTCGCTGAATATAGCATTGCGCCTGTATTCATGTCAGTTTGCCACTTGCATACATTATATAGAATAGTGGATGGGTGAACATCCACAACAAGGCTGTGTTTCCATCGAGGAGTTGATGACATCACAGAGACCTCGAGCGGCTTCGAAGGTCTCGTGATTCATCAACTGCCCGATGATGGGGATAAACTTAGTTGCGATGTTCACCCATCCACTGTTTATAGTATATGTTTTTTTTTTTGTTTTTACATTTATTTTTTCATTACTTGCTATAGCGCTGCTCCCGTTTCCCCTCTGGTGCTTCTGCTTGTGGCCGTGCTCGCTTAGGCTCCGTCCTGCTCCTCAGCACATCATTTTTTTTTTTTTTTTAAATCAGTGAGAAAAATTAGAAGCAATTGTTTTTAGAAAGGGAGCCATGTATGGCTCTCTGTGTCCCGATTCCCGACTTCTCAGTCGGTGGCTCCACTGCTCGGCGCTCGCTATATCGCGTCGCCATGTTTTTCTTTGTTTTTTTTTTCTATAGAGCGTCCTCTAAGCCAATCAGTCAGCAGGTCAAGGTTAAAAAGTTGTTGTACTATCGATGTGATGTCAGAACGATAGTACAACAACTTTTTTGACCTTTGAACTGTACTACAACAAGATTTCAGCAGTTGCTGAAATCCATTGACAATAGGCAGCACCCATATACTATATAATTTTGCCTGACGCTAATGCAGTTTGCCCACATTATTTGGCCTTTTGAATATAGCAGACCCGCTCTAAACCTGCACAAACGGTTTTTGCCCGGCGCAAAGTTTTGAATATCTGGCCTTATGTGTACCTAAAGATTAAATTTTCATCTAATGGTCTATGGCACTCCCATCACGAAGATCAAATAATAAAAATGAACAGAGTTATGAAAGCTATTTTAAAATGTAATATTAACTATGGTGGAAACACTTTAATTCCTGCACTAAGAGCAGGAGAGGCAAAACTAAAATCAGTTCTTTTTATGGAGCAGAGGTATGGGGTCATGGAAAAAATCCACACTTAGAAACCCCATTATCTGCATTCTACAAAGCCTTGTTAAAAGTTCCTGTAACCACAGCCTCTGCCATGGTAAGATCAGAATTGGGAATACCACCTCTGGAATCTTTAATAAAGTATAGGTTTATTTCATACTGGTTAAAAACTATAAATAACCCACATAACCTTTTACCCAGGGAGTGCCTCTTAGAAAAGATTAAATGGTTCTATAAAGAAATAAAGTCCCAGTGGTTAAGTGCTTTATTAGATACACTTTATAAAATAGATTTGGACATACATCTGATTTTGAAAAAGGAATAAACATCTCAAAACGATAAAAAAAACAACTGCTGTGGATAATATGTCTGCAATGTACATGTACCTCCCTGGTACATATTTCACGGCAGGTGGTAACACTGAAGCTTCATCACCATGTGTTGCAACTGGAGGGATGCCTTACACAGTGGCTTCTTTACTGTTATCTCTAGAGGCGTGTGAGCTATGTGTACCTCCACCTCCTTGCTGTGTGTATGTTGATGAAACTTGTTGCATGCAAAAACAACTGACAGTAGCTCTTTTTCCATTTGAGCATAGATTTCTTTTTGCTGATGTGAGGGCTCTGGATGAATATGCAATGGGCTGACCCGCATCAAGTAGGCTCCCAGTCCAAAATGTGATGCATCCAACTGAACTGTAACAAGCTCCTCCACATCATAGAATCTGAGGACTGGTCTTGAGCTGCGAATATCCCTGCGTTATCTCAAGGCTTGGTCATGTTCAAGGTGCCTCTGCCATGCTGCATTCTGTTTTAGTAGAGCTCTGAGAGGGGCCGTGATGTCAGACTCTTTTGGTATGTACTGAGAAAGGTATTTCACAACACCTAGGAGACACTGCAAATCTTGCTTGCACTCTAGCATAATCGCCTGTATGATGTATGGGAGAGTCTTATTAACTGAAAGCAACCAGATTACAACCTTGTTATGCCATTGCTATGATGTCAGATTGTGGTTAACCCTTCTTGAGTACATCATAGCAATGGCATAACAAAAATTGGTACCATTGCACATGCGCGTCCCTCTGTGTTACCCAGCTGCCCCAATGAAACTGAATTTCCTGATTTTGTTTTGGCTAAAAATCTTTTTTTCCCCCTCCTTGTTACCTTCAGCATCTCTCAGTCCTTACAGGCAGTGATCTCATGCACACAACACCATTGCGGCCATTCAGGAGTGAGATTTGCATGGCATCTCGCGCATGCGTGTCTCTCAGACATGAACGGCCATGGCGGGCAGAGCTGGATCAAAAGGAGAGCAGCACAAAGGAAAAAAAAAAGTAAGGACACATTAGCTCCGGTTCCCATACACTATAAAATATAAAAGGATGGCTTCAGTTAACAACCTCACTGAAATCTCTTCTTGAGGTTGCCAGGGCTCAAGGTTTACAATGTTGTCCTGGCAACCTCTCAAAGATATTACACCATGGTTATTAACCGAAGACCATCCATTATCCTCTATATCTTTGAGTCATCTGGTGTCAGCCCTTCTGCAGTCACCACATTGCCTCTGTCCCTAACCTGGCATAATATCATGTCAGGCTCGCTGTCATCCTGGCAGCTATGATCATAATCATATCATCTGCCATGATATGCACTCCGGTGATGTCTCCAAAGATCTGCTGGTTCTTTTTCTGGAACATTTCACTGGCAGATTGAATACCAACAGGCATTCGCAAGAATCTGTATTGCCACCGTGGAGTATTGAAGGTGCAGAAGTATGATGACTGCTCGTCAGTTTTCACCTGCCAATATCCAATTTTTCATCCAGAATAGTAAACACTTTTTTACCAGTCAAGCAGCTCTGGACTTCCTCAGGTGTAGGAATGTGGAAGTGCTTCTACTTGATAGTTACGTTCAGCTCAAGGGGTCTAAGCATAGTCTTAGCGATCCAGTCTTCTCAGTGATCACTAAGCTATTAACTCAGTCTGTGGGCTTGTCAACTTTGGCAGTGATTTCCATTTCCACCAGGTGATCCAGGCTGTTGCTTAGTTTTTCCTGTCGGCTGAACAGTATTTACCAGCTGGGTGTATAACTGGTGTTGTGCTCTTATCCACCTTTATATTGTATTCACCCTTCAACAGGCCTATGCTAGTAAATACATCAGCATATTCTTTCTCTTTTTTTTAAACTCAAGTTTATTCAAATCCTTAGATCATACAACCAGACAGCATATATTTAACAAGTACATAACATAGTACATTATCCAGAATACATACACTTAGGCTCCTACAATGGTTCCTAGAACTCTTAATGGTGTTATAACCTTGTGGTTCAATATCTAACTTTTCAGATTCTGTTTGGTGTCACACATATTTCTTTTGCAAGACTATGTTTAGCTAGAAATGCCACTGATTCTCAGTTGTAGACCCCAACTTACAGAGCCACTGTGGTCAGTCTTGAATTAAAGTCTATTCTTCCTAACTTATGTCTGGCAAATAACAGAACAGCTGAACTAAACAAAGGTGGTCATCCTTCCCCTATGGGCCCTGTTATATGACCAAAGGTCCTTGTCTTGTAATGGGTGTGTATGTCCAACCAATTCTCTATAGGAGAAAGAGAGGGATGGGGGGGAGGAGAGGAGAGCCCCTTGGGGGATGTCTACTGTGACTCACCTCTCACCCCTGGCCCCCTCGGGACCTGTTGTGGGTGCCCCCCCCAGAAAGCCTCTGGTATGCACCCATGTAAGGTTTCACCTAGGTACTCTGATTCCCTACCTGCAGGTCCTCCTGGCCCCCTGCATCATAGACCTCCCAAATGTGCCATAACTTTCCAAATTTATCCAGGGTGAGGTGTAGTGCTGCTGTTATTCACTCCATGAAATAGAGCTCCTGCACCCGAGCATGCCATTCCTCCACAGTCAGCGCTGTCCCAGTGGGATGTGATCACTTTCAGGCTACCAGGCAGAAGGTCCGAAAAATCTTCTGCTGAGGCATACGACCTATTGTTGGTACTTCTTCCCAGTACCATATGCTCAAAGGTATGAGAGGTATTCACTCCTCAGATATCCTCCAATGCATCATGTACCTGGGACCAAAAGAGCTGCAATTTGGGGCAGTCCCAGAAAATATGATAATGTGTTCCCATTTGCCCACACAGTCTCCAACACAATTCAGAACCACCTGGTTGGAAGTGTTTAGAAACCATGGGAGCATGGAAGTATCTGATGAGGCATTTCCACCAGAATTCTCACCATGTAGGAGATGAGGTGGTGCGCCAGTCAATTTTCCAGATATAATCCCAATCCTCACTGGTGATTTGGATTTGCACTTCCCTTTCCCAGGTCTCTCTCCTTCACCTTTTGAAATTCAGGGTATTTAGAGCCCTGCAGCATTTTGTATGCCCTGGCAATATTACCTCACCTGCCTACCAACTTCACTGCCCAATATAAAAAAAATTTCCCAGACCTGTAGGGTCCCTGTTAATCAGGGCTAACTTCCCTGGCACCTGTATATAATGATGTACTTGCAGAAAGCAATGGAAGTCCTGTCGTGGCAGGTTGAATTGTTGCTGTATGTTGGTAAAGGCTTGGTAGGTGCCAATACTTATAAACTGGCTGAATCTTATCAAGGCATTGTGATTCCAGCACTTGAAACCACCATCTTCAGTTGCAGAAATGAAATCTGGGTCCCCCATGATCACTGTGTGTGGTCCAATGTCGTTGGGTGCCCCAGAGATCCTCCTAGTCTTCAGCAACACTCTAAGGGTGTGCCTCGCAAATGGGTTCCTAATTGACGCCAGCATTGCTGGGGTAATTCAGACATACGGCAATGTGAACAAGGTCACCAAAGGTCTAGCATCTGCCTCCAGATTCAGCCATCCAGAACACAGATCTTGTCTGACCCATGTCACAATGGGTGTGACCTGAGTGGCTATATAATATAGGAGTAGGTCCAGTAAGGCCAGCCCTCCCCTCTCTCTGGGTAAGGTCGGTAGCCTCCTTCTAACCCGGTGCCTATGGCCTGCCCAGACAAATGCATGGACAGACTTTTGTAGTCTCTTCTGGAATGTTTCTGGCACCCGTACAGGCAGGGCCTGGAAAAGAAAGAGGTGCCTGGGTAGTAAATTCATCTTGATAGTGACTATTCATTCCCCCCCCCTTCCCCCCCGGGAAGGAGATTCCACCATGCAATGTCTGCTTTTATCTCACCCTCCAATTTTCCATAATGAAGACTAAAGAGTGAACTAAGTCTGGCTGAAAATCATATACCCAGGTATCTCACCACACCACCTGCCGCCCACTGGAAGGGGAAGTTCTCCTGAAGCTGGGGGGGTGGCAGAGCCATTCAGACTAAGCGCCTCCCATTTAGAGAGTTTGACCCTTATCCCGATATGCTACCATACTGTTCCAACTCTTCGAGCAGCTCTGGCACTGAGTCCTGGGGCTGTGTCAGGAAGAACAGAAAGTCATCTGCATGCAGTATTTTATGCTCTCTCCCTGCCCCTCACCCCTGTGATGTTGGGATTTGCACAGACTGCCTGCGCCACGGGTTCCATACACAGGGCAAAAAGTAGCGGTGACAGTGGGCATCCCTGCCTAGTGCCTCTGGTCAGGTAAAAATGACCTGTCAGGTAAAAATGACCTGACATCATCCTGTTAACCTTGACCATAGCCTGAGGGGCAGCATAGAGTTCCCTCATGCAGGTAAGAAAAGTACCTCCCAGCCCCATCACCTGTAGTGTCCTGAATAGAAATCCCCAGTTCACCCAGTCAAATGCCTTCTCGGCATCCATGAAAACAGCAAGTGCCAACTCATTCCCTTGCTGTGCCCTATCCAACACATTGAGCAGATGCCTGATATTGTCATGCATTAGCCTGCTGTTAATTAAGCCTGTCTGATCCGGGTGAACTAGGGATGTCACACAGCCCTGCAATTGGAGCGCCAGTACAGAGGTAAACGCCTTTAAGTCTGTGTTCAGGAATGATATGGGGTAGTAGGAGCTACACAGTGTCCCGCCTTCCTGGTTTTGGGTAACACTGTGATTTGTGCGACACATGAAGGCAGCAGGCTAGTTCACCCCCCTGCACACCCTGACACCCCCTCCAGCAGCACAGGAGCCAGCCTGTCCTGGAATTTTTGTAAAATTCAGCTGGCATTTCATTGGGGCCTGGGTCTTTTCCATTTTTGACCATGCAATTGCTCCTTGAATCTCCATGAGCATAAGGGATGCTGACACCGCCTCCTCCTGCTGCAGCCCTGAGAACTTAGGAAGCGTGACTCTCTGGAAGTACTCATCCATTTTAGTCTGAAAGTCAGGGACAGACTCCTGCCTGTACAGGTCCTTATAGAACCCTGAGGAGTGCTGCAAGATTAGTAGTGGGTCTGTGTCTTGTTGTCTCGAGCCTGGCTTGCGAATGTGCAATACTGTTCAGCCTGCTGCCCCTTTATGAAGCTGCCAAGCCAGCAGACGCCCTGCTTGTTGACTAGCCTCATATAAACACAGCTTTGAATATCTCAGTTTCCCCTCTATCTTTCGTTCCAGGAGACAGTTGAGTTATGCATGGCATCTCTCCACCTGCTCCCTGACTCCCGGTCTAATGCAATTTTGTGTTCCGACTGTTTGTCAAATAGCTGTTCTTCTAGTGCTACCTGTTTTTTTAGGTTCTCTTTTTTTATGTCTAGAGGCATAACTTATAATGTAACCCGTGAGTACAGCCTTGAGGCCATCCCACCACGCTACCCCGGACGGCTGCCCAGCAGGATTTGTAGCCTCATAGTTGCCAATTTCTGCCTTAATCATTTGCTGAAAATCCTCCTGATTTAAGAGAGAGACATTCAGCCTCCAACTACTAGACCTCACCTTTGGCGTGATCTGCAGTTCTAGTTTAAACGGGGCATGGTCCGAGATCGTGATGGGCTCAATAGCACATCTGTCCACCACATGAACCCACTCCGATGAGAGAAGAAAAAAATCTATACGAGAGTAAGTCTCATGTGGATGAGCCCAAAAGGTATAGTCCTTGGTCTTGGGGTGTATCAGCCTCCATACCTCCACCAGACCCAACTCCTGAGATAGCCTCTGAATACACTGACCCACTCTAGTCTGTGTCAAGATGCTATCACTGGACCTGTCTAGCTGGGGTTTAATCAACCCATTAAAATCTCCCCCGATCAGATATTGTGTTCCGGGGTCTGTGGTGCAGGTAAGGACCATTTTCTTCAGGAATTCTACATTTTCCTTTTCCGTATTTGGTGCATATATATTCAATATTGTGCATGGGACAGAACCGTATGAGCCTTTAATACACATATACCTGCCTTCTGGGTCTGTTTTCACCTGCCCAATTTCTAGGGGACAGTCTTTGTGTATTAAAATTGCACTCCCCTTTTGTAAGTCTGGGTCTCAAATGAGGCTGCATACACCTGTCCCATCCATGATTGTTTCAGTTTGACGTGCTCAGCATCATTTAACTGGTTCTCCTGCAGGAGGGCTATCTTTGTTCCCCCACACCTGAGTTCCTGCAGCAAATGAGCTCTCTTTATTGGGCTGTTTAGGCCTTTCACATTAGATGTGACCACCTTTCCCACCACTCTTATGACCAACTCCTCCCTCCTCCACCCAGCATCCCTTTGAACGGACAACCACCCTACTGGAATAGGAGTTAGGAACAGTCAAAGAAATAACACAAACTGTTTGGAGTAAACTAGATACACAGACCTGCTCCCAGGCCAGTGGACCTCAATGGCTAGAAACTCATGCCTTGTTTGTACTTAGAGATCCAGTATGGCTACCTCTGTGCATATGGGTTGCCACAGACCAAAGCACATTGTGCATGTTGAGCCACTCCCTTGTGCAAATCCTCCAGTGACTCAGATTACCGCCTGTAATATGACTGTATGACCAAAGACCCCTTCCAGGCCCCCAGGGACAAAACCTGTCCATGACAGAGAGTTATCTCCTCTACAAGGAGAGGTCCTCAGGAGTGGGACCCTTCTCACACCTCTAGGTTAGGTTAGTACCACCTACAAGGTCATCCCCCCTTGCTGGGTACCACCTCCAAATGCTACAACACCCTGCCCCTCCGGTACTGTTATTTAGGTAGTACAAATCTGGTTTACACAAACAAAAAAGGGGGAGGAACCTTGCCTTTGGTGATACAAAACAGAGGGGCCCATATAACTGAGATCCTGTCAGTGCCCCTCCTCGCCTCGGGCGCCTTCGCCAGTTCTTCACTCAGTTTATCTTCACCAAAGAGGACATCCCTTTCAGTTCCACCAGGTCCCAGGACATTCTCACGCCTGGCACACCCGCAGATGGATGAACTTGGGCATGCCTCATAAGGAAAGGGCCCATCTAGCCAACAGTTCTCTACCTCCCAAGGGAGTATCTCATGTCCAGTAGCCACCTCCCCACCTGCCACACACTAGAAAGATTGTAATACTGTTATGTGTGGTCTATCCCCACACCCCTCTGCCTCTTGTCCTGGGAGCCATCGTCTCGAAAGTCTTGAAAGTCCCATGGTCTTGCAGGAACACCGATGTTCATAAATATCTGTCCTTTTTGGGGGTGAGAACCCATGATGCGGACCCCCCAGGTATCAGCACCATGCCATTTTCCAGCAGCAGCACCCCTGGACATCTGGTAAACCCCAACAATGAGCCTTTAAACTGGGCAGTTCCCCCACCCCTAGGTGCCTTATCATCCCATGTGTGCCTCCCAGGCAGCATCACAATGTCCCGCGCCAAAGGGCTGCACTCTGAATCACTTCCCCTTAAAAAGGCACCATACTGTAGCTAATATATTACCAGCCCTCACCACATGCCAGTCTGGAGAGGGTATCTATATTCTCTGCCCCGAGACCTTTCCCCTTCACCTCTCCCCCTGCAGCAACCCCCTTCATCTGCAGCAACCTCCTTCACCCTCTAACACACCATATAACGTACTACTTTCTCCCACCCTTTCCTGTTCTATCGGCCATTTTGTTGACATGGTGCTCACACATAATATCTTTCTGTTCCCCTATACCCCCTCCCTGATCACCCAGACCAGCGGTGATGCACCAGGCACATTTAAACCCCTATTTCTGCCTGTTCAAAATAGAAATCCCCCAGGTTACGCACCCGTCTCCAGTTTTCACATTTCCCAGCCTTTGCCAAGCATCAGGAGGGGATGTCATGGTGAGACGACCATGCTCCACTATCTAGAAGGCAAGCACCTGGAATAAAGTCAAAGGCAGAACTTACTAAGGTAGCGATTCATATCCCAGTTGGATTCTCCCCCCCCCCCATCTTTACCATTTTCTGACCTTCAGGCAACCCTCCCCCTTTCAAACAGTATCATAATCTCTCGTTCCCTTTCACTGCCCGCCCCTTCCCAGTAGACCCACCAACCAACTGATTTGATTTTGTAAGCCCAGTACATTACAGCTAGTTTAACCAATTAACTTTTCCTTCTCCATGAAAAAAAGAAAGGTGAAGGGCAAAGGATAAAGGATTAGTCTCTACAGAGTTCAATTTCTTCCATTTTAGGTCTTCCTTCCACTCAGACAGGATCCATGACTTGGAAAGGTGATTGTCCATGTGAAGTCCTCTTCTTCTCGGGAGTTGAACAGCCCTGGTCCCAATCTGCAGCTGATGTGGTTGATATCCCTCCCTTTCTTCCAACCTGCTGCCATGATATGAAGTCTAGAAGAGCTGGAGAAGCTGCTTCATGAGGTGCAGTAAGCTCCGGGGGGACTCCCAGTTGTTGTAGAAGTGGCTTGGCCTCCGCCACTGTATGGAAAAATCTGGGCCCATTCACTGTATGTATCTTGAACCAGGCGGGTGCAAAGAGCTGCATTTTAATGTTTTTTTGTGGCCAAGTGTTTTCTGATTGCCAGCAATGTCTTCCGCTTGAGGAGAGTTAAAGGAGTGAAGCCCTGTTCAAAATATAATCTAGTGTCTCCAAACAATATTTCTTTCCCCAGGCTGTGTAAAGTGCTTTATTTTTCACTTGATAGTCAAGGAAGCGCATTACAATAGAGCGAGGTCAAGCCTTGGGGTCTGTAGGTTTTGGTGCGAGGGCCCTGTGTGCCCTCTCGATTTGTAGGAGCTACTCCTTGGGCCACTGCAATAATTCTCTCAAAAATGATTCCATATACTTTTCCATCCCGCCAGATTCCATTCCCTCTGGCAGGCCATGTATCCACACATTGTTTTGCCAGGAGCAGAGTTCTAGACAATCTAATTTTTCAGTCAGGTCATGCTCCTGGTGATAGAAGTAGGTGATCGCCTTGTGGTGCTTCTCAATAGCAGTGCTAGCAGCTGTCAGACCTTCCTCCAGGTCTGTGGTTCTTTGCCTTAGGTTCTGCAGTCCCTTGGTTGTTTCCATTAAAGTCACTTCTGTTCTCTCGGTAGTAGCACTTATTTTTTTGTAGTTGGAAAAACAAGCGTTTGGAGGTGATTGTGAATTGGCCATCATTTCTTTCTCCCTTACTTAGGCCACTGACAGATTCTGAATGCTCCGACTGTGAAGGGCTGACACTGTGGACCCTCTCCTTTGGTGCCTGTTTTGCCTTCAATACCATCTTTGTTCCTCTGTCTAGAAGCCATGCTGAGGATGATAAACACCACCACGCTTTGCTGCACCTGCTGTTGCAATATTCTGACCTTGCAGGCTATTTGTGATCATTTATTAATTAAGTCCCTGAGAGCTGGGAGCTGAGCTGAATCATGCTTGCATCGGGTTCAGGTGGAACCAGAAGTCCCCAGCATATTGTTTCACTACAGATTCCTTTGTCATAGATGTGCTGACTTGATCTACTCGTCTGATCAAATTTTGTTTCTCACAGGTGGATTTTCCCAATAAGTGGCATGGCTGTGACATCTGTGAGATAGAAAGGAAAGCTTCCTTTTGCAGTCTATGCTCTACATTTAATGCTGACTCTCCCCAATGGCTTTATCTTAAAGTCACCATAAGCAGTCAAAACCATTCTAGTTTTCTCTAGGGAACCACACTGATCCAATTTATTATACACTTTTTGAGGCAGAACATTTGCCTAGGCCCCAGTTTCCAATTTAATGGTCACAGGCATGCCCGCTACGTCAATAACTGAATGCCACATGAGATCATCTTCCCCTTCCTCATGCATGCATCCTATTGTCAACTCCCCAATAAAAAGAATGTCACTGTCACAGTCACTGCCCTGCACAACTGAGTTGATTTTTTTGCTTTGGCACATCTTGGCGAAGTAGTTTTGGCATTTGCAGCTGCCGCATGTTTGCCCAAATGCTAGATACTGGCGTAGCTCATGCTTCCTTCTGCACCTGCCACAGGGTTTATCAGCACTGCTACCTTTCCTGTTCTTTGAAGGTTGGGCATTGAATTTAGGTTTTCTTTTGTGCTTAGAATTAGCTACCTTTTCAATACAAGCTGCAGTGGTATTAACACTTTTTGCTTTTAGGTTGTCTGCTGTCATTGTTTCAGTAGGATCTTTACTAGCTTCCGATACATGGCAAATATCGACAGTTCTATGCAAATTCAAATCACATTCACACCGTAGCTTCTCCTTAAGTTTCCCATCTCTAATGCCAAAAACAGTCTTGTCTCTTATCATATCATCTGTTTGGTCCTTAAATTCACAATTCTTTGCCTTGGTGCTTAGCTCTGTTACATGCCGATCAACTGACTCTCCTCCATCTTGCTGTCTTTCCCAGAATGTATATCTTTCAAATACAACATCCTTTCAGGGGTTGCAGTATGTCTGAAACCTGTCTAACACTGTTTCTAGATCATTCTGATCATTATCTTTCACAAACACAAAGGTACTGTTCACTTCAAGAGCATCCTCCCTCACACAGTGAAGTAAAATTGTTACTTGAGTATCAGCAGACTTCTCTGAGGTGCCAGAGGCCTTCATATATGGTTCAAATTTCTGCCTCCATTTCTTCCAGTTCTCACTCAAATTGCCTTCAAAGGAAAGGGTTATTGGTGGTCTGAATTGTTCCATCTTCTTTTCTGAACTTTCAGCAGTTTTGTTACCTTTTGCAGCAGTTTTTTTACCAGCTTCTGACGCCATGTAATGGATTCATGAGTCAGCACACACACTTCAGGGAGCTAGGAATGCACTTTATTATAAAACCTACTTTGATTTGTTAACACTCTCAACGTACTATAGAAATGCAGTACACACTGAGAACCACATGGTAGCGCTATAACTACAGCATTAATGTACTTTAGTATACTTTTATCAGGGACACCGGTTTACTGGGATTGAGAAAGGGCATATTCCATTTTGCACATTGTAAAAAAACGGTATTGTCACCGGTGTCTGCTAAGTCAAAATCCGGTTTTACCGGTGTTTAGTTTTGTGTACATTATTTAACAATTTTTAACTCTGCTAACATGCATCTTAGCAATTTTGACCTCCACTATTACACATCCTTCCATCCTTGTACCAATGTAAAGTTATTTTAGGTACAAGATGTGATGGCAGCAGCAACACTACAGCCCCCATCCCTAATGTGTGATGGAAGCAGCACTACGGCCCCATACCTCTGGTGTGATGGCAGCAGCAACAGTACTATGACCTCCCTCCTTCAGGTGTGACAGAAGCAGTAGTACTATGTTCACCATTCCTCATGTGTGATAGCAGTATCAGCACTATGGCCCCCATCCCTCAGGTGGGACGGCAGCAGCAGCACTGTGGCCCCCATCCCTTAGGTGTGATGGCAGCAGTACTGTGTTCACCATTCCTCATGTGTGATGGCAGTATCAGCACTATGGCCCCATCCCTCAGGTACGATAGCAGCACTGCGGCCCCCATCCCTTAGGTGTGATGGCAGCAGTACTGTGTTCACCATTCCTCATGTGTGATGGCAGTATCAGCACTATGGCCGCCATCCCTCAGGTGGGACGGCAGCAGTACTACATTCCCCATCCACCAGTGGTGATGGCAGAAGCACTACGGGAGGCTGGCAGTAGCAGCAATGCAGTCCACATCCCTCAGGGGTGATGGCAGTAGTGACAGCACTATGATCCCCTTTCTTCAACACCCACACCCCACATGCACAAGTTATGAATGACTTGGTCTCTTTGCTTGTTAGAACTCAGAAGTGAATTAATCTGAGCTATCACTGCTAAGGTGGACTACCTTTGTTTTTTCCCATCTATAATTTAACTGCCTGAACTGGATTTCTGCCTGTGACACTGCTGACCAGGGTTAGGGAACAGACTTGTGTGTTGGAGGGCCAGCTGGTGGGTGAAGGCTTGAGTGCCCAACAACCACTCACCTTCTCCTGGGAGGGAGGGTGGGTTCATGGCTCAGCATTTGCTGGCCCGTGGTGGAGGCCAGAGGCACGACAACATGTCAGCCCTCACTGCAGGAGGGAGCATGATGGATGTCGGCTTGTGCCTTGACATCATGTGGCCTGTCACGCTCCCAAGAAAATGGGAAAACACCCGCTGACCAACCGAAGGATGGCTGTTGGTCCCTCCATAAGCCCCAGACATGTGTCTGGTCTGACTCTTGCCATGCCCGGGATACACAGGAAGCTCTTTGGGGCAATTCTCTTCCCCTGGTAGCCTCCCACAGGGGTAGGGGCCCACTCAATGAAGGGTTGCTTTGGGTTACCTGGTAGCACAGCAGTAAGGGGCAGTGGATGGTGGTCAGGACTCAGCAGCAGTGGTAGGGGGCCTTGGCAGGCCTGAAGGAGTGGATGGCCAGGGGGTAGGAGGAGCAAAAAAAAAACTGCTTGAATTTGCTTCTTTGAAATAAAGTGTCTTCACCTAAAAAATCCACAAGTGATTAGTGGAGGACCTTCAAATGGATTCATGCATCTCCCAGACATGTGGATGCTTTTTTTTTTACTTGGTGTCCATGAAAAGGGTGTCTCCCAGTTTTCATGTCTTTGTTCAGATGTGAATTGAACACTACTCTGCCCACCAGCATCATACAGCCCCTGGGGTCTTACCTTCTGTATGTCATTGACTGTGCTTTCAAAGTCCACTGGCCAAACATAAGTACTCTTAAATACTTAACATTTGCTTTTTGTTGAAGCAGTCTATCAAAAACCTTTTTGTTGTCACAGAGACTGAAACAGCAGGTGGGGGAAAAGGTGTAAATGATCCAATTCACCTAAATGGGGTGCTAACTGTGAAGTCTTTTCATAAGTAGTAAGGCAGTTTCTTCTTCGTGAACATACTTTCATTCAGACTAGTTTTCATTCAAACAACTGAGGATTTTGAATGGCCCTACTGATTATAAACTTGAATAAGTTAGTTGGTAACAGTGATCCTGCATTTAGCAATCTACAATCTAGATGCTTATATGCAAAGAATACAATAAAAACCTGACTAAAATCTAAAAACAAGCTTATAAAACACATAAAATGTATCTGAACATTTATCTTTACCTATACAAAATCATTGCAGCCCAAGTAAAACTCAGGTAAATTACATGGTACCCTGACTACTATTCTATGATGTAGTAAACATATATTGGTATTTTTTTTATATTCTTTGTAAAACAGATAAGGTCCACTAGGTAGAACTGTCTGTTTTAAGGAGTGACCTAAAAGCACTGGGGAGGTTAAGTGACTTGCTTGGAGTCGCACAGTATGCAAGTGGAGGTTGTGGGACTCAAACCAAAGTCTGCTGGATGACCCAGTTCAATCACCATTTGTTACTCTAACCACTAGACATGGGTGGTTAAACTGAATGGCTGATTACAATAAAGCAGTGCGGGTCATTTCCTTACTGACTCTATATGCAGCAAAGCAGAAAGAATGCAAAACACAGCAGCATTCATTTTAAGATGCTGAAATCTGGGTCAGCCTGCTGGTGCTGCAGTAGCACTATTGCTTGCCTTGCAATGCCAGCGACCCAGGGTCAGAAGCAAACTTGGGCTGCTGGAGGTCTGGCCAGGGGAGTAGGATTGAGCACCTGGGGACTGCTCTCCTCCTCCAGGGAGGGTGGGCTGCAGGTTCTGCTTCTTTACCACCACCTGTGTGACTACAGGTGGTGGTGCAAAGGTGCTGCAGAGTGATCAGGAGGGGAGGACACTAGTCAGGATCTGGAGCAGTGGCATGTCTCTGTGACCTACCTCCTTTGATCTCTAGTGCTGGTGCCCTCAAGGACAGAGACCAGAAAACTAGGAACAATCACTCCACATCGGCCACTGGCAGAAGGGACCCAGATGCCCCAGACTTCATAACCAGGCTCCATGAGGGACCCACTGAGCTGCCCAACATACACTAAGTGAGTGTGGAGGGGTGACCTGGGGTCCCCTCCCTTCCCACCTGTGGGGGTACAATCCAGGCAGGATAGGGGGAGGCCCACAGGAGCTCCTGAGCATTACCTGGGGATGAAGCTAGGGGATACCCAGCCTAGGGATCTCTGAAAAGTGGAGACTGATGCTGTGAGAAGGGGACATAGAAAGAGAAAATAAAACAAAAATTTAAAAAGATACTGAAATCTTAGAGATTCTGTGCAGTGACATGCAATTTCCGTGAGGCACTGGTACAAGAATTCAAAATCCACAAACCAAGCAGGATTCTGTGATTGTTACCGGTGTTACCGGTAAAAATGGAAAACCAGGGTCCCTGACTTTTATATATGTGCAATGTAATCAACTACTTTCTGTTACAACCCAGATCTGACTGATACAGGAAACTACTACATTTTCAGAGCCCTATCATGACACCCTTGACCCATTCAAAAATAATATTACAAAAAGTGGTAGTAACAGTTACCAAGGGACCAGTCTCATTGTTTATTACCTGCCTCCCCACTTTAGTCCTCAGGCTACGGTCCAGCATTTACCACAAATTGCGCTTTGTGTGTGGTCTTTCTATTGCCCTTAGATGCCTTGAATGAAACATAGAAACATTGACTTTGACGGCAGATAAGGACCACTTGGCCCACCTAGTCTGCCCAATTCCCTGATAAGCTGCAGATCCTAGTTAACCAATGATCTACTTCCTCCTACCCCCTACCAGAATTGCCTTATGTCTGTCCCATGCATTCTTGAATTCCCCCACTGTTTTTGACCCCACAACCTCCTCAGGAAGGCCATTCCATGCGTCCACCACCCTCTCTGTGAAAAAATATTTCCTCACATTGTCCCTGAGCCGTCCCCCCTCTATCTTCAAATTGTGCCCCCTTCTTCTTGCACATCTCTTTTTCTGGAAGATGCTACCCTCTTGGACTTTGTTGATTCTCTTGAGATACTTGAAAGTTTCTATCATGCCCCCCCTTTCCTCAAGGGTATACATATTAAGCTCCTTTAGTCTCTCTTCGTGTGGCTTCTGTTGCAGACCCTGCACCATTTCAGTTGCCCTCCTCTGGACTGCCTCTATCCTGTCTATGTTCTTGCGGAGACGGGATCTCCTGAACTGCATGCAGTACTCCAGATGGGGTCTCACCAACTGTCTGTACAGAGGGATAACAACTTCCTGTTTTCTACTGGTGATGGCTCTCCCTATACATCCCAGTATCCCCCCAATCCTCCTTACTGCCTTCTCACATTGCTTGCTTACCTTCAGGTCATCTGATATGACTACCCCGAGATCCCTTTCCATTTTTGTTGTTGTTAATACCACCCCCACCCCACCCCCTTTGTGTACTCTTCCCTTGGGTTTTTGTTTCCCAGGTGCATTACTTTGCTGCAATTACCAGTCCAAGCACACATCTCCCTCCATGATTTTTGATCTAATTAAAGGAAAACAACACCCTCATATCTTGTTAATTTTATTTGTTTCCATGTCAACAGACACTTCTTTTCATGTAACTATTAGCGCTATATGTGCTTGCATTAGTCTATTTTGACTGCTCATACTAGTCCCTGTAACTACCCTGGGGGTCTCCATTTTCTGGTTGTTGAAATCTCATGATCCCTGAGAGCTGCATTAGCATATGAGAACATGATGTGTCAGCATCCTTTAGACTCCACAGCATGCCTGTTTGGTTAATTAGAGTTCAACAAAAGAAGCTGCAGCAAGGTGTGAAATACCACATTTACCTTCGTTTAGCTTTGCAGACTGAGTTGTAATGCAAGGTTTTACCTTTAAACTGCATTCAGTATGTGTGTTTCCAGAGAGTTTTTTTTCAGGATATTGTACTTTCAGTGTACAGATACATTATATAAATTGGTGCAGTGACTTCATGTTCTCATATACTGATGCAGCTCCCATGGGCAATGACATTTCAATAACCATAACATGGGGATCCCCAGGATAGTTGCAGGGGACTAGCATGAAAAGTGAAAACAAACTAAAGCAAATACATATATCCCCAACAGCTACAGGAAAAGAGTTGTCTGTTGACAAGGAAACAACTAAAATGAACAAGATATGAGGCTGTAGTTTTCCTTTAAGCTGGCAAGCTGCACACCCATCTGCTCTCCTGGCACCACCAAACTCTGAAAGCAGGGCCAGGGAGCACTAAAAGCTGGGGTGTTTATATTTAGTGATGGCCAGTGAGCTGTTTGAATGGAAGGCTGGAAATGAGACCGGAGAGAACATGCCATAATACTTAGTTCTAGTGCCGTTGACCATTTCCCCTTTCTGCAGTACTGCATTCTACCAGCCTCCATGAACACTAAAATTGGGGGTGGAGAATTCTGCAACAACCAAGTGTCTTAACATGGCATCCACTGGAGACCTGCTTGCTGTTGCCTCCCCTGATTACTGGCCAGTTGGCCAAATGTATCTCTTGCTCACCATTCTCCCACAAACACTGCAAATGGGGCCATGGAGCACACACAGCAATAGTCTGCTCCTAGCGGTAGTGAAGTAGTAGCAGGGATAGAGTGTTATAAATAAAAAAATATTTACTACTTGGCCAACTTCTTCTTGCTGCTGTAGTTCTCAATTTCTTATCACCCACCCTACAATTTCACCACTACTGGTCTGGTCACCGAATGTCGTCTGTTTGCAGAACAAGCACTATAAAACTAAGCCAGTCAAGAACAGACATATCTCTACACTGATACAGCTCCATGCTAACTCAGTGGAGCAAACCTGGGTGAATCACATGGTCGACTGTCTGCTGGGGTGTCATTGAGGAATAATTCCCCACACACCCCACTTCAGAAAATCTGACACACGAAGTAGTCACACCAGTAACAGCCTCTAGACTTCGTTTGGTGCCTGAAAAAGAAAGCAGAAGTTAAGTAGAAAAGGGAAACCAGGGTAAAGGGAGAGGGGAGGAGCACTACGGAACCAGTGAGAATGTGGTCAAGGGGTTACAGCTAGCTGAGGTCAAAGCATCATGCTATCACACAGAATACAGTATCAAAGTAGACTTAAAAAGGTACATAGAGTGGAACAGAACATGTCTTCTACATCTCCAGAGTAAAACTTGTCCATCACAAGATAAGTAATCCTTCATTTCTTTTTTATTGGTATGGATTATATACAGATAGTTACATTCATAGGGTATAACATTAACTCAGGAGAGGCCATATGCCCCAAGATTATAATGGGGTGAGGATCACTGCCTGTTCAAGGATGTAAGGACACATGTAAGTGGGGGGGGGGGATACCCCAGACTGGGGGACCTTAGCTGCAGGAGGCTCCTATGTTATAAGATAGCTGACTGCTACCAAAGGAGAGGGATTAAACGGATTTCCCTAGACTGTATCAATTAGTAACATCTAGTCATGTCTCGAAGCATACAGCAAAGAGTGTCAGGGGGATTTTGCTTGGAGCTGCTCCATATACAGGCTCCAGGTAAGGTTGTATAGGTGTGAGTGGTAGGCAGCATAGGTTAACTTCTCATACCTAGCTGTGAGGTGCAGTAGGACATGCCATTCCCAAAATGTGGGGCACTGAAAGTCAAGTCAGTGCTGAGAAGGATCCTCTTAGCTACTAGAAGGGCACCTGCCAGCCAGAGTTTCTCAGGTGTATTCCAAGTTGGAATCCGTGAATGGGTCTCCAAGAGATCTAAGCTGGGACTATAGAGAGCAGTTTGTTCCAGTGCTGTTTTGCAAGCTTGTAAGACTTGCTGCCTGTAAATCTGCAGATTGGGGCACTCTCAAGATGTGAGGGGGAGTTGGTCCACTCGCCTGGCACCACCAACAGTGGCTATCAGGGAGAATTTCTCATTCATGGACCACCACCAGAGTGTGGTGTATATATGGTGCAGAATTTTGAACTGGATGAGCTTCTCTTGGAGCTCCCTGGAGGACCAGTAAACTGTGCACCACACTTCTCTCCAGACAGTTTCTAAAATAGGGATATCCAGTTCTTTCTCCCATGCCACTCTAGGACAAGGACAGGTTACAGGACAGTCAGTAGACAGCAAACAGTATGAACGACTTGCTATTCCTTTCTGCAAATGGAGAGCCTATAGCCACTGCTCCAGAGGGTCAGAAATGTAAGGATCCTGGCCTCCCAAGGACCACTGATGGAGTTCACTATGGAGTTGCATATACTGCCACACTGTTGCAGGCAGGCAATATCTATCTCACAGCTCATAGAAGGGAGCATGATGTCTGTCATCTGGTCCATCATGCCCTGCGGAGTGGATATCTGGACATCTCTCCACATGGGCCAAGTTACTGGGACTCCCCCAATTTTTGAGATGGGGTTAGCCCACAGTGGACTCTGTAGTGAATGAGTCTAGCTGTATTCTAACTTGGGAGCCAGGTGGAGCTATGTGATCCTGCCTAGTTATACCATGGGAGGGGTACGTGCCAGAAGCAGGAAGTCTGGAGACAGCAGTCCTACAGGATGGAAAATATTAACATGGGAGAGCGCCAAGAGGGATCCAGAGTGGTCTCATAACACAGGGGAAGGCTGGAGAAAGAAGTAGACAAGCCATCTGTAGTATATTTGTTTACTTATACTTTATTAGTTTTTGTAAGAAATTAAATTGCAAGGTACATACGTGTTGCTTCTTTACAGTCGGTGGTCATTCCCCTATATTTAATTATTTAACATAAATATCTTTGTAACAGAAATAATTAATTTCGTACAGCAACATTTGTTGCCAGATCAGAAATAGTTACATAAATTAATCAAAATATTAGGACATTTTTACACACCCTATAGAATGTTGACAGAAAACTTAAAAAAAAAAAGAAAACATGCAATTTATAAAATAAAATGTCAGTACAAAAGAATGGAACAGGGGCACCTGGTAATTTAAATGCTCCATAGATGAAGATTTATGCACTCCATTGGGTTATTGGCATAGGCTAATGTATTTGAGAGAGAAACCCTTCTGCCAACCAGCACCGTACTCCCACGGAGGTAGTCTGCCACCTAGGGTTTAACCTGCAAGCACTGTTTATCAAAAACAAGTTAGTTATGAATGCTAAGGAGTCTCAAACCATGCTTCCTGGGTCCCCTGCCAAACTTAGAAACTGCCCCACCCCTCTGTCCATCATGTGCACTGATGGACCCCGCCCCGAAGGTGGCACCATTTTTTAAATACCTTGTGGTAACACTTAATCCGCACCCTGATTTCTCCCTCCACATCCACAATGTTTGTAGGACTGTAACTTCCAAGCTTGGTCTGGCATTGTGGTTAAGAACTTACTTACACCCAATGCCCGCCTAGCCCTTGCCAGGGGTATCCTACTCCTCTCCTCCAATTATGGGCTCATCTCCAATGCACTGCTTGCAAAGTAAGAGACCATCTACAAAAATATTTACAGATCTGCCCTCTCACTAAACTAAGCAACACATCACTGCAATCTCTACAGCTGCCTAGGCTGACTACCCTCCGTAAACAGTCATCACTTTGATCTTCCTGGACAAAAAGTCTCCATCACTCATTCACATTGATGGGATTATGCTGGAGGTGCTAGAACCCAGTGAGATCCAAAAATCTTTAGGAGGGCTGGTGCCGGGGTGAGGCATTGAAAGGATGAAAAGGGACTTGGCAAGGTTGGAGGAATGGTTAGAAGTATGGCAGCTAGGATTCAATGCAAAGAAGTGCAAAATAATGCACCTGGGAAACAAGAACCCAGGGGAAGAATACACAATGGGTGGGGAGGTAGTAACAACAAAAGGAAAGGGACCTGGGGTAATCATATCAGATGACCTTAAGGTTAGCAAGCAATGTGAGAAGGCAGTAGGGAGGGCTGGGGGTGTACTGGAATGTATAGGGAGAGGCATCAGCAGCAGAAAACAGGAAGTTGTTATCCCTCTGTACAGACAGTTGGTGAGACCCCATCTGGAGTACTGTGTCCAGTTCTGGAGACCCCATCTCCGCAAGGACATAGACAGGATAGATGCAGCCCAGAGGAGGGCAACTAAAATGGTGCAGGGTCTGCAAGAGAAGCCGTATGAGGAAAGACTAAAAGAGCTTAATATGTATACCCTTGAGGAAAGAAGGGAGAGGGGGGACATGATAGAAACTTTTAAGTACCTCAGTGGAATCAACAAAGTCCAAGAGGGTAGCATTTTTCAGAAAAAGAGACTTGCAAGAACAAGGGGACACAATTTAAAGATAGAAGGAGGGCGGTTCAGGGGCAATGTGAGGAAGTATTATTTCACAGAGAGGGTAGTGGATGCATGGAACAGCCTTCCTGAGGAGGTTGTGGGGTCTAAAACTGTGGGAGAATTCAAGAATGCATGGGACAGACATAAGGCAATTCTTAGGGGGGTAGGAAGAAATAGGCTGTTGGTTAACTAGGATCTGCAGCCTATCCTGTAGGTAGGGAAATGGGCAGACTAGATGGGCCTAGCGGTCCTTATCTGCCGTCAAAGTCTATGTTTCTATGTTTCTATGACCGCGCATGCGCAGTGCCTCAAGACTGGCTCACGCCATACAGGCTACCTCGGCGTCGACCCTCCAACTGCCTCAGTTCCTTTTTTCCCCACCATTGAGTGCGCTTCAGTGACGATGTCACTCGCCTGCTGGGAGCCAAATCTTCACATCTATACGACAGCAGCTATAGTTGTTTTAGTACTTGATTAGATTACTGTTTTATTATTCAGTAACAAAAAAAAAAAAGTAAAATATTTTTGTCAAGAAGAAGTCTTCAGCCCTGTCGACCATGAAGGGGATGGGATAGGTGATGGTAGGGAGACTTAGCATGAAAGCCATGTTGCCAGCAGGGCTGGGTCTGGTCCGCCACCCTCTACGGAGGGGGGGGGTCCGATTACAGGCAGTCCAGTGCTCGGGGGGATGGGAGGTCCTCCCAAAAGCACAAAAAGAAGCGGTCCCATTCTCAATCTTTGTTGAGGACTCGGCACTGTTTGACCTTGAGTTCTTCTTTGGCCTCCTGGTCAAAAAAGAAAAGGTTCCGCTCGAGGTTGCCTTCTGGTATGTCTGCGCGTCGACTGTCGGCAACAGGTGGCAGGGGCCTGACTCCATCTGTACCGGGGTCTCCTCTGGCCCCTGTTCCTGATGACTGGCATCCTTAACTCTGGAGTCCCTCCTCGCCCCTTGGGGGGGTCCTCCAGTGAGCAGTTTCGCCACTGGGCCACTCTTATGGAGCAATGGGTTCGGCAGTTGTCCTGTCTGCCAGAGCCGGTGAGTCCGTCTCCTGGGCCTTTGGCCCTATTGATTTCAGACCTGCGGGCAGGATGGTTGGGGCTTCCTAGTCGCGCAGTCCCTTCTCTGGTGCTATCGATGCCGCGCTCTGGTGTTTTTCCCCCTCATATGGCTGTGGCACAGGGGTCTACACCAGTGCCTTTATCTCCTGCTGAATTTCTCAGACTTTCCTTCATGGGTAGGGGGTTGGGAACCTCTGGTTCAATGGTGCTGGGTGCAGCACCAGCTCCCCTGGTGCTGGTGCTGCGTCCTGTGCCGGCGCCGCATCTTGTGCCAGCACTGCTGGCATTCTCGGTGCCGCCTTCTGTTCTGGTGTTGGGAGTGCCTCTGGTGCTGCATGGGGCACCAGGGTTTTTGACTCCAATTTGCGGAGCTCCTCCTCCTCTTTTTCCACCCTTTTCTATATATTCTGTCCATCTGGGACTAGTAGGAGATGATTTTAGCCTGATCCTGAGCTTCGATTGAATGACGACTTTTTTTTTTTTACTCCCCTCCTTCTCGCAGTCCCCATCTCTTCGGGAGTCGCCTATGGCCTTTTCAGCCCTCACTCACCTACCTGGTGTCCAGTGCAGTCCATCCCCCATGGAGCCGTGGTTATACCCCCCAGGCAGGGTACAGGGTGGGGGCCCATGCACCCCGAGACATCTGTCTTTCGTCGAGATGCTATCTCTGGGCAGGTAGGGGCATTGAGGGTCGGGGCCTGGTGCTCCATCTACCAGAAGGCCACGAGGTGTTTTTCCGGTGTTCTTGTGAGGTGCCGTGTCCCCTGACATCAAGGTGCTTGAGCGCCAACGTCTGGCACATCGCCCCCCTGTTAGGCAATGGTCTTGTTATACCTTGGGTCTCCACCCGGGGTCAGACAAGAGCCGAGCTCTGGGTCCCCCCTCCCCCCGGAGAGGACGAGCAGTCCCTGGGACGCTCAAGCCCTCTCCCCCTGGCTGGCCCTCCAGCTTCCTGGGCTCATTCCGAACCTGGGTGCAGCGTCTGGCGGAAATCAATCATGCTGATGGGCTGGCTTTGATGACGATTCCTCCCTAGGGGTGGTAAATAAATCTTCTCTTACAGCACAGCTTCTGGTTGAGGACCTTTATTTACGTTTCTGCTTAAAACGTGAATCTCTCTCTCTCTCCCTCCCTCCCTCCCTCCCTCCTCCCTCCCTCTCTCTCTCTCCCTCTCTCTCTCTCTCCAGTCTTCAGAAGTCGATCCTTGGGAAATTGCTGCATTAGTCCATAGATAGGAAATACGCCCCTTCCAAGGATCGTCCTATTTTGACCTTGCAAGCATTTGCTGATGCCATAGTTGCCCTGGCAGAGAATGACAAGGCCGTTCATCCTCAAGAATCTACGGCACGTCCAATAAACAAGGAATCTCTCAAAATCGACACTTTGGGAAAGCAAATCTTTGCTGCTTCCACCCTTGGCATGCATATTGCAAGCTACCAGGATTATTTCTCTCAGCATGAGTATACACTCTGGCATTTGCTCAAGGCCACAGTAGAAGCTCTCCCAGATTTGAAAGTTAACACAGAGCTCCTTCAGACCATTACTAGAGGCATTGAATCTAATGATCAGCAGCTTAAAACTACTATGGATGCCTTTGACACTGCTTCCAGAGCAGCAGTGGCTGGTGTATATGCACCCGATGCCACTCTTGGTTACACACGCCGGGATTCATGAATGATGCCCAGCAGACAGCTATAAGTTTGCCTTTTCATGGTATGTACCTGCTTGGTCCTCAGGTCAAGCAGGTGCTAGAGGCCATACAGAAAACTAGAATGGCTATCAAAATGGCCAGACCGCCATCCGCAGTCCCTCAAAGGGGCAGGAACCTTTTAGAAACCCCTCCAGATTGCCCACCCAAATGACAGCCCAAGCTGTCTATCTCCCAGTCAGACCATCTTGCTTCCAAGATTCAAGGCCTTCTAAACAACAGGGCAGTAGAAGTAGTCCTGTTGGATCAGTGGAACACAGGTTTCTACTCCCATTACTTCCTAGTCCCAAAGAAAATAGGCGGCATGCTCCCCAATTCTCAATCTGAGGAAGATAAACAAATTCCTTTACAAGGAAAAGTTCAAGATGATATCACTCGGTACACTTTTACCTCTGATTCATCAAAACGATTGGCTGGCCTTCCTGGAAATGCAGGATGCCTACCAGCATGTTCTCATACACCCAAACCACCACAAATACCTCAGATTTGTGGCATTGGGTCAACACTACTGGCTCAGAGTCCTGCCCTTTGGGCTATCCTTGGCTCCTCAAGTCTTTACAAAGTGCTTTGCAGTTCTCGCAGTGCATCTCAGGAAGCTCGGAATTCAGGTGTTCCTGTATCTGGACGATTGGCTCCTAGCAAGTCCCTCCAGACAAGAGACTCAGGAAGTCATGGCTATGGCTTCAAAATTCCTCATGTCCATGGGAGTCCTGCTAAATTTGGGAAAGTCGCAGCTACAGCCCTCCCAACGGCTCCTCTTCATAGGAGACCTTCTGGATACCTCCAGTGCAAAAGCCTTTCTTCTGGAGGACAGAAGGAACAACATCCTTCAGATGTCCCACTTCATTGGGGAGAACGACTCGGTTCGAGCTCTCTCGATGCAGCGGATGCTGGGTCTCATAGCATCCTCAGTGTTTGCCATGCCCCTGGCTCATCTTCACATGAGGACTACCCAGTGCTTATAATTATGAACATTTACTACCCCTCAATGGTTGCTTCTGAAACAAAAGAGATGTTGGACACTTTTCAGGAGGCAGTCACTTACATAAAAAGTAACAACCCCGATGCCACCACCCTAATTATGGAAGATTTTAATGCTGAGGTAGGTTCACTAATGGAAACATATGTACCAGGATGGCACCTAGATGCTATATTTAGGATACCAATAATGCACTCTAAAGACAATCTGACTAATCAAAAAGGGAAAAGATTATTGAATATTGCTGTGAAAAACAATTTACGAGTTCTGAATGGAAGGATGAAAGGTGACAAGCTAGGAGAATATACATTTCCAACAGCTAGGAGTGGTAGTGTATTGGGCTTGGCACTTACTTACATGTTCTCTTTTGGTTGAGTTAATAAACTGGCTATTACCTAAGTGGAAAAGTGACCACTTTCCAGTAATACCTGAATTTAAGCATACAGGAAAAGGACAACTAGGCCAACAAACGATCCTCAGGATGCTGAGGAAAATCTTATTACACTTAATAAGAAATTATTAAAATGGACCCCATATCTAGATCACCATATAAAGAACCTTATAGAAAATGGGAATTGGAACAAAATAACCAAATATAGGGGATGGAGGTTATCAGAAACCTTGTTATTGACTACAATAATATGGTGTCCTACTTAAAGGGCCATTTCCAGGAAAGGAAGAAAAAGGAGATTGTTACTAGCAATAAATTTTGGAAAAAATCAAGCCGTATGGTATGATAAGGAATGTGAGGAGAAAAGGAAATTATTAAAGAAAACTGGCAGATATTCTAAAAAAATCATCAGACTGGTCTGCAAATTTCACATTGAAATGGCTAAAAAAGGAGTATAGAAATCTATAAAGATAGCAAAAGCTTTTGGGAACTAGTAGCTTTGGGGACAAAGAATATAGAGTTCAATACACACTCAGTCATATCTTCATGTGTCTGGGTAGAAAACTTTCAGGGAAAATATGAAGATCCAAGAGAAAGTCATAGGCCAAGGCAGATGATTGTAGAAGGAAAAATAAGGTAATTTATATATATATATATATATATATATATGTTAGAGGCAAACTGTTAATGCATTAGTTAGCAATAGTGAGGAAATTGGCAATTAGCTGAAAACCCCTTGATTCACTGATTCAGTTGGGTGATTGATGATCGACAGCCCTAACTCTCACCCCATGACATGTGTAAAGCAGCAGAAGTATAGGAGAATGGGTGAGAGTTAGGACCCATCCCAACGCGCACCCCAATGCCGTTGTGGGGGTATGGGGTCCAAGGGGTTTTCAACCCTAACAGCGATTTCCCACTTTGTCGCCAGGAACAACCCTAACTAATGCATTAAATGGAGTTTTTTATTCTACTTTCTTTTGAGAATGATAACGGAAATAGTGAATGTAATGCAGGGCGGGAGCGCTGGGCCTCCGCTGCATAATGGGCTAGCAGGAGCACCCCGCCATATAATGTGTTGTGGCATACTAACAGGGACAGCAACGCAAACAGAAATGCTAACAGTGGCGCACATGGTAACACAAGCACGAATGAGAACAGAAAGGGTAACGCACATGGTGGCGTAGACGGGAATGGTCTGCCACGTGATGTGTTGTCACATAGTAACATGGTGCCTGCAAACAGAAACGTCAATGGGCATGGTGATGTAAAGTGAAACAGTAAGATAAACAGTACTGTAGACAGAAATGGCAAAAATAACAGAAACGCAAGCGCAAATGAAACGCGATAACGCATATGGTGGCTCAGACGTCAATGGTAAGTGAAACGGGTACGGATCCGCAAGCGGAAAGGGCAACAGTAACAGTAATGTAAGTGCACAGGCTGGTTTTCCCCAAAACCTGCATTGAGAAAGACAGTGAGTACAAATAATGTATGCAAAATAATGAGTATTGGCGCAGAAAATGAGATCTTGGAATACTAAATACATTATATCTCAGGAACCGTACGACTTAGAAAAAAAATTTAAAAGTCATATTATTTACAACTGTCCTGGCTAATTTGTATCTTAGTCCCATTAGGGGGCTAAGAAGTTTTCTGACAAAAAGTCCGTATCTCGCACCGTTTCCAAGATACGGGTCCTGAAAGGTGCAGCGAAAGCCGTAATGTTATCCTATGGGAAAAGAAAGTTCGAGCGCCATAACTTTTGCCTCCTGTAATGTTTTTCACCAAACTACTGAAAGGCACATCTGTGGGCTGTTGGCTGTCTTCCTCCAAATTTCAGGAAAAGACTAAACTGTTATTTTGCAGCAGGGCTCCAAATGATTTCTGTTAAGTGTCGGTCAAATGTTATCCTATGGGGAAAACCGCTCAATTTTGGAGTGTCGTGAACTTTGCCGCCATGTGATATTTTTTCACCAAACGACTGGAAAGGCACATCTGTGTACTGTTGGCTGTCTTCCTCCAAATTTCAGGAAAAAGACCAAACCGTTATTTTGCAGCAGGGTGTCAAAGGATTCCTGTAATGCTTGCGATACTTTAATGTTATCCTATGGGAAACTGTCAACTTTGGAGTGCCATAACTTTGCCGCCATGTAATATTTTTTCAATACAACACTGAAAGGCACATCTGTGAGATGTCGGCTATGTTCCTCCAAATTTCAGCCCAAAATCCCTAGCGGTTATTTTGCAGTGCAGTGCCAAAGAATTGCTGTCATTTTCCACAGACTAGTAAATTATCGCTTATTTCTTAAAAGCTTTAAAAATTTGCGACACTTTCTGTTGAGCACGAAAGTAATTTATGAAAGTACTTTTTCCAGAAATTTGAAAACATATTTCTGGGGTGTTTACTACAAAATAAAGACATGGCAAAGCATCCTCAGGGCCCGACTAGGTGAATACAAAAAAATTAGGTTGCTAGAGGGTCCCAAATTTAAATGCCAACCATTTTATGATCACCAACTGAAAACAAAATGGCGATTTTAGAAAGTAACAGGCCCATTTGCAAAGTAAAATGCATTTATGAAAGTGTTGAACTTTTTATAATTTTCCCATTGACTTATAATGGGAAACTGTTTTTTGAATAACTTTTGAACCGTTTAATATTTTTTCACGAAATCTTCGAAAGGCACATCGGGGACCCTGGCTGCACGTTCCCTGAAGATTTCGGGCTGAGTCACGCAAACTGTACGACCTGTAGGCGCGACCACAGAATTCCAGAAAAGCGTAAAGCGCACAGATCACACTTAATAACTCCGCAGCCGTATATCCGACCAGTACGAAACTTGGCAGATCCCAAGGCCTATGGTTCTTGATCATAAATTCCAAATTTCAGGCAAATCCATCAAACGGTTGCAAAGTTATTAAGGTGCAAAGTTTTGGGGTTTAACATAGAAATGGCTCCTCAACCCTAACTATGGTAGCACTACCGTGCTACCATAATATATAAAGAGGTCAAGCAAGCTATCATGGTACAGAAGAGAAATAAAGCAGCTGGTATAGATATGTTAGGTGCAGAAATCTTCCAGGCTGTCCCTGACTGGTGGGCTAATAAATTATGTCTCCTATTTCATTTTATCTTAGAAAAGGGGCTGATCCCAGAAGAATGGCTTGCCAGCCTAATTATTCTAATATAAAAGAAAGGAGATTTAAATTATCCTGGGAATTACAGGCTGATTAGCTTGTTATGTATAGTGGAAAAAATATTCTCAAGAACCATCCTAGAGAACAGACAGAACACCAGGAGGAAGGAGCTACTGGTATAACTAAAACTTTTCTACTAGGCCTAAGAACTAGAACTCTTGTACTGGGACCTTCAATTTAGGGTAAAAAAAAGAGTTAAGTGTGTTTGTCAGAAGTAGTTGAAGTAAATTGTTATCTGTGTACTTGTCTAGGTGCTTGTCACAGTTGTCAGAAGGGAATTGTTATCTGTGAAATTAACTGAAAGATTTGCAAAGTAGGGGGAGTGGCTTAGCTAGAAGGAGCCAGGTTAAAACCAGATTTAAACACTGCCCTAGATAGCTTCTGCCAGAGAACAGACAGAACACCAGGAGGAAGGAGCTACTGGTATAACTAATACTTCTCTACTGGGACTATATTGCCCTCCTTCCTTCCCCTCCACCTCCCACCCTAAACCAGTTCTACTTTTATAGGCACAGGATTTAACTGACAACAGGAACTTCCTGTTTGGGAGCAGGAAGTGAGTGATCACAGAGCCACCAAAGACTCACCATTCTAGAAGGGTAAGATTAGCTCTCCGTCCCTCCCTAGCTGCTGGAAGTCTGACTCTGAGCAAGTAAGGAGACTACTGAGAAATATAGGAACTTCTTGTCTCAGAACAGGAAGATCAGGAGCTAAAAAGGCACAGAGGCAGTAAGTAGGGAGAGAAGAAAAATAAACAAACAAACAGAGGAAAGAGTAAGTATTCCAAACAACAGTTAGGGGGCCAGAAAAAAGACATGATGGGAGTGGTGCAGTGCAGTGGCTGTGAAGCAGCAGTCTTCTGGGAGACGTTCTGGACGATGCAGTGTTGTCCCATCTGCAGGCACGTCTCTGGGCTGAGGGAGGAGGTTGCTCATCTCCAGGCTGAGTTGGCCAGGATTTGTGGGACCTCCTCTCCCACCCAGGGACCACCAGGGTCACTGCCATTGCCTCAGAGGTTGCCAAGAAAGAGGAGTGATTGGACCACAGTGGGCTCAGGGAGGGTGAGGCCGGTGGAACAGAGGCGCATCCCTCCAGTTGTACCTCTCACAATTTCTATGCCATTCTGAAAAAGTGTGGTTCCTCTATTGAGGCACCCACAGTGGAGACCAAGAAGGATGCTGAGAACCTCCACAAAGGAGACCCACAGGAGAGTGGCATGGGACCCCACAGGGGAAGGAAACAACTCCTGGTGGGGGACTCCATTGTTAGGAAGGTAGAATTGGGGGAGGAAGGGGAGAGGAGGTAAGGTGCCTGCCTGGCGCCATGGCTTGGAGGGACAGGGAGCGAATCCTCAGGATCGCAGGATCAGCTGCACAGGGGAGGGAGCTGGATGTCATTTTCCACCTAGGAACAAATTATCTGGCTAAGAAAGGGATCAGAGCAGTGCAAGAAGCATTTGTGGAGATGGGAAGGGGCCTTAGACAAATAGCACACACGGTAACCTTCTCGGAGGTGCTGCCTGTCTATGGCACGGGTGAGGCTAGGGTGCTCCACACCATGGGATTCAATCAGTGGTTGAAAAACTGGCGCAGAGCTCAGGGATTTGGCTTCATTTGGGACTGGGGGTCCACCTGGAGGGATGCAGGCCTATACTGGCGTGATGGTTTGCATCTGTCCAGGAGGGGAACCAGGATCCTAGGTGATAGGTTTAAATACTTCATTGGCAAGCATTTAAACTAGCCAAGGGGGAAGGCACTGGAAAGGAGCAGAGAAATCCTACCCCCCCAAAAAAAAATCAAGGTACTAAGTGAGGTAGACACCAACATAGAGATGTCGATAGGGAGAAACGCAGGGGTAAATGGAGAAAGTGACAAACACAATAAGGACATGGATGGGGAAAAATGGGGTAAGGTCATCAAGAAATGGAGGGTAATGAGTACCAACACCCGTAGTCTGGGCAACAAGCTCCCTGAACTGGTGGCCTTAATGAAAAAGGGATGTCTGGATATCGTAGCAGTCACAGAAACATGGTACACAGAGAACCATGACTGGGATGTTAACATACCAGGGTACACAACCTACAGGAGAGACAGGGAGGGCAGACGGGGGGAGTAGCTCTCTATGTAAGGGAAGGGATAAAAGCAACTGAACAAAAGAGTAAAAAGGGAGGAGAGGAGGCACTGTGGGTCACCTTAGAGACTGGAAATGGCACCACAATCCACACAGGGGTTGTATACAGACCCCCATGTCAGGGGGAGGGAATGGACAAGGATGTGATAGAAGGCATACTTAGGATGGCAGAGAAAGGGGAGATACTGTTGATGGGGACCTTAATATGCCAGATGTTAACTGGAGCACCTTTGCTGTAGCCACATCCAAAAGCAGGGCCATTCTTGATGCCCTTCAGGTGGCATGCCTCAGACAGCTAGTTTTGGAACCTACTCATGAGGGAGCAATCTTAGACCTCGTACTCTCAAATGGGGACAGTGAGAGGATCTCAGATCTAGAAATGGGTAGCCATTTGGGAACAAGTGACCACCAAACAGTGTGGTTCATGATAAACTCAGTTACAGAGTCAAGCCATACAAAAGTGAGGGTTCTGAACTTCAGGAGGGCTGACTTTTGCAAGATGGGAGAGTGCCTCAGAAAAGCACTAGCAAACAGGCTAGATGGAGGGGTGGAGCAACAATGGGAAAATATCAAAACTGCCATCACAGAGGCAACAAGCCTTTGTGTGAAGCAACTAAATCAAAACAAAAGAAAAAGCCACTATGGTTCTCAAAAGAGGTGGCGGTGAAGGTTAGGGAGAAAAAGATAGCATTTAGGAAGTATAAGGAAACACAGAAGGAGCAGGACAGAGAACTGTACCAGTTAAGGCAGAAGGAAGCAGGGATGGTAGTCAGAATAGCAAAGGCACAAACTGAGGAAAAGATAGCCAACTCAGTTAAGAAGGGGGATAAAACCTTTTATAGGTATATCAGGGAGCATAGAAAGATAAAGGGAGGGATAGTGAGGCTGAACAGAATGGATGGTTGGTGGGCAGAGAGTGACAGTGAAAAAGCAGGGATACTGAATTATTACTTCTGTTCAGTATTCACAAAAGAGGAAGTGGGGGAGTGCCTAATCCAATTAACAGAAGCACTCTGGGGAGGGGGTTTGATCCCAGTCCTTTCATAGAATAAAGGGTTCTGAAAGAACTCCTAAAACTGAAGGTGGACAAAGCAATGGGGCCAGATGGAATTCACCCCAGAATTCTAAAAGAATTAAGCAGAGAACTAGTGACACCACTGACTACCCTTTTTAACAAATCATGGGAGGATGGTGTGGTACCTGAGGACTGGAAGAAGGCTGATGTGATTCCCCTTCACAAAAGTGGGACCAAGACAGAGGCAGGAAACTACAGACCTGTCAGTTTGACCTCTGTGGTAGGGAAAGTGATAGAGTTACTTCTGAAGGAAAGAATTGTTGAGTACCTAGAGGCCAGTGGGGCATAGGACCCAAGGCAGCACAGGTTCACAGTGGGAAAGTCATGTCAGACGAATCTAATTGATTTCTTTGACTGGGTGACCAAAGTAGCAGACCAGAGAGGGCTGTGGACATGGCCTACCTATACTTTAGCAAGGCATTTGACACAGTCCCACACAAAAGATTAGTAGTCAAATTAACCAGCCTGGGAGTGGGTCCCAGGGTGGTAGCCTGGGTAAAACATTGGTTGAACAACAGGACACAGAAGGTAATTGTAAATGAAGTCCACTCTGAAGAAAGAGGGGTTACTAGTGGGGTACCGCAGGGTTCAGTACTGGGTCCAGTCATAGAAACATAGAATTTGACAGCAGATAAGGACCGCCCACCCAGTCTGCCCATTTCCCTACCTGACGGATAAGCTGCAGATTCTAGTTAATCAACAGCTTACTTCCTCCTGCCCCCACTAGAATTGCCTTATGCCTGTCCCATGCATTCTTGAATTCTCCCACTGTTCCTGACTCCACAACCTCCTCAGGAAGGCTGTTCCATGCATCCACAACTCTCTCTGTGAAAAAATACTTTCTAACATTACCTCTGAGCCATCCCCCCTCTATCTTCAAATTGTGCCCCCTTGTTCTTGCACATCTCTTCCTTCAGTCCTTTTTAATGTCTTTATAAGTGACATTGCAGAGGGACTGGAAGGAAAAGTATGCCTCTTTGCAGATGACACAAAGATCTGTAACAGGGTTGATACACAAGGAGGCATGGAAAGGATGAGAAAGGACTTGGCAAGGTTGGAGGAATGGTCAGAAGTATGGCAGCTTGGATTCAATGCAAAGAAGTGCAAAGTAATGCACCTGGGAAACAAAAACCCAGGGGAAGATTACACAATGGGGAGAGGTAGTAACAACAATAAAAATGGAAAGGGACCTGGGGGTAATCATATCAGATGACCTGAAGGTTGGCAAGCAATGTGAGAAGGCAGTAGGGAGGGCTGGGGGATACTGGGATGTATAGGGAGAGGCATCACCAGCAGAAAACAGGAAGTTGTCATCCCCCTGTACAGACAGTTAGTGAGACCCCATCTGGAGTACTGTGTCCAGTTCTGGAGACCCCATCTCCTCAAGGACATAGACAGGATGGAGGCAGTTCAGAGAGGGCAACTAAAATGGTGCAGGGTCTGCAAGAGAAGCCATACAAGGAGAGACTAAAGGAGCTTAATATGCATACCCTTGAGGAAAGGAGGAGGGGAACATGATAGAAACGTTTAGTCTCTCAGTGGAATCAACAAAGTCCAAGAGGTAGCATCTTTCAGAAAAAGAGATGTGCAAGAACAAGGGGACAGAATTTGAAGATAGAGGGGGGCGGCTCGGGGTAATGTGAGGAAGTATTTTTTTCACAGAGAGGGTGGTGGATGCATGGAACAGCCTTCCTGAGGAGGTTGTGGGGTCTAAAACTGTGGGAGAATTCAAGAATGCATGGGACAGACATAAGGCAATTTTTGTGGGAGGTAGGAAGAAATAGGCTGTTGGTTAAATAGGATCTGCAGCTTATTCTCTAGGTAGGGAAATGGGCAGACTAGGTGGGCCAAGCGATCCTTATCTGCCGTCAAAGTCTAAGTTTCTAGAGAGATTAGAGAATTGGGTGATGCTAAATAACTTAATTTCAGAAGAACAAGCAGGCTTTAGGAAGAACAAAGGTACAATTGATAACATCTTTGTATTAAATTATCTCATTGAAAAATATTGTTTAATTCAAAAAGACGTACTATATACTATGACATTTCTAGACCTAAAAGCCACTTTTGACAGCCTTAATAGGAATCTGCTTTGGGAAAGTCTACAAGAATTTGATATACAAACTCAGCTCCTGAATGTCTTGAGATGCCTACATGAAAATAATATCACTTACATTAGAACCAGAAGGGAGGGGTATCTCTCTGAGGCAATACCTATGGAAAAAGTGTCAAACAGGGTTGCCTTTTGGCACCAATTTAATTTATATATAGAACGATTGATCAGAGAAATGAAGGCGATAGATTTTATAGCACCATGTATTAATGTGAATAAAGTGGGCATATTAATGTATGCTGACGACATTGTATTATGCTCACTAACCAAAACTGGATTAAAATGAGCAGTCAGAGGCTGCACAAACATTTTAAAGAAATTGGATTTGTCAATTACCAACAAAAATCAGCTATCCTGATATTTGGTAGAAATATACAGAAAAAGGTGCATCAGAACTGGGTTATTGATAATATAACCTTTGAAATCAGGAATGAATACACCTATTTAGCGGTTGTGTTTGATACAAAGATGTCCTGGGCTCAAAAATTCATTACATCTAAGAAACAAGGTCTAAGTGCTGCAAGGGCTATACTGAGAGTCGGCAAAAACTTTGCAGATAACTCATATACTGCTCTTAAAAGAGCATTCGAATCTAAGATAATTAGCACCCTATTATATGGGGCAGAACTTTGGTCTTTTTCTAAAACTTCTAAGACATTGGAGGTGTTTCAGAATATGTTTTATAAATTGATTCTACGTCTTCCTCAACGGACTCCGACAGCTCTACTTAGGACTGAATTACAATTAAAATGTATTGCTCTCAAAGCCCAATTATGAGCCTTGGGACTATTGCAAAAAATTGTGTTGGCACCTCAAGATAGTTTATTGGCTGAATGTTGGTAAGAAGCGAAGGGACACTTGTCGAGTATTGGCTGGTTCTTTGAGCTAAACCAATGTTTGGTCAGGTTAGGATTGATACAGATCTGGGATAACCAAATGAAAACAAACGTAAAACAATAAGTAAATCTAGCCAAACAAAGGCTTATTGACAATTATTTGCAGAATGAGACAAGTGCTCTTTTGCAGAACCAATTTAGAAAACAAATAGTGAAAGGAGAAAAGTATTTGGCATTTTGTGAGGATAGCGCACAAAGGAATGCCTTCTATAAATTTAGAATGGGTCTATTAAAAGTGGAACATGGAAGGGAGTCTATCTTTAAAACTTTAAACTATGTGTGCGGCCATAATTCAACTACCATTATTACAATTAAGCATCTGATATTTGATTGCATGAAAATGGCAAAATTAAGAGAAAAATGGTCGTACCCGATATGGGGAAAATTAAGATCTAACACTGAAAAGAATTATATCAAATGCATCCTCTTCTGTGGTAAACCAAGTCATATTTTTGCTATGGCAAATTTTGCTAAATATGCACTTTATAGTATCTCTGGTAGGGAAACAAAATAAAACTTGTGGGATATAAATTTTAACCATTTGAATGTAAAATGTTGTTATATCTAACTTAATGTGTATCTAAAGTGTGTGATTAATTACATGTATTTGATGTTGATGTATTGTATGTGATGATGCAAATTTTATACATACTGAATAAAAGAAATCTGATGAGGACTACCCAGCGGATGCTCAGCACTCAGGGGTCACCGACCACATACCCACAGCCCTTTCACATCAAGGTGACGGAACCCCTGAAACGGTCACTCATCTGGTGGACTCAGGAAGACAACCTTCTGGAAGGTTATCCCTTCGCCCCTCTAGAATTGCAGATCTCCATCACCACGGATGCGTCCCTACTCAGATGGGCGCTCACTGCCAGGATCTCCACACCCAAGGTCGATGGAATCAGGACGAGTCTCAGCTTCACATAAATGTTCTAGGAATGAGAGCCATCCTGTATGCAGTCCAAGCCTTGAAGGACATACTCTGTCACGATCATTCTCCTTCAAACGGACAACAAAGCAGTGATGTACTACATCAACAAGCAGGAAGGAGCACACTCTTATCCCTTATGCAGGGAATCAATGAGAGTGTGGGAGTGGTGCCTGGAACACAAAGCACTGATCCAGGTGGTCTACCTGCAGGGGGTGCAGAACGATCTGGCGGATCGTCTCAGCAGAATGGAAAGAGACCCTCACAAGTGGTCTCTTGACACAAATGTTGTGCAACCGCTCTTTGAAAAGTGGGGAACTCTAGACCCCGACCTTTTTTCGACCCCACTCAATGCAAAATTGGCTCTCTTCTGGTCCAGAAATCCAGAACCTGGCATTTTCTGTCAGGATGCATTCAGACTGCGGTGGACAAGATGTTTTCTGTACACATTTCCTCCTCTTCCCCTAGTTCAGAGGGTGCTGCTCAAACTGGAGGCGCAGGGGGGCAGAATGATTCTCATCACCCCATTATGGCCGCATCAGATCTGGTTTCCATTAATCAACAGATTATCGGAAACTTCTCCAAGACAGCTTCCACGTCATACGAACCTGCTAACCCAGGGCCTTGTGGTCCATCCCAACCTGAAGTCCCTTCACCTCCATGCCTGGCTCCTGAAGAGATAGAGGTGAATAGGTTTAACATTTCACATATGGTCTCAGATATTCTGTTAGCTGCACGCAAACCAGCTACTTGAAAAACTTACATGGCTAAGTGGAAGCGGTACTCCATCTGGTGCTCAAAATCCTCTTGGAATCCTTTTTTTCTGCCCACCAACAAAGTCCTAGAGTACCTTCTAGATCTACTGAACACAGGCCTGCAAAACTCGACCGTGAAGGTTCACCTTTGCATGATCTCAACGTACCATGAGCCCATACACTCCGTGTCTCTGGTTCAGTTACCTGCGGTCAAGAGTTTCCTTAAGGGCATACTGTATACCAGCCCACTGGTCAGACGACCGGTAGCCACCTGGGACATTAATCTTGTGCTAGACATGCTCACCTGTAAACCTTTTGAGCCCCTAGCTACTTGTGAGCTGAAGTTTCTGACTTGGAAGAATGCCATCCCTGTAGCCATTACATCTGCTCGCAGAGTGTCTGAAATACATGCTTTGGTCACAGACCCTCTGTATACTGTATTTCACAAAGACAAGGTGGTTCTTAGGACTCACCCTAAGTTTCTTCCCAAGGTCATCTCAGAATTCCATCTGAATCAGCCCTTGGTCCTCCCAACCTACTTCACAAACTCCCAGAATGAAGGGGAGCATACCCTATATTCTCTGGATGTTAAGAGAGCTTTGCGGTTCTATTTAGACAGAACTAAAGAAATCTGCATATCAAAACAACGGTTTTTCTCCTTCAGCATGGTCCAGCTGGATCAGCCTGTTGTTATCAGATGCATTTCAGCATGGCTAGTTGCATATCTTCACCAATGCTACTCCATGGCACAGGTTAAGCTGGAAGGCAGAGTATACGCACATTCTACCAGAGCAGTCGTGGCATCTCTGGCAGAAATCCGAAACATGTCCATTTTGGACAATTGCAATGTGGCCACTTGGAGCTCCATGCACTACGCTTTGGATGTTCATGTCAGGCAGCATCAGTCCTTTGGCAGGACAATCCTTAACGGACTTCTGTCCTAAGTGATCTCCTCTGTCCTGCTGCCCATCTCGGGGGATTATTTTAGCTCATCTTTATTGTAGCTCAGTATTTTAGCTCATCAGTGTGAATGAGTGGTGGAGACTTTATGTCCAGGAAGATATGGAAATTATGTACCTACCGTAATTCTTGATCTTCTTGAACGAAGTCTCCACCACTTATTCACATGCCCACCAAGCTGCCCCATCACTCTCTGCTCTCCAACACATTACCTCCAAAAACCATATAAACACTACAAACAGGTATCTGCCTCTATCTCTGAAATCAAATAAAGAGGCAGAAGACACTGCAGAGCAGGACACTGCGACACAGGAGCTAGCACAACAAAACTCACCCAAATCAGGAACCAAAACAAAACAAGCACAAAGGAAATCCAAAAACTTCTGATCATAGGAGACTCCATGATTCGGGAGTTGATACCCATCTCCAGCCAGGGTGATGGTCAGATGTCTCCCAGGTACATCAGCATGGAGACACTGACCCGCATTGCTAAAATTGTTCACAAAGCAGGAGAAAACATTGATGTCCTAGTACACATAGGGACTAATGATCTCGCCAGCCGGTCAGTTGTGGAGACCAGGAACACCTGACTAGGCTGGGTGACAAACTATCATCTATTTCGTCTGCATCTCCTTCTCTAAGATCCTGCCAGTCTGGGAGAGGGACCAGATGGACGAAGGTCAGAGAAGGGGAGATAGGGAGCTAAACACATGGCTCAAGGACTGGTGCCAGGAAAAAGGACACAGATTTGTAGGGAACTGGCAACAGTTCTGGGAGCGAAAGTTCTTTAAATTTGATGGACTGCATCTGACTAAAGAGGGAGTCAGTGCATTGGGGCAGAAGTTTGATGTCTTTGCAGAATATTTAAACTAGCAAATGGGGAGAGGGGTGCAGTACCCCATACGTCGAATGGGAAGAACACCCCTCCCCCCTCAGCTAGTGGTCAAACAGGAATTCAGCATGTTTGCCGTTCATTTGCATCACCAGGTAAGAAAAAAGGTTTGTCTCCCCATACAACATACAGGGGTAATGCCAAACTTCACCCAACAACTAACACACCAAAATCTGGCCAATGGAAAATCATGTACACAAATGCTCACAGCCTGGGAAATAAGATCCCAGACCTGCAGGCAATAATGTCAGTGGTTAAACTGGACATAGTAGCAATTAGTGAGATGTGGTTTACCAGTAACCACACTTGGGAGACTTCAGTACCTGGCTATGTATTGTTCAGAAGAGACCGAGGTGCAAAAAGGGGGGGAGGAGTGGCCCTGTATGTTAATGAAAATATCAAAGCTACAGAAATTCAGAATACACATAAGGAGCCAGAAGAACTGTGGGTCACCCTGGAAACAGGAAATGGGACAGCCATAAGAACTGGGGTTGTCTACAGGCCCCCAGACCAGAGGGAGGACATAGACACATTACTGTTAGAAGATATACAAAACATGACAGCTAAAGGGGAGGTTCTGATAATGGGAGACTTCAACATGCCGGATACAGATTGGTCAATACCAGCAGGAACATCTGCCAGAACTAGACTCATAGTGGATACCCTGCAGGGGGAGGGCCTCAAACAACTGGTACAGCAACCCACAAGAGACAGGGCTATCCTAGATCTAGTACTGACTAACAAAGAAGGGATCACAGATCTCCAGGTAGAAGGTCACCTGGGGCCAGTGACCATCACATGGTATGGTTCAATTTGGCTACTACATCTAAATCATCCCATTCCAAGGCAAAAATATGGGACTTCAGAGGAGCTGACTTTGATAAGATGGCCAACAGAGTTAAGCTAGCCCTGGCAAAAAGAAACACAGGAGAGGGGGTACAGGCAAAGTGGGCAAGCATTAAGGATGCAATACTTGAAGCAACATCCCATTGTGTTAGACAGAAAAGGAAGTGCAAAAGAAGAAGGAAACCACTTTGGTTCTCAAATACAGTAGCAGAAAGGTCAGAGCCAAAGGCTGGCCTTCAGGAAATATAAGGAACACAGTGGGATGAAGATAGGAGGCATACCAAACTGCCCTAAGGGAAGCAGGTAAGGCAGTAAGGCAGGCAAAGTCCCAAACTGAGGAAACACTAGCACGAACAGTAAAAGAAGGTGACAAGACTTTCTATAGATACATTAGTGAAAGGAGAAAGTCCAGAGGGGTATTGCTAAGCTTAATGGAGAAAAGGAGCATGTGAGGAGGAGGACCCTGTAAAGGCATCTATCCTAAATAGATACTTTTGCTCAGTATTTACTGAAGAGAAGATAGGGCAGGGCCCACAGCTCAGCATCATGGACACAGGGGAGGGAGGTGAGCACTAGTCCCTTCACAAAAGAAAGGGTCCTACAAGAGCTTGCTAAGCTCAGGGTGGATAAGGCAATGGGACCTGAATGGCATACATCCCAGGGTACTTAAGGAGCTAAAGGAGGAACTAGCAGAGCCATTAGCAAAATTGTTTAGTGAGTCTCTGAGCACAGGAGAGGTCCCAGAAGACTGGAGAAGGGCTCATGTGATCCCGCTCCACAAGAGTGGTAGCAGGGAGGAGGCGGGAACTACAGACCAGTCAGTCTTACCTCAGTAGTGGGCAAGATTATGGAGGCACTCCTTAAGGAAAGGATAGTGCAACACCTGGAATCCATAGGGGCACAGGATCCAAGACAGCATGGGTTTACAAAAGGAGGGTCCTGTCAAACTAATCTCATAGATTTCTTTGACTGGGTAACCAGAGTGGTGGACCAAGGGGAGCAGTTGATGTCACCTACCTTGACTTCAGCAAAGCTTTTGACACTGTTCCACATAGAAGATTGATAAATAAGCTGGGTAGGCTCGGGGTGGGTCAGAAGTTGGTCAACTGGGTGGCAAACTGGTTGACGGGCAGAAACAGAGAGTGGTGGTAAATGGTATACAGTCAGAAGAGATGCAAGTCACAAGTGGGGTACCTCAGGGATCAGTCCTGGGGCCAGTCCTCTTCAACATCTTCATTAGTGACCTTGCAGATGGACTAGAGGGTAAGGCTTGTCTGTTTGCAGATGACACCAAGATCTGCAACAGAGTAGATGATCCAGATGGGGGGGCAGAAGAAGAGATCTGGATAAACTAGCAGAATGGTCAGAAGAGTGGCAACTGGGATTTAATGCAAAGTGCAAAATCAAGCACATAGGGAAGAGAAACCCGAAGCCACCTATAGGCTGGGAGGGAGTTCTAGCAGTCACAAAGGAAGAAAGAGACTTGGACATCATCATCACTGATGACCTAAAATCATCCAAGCAGACCTCTAAGGCAGTAGGTAAGGCTAGGGGGTGTTAGGGTGTATTAGTAGGGGTATCACAAGTCGTAAGAGGGAGTGTAATAATCCTCTGTACAAGACACTGGTTAGGCCCCATCTGGAGTACTATGCAGTATCGGAGGCCACACCTTCACAAGGACATTAACTAAATTGAGGCAGTCCAGAGAAGGCACCAAATGGTGGTGGGACTGCATTAGAAGACTTATGAGGACAGATTAATGGAGCTCAATATGTATACCCTTGAGCAAAGGAGGAGAGAGGTGATATGATCGAGGCATTCAAACACCTTGAGGGCATAAACAAAGTGAAAAGAGTCTAACATGTTTAAATATAAGAAAATAGCAGGACAAGAGGACACAGGCATGAGATTAGAGGGAGGCCGATTAAGGGGAATGTGAGTAAATTCTTTTCACAGAAAGGGTGGTGGATGCATGGAATGGCTTACCACAAGAAGTGGTGGCTATGAATACAGTGCAGGGCTTCAAACAGGCATGGGATAGGCACAAGGGAGCAATACAAATGACTATGAATAGATAGGCCACTGACAGAGCAAAGGCCGATGGCACATTTATAAGGTAGAAAAAGAAATGGGCAGACTGGATGGGCCTTGCGGTCCTTATCTGCCGTCAACTTCTATGTTTCTATGTTTCACCCACCATCCCCAGAGCTCACTCATCCTGTTTTGAGCCTTCACCCCCTCGTTTTTTGGGCTGTGAAAACTCTGTTGAGTTGACCCTTCTTACATGGGTCATGTGGACTATGTAAGTCTGGAATAGATTTGTTTCATTAGGTTAGTTTACGCTACACCTCCTCGGTAAAAATGGTACTAAGGCGGTTGGAGGGTCGACATCAAGGCAGCCGATATGGCATGAGCCAGTCTTGCGGCACCGCGCATGCGCGGTCCCACCCTGGCACCAACCCACCTGAAGATTTTTGGCTCCCGCTGGGTCCTAGCGCTTCCAGCGTAGTCCCATCAGTGTGAATGAGTGGTGGAGACTTCATCCAAGAAGATCAAGAATTATGGTAGGCACGTAATTTCCATTTCTAGGCTGTTTCACAGACAAAATAATTAGGATTGGCACCCCCGCTTCCATTGCGGCCCTACTCAAGTCCTCCCACTTGTCCTACCCCGAGATCCACCAAAAAAATCCCTTCTCATTGTCCCCAAAACATCCACCCATGTAGGGAACCAGGCCTTTCGCACTACTACACCCAAACTCTGGCACTCTACCGCTTGCAGTCTATAGCTTCTCCTCCTAACCTCAATTTAAAAAGTCTCCGTGGGCTCACCTAAAGGCCATCTTGAGTTGTATTTGCACATGATCTTCCAGGGCATCACCCGCCCTCAGGCTGTTTAGTCTTGCTGTCAGCTGGTCTAAACTAATCAGTCTATGTGCATTTCCCATATGTGCTAGAAGACTGTATATTTAATTTGCTTTCTCAGTTCTTGTCTGTACATTCGAGTCTGCCTGTAGATTACTAGCTCTTCTGGCCAGCTCACAGATTTGTCATGTATTTTTGTATCTTATATTTGTGTTTTTATCTTTCAATGTGTTTTGTTGTATTTGTTAATTTGCTGCACTGGTCCTTACTGTATTATTATTACTGCATGTATGGTCCTAACAGAATTGTAATTTATTGTATCTTGCTTGTCACTATTGTATTGACTGTCTTGTAACCGCCCAGGTTGTGCATGAAAATAGGTGTAACTGTGTCTAGTGTACCAACCTGGTCAATAAAAGCTAATAAATAAAAAAAACCTAAAAGATGGACTTCCGTACAACAGCAGCACTAATCACACTGAAGTTGCACCTCAGCACCTACCCGTGCTGGTTTCAAGAAACTCCACCGTGAACATCTACATGCATCAAATCCCTGCACATGCTTCCATCCACCTTAAGCTCTTCCATTTCCCCATCTCTCATCCTTTATCATACTCTACTTCCAACCCTTCCTCCACTTGCTTTCATCTTCCTCTCCTTATCTGTACCCTCCTACCTCCTGCTTCTCCCCTTCCTCCCCCTCTACTCTTTCTGTGTGTATAGGCCTCGTAATGGCACTTACTGCATACTGTACATTACAACCAACTAGGCCAACTCTGTACTTCTTGCACTTGTTTATTTTTGAATATCTCCTCACTGTATTGTCTTTATTTTGACCTTGTCCAACTATGTACTTCACTGACTCGCTGACTTGATTGTATTTCTGTGCACCCACATTGTATGACCTATGCTATGTGCTGTGTCACATTGCTGTTACTCATTGTATTTGACTTGTATCCTCCCAGGTCGTGCCTGAAAATAGGCATCCTTATGCCTAGTGCACTCACCCAGTTACCAAAAGCAAATAAATGAATGAATAAATAAATAGCCCACCTTTAAAGAAAGACTTTAAAGAATAATGCCCCTCAACACGTCATGGGCAGCATATGTGAAGATGTAGCAAATAAAACATTAAACTCCTCTCAGATTCGTTTTTGCAGTCCAGCCTTCTAATATCCCCATTTCCTGCTAGAAACAAAAGATTCAATAATATATAGTTTGGGCTTAAAAACTAAAGACCACTGCTAATAAATGAACATATTAAGCACGGCAAAACAGAGCCACTATATAGGAGTAACATCCATTTGCTCCAACCATGCAACAATAACCTTTTTAATGCCATTCTTGGAAGAAACTTCTGAACTCTCAGAGTTTGAAGTATGTGAAACTGAAACATCTTCAGCATTCGTAGATGGGGTTTGTTAAGTCTTATCCCTCAGAAAGCCTGGAGCTGATCCACATCACAGAACACTTGGGTGTTCCCCTCCAGCCTAACTTGGCACTTTGCAGACTCTATTAACAAAAAAGTCCCCCCAATCTCCAGTACCTCATTTTTGAATGCAAGAAAACATATTTTCATTTGCTGTGATGCAAAACAAACATCAGGGAACATATTGAATTATATGTCCTTATATACAGTGCTTCTGCCTCAGTGTGCTGTCTTCATCAACAGCCTTCTGTCACACATAAAATTGTTGGTATTGGCTTAAGTCTGTTCATCTGTTTATAGTTAAGCAATAATGCACTCCAGGGTGTGTGCTGTGCTGGGATAACGTCATGCATAGGGAGGCTGGGCACGAGGCTGCAGGCCAAGTGCATCCAATTCCCCAGGCGTGATGTTATCCCAGCACAACACACGCACTCTGGAGTGCAATATTGCTATTATATAATGGCTCCTTTGTAAAATGAAATAAAAAATAGATTACAAATATGTTTAAAGTGTTTTTTTATTATTTTTTTTACTGAGCAGGAATACTGAAAAAAGAAATAGTGCTGATTATTTCTTGGTTCAGTCAGCAGGTGGCACTGTTGTATGTGCATGGCTATGTTTGCTTTCATAATGTACAACTTGCTGTTTTGTGGTCCTCCCATCTTTCTTTTATCCTGTATTTGTCTGTCTCCCACCCACCCACGACTCTCTGTGTCTCTGTCTCTTGCTCTCTTGCTGCATTTATTCTGTGAAGCTCAAAGGAGGTGACCAATTGCCCCGCTGCCCCCCCCCCAGTTATCCTTGACATTGTGATCAGGACTGGCTCTATATGCTTCTCCTTGTACAGTTGCCATCTGTTTTATACTGGCAAAAGAAAGGAGAGCTTGACAAAACTCACAATAGAGGGTGAGTGACAAGGGTACTGTATTTTAAAACACACATGGTCACTTTGTTCAGGGAAGGCGTGAATAGCAGAAGCCGACCACTCAGTCTGTTGGGATAGGAGTGGAGAGCAGAAGCTTGTAGCAGAGGGGAGTGGTGAGCATCAAAGTTGATGGGACAGAGGGCTTTGTTAAAAAAATACTTCTGAAGAAACAACATGCTCAGTTTCTGTTTGGGGAAGGTGGGGAGAGCAGAAGTTGACTGCTTAGTCTGTTCGGGATGGGTGGGCTGTTGTTGCCAAATAGCTTCTTTCTTTCCCCTGCAATCTGAGTGTCATCAGTGAACCACGCGTCTTATGCCGATGAGTACTGTACTACTAAACCTGTGCATGGACAGCAACAATTCTTTCCCTGCCTTTTTAAAAATATTTACACAGAGAATAAAGTTGTCATCACGACTGGCTTACCTACGCTGCAGTTTCCACTACTGGACTGAAGAGTTGGAATGTGCTCTTGACAAACGCTCGGCACTGCTGTAAGAAAATAAGTTGTCTTTAAATTACAGGAATAAGTACAATACTGACTGGGCAGGGATCACAGGTAGTTTTACTGTCACATTTTTATGTTTGTTTGCACGCATGTGCAAGAAACATAGTGCCACCATACGAGAATTCATAGGTGTGCCTCCCCCACTTCCAGTGCCCTGCTGCCTTTTGCAGGTGCGGCCACACTGTGCCAATGAATATAGGAGCTGTCTATGGCATCCATTCAGATGCAGTGGCGTACAGTTGAAAGAAAAAAAAACCCGCTGCAATCAGCGGCGGTAACCTGTAGGCACTTTATATATTGCCGTCCGGCAGTATTCAAAGTGCCTACACGTCAGCACTGCACTGAAACAGCTGTCATAGACAGCTCCATCCCCGCAACAAGTAGCATGCTGGGAGGCCACCCCAGCATGCTCATCGCCTCCCCACACTGTATGGCCGATGGGGTGCCCAATCCCCCATCGGCTCCACTGCACTCCCCCCAACAGAGTTCCAAGTGCCATGCTGGGAGCCTACCCCATCATGGCAACAGTCCGTAAGGCCGACGGGGGTGCCCAATCCCCATCGGCTCCACTGTATCACCCCCCAACATACTTTCAGGTGCCACGCTAGGAGCCCACCCCAGTGTGGCAACAGTCCGTATGGCCTACGGGGTGCTCAATACCCCATCGGCTTCACTGCCCCCCCAAACAGCCTTCTAGCTGCCACACTGGGAGCCCACCTCAGCGTGGCAAAAGTCCTGTGTCGTCTTTAAAAAAAAATGCCCTGTAAGAAAAAATGGTCCCTCGCTGACTGTCTTGACCCCTGCCCCATCCACGCCTACCCTCTGCTTTCCTACCTCCCACACCTCCACCTCACCCCATACTTACTCTGGGTCTAGGCAATGATCTTCGTGGACCAGGAACACGTCTGCACTCTTCAAAGCCGACCACGAACTGAGGAAATGCCGGTAAGCTGTATACCGGAATAAACAGGGTTTTTTCAACTTTGATGCATATCTCAGGCATTTTGGGGAAATTATTCACCAAATTTTCAACATGGGGTTCTTGGGACCCCACCTCATGAATTCTGGCACTGTCACTTTGTTATTCAGTCCCAAAAGGTGATTTCGTGGTCACTCGCGGAACCACCTTCCGGAACAGTTATGAAATGACAGTGTCACGGTTCATGAGGTAGGTCCCAAAAACCCTGTGTTGAAAATCTAGTGAATGCTCCCAAATTACTGTTTTACGAGCGTGTGTTGCGCAGTTCCTACGCACGCTTGTAAGTTCGTGAATTTTTTATATTTTCACTCCAGATTTTCAACATTGCCATTTTACCACACCTCCTTATGAGCAGTACAGCTGTCATTTTTCACATCTCGCCCAAAATGTGTTTCTGCACATGTAACGCACAATGGCGCAGTCGGTGTGCAAAATCAATGTTCGGGACAGATTAAGAAAATCACAGTGACATTGTTCATGAGCAGAGGTCTTAAAATGGCTATGTTAAAAATTTGGTGACAAAAGTCCATAAAATGGCTGTGTTAGGAGCGAGCATTGCGCAGTTTCCACGCACCCTCGTAAGTTCATGAATCTGTAATATTTTCAGTCCAGATTTTCACCACTTTCATTTTTCCACACTTCCTTATGAACAGTACAGCTGTCATTTTTAACACCATGGCTGAAATGTGTTTGTACACTTTCAGCGCAGAGATGCGTGGTCGCTGTGGGAAATCATGGTTCAGGACAGATAAAGAAAATCACAGTGACACTGTTCATGATCGGAGGTCCCAAAATGCCTGTGTTGACAATCTGCTGTAAAAATTCCCCAAACTAATTACATTATGGGTGTGCGTTCTGCAGTTTCTATGCACGCTCATGACTTCACCAGTTTTTTCAATATTTTCAATTCAACATTGCCATTTTTTACACCTCCCCATGAACAGTACAGCTGTCATTTTTCACATCCTGTTCAAAATGTGTTTTCACACCTGGGTGTCAAATGGCGTAGTCGCTGTGCAAAATCAGCTTTCAGCTAATGAGCTGATACTGCCACTGTTAATAAGATGGGGCTCACAAAAAACCCATGCTGAAAATTTGGAGTGAAAATACCAACGCCTGAGGCGTTAGGGTTTCCGACCATAATGCCCCACCCTGTAGAGACTGACAGGCATCAGGGGTGTGACTTGGGATTGTTGCCTGTAATGCTCATACCATTCCACCCCCACCCTGCAGCCAGGAAGAGGCATCGAGGTGTGCCTTGGACTCTTCGGCCCCAAAGTTCACCCCATTCTCCTATACTGCACCCATCTCACTGTATTTCCTGATGGAATGGGGTGAACGTAAGGGCCAAAGACCCCAAGGCACACCCCAATGCCTGTCAGTCTCTGCAGGGTGGTGGTGGGGCTGGCTTCAGTTCAATACTTCACTGCCATTCCTATTATGCAGCTCTCTAACTCCTACACTACCAATGCCAATGCCAGCAAGCAAACATTCGGCATTGACAAATGCTTGTTTTGTTTTGTTTCTGTATCACAGAAAGTAGGGGTAGCCCAGGAAGTGAAGCTGATTGTGGTGCCCAGTGAAGACGGTAGTGGGGCAGCCGTTTGCATTTGTGGAGTTATGTATTTTCACATGTGATGCAGTCTTATGTGTGCTGGGACTAGACCCATGATGTTGTACTGGGATAACATCATGGGTCCAGTCCCAGACGGACCAATCAGAGACCAGCATTCTCTCTTGCCATTGTATAATTTGATTTTATCCACTTTTTGCTTTTATTTTGATTTGCTTGTTGAGGATCCTATGTGCTTTAACAATGAAGAGCATGTTATCTTTAGGTAATTGTAAGGCACTGATGAAAATATCTCTTAATATGTCAGCATAGCTAGTGAATCACCATTCTAACAGTTCAAGGATGCCAATGAATCGAATATTTTTATAACGCAAAGCATTCTCCATAGTTTAAATTTTCTGTCTCATAGAAACAGTCCTGGGTATTAACAGAGACCACTGCCTCAAAAGAAACAACTTTGGCTTAAAGTTGTGTATCTTTAGTAATACTGTTCACTGCATTCAGCTCAGACTATTGATTTTCAAAAACATTTTCTAAACTGCCGGTCCAGGAGACAAGCTTACCAGGGGTGTGGCCAGCAGCCGAGCTGGGAACAGCTTTTTTGTGCAGCTCTGTAACCAGTAGCAGATGAATATAAAAAACAGCCTTTCTAAAACTTTATTTTATATTCTGTTAAACAACAATCAATAAAGTATCTCCTCTGGGCTCTGTGGATATAAAAATATTGAAAAAGGAGTACCTACAGCCACAGTTATGGTGCAAGGAAACAAAGCGGCAGCAAATGTGGAGGGAGCCCACTTGAACGAACAGATGGTGGATGGGAGCAAAGACCAGCAGCCTGGCAGTGGGGAATGCAATAAGGCCCAACCTTCCAACCCAACATTGCTTCGAGTGATCCAAGGACTGGACCGAAAAACAGAGGATTTCAGCTTGGAACTAAAACAGCTCAACACCAAGGTGGCAACGTTGGCAGAGGACACCACAGGGGTGACCAAGACTGTAGAGAAGGCCTTGGTAGTAGCTACGGGGTTAACTAAGGAGAACACCTTACTACAATGGCGCCTTGAAAATTTGGAAAATGTTTCCTAAGCCACTCACATTAGACTTTTGGGAGTTCCAGAAAACACTGAAGGAGAGAACCCCAAAGTTTTCCTGAAGGAATTACTCCAGCAAATTTTGAATCTCGACAGTGACTTCGAAATACATAAAGTATACTGCATCACGCCACGTGGAGGACAGCCCAGAACAACTACAGGAGAAGCCATTCCTTGGGCCATCCTGCTTGAGCTTCGATCATCGGAAGAAAGGGATTTAACAAAAAAAAAGTGCACATATTCCCATACTTAAGCTATGCAACCAGAATGCGAAGGAAGGACTTTGATGGCATTAGATCTCATCTTTGGGCACTGGAAGTACACCATGTTTAATTGATGCAGGCCAGTCTAAGAACAAGTTACAAAGGGAAGGTTTTCCAATTTTTTGACCCTAAGGACACCTCCAAGCTGCTTGTTAAAATGGAGAGACAGTTCTCGGCTAGGGATGAGAAATCAGATTTGGATGAAGAGGAAGAAGCCTAAAAATGTGAACTGGGGCTAAAGTTATTATTGAGGGGATGGAAGTCGGGGACTGAGAGGTTGTTTTCTGGACAGTTCCATAAAACTTAAAGATTGATTTTTAAAACAAACTTTATGGTTTCATACTTGTTCCTTGTGGTATGGGATTATTTTTAGTTATATGAAATTTTTAAGTACAGGAGACAAGCTTACCCAGGTGTTAGTATTCAAACAAACATCGGTGGAGATGCTGGATAGTGGCTTCTATTTCAGGTAATGTCTGCGTCTTAGTAAGTGTAGCAGCAGGAACGGGGGTAGAGCAGTAAGGAGAAACAACAGTGGTGGAATCCAGGTCACAGGTAACAGAAGATGCCTTGGTCATCTTTCCAACCTCCAATTCACCTGATCTGGAGCTCCTCGAGAAACAAATTTTTCCATCGGACCAACTTGAGTTATACAGCAACAATTCTTTTTTTTTTGCTGGTCACCCTCCCCTTTTTTTTTTTTAATCCCCATAGGTACTTTTGTGGTATTTACGTTTTTTTCTCCCCATTCCCATCCTACGCGTCCCTGACCTGGTGCATGCATATAGAGGCATGCGCACATCAAGCCCTACGGGACACCCCACCCTACTTGTCGCACCATTACCACCTACATCTGCCACCAGTCCTCCATCCGGTGACAGTGGGACTGCGGATGGGTGACCCCCCCCCGGGAGAGAAGAGCCAACGCTCAATCCTGTTCCCACCCTCCTCTCATGCTGGCACCCTGGTGACCCGAGGTCATTCCTGAACCCAGGTCACTGGCGTAGTGCGAGCTAAGGCGTCCCATGCCTCAGCTCTCAGCATCACCGGGCTGGCCACCTTCCCTTTCTCAGGGTGAACTATATTTACCACCACCCTGTGTAACCTATCCCCTAACCAATTTATTGACCAGTTTACACTTTTGGACCCACTACTAAACTACCCAGCTTGCTTACTAGTCTCATACAGTATGTGGAACAGTGTCAAACACACCTTACTGAAATCTATGTAGGCCACATCCACCCAAATCTAGTTCCTTGGTCACCCATTCAAAGAAATCTATCAAATTCGTTTGACCTTACCTTCCCTCTGTGAAACCATGCTGCCTTAGGTCTTGTAACCCGCTGGATTCTACAATTCTTTCCCTCAGCAGCGACTCCATTAACTTCCCCACCACCGATGTCAGGCTGACTGGCCTATAAATGCCAGCCTCCTTCCAGTTACCACTTTTGTGCAGTGGGACTACATCTACCCTCCTCCTGTCCTCCACGACCACTCCTGTTTCCAGTGAGCTGTTAAACAGAACTGTCTGAGGTGTAACCAGTATTTCCCTGAGCTCCCTTAATATCCCAGAAGGCATCCCATCTGGCCCCACTACTTTGTCTCGTGCCGCAAAGAAAAAAGAACTAGTGTCCACCCCCATCCAAAACTTCTCACATGTGCTACATCTGTGGCAAAGCCAGTTACTCTAAGCCAAGAAACATACCCGCATGCAAGTTTCAGAGGCAGCATCCCTGGCAGAAGCATCAGAGCATCATGAGCTGAACACAACAAATGTCTGCTAACCTCTGCGCTAGCAGATAATGTTTTAAGTAAAGCAGTCTTGGCAGAACAATCAGGAAAAGCTTGGGTAGTATCACAAGAAGCTTTCCACATGCTGCTCTGGTACTTAATCATGTGGGACTGGTAATTTGCAATCCTAAGGCCCAAAGAGGCAGAGGCATATGTACACTTGCCCACTACATCTGGTCTCCTAGATTCTTTATCTGGAGGCAAAGGGATCATGTACCCGGGGGCTTTACACCCATCAAGAGCGTCATAACGATTACAGAGTCCGTTTCAGGCTCGTTTCATAAGGCTTATCAGACTGAACAGGGTATTGCTCATCAGCCCTTCTAGGGATGAAACATAGAAACATAGACTTTGATGGCAGATAAGGACCGCTTGGCCCACCCAGTCTGCCCATTTCCCTACTTACTGGATAAGCTGCAGATCCTAGTTAACCAACAGCCTACTTCCTCCTACCCCCCACTAGAATTGCTTTATGTTTGTCCCATGCATTCTTGAATTCTCCCACTGTTTTTGACCCCACGACCTCCTCAAGAAGGCCATTCCATGCATCCACCACCCTCCCATGAAAAAATACTTCCCACATTGCGCTGGAGCCAGCCCCCCCATCTTCAAATTGTGCCCCTTGTTCTTGCACATCTCTTTTCTGAAAGATGCTACCCTCCTGGACTTTGTTGATTCCCTTGAAGTACTTAAATGTTTCTATCATGTCCCCCCCTCCCTCCTTTCCTCGAAGGTATGCATATTAAGCTCCTTTTAGTCTTTTTTCATATGTCTTCTGGTGCAGACTCTGCACCATTTTAGTTGGCCTCCTCTGGACTGCTTCCATCCTGTCTATGTCCTTGTGGAGATGGGGTCTCCAGAACAGCATGCAGTATTCCAGATGGGGTCTAGAGAATTAGGCCTATACCATGCAGCAAAAGTAGCATCCGCCAAGGCAGGATACATTGATAGAATAATAATGGAGAGAGTTCAGGGCACCTCTGAAAATTCCAAAGATTCCTCTTAGTGGAATCTTCCTCTTCCACAGCAAAACTCATGGCAGACTGCATGTGCTGCATCATGACCTGTAAAAAGGGGTCCTCAGGAGACCACTGAGCCCTCACTGCAGGATAAGAGGGTGGATTTCTTTCTTCATAATGCTCCTCACCCTCATATTCCTCCTCTAAATATACCTCAAGATCCATAAGGCCAGGATTACACTCCATTTTATAGTCATCGCCATGAACAATGATGGCAGCCGGCAACAGCTGAGAGGCAGGAGTTTACAGTGCGCTACTGGACTTAGTCGATGGTGGCCTTGTACCAAAAAGCCCCGTTGGCACTACAACTGTCTTTAATGGCAACCCTGGCAGAATACGTTGAATCATTTCAGAGAACGACGGAAGCACTGCCTGGGAGTTAACAGCACCCTGAAAAGGGTCCAGAACTGCCTGCACCAAAGGACTGGAGCCGAACAATGGCGTTGTACTTTCCATGGTAGGTATGGCAGCACCTGAGCCAGACCCCGATCTTGGTGTCTCAACAGTGGGTGGGTGGGCCTTTCATCAACACCAGAGTGGGCATTGATAAGAACATTATCTTTTTTTAACAGTGATCAGGACATTGCCAGTGAAGCAGACTCATCTTTGTCCTTATGTCTGTACTTATGGCCTGACAAGCAGAAGGCCCGAGACAATGCCCTTTCTTTGTCCTGCTCTTTCAGTTTCAATGACAGTTTCTCTGTCGATGATGAGAGTGCAGCGGACTGTGCCCTTTCACTTCCCCATGGATTTTAACACTATTTGAGCAAAGAAGTTTTCAAGAACCTTCAGGGTCACCCTGTAGCCTGGTTAAAACCCTGGCAAATCTCACAAGTCCTCACATTGTGAGAAAGAACAGTTACGCACGTACCGTAACAGAAGCACTTCAGAGAATATCGTTCATCAGGCCACACCTTTGTAACTAAACCTGTGTCAGCACTGGCACCACATGGAAACTTTTGCAAGTTAGGGACCACCCACGACGATGTCACGCATCAACATCTACATAAATGTGGGCAGCCCCATCTCTCCTCAGTTCCCCACTGGAGATTATGTTCAAAGGACCTCTCTATGGGGAAACAGGAGACAAGGGCAGCACCCAGCACACCAGGCGACAATGGCTGCTGGAAAAGGCAGTGATGCAATGACTCAGTGCAGAAGTCCAGTGTCGTATGCTTGAAGGGGGCAGAGGCTGGGTCGACATGGGCTGATGAAAGAGATTCTCCTGAAGATCTACTGTTACGATCAGTATATAAGAAAAAATGACTTACCATAGTAATAGTGTTTCTTCCAGGGGATCCTTTAGTATGCTTAACTTATGCTTGACTTGTGCAGTTATCCCAGCTGGGTTCAGCTGCCCCGGAGATGGAGCCAATGCTAATGACGGCTGGGCATCAGCCATTCAGAACATGGCAAGAAACTGCTGCCTGTAGGTGCTGCTGCTTGAGAATCAGATTCATTTTGTAGCCTAAGGGGCAAAAGGCTCCAATCCCTAACATTATTTCAAAAATATGGAAAAATATGAAAAAAGTTGGAAAAAGACCCAGAAAGGAAAATGAATTAACAAACAAACAGGTTCCTAAGGATGAGCTATGTACAGAAGGTTTAACTATAATACTTTACACCAAACATGCCCCTCAATAAAAAAATTGTCCTGCACAGGGCTGCAGAAGCATCAATAGCCAGATTATGTGAGGGGAGGATGGGCTGGAGGTCAAGCATACTGAGGGATCCACTGGAAGAAACAATATTACTATGGTAAGTAATTTTTCTTCTCACCCCATGAATCCCTCCATATGCCTGACTTATGCAGCCTACAAAGCAGTGTATTTTGGGAGGAGGGAACAGAACCTACTTAGGGAATAGGTTCTGCAGGACTGCAGTGCCAAATCTAGCATCTGATCTGGACTATACATCAAAGCATTACATCTTTGTGAAGGTGTGTACAGTCTTCCAAGTAGCTTCTTTGCAGATATTGAGCAAAGGCATGTCCCTTTGTGCTGCCACAGAGGCTGCGGTGGCCCTGGTGGAGTAGGCCCTGAGGCCTTGAGGTGGTTGTTTGCCAGCCTTATTGTAACAGAATTGAATGCAAAAGACTATCCATCAAGAGATTGTTCTCTTAGAGGCTGGCCTGCCCTTGCCCACCTCGCCATAGGTGAGGAACAGCTGCGTATGAGAGGACCTGAGCTGCTTAGTACGCTCTAAGTAGTAGGACAGTGCCCTTTTAACATCCAGGCTATGAAGCCTGCATTCACCAGGAGTGGATTTGTTTGTGAAAAAGACAGGAAGAGTTATAGATTGGTTGAGATGAAATTCGGAGACTACCTTGGGAAGGAATTTCCTGTTAATTTTGAGAACTACTTTATCTTTGTGGGAGATAATGTAGTTAGGTTCAGTGCAGAGAGCTTGCAACTCTGAAATTCTCCTGGCCAAAGTGATGGCCACTAGGAGTACTGTTTTCCAAGTGACATATTTGAGATCCGCAGTAGCTATAGGTTCGAATGGAACATCTATCAGCTTGGCTATGCAGAGGTTCAAATCCCAGAGAGGGACAGGCTCCTTAAGAGGGGGTTGAAGGTGCAGCAGGTCTTTGAAGAATTTCTTGAAAATGGGATGAGGAATTATAGATTTCTTCTTGCCTGCTGAAAGGTATGCAGAGATGGCTGGCAGGTGGACTTTCAGGGATGAGGCCCTAAGGCCTGAGGCCTGTAGGTGCATTATGTAATCTAGTATTGAAGGTAGGCTAGGTTGCAGGGAGTCAATCTGACTTTACACCAAATAGAGAATCTCTTCCATTTGGAAGCATAAGTCTTTTTAGTGCTATTTTTTTTTTAGCTAGCCTAAGGATTCTGAGGGCCTGCTCTGAATAATGAGAGTCAGGAAACTCTAGCTCCTCAAGTACCAAGCTTTGAGGCAAAGGGACTCTATGTTGGGGTATGTCACTCCTGACTGAGGCAAGGTCAGGAGGCTGTGGCTCAGAGGCAGGCGAATGGGCCATTTGAATGATAGGTTTAACCCGTAGGTGGCACTAGCCTATGGGCTACTACCCCTGCCTGCGTGACTAGGTGCAGGTTGAGGGGCCTGAGCTCAGTGAATGGGTGCCTCCACCAGGTGGAATGGTTTTGGGATAGCGTAACCGCTATTGGCATGGCCCTCCAGGATGCTATAACCACCCACCAACCCTTCTAGTGGCCTAAACTGTTCAGTGACAGAATGTTCACATTGACCATATGACAGTAATAGTATACTCACCCTCCTTGCACTTACCAACATAGAAACATAGAATTTGACGGCAGATAAGGACCGCTTGGCCCACCCAGTCTGCCCATTTCCCTACCTAATGGATAAGCTGAAGATCCAAGTTAATCAGCAGCCTACTTCTTTCCACCCCCACACCCTAGAATTGCCTTATGACTGTCCCATGCATGCTTGAATTCAACCACTGTTTTTGACTCCACAACCTCCTCCAGAAGATCGTTCCATGCATCCACAACCCTCTCTGTGAAAAAATACTTCCTTACATTACCTCTGAGCAGCCCCCCATCTTCAAATTCACTAAAAATACCACCAACAAGCTCAATCTGGTTCAAGATCAGTTGGTATTCATCTATATCCCCTTCCCCCGGGTCGTGCCTGAAAATAGACAGGATTTGTCTAGTGCACTTACCCGGTCAACAAAAACTAAATAAATAAATAAAATTGTGCCCCATTGTTCTTGCACACCTCTTTTTTTGAAAGATGCTACCCTCTTGGACTTTGTTGATTCCCTTGAGGTACTTCAAAGTTTCTATCATGTCCCCCACCTCCTTTCCTCGAGGCTATACATACAGTATTAAGCTCCTTTAGTCTCTCTTCATATGTCTTCTGGTGCAGACCCTGCACCATTTTAGTTGCCCTCTTCTGGACAGCTTTCATCCTATCTATGTCCTTGCGGAGATTGGTTCTCCAGAACTGCACACAGTACTCCAGATGGGGTCTCACCAGCTGTCTGTACAGATGGATAACAACTTCCTGTTTTCTAGTGGTGTTGCCTCTCCCTGTGCATCCCAGTATCCCCCCAGCCCTCCTTACTGCCCTCTCACGTTGCTTGCCCACCTTTAAGTCATCTGATATGACTACCCCCAGGTCCCTTTCCATTTTTGTTGTTGTTAGTATCTCACCCCCCATTGTGTACTCTTCCCCTGAGTTTTTGTTTCCCAGGTGCATTACCTTGCACTTCTTAGCACTGAATCTAAGCTGCCATACATTTGACCATTCCTCTAACCTTGCCAAGTCCCTTCTCATCCTTTCCACCCCACCATGTGCATCAACTCTGTTGCAGATCTTTGTGTCATCTGCAAAGAGACATACTTTCCTTCAGTCCTCTGCAATGTCGGTTATAAGACATTGAAGAGGACCGAGTCCTATCTTGAACCCTGCGGTGCCCCTCTAGTAACCCCCCTTTCTTCAGAGTGGACTCCATTTACTATTACCCTCTGTGCCCTATTCTCCAGCCAATTCTTTACCCAGGCTATCATCTTGGGACCCACTTCCAGGCTGGCTAACTTGTATATTAATCTTTTGTGTGGGACTGAGTCAAATGCCTTGCTAAAGTCTAGGTAGGCCATGTCCACAGCCCCTCCCTGATCTACTACTTTGGTCACCAAGTCAAAGAAATCTATTAGATTTGTCTGGCATGACCTTCTTGTTGTGAATCCATGCTGCCTTGGGTCCTGTGCCCCTCTGGCCTCTAGGTACTCGACAATTCTTTCCTTCTGAAGTGATTCCATCATTTTCCCTATCACTGAAGTTAAACTAACAGGTCTGTAGTTTCCTGCTTCTGCCCTGCTCCCACTTTTGTGAAGGGGAATCACATCTGCCCTCCTTCAGTCCTCCGGTACCACCCCATCCTCCCATGATTTGTTAAAGAGGGTAGTCAGTGGTGTCACTAGTTCTCACCCTTAGTTCTTTTAGAATTCTGGGATGAATCCCATCAGGCCCCATTGCTTTGTCCACCTTTAGTTTTAAGAGTTCTTTCAGAACCCTTTCTTCTGTAAATGGGCTGGTATCAACTTCTGTATCCAGAGTATTTCTATTATTTGTTTTAGGTACCTCCCCCTCTTCATTTGTAAATACTGAGCAAAAATATTTGTTTAGTATCTCAACCTTTCACAGTCACCCACTGCCCACCCCCTCCCCTTTATTAAGCCTCACTATCCCTCCCTTAGTCTTAGAAACATAGAATTTGATGGCAGATAAGGACCGCTTGGCCCACCCAGTCTGCCCATTTCCCTACCTAATGGATAAGCTGCAGATCCTAGTTAACCAGCAGCCTACTTCTTCCTACCCCACCCCTAGAATTGCCTTATGACTGTCCCATGCATGCTTGAATTCCACCACTGTTTTGACTCCACAACCTCCTCGGAAGGCTGTTCCATGCATCCACAACCTCTCTTGTGAAAAATACTTCCTCACATTACCTCTGAGCCGCCTCCTCTATCTTCAAATTGTGCCCCCTTGTTCTTGCACACCTCTTTTTTTGAAAGATGCTACCCTCTTGGACTTTGTTGATTCCCTTGAGGTACTTGAAAGTTTCTATCATGTCCCCCCTCTCCCTCCTTTCCTTGAGGCTATACATATTAAGCTCCTTAAGTCTCTCTTCATATGTCTTCTGGTGCAGACCCTGCACCATTTTAGTTGCCCTCCTCTGGACAGCTTCCATCCTGTCTATGTCTTTGCGGAGACTGGGTCTCCAGAACTGCATGCAGTACTCCAGATGGGGTCTGACCAGCTGTCTGTACAGAGGGATAATAACTTCCTGTTTTGTACTGGTGATGACTCTCCCTATGCATTCCAGTATTCCCCCAGCCCTCCTTGCTGCCCTCTCACATTGCTTGCCCACCTTTAGGTCATCTGATATGACTACCCCAGGTCCCTTTCCATTTTTGTTGTTGTTAGTATCTCACCCCCCATTGTGTACTCTTCCCCTGGGTTTTTGTTTCCCAGGTGCATTACCTTGCACTTCTTAGCATTGAATCTAAGCTGCCATACATTTGACCATTCCTCTAACCTTGCCAAGTCCCTTCTCATTCTTTCCACCCCACCTTGTGCATCAACTCTGTTGCAGATCTTTGTGACACCTGCAAAGAGACATACTTTTCCTTCCAGTCCCTCTGCAATGTCACTTATAAAGACATTAAAGAGGACTGGTCCTAATACTGAACCCTGCAGTACCCCACTAGTAACCCACCTTTCTTCAGAGTGGACTCCATTTACTACTACTCTCTGTGTCCTATTCTCCAGCCAATTCTTTACCCAGGCTGTCTAACTTGTATATTACCATATATACTTTCGCGTGCTTGATCCATACATATAGCCGATCCCCAAACCGAGATGCATTTTTTAAAACAACAGTGACTCGCGTATAAGCCGACCATGAAAAATTATTCATTCATTCAGCTGTTTGCTGGCTCTTTTAACCCAAATGCTGTCTCCTTACTGTTTTTCTTGTCCCTCCCCTAGTAAAACATTATAGCCTCATGGGGCTTGCATGCGCCTCGGTGCATGAAGCAAACCTTCCCAGATCCGCATCCCCTGCCATCAACCAAAACCTCAGTACTCACCTCGATGATCTATCCTTTACAGCTGGGCTGCACTTATTTTGTTTGTGTTTTGGATGGCTACATATCATCCACATTCCCTCGCGACTTGCTGCCAGGCATGAACAAGCTTCCTCCTTCACTCCACAAACTCAGTATGCAGCACGCAATGATCTCGCTGCTACTGCCTCCACTATTACATCTCTGCCACAGCCTTTTACATTGCCCGCAAGTGCTGCTTCCTTCATTGCCATCTCCTGCTGCCCTTCCCACTCCTCCCTCACTCTCAACATCCCTCCACCTCTACTAATGCCTCTAAGCCCCATAGGGCATGGACAGATTAGTTACCAAAGCTGTTTGGAGGGGAGATCCATTTTCGTTTCTGGTTTGACTCACGTATAAGCCAAGGTACTAAAAATTAGAATGCAAAAGTAGGTTAAAAAACTCGGCTTATATGTGAGTATATACGGTAATCTTTTGTGTGGGACTGTGTCAAATGCCTTGCTAAAGTCTAGGTAGGCCATGTCCACAGCCCCTCCCTGATCTACTACTTTGTCACCCAGTCAAGAAATCTATCAGATTACGTCTGGCATGACCTTCCTTGTGAATCCATGCTGCCTTGGGTCCTGTGCCCTCTGGCCTCTAGATACTGACAGTTCTTTCCTTCAGAAGTGATTCCATCATTTTCCCTATCACTGAGGTTAAACGAACAGGTCTGTAGTTTCCTGCTTCTGCCTTGCTCCCACTTTTGTGAAGGGGAATCACATCTGCCCTCCTCAAGTCCTCAGGTACCACCCCATCCTCCCATGATTTGTTAAAGAGGGTAGTCAGTGGTGTCACTAGTTCTACCCTTAGTTCTTTTAGAATTCTGGGATGAATCCCATCAGGCACCATTGCTTTGTCCACCTTCAGTTTTAAGAGTTCTTTCAGAACCCTTTCTTCTGTAAATGGGCTGGTATCAACTTCTGTATCCAGAGTGTTTCTACTGTTAGTTTTAGGTACCTCCCCACTTCATTTGTAAATACTGAGCAAAAATATTTGTTTAGTATCTCTGCCTTTTCACAGTCACCCTCTGCCCACCCTCCCTCCTCTTTATTAAGCCTCACTTCACCTCCCTTGGTCTTCTCTTCGCTCCTGATGTACCTATAAAAGCTTTTATCCCTTCTTAACTGAGTTGGCTATCTTTTCCTTGGTTTGGGCCTTTGCTGTTCTGACTGCCTTCCCAGCTTCCTTTTGCTTTAACTGATACAGTTCTCTGTCCTGCTCCTTCTGATTCCTTGTACTTCCTGAATGCTTTATTTTTCTCTTGAACCTTCACTGCCACTTCCTTTGAGAACCATAGTGGTTTCTTACATCGTTTCGTTTTGTTTATTTCTTCACACAAGGCTTGTTACCTCTGTGATGGCAGTTTTATTATTCCCATTGTTCTTCCACCCCTCCTTCCTGCCCATTTGCTAGTACATTCCTTAGGCACTCACCCATTTTGGCAAAGTCAGCCCTCCTAAAGTCCAGTACTTTTGCCTTTGTATGGCTTGACTCTATTGCTGTGTTTATTGTGAACCATACTGTTCGATGGTCGCTAGTTCCCAGATGGCTACCCACTTCTACATATGTGATCCTCTCTCCATCTCCATTTGAGAGAACCAGGTCTAAGATTGCTCCCTCTCGAGTGGGCTCCAATACTAGTTGTCTAAGGCATGCCCCCTGTAGGGCATCTAGAATAACCCCACTCTTAGAAGTGGCTCCTGCAACTGCTCTCCAGTTAACATCTGGCATATTCAGATCACCCATCAGCAATATCTCCCCTTTTTCTGCCATTCTAAGTATACTTTCTATCATTTTCTTGCCCATTTTCTCCCCCTGAGAAGGGGGTCTGTATACAACCCCTGTGCAGATTGTGGTGCCATTGTCTGTCTCCAAATTTACCCACAGTGCTTCTTCTCCTCCCTGTTTACTCCTTTTGTTCTGTTGCTTTGATTCCTTCCCTTATGTAAAGAGCTACTCCTCCTCCTCTTTTACCCTCCCTGTCCCTCCTGTAAGTAGTGTATCCTGGCATGTTTACATCCCAGTCATGGTTTTGTGTGTACCATGTTTCTGTGACTGCCACGATATCCAGATGTTCCTCCTCCATCAAGGCCACTAATTCATGAAGCTTGTTACTCAGACTACGGGCATTGGTACTCATGGCTCTCCATTTTTTGATGGCTTTACCTTCTGTTGCAGCATCCCCCACTGACCTTTCTACCTCAGTCTTTTTCTCTTTTAGTACCCTGTTTTGTAGGGAGAGGCTGGGATTTTCCTGCTGCTTATCAGTGCCTCCCCCCTTGACTAATTTAAAAGCTTGCCAATGAAGCATTTAAACTGATTACTCAAAAGACTTGTTCCCTTCCCGGACAGATGCAGACCATCCTGCCAGTATAGGCTGGTGTCCCTCCAGGTGGAACCCCAGTTCCCAATGAAGCCAAACCCCTGTGCTCCACACCATTTTTTCAACCATTCATTAAACTGCATGGTGCAAAGTACCCTCGCCTCACCCATGCCATTGACAGGCAGCACCTCTGAGAAGGATACTGTGTGCTACTTGTCTTAGGCCCTTCCCCAACTCTACAAAATCCTCCTGCACTGTCTAATCTCATGATGAGCCAAGTCATTTGTCCCTAGGTGGACAATGACGTCCAGCTCAGACTCCCGTGCAGCTGTTCTCATGATCCTGAGGATGCGCTTCCTGTCCCTCCAAGCCATGGCACCAGGCAGGCACCTTACTTCAGTTTTCCCTGCTCCCCCCAGTTCTATCCCCCTAATAACTGAGTCCCCCACCAGGAGCTGCTTCCTTTCCCTGTGGTGTCCTCTGCCTCCTTCCTGTGGGCCTCCCTTGTGACAGTTGCCTCAGCCTCCTTAATCTCCTCTGTGGAGTGCATCCATGGGGAGCTATGCTCCCAGAATGGTGTATGGATTGTGGAGTGGAACGACTGACTGGGTGTGCCTCTGTTCCACCATCCTCACCCTCCCTGAGCCCACTGTGGTCCAACTGCTGTGCTTTCTTCGCAACTTCTGAGGTAGTGGTGGTGGCTCTGGTGCTCCCTGGATGGGGAAGGTTCCCTTCCTACTGTCCAGTGTGGCCTGGGGGAAGGTTCCCTTACTACTGTCCAGTGTGGCCTGAAGACGGGCGTTGTCTGCAAATAGGGCAGCATCTCAGCCTCCAGAAAGACTCCCAGAAGACTGCTGCCCCATAGCCATTACATTGCACTACTCCCCACATGTTTATCTACTTTTTTTTTGTGTGTGTGTGATTGGTTTGTTATATAGAAATATATATATCATACAATGTGTATGCTTATATTGTTAGTGCAGTGTGCTAGAGAGGATATGACAGTGATATGCACCTTGTACTCTTGAGGAAATGATGTCAGAACCCCAGGTATAAAGGAACTATTTCCAGCGGTGGGTGGGGTGAGGGTGGGCAGGGTTGGGCCTAAACTGTGCCCTCACGAAACAATCAGCTAAAGCTCCTGACCCACAGCTGTGATGAGTGCCTTCCTGTCAGCAAGATGCCCCATAACAATTTGACAGAGAAAATACCCTGCTAATCAAACAGAGAAAAATCCAGACATCCAAGTCAGACACAGGTAAACTTCCCCAGCCCCAAAACAGCCTGGTGGTTTGTGCTCTGAAAGCAGTCAGCCCCAAAATAAGTCAGCTGTGCTTTAAACTCTTCCTGCACTGAAAATCTTAAGAATTGGAACAAAAGGAAAGCTAGATCCACCTCCCTCTGTTGCTTGAATGACTGTCTTTTCCTGATAATTCTAAGTTCCTTATTTCACCTTTCAGTTAGAAGTAGCCTCCACCTGCAGAATATCTGCTACAAACCAAAGACAACTGTAAGGTTCACCTCCCTCTGTTGTGAGCACAACTCGCTTTCTTGCAAATCCTATGTTCAGTATTGCAGCTTTCAGCCAGAGGTAGCTTCACCTGAAGAATATTAGCTGTTCTGATCTTCCTTCGATCCCTGATGTACCTAAAAAAGGTTTTATCCCCCCTTCTTAACTGAGTTGGCTATCTTTTCCTCGGTTTGGGCCTTTGCTGTTCTGACTGCCTTCCCAGCTTCCTTTTGCTTTAACTGATACAATTCTCTGTCCTGCTCCTTCTGTGATTCCTTGTATTTTCTGAATGCTTTCTGTTTCTCTTGAACCTTCACTGCCACCTCCTTTGAGAACAATAGTGGTTTCTTACATCGTTTCATTTTGTTTATGTTCCTCCTCCATCAAGGCCACTAATTCAGGAAGCTTGTTACCCATACTACGCGCATTGGTACTCATTGCTCTCCATTTTTTGATGGCTTTACCTTCTGTAGCAGCATCCCCCACCGACCTTTCTACCTTGGTCTTTTTCTCATTTAGTACCCTGTTTTGTAGGGGGAGGCTGGGATTTTCATGCTGCTTTTCAGTGCCTCCCCCCTTGACTAGTTTAAAAGCTTGCCAATGAAGCATTTAAACTGATTGCCCAAAAGACTTGTTCCCTTCCTGGACAGATGCAGACCATCCTGCCAGTATTTATGCCCCACCTTTGCAACTGCCCTGGAGACCCCCTGTAAAATAAGACCAGTGATGCAACAATACAATAGCAGTACTGTATCTCCACCAAGAAGGTACACACTAGCCAGTTTAAACAAGAAAACTCTCAGTTAACATTCACTCAATCCAAATGTTTATAATCTGGAGCCAGATGGCTCAGTCCATTGCAGTAAACCAAAAACAAGTAAATCAGATGACACACAAATGATTGTAGCTTTTGTCGCACGGAGCTACCCTGTTTTGTACTCACGCTACTCAGACCAGGATGCAGGACAGGCGAGATTAAGACCTTGTGGTGTTGTACTGGATTGTCAAGGAAAAGCAGGGCCTACATTACTCACCGTGGTGGTTGCTGTTTGGTGGTGTTCAGCAGGGGGCAGAATTCTTGAGCGGGTCTTTCGATGAAAATGTCTCAGAATTGATAGCAGCAGCATAGGCTGAGATGGCAGGGCCCAGGCAGAGCAGACAGTTCGGATAAAGTCTGTGGTGAAGCACTGGAAAAGCCTCCAGCTGGTGTAACAGAACTTGCTATGGGAAACCAAATTGCGACCCACGCAACACATTCAGCACATCTATAGTACTTAAAGTAATGTGCCACAGTTCAGATAAAGTCTGTTTGTAAATCACAGCTTCTCTGCGCAAACCTTTTGGCCTGAGGCTCACTTTTGTACCAGGCAGGCTGATTGCTTCTGGAGCAAGTCTTCGGTCCACTTTCAAGTAGCAATAACGCACTTTCTCTCTTCAAATGCTGGTCTTGATCCAGTGACTGGAAAAGTCCAACTTTCACACTCAAGGCAGTTCTTCACACCTGAAGATGTGACAGGTAGGCCAGCAGAGCCTTCCTGCCGATTCTCCCGTTCTCTTAAGCATGAGCAGCTGACCGATGACTCAAGCTGTTCACTCTCCAAACTCCAACTCACACACTGCTGCAGGCAATTCTGGGGATTTACCAGTAATCCAAGAGGTTCGGTTGGCTGAGGGAACTGTCTGTCACAGAAAAGGCTCCCCCTCCAGGTTCATTTAGATGCCAAACCTTAAAAACTACAATTCCTACAGAATGTCAATCCCACAAGACCTATGGAGATAGTCTCCATTTAAGGTCCTCTAAGATTTGATTGGTCCAACACTGGCAGTTCAGAGCCAAGATGGTGGCTCTTATTCAATGGTTCAAGCTGCAATTAAAAGCAGATTAGACAAACTCCTATATTATCATTATTACTAAAAATAAACAGTAAATAATCACTTTTCCTAACAGAACTCTCTCTGCACAAATAGCGACTGCAGAATGGAGCAGAAATATGGACTGTCTGGCTGGTCGTTAGCCTTAAATCATTTGGACTCAGTCCTGACTAATTTTCTCACACACCATAAAGGAAAGGTTCTCTTAAAGAGACAGGCATGGAGGCTTATTAGAGCACTCTCATGCAGAAAAATAGAGCTGCTGCAGACAGGACAGTGACAGTGGGCATTTTAGGAGCCCATGTATACACTTCAGTAAACCCCAATTTGTAGGGGGTTACACTCTTCCCTGCCTGGAAAAACTTGGTGTCCACATCAAGTCTATACTTACTATAACATTCTAACTGAAGACATTATGCATACCATACAGGCATGTTCATAATGGTATTTCCACAGTAAAACATATGCATACATTTCCTTAAACATGTTAGCAGATTCAAACTGTCAAACACATTACCCTTATACAGTACCTCTGGTTTGTACTACCCACTGCACACTAACTCACCTGGCTTAGGGCCCATCCCTATTAGCTACACTAGGGTTGCATGAGCCAAGGATATCAGCACACTGATTGGAGGGTTTTACTATTAGCTTAGATGTGGCAGAATAGCTCAATTTGAGAAGAGAACTTTCAGAAATATAGACTCCTTTAGGCACGACATGTAAGGGAAGATCCTTAGACCTCCCTGGAGAGTCGTAACTGAGGCGTATCACTGGTTTGGTGGCTCTTCCAGACTTTCTTGGAGGAATAGACACAGGCTCAGTCTTTTCAATATTTGCATTGGAGTCCGCTCCTGTAGAGAGGGGTACCTCTGCACTGGTTATTGATTCTACATTGGAAGCACTCTCGGTTCCTTGTCCTGTTAACTCTGGTTCAACAACATTACTCTCATTACTGTGTTCTGAGGAAGGCCTATATTCATCATCTCGGGGGAATTCCATGGAATTTAAGTCTTGCAACACTTGGCTAACACTCTCAACATCATTCACTCCATCATTGCCATGTGTCATAGCCGGTTCTGGGTCATTACTTTCCCACAGCTCTGTATTTTCTGGTATGTCACCAGGAAGACTTCCTGCTGCAGGCTCTCTTTCTTGCAATTCAAACAACTCTACCAGACACAAAGAGTCAGCTACCTCAGAAGTCACTCTTTGCACCTCACTTGCAGGGGGCGCAGGGTTTGCGGAGAAGGCTGGAGGGTTAGGCAGTCCTGAATGTCCAGCTTCATCTCCAAAATTGTACATGGGATTACTTTGAAATAACTGACTCAGTTCATAAGATGGGTAATAGGATGCTTCACACTCACTGTCACCAGACTCAGACTGGCAATCAGTGTCATTTTGGGCCTGCCTGGGGGAGGCCTTGAATCTTTGACAACTGGAGAACGGGTAGTCCATCTCTTTTTGGCTGCAGCTCTAGTTACAGGCCCAGGAAGGGTAGTGTCTTGAGGTACAGAGTCTATGATTACTCTGCCAATGGGCAGCAAATGATTCCAGTGCATTGTCTTGGTGGCTCGTGGGTTGTTCTCAGGGCACACTTTGTATACCGGTAGATCTTCCAGTTTACTGACAACAACATAAGGAAGGTGATGCCACCTATCTGTGATTTTATGCTTTCCATGCAGTCCCAAGTTTCGCAACAAAACATGGTCTCCAGGTAGCAGTTCCTGAGCTTTGACACGCCAGTCATGCCTTTTTTTATTTGCCAAGTTTCTCTTTGCAGCCATGGTTTGTACCAGTTGATGGGCATGGTTTAACTGGGCCTTTAACTTTTGAACATATTGTAGGTAGTTCTCAGTTTTGACTCCATCCGGGGACACCCCGAAGCAAATGTCTACTGTCAACTGGGCTTCCTGACCAAACATCAGGAGGTGGGGGAAATCCAGTGGCATTACTTTTGGTGCAATTATAGGCATGTACCAGGGAGCTGATCTGTTGACTCCATCTAGATTTGTCCCAGGGATGAAGTGTGGTCAGCATGTCAAGTAGGGTTCTGTTAAACCTTTCAGGCTGTGGATCCCCTTGGGGGTGACAGGGGGGTAGTTTGGGACTTTTGCACTCCCCAGAGCGAGAGCATTTCCTTGATCAGGCGGCTTTCAAAGTCTCTTCCCCGATCAGAGTGAATTCTCTGAGGTGTGCCATAATGGACAAAGAACTTTTCAGCTTAGACCTTGGCCACTGTAGATGCTTTCTAGTCCTTAGTGGGGTAAGCTTGGGCATAACATGTGAAATGATTAGTCACCACTAACACACTTCCAACATTCTTCTGGTTGGGTTCCAGACACAAGAAGTCAATACACACAAGCTCCATAGGTGCGCTAGTTGCGATAATGACCAAGGGTGCAGCCCTCTGGAGTGGAGCTTTTCTTTGGAGATAACGGCTGCAAGTCCTGATATGGGCCTCAATGTCAGCCCCCATCTTTGGCCAGTAGAACTGAGGACGGACCAAGTCTATGGTTCGGTCACAGCCCAAATGTCCCATCTGATCATGGAGGGCCCGTAAAACTAAATGTTTGAAAGCTGTAGGTAATACGAGCTGCTGCTTGTCAAGTTGACCTTGTCTGTCTATGGTTTCTCTATAAAGTAGCTGGTTATGCAATTTAAGTCTGGGGCCCTCTTTAAACTACAATGCAATCAGGGGATCTGAGGAATGGAGTTTGGACACATCCTTTCCAGCATGTAGGGCATCAAGCACAGGCTTAATCATAGGGTCTTGGGTCAGTGCCCACTGTACATTGTCAGGGGTGAGTTGAGGCAAGGTGCTAAGGTCTAAGGCTGCAAGTTAGTAGTAGGCCTCAGGAACGCAAGTGTCAGAAGTGCCTAAATAGTCTACTAGGCAGTCAACTGTATCAGGAGAGGGATGCTCACCTTTGTCAAATTTCTGGCGGAGGGCTTTGACGGACTGCTCAGACATTTTCACCCAATTGGTCTTAGAGTTAGGTCATCTGGAAAGGGCATCAGCATCAATGTGGTTCAAGCCCAGTCGATACTCCACTGAATAGTCATAAGTGGAAAGTGCAGATAACCAGCGATGCCCTGTGGCGTCCAATTTAGCTGAGGTCTGGGCGTAAGTGAGAGGGTTATTGTCAGTTTTGACCAGAATCTTAGCACCATAAATATATTTGTGGAATTGGTCCACCACTGCCAATTTTAGTGCAAGAAATTCAAGCTTGTGTACTGGATAATTTCTTTCAGATGGGGTCAGGTTCTGACTGGCAAATGCCACTGGGCGTAAACCTTCCTCATACTCTTGATACCGAACTGCACCAAGTCCCTTCAAGCTGGCGTCAGTGTGTAGCACATAGGGTCAGCATAGGCAAGCACAGAGGTGTGGGTGAGTTGGTGAATGATATCATAGAAAGCAGCTTCACACTCAGAAGTCTACCTGGCTTCAAATGGTTCATGGGTCCGAAAGTAAACCTTGTCTTCCTCCTTAACCGTGCTTTTTTTATACTTCTTGTTTGTAGGGGGATAGCCTTGAGTAAGGTTGAGCAAAGGGCAAATGACTTTTGAATAGTCTTTTATGAACCAACGGTAGTAACCACAGAACCCCAAGAATCTTTGCAACTCTTTTAGGTTGTTAGGCTAAGGCCAGGTGGTCAAAGACTCCACTTTGCTCGGGTCTGTCTGAATCCCATCAGCTAACACTATGTGATGCATATATTTCACAGATGTTTGAAAGAACTGATACTTGTCTGTGGATAGCTTTAGTCCAAAGTCCTCTAGTCTGTTGAAAACCTTGAACAAGCAAGCTTCATGTTCCTCCAGGGTCCAGCCAAACACAATGATGTCCATCAAGATACACAAGGCATTCTAATAAGTTTATGTCTCCCACTGCTTGTTCCATCAGCCACTGAAAAGTGGTGGGTGCACCCAAAACACCTTGAGGCATATGTAGAAACTTATAGAAACCCAGGGAGAGAATGAAGGCTGTTTTTTCTTGGTCTTCCTGGGCCATCGGGATTTGATAATGCCCGCTCCAAAGGTCAAGTACTGAGAACCACTGGCTTCCGTTGAGGCAGTCGAGAGCATCCTGGATACGGGGCATGGTGTACTGGTCTGGGACAGTTCTCTGATTTAAAGTCCGGTAGTCCACACACATTCTCACCGATCCATTCTTCTTTCAGACAACCACAATCGGAGAGGCATATGGACTTCAAGACTCTTGGATAATTCCTGCAACCAGCATTTCCTGAAAATGATGCCTAACATTGTCTATGTCAGCAGGGGCAAGGCAACAGGACCGCTCTCTAAATGGCCTCTCATCATGAAGTCAGATGTAGTGTTCAGCCCCTGTGACACAACCCACGTCCCACTCTTTCAAGAATACTTGGCTTCTCTGAGCCAACTTCTGGCTGATCCGAGCTCTCCATTCTGCAGGAAGGGGGAACTTTCCGAAGTCAAACAAGTCAGGGGTCACTTCATTATCCTCTCCAGGGCACTTTTTTTCCTGGGCAGCACAGCAGTATCTGCACAATATACAGTAGCTAGAGTGCACCCATGGTTTACTCGGACCTCCCAATCCGACATTTTCTGAACTTGCACCTCTACCCACTGGGCATAAGCATGCACCCGGGCCGGTAGAATGCTAAGTTTGACCAATAGTCCTTCAGGCAGTTCCCCTCTTCTGGGGCATCTAGCATAAAAATCTTGCTTTTGACATTCCTTTTCATGCGCACTTGACCACTAATGGTACACTGAGCATTTGGAGGCAATACAAGTGAGTCTGGGTCTTTTTTTCATACTACACCCGCAGGTCCATCTTTCTCAATCTCTCTGTTTTGCATCTGTAAATCAAAGGCTTGCTGCACCAAGACTGGAATGCATAGGGCTTTCCCGGTCTGCTTGGCTTGTTTCTTGTGACAGAGCTGGGCAAGTTGGCTGAACAGATCAGCGTCTGTGTCAATCAACAAAGGTACACCATCATACAGTCCAGTCGGCGGGCACACTTGGGCCAGAGTCTCCACTTGTTCATCCACCCCAGCGACAGCAGTAGGGAAAGATAACCAAATTCATACATACCCCTGGTATGGATAGGATTTTTCACTCAACCCCCACACATGCAGTTCTTCTAGGGGTAGGAGTGGAAGGTCAGACAATTGCTGGTCGTACCAATCTTTAAATATAATGATGACCTGCGAACCACTGTCTAGCATAGCATGAGAGGAGATGCCATTAACTGTTACTGGGGTTTTCATGGATGGGCCCACCATTTTCGACCAGTCCAGAGGAACATTAGCAGGAATTTGGACAGACAACCTAGCCACAAAGAAATTGGATTTTGGACTGCCCGAACCTCCACTGCAATCATTTTCTGCAACCCTCTGCAGTTGCCATGCTTTAGGAAGCTCCCCTTGTAGTTTGTTCACCACTTTTTCTAGGTCCCTTTGAGACCGGCAATCTCTTTTCATATGCCCATCTTTTCCACACTTGTGACAAAACATACTTTATTTGGTTTGCTTTGGCTGCAACATTACCTTGGAAGCTGGTCTCCATTCACAACTTGGGAGTGGAGAGGAGTATGCATTTGGCGCTGGATCCAGAGCACTGACCGTAGGGCGTCTTGACTCGCTCTCTCTCTCAGCCATGCTGCAGGTGGCGCAGCACGTCTCATGAATTCTCTTAGCATGGCAGTCAATTCACTTATCTCAGCCTTTAAGCAGCCATTCTCAGGGGGGCACCTGAGCATGCGCTCCCACTCCCATAGCAGACACACTTTGAGGGGGGTTGTACTCCTTATCAATGACAGCTCTAGTAGGGACACCAGATTTCAATCCTCTAACCTCTTCCAGCAGCAGTTCCGCCCAGGGTGGGGTATCCCTAGCAGTCCCTGTCTCACTGGGCTCCTTGGGGCTGGCACCAGTGTTTAATTCTCAGATCTCTTTATGTGGTTCTTAAAATTAAGGGCCATCAGAGACAGACACCTTACCAAGAGCAGGAGCCGCAGTAGCTACAACTATGCAGGGTTCCCAAGAGTCTTCCTCCTCCTCATCTTCATGTACCTTTCATCAACATATGGAAGGGCAAGGGATCAGATCTCCTTTGGTGCAGTTGCAATTTAAGCAATGCCCAGCTGGAATTCTGGGCACAGCAAAGTATATGATCCAGTTTTATATGGTCCAACTTGCTACAGGCCCAGCCTCCTTTTCAAAAAATTGTTTGTAGGAGTTCCTCTACTCGACTCATGTAAGCTGATAACAATTCTCCCGGCTGTTGTTTGGCATCTTTGAGTTTCCACTTTAAGGCTTCAACACTAGTGGTACCCCCAAGCACATTTTCAAGGCTGACTAAATACTCTTGGGCACTGGCATTAGGTTTAGAGGACCTCAGGGAACGAAAAGCATGTAGGACGGGCCCCTGGAGGCTTTCCACCAGGCATGTTCTTTTTTTGGCTCTGAGTACTGCCAGTCTTATAGTACGGTAGTAGCTGAGTCCACCAGGTCTCCAGATCAGTCTCCCCATTAGGTGTGGGGAGGATACCAGAAAACATTTTAAGCTTGCGGTAAGAATCATAACTGGCTAGGTTGGACACAGGCGCATGAGCTGGGAAGGGACCCCACCTGAGGCTTGAATAATTTCTCTAAGTCCTCGAGGGTCTGACCCTCATTCAGTAGCAAGCTAGCCAGTTTCTCCTCAAACCCTCAGACAAAGGTGGAGGCTTGAGTTCTGAGGGATCCTCACTATCTTTAGTTACCACCCTCCATGCAACCGGGGACCCATCAATGACAATAGTTTTGGGCACCTTAGTGCTGTCCACAGGGTTGCCACACTCCACTAAAGCAGTTAGGATTTGGGCAGTAAAGCCATCTTGTCAGTCTAGCACTACAGCCTTTCCCAGACCTTCAGTTTTTGAGAGTGCCCCTTCTATAGTGTCTTTGCTAGTGCCCAGAGGAATATCTAGTATTAACAAAGCATTCTGGGGGTCAATTTCATGTCCCATACACCAACTGACTAACTGATACACAGCCATTTTCTCAGTGGTACCCATAAGAATTGTGATTGCAATTTTTGGTTGTGGCCACTAGGGGGCACAAATCCCAGTGGTGCCTCCAAGATGTAACCCCTAGGTGGCGCTATCCCATGGGCTACTACCCCTGCCTATGTGACTAGGCGCAGGTTGAGGGGCCTGAGCTCGGTGAATGGGTGCCTCCACCTGGAGGAATGGTTTTGGGGTAGCATAACCGCTATTGGTATAGCCCTCTGGGATGCTATAACCACCCACCAATCCTTTAGTGGTCTAAACTATTCGGTAACAGAACATTCATATTTATCATATGACAGTAATAATATGCTCACCCTCCTTGCACTTACCACCAGGGCTAGATCTCTGCAACTGCCCTGGAGACCCCCTGTAAAATAAGACCAGTGATGCAACAATAAAATGGCAGTACTGTATCCCCACCAAGAAGGTATACACTAGCCAGTTTAAATGTGAAAACCCACAATCTGGTTTATTCAGAGGAAATGAACAAGGGTAGGATGTAAATCTAGTAAGTGGTTGGCAGTTCTGATTAAATTAAGGTAGATTAGCATGCTCTGTAAAGCCGGCCCAGTGTCACAGAGGGTTGAGGTGCTGGACGTCACATCTCGTTGTAACACCGGCGACCCGGATTCAGGAATGGACCTGGGCGGCCGGGGGTTGGCAAGGGGAGAAAAAGACTGAGCATCCAGAGGACTGCTCTCTCTTCCCTGGGGTGGGCTGGGATGGTGAACGCTCAAAGAGCGACCTCTGGCGGAGGAAGGGAGGTAGCCAAACGAGAGTCGCGGCGTATGCCAGTGGGTGGAGCCATGGCGTGCGTTGCCTTGGCAGCTGGGCTCCACAGGGGAGAAAAGCAAGGGGAAAAAAAACTCCACTGCCGATAGGTGATGGCGCCTCCCCTTGCAATCCACACTCCTGGAGTCGGGCCCGGTCCCCTCCGCTTCCTCCCCCTCTCCAGCCTGGTGGCTCAATACTAATAGATAAAGCGCCCTGGGTGGGGGCGACCCTTCCCCGGAGGGCAGACCCGGGGGATGCCTGGTGCTGGAGAGGAGTGGAGAGGATACTGAGCAACGCAAGGAGGTAGAGAATTGCAGCAGGGAGGCCACCGGAGAGAGTTCAGTAGTGATGGGTAATAAATAGAGTTAGAAAAAAAAAAAGCATGCACTGTAAGTCTCTCTGACAGTCCCACAACCCTGGGTACCCTGTATGTTAATCAGGCTAGCCTGATGCATTGCCCGGGGCAGGCCAGCATTGCAGCTGTTGTTGGGGCCCTTAGGAAGGAAAAACATAGTTAACATGCACTCAACCCAAATGTATGTAATCCAGAGCTGGATGGCTCAGTCCACTGCAGTAAACCAAAAGCAAGTACATAAGATGACACACAAATGATTGTAGCTTGTGTCACAGAGAGCTAACCTGTTTTGTACTCAAGCTACCCAGACCAGGATGCAGGACAGTCGAGATGAAGACCTCATGGTGTTGTACTGGATTGCCAGGAGAAGCAGGGCCTACACGACTCACCGTGGTGGTTGCTACCTGTTCGGTGGTATTGAGCAGGAGGCCGAATCCCCAAGCAGGTCTTTCACCGGAAATGTCTCTGAATCGGGAGCAGTGGCCTAGGCTGAGATGGCAGGGCCCAGGCAGAGCAGTTTGGATAACGTCCTTGGTAAACCGCTGGAAAAGCCTCCAGCTGGTGTAACAGAACTTGCTGTAGGTAACCAAATCATGACCCATGCAACACATTCAGCACATCTATAGTAATTAATTTGCCACAGTTCGGATAAAGTCTGTTTGCAAATCGCAGCTTCTCTGCGCAAACCTTTCGATCTGAGGCTCACTTTTGTACCGGGCAGGCCGATTGCTTCTGGAGCAAGTCTTCAGTCCACTTTCAAGTAGCAATAACACACTTTCTCTCTTCAAATGCTGGTCTCGATCCGGTGTTTGGCTATGTCCGATTTTCACACTCAAGGTAGTTCTTCACACTGGAAGATGTGACAGGTATGTCAGCAGAGCCTTCCTGATGATTCTCCCGTGCTCCTAAGCAGGAGCAGCTGCTTGATGATTTGAGCTGTTCACTCTCCAGACTCCAACTCACACACTGCTGCAGGCGGTTCTGGGGATTTCCCAGTAATCCAAGAGGTGCGGCTGGCTGAGGGAACTGTCTGTCACAGAAAAGGCTCCCCCTCCAGGTTCATTTAGGCACCAAACCTTAAAAACTACAATTCCTACAGAATTTCAATCCCACAAGACCTCTGGGGACAGTCTCCATTTTAGGTCCCCTAAGATTCGATTGGTCCAACACTGGCAGTCCAGAACCAAGATGGTGGCTCTTATTCAAAGGTTCAAGCTGCAATTAAAAGCAGGTTAGACAAACTCGTATATTATAATTATTACTACAAATAAACAGTAAATAAGCACTTTTCCTAACAGCTCCCTCTGCACAAATAGCGACTGCAGAATGGAGCAGAAATATGGACTGTCTGGCTGGTTGCGAGACTTAAATCACTCAGACCCAACCCAGACTAATTTTCTCGCACAGCATAAAGGTTCTCTTAAAGAGACAGGCATGGAGGCTTACTAGAGCACTCTCATGTAGACAAATAGTGCTGCTGCAGACAGGATACCATCCTGACAGTGGGCATTTTAGGAGCCCAGGAAGACACTTTAGTAAACCTCAATTTGTAGGGGGGTTACATAGGGAAAGGAGCAGGGAAGTACCATGACTGCCTTGCCCAGTCTGGAGCCACCAGGATCATTGTTGCTGGCTGCCTTCTGAGCTTGAGGAGAACTCTGAGAATCAAAGTAGAAAAGCATAGAGAAACCTTCCTGTCCAGCTGAGGGACAGGGCATCCACTGGCACTGTGCCAAGCACCGGAGGCCTGCAGCAGTACAGGGGAATCCAGTGATTGAGTTTGGAAGAGAAGAGGTCTATCTGGGGAGTGCTTCATCTCTTGAAGAGCGCAGCCAGCACCTGCCTGTTTAGGGTCCACTCGTGGTGACCCTGACTGATACGGCTCAGACAGTCTGCCAGCACATTGTCCTTGCCTGGCAGGTGTATGGCAGTTAGGTGCATATCCAGGGTTGTGCCCCCTTGTTTGTTGATATAGAAAATGGTTGTGGTGTTGTTTGTCCTAATCTGGACAGAGTGTCCCTTGAGCTGGGGGTGAAAGCTTTTATTGTCAGATACTCAGCTCTGAGTTGGAGAAGGTTTATATGACATCTGGACTCCCTGGGAAACCACATCCCGCTTATGGATTGGTCTGCAATGTGTGCTCCCCACCCTAGAAGGGAGGCATCTGTAGTGAGTACCTTGGAGGGCTCCTTTTGTTGCAAGGGAACTCCTTACCTGAGATTGTGACTGTCTTTCCACCAGTGCAAGGCTTGTAAGAGAGTACTGGTGACTGGAATGAGTTTTGACAGTGAGTCTCTTTTCTGAGACCAGTGGGCCCTCTGATGGTACTGAATATCTCTCATCTGAAACCTGGCACCTGGGCTACTGCAGCGGTAGAGGCCATGTGGCCTAAGAGTCTGAGGAAGTGCCTGGCTGGCCTTGGTTGGCCTAAAAGAAACAAGTTTGCTAGATTTTTAAGGTTCTGTATGTGGTGCGTCGCTCTTGAGGGCGGCGCCATTGGTGCTGACTCCTCTCCAAAAAAAAACAACTCCCGTGGCGGATGCGTGCCTCCAGCTTACACTCAAGCAGTAATGAATGGTGAAGATTGACAAGGGAAGATCAGCGGTGATGCCGATTCCCAGAGCATCAAGAGCAGAAGCACCAACATGGGTGGGAACTGCTTGACCACTGAGAGTACAACTGAGACATCTACCATGGGGGGGGGAGATTGGTGGTGGGGCTCGAAGGGGGGTCGGTGAATGCCAAGGCACCTATGGTTCTTGCTCAGTGACCAGAGGTGGTGGGTCAGCGGACTGATCCATCCCTCCAACAGTCTGAGTCAGGACCAAAGTCCTGGATAAAGAAGTATCAGGCCTCCTCACTCGACAACTGGTCAACCAGCTTGAGAAAAATCTCAACCGGAAGATCGACCAGCATCTCAGCCAACTGGCATGACAGGGTAATCATGGAGCCCGCAGCCTGGGCCGAAGATTTGACCAAAGTCAGATCTGGAGAAGCGTGGGAATTGGAAGCCCTCAACTGAGAGCATTCCTGATCCTATGAGGAGACTGTTTTTTTGGTCTCTTGTTTTCAGTTTGGATTTGAGCCCCAAAGAAGGGCCCTGACTGAGAGACAGAAGGGTTCCAGTCACTCGGACATTTGAGAGTAAGTTGGACATGATGGTCCTCAAGAATGGCAGGATGGAAGACACGACAAGTGTCTCAGGCCTGGGGATCATGCTCATGTCCCAGGCAGTAGACACACGTGGTGTGCGGATCCATTTGGGACATCTTCTGCCCACAGGGACATAGCTGGAACCCCGGCATGGACTTATCATCGTCCATCACAGATGCGATCGAAGAACAAGCCTGAAGACAAGTTATTTTCTGAAGTTTGGAAGTAAAGCCATCGATTTTAATAGCAAAGGGCCTACTCAGCTCAAGAGTGATAAGGAGGGAACCTGCTTCTTCTAGTGGAAAGGAAGATCTGGCATCATGGGACAGAGCTGGAGTTACCACCCAGGTGGGTGGGAGGAGCCAGCTTGAAGACATTCTGGCCAGCCTTAAAGGGGAAAGGCGACTGCCAACAAGTGTGGAGCGAACATCATATCCACATCCCTAGAAATGAAAATTATGTACTCATTGCAACTCTTGATCTTCTTGGACAAGTCTTCACCATTTATTCATACTTCTGGGTTACAAGTTGGAGGCACTGGGACTCTGTGGACTGTGGGAGCCAAAAATCTTCAGGAGGGCCAGTGCTGAGGTAGGATCGTGCATGCGTGGCACCACATGACTGGCTCAAACCTCTGTAGGCTACGTCGGCGTCAACCCTCCAACTGCCTCAGTACCTTTTTTTACCAAGGAGGTGCAGCGTTATATAACCTAAGAAACACCTAATCTAACAAGGGCATAAGATAGCCCAATCGACCCATATAAGAAGGGTCAACTTAATGTCTTTACAGCCCAAACCGAATGAGGGAGTGAAGACCAGAAACAGATTGAGTGAGCTTGGGGGATGGTGGGTGGGCATATGACTAAATGGTGAAGACTTGTCCAAGAAGATCAAGAATTATGGTGAGTACGCAATTTTCATATCTTTCTAAACTTAAAAGTCTTTACCATTTATTTATACTTCTGGGTTAGAGTGTCAGACTAAAACCAATTTCCCCGAGCAGGGCAGCAGGAAATGGAGCTCACTCAGGACAGAAGTCCATTAAGGATTATTCTGCGAAAGGAAGCATACTGTCTGGCAGGCACATCCAGAGCGCAGTGCTTCATGAAAGTTTGCACTGAGCTCCAAGTAGCCACTTTGTAAGTGTCCTTAATGGGAACAGAGAGGATTTCCACCAAGGATGTGGCAAATGGAAATTACGTACCTACCATAATTCTTGATCGAAGTCTTCACCATTCATTAACACTATTGGGACTACGCCGGAGGTGCTAGGACTCAGCGAGAGCCCAAAATCTTCAGGAGAGATGGCACCGATGTAGGACTGCACATGTGTGGCACCACGAGACTAGCACTTGCCCATATAGGCTATCTCAGTGTTTACCCTCCAAACGCCTCAGTACCTTTTTGACTGAGGAAGTACAGTGTAAACTAACCTAGGAAACACCTACCCTAATTAGGGCATAAGATGCCCGAATGACCCATGTAAGAAGGGTCAACTCAACAATGTCTTCACAGCTTAAACCAACAAGGGAGTAAAGACCAGAAACAGGATGAGTGAGTGCAGGGTATGTTGGGTGTGTGTGAATGAATGAAGACTTTGTTCAAGATCATCACGAATTACGGTAGGTATGTAATTTCCATATCTTCCTAGACTAGAAATTCCCACCATTCATACTATTGGGAGACTACCAAGCTAAGAACGAATACCCCCAGCAAGGCAGCAGGAGATAGAGCTCACTCAGGATTGTGCACTGAGCTCCAGGTAGCCGCCTTGCAAATATCTGCAATTGGCACGTTACAAATCTCTGTCAGGGAGGCCGCGACTGCTCTGGTAGAGTCCTCCTCCTCCTCCTCTTCCAAAACAGGGGTCAAAAACAGTGGCGGAATTCAAGAATGCATGGTACAGACATAACGCAATTATGGTGGGGGTTAAGAAGAAGTAGGCTGTTAACTAACTAGGATCTGCAGCTTGTCCAATAGGCAAGGAAATGGGCAGACTACGTGGGCCAAGCGGTTATTATCTACCATCAAAGTCTATGTTTCTATACAAAGACTTGACTGGATTTGCAAATTTCTTTCGTTTTGTCGATGTAGAATCGCAAAGCCCTCTTAACATCCATGGAGTAAAGGGAATGTTCCCTTACATTCTGGACGTTTGCAAAATAAGTAGGGAGAACCAAGGGCTGATTACGGTGAAATTCCAAAACCATTTTGACTAGGAATTTGGGGTGAGTACGAAGTACCACCTTGTCCTTATGAAACACAGAATACGGGGGGGGGGGTGTCTGTGACCAAGGCATGGATTTCAGAAACCCTACAAGCAGAAGTAACGGCCACTAAGAAGGCAGTCTTCCAGGTCAGAAACTTCAAGTCACAAATGGACAGAGGCTCAAAAGCTTTACAGGTGAGCCTGTCTAGCATGGAGTTAATATCCAACGTGGCCACTGGTTTCCTGACCAGGGTTCTAGTGTGCAGGATGCCTTTAACGAATCTCTGGACCAGTGGTAACTGAGCCAGTGTCATGTTCTGTACTGGCTCATGGTAGGCAGAAATTGCGCAGAGGTGTACCTTCACTGTCGAGTATTGCTGTCCTGCATTTGACAGGTCTAAGAGGTACTCCAACACTTTATTTGGTGGGCAGCAGAATGGGTCCAGCAGGAACTTCACACACCGATTCGAGAAACACTTCCACTTAGCCGTGTAAGTCTTCCTAGTGGAAGGCTTATGCACTGCTAAGAGGATTTCTGAGAGTCTCAGAGAGACCTTAAATCTACCCACTTCTATGTCCTCAGGAGCCAGGCACGGAGATGAAGGGAGCACAGGTTGGGATGGACCATTTCCCTATGTCAGGAGGTCTGTCCATAGAGAGAGTTGTCTAGGAGGGACCTCCAACAATCTGTTGATCAATGGAAACCATATTTGATGAGGTCAATAGATAGATATACATTTTTATTTATAAAATGCCCAATTCCTGAGACACTGGGCGCTGAACAGTAAAATCGCAATTATATATTATTTAAAATCACCACATATACATAATAAAATCAATACAATTAGAATCATCTTGCCCCATTGTGCCTCCAATTTGAGCAGCACCCTCTGAAGTAATGGAAGAGGAGGAACTGCATACAGAAAGCATCTTGTCCACCTCAGTCTTAATGCAACCTGATACAGACCGAATAGAGGCAGTTACGCATGGAGTGGGGATGCAAAAATGTCCAGGTCTGGAGTGCCCCCCCTCATTGTATAGCGACTGCACAATGTCTGGCACGAGCGACCATTCGTGTGGATCCACCTCCGTCCTGCTGAGGCGATCCGCTAGATTGTTCCAAATTTCTGGCAGGAAGACTGCCTGAACTGATGCACCATGCTCGAGACACCACTCTCACACCCTCATGACCTCCCTGCACAGAGGGTAGGACTGTGCTCCACCCTGCTTGTTGATGTAATACATCACAGCCTTCTTGTCTGTCTGAAGGACAATTACTTTGTGACAGAGGACATCCTTCAGAGCTCGGACAGCTCTCCTCTCTAAAACATTGATGTGTAAATGAGACTCCTCCTGGCTCCACACTCCCTGAGTGCGGAGGCTTGGACAGTGAGCTCCCCAACCGACGAGAAATGCATCCATGCTGATGTTGATCTGAGATTCCAGTGGGGAAAAGGGTAGACCCTGCAGAAGCTTGTCTTCCTGTGTCCACCATGTTAAGTAATCTCGTCAGAGGCTCTGTCACTTTTATGTGGAAGGATTGCGGATGCGTTATTGGTGACCACTGCGTGCTGAGAGTCCACTGTGTGGTCCTCATGTGTAATCGGCAAGAGGACCCGTAAACACAGATGATGCCGTGAGACCCAACATCTGCTGCATTGAAAGGGTTCAAACAGAGTTGTTCTCCCTGATGTAACGAGCCATCTGGAGAATGTCGCTTCTCTTGTCCTCCAGAAAGAAAGCCCTCACCCTGGAGGTATCAAGGAGAACTCCTATGAAGAGGAGTTGCTGAAGCCAGGATTTCTCCAGATTCAGTAGAACCCCCATGGAAGTGAGGAACAGAGAAGCTGTTGTGATTGCTTCCTGTGTCTCTTGTCTGGATGGACTCGCTAGGAGCCAGTCGTCCTGGTAAGGGAAGACTTGAACGCCAAGCTTTGTGAGATACACAGTGAGAACTGCCAAACACTTTGAAAGACTCAAGGAGCTGAGGAACTGGTAGTGCTGACCCAGGGCTACAAAATGGAGATACTTGTGGTAACTTGGGTGCACTGGGATGTGCTGGTAGGCGTCCTGCATATTCAGGGTGCCAGCTAGTCGTACTGATGAATCAGTGGTTGTAGCGTTCCTAGGGGAGATCATCTTGAATTTCTCCCTGAACTGGTACTTGTTTAACTTTCTGAGGTCTAGAATTGGGTGCATGCTGCCTGTTTTCTTTGGAACCAGAAAGTAATGGGAGTAGAAACACAAGTTACTCACCTGTAACACTAGTTCTAGGAGTGGTATATGATGTTCATCCACACTTTCTGGCAGTGTCCTTTCCCTTTAAGATGTGCCTGAAAGTCTTTAACCTGGTTCCTCCCACTCACCCACCCACCCAGGTGGTAACTTCCTCGGCTCCGCCCCATGATGCCAGTTCTTGACGCTGAAAGCAGTGTGTGTGAAACAAAGCTGGGGAGGTCGGGTGGGTCCGTGTGGATGAACATCATATACCATTCCTAGAACTACTGTTACAGGTCAGTAACCTGTGTTTCTAGGGATGTGGATATGATGTTCTAGCCACACTTTCTGGCTGACTCCTAGCAGTTCTCCAGGAGGGGGGAGGCAAGGCACACACATCCTACTTAGGGGAACAGACACTGGAGAACTGAGGCCTCAAAACCAGCATCCCAGTGTGCCTCTAGCTTAATGGGGTAATGGGAAATGAAGGTGTGTTCTGACCTATAGGTCACACCCCTGCAGATTTTCTGGACAGGGACGTCCATGGAAGCAGCCACCGATGCAGCGGTATGGCGGATGGAATCAGCCCTTAGCCCTCTGGGAGGCTCCCTACCCGCCAATCTATAGCAGAGATCAATGCAGGATGTGCTCCACCTACCAATCGTCCATTTGGCTGCAGGTCTGCCAGGTGCGGCTTCAGCGTAGGTGACAAACAGCTGGCGAATCTCTTCCCGGACTCCAGCCATGCGCTCTTTGTAATAAGCGAGTGCTCGCCTCAGATCCAGAGTACGGAGCCTGTTATCGGCCTCCGAGGTGTGCTTGGTGAAGTACACTGGGAGATTAATCACCTGGTTAAGGTGAACTCTCACATGACCTTCGGGAGGAACTTCAGGTTGGGGCGCAGGACAACCTTGTCCCTGTGGAAGAACAGGTAAGGAGACTCTACTGAAAGCACCTGCAGCTGACTGATCTTTCTGGCTGACGTGACTGCCACCAAGAAGGCAGTCTTCCATGACAGGTGAGAGAGATCACACCTGTGCATCAGTCAGAATGGCTTGCCCATGAGCTTTGCCCAAACCAGCAACAAGTCCCACGGTGATGGTGGTTCAGGCACCAGAGGGGAAATGTGGTCAAGGCCCTTGAAGAAGCACCAGACCACCTTCTCCTGCACCACTGACTGCTGACTGGCCCATGCCCGGTAAGCAGAGATGACTGCCAAGTGCACCTTAAGGGTCGTCGACTGAAGGCCTGACAGAGAGGGACCAAAGGTAATCAAGGATGCTAGCCACTGGACAAGACAAAGGGTCCAACCCACTGCCCCAACAGCAAATGGAGACTCTCTTTCATTTGAAGGCGTAACAATTCCTGGTCGACTCCATCTGAGATGCCTGCACAGCGGTGAAGAGATCTTTAGAAAGACTCAAGGCCTGGAACTCTAGCAGCTCAGGAATCAAGCTGTCAGGCACAGGGATTGAAGGTCCGGGTGGAGTACCTTCCCCTGATTGATGGAAAGCAGGTCTGGGTGTAGGGGAAGATGCCTAGGGAGCCTGATGCTGAGGCTGAGGAGATCAGGGTGCCAGAACTGGCATGGCCAGTCTGGAGCCACTAAGATCACCTGTGCCTTGTCCCTCCTGGCCTTGAGGAGCACCTTGTGGATCAAGGGAATCAGAGGGAAGGCACAGCAGAGGCCTGGGGTCCAGGGCCTTGAGAAGGCATCTCCCTGTAGCAGTCTCTGCTGAGGGGGGCAGGCACAAAACAGCCTCAGCTTTGCGTTTTCTCGAACAGGTCAACATGAGGGATGTCACACTGGGAGAACAGGCTGTGTACTACCTCTGGGTGGAGAGACCACTCATGAGATGCCTCGCCCCCCCGACTGGAGGCTCCTGCCACATGGATGGTTAGGAGATCTACCTCCAGGTTGCACATGAGGGTCCAAACATGGAGAGCTTCCCTGCACACAGGGCGTGCGTCCCGCCCTGCTTGTTGAGGTAGTACATGGTTGTGGTGTTGTCCATCTGGACTTGGACCACCTGACCCCGAAAGTGCAGAGCGAATGCAGTCAGCTTCAGCCAAACTGCCCGGCGTTCCAACAGGTTGATGTGGCATCAAGACTCCTTGGGGGTCCAGAGCCCATGGACTCTGTGTTTCCCCAGGTGGGCACCACAGCCCATGAGAGAGGCATCATTTGTGAGGATGACCGTCGGCTCTGTGCGGACAACTGGGATCCCTTTCTGACGGTGTGCTGGGACCAACCATCACTGGATGGCATCCAGCATCCACTGGGTCACAGTGACCAGCTGGTCAAAGTGACCCTTGCGCTGAGACCACTTTCTGGCCAGCTCCCACTGCAGGGAGCGCATTCTCCAGCGGGCTCAATGGACCATGGTGGTACAGGCTGCTATGCAGCCCAGCAGGTGCAGGAAGTCCCAGGCAGGGTGCAATTGCTCAACCTGAAATGATTGGGCAAAGGAGGAGACACCCTCCACTCTGTCCACCAGGAGCCGGGCTCTGGCTCTGCAAGACTCGAGCTCCACCTTGATGAAACTGATCACCTGCAAAGGTACGAGTTCCAACTTGGTCTCGCTGACCTAGGCCAGGCCCCTGGACTGCTCCACCTTCTGCCTGGAGGGACCTCTCAGCCAGTGTTCTAGGAAGTGGTAAACCTGGCCCCCTCTGCGCCTCAGGTAAGCTGCTGCCACTGTGATGCACTTTATGAAGACCCTGGGGGCTGGGGGGAGAGGCCGAAGGGCATGACCTGCAACTTGTAGAAGGTTCTCTTAGCCGGAAAGCGGAGGAACCTTCCGTGAGACGGATGGATTGGAATGTGAAAGAACACATCCTGAAGATCCAGGGAGCAAAAAGTACAGTTAAGAACTTACCATAACAGTACATCTTCGAGAGAGGCTCTTGCGGTAGGTATTCACCTTGAGGACTGCACCCTCTGGCATCAGAACCACACAGAAACTTTGGCTAGCAGTGTCTGAACGGGAACTGCCCACCCAGTGTCATGTGACTGACATCAGCATGACCTTATATAATGGGCGGTCCCCACACCTGCCTTCCAGTTCTCCTGATGGAGACCTCAAAGGAGGAGCGATAGGAGAAAAGGAAAGAGAGGCTCCTGGAGTCCAGAATGAGGCTACAGGAATAAAGAAATGGAAATTATGTATCTACTGTAATTCTTGATCTTCTTGGATGAAGTTTCCACCACTCATTCACACTAATGGGACTAAGCTGGAGGCGCTAGGACCGAGTGGGAGCCAAAAATCTTCAGAATGGCCGGCACTGAGGTAGGGCTGTGCGGAAACAGTGCCACTAGACCAACTCGCACCATATAGGCTACCTCAGCATTGTCCCTCCAACAGCCTCAGTACATTTTTTACCGATGAGGCGCAGCAAAACCGAGTGAAACTAACCCACGTCAGACATAAGATAGTCTGAATGACCCGTATAAGAAAAGTCAACACAACAGAGTCTTAACAGCCCAGCCATCAAGGAAGTGAAGACCAAAAACTGATAAGTGAGCTCAGGGGATGGATGGAGGGCATGTGAATGAGTGGTGGAGACTTCGTCCAAGAAGATCAAGAATTATGGTAGGTACATAATTTCCATATCTTCCTGTACTTAAAGTCTCCACCACTCATTCACACTAATGGGAGAGTACCAAGCTAAATAATCCCGAGAAGGACGGCAGGAGAGAGGAGCTCACTTAGGACAGGAGTCCATTAAGGATTGTCCTGCCAAAGGACTGATGCTGCCTGGCATGGACAACTAAAGCACAGTGCTTCACAAAAGTGTGCACGGAGCTCCAAGTAGCTGCATTGCAGATGTCTACAATGGGCATGTTTTGTATTTCTGCCACAGACGCCGCGACCGCTCTGGTAGAATGGGTGTACACATTGCCTTCCAGCTTAACCTGTTCTATGGAATAGCAGTGGCGAAGACATGCCACTAGCCACGCCGAAATACATCTGATGGCAACAGGCTGACCCAGCCAGGCCATGCTAAATGATACAAAGAGTTGTTTCGACTTGCGGATCTCTCTAGTTCTGTCTAAGTAGAAACGCAAAACCTTTTTAACATCAAGAGAATGTAGGGAACGCTCTCCCTCATTCTAGAAATTTGCAAAGTAAGTCGGAAGAACTAAAGGCTGGTTCACATGGAATTCTGAGATCACTTTGGGGAGAAAAATAGGATGAGTTCTGAGAACTACCTTATCCTTGTGAAATACTATATAAGTAGGGTCTATGACCAAGGCATGTATTTCAGGCACTCTGCGAGTGGAGATAATGGCTACTAGGAAGGCAGCCTTCTAGGTCCGAAACTTCAGCTCACATGTTGCTAGAGGCTCGAAAGGTTTACGGGTGAGCACGTCTAGCACGAGGTTAATATCCCAAGTGGCTACCGGTCTCCTTGACTGGTGGCCTAGTGTGGAGTACATCTTTAAGGAACCTCTTAACCTAGGGTAAGTGAGCTATAGACACAGGGTGTGTAGGCTCGTGATAAGCTGAGATCACGCAGAGATGGACCTTCACGGTTGAGTATTGTAGCCCTGTATTAGACAGGTCTAGAAGATACTCCAGGACTTTGTTCGGTGGGCAAGAAAAAGGATCTAGGGAAGACTTTGCACACCAGATGAAGAATTGCTTCCATTTTGCCGTGTGAGTTTTCCTAGTAGCTGGCTTGCGCGCGCTGCTAGGAGAATATCTGAGACTCTACGTGAGACATCAAATCTACCCACTTCTATCTCCTCAGGAGCCATGCGTGGAGATGAAGGGATCTCAGGTTGGGATGGACCACTAGGCCCTGGGTCAGAAGGTCCATACGAAGTGGTAGTCGTCTTGGTAGAATTTCTGATAATCTGTTGATCAATGGAAACCAAATCTGACGAGGCCAGAATGGGGCGATGATGATCATTCTGCCCCCTTGTGCCTCCAGCTTGAGAAGCACCCTCTGAATTAAGGGAAGAGGAAGACATGCGTACAGAAAGTGTCTTGTCCACCACAGTACGAATGTATCCTGACAGAAAACACCAGGTTCTGGATTTCTGGAGCAGAATAGAGGCAGTTCTGTGTTGAGTGGGGATGCAAAAAGGTCCAGGTCTGGTGTGCCCCACTCTTCGAAGAGCGAATGCACGACATTTACATTGAGAGACCATTCATGAGGATCCACCTCCATTCTGCTGAGGCAATCTGCTAGATCACTCTGGACTCCTGGTAGACAGAATGCCTGGATCAGGGCTTCATGCTCTAGGCACCATTCCCACACTCTCATTGCTTCCCTGCACAGGGGATGAGTGCGCCCCGCCCTGTCTGTTGATGTAGTACATCACCGCTTTGTTGTCCGTCTGAAAAAGAATGATTTTGCAACAGAAAATGTCCTTCAGGGCTCGGACAGCGTACAGGACAGCTCACATTTCCAGGACATTTATGTGGAGTTGAGATCTGTCCCGATTCCACAGACTTTGGGTGTGGAGATCTTGACAGTGAGCTCCCCATCCGAGCAGAGAAGCATCTGTGGTGATGGTGAACTGAGTCTCCAGTGGAGCAAAAGCCTTTCAGAAGGTTGTCCTCTTGAGTCCACCAGGTGAGTGACCACTTTAGAGGTTCCGTTACCTTGATGTGAAAGGACTGGGGATGTGTAGTCAGAGACCACTGAGTATTGAGCATCCCCTGAGTGGTCCACATGTGAAGACAAACCAAGGGCACCGTGAACACTAATGACGCCATGAGACCCAGCATCCGCTGCATCGAGAGAGCTTGGATTGAGTCGTTCTCTTTGAAGAAGCGAACCATTTGGAGGATATCATTCCTCCTGTCCTCCGGGAGGAAGGCCCTTGCATTGGAGGTATCCAGGAGGGCTCCTATAAAGAGGAGTTGCTGGGAGGGCTGTAGCTGCAATTTTTCCAGATTCAGTAGAACTCCCATAGATGTGAGGAACTTGGAGGCTGTGGACACGGCTTCTTATGTCTCTTATCTGGAGGAGCTTGATAGGAGTCAATTGTACAGATACGAGAAGACTTGAATTCCGAGTTTCTTCAGGTGTGCTGCGAGAACTGCAAAGCACGTCGTAAAAACTCGTGGCTCCGAGTAAAGCCCAAAGGGCAGTACTCTGAATTGATAGTGCTGACCCAAGACCACAAATGGAAGATACTTGTGGTGGCTGGGGTACATGGAAATGTATTGGTTGGCATCCTGCATGTTTAGGGAGGCCAGTCAATCGTTTTAATGAATTAGCGGTAGAAGAGAACCAAGTGATGATATTTTGAATTTCTCCTTGAAGAAAAATGTATTCATCTTCCTTAGGTCTAGAATAGAGAACGTGCTGCCCATTTTCTTTGGAACCAGGAAGTAGTGGGAGTAGAAAGCTGTGTTCCTCTGCTCCTGCAGAACCATGTCTACTGCCCTGTTGCTCAGAAGGCCTTGAATTTCAGAAGCAAGGAGGTCTGATTAAGTTACTGACAGCACGGGCTGTCATTTGGGTGGAAGATCTGGAGGGGTATCTGAAAAATTCAGTGAATAACCCTTGCATATTATCCTGAGAATCCATTTGTCTGAAGTGACTGACTTCTACTGAATGCAAAACTGAGTCAGACGCCCTCCTACTGCCGAGGAAGAGTCCCTCTCGGACAGCTGAGGAGGGACCTGGGCCAGATTTTCAGAGGGTGGCACTAGGCGCTTTTGGGCCCTGTGCCTTCTGCTGTGTTGTCTTTTGTGGCTGAGGGGTCTGATTTTTGATAAAGCCCCCTCTGCCTCTGCCACGAAAGGACTGATGGTTATGATTGGCAGTTCCCGCCTCGTTGAGGGGCAGAAGGAGTCGGTCTGGTAGTTTTGATAGCCGTCCTAGTTTTCTGTGTTGCCTCGAGTGCCTGCTCCACCTGTGAGCCAAATAAATAAGCACCATCAAATGATAAATTCATGACTCATTGCTGGACATCATTTGTGAACCCTGAGATTCATAACCACGAGTGGTGACGGCTGCATATCCCAGCTGCTGCTGCTCTAGAAGTAGTGTCAAAGGCATCCATAGCAGCCTTAAGTTGCTGATTATTGGACAATACCTCTAGTGATAGTCTGGAGGAGCTCTGAGGTAATGTCCGACTTTGAAAGAGTCTCCACAGTAGCTTTTAATGAATGCTAGAGGGTATACTCATATTGTGAGAAGTACTCCTGGTAGCTAGCAAAACGCATACCTACAGTAGGGGCGTTGAAGACCCGCTTTCCCAGTGTGTCAATCTTACGAGATTCTTTGTTTACTGGATGAACCTTAAGATTCCTGAGGGAGGACGGCCTTGTCATTTTCTGCCAGGACCACTACGGCATCAGTGAATGCTTGATAGGCCAGGACTGGTCGATCCTTAGGGAGAGCATACTTCCTATCTATGGACTTAGCCACGGAAGGAATAAGTGCCGGACTGTCCCACACCATTTGTGAGAGAGTCTTGAAAGAGGGTTGTACCGGAGTCAATTCCACAGAAATCTCCAGGACATGCAGATATTGAAGTTGCAACAATTTCCCCGGATCTACCTTCAAAGTCTGGAGAGAGAGAGAGAGAGAGTGGAATTCATATTTTTCAGAAGAGACTTAAAAGACAGGTCCTCGACCAGAAGCTCTACTGAAGTAGTGGGCTGACTTCCCACTCCCGAGAGATGAATCTTCATCAAAGTCGTCTCCTAATCACAGATCAGGCTAAATGTCGTCTCCTACTAGCCAAGGAGGGATAGTATATAAAGGAAAGGGAGGAAGGAGAGCAGGAGGAAGTGCTCTTCGAATCGGAGTCGAAAATCCTGGATTCCGAGGTGGCACCGGCACCGACCGCAGTGCTTAGACCGTCGCTGCCAAGACCAGAGTCGAAGGCGGTGCCGTGCCAGCACCCAGAGACCCCAGTCCAACTCTCAGAGCAAAGGATGAAGATCTGAAAACATGAGTAGGAGAAAATGGTACCTGTGCTGGCCCCTGCACCGCAGCCATATGAGGGGCGTAAAGCACAAGGGCGCAAAGTTGACGGCACCGGTGAAGGCGCCGCACAACTAGGCAGACCCAACTGTCCTGCCCGCGGGTTTGAGGCCCCTAGGCCGACTCTGCAGGCTCGGAAAGTTGGGACAATCACCGAACCCACTGCTCCATAAGAGTGGAACAATGATGAAACTGCTCACTGGAAGCCCCCCAGGGGCCGGGGAGGGACTACGGAGTCAAAGATGCCAGTCACTAGGAACAGAGGCCACAGGTGACCCCAACGGAGTCGGTCTTCTGTCCCCCACCACCGACAATCGTCGTGGAGACATACCAAAGGGCAACCTCGAGCAGTAACGTTTCTTCGACTGGTGGGACAAAGAAGAGCTTGAGGCCGAGCGGTGCCGGGTTCTTGACAAAGATCAAGAATGGGCCCGCTTCTTTTTGCACTTTGAGAGGACTGTCCTTCCTCCTGAGCACCAGACTGCCCATAGTCAGACCCCCCCTCCATAGAGGGCAGCGTACTGGACCCAGCCCTGCTGAAAACACAGCTTTCATGCAAAGTTTCCCTACCGTCACCAGCCCCGTTCATGGTTGACTCCGTCGAAGGCGGGCTGAAGAGGACTTCTGTGTTCTTTTTGAAGAAAAAACTATTTTTTTACTAAAATAATAAACAAATAAATAAATAATACTACAAATCAAAACTGAAAGACTAAAGCTGCTGTCATACAGACGTAAAGATTTGACTCGGTGAGCGGCGTTAGTCGCCACTGAAGCGCACTTGATGGTGGGAAAAAGAACTGAGATGGTTGGAGGGTCGACGCTAAGTAGCCTATATGGCGAGATGGTCTTAGCATCCATGCTCACGCAACGCCCTACTGAAGATTTTTGCTCCTGTCGGTCCTAGCGCCTCCAGCACAGTCCCATTATTGTGAATATGTGGTGGAGACCTTATGTCCAGAAATATCATCAACAACTGATGGGGAAGGAGGGAGGAGGGAGGGAAAAGGATACCCACTGCAACAGCCTCTCTCAAAGATCTACTGTTACAGTAAGCTCTTATGTAACTGTACTATCTTACTTTGAGAAGGCTCTTGCAGTAGGTATTCACCTTGAGGACTGAGTCCCAAGCAGCGTGAATCAGAAGAAGAAACAACTCCGGAGGCAGGAAAACTACAGAAAAAAGTGCAGGAGGCTCAGGACAGGAGACCCTGAAGCACGGTTAGACCGAAGCCTGCCCCTCGCCTAGAAGCAATGTCCAGACTATAATGTTTCGTAAAAGTGTGGACTGAACTCCAGGTAGCCACAGCACAAATGTTGGCGGCTAACACATTCCTGAAACAAGCAGCAGAGGCAGCCATGCTCCTGGTGGAATGCCCCTTAACCTCCCCCAGAAGGGCATTACCATATTTCTGGTAACAGAAAACAATGCAGTTTTCCAACCATTTGGATAAACATTGTTTTGAAACTGCTGCACCTTCTCTCTTGGGTGCAAAAGAAATGAAAGCTGATCCATTTCCCGGACAGACTTTGTCCTGTTAGTGTAATAGCATAAGATTCTATGTACATCTAAAATATGAAAAATCACTTCTCCCCCATTAGAATGCTCAGGGTAATACACTGGTAGTTGAATCGACTGGTTTAAAGTAAAGTCAGAAACCACCTTGGGTAAGAACTTAGGGTTGGTATGAAGAGCCACCTGGTCTCTATGAAAAATCAAATAATGCTCCTTACAAATTAGGGCATCAAGCTCCGAAATCCTTCGAGCTGAAGTAACTGCCACCAAGAAAAGCACTTTCCAGGACAGGCAGCGCATATCACAGGAACCAGCAGGTTCAAATAGAGGCAGAGTCAATTTTTCTAAAACAAAATTGAGATCACAAGGTGTCGCAGAATTGCGCACCAGGGGTCTGAGATGCAGAATTTCCTTCAAAAACGTTTTAGAGACTTCCAGTTGAGCTACTGTCCTACCATCCACCTATGAGTGGTAGGCAGAAACAGCCGACAGAAGGACCTTCAAAGACAAGTAACTCAGGCCCAAATCATAAAGGTGCAAGAGATACTCCATGACAGATGGAACAGGGCACGGAAATGGGTCCCAACCCTTCGAGGTGGCCCAAATGGAAAAATGTTTCCACTTCATAGCATAGGTCATTCTCGTAGAAGGCTTTCAAGCCTCTACGAGGACCTGCACCACCCTGGAAGAGACTCCAAAGCACGAAGCTGCTATGTCCTGAGGTACCATGCATGAAGGTGAAGGGATCTCAAGCCTGGATGGACCTGCGTGCCCTCCTCCTGAGTCGGATGATCAATGCAGAGGGGCAGGGGAACCAGACATTCCACAGCTAGCTGCTGAAGGAGTGGAAACCAAAGTTGGTGGGGCCAAAACGTGATGATCAGAATCATGTGAGCCCCCTCTGCCTGAAGCTTGAGCAGCATCCTCTGCAGAACTGGAAAGGGAGGGAAGGCATACAAAAACCTCCCTGTCCAACAAAGAGAAAAATACCATGCCCTGGAGCGAGCGAGCGAGCAAACCTGGGTAGTTTTGCATTGTATGGGAAGGCAAACAGATCCAGTTCAGGCCTGCTCCATAGGTTGAAAAATGTGGTCTACCACCTCTTGCTTTAGCTCCCATTTGTGGGCTTACTCTGGTGCGTCTGAGACTGTCCGCTAGTACGTTTTGCACACCTGGCATGTGAACTGCTGTGAGGTGAATCTGATGCAGAACAGTCCAGTTCCACAGCTGCATCACCTCCCTGCGATGGGGGTACGAGTGGGTGCCTCCTTGTTTGTTGAGGTTTCAGACTACACACATTGTCTGATTGGACCAACAGTGTGCCCTGGTGCAGCTTGTGCTGGAAGACCTGGAGGGCACCTCCCTCATCTCTAACACATTTATGTGAAGAGGCAGCTCTGCCTGAGACCACATACCCTGAGTTTTGTGGTGTCCCAGGTGAGCACCCCAACCCTTCCCTGACGCATCCGTTGTCAGAGTCTGGGAGGGGGGAGGAGGAGACTGAAAAGGAACCCCCTTGGTAAGATTGGAGAGATCCTGCCACCAAGAGAGATCCCTCCGCATTGAATCAGAGACCATGACCATCTGGTCCAGGTCATCCAGTCTCTGGTCCCACTGTGCCCGGAGTGTCTACTACGAAACTTGCATGTGGAGCTTGGTTAAAGGCATGGTGGGGATGGCAGCTACCATAAGGCCCAACAGTCGAAGAATTGACCTGGCTGGAACCTTCCTGCTGGAGGCCACCAGATGAGCCTGCCTCTGCAAGGCTTCCGCCCTGTCCAGAGGGAAGGAAGCCATTCCCTGGACCATATCCATCACAGCCCCAATAAACTGAAGATGCTGTGAAGGAACAAGTTGGGACTTTAAAAAATTCACAGTGACCCCAACATGAGTAAATAGGTCCAGGGTAGCCGACAGGGATCGTTCCAGCTGCTCCCTCAATGGGGCTGACAGAAACCAGTCATCGAGGTAGGGGAACATACAGTGGGCCTGGTGGCTCAAGTTCCCCACCACTACTGCCATGCACTTGGTAAAAACCTGAGGTGCTGAGGACAGGCCAAAGGGAAGTGCCTTGAATTGGTATGGAATGAGGTAGAGATGGTGGGCCCAGAAGATCAGAATGTGCAGGTAGGCATCCTACATATCCACCGCGCAGCACCACTGCCCCCTGCGCAGGAGGGGCAGCAGGCTTGGGAGGGTCAGCATTTGAAACCGCTTGTACTCTATGTACAGGTTTAGAGTGCTGAGGTCCAGAACTGGACATAGATCTCCGGTCTTTTTGGGTACCAGGAAGTGGGAGTAATACCCCTTTCCTTCCTGGTGGTATGGAATGGGCTATATTGCTTCTTTTTGTAACAGAGCCTGAAGTTCCTCCCGAAGGAGAGGGATGTGTGCCTTCAGACAATGAGACTGCACCAGAGGTCTGTCTGGAGGTTTCTTCAGAAACTCCAGAGTGTGGATCTGCTCTATAAGTTGAAGGACCCAAGTGTCAGTCGTCACTACCTTCCACCCTGACAGATGAACTACAGATCTTATGCCCACCGGCTCCTCCAAAGGACCCTGAGGAGGGAGGGCAGATCACGAGTCAGGTGGGAGGGGTGAGTCTGAGCTGCTCCCGAAGCTCTCTGGACTTTTGCTGGGGGGGGGCACATGGCTGACAGAGCCCGACACTTGGGATGATGTCAGGCTGTTTGCTGCTGCTTTGTCTGCCTTCTTCCTTGCCGATGAAAAGGCTTCTTCGCCTGGAACTTGGGTTGCTACATGGTGTGTACCGACCTGAGAGCTTGGCCCTTGTCTTGTAGGCTAGTAATGATGTCCTGTGCGTCCCCCCCAAACAGGATGGAGCCTCTAAAAGGGGCATCCAGAATGGCCGCTTGGACAGTCTAAACCAGACCCGACACCCTTAACCATGAAAAGCGTTGGAGGCTGACCGCTGTAGCAGCTCCCCTGGCCAATGCAGCAACTGCATCGTATGTGGCCCTAAGGAAGTGCCTACAATCCATCTTCGTGAATCAGACGGAATCCACCAATATGGACTTGGATTCTGAGTCCGGAAGAGCCTCTATGGCCGGCTCCAAATGGGCAAACAGTGACTTTTGGTAGACCAGCATGCAACCTACATAATTAGGAGCCCTCATGGCCAATGTGGAGGAAGCATAAAACTCTGTCACAAATTGGTCCAACTGTCTAGACTCCTTGTCAGATGGAGAGATGATCATCTGCCATGATTTGGAAGACTGGTCGCGGGCTGCAGCAATAACTACCGAGTCTATCTTGGGCTGGACACTCGGGTGATCCTTCCTCCTCTGGCATCCGGTAAGTGCGGTCCACCTTCTTGGCCACCACCTGGATTGAGGAAGGCATCGTCCATGTTGTGGATGCCAGGTCCTCATGTGGCTCTAGCCATGGGGGGGTATGGAGAGGGGCTGCTGCCTGTAGGTCCAAGTGTTCAGCCAATCTGCTGTTTTGGATCCTGGGTGTTCATTTTCCATTCCTACACCTCTGCAATCCTATGGAGGAGGTCTGCAAAGGAAGGATCCTCTGGGGGTGGGTGTGGTGGGGACTTGAGGATCCTTCAGCTGAGACTCCCTACAGGCGGGTTTGAAAACCTGAAGCCTCGGAAAGAGGAGTCCAGATCAGAATCCTGGTCCGAATACGATGGATCGGGATCAGAAAAACAGGTTACTCACATGTAACAGTGGTTCTAGGAGTGGTATATGTTGTTCATCCACACTTGTTGGCATGTCCCTTCCCCTTTAAGGACAACTGGCAAGTCTTCAAGCTGGCTCCTCCCACCCACTCAGGTGGTATATCCCTTGACTCCACCCCATGACTTCAGATCTTGCCCGCTGGAAAGCAGTGTGTGAGCACCGAAGCCGGGGAGGTCAGGTGGGTTAGTGTGTATGAACAACATATACCAATCCTAGAACTACTGTTACAGGACAGTAACCTGTTTTTCTAATGGTGTGGATATGTTGGCGCACACCCCCTACTTCAGGAACAAAGATCACAGAACTGAGGCCCCAAAACCAGCATCCTGGCGTGACTCTTAAGTCAATGGAAAATGAAGTTGTGTGCTGACTTCCAGGTAGCAGCCCCGCAGATTTCCTGGATAGGGACGTCCCTAGAAGCAGCCACCGATGCAGCAGTATGGCGGGTGGAATGAGCCCTTAGCTCTACGGGAGGCTTCCTGCCCACCAACCTATAGCAGAGATCAATGCAGGATGTGATCCATCTGCCAATCATCCACCTGGCTGCAGGTCTGCTAGGTGCGGCTTCAGTGTAGGTGACAAACAGCTGGCGAACCTCTTACCAAACTCTGGCCATGCGCTCCTTATAACAGGCAAGCGCTCACCTCAAGTCCAAAGTATGGTGCCTGTATTTGGTATCTAAGGTGTGATTTGGGTAGAACACCGGAAGAGTCATCACCTGATTCAGGTGAAACTCCGACACAACCTTTGGGAGGAACATCGGATTTGGGCACAGGACAACCTTGTCCCTGTGGAAGATCAGGTAAGGAGACTTGAATGAGAGCACCTGGAGCTCCCCAATCCTTCTGGCTGACGTAATGGCCACCAAGAAGGCGGTTTCCACGACAAATGTGACATCTCACACTTGTGCATCGGTTCAAATGGCTTGCTCATGAGCTTTGCCAGTACCAGTAACAGATCCCACAGAGGTGGAGGCTCATGCATTAGAGGGGATATGTGATCTAAGCCTTTGAAAAAGTGCCAGACCACTGTCTCCTGCGCCACCGATCACTGTCTGGCCCACGCCTGGTAAGCAGAGATGGCTGCCAGGTGCACCTTAAGGGTCGTCGACCAAAGTCCCCCTCTGGAGAGAGAGAGACCACAGATAGTCCAAAATGCTGACCACTGGACAGGTGAAGGGGTCCAGTTCCTTGCCCTGACACCAAATGGAGAGTCTCTTCCATCTGAAGCATAGCATTTTCTGATCGACTCCTTCTGACAGGCCTCCACGACAGTGAAGACATCTTTGAAGAGACCCAAAGCCTGGAACTCTAGCTGCTCAGGAACCAGGCTGTCATGTGCAGGGACTGAAGGTTCAGGTGAAGTACCTTCCCCTTAATGATGGAAAGCAGGTATGGGCATACTAGAAGATGCCTCGGGAGCCTGTTGCTGAGGAGATTAGGGTACCAAAACTGGCGGGATCAGTCCGGAGCCACTAGGATCACCTATGCCTTGTCCCTCCTGACCTTGAGCAGCACTATGTGGATCAAAGGAAGTGGAGGGAAGGCATAAAAGAGACCTGGGGTCCAAGACCTCGAGAAGGCATCTCCCTGCAGACAGCCTTGCTGAGAAGGGTGGACACAATACAGCATCAGCTTTGCATTCTCCTTGGAGGCAAACAGGTCCACTTGAGGGGTGCCTCATTGGAAGAACAGACTGCAAACTACCTCTGGATGGCGAGACCACTCGTGAGACATCTCACCCACCTGGCTGAGAGTGCCCACCAATTGACTGGAGGCTCCTGCCACATGGATGGCTAGGAAATCCACCTTCAGGCTGTGTGCTAGGGTCCAAGTGCGGAGAGCTTCCTTGCACAAAGGCAGGGAATGCGTCCCTCCCTGCTTGTTGAGGTAGTACATGGTTGTGGTGTCTGTCTGGACTTGAACCACTTGACTCCGAACAAATGGAGTGAACGCAGTCAGTGCCAGCTGAACTGCTCAGAACTCCAGCAAGTTGATGCGACATTGGGGCTCCTTGGGGGGTTCAGAGCCTGTGGACTCTGTGTTCCCCCAGATGGGCACTCCAGCACATGAGAGAGGTGTCGGTTGTCAGGATGACCATTGGTTCAGGGAGGACAAATGGGATCCCTTCCTGCAGATGCTCCGGGACAGTCCACCACTGGAGAGTGTCTCATATCCTCTGGGTTAAAGTGACCTTTGTGCTGGGACCACTGACTGGCCAGCTCTCACTGCAGGGAGCACACATGCCACCAGGCCCAGTGGACCACGGTGGTGCAGGTCACCATGTAATCCAGTAGGTGCAGGAAGTCCCGGGCAGGGCATAAGTGCCCAACCAGAAATGATCGGGCATAGGAGGAGAGAACCTCTACCCCTGTCCGCTGGGAGCCTGGCTCTGGCTCAGCAAGAGTCGAGCTCTGCCCCAATGAAATTGATCACGTGCGTGGGCATGAGTTCTGACTTGGCCTTATTGATAAGGAGGCCCAAGTCGATGCAGGTCTGAAGGGCCAGATCCCTGGACTGCTCCACCTCCTGCTTGGAGGGACCTGCAATTAACCAGTAGTCCAGGTAGGGGGTTCACCTGGACCCCTCGATGCCTTAGGTAGGCTGCCACCACTGCTCTGCATTTGGTGAAGACCCTGGGAGCTGAGAAGAGGCCGAATGGCATGGCCTGGAACTCATATAGGGCTCCCTCTGCCTGGAAGCAGAGGAATCTTCGGTGGCACAGATGGATCAAGATGTGAAAAAACGCATCCTGAAGATACAGAGAGCAGAACCACATATCCTGCTCGAGAGATGGTTTACCATCCTGAAGGTGTGGGACCTGAGGAACCTGTTCAGGTTGTGCAGATCTAAAATGGGGCACCAGCCCCCCATCCATTTTGGCACCAGGAAGTACCTGGAGACAAACCCTGGGTGTGCAGGGGGATCCGCTACTCTGACCACCACCTTCTTGAAGGAGAGTTAGCTATGTCGTCTTTACAGAAAATGGACTGTTCACAGATACCAAGCCTCCCATGTGGGCTTGGCTTGGAGTGGTACTGCTTGAATTCCAGAGGCAGACCCTGACCGACCACTTCCAGAACTCACCTGTCCGTGGTAACAGTGGACCAGACAGAAAGGAAGAGGCAGAGCCGGCCCCCCACAGGAGCACCCAAGGGAGGTGTGATGGGTATGGGGGTGGCTGCCCCCATCCTGTCAATGTACCAGGCTTGGCGGAGGAGGACCACCTGGATGAGGAGCCTCTGGGACCTTTACCTCTGGGCTTTTGGAGCAGCAAAGCCACAGACTTGGACCAGGGGCAACAAAACTGAGCCTGCTGCCCAGACTGATACTGGACTGGTTTGGCCGCAGGGGTGGAAGCCCAAAAGGGCTTGCGCTTCTGCTGCTTGTAACCCTTAGAGTCCTCTTGGATGGACTGGACAGAGTCCAAGGTGGGATTGGACTTCTCTATGCATTGGAGGTTACCGTCAACTCCGGGCCTGAACAAGTCAGTGTCCAGAAAGGGTACATCTGCCAATTTATGCTGAGTATCTGCCATGAAGGTCAAGATTCTCAACCAAGCCCTGCAGCGCATGGTGATTGCGGCCACCACCGAGCGGGCACAAGAATCTCCAATGTCCAGAGCTGTCTGGAGCTGCTGCTTGGCTACAGTATGACCCTGACCCCAGACCTGTTTGACCGTGGTCTGAAGGTCTGCAGGGAGATGAGGAAGCACCTCATCCAGGGAGCCCAAGAGGGCACAGGAGAAATGTGCCATAATGATGGCTGAGCTCGCCTGGCGGAGACCGAGCGAGAAGGCAGTATAAACCTTCTTCTTCTTGGACTTCTTGTCCAGAGGTTTATCGATGTCCTTATGACCCGAGCACTGAAACATGGAATTGGTCACTATCCCATTGGCTGAGGGGTGGTCCGTGAACCCTGAAAGGGAACTGATGGCCACTGCATATTTGCGGGCCATACAGGCTGATGGCGCAGGGAAGGAAGCAGGGTGCTGCCAAAGCTCCAGGGCTGGACTGACAATAGCCTTGGCCACTGGGAAGACCTCTGTTGGTGAATCCCCCTTTTCCAGAATATCAGTATGGGGTAACAGGCCTGCTTCTGAACAGGCTCCATTGGCATTCCCGTGGACTTAGATGAGATGGAGGATGCCCAAGAAGGATGAAAGGCCCTCCCCCAATGAGATGGAGGATGCCCAAGAAGGATGAAGGGCCCTCCTCCGTAAAGAGATCCCCTGCTGACTCAAGGCCGACCCTGATGGGAGTGGAGCAGGAGTCATCATCAGACCCATAAGAGTCCTCATACAGAGGCCGATCGCCCATGTCACCTTTGACCCGCCGCAGACAGTCGTGTGTGAGAGTGACTGACAGCTGATGGAGAAGCCCCTTAGCTGGCCGAGACTCCTTGGATGGAGCCCCGGATGGTGGTTGTCGAGGTAGCTACTCCACCACAATCGGTGGAGGGGCTGGTTTAGGCCGAGTCAAAACGGTCTTCACCAGCTCTGCAGGTGAAGGATTGGTGTTGACCGGCTCCGGAAACTCTGGAGGAGAAGGCAATGGCCTGGAGGGCGACAGCCAGGTGATCGCCAGGATCGGCTTCTGACCGGACAGCACAAACTGTTGCCACATAAGGTCCTCATAGCGCTGACACAACTTGCATTGAAGCCTCTCCTCGGCCGAGGAGGACGAGGAAGATGAATAGTGGTGTTGCCGCCGAGAATGGCACCGGTGGGATCTGTTCGATTTACTAGAGGAGGACGACCGAAACCGTTGGGGGGAACCGACGGGGTCGCTTGGAGGGAGCCGGGGAGAGCCGCGGTTCCTCCTGGTCTACTAGAACCCTAAGGTCCGGCCCAACTGGCTGGATCGGCTCATTGGTCGGAAAGACTGGAGTCCTAAATAGAGAATTGTTGAAGAAAAAACTCTCATGAGTTTAAGTTTTGGAAGTAAATCCGAAGATTTGGCCTACTCAACACAGGAGCAGTAAGGAGGGAGCCTACTCCTTCCAGCGGAAAGGAAGATCTGGCAACATGGGGCGGAGCCGAGGGATATACCACCCATGTGGGTGGGAGGGGCCAGCTTGAAGACTTTCTGGCGATTCTTAAAGGGGAAAGGACATGCCAACAAGTATGGATAGAACAACATATCCACGTCCCTAGAACAAGGTACTTTGCCAGAATCTGGAGGTAGCCTCTCCAACATCCTACCAGACGTTGGCTCCTTTGAGGGGGCTGGCACTGGAGGCTGCTGCGATGCTGGCATTGGCCTAGTCGCAGGCGTGCACAGGCTCCTGGGGAGTTCCCTAGGAGACTGACAGCTGTCCAGCTCTGAAACGAGCTGCGCCTTGGTTTTGGACCACCAAGACTGAAGAATAGCCTTGAAGTCCATGAGGGTCTGAGAGGGGAGCTGAGGAGGTGGCGGGTAGGCCAGTGGATAATCAGAGGGAAAACCTGGCGTCGGGAAACCCACGAAGAATAATGTGGCGTTGGGTACATTGATGAAGGGTAGGCAGACGCACACCACTGCACAGGGAACGCTGATGGGGAACAGCCCGAAAGGTTATACGCCAGAAGCTGAGGCATCAGGTTACCCAACGGCGGGAACCACGAAGGGCCCAGTGGGTGGTAACCCGCCGTAGGGCCCATCGGAGGAAAACCCACTGGAGGGCCCGTAGTGGGGAAGCCTGATGGAGGGGCTGAGGGAGGGAAGCCTGGCATAAGGCCCGAAGCTAGAGCCCCTGATTGGGGGGGCTCTGAGGAGCCCCTAAGCCTGCACCTTAAGGACCCGGAGGAACCGGGGTTGACATAGGCACAGCAGGGGGTGGACGTGGCAGAGGCAGGGGAAGCCCTACTGGGGGAGGATCGTCAGGGTTGCCAAAGGCACCTGACCCCAGGTCCAGGGGTGAGCTCGGAGAGAAGCCACCTGCTGGAGGCCCCTCATTCCTCATCCCCCTAGAAATAGGAGAGGGCAGGGGCATCACTTCCAGTGGATAGGGTCCGATGGGGAGGTGGACCCACCGTGAGAGGCTGTGGAAAGTCCAGCAACTGGCCATCACCAGGGCCCATGCCAGGTCGGACGCGGATGTCAGCGGGGCTGATGTCAGACTTATCGCCTGAAGGGACTGTGCGAGTGTCAAGCAAGTCAATGCCCAGTTTACCAGTCGAGGCCAGATGAGCTCTGGGAACTTCGGAGTCCGATGAAACAGCCTGGGCTGGGTGATCATTGGGAGACCCGATGAATGACTTATCAACCCACTTGGGCCGATACACCAGGCAGTAGAAATGGGTCGGCTGAGGTGCCCGTGGTCACTATCACTAGTGGCGCAGAAGGCCCGAAAACTACTCCTTGGGCAGAGCAGACTGGGCCGCGGAGGCCAACTTCCCAGAGGAAGAGGATCTCCGCTCATCTGAGGGGCCCGTGGGTGGTCTCGGGTGGGAGGGGGACCTATCCTGGTCCCAGTGCTTCTTCTTTTTGTGCCTGGGCTCGGTGGGCGAGGACGAAGTGCAGTGCAGTTTTTGGAGTTCTTTCTCCACAGTAGCCATTTGCTGCTTCAGGAGGTGAGCCTTGAGGGCTTGCTGGTGGCGTTTCTATGTGGCCTGGTTGAAAGTTCCACAGTGCACACAGTCTTCACCCTTGTGGTCCGGACCTAGGCAGAAGAGGCAAAGAGAATGCGAGTCCTAGTGCGGAAGCTGGATGCCGCACGAAGCACACTTATTCTTGTGCTCGACGTTAGATGGTGACGACATACACGAAAACAATACATTTACTAAAACTACAAAGAAAAAAATGGATACTCATCCGAAAAGCGGTTGAACTGAAGCGTGAGAACTCTGTGAGGTCCAATGTGAACAGGTCGACAGCGGGAAAGAACTGAAAGGTGGGTGTGGGGACCGCCCACTATATAGAGTCACGCTGATGTCAGTCACGTGATGCTAGATGGGCGGCCCCTGTCAGACACTGCTAGCTAAAGTTTCCGTGTGGTCCTGATGCCAGAGGGAGCATTCCTCAAGGTTAATACCTACCGCAAGAGCCCTCTTGAAGTAAGAGCCACATGTTTTGCTCTAGAGATGGTATGATTTGAGACAGAGTTACCAGCCTGAAGGTGCGTGACTTGAGAAACTTATTCAGGTCGTGCAGATCTAGACTGGGGCGTCAGCCCCCCATCTGTTTTGGCACTAGGAAGTACCTTGAGACAAACCCCTGATGTTCTGGAGGATCTGCGACAGGAACCATGACCTCCTTGCGGAGGAGCTGGGCTATGTTGTCTCTTGACAGCTGACAGAATGTCTGCGGATACCAAGTCCTCCCATAGGGCGCGGGCTTCACAAGGAGGGAACTGCTTGAATTTCAGAGGCAGAACTTGACCCACGACCTCGAGGACCCACCTGTCTGTGGTGACAGCAGACCAGGTGGAAAGGAAGTGGTGGAGCCGGCCCCCCATGGGAGGACCCAGAGGAGGTGTGTTGGGCTTGAGGGAGGCACCCCTCATCCCGTCACTGGGTAGGCTTGGAGGAGGGCATGGCTGAGAGGCCACCGGATCCTCTCTCTCCTGGCTTATGGACAACCGAGGCCACTGACTTGGGCCGAGGTCGCCAAACCTGAGCCTGCTGGCCAACCGGTTGATGGGCTGGCTTGGCCTCAGGAGTGGAGGTGGATTGAAAAGGCTTCAGTTTCTGATACTGCTTGGAACCCTTTGGGTCCTTCTGGGTAGAGGTCATGTAGTCTAAGGTAGCAATGGATTTCTCGATGTGTGTGAGGTGAACCTCGACCCCGGGCCTAAACAGGTCGGGGCCCAGGAAAGGGACATCTGCCAAATCGAGATCCTCAGCTAAGCCCTGCGGTGCATGACCACTGAGGCCACCATGGAGTGGGCACAGGAGTCCTCAATGTCCATGGCAGTGTAGAGCTGTTGCTTGCCCACAGCCTGGCAATGGTCTCTGACCTATTTGATCGTGGTCTGAAGCTCCACAGGCAGATGAGGAAGTGCCCCAGTAGGGCATGGGAGAAGTGAGCCATGACAAGGGCCAAGCTCGCCTGACGGAGGCCAAATGAGGAGGCAGCACAGACCTTCTTAGCCGCATGGTCCAACTTCTTGGATTCCTTATCAGGTGACTTGTCAACATCCCCGGTGTTGCCAGAATACAGGTCAGCCACCAACCCCTCAGCCAAGGGGTGTTCTGTGAATCGCGAAAGGGATCCGGTGGGTACCACATACTTAACAGGCCATCTGGGTTGAAGATGCAGAGCAGGAAGCAAGGTGCTGACAGAGCTCCAGGGCAGGGCCAAGAATGGTCTCTGCCACCAGGAAAGCCTCCATTGGAAAGTCTCTCCGGTCGAGGATCTCGGTCAACAGGTAACGAGCCCATTTCTGGATGAGCTCCATCTTCATACCTGTCGACTTGGAGATCAGACGGAGGAGGACCATGAAAGAGGATGGACATTCATCTGTCGAGAGAGATCCCCTCTGGACTCCACATGGACCCAAAAGGAGTGCAGGGAGGAACCCTCAGACTCCGAAGAGTCATCAAAGAGCGGTCTACTGCTGGAGTCCCCACTGACCCTCCACGAACGGTCAGGGGTGACAGTGACCAACAGCCAATGGGGAAGCCCCCTGGCTGGCCAAGACTCCTTAGTCGGAGCACAGACCTTTGGCTGTTTAGGCGGCGGTTACACCACGATCTGTAGAGAAATCAGAATCGGCCGAGCTGGGACTGTTTGAATTATTTCCTCCGTTTTGGTGACAGCTGGCTTAGAAACCGGGGTCGGTTTGGTGCCAGTGAACAGCAACTGTTGCCATATCAAGTCCTCGTAGTGTTGATGCAATTTGCTCTGAAGCCTCTCCTCCAATGAGGACAAAGAATAGTGGTGTCAGCTTTCCTGTGGTGCCGACAGCAGGAGCACTGATGATGGGACCGTCTCGACCCACAGGAAGAAGATCGAGATGTCGACCTCCACCGCCTGGGGAACCGGCGATGGGGCTCTGAGGGAGTCGGCGATTGGTGAGGCTCCTCCTGGTCAGGGTCATGGACCAGATGCGGCGGGTCAGTGGACTGATCCATCCCTCCAACGGTCTACATCAGGACCGAGGTCCTAGACAAGGGAAGTATTGGCCTCTTCAGTTGACAACTGGTCAGTTGGCTCAAGAAAAATCTCAGCTGGGACTTCGACCAGCGTCTCAGCAGGCAGGCCCAATGAGGTTACCATGGAGCCAGTGGCCAAGGCCGAGGATTCAACTGAAGTCAAATCCAGAGAAGCGTGGGAATCTGAAGCCCTCAACTGAGAGCACTCCCGATCCCATGAATGGCGACAAGTCTTTTCTTTCTTAGATACTTTTTTTTACATTTAGATTTCCCAGTGGGTCCATGACTGAAGGTCAGCAGAGACTGCCATAATTCTTTGAAGAAACCCATAAAGGTCGAGCCCAGCTGACGCGGCATAAAGGCAGAAGGAGAGGAGAAATGGGCCACAGCCTGGGCTGCCTTCTCTTCAAAGGCTGCAAGCTGCTTGGCAGACCCCGCAGCCACAGAGACCAACCAACGGGTATCCTTTGATTTGACTGGTGCGTTCTGTTGCACCGGGCAGCCCAGTTTCAGGTGGGTGAGACAATCCTCCAGAATGGTCGGGTGAAATGAGCAGCAAAAGTCACACGCCTGGGGATCTTGGTCGTGTCCCAGGCAGTAGATACATGTGGCATTCAGGTTGGTCCTGGACATCTTCTGTCCGCAAGAACACCGGCAGAACCAGAGAATGGATTTATCATCCATCGCAGTCATGACTGAAGATCAAGTGAAGACAAAGACCCATAAGAGTTGGTTAGGAAGTAATTCCAAATAATTTTAAGTACTAGGGCCTACTTAACATGGGAGCAGTAAGGAGGGAACCTGCTTCTTCCAGCAGAAAGGAAGATCTGGCATCATGGTTGGAGCCGAGAGAGTTACCACCCGGGTGGGTGGAAGGAGCCAGCTTGAAGACTTTCCGGCACATTAGAGGGAAAGGACACTGCCAGAAAATGTGGATAGAACATCATATCCACATCCCTAGAAACCTGTGTTCCATTCTGCCCTCGGAAAGCACAGCTATGTAAGAACTTACCCTAACAGTAGATCTTCGAGAGAGGCTCTAGCAGTAGGTATTAACTATTAGGACTAGAGCTGCCAGGCGCTAGGACAACATGGAAAACTTTAACTAGCAGTGACTGGTGGGGGACCATCCCCCTGATGTCATGTGACGGGCGTCAGTGCGATGCTATATAGTGGGCGGTCCCCAAGCCTGCTCTCCAGTTCTCCCACCAGAGACCTAAGAAGGTACGACAGGAGAAGGAGTGGGCTCCTGGAGCAAACAAACAAACAAAAAAAGGCTAGAAAGAAATAACCGCAGAAGCAGGGGGAAGGTGGGAAGGAAAAGGTACCTACTGCAAGAGCCTCTCTTGAAGATCTACTGTACGGTAAGTTCTTACATAACTACTACCTTACTTCGAGAGGGCTCTTGCAGTAGGTACTAACCATTAAGACAGAGTCCTAAGCAGTGGAAGTTAGACAAAGACTGAGAAACACAGGAGGAAGGAAAGGTCTGCAGTAGGTACAGAATTAAGACAGGAGGCCCTGAAGGACAGCTAGTCCAAAGCCTGCCCTGCGCCTAGAAGCAATATCCAGACTGTAATGCTTAGTGAAGGTATGGACAGAGCTCCAAGTGGCTGCCACACAAATGTCTGCGGCAGAAACTTTTCTGAAACAAGCAGCAGATGCAGCCATGCCTCTGGTTGAGTGCCCTTTAACTTCCCCTAGGAGTGGCTTGTTATACTTCTGATAAAACAAAATGCAGTTTGCCAACCATTTGAACAAACACTGTTTGGAAACTGCAGTGCCCTTTCTTTTGGGCACAAAGGAAACAAAAAGCTGATCCATTTTTCGGACTGATTTAGTTTGGTTCGTATAGTAATGCAAAGTTCTGTGCGCAGTGTGTGTACAATGGCCTCCCCTTGGTTAGAGTGCTCAGGATAGTACAGTGGTAAGTGTATCATCTGAGTCAAAGTAAACTCAGAAATTACCTTTGGTAGGAACTTAGGATTTGTACGCAGAGCCACCTGGTCTCTGTGGAAAATCAAATAAGGCTCCTTACACGAGGGCCTGAAGCTCGGAAATCTTTTGAGCACAAGTAATGACAACTAAAAATAGCACTTTACAAGAAAGATAGTGTAAATTGTAGCTCGTGGTCAGTTCAAAGGGTGGTAAAGTGAGCTTTTCAAGAATAAAATTCAGATCCCACGGATGAACTAGGTTCCTGACTGTGGGTTTCAGATGGAGAATTCCTTTCAGAACGGTTTTGGAAACCTCCAACTGAGCTAGGGTTCTGCCATCTACCAGAGTGTGGCAGGCAGAAATGGCGGACATATAGACCTTCAGAGAAGAGTAACTAAGGCCAAGGTCAGAAAGATGCAATACGTACTCCATGACCTGTGGGACCAGGCAAGAGAAAGATTCCCAATCCTTGGATGTTGCCCAAATGGAGAACCTCTTCCATTTCACAGCATATGTGGTTCTTGTGGCTGGCTTACAGGCCTCCGCAAGGACCTGTGCAACTCTGGAAGAGACGCCAAAGTGCGCAGCAGCTATGTCAGCAGGTGCCACACATGAAGGTGAAGGGACTTGAGACCTGGATGTAGCAGCTTGCCCTGATCCTGGGTCTGCAGGTCCTGGCAGAAGGGTAGCGGTACCGGAAACTCCACCAACAACTGCTGGAGCAGAGGGAACCAAATTTGGCAAGGCTAATAAGGGGCAATCAGAATCATGCAAGCCCTTTCCACCTGTAGCTTCAGAAGTACCCTCTGCAGAAGCGGGAAGGGACAGAAGGCATACAAGAACCTCCCTGTCCAGCAGAGAGACAGCTCGTCTTGCCAGAAAACACCAGGCCTGGGAAAGTACAGTTACATAAGAACTTACCATAACAGTAGATCTTCGTGAGGAGCTCTTGCAGCAGGCTATAACAATTAGGACTATGCTGCAGGCACTAGGACCCTCCGGAAACCTTTTTAGCCAGCAGTATACAGCAGGGACCGCCCCCGGCATTGGCCTTGCCCTGACATCGGCCCTGGTACAAAAGGGGGTGGACCCAGCTCCACCTCAGGTTTTCCGCCAAGGCCCGCGAACAAGCCCTGAGAAGAGAAGGAGACGAAGCACTCAATAGAGATGTAGATGAAGACGGATCTGCACACCTCGAGGGGGAAGGCGGGTGGGAAAGTAACGCCTGCTGCAAGAGCTCCTCTTGAAGATCTACTCTTTTGTTAAGTTCTTACGTAACTATACTATCTTACTTTGAGTGGGAGCTCTTGCAGCAGGCTATAACAATTAGGACTGAATACCAAGCAGTCCTTCGCCAAAGAGGTAGACGACCCCGGGAGGTGGAATATGCCGACTCCAGAGGCCTAGGACAAAAGTCCCTGTAAAACAGCCAGACCAAAACTGGCACAGTGTCTGGAGACGATATCCAAGCTATAACGCTTGACAAAGGTATGCACCGAATTCCAGGTAGCGGCTGTGCATATGTCCCTGATAGAGACATTTCTCAGGGCGGCAAAAGAAGCAGCCACTCCCTTGGTGGAGTGACCCCTGACTGGACCCGGTAGGGGCTTATTGTGCTTTTCATAGCAGAAGGATATGCAGTGGACGATCCACTTCGAAATCATCTGCTTGGTCACCGGTTTGCCCAAGCACTGTGGTGCAAAGGCCACAAAGAGTTGCTCCGACTGACGGTGTGTAGCCGTCCATTTGAGGTAATACCTCAAAGTCCTGTGGACATCCAATGTGTGAAGGAGCACCTCCCCTCTATTAGATGGGGAAGGAAAATAGACTGGAAGGTCAACCGACTGGTTGAGGGTCAACTCCGAGACCACTTTCGGAAGAAATTTAGGATTTATTCTAAGGGAAACCCTTTCCCTGTGGAAAATCAAATACGGCTCTTTACACATCAGAGCCTGAAGCTCGGAAACTCTTTGAGCTGAGGTAATAGCAACCAAAAAACACACCTTCCAAGAAAGATAACGCAGCTCACAATCCGCTGCCAGCTCAAAGGGAGGGAGGGTGAGCTTCTCAAACACCACAAGGAGATCCCAGGGTGGGATAGGGTCCCGAATGGGAGGTCTCATATGTAAAATTCCTGTCAAAAAGGTGTGGGCTACATCCAATTGTGCTAACGCCTTATCTCCAATCAGAGCATGATTGGCAGAGACAGCCCACATGTGCACCTTAATAGAGGAGTAACTCAGGCCATGTTGGTACAAGGAGAGGAGGTACTGTAACACTGAGTTCACTGGACAGGTGACTGGGTCCAAATGCTGTGACGAGGCCTATAAACAAAACCGCTTCCATTTCATAGCATAGGCGGAGCGGGTGGAGGGCTTCCTCGCCTACACTAGGACTGCCGACACTTCCGGGGAAACCCCATATCTCTGTTGAGCTACGTCTGAAGGAGCCAAGCATGCAGATGTAAGGAACGAAGGTCCGGATGGACCAGCGATCCCCGTTCCTGGGATAGCAACTGTGAGCGTATGGGCAGCGGAGTTGGAGGTTCCATGGATGACCACTGCTGGAGTGGTAACCAAATCTGCCGAGGCCATCTGGGGGCTACTAGAATCATTCAAGCCCCTTCTGCCTGTAACTGTAGCAGGACTCTCTGAATGAGAGGGAAGGGTGGGAAGGCATAGAGAAACCTCCCTGCCCAGCAAAGGGATAACGCATCTGGCCAGAAATCTTCAGGTGCGTGCTCTTGCGAGCAGAAAATTGGCAGTTTGGCGTTGTGTGGTGACGCAAAGAGCTCCAACTCTGGATGACCCCACTTGTCGAAGAGCTGATCTGCTATGGACTGTAGCAGCTCCCACTCGTGTGCTCTGGATCGAGACCTGCTTGCTGTGCGCCAGATCGCTCAGGACGTCTGGAATGTGCACTGCGGACAGCAGAATGTGACGCTCCAGCGCCCAGTGCCAGACTCTCATCGCCTCCCTGCAAAGGGGATACGAATGAGTACCCCCTTGCTTGTTGATGTAGAAGACGACCACCATATTGTCTGTTTGAACTAGAAGAGAGCCTGGCACCAGGTCCTCTTGAAAGACCTGTAAAGCATAGAGAACCGCTTGCATTTCCAGTACATTGACGTGAAGGGATCGCTTCTCAGATGTCCAAACCCCTTGCGTTTGATGAGCACCCAGGTGCGCTCCCCATCCCAGATCCGATGCATCTGTTGTAAGAGTCTGATCTGGTGGCTCCGGACGAAACCTGACCCCTTTCTCCAAATTCCGCGGGTCCATCCACCAACGCAAAGTTCTTCTGACTGGCTCTGTGACCGTGACCAGAAAATCTAGATCATCGTAGCCCTGGTCCCACTGTACCCTGAGCATCCAGTGTGGAACCCGCATGTGGAGGCGGGCCAGAGGAGTGACTGGAATGGCTGCTGCCATGTGTCCCAGTAGCCTGAGGAAGTTCCGTGCTGGCAATTGAGGAGTTACTGAGATCCATTCGGCAATCTCTCGCAGGCGACCGCCCCTGTCCGGGGGAAGGAAAGCCATGCCTTGCATAGAATCCAGGACCGTGCCAACAAAGACAAGTTTTTGACTGGGTTTGGGGGACAATTTCTGAAGGTTCAGGGTGATCCCCAGCTCTTGGAATAGAGTATAGGTGTCTCTGAGGGCGTAAAGTAGGCATGACCTTGACAGGGCTGTGAGCAGCCAATCGTTGAGGTATGGGAAAATGTAGTGCCCCATGTGCCTTAGAGCCGCAGCCACCACTGCCAAGCATTTTGTAAAGACTCGCGGAGTGGAGGAGAGGCTGAACGGAAGAACTCAGAATTGGTAATGCTCCCCTTGGAAGTGGAACCTCAGAAACTTTCTGTGGGGATTGAAGACCCCGATATACATATATGCATCTTGCATGTCTAGGGAGCAGAGCCAGTCTCCTTGGTGCAGCAGAGGAAGCAGACCTGGAAGGGTCACCATCCTGTACCTTTTGTACTCTATAAAGAGATCGAGAGAGCTGAGGTCCAGAATGGGATGAAGATCCTGTGTCTTTTTTGGGACCAGGAAAAAGTGGGAATAAACCTCTTTCCCCGCTGATGCAAGGGGACTACCTCTATTGCCTTTTTCTGCAAGAGGGTCTGAATTTCTCCTTCTATCAGTGGGATGTGAGGAGGAAGATAACGGGAGTACTTTGGTGGAGTATTTGGAGGAAACTCCATGAACTCCAGCGTGTGTCCTCTCCTGATGATGTCCAGGACCCATTGGTCCGCAGTAATCGACTTTCACCCTTTGAGATGAAGGGAGAAGTGGCCCCCGACTGTCTCCCCTGAGTCTTCCTCAGGAAGGGGGGGTGGAAGGGAGTCATTGGGCTGAGCCGGGCATAGGCAGACAGGCCTGGGAGGACTTGGGCCCACAGGTAGGAGCGCCTCCAGGCTGCTGGTTACTGATTCTCCTACGAAAGTCGCCTCTCTGACCCTGCTGATTATGATGGGGGCGTGTCCACCTTGACCACCTGAGGGCTTACGAAATGGCCGTTTTCACTGCTGTCGCTGGTAGCCACCTGCAGCCCCCCCCCATCCAAGCACTCTGCCTTGGTGCCGATAAGTCTAACTACCTTTTGTCTTACTAAACTGCTCAAATCTAACCCCCTTTACCTCTGTGCTATTTAAGACCTGCTCTGTCTTCTTCTGTCTAGCTGCTTACCCCTGAACAGGGCTGCTTCAGCTCACCCACGGTCGGCCGGCACCCAGCCAGCCACCGACCAAGACCAGGACACCCACCTGCAGCTCCTTCGAAGGTACGGGACAGCGCAGCCAATCGGAACACGGGTGCTTCCAGCAAACCCACTCTGATTGGCCAGGAGTTTTCCCTTATAGACACCTGGCACTTTGTTAGATTTTCGATAGAACTAAGCACATTTCAACTGTGTTATTAGGAGTTTTTCAACTGTATTAGCTGGATTGTAATTTCTACTACTGTTTTAAAGTGCTTACACCTCTTCTGTCTGACTGCTCTTCCTGCAGCCCCCCACATCCAAGCACTCTGCCTTGGTGCCGATACGTCTAACTACCTTTTGTCTTACTAAACTGCTCAAATCTAACCCCCTTTACCTCTATGCTATTTAAGACCTGCTCTGTCTTCTTCTCTCTAGCTGCTTGCCCCTGAACGGGGCTGCTTCAGCTTCACCCACGGTCGGCCGGCACCCAGCCAGCCACCGACCAAGACCAGGACACCCACCTGCAGCTCCTTCGAAGGTACGGGACAGCGCAGCCAATCGAACACGGGTGCTTCCAGCAAACCCACTCTGATTGGCCAGGAGTTTTCCCCTGCTATAGACACCTGGCACTTTGTTAGATTTTCGATAGAACTAAGCACATTTCAACTGTGTTATTAGGAGTTTTTCAACTGTATTAACTGGACTGTAATTTCTACTACTGTTTTAAAGTGCTTACACCTCTTCTGTCTGACTGCTCTTCCTGCGGCGCCCCCCCCTCCCATCTAAGCACTCTGCTAGTTTTCCATTAGCAGGTTATACAGACCTGCCACTAGAGGGATTCTTGGTCTTCTACATAAATCACTGTATTCATTCGTGGGCAATATGGCCTGCATTATCATTCTACTTCTTTCCCGGTTCTGCTGCAAGGGACTTGAGTCTGAAGGGTGGATGGCCACTAACTAAGCTGCTCCTGCTCTCCTTGTTCCCCTTTCTGCTGTATTTTCTCATCTAGGTTTTAAGTGAGTACCTAGGTGGCAAATTACTTGCCTAGAAAATATTGCACTAATACAAATCACGAGACCACTCAATCTGGGACCATGGCTCTCTTATTGTGTTTTTATTGCTCTAAGGTGCAGAGTTTTCAGCAATACAGTGCAACTCGGTACCTCAATGCAATTCAGTTCTCCAATGTACCTCATCAATACCTAATGTTATAACAGTCTACCGGCAGACACTATGTCATTCTCTCTCCTTTTAAGCCTATTCCCCGGTTAGCCTACACCCCTTGCTACTGTCCTCACCTATGTCTACCCAAGCACTTACTTGATCACATCAATCATTACAGTGGTGCCGCCTCTTGCGCAGCACGATATGGGTTGCCGCGAAGAAATAAAAAAGCAGTCTCCATTCTTATAAGCTCCTTAAAGAAAGTTATATTTCTGCTTCTTCTCTGCTCAGGAAATGTGGAGCTCAACCCTGGCCTCCCACTACAACTTACCTTGCCTATCGATTTTGCTGAGGCAACAGGTCTCAAAATGATGATGATCAACATTTTAAGCCTGCCTAAAAAAACTTGTACAGCTGCAAGCCTGGGCTGCACACGTTAACCCAGACCTTATCATAATTACTGAGTCGTGGTTAAAAAAGACAAACACTGATCAACAAATATCACTGCAGGGCTACAATTTATTTAGAGCAAATAGAGAGTCTAGAGGCGGGGGTGTGGTTATTCACGCAAATCTAAGTACTTGGTCACCAATATTAGTTGCAAATCTCTAGCCAAGGAATTTGAGTTAGTTTCACTGAGCCTTCATCTCCCCTCCTCTGAATGTATCACTATCCTAGGTGGTTATAGACCCCCGTCTGGTGGTGATGAAGTCCTTAATCTTTTGAAATCCATGTTCGTAGATGCAAAAACTGAAACAATATTTCTAGGAGCTCTAAATATGGACTGGCTGTCACCTAAATCACACGGCCTCAAATCCCTTTGTGACGAGCTAGGTCTTGGGCAATTAGTCAGTGAACCTACTAGGAACAACACTCTAAATACTGCCAACAGTTCCATTCTAGATGTGGTACTAACCACCCATCCACACAAAATATCTCATTTGGCAGTGTTTCACAACGACATGAGCGATCATGGAATTGTTGCTTGCATAAGATCTCAAATTAAGGCCGGCCGCAACCCATCTTTATAACAAAAAGATCCTTTCGCAAATTCAGTGCAGTAAACTTCCTATCTGACCTGAGCATGATCAGATGGCAAGATCTTTACCTAGCCAAAGATGTCAACAAGGCAGCTTGCATCCTTAATGACAAACTCACTACAATAATAAATAAGCATGCCCCTTTCATCAAAGTAAGGGTACGGAACAATTCCAACCCCTGGTTCACCTCGGAACTCAAGGCAGCCCTTATAGCTCGAGATAAGCTCTGAGCTAAAGCTAGACATTCCAAAGAATCTTCGGATTGGCAGGCCTTTAGAACAGCCAGGAATAACTGTGTGAAAAAACTTTACTCTGCTAACGCTAACTATTATATTTCTACTCTCGAACAAGCTAAAGGTAACCCTCATAAAATATGGAAGACTATCAAAGCTATAGAAGGATGGCCCATGGCCCCTCTGTCCCAACAAAGATAGTTGCAAGTGGCAAGATTGTGGAAAACAAGTCCCTAATCCTGGAGGAACTTAACTCCCACTTTGCCACAGCTGGATTAGCTTTTGACTCATCACCTTATGCTGGTGCTGCGGTGAGCCAGCATACCCCTCCCGCCACATCTAGTCCTGCACCCAGCCCCTTCCAACTGCGCAAGATAACTTATAAAGAAGTAGAAGATTCTCTTCTTAACTTAGACACCAAAAAAAGCGCAGGGGACGATGGCTTGGAACCCTTTTTCCTAAGGTCAGGCTACGCCCATCTCACTGCCCCAATTCTCCACATCTTCAATCTTTCCATTACATCTGCTACTGTGCCGTCCTGCTGGAAATCAGCACATATCCTCCCTCTATTTAAATCTGGTGACCCATGCGATGTAAACAACTATAGGCCTATCTCCATATTGCCTATCCTTTCTAAAGTTCTCAAAAACTGATCCATATTCAGTTAAATCTCACTTGAAACCTTCTCTCTCATTAACCCAGCTCAATCTGGCTTCCGGGCTAATCATAGCACAATCACTGCACTAGCAAAAGTAACCAATGATTGGATCTCTGCTATAGATGCTAAGAAGGTAACTGGTGCAGTCTTTTTGGACCTCAGCAAAGCCTTTGATACTGTTGATCACAAACTATTAGTCAATTGCCTTGCAAAGTTGGGTGCCACATACCATACCACCCAGTGGTTCTCTAGCTACCTAACTGGAAGATTCCAAAAAGTAAAGGCGGAAGGCTTTTTTCTGCTGCCTTGCCAGTTGCAAGAGGAGTCCCCAAGGATCCATCTTAGGCCCTATCTTGTTTTCTCTGTACATTAATGACTTAGATGCTAACATATCTACGTCCAATCTGCACTTTTTGGATGATACTGTGTTGTATACTTCTGGCTCATCGTTATCTGAAGTCAAGGGAGTGCTTCAAGCGGACTTCACAACTTGAGCATAATCTAATAAAGGCAAAGCTTCTGCTCAATGCTAAGAAGACTAAAGCGATGATATTCTCCTGCAGTGCTGTCTCAGGCCTCCCCAATACCCTTGCCCAAGACTTCATTGTCACCACACTAAATGAGCCTCTGGAAGTTGTAACCAAATTTAAATATCTAGGTATCTGGATCGACAATAAATTATCTTTCAGTGACCAAGTCAAAGATGTCTCTAGAAGGTTAAAAGCAAGGTTAGGTTTCTTCTACAGAAATAGGCCCCTTTTCCCCCTTGAAACAAGCTTGTACAGGCCACTTTTCTCCCCCTACTCGACTATGGCGATGTAATCTATTCCTCCACCACTCTTGCAAATCTAAGTAAACTGGACATCCTTTATCACCGTGCATTACGGTTCATTACCAACTCCCCTTACTGTTCGCACCACTGTGACTTATATGCAGCTGTTGGTTGGACATCCCTTACTACTAGATGCCTGCTCCATGCTGGGCTATGGACTCTTAAACTTCTCCTGCAGAAACTGCCAAGCTATCTCTCTTCCCTTATTAGTATCTCACATAGTGCATACTTGTTAAGAAAATCTGACTTTATTATGCTTGACATACCAAGGACGCGGACTTCCTTTGGTAAACGTGCTAGTGCATATGCCCTTCCCTCCATTTGGAACCAATTACAAACCATACTGAAACTAACTAGCACAGTTTCAATAAACTTCTACAAATCGCTAAGATCAGCCAAAATAAAAGACACCTGTAACTGTCATTAAGTCTTTCCCTTCCCCTTCTACTCCTGGCTTTATCTTTGCTTATGCTCCACTGCTACTCTATCAAATCACTCCTCCCCCCCATATCAGTTGTAGACTGTTGTTTGTTCTAGCTGCCAAAATACTGTATATGTATTGCACACACCAGTCATCATGTTTCATTTATCAGTATGCAACCTGTAAGTCACTTCCCTGTCTCATATCAATGTTTACCACCTGCGGTCACCCTATGTGGTACCCTTGTATGTATATCCAGCCTGTATCATGTAATGTGTATTTCATGTATATACTGTTATTACCTATCTGTGTTTGTACTTCAAGTGTTTATGTCACAGGACCTCCTTGTGAATGAGCTTGCTCAATGGAGTTTTCCTGCAATAAACTTGAACTTGAACATCTGGTAGACCGACCAGATGGACTTGCCCGACTCCTGTAGATGAGAAATCAAAGCTTCCGTCTCCTGCCCAAATAACACGGTACCTTGGAATGGTAAATCCTTGATACCTGACTGCAGATCCTAGTGGAAACCTGAAACTCTCAACCAGGCATGGCGCCGAAGGCACACCCCGGAAGCGGCTGCCCTGGCTGCTGTATCTGCAGTACCGTACAAAGTTCTCAGGACATGGGAACCTACATTGGAGTCCGATTTCAAAATATCCAGAAGTTCTGTCTTCTGATCGGAATCTGGCATGGCCTTCAGTAGCTCTTGTCCCCTCTCCCACAGAGCATTCTGGTACTGGACCATATGCCTCAGGAAGTTAAGGGACCGGATGGAATAGGTGGAGGCAGAATAAACTTTCTTGCCCACCTGGTCCAAATACCGAGGCTCTGGATCGGGAGGCTACGAGCTAAGGTGCTTCGGCTGCCTGGATTTGTCATGGGCAGCCATGATGACCGAAGAGTCCGTCTGAGGGTTTTCCGCTAGAAAAGCTTCTGCCCTCAGGGCCTTATATAGCCTATCTGATTTCTTGGGAACAGCCAGGATGGAAGCTGGACACCTCCAGGTAGTCCGAGTCAGGTCCTCGAAAGTGTCCACTAAAGGAGGGACCACCAGTGGTTTTGGCTCCTTTTGCCTCAGGTATTTTGCCAATCTCCGCCGTTCCGGATCCAGGTCCTCCGTTTCCCACTCATTGGAGGCCTGGATATGCCTCATGACGTCCTTGAAGGTTGGATCCTCGGGAGGTGAGCGAAGCTGGTCCTTCTCTCTCGAGGACCGCTCTAAGCTGAGAGAGAAAGAGGATGAGGACGAAGAAAAGGGAGATCGACTACATGATCTGGAATAGTCCGATCTCTCCTTATGACCAGACCCCCTCTGTCATCGGTAACTGGGGGACCAACGTTGATCCGAAGACCGGCGACGGAGCGAAGACTGACATCCGTCGGAGGGCCGACATCGGGGGCGCTCTCGTCTAGGAGAACAAGAAGGGTTGCGCGTATGAGACCTGGATCGGCAACGGTCTCCAGAGTCCTTGGAGTGTTGGCGGTGGTCTTTGGACCGGGTGCGGGAATGAGCCCAGGAAGGAGGTGTAAGCGGTCACTCCGGGGACTTCCTCAGGGAAGGCTCACCTCCCGGCTGGGGTTTGCCCGATGGGTCCAGTACCAGTGTCTGGGCCGGCGGCGGGGGGGGGGTCCGCTTCTGGACCACAGCTTTCACCTCCAAGGGCTTGGTAGTAACTAGCGGGGTTACCTTCGGCCTGGCCAGCTTCTCCCCCAGTGGGTCAGCCTTGGCCTGGGATGACTTAGGGCGCTCTCCTGAGCCCGGGGAAAAACGGGCCTTCTTGGGAGAGGGCCGTGAACGAGAGCAGGACCGTGACTGGGACCGACTACGGTCTTTCCTGTGGCACTTGGTTTTTTCCTTACGCTTTCCCTCATAGGAGTGCAGATCCATCTTCTTCTCCAGTAGAAATGCCTTCAGGGCCTTTAGACATCAGATCCGGGTCCGGCTGGTGAACGCCTGGCAGGCTGAGCAGGTCGCGGTATCATGGTCCGGCCTGAGGCAGAAGACACAGCTCCTGTGCCAGTCTTTGGCAGGGATCTGCCTCCCACAATCGCACTTGTTTTGATGGGGCTCTGGAGAGGCCGACAATGGCGAAGACATCCGTCGATCAACTGAAAAAACTGTCAGAAAGCGGCCTGCGGCGATAGCAAAAACGTTGTAAGCAGTTGCAAGCGGGTTGAAAAAAGAAGTTTAGCTGTTCCTGGCAAGCTGGAACGAAGTCTTTCTCTTCACGTATGGGACGCGGTGGGAAAAGAACTGAGGTGGAGCTGGGTCTGTCCTCTTTTGTACCAGGGCTGATGTCGGGCCGGGGCCGAGCCCTGCTGTATAATGCTGGCTGAAAAGGTTTCTGGAGGGTCCTAGTGCCTGCGGCATAGTCCTAATTATTATAGCCTGCTGCAAGAGCTCCCACTCAAAGTAAGATCGAGTGAGCAGAAAATACAGGTTACTCACCTGTAACAGGAGTTCTAGGAATGGTATATGTCGTTCATCCACACTGTCTGGCAGGTATCCTTGCCGCTTTAAATCTTGCCGGAAGGTCTTCAAGCTGGCTCCTCCCACCCACCCAGGTGGTAAAACTCTCGGCTCTGCCCCATGATGCCAGATCTGGCCCGCTGGAAGCTCAGGTTGTGCGTCGAAGCCGGGGAGGTCGGGTCATGGGTGTAGGCAGGCATACTCCATGTACTCCATGGTGTACAATTTTATTTGGGGGGGGGCAGCAAATAGGCTCTGAACTACTTCCTTTATCCATCAAAACAAAACACAGAACCAGCAGAACTTTTCTGTGATTTTATTCATATTAGTCAAAACTAGGATTGGTCATTGATACTGTCTTTGCATTCCAAGGACTATACAGCCTTTCAGGCTCTGGGCTGGTATTCTGGTGTCTTAAAGAGCAATGTATGGCACCTGTATTTACCTATGCATGGGGGGGGGGGCAGCAACCAGTATCTTGAAGTATAAAAGTTGTATTTATTTGCCAAATGGAGCAACAAACATGGTCCTGGTGTACGTTTATATTGTCTAGTTACACCCTTGGGTCGGGTGGGTCGTGTGGATGAACAACATATACCATTCCTAGAACTCCTGTTACAGGTGAGTAACCTGTATTTCTAGGGACATGGATATGTTGTTCATCCACACTGTCTGGCAGACTCCTAGCAGTTCTCCAGGAGGAGGGAGGCAAGGCACACACCCCCTACTTAGGGAATAGAGACTGGAGAACCGAGGCCCCAAAACCAGCATCCCGGCGTGACTCAAGGTCGATGTGGTAATGGGTGATGAAGGTGTGTGCTGACTTCCAGGTAGCAGCCCTGCAGATTTCCTGGATAGGGACGTCCCTGGAAGCAGCCACCGATGCAGCAGTATGGCGGGTAGAATGAGCTCTTATCCCTCTGGGAGGCTCCATGCCCGCCAACTTATAGCAGAGATCTATGCAGGAGGTGACCCACCTGCCTATCGTCCGCTTGGCTGCAGATCTGCCAGGTGCAGCTTCAGCGTAGGTGACAAACAGCTGGCGAACCTCTCCCGGAATTTTAGCCATGCACTCCTTAAAGTAAGCGAGTGCCCTTCTAGGGTCCAGAGTATGGAGCCTATATTCGGCCTCCGAGGTGTGATTGGGGTAGAACACCGGCAGAGTCAACACCTGGTTAAGGTGAAACTCCGACACCACCTTCGGAAGGAATTTCGGGTGGGGGCGCAGGACAACCTTGTCCCTGTGGAAGACCAGGTAAGGAGACTCGATGCAGAGCGCCTGGAGCTCTCCCATCCTTCTGGCTGACGTGATAGCCACCAAGAAGGCGGTCTTCCACAACAGGTGAGAGAGTTCACACCTGTGCATTGGTTCGAATGGCTTGCCCATGAGCTTTGCCAGTACCAGCAGTAGATCCCATGGAGGTGGAGGTTCTCGCACCGGAGGGGAAATGTGATCAAGGCCTTTGAAAAAGCGCCAGACCACCTTCTCCTGCGCCACCGACTGCTTCCCGGCCAGCCCGGTAATCAGAGATGGCTGCCAGGTGCACCTTAAGGGTCGTCGACCTAAGCCCTTGCTGAGAAAGGGACCAAACGTAGTCCAATATGCTCGCCAAAGAACAGGAGGAAGGGCCAAGGCCCTTGCCCTGGCCCTGGCACCAAATGGAAAATCTCTTCCATTTGAAGGCGTAGCATTTTCTGGTCGACTCCTTACGGGACGCCTCAACTACGTTGAGGACCTCATCGGAAAGACCCGAGGCCTGGAACTCTACCCGCTCAGGAACCAGGCCGTCAGGTGCAGGGATTGAAGGTCCGGATGGAACACCTTCCCCTGATTGACTGAGAGCAGGTCCGGGCGAGCTGGAAGCTGCCTCGGGAGCCTGGAGCTGAGGCTGAGGAGATCTGGGTACCAGTACTGGCGGGGCCAGTCTGGGGCTATCAGAATCACCTGCACCTTGTCTCTCCTTGCTTTGAGAAGCACCTTGTGCATCAAGGGGAAGGGGGAAAGGCGTAGAAGAGGCCCGGGGTCCACGGCCTCGAGAAGGCATCCCCCTGCAACGAGCCCTGCTGAGGGGGGCGGGCATGGAACAGCCTCAGCTTCGCATTCTCCCTGGAGGCAAACAGGTCCACCTGAGGTGTGCCCCAATGGGAGAACAGATCTTGTACTACCTCCGGCAGGAGAGACCACTCATGGGACGCAGCCCCTATCCGGCTTAGGGCATCGGCCAGGGTGTTGGAGGCTCCTGCCACATGAATGGCTAGGAGATCCGCCTCCAAGCTGCGCACGAGTGACCAGATGCGGAGAGCTTTCTTGCATAGAAGCATGGAGCACGTCCCACCCTGGCGGTTTAGATAGTACACGGTCGTGGTATTGTCGGTCTGGACCTGGACCACTTGTCCCTGAAGAAACGGAGCAAAGGCGGTGAGAGCTAGGCAGACCACTCGGAGCTCCAGCAGGTTGATGTGGCATCAGGACTCCCGTGGGGACCAGAGGCCATGCGCTCGGTGTTCCCCCAGATGGGCACCCCAACCCATCAGAGAGGCATCGGTCGATAGAGAGACTGTCGGCTCGGGGCGGACAAACGGGATGCCCTCCTGCAGATGAACTGGAACGGTCCACCACTGGAGAGCGTTCCACATCCCCTGGGTCACCGTCACTAGCTGGTCCAATGGATCGCAGCGTTGGGACTACTGGCTGGCCAGCCCCCACTGAAGGGGGCACATGTTCCGGCGGGCCCAACGGACCACACTGGTACAGGCCACCATGAGACCCTGGAGGCACAGAAATTCCCGGGCAGGGCGCGATTGCCCAACCAGAAATGACTGGGCAAAGGAGGAAAGAACCTCGGCCCTGTCCACCGGGAGCCATGCTCTGGCTCGAAGAGAGTCGAGCTCTGCCCCGATGAAAAGAATCACCTGCTTTGGCTCGAGTTCCGACTTGGCTTCGTTGATGAGGAGGCCGACCTGAGAGTAAACCTAGAGGGCCAGATCTCTGGACCGCTCCACCTCCTGTCTGGAGGGGGCTGCTATCAGCCAATCGTCCAGGTAAGGGTAAACCCAGACCACTCGGCGCCGCAGGAATGTTGTCACCACTGCAATGCATTTGGTGAAGACCCTGGGAGCTGGAGATAAGCCGAAGGGCATGGCTTGGAACTCAAAAAGGGATCCCTCCGCTCGAAAGCGAAGGAACCTCTGATGTGACGGACGGATAGGGACGTGAAAGAACGCGTCCTGCAGGTCCAGAGAGCAGAACCACACGCCGTGTTCCAAGGATGGTATTATCTGAGTCAGAGTGACCATTCTGAAGGTTCGAGACCTTAGGAACTTGTTTAGGTCATGTAGGTCGAGAATGGGGTGCCAGCCCCCCGTCCGTTTCGGAACCAGGAAGTACCTGGACACGAACCCCGGGTCTGAGGGAGGGTCCGCCACCTCTCTGATCACCTCCTTCTTGAGGAGGAGAGCGATGTCGGCTCGGTGAGCTGACAGCGAGGCTTCGGACCCCGAGGCCCACCAAGGTGCAACGGCTCTGAAGGGTGGGGCCTGCTCGAACTCCAGAGGCAGGCCCTTTCCCACCACCTCCAACACCCACCGGTCTGTGGTGATAACGAATGCATGAAAGAAAAGTGGTGAAGCCGCTTCACGGGGCACCTGGGTGAGGCGACACCCTCAACCCGTCACTGGGCAGGCTTGGAGGAAGGACCAGCCGAGGGACCTCCAGGGCCTTTACCTCCCTGCTTCCTGGAGGAGGAAGCCGAGGGCTTGGGTTTGGGATGCCAAGCTCGAGCCTGCTGGCCCTGACGTTGCTGGGCCGGACGTGCCGCGGGCTCAGAGGGACGAAAGGGCTTAGGCTGTGGTTTGTGGCCTTTGTCCTTCTGTGCAGATGAGACCGAGTCCAAGGTAGCATTGGACTTCTCGATCCTCTGCAGGTGACCTTCCACCCCAGGGCCGAAGAGGTCAGTCCCCAGGAAGGGGACATCCGCCAACTTGTGTTGGATATCCTCAGCCATGCCCGACGGTGCATAGCCACTTCGGACGCTACTGACCTGGCACATGAGTCTCCAATGTCCAGAGCAGTCTGAAGCTGCTGTTTGGCCACTGCCCTGCCCTGGTCCCACACCTGCCTAACCGTGGTCTGCAGGTCCACCGGAAGATGAGGAACTACCTCGCCCAGGGAGCCCAACAGGGCATGAGAGAAATGTGCCATGGGTACGGCCGAACTGGTCTGAGAAAGGCCGAGGGAGGACGCAGCATAGACTTTGCGCCCTTGTCGGGAGGTTTGTCCACGTCTCTAGCGTTCCCGGCGTGCTGGAAAATGCTGTCGGTAACTAGCCCCTCGGCTGAGGGGTGTTCCGAAAAACCAGACAAAGAACCGGTAGGGACCGCATAATTCCTGGCCATCCTGGCCGAGGGCGCAGGACAGGAAGCAGGGCGCTGCCAGAGCTCCAAGGCCGGGCCCACTATGGCCTCAGCCACCGGAAAGGCCTCCGTAGGGGAATCCCCTCGGTCCAGTATCTCCGTGAGGGAATACCTGGCCCGCTTAGACACAGGTTCGAGCTCATCCCGTGGACCCGAGATGAGCTGAAGCAATCCCAGATAGGACGGAGGGTATCATCCATCGACTGACCTCCAGAGGACTCCAAGTCTACTCGCCTGGAGAAAAGGGAGGAATCAGTCGGACTCGGAAGAGTTCGCAGCGAGCTGCCTGGCCTGAGCCACCTCCACCTGCCGAGGTCGATCGGGAGTGAGGGTAACAGACAGCCTATGGGGCAGGCCCTGAGCCGACCGAGAACTCTTGGTCGGAGCCCCAAATAACGGCTGTGGAGGCGGAGGTTCCACCGGAATCAGTGGAGCAGCTGGTTTTGGCTGAACAACCGGCCTGGGAACAGGCTCCTCGGGTAAGTCGAGGGGTTGTTTCGGCCGCTCCGGTGACAGCCATTTAATGGCCGGGGAAGGCGATCGCGGCTTGTTCCCAGTCAGAAGGAGCTGCCACATGAGGTCTCGGGATCGCCGACGAATTTACGCCGGGGCTTCCACTGGGCTGGGCGATGAGGACGAGGGCGCGCCGCTTACCGCGGTGCCGAGACTGACCGCCTATGACGGCGGGATCGGCTGGACCACTAAGAAGTCCGAGACTGAGAACCTTGGCTTTTCCGAGGACGCAAGAGGGGACGGGAACCGCTCTCCCTCGCCTCGGAGGGTTCACCCGAGGGCCCGGAACCGAGGCACTGGCAAGCCCACGGATCCTCAACTCCCACCGGGGAACCGGGGAGAGGATTCTCTGTTTGCTCCTAGACAACCCATCCAACGGGTCGAGAAAAATCTCAACTCAAGGCCGACGGGAGTCTCAGTCAACTGACCTGACGGGGACACCGTGAGACCAGTGGCTGAAGCCGATCGACCGAAGTCGATGGCCGACAACTCGGGGAGAGGGATCTTTCCCGCTCCCAAGAGTGTCGACAGAGGGACTTACCCTTGTCTTTCTTTTTGGACCGAGAAGAAGGTCCAGCAGACGTTGGTCCCTCTCTCTAGTGGAGAGGGACAGACAAAGCTCCTTAAAGGAAGCTGTATAAGAGGAACCCAGGGAGAGCGGGATAAATGCCGTGGTCGAGGAAGATGCGGCCTGCGCCGCCTCCTCTTCGTGGGCGATCATCTGCTCTAGCTGATCCGGCCGAGCCCGCCGGCCGCAGAAACCGCCGACCGGCCTCTTTTGACTTCACCGGAGGAAAATGTTTTGGGACGCCCCAGTTGTAAACGGGCAGCACGGTCTTCGAGGACGAGGCTGAGAAGGAAGAGCACAGGTCGCAAGCCACGGGTCGAGCCTACGGCCTCAACTAGTAGACACACGTGGAGTGCAGATCCTGTCTGAGACATCTTCTGCCCACAAGGGCATCTCCGAAACCGAGTCGATTGGTCCATCGCGAGTCATGAGGGATAGAAGACCAAGTCTAGAAATGCAAAACTTTCAAATTGCAGAAACCAAGAATTAGGAACCAGTCTTATACGCAGAGTGTTAAGGGAGGGAACCTGAGCTTCCGCGGTAAGGAAGATCTGGCGTCATGGGGCGGAGCCGAGAGTTTTACCACCCGGGTGGGTGGGAGGAGCCAGCTTGAAGACCTTCCGGCAAGATTTAAAGCGGCAAGGATACCTGCCAGACAGTTTGGATGAACAACATATCCATGTCCCTAGAACTGGGTAGTTTTGTGTTGGATAGGGAGGCAAACAGATCTAGTTCTGGATGACCCCAAAGATCGAACAGATCCTCGACTATTGATTGTCTCAGTTCCCATTCATGTGTCCTTGCCTGAGGGCGGCTGAGATTGTCCGCCAGGACACTGTGAACTCCTGGGACATGCACGGTGGTCAGCTGGTTGCTGTGCTGACCTGCCCAATACCATACTCACATCACTTGCCTGCAAAGAGGGGCACGATTGCATGCCTCCGTGTTTGTTCAGGTACCACACCACACCACACTCATACTGTCCGTCTGGACAAGGAGTGTGCCAGAGCGGAGGAGGGGCTGAAAGGTGTACAGCACCACGCATCTGTAACACACCGATGTGCAGAGAGAGCTCCCGCTGAGACCAGGCTTCCTTGAGTCCTGTAATCCCCCAGGTGAGTGCCCCAGCCCTGGACGGAGGCATCCGTTGTCAGGGTCTGGGTAGGGGAAGGAAACTGGAAAGGAGCCCCTCAACAAGAGATTGTTCTGATCCTGCCACCATTGGAGGTCCCGATGCATGGGGTTGGATTCCAGGATTCTGTGATCCATGTCGTCTGATCTCTGGTCCCACTGTACTCTCAGCGTCCACTGCGTAACTCGCATGTGGAGCCTGGCTAGAGGAACAGTGGGAATAGCCACGACCATGAGACCCAACAGACGTAAGGTGGACCAGGCTGTGGTCCATTGGCTGGTTGCCACTTGTTTGACCTGTTGTCGCAAGGTCTCCACCCTGTCCAAGAGGAGGAAGGCCTAACCCTGAACTGCATCCAGCACTGCCCCAATAAACTGGAGGCGCTGTGAAGGAATAAGATGGGACTTGGGATAGTTCACCATAATTTCCACCTGCCGAAAAAGGTCCAGGGTGATGGACAAAGAGGCTACCAGGCTATCCCTCGACGGTGCCGACAGAAGCCAGTCATTGAGATACGGGATCACATACAGGCCCTGGTGGTGTAACGCTGCTGCCACCACCACTAGGCACTTGGTGAACACCCTGGGAGCCGAGGAAAGGCCAAATGGGGAGCGCCTTGAACTGAAAATGTTCCCCCTGCAAAATAAACTGGAGGAAGCGGGGGGGGGGGGATTGGGATATGCAGGTAAGCATCCTGCATATCCAGGGCACAGAGCCAATGTCCCTGGTGAAACAGTGGCAACAGACCTGGCAGGGTCAGCATGAAAAATCTTTTGTACTCTACATACAGATTGAGCGTGCTGAGATCCAGGATCAGACGGAGGTCCCCCCTCTTTTTGGGGATCAAGAAGAAGTGGGAGTAATATCCCCTTCCCAACTTGTTCTGAGGAACAGGCTCTATGAGAGATATTTGTAGAAGAACCTGTATTTTCTCTCTGATGAGAGGAATGTGACCTTTTGGGTAGTGAGAGAGACCTGGAGGATTTGTTGGAGGTCTTTCTGTGAATTCTATGTTGTGGCCTTGAGCGACTAGCTGAAGGACCCATGAGTCTGTGGTGATCCCCTCCCATCTGGTTAGATGTTTGGCGAATCTACCCCCTACTGGTTCTTCCAGAGCTGATGGCGGAAGCTGGGGGCCCTGCTGAAAGTTAGGCAGCAGAAAGGGGGTGGGGGAGCGGTGCCCCAGAAGACGGCTGTGACTTGCTGCAGGGCCCCCAGCCTCCGCCATCAGCTTCGGAGGAACCAGTTGGGGGTGGGGTATCCATCTGGTACCCTGGCGGCAGATACCCTGGAGAGGGGTAGTGAGGCACAGGGAAGCATGGCATCTGAAGGACAGGCAAAGGCCCTGATGGCGGAGCCGAGGGTCCCGATGGAGGCCCTGAGGGACCTGACGGGGGCCCTGAGGGAGGGTAGGAAAGGCCTGGTAATGTCAGGTCTGATGCCGGACCTGCTGAAGGAAGTTACAGCCTCAGCCCAAAAGGGGCAGAGGGTCCCACTGGTGTCTGGGACAGGGCAACAGGCCCAGACAGAGTCTATGGCACAGGAGACATCGATTCCTGAGGGAGGTCTGGCGTCCGGCATTCTGACTCTGGCACCTAAGTGGTGTCAGGCAGATGCTCCTCCAACTCCAGCTCAGGAAGATCAGATGATCAAGAAGTCTCCACCAAAGAAGGCAAGGAAGGAGGATCCCAAGAGGGAGAAACCTCTGGGAAAGGCTGCGACCGAAGCAGCAGCTAACACTGATTTGGTGGATCGTGTCAGGTCTGTTATCGGGGCCCAGTGAAAGTGCTGTGGCTGGGAATATGCCAGAGAAGCTGGCATGCGACTTATCAACCTGGGCTGGGCGGTCATCAGAGGAGCGGATGACTGACTTATCAGCTGCACCACCAGACTCAGACCTGGGGTTTTTGAGGGGTCCAAGGGTGGTGTTCTCCGGAACTCCAGAGAAGCCTGCCTGAAACCCAACCAGCTCAGGCTGGGGGACCAAGGGCTGCTCCGCAGAGGAGAAAGCAGACTTGGTTGGTGGAATGTTGCCCGTGTTAATGGGAGGCTGCTCAGCGTGCGGCTCCTGAAGAAGGCCGCGGGTGAGAAGGAGACCGATTGTGGTCCCGTTGCTTCTCTTTGTCCTTTTTGTGGGAGTTGGAAGAACCCCCTGGTGAAGAAGACGATTCTTGCAGCTCTTTCTCCATGGAAGCCATCTTCAGTTGTTAAGAACGTGGGCTTCCAGGGCCTGTTGGCGGCATGCCTCGTGGCCTGGTTGAAATTCTGGTAGGCCTTACAGTCCTCGGTCCTGTGCTGGGGTCCCAGGTAGAAAATGTCAGGGAATGGCCATCCTTATGAGGGAGCTGTGTGCCGCAGGAATTGCACTTGTTCTTATGTGACTCGGAAGGCAATGGAGAGGACATGCACGAAAAAGATTTACTTTTCTAGAAATACTGAAAATAATGAAAAAACGGTGACACACTCATCCGAAAATGGCGGTTGACTGAAGCAGCTTTCTCCATGAGGTCCAATGTGCGCAGGTCAATGGCGAGAAAGAACAGGAGGGCAGGCATGGGGATGGCCCACTATATAGCATCACGTTGATGCCCATCACGTGACAGGTGGGCGGGTCCCCTGCCAGCCACTGCTAGCTAAAGTTTTCTGTGTGGTCCTAGTGCCTGGCGGCTCTGGTCCTAATGGTTTTTACCTACTGCAAGAGCTCGCTCGAAGTAAGATCAAATTCTACTGTTCTGTTCCTTAGGAAGCCCTGTATCTCGGCAGTAAGAAAGTCTGCGTGAGTGGAGGACAGACTGTGCTGTCGCTTGGGAGGAAGATCTGGGAGAATCTCCACGAAACTGAGAGAGTACCCCCTTGGACAATCCTGGGGCCCCATTTGTCCATAATAATGGATCTCCACTGGTTGTAAAACTGAGTCAGATGCCCCCCTACTGCTGTAGAGGTGTCCACCATGGGCAGCTGAGGTGGGACCTGGGCCGGATAGTCAGAGGTTGGCGCTGGGCACTTTCAGGCCATGTGCTGTTTGCAGAGTTTTCTTCTGTGGTTGAGAAGTTTGGTTCCTGTTAAAGGCTCCTCGGCCCTTACCCTGAAAGGACTGCCTGTTACAAAATTGTCAACGGTTCCCACCCCTGAGGGGCTGCAGGAGCTGGCCTGGCTGTTTTAATATGAACATACGAAATTGCCAGTACATACAGGCCATTCGGTCTATGTACTCTGCTCGAGTGTGCAGCACTTCAGACCATTAGACTGCAGCTGCCCCCCCTCCATCATATGCCCTCCTCCCCATCTCGTGCTCCCTCCCGGTTTGTATCTTCCCCTTGAATCTCTCCCACCCCATCTTGAAGCCCCCGCCACTCTGCAGTGATACAACTTCCTCTGGCAGTGCGTTCCACCCTGCCACCACCTTTTCTGTGAAATAGTGCCTCCTCTGTTATCTCTTCAACCTGCCCCCTTCCAACTCCATAGTGTCCCCCTGGTTTCCCCTTCCGCCCTTCAGATTGACTATACACCTGCTGTCTACTCTGTTCAAACACTTCAGGTACTTGAAGGTCTCAATCATATCCCCTCTATCCCTTCTTTGCTCCTGGGTATACATACTGAACGCTCTCAGTCTCTCCTCATATGATCTGTTCCCCAACCCCAGGATCACTTTTGTTGCCCTGCGCTGTACCCCCTCTCCAGTAGTTTGATGTCCCTTTTCAAGTAGAGGTACCAGAATTGCACGCAATACTCTAGGTGCGGTCTCACCAGGGACCTGTACTGGGGCAAGATGACCTCCCCATTCCTAGATGTAATCCCCTTTGCTATGCATTCTAGCGTCCTGTTTGTCTTCCTGCACTGAGTAGAGTGGTTCATATCCTCGGTTACCAGCACTCCCAGATCCTTCTCCTCCTCGGATTTTGTTAAAGGGACACCCTCCAGCCAATAATTGTGTCCTGGGTTCTTGCTGCCTAAATGCATCACTTTGCACTTCTTGGCATTGAAACCAAGCTGCCAAGTGTGAGACCATTCCTCAAGTTTTGCCAAATCCTCCTCAAGTACTTTTGCCCCCCCCCCCCCCATCTACCTCGGCACAAATATTTGTGTCATCTGAGAAGAGACTGATCTTGCTCTTAATCCCTACTGCAATGTCGGCTATGAAAATGTTAAACAGAACCGGTCCCAGTACACCACTTGTTACTGCCCTGGGTTCAGATGCCTCCCTCCCCACTACTACCTTCTGCTGTCTACCCTGCAGCCAGTTCTCAACCCAACTGACCAGTTTCTTCCCTGCTCCCAGACTCTTCAACTTGCAGGTCAGCCTACCATGTGGCACCACGTCAAAGGCGTTGCCGAAATCCAGGTAGAGGACCTCCACTTCATGTCCCCTGTCCAGTGCCCTCGTAACCCAGTCACAAAAATCAACCAAGTTTGTCTTTCAGGATCTGCCTGAGACAAACCCGTGCTGCCTGCTGTCCTGGAGGCTGTTATCGTCAAGAAATTGCACCAGCCTTTCCTTGAGGATTGTCTCCATCAGTTTTCCCACAATTGCAGTAAGGCTCACCGGTCTGTAGTTCCCTGGTTCGTCCTTGGGCCCGCTCTTACGGAGAGGTACCACAAGTGCTTCCCTTCGGTCCCTAGGCATGCACCCTAAGTTCAGAGAGGTATTGAACAGGTCCGCCAATGGCCCTGCCAGTACCTCTGCCAACTCTCTCAGCACCTTGGAGTGAACTCCGTCTGGGCCAGATGCCTTGTCCACCTTCAGGGATTTAAGGCCCTCCCTCACCCTTTCCACCATGATTTCCCCATCTGTGGTTGCTTCTCCCCCACCCTCTCCCACCTCACCCTTCCTCTCAGGTATAGGCCCATCCCTCTCCTTGGTGAAGACTGAACAGTAGTATTCATTAAGTATTTCTGCCTGCTCAGCCCCCTTTTCTACCCACTCACTTCCCCTCTTGATCCTAACAATTTGATCCTTGCTCTTCCTCTTCCCTCTAATATATCTGAAGAAATCCTTTTCTCCTCCTTTGATTCCCTGCGCTAACCTCCATTCCCTAGCTGCCTTTGCTGCCCTTACCACGCTGTTCACTTCTCTGGATTTCTTCACGTCTTCTGCCCTGTTGGATTGCTTGTAGGTCCAAAATGCAGTCCTCTTTTCCCTCACTTCCTCCACTATCTCTCTTCTCATCCAACTTGGTTTCTTGGTCCTGGCTTTCTTGCTCTGGCTCTTGACACAAATTTTAGTGGCTTCAGCCAGTCCTGTCTTGATGACTGCCCATTTTTGTTCCGTGTCCATTTCTGAGCAGATGCTTGCCATATGACTTTCCAGTATTTATTTATTAGAATTTTGGTAACTGGGTAAGTCCACTGAGACCATGAAGTCCCTTTTTCAGTGATGACCTGGATGACAATGGTGAACACAGTACAATAGATAAATAAAATAATAATATACAGGATACAGAGAGATTTTACAATGTTGCAAACATTATTACAGTGGAAAGCCAGGTAAGTAACTTAAAACAGATCAGGCAATAAACAGGATAAGTACTATTAAACAATATATACATAGCAGGAACATAAGTGCAGCTGGATTACAAGATACATCTATCAGAGTAACAGACTAGGCTAACGATGCTATAAGGGTTATTTAAAGCAACTACGGGGGGGTTAGTAGGAAAGAGGTAAGCTCTTTTTTGAAGGAGGATAGGGTGTGGCACGAGAGCAAGTTAGGGGGGAGGGAATTCCAATCAAAGAGAGCTGAGAAGGTGAATGAGTGCTTACCCGATACGTGTTGCATCTTCTGGATTGCTAATAAGGGTAAGGAAGTAGATCTTAGCATGAGTGTGGGTGTTTTTTTGTAAACGATTCCCCTTAGGCAAGGGGGATTAAAGAGTTTAGTAAGTTTGAATACAAGGCATAAAGTGTGAAACTGTAACCTTGATTCAGAGGTAGGCCATTGAAGAGAATACAGGGCCTCACAGTGGTGTTTTCTGGAGTCAGCTCCAAGGGCAAAACGTCCAATCCTATGATAGAGCTGACGACCTCTGCAAGGGAAGAGGACTGGGTGGAGAGTGGTAGAGGGGCACCATAGAACAAAACAGGGAGAAGGGATGCTGACACAATCTTTTTACAAGTGGCATTGGATAAAAGAGGGTGGAGGCGGTATAATAACCCGAGCTTCTGGTTAACTGTTTTGGTAAGCTGAGTTGCATAATGCTCCATTGAGAAGGAGGCATCTAAGTGAACCCCAAGGCTTTTAAAAGTACTAACCACCTCTATGGGGTCTCCTGACTGTGTACTGATCTGGAGCAGTTTGGTAGGTTTGGGGGACAGGTTTTGGAAAAGCATAGCTTTTGTTTTTTCATATTTAGAATTAGGTGATTGTCAGAGAACCAGGCCTTGAGCGTAATTAAATCAGAGTTAAGGCTTTGGTTAAGCCAGTCTATATTGTTAGATGAGCTGTATAAGATTGTATCAGCAGCATATAATTGCATGGACGCACCGCCACAAAAGTTGGGGAGCTCGTTGATGAAAAGCGAGAATAGTATCGGGCCAAGAATAGAACCTAGGGGTACTCTGTGTGAGATAGGCCTTGAAGAGGAGAGTGAACCAGACCATTTTACCCTTTGTGGTCTTCCAGTGAGGTAGTCATGTAACCCATGTGTGTGCTAAGCGATCTAGACCCAACTGATGCACTTTACCAAGGAGAAGGTGGTGGTTGACTAGATCTAAGGCCTTAAGTCAATGAATACTCCACTGGTTAGAAGACCAGCATGTTTTCCATCTTGCCAAAGTCTGCCCTTTTGAAGTCCAGGACCCCAGTTTTTGTAGTGGCGACATTCCTACCCAGGTTGACTGAAAACCATACTGTGCAGTGGTCACTGCTTGCCAGAGGTTCCTCCACCCTTACATCCCTGACCTATTCCCCATCTTCCAGTACCAGGTCTAGTATATCCCCCTCCCTCACTGGCTCCATTACCCTCTGGGTAAGGAAGCCATCCTGGAATGCTTCCAGGAGGATCTGCTCCCTGGCGCAATTGGTTGCTGGGATGCTCCAATCCACCCCTGGAAGATTAAAGTCCCCCAACACAACTGTGCTCCCTTTGCCACTATGCCTCCTTATCTGCTACCCCATTTCCCTGTCAATGTCCTCCTTCTGGGCCGGAGGTCTATAAACAACCCCCAGACAGATCATGGTCCCTTTCTGGCTGTGTAGTTGCAGCCAGATTACTTCCAACCTGCCCTCCTCCCCATTATATCTGATCTCTTCCCTTACGTAAATGGCAACCCCCCCCACCGTCTTCCCTTTATCTCTGTCCCTCCAGAAAAGTTTGTACCCTGGGACGGTTAGGTCCCAGTCATGATGCTTGGTTGCCCATGTCTCAGTAATGGCAGCTATGTCCACCTCTCCCTCTGCCATCAATGCCTGCAACTCTGCAAACTTGTTCCACAGGCTCCTAGCATTTAGTGAAACCATTCTCCACGCTGCACCTATCCATCCTGCTTCCTTACTCTTCACTCCAACCCCCTATTTCACCTAAGGTCGTATCTATCCCTGTGGTGGGGGAGGTCCATGGGACCCCCTCTCCTGGTGATTTCTAGCTCCAATGCCTCCCCCCTACCTAGTTTAAATTATACCTGTCATTGATTAAATCCACCAGCTTCTGCTTCAACACCTGTGAACCTGACCTGCAGAGGTGTAACCTATCCCCTGCATAAAGATCTGTGTTATCTCATGTGCTACCCCAGTCCCCCACCAATCCATACCCCTTGGTCCCAACACCATTCCCTCAGCCACTTGTTGAAGTCGTTGATTCTTCTCTTCCTGTCTGTACTGGCCCTTGGCACTGGCAGAACTTCTGAGAAGGTTACCGTTTTTCCCACTTCCCTGAAGTTGTCTTGTACCACCTCTATCCTTCTCCCTTCATGATGATTTGTTCCAAGGTGCACCACAATGTGCGGCTCTCCCCCCCCACCTTCCCCACATATCTGCCCATACACTGCCCCACTCTGGTCGCTGTCATGCACTCTACCCAGAGGTTACTTTTTGTGGCACCTCTCCCTCCACCTTATACCCTTAAGAGTAGAATCCCCTAGAATTAGGACTCTTGACATTTTTCCTGCTCACCCTCTTGTTGCCCTCTACTCCCCCACCTCCCAACTTGCAAGGCCCTCTCATCCCCCGTCTTGGCTCCCCTTTGCCTCCCCTAACCTTTGCACTGTCCTCTCCCCCCTACAAAACTATGACCGGGCTACTGACCTCCACCTCCGAACTATTTTCTGTCCGTGGAACCTCCTCTTTGCACTGACGTGTTGCTCTGTCTACCACACTACCACCTCCTCTACTACTTCCCTGAAATGTGGCCCTCCCCCACTCGTATTCCCCTCCTCTCAATAGCCTTAGCCTTCCCCAGGCTGCCTGCTACTTCCCCCTTCCTTCTCCTCTCCCTCTGGAGAGACTGCATCACAATTACCTCACTGCCTCCCCTTGCCAATACGTCTTCTTGGTGTACTGCCTACTGTCTCCACACTGCATATCTTGTCCCCTGTATTGTCCTCTCCCTGCTCCTTCACTGTAGCGTCCCTCCTCTCTGCTACCTGGTCTTCTGGACTAGCCAACCCTGAAAATCTGTTTACAGTGCTAATCTCCTTTCTTTGAATGAGTCCAGTCTCTCTTCCCACATGCTGATATCTTTGCTCCGACCCAGTCTTACTCATGCTCCTGTGCCTGACCCTCCTCCAGTAATCACTTCCTTCCTTCCCTTGACTGCACCCACTTGTGTGACCCTCCTGCTGTCCCACCGAGTTCCCCCTTGTTTTTGCCTGTTTTGAACTCTTTTGGATATCTCAGTTTCCCCTCCTGACTGTGTTCTCCCCTATTGTCTCCGCCATGCCTCCGGTTCCCTCCTCAACCACCCTATTTCCTACCTGAGCTGGCCCACCTGCCAACACACCCTACGACCCCCTGCCCTCCAAGCCACTCCCAGGAATATGGCTGCTCCACATCCTTGGCAACAAACAACCCTTCCCATCTCCCACCTATTTGACTGCCCATGCACATCCTCTCCTTCCTTATCCTGGTCCTACTCCACTCCATAGAACCCTTCCCCCACCTTGGACTTCCAATGTCTGTACAGGAAATATGCGGCCCTCCCAGTTAGGCTCTTCCCTGTATACCAGCGTGGCCTGCTGCCCTCCCTGCTGACGCTACTCAAGATGCTACACTCCTGTTTCATGGCACTCAAGCTTCGGGGCCGTTAGGTCCCCTCTGAAATATAAATGGATCACAGCCCGCTATTGGCTGGTCTGAGTCACGAGACCACCCCTACTCCTCCTGTGTATTTCCCAACCCCTCCCTCACTCAGTTAAATGCCCCCTCTCCTCCTGGCCAAGACAAAATCATTTGCAGTTACACTGTTTAAATCACACAGCACATACTGCAATCTCAATAAATGCTACCTGAATCCTAAAAGAAAAGAAACTGCACCGAGAAAGTACTTATTTTCTAGCTCCAGCTGCCTGCCTCCCTCTGCCGAGTTTCACCTCCAACTGAAAGCAAACAAGGTAAATTGCTCTTAATGGCAGTCTTGGTCTTCTGGGCGGCTTCCAGTGCTTGCTCAACTTGAGAGCCAAACAGATCAGCACTGTCAAAGGGGACATTCAGCACCTTCTGCTGAGCATCGATTGAGAAACCTGATGTTCTGAGCCAGGAGTGTCACCTCATACAAATCTTAGAGGCAGTGTCACAGGCATCCATAGAAGCATTCAGCTACTGACTGTTGGACTCTATGCCCCTAGTAATGGTCTGAAGAAGCTCCATGTTTATGTCAGATTCCGGGAGGATCTCGGCCACTGAGTTGAGTGTGCTCCACAAGATGTACTCATACTGAGAGTAATGGCCCTGGTAACTAGCAATATGCATACCTAAGGTTGCTGCTACGAACGTCCGTTTACCCAAAGTGTCAATCTTGCGAGATTCCTTATTTATAGGCCATGCTGTAGCTTCCTAAGGATAGCTTTATCATTCTCCGCAAGCACCACCAGAGCATCTGCAAAAGCCTGAGATGCCAGGATAGGTCAGTCTTTGGGCGGGGCATACTTCCTATCTATGGACTTGGTCACCTGAGATAGAATCTCAAAGGCAGGAGGGAGGCACCGGCGGAGTGAGGTCTACAGGAATATTAGGGACATGCAGGAATTCAAGGTGTAAAAGTCTGCCTGGGTCAACAGAGGCAGTCTGTAGGGCTAAGGTGGACCCCATATTCCTGAAGAGAGAGACTGGAAAGAAAGGTCTTCCACCAAGGGCTCAGCTGATACAGAAGGCTTGCTTTCCAGCCCATAAAATAAGTTGTCCACGGCTTCCTCACAAAAAAGCAGGTCAGGTTCAAACTTATCAAGCTCTACTTCCACTCCAGAACGGCCAAAGACAGGTCTAGGCCAGGAAAACACGGGAGACGCAGAAACCTGGATTGGCGCTGAGGAACCTGGCACTATCCGCGATAACGGCGCCACATGTGGCGCTGACTCTGATGCTGCACACGGCACTGGCAGCAAAAACAAAGCCTGCTGAGGCACCGAGGTCCCCGATGTCAACGTAGCCAAAGGCTGTGGCGTCACTGGCAAACTCCTGTAAGACCTGAAAGAGGATAGGAAACCAGTACCTGTGCTGGCCCCTGTGAGGAAACAAGGTTTCAGGGAGTAAGGCACATGGGTCAGTGTTGGAGGTGCTGTTACCGGAAAGGGCACCACCCGCACATCCTGCCCCAATTGACCCGGCCATGGCCCAGTGGCTGCAAGGCTTGAAGGCAGAATGGGTTCACTGGAAAGGGCAACCTAGACAGACACCGCACCCACTGCTCTATAAGAGTGGCCCAGTGATGAAACTGCTCACCGGAAGCCCCATCAGAAGACAGAGAGGGGCTCCGGTGTTGGAGATTGTGGTAGTTAACAACAGAGACCATCGGGGACTCAACAGGAGTTGGAGTAGACCTACTGCTCTTCACTACCAACAACCCCCTTGTAGACCTAATAGATGGTGACCTCGAGCAGTACTGTTTCTTCTTCGACCAGTGGAAGGAAGAAGAACTCGAGGCTGAGCGATGCCGGGTCCCCGATCAAGATTGGGAACGGGGTCCGTTCTTTTGTACTTTCAGGCTGACTGTCCTCCCTCCCGAGCACTGGACTGCCCGTGGTCAGACCGGACACAGCCCCACTGCCAAAACAGCTTCCAAGTGAAGTCTCCCTACCGTCACATGGTCGACTCTGTTGATGGCAGGCTGAGGAAATTTCTTTTTTTTTTTTCACAAAAACAACACTGAACTAGTGAAACTAAATTGAAACTGAATGACTATAAGCTGCTGTCGTATAGACGTGAAGATGTGACTTCCGGTGGGCGAGCGACCATCACTGAAGTGCATTCGATGGTGGGAAAAAAATGAACTGAGGCGGTTGGAGGGTCAACGCCAAGATAGCCGATACAGGCATGAGCCAGTCTCGTGGTGCCTTGCACCTGCAGTCTTAGCTCAGCGCTGGCCCTCCTGAAGATTTTGGGCTCCCGCCGGATCCTAGCGCCTCCAGCATAGTCCCCATAGTGTGAATGAATGGTGAAGACTTCTAGTCCAGGAAGATCAACCCTGGTAGAGTGGGTGTGCACTTGGCCCTCCATCTTGACCTGTGCCATAGAATAGCAAGGGCGAAGACATGCCACTATCCAAGCAGAGATACATTTGATGGACACTCGCTGACCCAGCTGGCCCATGGTGAAGGACACAAAAAGTTGCTTTTCCCGATGGGTATCCCTGGTTCTATCTATATAGAATCATAGAGCCATTTTAACGTCCAGGGACTGAAGAGTACGCTCCCCTTCATTTTGAAAGTTGGAGAAATAAGTGGGAAGAACTAAAGGCTGGTTGAGCTGGAAATTCAAAACCACTTTGGGTAGGAACTTAGGGTGAGTACGGAGGACCACCTTGTCTTTATGAAAGAAGGTAAATGGAGGGTCTGTGACCAAAGCATGTATTTCAGAGACCCTGCGCACAGAAGTGATGGCCACCAGAAAGGCGGCCTTCCAGGTCAGAAACTTCAAACTGTGGCTGGAGACTCAAAGGGTTTACAAGTGAGCATATCCAGCACGAGATTAATATCCCAAGGGACAACCGGCTTCCTAACTGGGGGGGGGGGGGGACTCATGTGAAGAATGCCTTTAAGGAATCTTTTGAACAGCGGTAATTGAGCCAGGGACATGTTCTGGACTGGCTCATGATAGGCAGAAAGTGCACAAAGGTGTACCTTTACAAATGAATACTGCAGTCCTGCATCCGAAAGGTCTAGTAGGTACACCAACACTATCCGAAGGACACTAAAAATGGATCTAAGTAGATCTTAGTACACCATTCTGAGAAACGCTTCCATTTAGCTGTGTAAGTTTTCCTATTGGAAGGCTTACAAGCCGCCAAGAGGATCTGCAAGATTCTCTGAGAAACTTTAAACCTGATCACTTCTATCTCCTCAGGAACCAGGCATGGAGATGAAGAAAGTGCAGGCTGGGATGGACCAGGGGTCCCTGTGTCGGGAGGTCCGTTCACAGAGGCAGCTGCCTCAGAGGGGCTCCGACAACATGTTGATCAAAGGAAACCAGATCTGTCGAGGCCAGTATGGTACAATTAGAATCATCTTGCCCAAGGCCCCCGATTTTTCTGTGACAGTTTGGATCTAAATTCTGCGGCAAGTTCCCCTGTTGATGAAAAGTTCTGCGGCATTAGTTTCCTATTTCTTTTTTTTGCATATTCTTTTTACCTCCTCCTCACCAAACTCAGCCGTCCTCGTCTTTGGGCAGCCATTCTCCCGTTGTCGCTTCCCCCGGTCAGCCGTCCTGCTGCTCCATCGCCTCCGTTGACCAGAACATATCCCTTCGCCAGAGGGGCCTCCCTACCCTACAGCCATTGGAAGGGGAGACCGGAGTGCACGTAGGCACTCCCTTGCATCTGCACGGGCGTGGACATGCAGTGTCGGATGCATCCCCGCTGAGCGGCGCGGGAGGCGGGGCTGTCATCCAGATGGCATGAGTGCCATGTTTTCACGTTTTCCCTGTTTCCCTCTACTGTGACGCCCATGTAGTGCTCCCAGAGGCCACTACAGAGCGAGGCTACCTCACAACCCACCCCAGGAGAGGAGAGCAGTCCTACGGACACTGAATCCTCTCTTTCCCCTCCAAGCCCCCGGTGTCCCAAGTCCGTTCCTGAACCCGGGTCACCAGCGTGGCACGAGGTGTGGTGTCCAGTGCCTCAACCCTCAGCATCAATGGGCCGGCTGTTTCCTATTTCCATGGAAATTCTGCAGCAGCGTTTGGGGGTTTTGGTAGCTCCCCCCCCACCCCAAGCACCCAGATAAGGGAAAAATGTTAGTTTTTGTGCTGAGACCTACAAACCAGAGAGGTTGTCAATTAACTCCTGAGTTCTTAGAAAGTAACAAATCCACCCAATCCATCTCAGCCCCAACAACCTCTGTACCCCAGCCTGAGAGCCACTAGGGCCACCAAATTTGAACAAGTAATATTTTTAGTGGCTACCACACTGCACAGCAATCTTCATCCTTCTAGTTTTACCTGTAAGCCAGAATGCCAGTTTCTCATTCCAGTAGTACTTTGTGCTGCTGTGCTCAAAGCACTTCTGGGACAAGAAACCAGAATTCGGGCCCAGTGATGAAATTATAAGGATGAGGATTGCTGCACGGTGGGTGGGGGGCAGAGAGCCAGTTTCCAGGCAGGATGCTTCCATCAGCTATGTTACGCGGCTCTAAAAAATGTCATTACCTAAGTAACTCACTGAGCTGACACTTTTCTATTCGATTTTGAGATTCTGGGTGTCCTCTATTGTTGATCGATACCAGATTCGACAAGGGCGGAATGAAGAGCATGAAGTCACAATCATCGCGAGCCTCGAGGTCTGCTGCACCACAAACTTCCCAGCATGGTTCTATGGCGGAGATACAAGGGCCTATGCAAGAAGTGCCCTGGTAAACTATGTTAGAACTGATGAGGGCCATGGATGCTAAAACTGAGAGGACCCTCGCAAAGTTGGAGTTGCATGATGCGGCCATTAATGTGCTAAATGATACAGTAGCTGACACAGAAAAGATACCCTTGGCAACACAAGCCACTGTAGTTACTCTCACCAAGGAAAACATGCAGCTACAAGAGAGGCTTGAAGCCTTCGAAAATTAAGTTAGATTGGACAATCTCCATTTGACAGGTGTACCAGAAGGGGTAGAGGGTACCCATCTTCTCAGCTTTCTTAGAAATGAGCTGGCTGAAAGCTTACCGCTGTCAGAGGACTTTGACTGGTTGACACTGTCAGGCATACTGTGTTAACCCCAACCCCCAGGGTCTGACCCACAACCATGAATAAACCACAGACCGTTTTGTTGAGGACCGTAGGGGCAGATGTCTGGGATGTTCTTCTGGCAGCAGCTCGCGCAGCATATCCTCTGTCTGTACAAGGTCAGGCTGTTGTTTCCTGCCTTATCAGACTACAGCCCAGAGGAAACCATTTGATGCCATCAGACAGTGGTTACGTGCCCTTGGGATTGTGCACTCATTTCTGCTACCCACTAGACTCCGTTATCACATATGCCGGTAAATCTTGGCAATTCTCCGACCTGAAGGATGCGGGACAGTGGCTTGAACAGACAGAGGTGGAATTTAAAACTTGGACATCGCCAGGGAATGCAGCGGAGGATTCCGAATCGGAGGAAGGATTAGTATTCTTCGAGTGTTGACTAAGTTTGCATCGTTCTAAGCGTTTCTGCCCAGAGAGACAGACTTTGGACACTCAGTTTCTATGTTTTTCCTTAACACTGATTGGGGAATTTTGGTCGGGTGGAAGGGGATTTGTTAATGTTGTTTGCATCAACAGCTTCTTCTTGGGAGTTTTGTCCATATAACGTAAGCGCTCTTTATTTTTTCAAGGCTTTCCCATATGCACCCTTTATCCCTAGCCACGTTTTGGTCTCTCTAAAGGGTGGCTCTAAACAACGGAAATACTTTATCCTGATTATTGTGTTGGCATGCTTAGTGAATGTTTCATTTAAATATATATGGGAGTTGCGTAGTAGTTGGTGGAAGTGCCTTATTCTACTTTTTGAACTTTATAATTGGACTGGTTGATAGCATTACTGGTTTAGTGTGCTTATCTTTCTAAAATACATAACCTTAGCCACTGAAGTGGCTGGCATTTCCTTGGATTTTCTGTGATTGAATTTGAACGTTTTACTCCCCCACTCCTACTGCACCAGAATGTAAGCTGATTTTATGTGAAATCCCAACTGTTCTGCTAATGGTACAATTTTGTTATGCAGGTTTTTGATTGCTTATACGAGGATGTACTCTCTATTGTTCTTATTTTAAAAGCAATAAACAGAAAGTTCAAACAAATATTTCTACTTCAAATAGAGAGACTCAAGGAGGTTCTCAGGATGGGGTAGGGAGGGTGGCGTGGCTGAGCTGGATTGGGGGGGGAGGATTTACCTGCTTTGATTTTTAAGGTAATGCCCTAGCAGACAAACTAATGGGCAGGGGCTGTTCCAAAATGCTTTTCAGTTTTTTTTGTTTGTTTTTTTAATTCTACAGAATTGCAAAAAGCATTCTCCGGGGTTTATAACTGCAGTTTATACGATCCATGAAATAATTTTCCTTGGTCAGAGTCAATGTAAACTGCAGATTTGTTTTACTTACAGTTTATACTGACTTTTTTTTTTTTTAATAAATTTATTATGCTTTATGTCCTCATCTGCCAGCCAGCCACAGTCTGATCTACAAACACTCAGCCCCACCACACACCCTGGGACTTACCTCACTCCTGAACACCCCCGACTTACCCCCCAGAGATGGGGCTGCTGGGAAGACTCCATCCCCAGAAGACTTAACGGTAGAACGGGAGCAAGAGCTCAGTCGGTGGAGTGGCGTCTGCAATGTAGCGGTGGATGTCATCGTGTGGCGGTGGAACCTCCATTTTCCTGTTTTCTCCCCAGGAGGCGTGTTGTGCAATGACATTGGGCAGCATGCTACACGTCTGACATGCCTCCCAAATTAAGTCAGCCCCAGCTGTTATACCCAAGGCTGCCACGAGGGGTTATCCAAACACCAGCAACATCCCCCCTCCCCCCAGAGGAGGAGAGCAGTCCATAGGATGCTGGATCCTCCTCCCCCAGGATGGTCCTCCATTTTCTTAGGCTTGTTCCTGAACCCAGGTCATTGATGTGGTGAGCGGTAGTGGTACCACAGCCCCGGTGAGCGTGCTAAATACTGACTCTTCAGTATAAACTGAGGAATATTATTCCGCAGTTCACGTAAAAAGCAGAATAATATTCCACAGTTCATGCAAACCACGGAATATTCTGGGTTTTTCCGCAATTTATTTGTTTGTTGACCCAGTAAGCCCACTGGGCCTAGAAGTCTCTTTTTCAGGGGTGACCGGGGGGAGGGGGGATACAGATGGTAAGCAACTGAAATTGAACCAGGTTAAGCTGTTGGTGGTATTTTTAGTGAATGAGGGAAATTTGGTCAGGACACCGGGGAATCCCTCTACTCTTCACTAAGTGCCATGGGATCTTTAACATCCACCTGAACTACCACCAATCCAGGCAGATGGGACCTCGGTTTAATGTCTCATCCGAAAGATGGCACCTCAGAAGTGCAGCACTCCTCTCATGCTGCACTACAGTGTCAGTACTGGGATATTAACCCAAGTGCCAGATATGGGAACTGAACCCACAACACTCTGATCTCCCAGCCTCAGAGGCGAGTGTGTGAGGTTTACATTAAGTTCTTCGGCAATCTCTGCGGCCACTTAGGAACTGCAGAAAAATTGGGGCCTTGATCATGCCCCCGTGAGCCTCCAATCTGAGCAGCACCCTCTGTATTAACAGAAGAGGTGGAAATGTATACAGAAAACATTTTGTCCATCATAGCCTGAATGCATCCTGACAGAAAATGCCAGGTTCTGGATTTCTGGAGCTGATTACAGGCAGGTTTGCATCGAGTGAGGACTCAAAAAGGTCCAAGTCTGGACTGCCCCACTCTTCGAAAAGCAACTGCTACACACATCTGGAGCGAGTGATCACTCATGAGGATCCACTTATGTCCTGCTGAGATGATCCACCAGATAGTTCTGAGTTCCTGGCAGGTAAACTGCCTGAATCAGGATGTTGTGTTCGAGGCACCATTCTCATACTGTAATGGCTTCTCCACACAGAGGGTAGGAATGTGCTCCGCCCTGCTTGTTGAAGTAGTACATCACAGCTTTGTTGTCTGTCTAAAGGATTACCTTGTGACAACATCTTCCAGGACAGGGCATACAGGACTGCTCTCGTCTCCAGAAGACTGATGTACAGACGAGACTCCTCCTGAATCCACACTCCTGGAGTGTGAAGGTCTCAGCAGTGAGCTCCCCAGCCGAGCAGAGATGCATCCATGGTGGTGGAGACTTAAGACCCCAGTAGGACAAAGGGAAGACCTTGTAAAAGACTGTCATCTTGTATTCACCATGGAAGTGACCGCCACAGAGAGACCGTCACCTTGATAGGTAAGACTGTGGATGTGCTGTTGGGGACCACTGTGTGCTGAGCATCCATCGAGTGGTCCTCATGCATAATCGAGCTAGAGGCACTGTGAAAACAGTCAAGGCCATGAGGTCTAACATCCACTGCATGGAGTGAGTTTGTACAGGGTTGTTCTCTCTGATGAAGCAAGCCATCTGCAGAATGTCGCTTCTCCTGTCCTCCGAGAGAAAAGACCTTGCTTTCGTAGTGTCTAAGAGGGCTATGAAGAGCAGCTGCTGGGAGGGTTGAAGCTGTGACTTCTCCAGGTTCAGCAGTACCCCCATGGAGGTGAAGAAATTAGATGCTGTGGATACTGCCCTCTGTGTCTCCTGTCTTGAAAGACTTGCCAAAAGCCCATTGTCTAGGTAGGGGAAGACTTGAACACTGAGCTTCTGAAGGTGTGCAGCGAAGACTGCGAAACACTTTATAAAGAGTCAAGGCTTTGAGGAGAGCCCAAAGGGTAGGACTCTGAATTGGTAATGCTGACCCAAGGCCACAAAGCGAAGGTACTTCTTGTGACTTGGGTGTACTAGAATGTGCTGGTAGGCATCTTGCATGTCCAGGGATGCCAGCCAGTCACACTGTTGAAGATGCGATAAGAGCATCCCTAAGGAGACCATCTTGAACTTCTCCCAGTACAGGAAATTAAAATTGCATACCTACCGTAATTCTTGATCTTTTTGTGTATCACCACCATTCATCACTAGTGGGTTCTGGCTGGAGAATCAGGACCCCATGGGAGCTTTTTTTTTTTTTTGTGAGGGGAGGAGCCAACGTTGTGGCGGTGCCGCCCTCGAGGTTGATGCACTGCATGGTGCTCTCGGGTTGGCCAGTAACCGACGCCGACTCCTCCTCAATCCCAGTTCTGCATGCTGGCGAGAAATCATTAGCAAAGGGAACCCATAGCTGGGGGTACACCCCCTTCAAGATTAGGAGTACTACCGACTCTGGAAGATCCTCCGGAGCCGACCCCAGCACCGGAAGACTGGTCGGCACCGCTAGAAACTGCCAGATCCGGAGGGGGTTGAACTGGAGCCAGCGTGCTGGGCAAAGAGGAGTCCAAGGACTCTGAAGAATCCAGAAGCCAGTTTAGGTCCGCCTCCGAATTACCATCCTCCCCAGAGGCACGGACCCAGACTACCTCAGGGACTCCTCCACTCCTGGCACCGCCAAGTGGCACCATGAGGCATCCCCGTACTGCCCATAGCGCTATCATGATCCCTGGCACTGCATGGCGCAGGGATCAGAGATGGCGTGCAAACAGGCTCCGTACACTTCTGGCCCGGATCTCTGGTGCAGGGGCACCGGGATCTGGAGGTGGTTTTGACAGGCGGCACCGAGGAAACCGTCGGGCCGGGCCCGGAAGACTCAGGCCGTGACACCGGGGGAGCCTTCGCCTCCGAGGAAGCGACTGCCAGGACGGTGCCTCCAGCCCGACTCCCAGAGGAATCAGATCAGGCCACCTGCACTGTAAAAGGGGCTTCTGCTGAGGTGAGGATTGAAAGGGTGGAGACCACCTCTTCCGCGGTCCGTACAGAACTAGGAGGGGACCAGGAGGAAGTGTCATGAGACCTGCACTTGGCGTCCCTGTCCACAAAATCGGCGGCATACTTCTGACTTTAAACACGCAAACTTCCAAAACTCGACGGTCCATGGAAGACAGGCGTTGCAACAGTCCATATCATGGTTTGGGCCCAAGCAGGTCATGCATCAGTCATGCTGGTCCGAGACGGAGTAAAGCTGGCTGCAGGGACACCACCGCATAGGGAGCCGGCCTGCCTTGGAAGCTTTCTTCTTGTCCCCAGAACGAGACATGACCAGACGAAAAAACAATACCAAAAACAGTACTCAGCGTCATTGAAAAATAAAAAGGACGGGACAGGAATACCCTTACCCCTATGGGAAAGACATATAAAGACAATGCAGAAGGGCACCAGCTCCGGACATTGGAAGGAGTTTGCCTGGAAACTTTCCGTAAGGTATTTCAGGGCCCCCGCAGTGGTTCCGAAGTATAGCATTCATGGGGGAGCAGATTGTTGGAGGCAATGTAGATTTACCCCAGCCACTTTAGGCCATATTTTTTGGTCTTGCTAGGTATTACAACCTTTTCTTGCACGCTTCCATGAAGCCCTTCAACAAATAATAACCCCAAATATCACCTACGACCCTCTTTTTTTTTTTCTTTTTGGCGAGTGTCCTTTGGAACATATAGATATCCCAACAAGAAAACTTATTAATTTGGCCTCCCTTGCTGCCAAAAAAGCTATTACTAAAAAATGGTTATCCCCCTTGCCTCCCACTCTGGATCAATGGCATCAAATAATGATAGATATCTACAGGATGGAGACAATTACAGCCACATTAAATAAATCTCCAGACTGGCTTTGAAAATATGTGGAGAAAATGGGTAATATATATTGTACCTATCTGGCTGGAGTTTGTACCCTGAGTTGAGCCCCTGGTTTAAAAATATTGGGGGAATTAACTGACTCATTATATTTGTACTTAAGTACTATCTATGGCAACAAGTGAAATCAGATGAATTATAGATTGTATGTGCACTTTATGTTTACTCCTTTTAACTATTTTTTTTATTTCTCCTTTTTATTGTAATGTTAATATATAATTTCCTTTTTAATGTGTATGTTTCTTATCATAAAAAATAAAGATTAAGAGTTTAATAAAAACAAATAAATAAAAACGAAAGGTCTTAGCAGTCAACAGTGTCGAGAAACACAGCTGAACAGAACTAGGATGGGTACGATGGACTAAGCCACTGAGGAAGATAATTTCGATCAACATGCGGTCGTGTTCACTCGATGGCAGAAGCAGAACTGGGATTGAGGAGGAGTCTGTGACTGGCCAACCCACGAGTGCCACGCAGTCGCCGGCCTCAAGGGTGGTGCCGCACGACGCCAGCTCCTTCCCTCACCAAAAAAAAAAAAAAGTTCTGCGGGGTCCTGGTCCTCTGGCCAGAACCCACCAATGATGAATGGCAAAGATTGACACAGATAAGATCTCAGCTTTCCGAGGTCGAGAATGGGGCACATGCTGATGGTCTTCTTTGAAACCAGAAAGTAATGGGAGAAGAACCCTGCGTTCTGCTCTGCCTAGTGAACCACTTACACTGCCCTGTTTTTGAGAAGGCCCAGTATTTCTAAAAGCAGAAAGTCTGACTAAGCTACTGACAGTATGTGCTGTCACTTGGGCGGAAGGTCCGGAGGAATCTACGCAAAGTTGAGAGAGTATCCTAGAATGATCTGGAGGACCCATTTGTCTGTAGCGACAGACTTCCATTGGGTGTAAAACTGAGTCAGACGACCTCCCACTGCCGTGGAAAAGTCCACCTCGGGCAGCTGAGGTGAGACCGGGGTCAGACATTTGGAGGGTGGCACTGAGCACTTTTGACCCTTGTGCCTTCTGCTGCATTTTCTTTTGCAGCTGAGGAGGCTGGTGTTTGTATGGGGTTCCTCGGCCTCATCCTCAAAAGGTCTGCCTGTTAGAAAAAAAGTACAGCTGCGTAAGAACTTACCATAACAGTAGATCTTCGAGAGGAGCTCTTGCAGCAGGTTACATCATAAGGACTCTAGCCGGCAGGCACCAGGACCCCACGGAAAACATCTAGCTAGCAGTCTATAACAGGGGACAACCCCTTGACATCAGCCCACCCCTGATATCCCTTATGGTATAAAAAGGGTGGTCCCACAGCACCACCCACTGGAGACCCTGGCAAGCATAAAAAAGGAGAACCGAGGCATTCCTCTGGAGCCAAATCAAAGATGAAGAAACAGTCACCAGGGGGATCGAGGGAGGGAAAGCAGCACCTGCTGCAAGAGCTCCTCTTGGAGATCTACTGTTACGGTAAGTTCTTAAGTAACTGCACAATCTCACTTAAAGGGGGCTCTTGCAGCAAGTTACACCATAAAGACTGAGTTCCAAGTAGTGAGAGGACTGACCCCGGTCAGCTGGGAGGAGGTAGAAGTCAGAATAAAAATCTCAAGACAGCAGGCCTGATGGACAGCCAGTCCAAAACCTGACCTACAACTAGAAGCAATGTCCAGACTGTAATGCTGCATAAAGGTGTGGACATAACTCCAAGTGGCAGCTGAATAGATGTCAGCAATGGACACATTTCTAAAAGATGCAAAGTGGCTACTCCCCTGGTAGACTGGCCTTTAATCGTGCCGGTAAAGGCTTGTCGTATAGTCGTGGCCAAAAATATTGGCTCCCTTGCACTTTTTCAAATAGCTCACAATTCCTCTAAACATAAGTTGAAATTAACAACAGTACAGTATTTGGTCTCCACAATTTTTATTTCTCTGTTAATATTACAGAACCTTTGTTTTTGATTCAGAATTTAATATATCCTTTTAAATCAGAAAATGAAAAGAAATGGCATTGACAAAATTATTGACCCTAGACTTAATATTTGGTAGCACAGCCTTTGGTCAAAATAACTGCAATCAACGCTTCCTATAGCCATGGATGAGCTTCCTGCACCTCTCTACTAGCAATTTGACCCACTCTTCTTGTGCAAACTGCTCCAGTTCTCCCAGATTTGAAGGTGCCTTCTCCCAACTGCTGTTTTCAGATCTCTCCACAGGTTTTCAATGGGATTTAGATCTGGACTCATTGCTGGCCATTTCAGAACAGTCCAGCGTCTTGTCTTGAACCATTCCTGGGTGCTTTTTGAAGTGTGTTTGGGGTCATTGTCCTGCTGGAAGACCCATGACCTTCGGAGACCCAGCTTTCTGACACTGGGTTCAACATTGCACTCCAAAATGGCCTGGTAATCTCCAGATTTCATGATGCCATGCACACGTTCAAGGCACCCACTGCCAGAGGCAGCACAGCAACCCCAAAACATCACTGAACTTCCTCCATGTTAGACTGTAGGGGAAGGTGTTCTTTTCTTTGAAGGCTTCATTTTGTTTTCTGTAAACATACAGATGATGTGCTTTACCAAAAAGCTCTAATTTGGTCTCATCTGTCCACAGGACATTCTCCCAGAAGGATTTTGGCTTGTTCAGGTGTGTTTTGACAATCCCCAGTTGGGCTTTCTTATGTCTCTCTCTCAGCAGTGGGGTCCTCCTGGGCCTCCTACCATATAACCCACTTTCATTGAGTTGGCGACAGATGGTGCGAGTTGAAACTGTCGTACCTTGTGTCTGAAGGTCAGCTTGAATCTGTTTGGCAGTTGATCGAGGTGCTTTCTCCACCATTCGAACAATCCTGCGCTGCAATCTTCGATCAAGTTTTCTCTTGCGGCCACGTCCAGGGAGGTTGGCTACAGTGCCATGGGCCTTAAACATCCTGATAACATTACGTACGGTGGAAACAGAAACATCAAGGTCTCTGGAAATTGATTTGTAGCCTTGAGATTGTCCATGCTTGGCTACAATCTTCTGTCTGACCTCCTCAGACAATTCTATGGCTGTCTTTCTTTTCTCCATGCTCATTGCGGTACACACAGTGACACAAAACAGGAGAATGAGTCCTTTTCTTTATTCAAACTGGTTGAATGAGTGATTTTTATATTGCAGGCACTGCAACTCACCACAGGTGAGTTCAATTCCAAAGTGAAGGGAATCACCTGCTTGAAATCTAATTATTTCTAACTACTTCCAAAAGGTGCCAATAATTTTGTCCGGGCCATTTAAGGATTTCTGTGTGGAATAAGCTAAGACTTAGTAAATTTTTCTGCTGTTTGTGTTTTATTCCACTGCAAACCAAAGAACTACATACGTGGATACCAAAATATTTTTTAATTTCAACAATGTTCTGGAAGGAATGGTGCATTATTAGAAAAAACTGCAAGGGCGCCAATATTTTTGGCCACGACTATATTTACGGTAACAGTAAACGATGCAATTAACCAATCAATTGGACAAACATTGTTTAAAAACTGAAGCCCCTTCTTTCCTTGGGGCAAAGAGGAAACAAACTGGTCAGTTTTTCCAATGGCTCGAGTGCAGTCCAAATAATAATGGAGCACCCACTGAACATCCAGAGTATGTAGTAAAGCCACTCCTGAGTTAGAATACTCTGGGTAATACACAGGAAGATGAATGTCCTGATTCAGAGTAAACTCGGACAGCACCTTAGGAAGGAACTTAGGACTGGTTCTCAAGGATACCCTGTCCTTGTGAAAAACTAAGGCTCTTTACACATCAGAGCCTAGAGCTTGGAGATCCTTTGAGCGGAAGTAATGGCAACTAAAAATAATGCTTTCCACGACAGAAAGCGAAGCTCGCAACTTGCAGCAGGCTCAAAGGGAGGCAACACAAGTTTCTCTAAAATGAACAAGAGATACCAGAGAGGGACAGAGTCCCACAAGGAAGACTTTAGATGTAGAATACCCTGCAAGAATGTGCGGGACAGATCAAGCTAGGCAACCATCTTGCCATCAATGGGTGCATGGTATGCAGAGGTGGCTGAAAGATGCACCTTAATGGATGAGTAGCTCAGGCCTGAGTTAAACAAGGAAAGGAGATACTCCAGAATGAGATTCTCTGGACAAGTAAAGGGATCCAGGTGACAAGCAGTGGCCCATATGCAGAACCGCTTCCACTTCATAGCATAAGCAGATCTAGTGGAGGGTTTTCTGGCAGCCACTAGAAATGGAAATTTACGAACCTACTGTAATTCGGATCTTTCTATGTGTCTTCACCATTCATCACCTTTGGGTTATTGGCGGAGGTCATGACCCTCACAGGACATTTGTTTAATGGTAGATGTACCATAGGCTGCCCTCGAGGTCAGTACTGAGTGGCACTTCTGGGTTGGCTGTTGGGTGTTGTCGACTCCGCCCTCCCGCCAGTTCTGAGTCGCCGTAGAGGTTAGAAAAAGGGTGGGAGGGTAGGCCAAGGAAGTCCAAGGGACAGACAAAGGAAACGATATAAAACTAAAAGGAGAAATAAATGAGTGAGGGGACAGAAGAAGCTTGCAGACAAAGGGGGATTGGGTAGGGGCCCCTATCTCTGGAAGCAGAAGGGAGGGAGGGAAAGGTTTTTAGAGGTAAGAAAAAATTTTTTTTGGGGGGGGGCTGACAAGAGAAGACATACCCTGTAACCTTGACTAGTCTCCAGCTTATATAGGAACTGCGAAGAAGTAGCCAAAAGTCTAATTGCCAGAACTGCAGGCACAGAATTACTGGCATAACTCCTATAAGCAGACTCTACTATTCTGGAAGAAAGACAGGAAAAACAGGGATATCTTCCCCCCTCAATGGAGATTTTGGCGTAAGAAACCTAGTTTCTTAAATTAATTGATGTTATGTCCACAGGACAAGGAAATCAAAGATTGACGGGGAGAAGGAAAGAAAAGGGGGCAACTGCCAACCCCAACCCCACAGGGGTAGAGCCGAAGCACTGAGGAAGGACTGCCCCCACTCCTGACCACTCCACCCTTGAGGAAAAACTATCCCCCCATGTGACCAGTTTACCCCACTCCTGACACACAGAAAGGAGGGGAATAAGAGAGGGGAAGAAAGAGGGAGGGGGACCCAGAGACTGAGGCCCCAGGGGATGGAGGGTGGGATTGTGATGAATGGTGAAGATACACAGAAAGATCAGGTGCAGTGCGTCACATGTTTCCATATCTTATCTGTGTCAATCTTCACCATTCATCCTGCTGGAGTGTGCTCCCGAAGGGTTTTAAACCCTAAGGGACTGAGTCCCTTAGCTCTCAGTGGGTAACACTAAGAGGAGACCTTCAGGGCCTGGAGAGGCCTGAGTGTGGGGAGAGCGAGACAGGGACCCCCCAGAGGGGGCAGGAAGTTGCCCCGACAGACACCACCTCACTCTACAGGAGAAGAGATAGGTTCTCTGGTGGGCGGAGTTAATCACCCTACGCCGGGCCAAGGGTAACAACTGGGAAAGATGCAGCCATGCCGTCCGCCTAGTGCATATTGCTGTCCCTACGACCCTGGTAGTTACCTGATTGGCGTCATACGATGCCCTTGCTTGGTGCCTTGCTAGCTCCAGGCCACATGCAGAGTGCAATGGCTTGTCTGGTTTGCTCCGTGTCAGGCATGGAGGCTAGGAGCAGACCCTAGACCACAAGAACCTGTCATAGGTTGCATAGTGGGCCTGATGTGCTTCAATACAGAGCAGCAACCGTGCTGAGTAGAAGGTCCTCCTCCCCCAGAAGTCAAAATCCGAAGAATCTTGATCTGGGGACCGGTCACGGTGCAGGGCGCAAAGCCCATCAGGAGTGTCCAGTTGCATCAATCCTGACTGAGGATGAGGCATGGAACCTGGAGACTCTGGGGGGGGGGCACAATACTGCTGGCAGAGATCCCTAGGGGCAGGAACTCTGGAACAGGGTCTCTGCCAGGAATGCAATGATGCCTCCCCAAAGGGAGCAGGCCAGGGGGTTACCACAAGGGTGTCCTCACTGAGATCGCCTAGAAAGGCTTGTGCCGAGTGGTCTGGATTGTGTAGAGTTTGAGGGGTAATGGGCAGGTCCTCTAACATCCTCACGAGGAATCGCTGATATTTGGTGAGATCAGCAGCTGGAGAGATGTGGACAGATGGCTCCTCTCCCCAGAAGAGGGGGATGGAGTCAGAGGACCTCAAAGGTTCAGAAGCTGTCTGCTCAGGGGGAGGCTGAAAAACCTGTCTGTCCACTGCCCTAACACAAGAGGGAAACTGAGCAGCCTGAGCTCTGAACTGTTCCCAGGAGAGAGGCCTGCTAGGACCATGAATGCCTGGGAGAACAGGAGAAGTTGGCAGAGGAATACGGGCAGAACTGACAACGGGGATCGGATGACCTCCGACTGGGCTAAGGAGCGCTCTGGCAGCCCTAGGGAAAGAAGGTGCTCCAGAAGACTCCACAGCCGACAGCTGAACAACCAAATTGGTACTGCCTAGGCTGCACCCTGAAGAATCCCTCCTGTGAGGTGACGGGGCCATGTAGGTCCAGAAGGACGGTCCCCTACCTCCAAAGAATGGAGCCCTCTCAATGAAACCGATGGGGAAGAGCAGAGATCCGCACTACGGCTTCTCCCAGAGCCTGGGTGGGTTCCAGATAAAGGCCGCCACACAGATCCCATGCCCCTCGACCCCTTGGAATCTGAGAGCACCCTCCTTCTCGAGAGAGCCAACCTAGGAAACTGACAGCCCTGGTCAGCCCCCGAAGGGGCTATCCAGGGAGCAGCACCATCCCCTCCCGTGGGTGCTCTGACCAGACCCAAAATTGGGCGATGCAGGCACACCACAGGAGGGGGTACCACCACTGAGGGATCAGAGAACCCTCAAAGGCCAGGCTGCAAGGCAATGGTGGCCAGCACGACTGCCTGCTTGTCAGAACCCCTGACCCTGGCCCCGGCAGTCACTGTCCGCTCCTCAGATGGGGGCTGACTCTGGCCTGTCGAGGAAACTACCAGGGTGTCCACGCCAGCAGCCAACTCCAGGGAGTCAGACTGCTCGTCTGACTCAAAGTCCAACTCCTCCTTCAAAGAGGTGGAGATCGAAGTCCTGTGCCAAACAGTGCGTGGATGCCCGCTGCCATCCCTAGTGAACAGGGCACCAGGGCCAGAGACTGCACCCGAGTCAATGCCCGTGCCCCCCTCTGCACCGGGAACGGTGCCAGAAGAGGACACAGCCCCAACTAGGGTGGCAGCCTTGGAGTCGGAGCCTGTCACGGTGCCATCTCGACCAACAGCACCACAAGCGGCACCGAGGTCAGCAATGGTGCTGACGCTGGCTCCGACCGCGCGCTCGGTGCAGAGGCCGGAGACCCCCATGGCACCAACCCGTCCCACAGTGCCACGAGTGCTGCCGAGGACAGAGACGGGACTGACAATTCTCTCGGCACTGTGAACAGCGACGAGGTCTGAAATCCCCACAGCGCTGTGCCCATGTTCGGAGCCATGAACGGCTACAGAATTGGACACGGTGCTATGTTCAACCCCGGCACTTGGGTGAGATACAGGGACAACGCCGTAGAACCTCTCACGGTGCCAACAGCCCCATTTGCGCCACTAACAGCGCTGAGTGACGGGCCGGTGGTGACGACAGCACCATCAGGGCCCATGATGCCACAAACAGCGCCGAGGCCCAAGCTGGCGCTGACAGACAGCGTCGAGGACGGCACCAACCCAGGCCTTCCAAGCCGCGGGCGCGACACTGGGGGAGTCTTTGCCCCCAAAGGGGCGACTGCCAAAGTGGCACCTCCCGTTTGTCCCCAGGAGGGAAAGACCGGGCCTCCTGCACCATGGGAGGGGCCTCTGCCACGGCTAGGCTAGAAGAGGCAGATGTCCCCTCCTCTTCAGTCTGTATAGAACCGGAAGGGGACCCGAAGGAAAGGCCGAGAGTATGCGGCTTGGCCAGACGAGTGCGCCTGTCCTCGAAGTCGGCGCGCCACTTCCACTTTCCACGCTGCTAGCTAGATGACCTGGCAGTCCATGGAGAACCAGGCGTCGCACGAATCCATGTTGTGAAAAAGAACACCAAAAACAAGACCTGACATCTCAAAGCAAATAAAATAAGGAACAGTCTTACCATGCAACGTCGAGTGGAGCAAACAGAACTGGCAGCATATACAGGATCGACGGACTATGCAGTGACACAGAGTTGAAAAAACAGCAGAAGGCTTCAACGGTAGAGGTAGGCCTCTGAAATTCTTCTTGGAGCTTCCCACGAGGTGACCTCGATGGTGGGAGATGAAGAACTGGCAGGAGGGCGGAGTCGACAACACCTAACGGCCAACCCGCGAGTGCCACTGAGTGTGTCGCCCTCGAGGGCGGTGCCGATGGAACGTCGACTTCGCCCATCCAAAAACAAAGAAAAGAGCTCTCACGGGGTCATGACCTCCGGCCAATAACCCAAAGGTAATGAACGGTGAAGACTGACACAGATAAGATCTTTTGCCACCTGGGGTGACACCCCAAAACGGGCAGTTGCCAAGTCTGCAGGAGCCATGCATGAAGGTGCAAAGACTTTAGATCCAGATGGACCAGCGTGCCCTGCTCTTGTGGCAGCAGGTCGGAGCACAGGAGTAGCGGACTCGCAGGCTCCACTGCAAGCTGCTGGAGGAGTGGAAACCAAATCTGCCATGGCCAGAAGGGGGCTATCAGGATAGAGACATAAGATTTTGAAGGTAGATAAGGACCGCTTGGCCCACCCAGGCTGCCCATTTCCGTACCTATTTGATAAGCTGCAGATCCTAGTTAACCAACAGCCTACTTCTTCGTACCCCCCAACAGAATTGCTTTATGTCTGTCCCATGCATTCTTGAATTCCCCCAGTTTTTGACCTCACGACCTTCTCAGGAAGGCTATTCCATGTGTTCACCACCCTCTCGGTGAAAAAATACTTCCTCACGTTGCCTGAGCCGTCCCCCCTCTATCTTTAAATTGTGCCCCCTTGTTATTGCACATCTCTTTTTCTGAAAGATGCTACCCTCTAGGACTTTGTTGATTCCCATGAAGTACTTCAAAGTTTCTATCATGTCCCCTCTCTCCCTTCTTTCCTCGAGGGTACACATATTAAGCTCCTTTAGTCTCTCTCTTCATATGGCTTCTGGTGCAAACCCTGCACCATTTTAGTTACCCTCCTCTGGACTGCCTCCATCCTGTCTATGTCATTGCGGAGATGGGGTCTCCAGAACTGCTCACAGTACTCCAGATGGGGTCTCACCAACTGTCTGTACAGAGAGATAACAACTTCCCGTTTTTTACTGGTGATGCCTCTTCCCTATGCATCCCAGTGTCCCTCCAGCCCTCCTTACTGCCTTCTCACGTTGCTTGCCTACCTTTAGGTCATCTGATATGACCACCCCAGGTCCCTTTCCATTTTTTTCATTGTTAGTACCTCTCCCCACCCCCACTGTGTACTCTTCCCCCTGGGTTTTTGTTTCCCAAGTGCATTACTGTGCACTTCTTTGTATTGAATCTGAGTTGCCATACTTTTGACCATTCCTCCAACCTTGCCAAGTCTCTTCTCATCCTTTCCAACCCCACTTTGTGTATCAACCCTGCTGCAGATCTTTGTGTCATCTACAAAGAGGCATACTTTTCCATCCAATCCCTCTGTAATGCCACTTATAAAGACACTAAAAAGGACTGGTCCCAGTACTGAACCCTGCAGTACTCAGCTAGTAACCCCCTTTCTTCGAAGTGGACTCCGTTTACTGTTACCTCTGTGTCCTGTTGTCCAGCCAATTTTTTACCCAGGCTAACACTCTGGGACCAACTCCAAGGCTGGCTAACTTGTTTATTAATTTTTTGTGTGGGACTGTGTCAAATGCCTTGCTAAAGTCTAGGTAGGCCATGTCCACAGCCCTTCCCTGGTCTACTACATTGGTCACCCAGACAAAGAAATCTATTAGATTTGTCTGACATGACCTTCCCGCTGTGAATTCATGCTGCCTTGGGTCCTGTGCCCTGCTGGCCTCTAGGTACTCAACAATTCTTTCTTTCAGAAGTGATGACATCATTTTTCCCTTCCACTGAGGTCACAAACTAACAGGTCTGTAGTTTCCTGCCTGTGCTTTGCTCCCACTTTTGTGAAGGGGAATCACATTCGCCCTTCTCCAGTCCTCAGGTACTATACCATCCTCCCATGATTTGTTAAAAAGGGTAGTCAGTGGTGTCACTAGTTCTCCCCTCAGTTCTTTTAGAATTCTGGGGTGAATCCCATCAGGCCCCATTGCTCTGTCCATCCAGTTTTAGGAGTTCTTTCAGGACCCTTTCTTCTGTGAATGGACTAGTATCAACCTCTCTGGTCCAGAGTGCTTATATTAATTGGTTTAGGTACTTCCCCCTCCTCTTCTTTTGTGAATACTGAGCAGAAGTATTCGTTCAGTATCCCTGCTTTTTCACTATCACCCTCCATGTTATTAAGTCTCACTATCCCTCCCCTTGGTCTTTCTCCACTCCCTAATGTACCTATTGAAGGTTTTATTCCTCCTTTTTTTTTTACTTATATGTTATTGAGTTATGCAATAATACATTACATAATGTATCCATCAGGCAGACAATCATCAAAGTACATTCGCTTAACAGGTAAGCTATATATTTTAACAGTAACTAAATCTCTAAGCACCCTGTTAATGTTACTTCACTTGTGAGGTTCGCTAAATTACTTCTATATAACAGAATTCAGTAAACACATCCAAACATTCAAAGCAGGCTGTTTAAACATTTAGCAGTCCATGTAAGTGTCCCAAATTGACCACTGCAACCATGAGCCAGGATATTCAAAAAAACTGACCCACTAAAATTGTGCACCCTATCAAAGGGTTAACATCCCACATCCTAAACATTGGGATAGAACAAACGTTCATAACCCTCCTGCACATATAAGAACAATACGCAGTTTGTATTGACAAATATTAAGAAAAATAAAGCAGTAGTTGTGACACTCGGACAGCTGGTTCTGATTAATCTATGATTGTTGTAATAAAAACATGTGTTGTTGAATGTCTCTTGAGAGATGCTGACAGCATGTGGGATGACACACACACACACACACACACACACACACACACCAGATTTTAGCGAATAGGTGTTACCTGGAAGGCCAAGAGATAATTACAGGCTAGAAGAGACTAAATGAAGAATCTTCTGTTTATGTGACTAACTGCAGCTTGCCAACCGCCAAGATAGATCACAAACTTTTATAATGTTCAGAGGAAACACAGTTAAAATTCACATGGTGATACAAAGCATGTTGCACCTCCGTGAGATCTGGCAGAGAGACATAAGTCCTTTGATGTCCGGGAAAGGGGAAGCTGCTCATAGATCAAAGAAAGTCATTTGAAAAAAAAATGAGTTTTGCTGAGGTCACAGAATGTTAATTGAATACTTGATAAGACATCCTCTTTTGCATAGATATATTTTTTTATATTCTGACAGGAAGGAGCTAGGTGACCTCACACAAAGAGGTTGGCAAAACCACTTTTAAACAGCATTCTGTTTTCCATTTGGACAACAATGTTTGGACTCAAAGAGAAACATCTACAGCACTGAGACATAAGAATACCTTAGAACAGGCAAGTCTGAATGTATTAGTGGTAGGAAACTGCACTTTTAAACATGTTTTGTTTAAGTGATTTGTATGTTTTGTGATATACGGTTCTGTATTTAAATTTTTTATCTATTTTGAAGTAAACCTCCACTTTAGAGACTACTTGGTGTGCCTTTGAATTTCTTTTTCTTGACAAGTGAAGCATACATGGTTAAAGCTGACACTGCACAAAGCTCACTGGTTTTACCAAACTGGGAAAAGGTTAAGAATTTATTCTGAGGTCTTTAATAGAGTTTTAAGGGTTCATTTTGTACACCTGGTTAAGTGCCCATAGGCAAAAGATATCTGGTGGGCCCCCCCAAAGAGCAGACGTATCTGAGCCTGTACATTGGGTATGCTAACAAGAGGTTCACAGTTTGAATCCCTCCAGAACTGAGACCAAAGGTTGATTCAAACCCACAAAACAGACAGCAGGGTTACCCTGTTTCTGTTTCCTGTTCACAATACTATGCTCGGAGGTTGGCATTTTGGGAGTAGAGGGCTGACCTGCTGAGTGGGTTTGTGACAGATTGGTTGGCAGCAGTGCGATAATTTTGGTATTACAAGCTTTTATTGTTCAGTGTGTCAGCTTGAGACTGCTCACTTGCTAAGAAAGAAAAATGCAGTGATTTATTTTTAAAAAGGAGACAGAACTATATCACTTGGAGTACAGTCAAGTACTTACCCATTTTTTTTTTTCTAAAGTGCAAGTCAGATTTGCCGTAGTTAGGGAAGAAGATGGCTTCCAACTACAGCAGGCACACTGTAGACTAGTTCAAGCAGTTGTACGGGGACAGAGGAGTCCCGTTTGAGGTGAAAGCCAGCAAACAGAACCTTGTGGATCCCCTGATGGTAGCAGATACCCAGAGCACCGAGTCACAGACAGTGACTGTAAGGGACCAAACCTTGAATGTGGCAGGGCTAGCGGCCAGTGCAGTGTCCAGATCTGATGAGGAGGGCAACAGGGTCATTGTCAGTGAAGGGCCACAGCAGCAGGGGAAGGTCACCAGTATCCTGGATGCAGAAGTACTCAGGCTGAAAATTGAGTTGCGCAGAATGGAGCTGGAGTTCCAGAGGGAGAGGGACTGTGAACAGCGGGAGGCGGACCATGAGGTAGAGCGAGAACGCCGAGAGGCAGAGTGAGAACACCAAGACGCAGACCATGAGGAGCATGAGTACCAGAGGCAACATGAACTGGAGAAGCTAAGACTCCAACCACCAGCACCAGAGCAGGAAACTGGCTTGGGTTTAACTGGGACTACAGGACTGGGTTACAAATTGAATTCCAAATTGATAGCCGAATGTAAAGAGGGGGAGGATATGGATGCCTTTTTAAATTATTTTGAAAAAGTTTGTATTCAGGCTAAAATTCCTAGAGTCCTGGAGCTTCCAGCTATCCCCGCTACTTACCGGGAAAGCTCGGGATGCATTGGGTCAAATGGACAATGAGGACAATGTTGATTACAGCAAACTTAAAGCTGCACTGTTAAAACAATTTGAATTAACTGCTGAATCATACAGAGCTAAATTCTGTAAGCTCAGGAGAAGCCCTGACATGAGCTATGAGGAGCTAGCCACGAAACAAAGTCAGTTTTTAAAACGTTGGTGGGAAGGAATTGAGGCAAACTCTGTTGATAAAATTAAAAATGTGATTTTGTTAGAACAGTTTTATTGGGCATGCCCAGCAGAGCTGAAAACCTGGCTGGAGGACCGAGATCCCAAAACAATGCAAAAGGCTGCTAAACTCCTGGACCGCTATGCCAAGAGCAGACCTGCTCTGAGAGCGAATGGGGCGGGTGTGGCAGCGCGGAAAGGGAAAAGCGCGCCTTCAGGGCAGCTAAAACCCTCACTGCCTCCACCAAAACCAGTTAGCCACAGGTTTCAGAAGAATTTCTCTGAGAGAGAAAGTGGTTATGCAAAGAAACTGGGCACATGCCAGACCAATGCAAAAAAAGAGCAGCAATCGCTGAATAGTACTGAAAAGTGGGTTGCGCGTACAGGCTGCCAGTGAAAGGAAACACATACACCCATCATGAGCAGATGTATAGACACAGGGTTAAGGACAAAGGTATCCCTGACATTGGTAAAGGGATCTAGTAGAGCCTGGTCAGCTTATACCCAATAAATACATCACTGTACAGGACTTTACTGGTGAGGCGAAAACATTGCCCCTCGCCAGTGTTCTAGACTGGGGTGAAACGGGGGGAACTGTGCAACAGCTTTCTGTAGCCAAAACCTTAGCAGTGGATGTGATCCTGGGCAACAATCTCAAACAGCGAATGGTGTGTGCAGTTACCCGTAGCCAAGCAGCAAGGGAAAATTGTAGTTCCCTAGAACCCCAGAAACCAGTATGAAAACCACTGGAGGCTGGTTCCCAGCCTGCATGTCTTCAGATGGGAGATTAAGGAAAAAGGTAGAAATTTCACAGTAGCAAGTAACCACACAGCTACAGAGGTTACTCGAGCGGAGGGGTGACCCATTGTCAGAGGTTTGGGATTGACAGTAATCCTGACTGCCCTGGCCAGCTAGTGCTAGGGACCCTAGTGTAGCGACTGAAGGTGACTTGTCCAATGCCGCAAGGAATGCATGTGAGGGGTTTGCAGCTCCTCAGAGTGACCTAGTCTAGGAAACTGAGAGCTTAGGCGACCCGGACAAGCGCACAGGAGGTGACTAAGACATCAGGTTTATTGGGAAAATGGACTTATGTATACTCAGGCAGTACAGGCAGAGGAGGGTGCTAGGCAGGCAAGCTTGTCGTTCCCCAGGGTCCTTGTCGTGAGCAGTTGCTCAAGATTGCACATGATGTTCCCTTGTCTGGTCATCTGGGAATCGTAGCGCATGACGAAGCGGTTGGCCCAGAATTTCTACTAGCCTAACTTCACCCAGCAGGCGAAGGAGTATTGCAGTTCTTGTCACCGGTGCCAAGAAATAGGGAAGGCAGGCAAGAAAAAAAAATTGCTCACCTTAGTAATTATATTTCTTCTAATGGAGTCTTGTGTATTTTGGCAATTGCAGTGATTTAACCTTTGAACTGCCCGGAGAACTAAGTTAACTTTCCATGCAGGGCATGGAGCAGCTGAAACTTCGAGCTGGGTTTGAAGTCTGTATCTGGAGTGTTTTGAACTCAAACCGTCAGATTCTAGAGCCAACTAAACTAAAATTCTTGTGGAAATTGTAAAATTCTACTAGCCAACTGGCTGCAAAGTTTTGGATTCCCAAGGAAGACTCAAGTCAGAAACCCAAGACCAAAACCAATGTATTCAAAATAACAGTAATAAATAAGCAGCCAAACAAAAGGAGGAGGGTGCAACAAAAACCCCTTAGTTGCAACACTGCACCTGCCACCTTCCAAAAACAGGTTCTGAGAGGGAGGCGGGAGGGAGGTCAGAATAAGCAAGACTCCATTAGAAGAAATATAATTACTAAGGTGAGTAATTTTTCTTCCAAACAACATGGAGTCTTGCTGTATTCTGTTTAATTGCAACTACAAGCTAGTACCTCCGAGGAGGAGGGACAGAACCTAATTTGGGAATAGGCTCTGAGTACTGCTGTACAAACCGAGGCATCACTCCTAGCCTGAATATCAGAGAGAAATGCTTGGTAAAGGTATGGACTGTTTCCAGGTGGCTGCTTGACCAAATTTCTAAGGAGAGGATATCTCCTGGCTGTAGCCAGGAAGCAGCATTACCTCTTGTGGAATGAGCCCTCAGGCCTGAGGGTGGGGTTTTCCCAGTTTTCCACTAGCGGATGTATACAAGACACAATCCACCTGGCAACAGATCTTTGGTGGCAGGTTGCCTCTCCTACTTCTCCACAAGTGAGGAACAACTGGAGGAGTCAAACCTGTGACCTTTTAGTACGCTCTGTAGAGTAACTAAGGGCTCTTTTGACATCTAAACTGTTAGCCTCCTCTCTCCTGAGGAAGAATGATCAGTGAAGAAAACAGGAGAGACATAGACTGGTTTAAATGGAGTCTGAAACCACTTTGGGCAAGAACAACTTCTATTGGTTCCAGGAACCACTTTTATCCCTATGAAAAGAGATAAAATCAGGTTCCACGTGACAGGGCTTGCAATTCACTATTATGCCTGTCAGAGTAATAGCTATCAAGAACACAGTTTTCCAAGTCAAGTTCTTACGCTCTGCTGAAGACATAGGCTCAAATGGGGGTTGCATAAGTTGAGCAATGCAAACATTCAAATCCCAGCAGGGGCAGGGTCTCTAAAAGGGGGATTGGCGTGAAACAATCCTTTAAAAATTTACAGAACACAGCATGGGAAGATAGTAAGGAAGGCTTCCCCACAGACAAAAATGCAGAAACAGCAGACAAGTGTACCTTGAGAGAATCTGGTCTGAGGCCCTAGGCCATTAAGATGGGCCATAATCAATCAGAACTGATGAGCAATTCAGCAGTATCTGGAGAATATATTCTTAGAACACCAAATGCTGAATCTTTCCATTTGAGTTGTAAGCCTTTCTGGTGGAGGGCTTCCGAGAAGCCTTGAGGATATCCAGAACCCCTTGGGAAAGATGGAGATCTGCAAACTCTAACTCTTCAAGAGTCATGCTTTGAGATTGAGAGACTGAAGATTGGGGTACCAAATCCTTTCCTGAGAGGATGTTAACAGGCTGTAATTCCTGGGAAGAGACAGGGGAAGATGGACTGCTAGGGTTGGCAACAGGGGGTACAAGGGCTGTCTGGCCCAATCAGAATCACCTTGCATGGTTGAGAACTTACTTTTACCAAAACTTTGAACAGGAGTGGGAAGAGGGGGAAGGCATACAGAAACTTCCCCCTCCCAATTCAGGATCAGGGCATCCAGAGGGACTGAGCCCAGGACTGGAGGTCTACAACAAAGAGAGGAGTTGGTGATTGTCTGGGCAGCAAAGAGATCTATCTCTGGTGCCCCACCTTGAAAAATCACTTTCAACACCTAAGGGTCCAGGGACCATTCATGATGGCCCTGGGAAATCCTACTCAGTGCATCTGCCTAGCGCATTGTCCTTGCCTGGAAGGTGAACTGCTACAAGAGAAGGCTTGCAGGGAATAAGCCAGGGACCACAACTTCATGGCTTCTGTGCACAAGGCCATGGACCGAGTGCCTCCCTGCTTGTTGATGTATCACATGGTGGTAGTGTTGTCTGTTCTGACTTGAATCACCTTGTTCTGAACTGACTGTGAGAATGCTTTTAGAGCCAGAAAAACTGCCCTGAGCTCTAGAAGATTGATGTGGAGAAGGGATTCTTGAGGGGACCATAGGTCCTGGGCAGTAAGGGACCCCAGAGGGGCTCCACAGCCCAGAAGAGAAGCATCTGTGGTAAGGACCACTGAACAAGGCTGAGCAACAAAAGGAACACCTTGCCTTAAATTGTCCTGATCCTGCCACCACTGGAGGGCCTGGATCAAGGTCAGAGTCACTGGAATCAGTTTGTTAAGGAAGTCCTTTCTCTGAGACCAGAAAGCTCTCAGGTGGAACTCAATATCCCTCATCTGGAATCTGGCCCCTTGGACCACTGCTGTTGAAGCTGCCATGTGGCCCAAGAGCTGGAGGAAATGCCTTGCTGGTCGAGATACCTGAAGGAAGAAGCTAGTTTCATAAAAGCCCTTGCCATTTCTAAAGGAAGAAATGCTCTTGCTCTTAATGTATCCAGTTCTGCCCCTATAAAGGTAAGAAGCTGGACTGGTTCGAGAACTGACTTGGGTAGGTTGAGGAGAAATCCTAGGGAAGTGAGCACTTGCAGGTATGACTTGACTTGGTTTGGAGACTGACCCACTATCAGCCAATCGTCCAGATAACGAAATATGGAAATATTTTGCCCTCTTAGAAAGGCAACTACTACTGCCAGGCATTATGTGAAAACCCTTGGGGCTGAGGTTAGGCCAAAGGGCATTGCTCTGAACTGATAATGGCCTGAGGGCAACTCGAACCTGAGGTACTTTCTGTGGGAGCACCTGATGGGAATGTGAAAGTAGGCATCTTTGAGGTCCAGGGAGGCTAGCCAGTCCCCTGGCCTTAGAGAGGGAAGGATTATTCCCAGAGTTATCATCTTGAACTTTGGCTTTAAAAGATGTTCGTTCAGATATCTTAGGTCCAGGATGGGTCGCCACTCTCCTGTCTTTTGGGGGGTCAGGAAGTACCTGGAGTACAGTCCTTTGCCCCAGTGTAGGGTAGGTACTCTCTCTTTACAGTTCTTAAAGCTAGGAGAGAAGAAACCTCTGCCTCTAGGGCAAGGGTTTCCGAAAGATTTGCAGGTGGAAAGGATCTGGCTCTTATCTTTGGAAACCCTTTGAAGCGAAGAACCAGTCCCTGGCTTACTACTTCCAGGACCCACTTGTCTGATGTAACACACATCCAGTCCTGGACAAAGTAAGCCAGCCTGCCCCATACTGGAATAGGAGAGTCGACCTGGGCAGACCCATTAGGGCGTCTGCTTGGCAGGGGCTTTAGGCTGATGGGTGGATGCAGGCCTGCTCATCCCCCTTCTGCCTCTCCCTCTGAAGAACCCCCTCTGCGAAAAGGAAGAAGAGGCCTGTGCTTGGTAAAAAGGCCTTTGGAAAGGCCTGCCCCTAGACTGCTGCCTTTGAGGAACTTCCTGCCTTTCCTTGGTCTGAGCACTCCTGTAAGTGGTCCTGTTCTCGTCCATTTTCTTCATGCAATTCTCTGTCTGCTCCCCCAAACAGAGAATTACCCACTACAGGAAAATCTATGGCCTTAGCCTGGGTGTCCTGCGAAAGGCTAGTAAATCTGAGCCAAGCCATCCTCTGAAGAGCCACAGATGTAGCCATGACTCTTGATGAAACATCATTAGAGTCCACAGCAGCATGAAACTGAACCTTAGATGCCTCAATCCCATCTGCAGCCACCACCTCCAGCTCCTTGGCTAGCTGGGGGGAGGCCTGTTTAGCCAGTGCCAGTACAGTATCCGACCTGGACTTCTGGTACCTGGCTGTACAGGCCATGGAATTCGCCTGCCTGAGTCCCAAAGAAGATGCCATGTACTGCTGCTTTGCCATAGCATCAATCTTCCTGGAGTCCTTGTCAGAGGGGCGTGAAGCCAAGGGAATATTTGCCTTGTCACAGGCAGCAGCCTGCACTACCCCAACATGGCTGCATTGCTGATATAAGAACTCCATGTCTGAGCCTGAAAGTGTATACCTCTTGTCCATTCTTCTATCCACAGGAGGTATAGTGTTAGGAGACTTAAAAGATTTTTTGTGTCCGTTTCCCAAAAGATTTATGGAGGGGAATAGACAGTCTCCTGGACTCTGGGATCTCCATCATCTCTACATAATCAGGCTGCTCTTGATCTTCCACAGCCTCCTCCATAGGAAGCTGGAGGGTTTCAGCCACTTTTCTGTAAACATAAAATGGGAAGGGGACTCAGAAAGCCTAGGAGGGGGAACACCTGATGGTCTGTCTGGGGAGATGTCCGGTTCCACAGGCACATCCAGACCTTCACTTACATCACAATCCTCAAAATTCACTTCCTCTTCATACTCCGGTTCATAAAAATCTTCAAGGGTATACTCTTGAACCGGGGGAACCAACCAAACCGAACCCCTGCCAGAAGGAGCCGGATCGGTCGGAACCGGACGGAGCGATTCCACAATCTGAATTGCCCAGGCTATCTCTTCGGCGGTCGGAACATGAACCTCTGGATCCGAACCGGTCGACTTATCTTTGCGCTTTCTTTTTGTCAGAACCGATCCCTCAAAATCGGCTCTCCTTTTGCCCGAAGAAGTATCACCCTGGTCAGAGGGCACTCCTCCTGGTTCGGTTGAAACCAAACCGGGCTGGCCATCCGGGTCAGAAGACTTCTTGGCCTCCTTTTCCCTCAGTCTACCTAATCTCTTCTCAAGGGTAGATTTGGGAAAATCTTTTACATATTTGGCAGTCTGAATCGAGGTGGTCAAACCCCAGACAATAAACACAGGTGGTGTGGGGATCGGCCTTGGCAAAGACCTCCCCACACTCACTGCAGTGTTCAAACCCAGTGGGCCCGGTTTTTTTCTTGGGTTTCTCAGACATGGCCAACCTAACCAAACTTACCCTTTTTTCGGCAACCGCCAGGCAAGACTCCCTTATCGGTTCCTAACCGTGTCACGGGTATTGGAAAAAAACGGTTAAAAACACGTTTTTTTTTTTTTAGAACCGATAAGAACCGGTAACCACATACTAAGTATAACAAAATTCACAATCAAATGCGACCGCACTTTCACAAGTTCCACACAGAAAAATGGAACAATTCCTATCTAGTACTCATGGCACCACAGAGTCTGAACTGACTATGTGGATACTTTTTTTCGGTTTAAACCAATGAAAAACTGAAAACTTTAACCGACTTCGAACCGAGCTGAAGGAGAAATCTCTGGAGCGACCATTCAGTGAGGCGGAGTAAAGAATCTGACGGTTTAAGTTCAAAACACTCCAGACAGAGACTTCAACCGAGCTTGAGCTCAGCATTCCATGCCTTGCATGGAAAGTTAACCCTTAGTTCTCCGGGGCAGTTCAAAGGTTGGGAATCACTGCAATTGTCAGAATACAGCAAGACTTCATGTTGTTTGAAAACCCAAGCCGCCCTGATTCCACTGCCCACATTGCAGGAGCCATTCTAGAGGGTGGGAATGGATATTGTGGAGCCTTTAAATATCTCTAGCTCCTCAGGGAAGAGATTCATCCTGACTGTGGTGGATTATGACACCCAGTACCCAGAGACAGTCGCCCTATCCCCTCTGAGGACAAAGTGGCAGATGCCTTACTTGGGATTTTCTCCCATGTTGGGTTTCCGCAGGAGGTTATCACCGATTGAGGGGGTTCCTTCAAGTCGGACCTGATGAAATGTTTATGGGGAAGTGTGGGGTGGTGCAGAGATGCATGATACCATATCACCCACAAGCCAATGTGGAAAGATTCAATGGTACCCTAAAGTCAATGCTCCGAGTGTTTGCTGAACAGCACGGGAGGGACTTGGGAGAAATACCTTCCCCACCTGTTGTTTGCATACAGGAGGTGCCCCAAAAGTCGACAGGATTTTCCCCCTTCAAACTCTTATATGGATGCCGGGTACGTGGGCCCCTAGACTTGATCCGGGAGGACTGAGAAGGCAAGCACACCACCCAGGGAACTCCCATTGTGGATTACGTCTTTAGGTTTAGGGAAAGGCTGAAGGAGCTTATGGGGACAGCCCAGAGCAACCTGGCAACTGCCCAACAGAAAAAAAGTGTGGTACAATCGCAGAGCCAGAGCTCGCTCGTACATGGTGGGTCAGGAGCTCATGGTCCTTATTCCGGTCCGGAAAGACAAGCTGCAGGCTGAGTGGGCAGGACCGTACAAAGTGGTTAGGAAGGTAAATGACGTGAACTATATTATAGAGTTACCTGACCGAAGACAGACAGAAAGGATGTACCATGTCAACATGATGAAGCCATATGCAAATAGGGTGGACATGGTGTTTCCACTGTGTAGTCCTGGGGAGGGGACGGACGAGGGACACCGCCTTCTGGACTTGCTGGAGGAAAGTAAGCGGAAGTCCTCTGTGGAGGCAGTTAAATTGTCTCCCCAGCTGACCCCAGACCAGATCCAGAAAGTAAGGGAGGTTTTAGCAGACTTTGCCCCATTGTTTAGCGCCAAGCCTGGACTAACCCCCTTAGTGACTCACGATGTGGAGACAGGGACACAGACGCCCATACGGTGGACAGCATATCGGGTGTCAGAGGCTGTCCAAAAGGACAATAGGAGGGAAGTGGAGGAGATGCTGGATTTAGGGGTAATCCAGAGATCCCACAGCCCCTGGGCCTCATCCGTAGTCCTTGTGCCCAAGCCAGATGGCTCAACTTGTTTCTGTGTGGACTACCATGGACTGAACACAGTCACGAAGTCAGTCGCCCACCCGATGCCGTGGACGAACTCCTGGACAAGTTGGGGGAAGGGGCGACCTACCTTACGACCATTGACCTGACAAAGGGGTACTGGCAGGTAGAGTTGACAGACAGAGCTAGGGAGAGGTCAGCCTTCATCACTCCGAGAGGCTTATTTGAGTTTAAAGTAATACCTTTCGAAATGAAGAACGCCTCGGCCACTTTCCAAAGGTTGGTGAACCAGGTGTTAAACAGTGCTGAGGAGTATGCCGTGGTGTACCTGGATGACACTGCCATCTTTAGCACCAGCTGGGAGGAACACCTATCCCACTTTAGGGAAGTGCTGGGCAGGATACAGAGGTCTGGGCTCACTGTCAAAGCTGAGAAGTGCCAAGTGGCCTTGGGAGAAGTGGCATACTTCGGGCATGTGGTAGGCCGGGGACAGCTCCGTCCTAACCAAATAAAAATAGAGGTAATCCAGGCATGGCCCAGACCAGGAATGCAGAAGTAGGTCAGGAGTTTTCTAGGGACGCAGGGTACTACAGGAAATTTGTACCCAATTACAGTGCCCTGGCTGCTCACCTATCTGACCTGACAAAGAAAAGGATGCCCAAGAAAATTACCTGGGGCACAGCCTGTGAGGAAGCCTTTTCCAAACTAAAGGAGGCACTGTGCAGTGCTCCTGTTTTGACATGTCCTGACTACAGCAAACCTTTTATAGTTCAGACTGATGCCTCAGATGTGGGTATTGGGGCAGTACTGAGTCAGACATCCAGCCAAGGGAGAGATCTCCCAGTAGTGTACCAGAGTGGGAAATTACTTTCCAGGGAGCAGGCATACTCTACTGTGGAAAAAGAATGTCTTTCCATAGTGTGGGCCCAAAAGAAGTTGGAGCCATACTTATATGGGCAGCATTTTGTGGTGCAGACTGACCACAATCCCCTGGTTTGGCTGATGCAGATGGGGGGGGGGAAATAATGGTAGATTGCTAAGATGGAGCCTTGCTTTGTAAGGGTATGATATGACAATTCTAGAAAGGGCTGGAGCCAAAAATCAGAACTCCAATGGGCTGTCTCGTGTGTATGAGGAGTGAACTGATTTGGGAAGATCATCCCATGCAGGGGACAGAGCCCCCAAATTCAGTCTAGGTGGGGAGGAATTGTGACACTCAGACAGCTGGTTCTAATCAATCTGTGATTTTTGTAATATAAACGTGTTGTTGAATGTCTTTCATGAGAGATGCTTACAGCGTGTGGGATGACCCCCCCCCCCAACCCAGATTTTAGCTAATAGGTGTTACCTGGAAGGCCAAGAGTTAATTACAGGCTAGAAGAGACTAAATGAAGCATCTCCTGTTTATGTGACTAATTGTAGCTTGCCAACTGCCAAGATAGATCATAAACTTTTATATTATTCAGAGGAAACAGTTAAAATTCACATGGTGATACAAAGCATGTTGCACCTCCGTGAGATCTGGCAGAGAGACACAACAAGTCCTTTGATGTCCGGGAAAGGGGAAGCTGCTCATAGATCAAAGAAAGTCATTTGAAAAACGATGAGTTTTGCTGAGGTCACAGAATGTTAATTTACTACTTTGATAAGACGTCCTGTTTTGCATATATATATTTTTTTATATTCTGACAGGGGGGAGCTAGGTGACCTCATGCAAAGTTTGGATTCTGAAAGAGAAACATCTATAGCACTGTGAGATAAGAATACCTTAGAACAGGCAAGTTGGAGTGTATTAGTGGTAGGAATCTGCACTTTTAAACCTGTTTTAAGTGATTTGTATATTTTGTGATATATGGTTCTGTATTTACATTTTTGTATCTATTTTGAAGTAAACCTCTACTTTAGAGACTACTTTGTGTGCCTTTGAATCTCTTTCTTGACAAGTGAAGCATACATGATTAAAGCTGACACTGCACAAAGCTCACTGGTTTTACCAAACTGGGAAAAGGTTAAGAATTTATTCTGAGGTCTTTAAGGGTTCATTTTGTACACCTGGTTAGGTGCCCGTAGGCAAAAGATATCTGGTCCCCTCGAAGAGCAGAATTATCTGAGCCTGTACATTGGGTACACTAACAAGAGGTTCAGAGTTTGAATCCTTCCAGAACGGAGACCAAAGGTTGATTCGAACCCACAAAATGGACAGGAGGGTTACCCTGTTTCTGTTTCCTGTTCACAATACTACGCTTGGAGGTTGGCACTTTAGGAGTAGAAAGCTGACCTGCTGAGTGGGTTTGTGACAGTAGTACGCTATTAGTAAGTAGATACTTATATTGCTATATACAACAGCATTTTGGGTAATGTTCCAAGCTGGACTTAAAGAGGACAGGAAATAATTTCTAATTGGCAGCTGTTTATGAAGATCTTGTTCTCAAACAACATGCATTCCCCTAAATTAGCCACATTTAACTGTACCTGAATGAAAAGTGATCAAAAAAAACTATATTTTGCTTTGTTTTGTTTTTATGGGCAGTATTCTGTTACAGTTCTCTTCATGGAACCAATAACTTGGAGTTTTAACTATGTCACGGTTTGTATATAGAACCCTTAGCACTGTTCCGACAGGTCAACAGCTCATAAGACAAAATTACTCACCTTAGTAATGTTTTTTCTTCTAATGGAGTCTTGCTGTATTCTGACATATGCAATTGGGTCCTGCCTTTCAACTGCCCTGGAGAACAAAGAGTTAAACTTTCCATGGCCAGCATGGAATGTTCACCACGAGCTCAGCTGAAGCCCCTGTCTGCTGCTGTTTAAACTGCAACCGTCAGATCTTTACAAGTAAACACTCACTAGATGTTCTGTGTGGAAACTGCAAAATTCTTACTAGCCAACTGGCAAATATATCTATATGAACAGTTTTTGGTTTCAAAAGGAAGACTCAAGTCAGGAAACCCCAAAACAAACACATCCAAAACACAACCTCTCACCCAAACCAAAAGAGAGTGAAAAAAGGACACCACTAGGGTGCCAACACTGCCCCTGCCCACCCACATCCCAAAATCTAGGTTCTGAGAGGGGAGGCGGGGGAGGTCAGAATACAGCAAGACTCCATTAGGAGAAACAACATTACTAAGGTGAGTAATTTTTTCTTCAAACAACATGAAGTATTGCTGTATTCTGACATATGCAGACTACTCTAGCAGTACCTCCATGGAGGAGGGACAGAACCTACTTGGAAACAGGCTCTGAAGTACTGCTGTGTTCAAACTGAGCATCACTCCTAGCCTGGATATCCAGAGTAATGCTTGGTGAAAGTATGGACTGTTTTCCAGGTGGCTGCTTGACAAATTTCTAAGAGAGGAATATCCCTGGCAGCAGCCAGGGAAGCAGCTGTACCTCTAGTGGAATGAGCCCTCAGGCCTGAGGGCGGAGTTCTACCCAGTTTTTCCATAGCAGAATTGTATACAAGAAACAATCCACCTGGCAATAGATCTCTTAGTGGCAGGTTTGCCCTTACCAACTTCTCCACACGTAAGGAACTGGAGGGATTCAAACCTGTGACCCTTGGTATGCTCTGTGTAGTAGCTAAGGGCTCTCTTAACGTCCAAGTTGTGTAGCCTCCTCTCTCCCAAGGAGGAATGGTCAGTGAAGAAAACGGAGAGAGAGAGAGAGACTGGTTGAGGTGAAAATCTGAAACTACTTTAGGTAAGAACTTTCTGTTAGTTCTAAGGACCACTTTTATCTCTATGGAAAGAGATGAAATCAGATTCCACTGACAGGGCTTGCAATTCATTGATACGCCTGGCAGAAGTAATGGCTACCCAAAAACACAGTTTTCCAAGTCAAGTACTTAAGCTCTGCTGAGGACAAAGGCTCAAAGGGAGGTTGCATAAGCTGAGCAATGCAAACATTAAGGTCCCAAGCAGAAGCAGGATCCCTAAAGGGGGGATTGGTGTGAAGCAATCCCTTGAAAAACTTACGAAGTACAGGATGGGATGATGGAGAGGAAGGCCTGCCTACTGACAAGAAAGCAGAAACAGCTGCCAAGTGTACTTTAAGGGTAGCTGGTCTGAGGCCTAGGCCATTAAGATGGACCATATAGTCCAGAACCGTAGGCAATTCAGCAGAGTCTGGAGAAATATTCTTCTTAGAACACCAAATGCTGAATCTTTTTCCATTTGGAGTTGTAAGTCTTCCTGGTGGAAGGCTTTCGAGAAGCCTTAAGGATATCCAGAACCCCTTGGGAAAGATGCAGATCTGCAAACTCTAACTCTCCAAGAGCCATGCCTTGAGATCAAGAGACTGAAGATTCGGGTACCAAATCTTCCCCTGAGAGGATGTCAACAGGTTGCAATTCCTGGGAAGAGACAGGGGAAGGTGGACTGCTAGGGACAGCAACAAGGGATACCATGGCTGCCTGGCCCAGTCTGGAGCAATCAGAATCACTTGCATGGTTGTGACCTTATCTTGACTAACACTTTGAACAGGAGAGGGAAGGGGGGAAAGCATACAGAAATTTCCCTTCCCAGTTCAGAATCAGACCATCCAGGGGGACTGAGCCCAAGACTGGGGGTCTGCAACAAAAGAGAGGAAGTTGGTGATTGTCTGGAGCTGCAAAAGATCTATCTCTGGTGTGCCCCATCTCGAGAAAATCACTTTCAAAACTAGAGGATCTAGGGCCCATTCATGATGGCCCTGGGATATTCTGCTCAGAGCATCTGCTAGGACATTGTCCTTCCCTGGGAGGTGAACTGCTATCAGAGAGGTTTGCATGGAATAGGCCAGGGACCACAACTTCATTGCTTCTGTGCACAAGGCTGTAGACCGAGTGCCTCCTTTCTTGTTGATGTACCACATGGTGGTGGTGTTGTCTGTTCTGACCTGAACCACCTTGTTCTGTACAGATTTGGAAAAAGCTTGTAGTGCCAGAAACACTGCTCTGAGTTCCAAGAGATTGATGTGAAGCAGAGATTCCTGAGGTGACCACAGTCCTTGGGTGGTAAGATCCCCCAAATGGGCTCCCCAGCCCAGCAGGGAAGCATCTGTGGTGAGTATCACTGAATGAGACTGAGTGACAAATGGAACCCCTTGTCTCAAATTATCCTGATCCTGCCACCATTGCAAGGCTTGGATCAGGGTTTGAGTCACTGGGTTTAGTTTGGTAAGGGAATCCTTTCTTTGGGACCAAAAGTCTCTTAAGTGGAACTGAATGTCCCTCATCTGGAATCTTGCCCTTTGGACCACTGCTGTGGAAGCTGCCATGTGGCCCAGAAGCTGAAGGAAATGCCTTGCTGGTCGAGACACCTGAAGGGTGCATGAAGAGGCCAGTTCCATAAGGGTCCTTGCCCTTTCCAGGGGAAGGAAGGAAGGCTCTTGCCTTTACTGTATCCAGTTCTGCACCTATGAAGGCGAGGAGCTGTACTGGTTCGAGAACTGACTTCGGAAGATTGAGAAGGAATCCTAAGGAAGTGAGCACTTGCTGGGTCACTTGCAGATGTGACTTGACTTGGTCTGAGACTGACCTACTATGAGCCAGTCGTCCAAGTATGGGAAGATGGAGATCTTTTTTCTTCTTAGGAAAGCAACTACTACTGCCAGGCACTTTGTGAAAACCCTTGGGGCTGATGTTAGGCCAAAGGGCATTGCTCTGAACTGACTGTGGCCTGAGGGCAACTCGAACCTGAGGTACTTTCTGTGGGAGCACCTGATGGGAATGTGAAAGTAGGCATCTTTGAGGTCCAGGGAGGCTAGCCAGTTCCCAGGCCTTAGAGAGGGAAGGATACTTCCCAGAGTTACTATTTTGAACTTTGGCTTCAGAAGGTGTTTGTTCAGATATCTTAGGTCCAGGATGAGCCGCCATTCTCCTGTCTTTTTGGGGGTTAGGAAGTACCTGGAGTACAATCCTTTGCCCTTGTGCAGGGTGGGAACCCTCTCTATAGCTCTGAGAACTAGGAGAGAAGAAATCTCTGCCTCTAGGGCAAGGGTCTCTGAGAGATTTGCAGGTGGAAAGGATCTGGTTCTCATCTTGGGAAATTTTTTGAAGCTGAGAACCAGTCCCTGGCTTACTACTTCCAGGACCCACTTGTCTGATGTAAGAGACTTCCAGTCCTGGACAAAGTAAGCCAGCCTGCCTCCTACTGGTATGGAAGAATCGGCCTGGGCAGACCCATCAGGGTGTCTGCTTGGCAGGGGCTTTAGGCTGAGGGGTGGATGCAGGCCTGCTCATCCCCCTTCTGTCTCTCCCTCTAAAGAACCCACTCTGTGAAAAGGAAGAGGAGGAGGCCTGAGCTTGGTAACAAGGCCTTTGGAAAGGCCTGCCGCCTTTGAGGAGTTGCTTGTCTTTCTTTTGGCCTGAGCACTCCTGTAAGTGGTCCTGTACTCATCCATCTTTTTGATGTAGTTCTCTGTCTGCTCCCCAAACAGAGAATTACCAATTACAGGAAAATCCAAGGCCTTAGCCTGGATATCATGTGAGAGGCTAGTACATCCGAGCCAAGCCATCCTCCGAAGAGCCACAGATGTAGCCATGACTCTTGATGAAACATCGCTGGAGTCCACAGCAGCATGAAACTGTACTTTCGATGCCTCAATCCCATCTGCAGCAACCTGCTCCAGCTCCTTGGCAAGCTAGTCAGAGGCCTGCTTAGCCAGAGCCAGCACAGTGTCCCACCTGGACTTCTGGTATCTGGCTGTATAGGCCATATATTTAGCCTGCCCGAGTCCCAAAGATGCTGCCATGTATTGTTTCTTTGCCATGGCACCAATCTTCCTGGAGTCCTTGTCTGGGGGGTGTGACACCAAGGGAATATTTGCCTTATCACAGGCAGCAGCCTACACGACCCCAACATGGCTGCATTGCTGAAAAAGGAACTCCGTGTCTGAGCCTGAGAGAGTGTACCTCTTGTCCATTCGTCTGTCCACAGGAGGTATAGAATTAGGAGACTCCAACAATTTCACGCTTCTGTCACCTCTGAAAACTGGTATGCCTTGCCACCATAGAGAATACGCAGGCTTGCAGGCATTAACCTAACATGGTGCACCCCCAAAGTACGAAGTCGCGCCTGGACTCCATCAAAACCTTTCCTCCTCGTGGCATAGCTTAAATGGGGAAATAGATGTACCTGTACATCTTGCCAGGTAACGGGACCCAAGTTCTTGGCTTTCTGAAGAATTATGTCCCACTGAGCCGATGTTTGAAGCTCCACCATAAACATGCAAGGAGCAAAATCTCCAGTCATGGTTTTGGGCCTTCCACCTTGTGGCGTAACCCGGTAGGCTTTTAATATAGTGAAGGTGTCTTCCACCTGAAGCAAGTCCTGGAGCCAATCTTGCAAAAAATGTATTGGGCACTTTTATCCCCCTTCTTAACTGAGTTGGCTATCTTTTCCATGGTTTGGTCCTTTGCTATTCTGTCTTTCCCGCTTCCTTCTGCTTTAACTGGTACAGTTCTCTGTCCTGCTCTTTCTGTCTGCTCCATCTCTGCCCCTTCTGACTGCAATTTGAGCAGAACTTTCTGCAGCAATAGAAAGGGAGGGAAGGCATATAGAAACCTCCGTTTCAAGAGGGACAGCGCATCTCGCCAGAAAACACCAGGCCCTGGATCTAGCGAGCAGAAACTGGGCAGTTTTGCGTTGGATAGGGACACGAATAGATCCAACTCTAGCTGGTCCCATCTGTCAAAGAGATCTTCGGCCACTGCGGGAAGTAGTTCCCATTCATGAACCTTGGACCGAAAAATGAAAATTATGTACCTATGGTAATTCTTGATCTTCTTGTATATCTTCACCTTTCATTACTGGTGGGTATATGCCGGAGGCGCTATGACCCCACGGGAGCTATTAGCTTACATTTTTTTTTGTGTTTGTGGGAGGAGTAGACGCTGAGGCCAGTGCTGCCCTTGAGAACAACGCACAGCGTGCCGCTCGAGCGTTAGCCAGTAACTGACGCCGACTCCTCCTCCACCTCAATTATGTCCCCTAAAGAGAGTGGTTTAGGAAGGGGTCCCCACCACTGGGCGGTCCTAAGGGATAGAGAGGTGGGGAGGGTTTGGAAAAAGAATCAGAATAAGAAGGGACAGTAGAGGATTTGAGAACCTCTTCACACCCCACTCTACCAGGGAGAAAAATGAGTCAAGGCTGCCTCCACTCTTACCTTCACCAGATGCTTCTTAAGGGGAGACTGATCTGTCTCAAACCGAGAAGAGATAGACTGTTTTGAGCTAAACTAGCTTGAGAAAAAGACCCCAAAGCAGGAAAGGAGGTGCCTGATTAAGTTCCCAGGGAGTAGGGGTCTCTAAAGATTGTCACAGGGCACTAGAGCGGGGACAGAGTATTTACATCCCAGAGCTGATGACCTTGAATAGATCTTGAGCCAGGCAAGGGAGAATGGTTCCTGGAAAGAGGTACTGTCCTAGGTCAACCAAAGGTTTAAGGAGAAAAGGGGAAGGTCCGCGGCACCTTCATGCCCTCAGATCAAAGGGTTCTAAGAGCTGAACTCTCGTCTTAAGGCAAGACAGCGAAAGAAAGAGAGACCCGAGGAGCCACCCTATCAAGGGGAGACCCCGCTTATCCTCCCCTCACAAGGAGAACGGTTCCAGAAGGAACAGATTAGGGAAGCAAGGGCTTACCCCACCAGTTCCCCACAGAGGAGTGGGCAAGCAGGGAGCAGGTACTGCACAGAGGTTGAGGCACCAGAGGGGATGGTGGATGGGAAGCAGTGATGAATGGTGAAGGTATACAAGATGATCAAGAATTACAGTAGGTACGTAATTTTCACATCTTCCTGTATGTATCTTCACTATTCATCACTGGTGGACGAGTACCAAGCCCCCCCAAAGGGGACCTGGCAAATTCCTGACGTAGACGTTCCCTCAGCCCACTGTGGGACAGGACCACAAAGGGGGGAGGCCCCTTATGGGCCTGGAGAGGCCAGAGTCTGATCAGAATGACACGGGGACTCTCCAGAGACCTGGGAGATGGAAGGTGCCCTGCCAATTCCCGTCTTACCCTACGGGAGAAAAAATGGTCTCCTTGTAAAGTGGAGGCAATCACCCTACACGGGGCCAAGGGTGACAACCTAGAAAGGCAAAGCCATGCTGCCCGTCCCACACAGACTGCAGATCCTGCCAACCTAGACGCTATCTTGTTACCGTCATAGGACGCTCTTGAAAGATGCCTCACTAGTTCTAGGCCAGAAGCAGAAAGACAGATGGTCTGCCTGGTTGCCTCCATATCAGCCAAAGTGGCTAGGAGCTGTCCTAGCATCATCCATAAGTGTCTAGAACAGACAACCATACAGGCCTGATGTGCTGAAATACACAAAAGCAGACGCGCTGAAGAAACAAATCCTTCTTCCCAAGCGGTCAAACTCAGCTGAGTCAGACTCGGGGGGTCTGTCATGGACGATGCCCAGAAGGGGTATCCAGTAACTATCCCAGAAGTGGGAAGAGGCAGGGAGCCGGAAGACCCCAGGGATGTACGATACCTGCTTTGGCAGTCCCTCGGGGCAGGACAGGGAGTAGTTGCAGACTGCCAGACCTAATGGGACGCTTCCTGAAAAGGAATAGGCCATGGAGGGATAACAATATTCACCAAGGAAAACTCTTCCAGGACAGCAAGCATCGCATGGGCAGGATCGCAGTCTTCAAAAGGGGAAATGTGGAGTTTCTCCATCAATCTCAACAAGAACCGCTGACAGCTGGTGGTATCAGCATCTGAGGACAAGTGGACCGACGCGTCTTCTTCCTCAGGAGAGGAAGACGAGGAAGCAGCGGAGCGCGGTTCAGGATTGGGTGCAGCAAGGGGTTGTAGTCTAAAAATGACTCGGTCTAGAGCTCTAAGGTAGCGAGGAAAGGCTGCAGCCGAACCCCTGAAATGATTCCATGACAAGGGCCCCGTAGGACCCAAAATACCTGTGGGAGCAGACGGTTTGGGCAGGGGATCCGAAAATGGAGAAGACTGGCAAACTAGGAGGAGGATCCCTGCTCCGGGAACGTTCGTGCAACCCCTCCTGGAGGGTGGGGCTGTGCAACAAAACCACAGGAGGTCACACAACCGTGCAGGTGTGGCCTGAGTGTTGCCCTAAAGAAGAAGCCCCTAAGTGAGAAGACTGGGGCCGGTATGGCCCTTGCAGGCAGCCCCTAACCCCACCAGATGCAGGCCCTCCACTCTGGGGAGAGCGAAAATGCGAGGGATTAGGACTGAGGCTCCTACCTGAGCCACCAGCAGCTCTGAGAGAAGGACCCCCCCTCGGGCCATCCCAGGCGCTCTCAAGCTCTCCCCTTCAGAAAAGTACCTACCCCATGTCCATCTCTGGAGCATTGAGGAGGGTAAAGGAAAAAATTACTCACCTTAGTAATGTTGTTTCTTCTAATGAAGTCTTGCTATATTATGACAAATGCAGTGAGTCCCAACCTTCGAACTGCTCTGGAGGTGAAAGAGTTAACTTTCCATGCCAGGCATGGAACGCTGAGCTCGAGCTTGGTTGAAAACTCTGTTGTTCTTCAAACTGAAACTGTCAGATCTTTACGAGCTAAACTCACTAAGGTCCTGTGTGGAAGCTGTAAACCTACACTAGCCAACTGGCTACTAAATATAAGAACACATTTTTGGTCCCAAAACAAAGACTCAAGTCAGGAGACCCCAAAATGAAAAACACAACACCCAGACACCCCAAAAAGGGGGGGGAAAACAAGGTGGGCATCTACCAAGTGCCAACTGCACTGCCTACCCACATCCCAAAAAATAGAGGTTCTGAGAGGGCAGGCGGGGAGGTCATAATATAAAGACTCCATTAGAAGAAACAACATTACTAAGGTGAGTAATTTTTTCTTCAAACATGAAGTCTTGCTATATTATGACATATGCAGACTACACAGCAGTACCTCCATGGAGGAGGGACAGAACCTACTTAGGAAATAGGCTCTGAAGCACAGCTGTGCCAAACCGAGCATCACTCCTAGCCTGGATGTCCAGAGAGTAATGCTTGATAAAAGTGTGAACTGTTTTCCAGGTAGCTGCTTGACAAATCTCTAGAATGGGGATGTCCCTGGCAGCAGCCAGGGAAGCAGCTGTACCTCTGGTAGAGTGAGCCCTCAGGCCTGGAGGAGGAACCACCCAGCTTTTCATAACAGAACTGGATGCAAGAGACAATCCACCTGGCAATGGATCTTTTAGTGGTAGGTTTCCTTACCAACCTCACCCATAAGTGAGGAACAGTTGGAGGAGTCAAACCTGTGACCCTAGGTACGCCAATGAAGTAACTAAGGGCTCTCTTCACATCTAAGTTGTGCAACCTCCTCTCACCAGAGGAGGAATGGTCAGTGAAGTACACTGGAAGAGAAATAGATTAAGGTGGAAATCTGAAACCACCTTAGGCAAGAACTTCCTGTTAGTCCTGAGGATCACCTTATCTCTATGAAAGGAGATAAAATCAGGCTCCACTTACAAAGCTTGTAATTCACTTATGCGTCTGGCAGAAGTGATGGCTACCAGAAACACAGTCTTCCAAGTCACATACTTAAGCTCTGCTGAAGACAAGGGCTCAAAGGGAGGTTGCATAAGCTGAGCAATACAAACATTAAGATCCCAGGCAGGGGCAGGGTCCCTGAATGGAGGGCTGGTGTGAAGCAATCCCTTGGAAAAACTTAGAAAATACAGGATGAGCTGAAAGAGAAGAGGGTTTACCTGCTGAAATAAAAGCAGACGCAGCTGCCAAATGCACCTTTAGGGTAGCTGGTCTCAGCCCCAAAGTGTTTAAATGGACCATATAATCCAGGACTGTGGGTAAATCAGCAGAATCTGGGGAAATATGTTTCCCAAAGCACCATATGGAAAACCTCTTCCATTTGGAATTGTAAGTAGCCCTGGTGGAAGGCTTCCTAGAAGCCTTCAATATATCCATTACACCTTGGGAGAGGTGTAGATCAGCAAACTCTAACTCTTCAAGAGCCAGGCCTTGAGATTGAGAGATTTGAGGTTCGGGTACCAAACCCTTTCCCGAGCACAGGTTAACAGATTGTGAATCCTGGGAAGACACAGGGGAAGATGGACTGCTAAGGACAGTAGGAATGGATACCAGGGTTGTCTGGCCCAATCTGGAGCAATCAGAATCACTTTGCAGGACTGAGATCTGATTCTGGTTAACACTTTGAACAGGAGAGGGAAGGGGGGAAAAGCATAGAGAAACTTCCCTTCCCAATTGAGAACTAAGGCATCCAGAGGGACTGAGCCCAACACTGGGGGCCTGCAGCAAAAAAGGGGAAGCTGGTGATTGTCTGGGGCTGCAAAAAGATCTATCTGCAGGGTGCCCCATCTGGCAAATATTACCCCCAGGACCAGGGGATCCAGTGACCATTCGTGATGGCCCTAGGAAATCCTGCTGAGAGCATCTGCCAGGACATTTTCCTTGCCTGGGAGGTGAACTGCCGTAAGGGAGGTGTTCAGGGAGTAAGCCAGAGACCACAACTTCATCGCTTCGGTACACAAAGCCGTAGACCGAGTGCCTCCTTGCTTGCTGATGTACCACATTGTAGTGGTTTGTCTATTCTGACCTGTACAACTTTGTTCTGAACAGATTTGGAAAAAGCTTGAAGTGCTAGAAAAACTGCTCTGAGCTCCAACAGGTTGATGTGGAGCAGAGATTCCTGAGGGGACCACAGTCCCTGGGTGGTGAGGTCGCCCATGTGAGCTCCCCACCCCAAGAGGGATGCATCTGTAGTAAGGATAAAAGAGTGAGACTGAGTGACAAAGGGGACCCCTTGTCTCAGGTTGTTCTGATCCTGCCACCACTGTGGGCGTGGATCAGGGTTCGAAGTTACTGAGATCAACTTGTTAGAGGGTCCTTTCTTTGAGACCAAAAGGTTTCAAATGGAACGGAATGTTCCTCTATCTGAAATATGGTCCTCTGCACTACTGCTGTAGAAGCAGCCATGTGTCCCAGGAGCTGCAGAAAATGCCTTGCTGGTCGAGAGACCTGCAGGGTGAATGAGGAGGCCAGAGAGACCAGGGTCCTGCCCTGTCCAAAGGAAGGAAGGCTCTGGCTTCCTCTGTGTTCAGTTCTGCACCTATGAAGGTGAGAAGCTGGACAGGCTCTAGAACTGACTTTGGAAGATTCAGAGAGGAAACCTAGAGAGGTAAGCAGTTGCTGAGTTATCTGAAGATGTAACTTGACTTGATCTGGAGACTGGCCTACTATGAGCGAGTCGTCCAGGTAAGGAAAGATGGCAATTTTTTGCCTTCTTAGGTAGGCAACTGCTACTGCCAGGCATTTTGTGAATACCCTTGGAGCAGAGGTGAGGCCAAAGGGCATTGCTCTGAACTGGTAATGGCCTGAGGGCAGCTCAGAGGTACTTTCGATGGGAGCTTCTGATGAGAATATGGAAGTAGGCATCCTTGAGGTCCAGGGACGCTAGCCAGTCCCCTGGCCTTAGAGAGGGTAAAATAATTCCCCGAGTCACCATTTTGAATTTTGGTTTTAAAAGGTACTTGTTTAGGTATCTGAGATCCAGGATGGGCCGCCATTCTCCTGTCTTTTTTGGGGTAAGGAAGTACCTGGAGTACAACCCTTTGCCCTGGTGTAGGGGTGGAACCCTTTCCATGGCTCTGACAGCCAGGAGAGTAGAAACTTCTGCCTCTAGGGCAAGTGCCTCTGATGGATTTGCAGGTGGAAAGGATCTGGTTCTCATCTTTGGAAATTTTTTGAAGCGGAGAACCAGTCCCTGGCTTACTACTTCCAGGACCCACTTGTCTGATGTTAGAGACTTCCAGTCCTGGACAAAGTAAACCAGCCTGCCCCCTACAGGTAGTGTAGAATCGGCCCTGGCCACCCCATCAGGGTGCCTGCTTGGCAGGAGCTTTAGGCTGAGGGGTGGAAGCAGGTCTGCTTGTACCCCGTCCGCCTCTCTCTCTGAAGAACCCCCTCTGGGCATAAGCTGAAGAGGAGGCCTGGGCTTGGTAAAAAGGCCTATGAAAAGGCCTGCCCCTACCCCTGGAAGGCTGCCTTTGAGGAGAGGCCTGCCTTTCCTTGGCCTGTGCACTCCTATAGGTGGTCCTATACTCATCCATTTTCTTCATGTAATTCTGTCTGCTCCCCAAACAGAGAATTACCCACAACAGGAAAATCCATGGCCTTAGTCTGGGTATCCTGTGACAGGCTAGTACATTTGAGCCAAGCCATTCTGCGAAGTGCCACAGATGTAGCCATGACTCTTGATGACACATCATTAGAGTCCACTGCAGCATGGAACTGCACCTTAGATGCCTCAATACCATCAGCAGCCACCTGCTCCAGCTCCTTGGCAAGCTGGCCAGGGACCTGTTTTGCTAGAGCCATAACAGTATCCCATCTGGATTTCTGGTATCTAGCAACATAAGCCATATAATTTGCCTGTCTCAGTCCCAAGGATGCTGCCATGTACTGTTTCTTTGCCATGGCATCAATCCTCCTGGAGTCCTTGTCAGGGGGGTGTGAAGCCAAGGGAATATTTACCTTGTCAAAGGCTGCAGCCTGCACTACCCCAACATGACTACATTGTTGTGTAAGGAACTCCGTATCAGAGCCTGACAATGTGTACCTCTTGTCCATTCTCTTATCCACAGGAGGTATAGTGTGAGGAGTTTTTAGAATTTTTACTGTCTGTTTCCCAAAAGATTTATGCAAAGGAATAGACAGTCTCCTAGACCCTGGGATATCCATCATTGCTACATAGTCAGGCTCCTCTTGATCATCCACAGCTTCCTCCATAGGGAGCTGGAGGGTTTCAGTCACTTTTCTACAAAACAAAAAATGAGAAGGGGACTCAGAAAGCCTAGGAGACGCTCCTGAAGGTCTGTCTGGGGAGATGTCCGGTTCAATGGGCACATCCAGACTTTCAAATCCACATTCACCCTCCTCATACTCCTCTTCCCCCTCCTCTGGTTCATAAAATTCCTCTAAATTATACTCTTGAACCGGTGGAACTGACCGAACCGTACGCTTACCTGATGGTGCCGGTTCGGTCGAACCGGGAAAGCGACTGGACAATTTAATCGCTGGCTATTTCTTCAGCGGTTGAGGGAAAGTTTTGGCTCCACACCAGCTGATTTTCTAGTCCTTTTGCTGGAACCGACTCCTCCGAGTCGGCTCTCCTTTGCCCGAGAGGAGTCTCGCCTGGTCAGAGGTGATCCTTCTCCGTTCGTTGAAACCAACCGGCTGGCCATCCGGGTCAGCAGACTTTTTGGCCTCCCTTTCCCTGAGCCTACCAACTCTCTTTTCCAGGGTAGCTGCAGGAAAATTTTTGCAAATCTGGCAGTCTGCACTGAGGTGGTCAAACCCCAGACAATAAACACAGGTGGTGTGGGGGTCAGCCTTAGCAAAGGCTTCCCCACAGATACTGCAGTGTTGAAACCCAGTGGGCCCAGTTTTTCTTTTGGGTTTCTCAGACATAGTGCCAGTCCTAACCAAACTTGCCCGTTAATGGCAATCCGCCAAGCAAGACTCTCTTATCGGTTCCCAACCGTGTCACGGGTCGTGGAAAAAAACGTAATAAAATCCATTTTTTTTTTAGAACCGATAAGAACCAGAAACCACACTCTAAAGGTCAGATTAATATATTTTAAACAACCTTGATTGGTTCAAACCGAACCGATCAACCGTTTACAAGTTCCACACAGAAAGTAAATGTAAAACCTATCTAGTACTTACAAATACCACAGACAGAGCTTGAACTGACTGGTTGTGGTTTAAATTCGGTCAAAAAAACAAGAAAATAATACTTTAACCGACAAAATGAACCGAGCAGAAGGAGAAATCTCCGGAGCGACTGTTCAGTGAGGTGGAGTAAAGAATCTGACAGTTTGAGTTTGAAGAACAACAGACAGAGTTTTCAACCGAGCTTGAGCTCAGCGTTCCATGCCTGGCATGGAAAGTTAACTCTTTCATCTCTGGAGCAGTTCGAAGGTTGGGACTCGCTGCATATGTCATAATATAGCAAGACTTCACGTTGTTTGAACCAGAGAAGCCACAGGTGTCTGCGAACGTGTCCTAGCAACCCCCAAGTTAACCCTAAACAAGGGAATAGACGCTGCTCTGTTCCCAACTTCAACGCCGGAGTCGCGCTCCCTCCCCAGAGGCGCCAATCTCTGACTCGGCATTGAGAGCAGTGCCGCTTCCAGACCCGGCACCGTCCTCCAAACTTGCTCTGTTATCAGCATTGGCCCTGCCCGCAGCACTGGCCTGTTTTACAGCACCACCAGAATGCACAACACCGGAGACGGTGCCACGAGAATCCCCAGTGCCGAGGACTCTGATGGCAGCCCCAGAGACAGAGAGGGTAGAAGAAACCCTCAAAGCCGTGCTGCTAAGCCTAGTAGGGAGGCGATGTCCTTCAGAGCCGGAGAGCTCCTCAGAGAGGGGCGACCAATCTGGGTCAACTCAGAGCCCACCACCTCCTCCAAAGAGGGAGAAAGCAGGGAGACTGGAAGAGAAGCCACCCCTTGCACCCTACCAAGTTCGGAACTGCTCACGGCACCGAATGAATGCTGTGCCACCCCTTCGGCACCGCCCTGCTCCCAAAGCAGTGCCAGGAGGAAGAGCGAAGCCGGCGGACGGAGTCGAGGACTCCATTGGTACGGATCCAGTGTGTAGCTCTGATCGTGACACTAGGGGTTGGTCGTGGCACCGAGGAGGCAGACAACCGACAGGATGCTCAACCAACCCCCCAGAGGAGGCAGACTGTCCACCCGACCCCTCTAGCAAACCGGAGACACCAGTGAGGCCGGTGTTATCGACAGCTCACAACCCTCCGGTACATACAGTAATGGAGGGTGACCTGAGGGGGAAGGGTCAAAAGATCTCGCCTTGGCATCCCGTGACCAATGGCGCCCTCCATTTTGAGGACACGGCGGTCCATGGAGTAGCACGTGTCGCAGTTGTCCATGTCATGCTGTGGACCGAGGCAAGAAAGACATCGTTCATGATGGTCTGTAATGGATATGGACTTGCAACAGGGTCAGGGTCACAGACGCACAGGGGCACGTCCCATCTTGGATTCTGATTTAGGCCCCGGACCTGACATGATCACAGCACACAAAAAGAAAAAGAAAACCAAAAAACAAGAAACAAACTCTGCGCCGTATAAACAATAAAATAAATTCAATGGTCTATGCAGCCAGTAAATGTTATGTTTGTGCAACTGTGTTACTTAGGTTTTGGCAGTTCACACACACTATTCCAGAGGAATTACCACCCTGTAGGGGTATCAAAGGCAAGAAACCCTCTAGAGGGTTCCACCTCTAGAGGTGCAGTGGAACGCTTGCCTTGGCTAAAGATACTTTAGGAAGAATCCCCAGGAGAGAGATGCCACCGCTGGAGGGAGGGAGGATGGCGGGGCAAAGAAAAAGTGCTTCAGGAGGCGACTGAGGGGAACTGCTTATATAGCTCAGGAGGTGGGAGTGGCTGGCTGCTTGTCAAGCGAACCATAGGCGGAGCCTTCCAAATAAAGAATGGTCTCACCCGTTAGAGGAGTCTACGGCGTCGAGTATGACAGAATTTCGGTGGTGAAAGAACAAACTATGTAGCTGTCTTCAGCTCCCACGAGGTGCACTCTTGATGGTGGGAAGAACAGAATTGAGGTGGAGGAGGAGGAGGAGTCGGCGTCAGTTACTGGCCAACGCTCAAGCAGCAAGCTGTGCGTCGTCCTCAAGGGTGGCGCCGGCTTCAGCGCAGATTCTTCCCCCAAACAAAAAAAAATTGTAAGCCAATAGCTCCCGTGGGGTCATAGTGCCTCCTGTGTATACCCACCAGTGATGAATGGTGAAGATACATACAGGAAGATCAGCTTAGATTGTCGGCCAAGGTGTTTTGGACGCCTGGAACATGCACAGACGTCAGGTTCAGGTGATGCTCTATGACCCAATACCAAACACTCTCATGGCTTCCCTGTTTTTTTGGGAGAAAGATTACGTTCTTCCCTGCTCATTTCAGTAAAATACCACTGACGTGTTGTCTGTCTGGATGAAGAGATGACCTGGAAGCAGATGCGTCTGAAAGGCTTGGAGAGCATATAGAATTACTTGCATCCCTGATATGGAGATGCCGCTCCAATGGGGACCAAATCCCCAGAGTTTGATGGTCTGCCAGACGGGCACCCCAGCCCTGGCCTGACGCATCTGTGGTCAGAATTTTGCAGAGGTGACTCAGACCGGAAGGGACCTCCCTTGGAAAGCTTGGGGGAGTTCAGCCACCACATCAAGGTCTGACAGAGTTGGACACATACACCGGGAAGTCCAAGTCATCGGAATGCTGGTCACATTGAACCCGTAGGTTCCACTGGGTCACTCATGTGCAGGTGAGCCAAGGGCACGGTTGGGATGGCCGCTGCCATATGTCCCAGGAGTCTGAGAACTGTTCTGGCTGGGACTTGCTGAGACGACGAGACCAGTTAAGCCCGAGACTGAAGGCATTCTACTCTGTCCAGCGGAAGAAAGGCCTTGCCTTGCTCAGTGTCTAGGATCACCTCTATGTACTTGAGTGTCTGACTTGGTCAAGGGAATCATTTTGGACTACTGAGAGTTATCCTCAGGTCCTGAAACAGGGAAAAGGTGGCCTCCATGGTTCTGAGCAACCTCTCGGTAGGAGCTGTCAGAAAGCCAGTTGTCTAGGTATGGGAAGATGTAATGACCTTCCCTCCTTAAGTCCGCTGCCACTACCACAAGCTATTTTGTAAAGACTCGTGGGGCCGAAGACAGAACGAAGGGCAGGGCCCGAAACTGGTAATGGTCTCCATAAAAGCAGAAGCGCAGAAACCTCCTGTGGGGTGAAAACACCAATATGTGGAGGTAGGCATCCCTGCATATCCAGGGAGCAGAGCCAGTCCCCTTGATGCAGTAAGGGGAGGAGGCCAGGAAGAGTGACCATCCTGAACCTTTTGTACTCTATGAACTTGTTCAGATGGCTGAGGTCCACAATGGGGCGCAGATCTGTTTTCTTGGGTACCAGGAAGAAATGCAACTAGAACCCTTTGCCACGTTGTGCAGGGGAAACGGGTTTGATGGTCTGCTTCTGCAGAAGGGCTCATTATCTCATATTGAATTATATCAAGATAAGCCGTGGGGTAATGAGAGGAAGCTGGAGGGGTTGTCAGGAGGAATTTCCAACAGTTCTAGAGTATGTCCCTGTTCCACTAATTGTAGGACCACTAGTCCAAGGTTATTCTGACACAACCTTCCCTGTAAAGAGAAGCGACCCCCCACCATCTCCCCCAGGGATTCTGCTTAAGGGGGGGAGTCAGGCAAGGAGTCAGGCAGAGGAGCCAGGGACAGACAGCGCGGCCTTGGAAGCTCTGGGCGCTGAACCCCATGTGGCTTTGGACGTGGCCTTTCTCTTAAAGGCATCCCTGGGCTGCTGACCTCTAGGTTGCACCTTGGAGTTGCAACAAAAGGGCTGCCGCTGGGAAGAGTTAGGGTGAGACAGATACAGGGTATGAACCTACTGGATAGCCTTATCAGATTCCTGGAGGAGAGCAATTATGTTTTGGGAATCCTCAACAAGTAAGACGGGGCCCCTGAGGGGGGAGTCTATGATCTTAGAATGGACGTCCGGGGCAAACCCAGAGAACCTAAGCCAAGAGTGGCAGCACTGGCAGAATCACAGAAGGTTCTCAGGATGCGGGTCCTCACATCAGAGCCTGACTTGAGAAGGTGCAGCAGCTCAGATTTCCCGGGGATGTTCGGCTGAGCTTAAACCACCTCCAAGGCCTTCTCCCACAGGGCATTGAACCATATGGGCCAAGAAATTTAGGGAACAGATGGCACAAGTGGCAGAGGAGTAGACCTTTTTGCCAAAATAGTCTTATTTGTCAGGAGGACGAGTACTGAGGTGCCGGGGTCATTCTGAACGATCATGAGCCACGTGTAGATAGCGACTGAGTCAGCCTCCGGGTGTTCCTCATAAAAGGGCTCATCAATAGGGGCATTATACAGCGATACACCTTCTTAAACATTGCAAGTGTGGAGGACGGATGCTTCTAGGCCGCCTTGCTGACATCCTTGAAGGAGTCAATGGGGGGGGGGGGGGAGAGAGAGACTACAAGAGGCAGGAACTCCTCCTTACGAAGAAAGGTGGCCAACCAACATTACTCGGGGTCCAGTTCCTCAGAGACCCAGCCCATGAGGACCTGGATAAGCCTCATCACATCCATGAACGTTGGGTCACCTGGGGGAAACTGTGGAGCGTCTTGGATGGCTCCAGTTCCAAAGGAACATCTGAATCTCCAGAATCATCGTATGAGGTGGAGGAAGAATCCCCTCCCTATTCACCCGAATCCGGTGACGGGGAGTGCAGAGGCCTAGAATGACCAGCATCCGACTGCAGTGTCATTTCCCTAGGGGTAGGCGGTGGAGCCTTCTTAGGAGGAGCCTAAGTAGTCGAGGGCTCCTCCAGTGTCTCCTTGTCCTTAAAATATGCCCACCAGGCAGCAAAAAGAGCATCAGTCTCTTCGGGTGGGAACTGAGGCAAGATTGGGTGACCGACATTTGAGGGGTAGGCTTGGAAGACCCCAGTGTTAGTTTGGCAGGTTGTGGTTTCACTGGCGTCAGGTTGACTGGTATTTGGTCCCCAGGTAAAAACACCTACCCATGGCATCCGTGTGACTGGGGTCGAAACGCTGGGCGTTGGACTCACTGGCATCAGTTGTTTTTGTAAGGTCAGTGGAAGACAGTTGAGGTGTCACTGGGGTTGGCACTGGTGAAGCCAGCGTCAAGACAGGGGTCGGCTGATGCCAGACTGGGGAAGCAGCCAGCATCAGCCTGGAAGGAGAAGCCCGAATAGGGGACCTGACTTTTGAATGGGGCAGAGGTATCACCCTCCTGGGGGAAGTGACTGCATGCCCTGGGCATCACGAGATGACATGGGTCCCCAACTTAGGCAAGTACAGTTACGCAAGAACATACCGTAACAGTAGATCTTCGAGAGAGGTTCTTGTAGTAGGTATTCACATATAGGACTAAGCTGCCAGGAATCAGGACCCCATGGAAAAATTTCTAGCTAGCAGTCTCTGGCGGGGGACCGCCCCCACATCAGGTGACCGGTGTCATACGATGTCGGTATAAAGGGACGGTTCCCCATGCCCGCCTTCCAGTTCTTTCCTGTGAAAGTCCAAAAGAGGCAAGATGAGAGGAAGAGGATATTTTCCCCCATGGAAATGAAGCAAAGAAAACTTAGGGGTATGGAGGGGGGGTGGGGCAAGGCAATACCTACTGCAAAAGTCTCTCTCTCAAAGATCTACTATTACGGTAAGTTCTTGCATAACTGTACCATCTTACTTCGAGAGGGATCTTGCAGTAGGTATTCACATATAGGACTGAGTCCCAAGCACTTTGGAGGAGGACCGTCATCCATAGCATGGAACCTCAGGGCTGAACGGGTCTCTTGAAAGGAGACGTTGTAGGACAGCCAACCCGAAGCATGCTCTACGGCGAGAGACGATGTCCAGTCTATAGTGTTTCATGAAGGTATGGACAGAAGTCCAAGCTGCGGCTGCACAGCTGTCTGCCGCTGATACATTCTTGAAACAAGCTGCAGAGGCAGCTACTCCTCTGGTGAAGTGACCGCTGACTTGACCCAGAAGGGTCTTGTGGTACTTGTCGAAACAGAAAATGATACAATGTGCCAACCATTTTGATAGGCATTGCTTAGAAACAGCATTACCTTCTCTTTTGTGAGCAAAAATGACAAAAAGCTGATCAGTCTTCCCCGAGATCCTTAGTCCGATTGGTATAGTATCTCAGGATCCAAAGAATGCAAGAGGTACTCCCCTTGACTGGAATGTTGCGTAAATAAAACGGATAGCTTAATAGATTTATTCAGTGTAGATTCAGCCACCACCTTAGGGAGAAACTTAGGGTTGGTGCGTGCAGCCAGACGTTCCTTGTGGAAAATCAAGTACGGGATTTTACACATCAAGGCCTGAAGCTCAGAAATGCGCCGAGCAGAAGTGATGGCCACTAGGAAGAATGTCTTCCAAGAAAGGAACTTCAAATCAGCAGATGCTGGTGACTCGAAAGGAGTGTACGCTTCTCCAGGATGAAATTCAGGTCCCATGGAGGGGCAAGAGTGTGGATGGGGAGTCTCAAATGGAGAACCCCTTTGAGGAAAGTCTTAGAGACTTCTGAGCAAAAGTTCTGTCTCCAAATGGAATATGGTAGGCTGAGATAGCTGCCATGTGGACTTTCAACAAGGAATGGCTTGAGACCTAGATCGAAGAGGTGACACATGTAGTCCAGGACTTTACTGGCTGGGCACGAGAAAGGCTCAAGTCTTTCGAGTTTGCCCAAATAGAAAAACGTTTCCACTTCATGACGTAGGTGGACCTGGTGGAAGGCTTCCTGGCCTCCACCAAAATGTCCGCTACTAGAGGAGACACTCCAAACCGGGCTTTAGCTACGTCTGCAGGAGCCATGCAAGTAGATGAAGGGATTTGAGACCTGGATGAACAAGGGTCCCTTGATCTTGGGTCAACAGTTGCTGCAACAGAGGAAGAGGAGGTTCCTCTGAAAACTGTTGCAGAAGAGAGAACCAAACTTGCCTAGGCCAGAAGGGAGCAATGAGAATCATTCGAGCTCCCTCTGATCTGAGTTTGTTCAGGTCCCTTGGGACTAAAGGAATGGGAGGGAAGGCATAAACAAATCTGTCCCTCCAACTGAGACACACATTGTCCAGCCAAAAAATGTCTCGCCCTGGAGTGCACGAGCAGAAGGCGGGAAGTTTTGCATTTTGGGAAGAGGCAAAGAGGTCTATCTGAGGCGTTCCCCATTGCTGAAAGATGCCATTTACGACTTGATGATTTAACTCCGATTCGTGGGACCTGGCTGAAGACCAAATGAGTTCGTCTGCCAGTGTGTTTTCCACTCCCAGAATGTGAACCGCAGTCAAGTGAAGGTGATGTTGGGCTGCTCAGTGACAAGACTCTCATCGCTTCCCAGCAGAGAGGGTAGGAACGTGTTCCTCCCTGTTTGTTGAGGTACCAGACTACGCACATATTGTCTGATTGTATGAGATGACTGAGGAGGATGAAGGAGAGCACAGCCTGAAGGGCATAAAGGACTGCTCGCAGTTCAAGCACATTTATGTACAGGTTTCGTTCGAACTTGGACCAGCTGCCCAGAGTCCTGCAAGACCCAAGATGGGCATACAAACATAGAATGACGGCAGATAAGGACCGCTTGGCCCACCTAGTCTGCCCATTTCCCTACCTAATGGATGAGCTGCAGATCCTAGTTAACCAACGGCCTACTTCCTCCTACCCCCCACTAGAATTGCCTTATGTCTGTCCCATGCATTCTTGAATTCCCCCCCAGTTTTTGACTCTACAACCTCCTCAGGAAGGCTGTTCCATGTATCCACAACCCTCTCTGTGAAGAAATACTTCCTCACATTACCTCTGAGCCATCCCCCTCTATCTTCAAATTGTGCCCCCTTGTTTTTGCACATCTCTTTCTGAAAGATGCTACCCTTGAGGTATTTAAAAGTTTCTATCATGTCACCTCTCTCCCTCCTTTCCTCAAGGCTATACATCTTTAGTCCCTTTAGTCTTTCTTCATATGTCTTCTGATGCAGACCCTGCATCATTTTGGTTGCCCTCCACACTGTCTATGTCTTTGCAGAGATGGGGTCTCCAGAACGGTACACAGTACTTCAGATGTGGTCTTACCAACTGTCTGTACAGACAGGCCAACAACTTCCTGTTTTCTACTGGTGATGCCTCTCCCTATGCATCCCAGTATCCACCCAGCCCTCTTTACTGCCTTCTCACATTGCTGGCCCACCTTTAGGTCATCTGATATGACTACCCCAGGTCCCTTTCCATTTTTGTTGTTGTCAGTATCTCACCCCCCATTGTGCACTCTGCCCCTGGGTTTTTGTTTCCCAGGTGCATTACTTTGCACTTCTTTGCATCGAATCCAAGCTGCCATACATTTGACTATTCCTCCAACCTTGCCAAGTCCCTTTTATCCTTTTCACCCCACCTTGTGTATCAATCCTGTTGCAGATCTTTGTGTCATCTGCAAAGAGACATACTTTCCCTTCCAGTCCCTCTGCAATGTCACTTCTAAAGACATTAAAAAGGACCGGCCCCAGTACTGAACCCTCGGTACCCCACTAGTAACCCTCCTTTCTTCAATGTGGACTCCATTTACTATTACCCACTGTGTCCTGTTGTCCAACCAGTGTTTTACCCAGGCTACCACCCTAGGACCCACTCCCAGGCTAGCTAATTTGTTTATTAATCTTTTGTGCGGGACTGTGTCAAATGCCTCGCTAAAGTCTAAGTAGGCCATGTCCACAGCCCCTCCCTGGTCTACTGCTTTGGTCACCCAGTCAAAGAAATCACCCCAGCCTTCTAACGCATCTGTCGTCAACGTCTGGGAGGTGAGGGGATCATTGCAGAAGTGAGCTCCCAGGCACAGATACTCCTGAACCATCCACCACTGCAAGTACCTGATCATGGGATCCGATACTAGCACTTCTTGGTCTAGATTGTCCCTGGTCTGGTCCCATTGCGACCGAAGTATCCACTAAGAGATCCTCATATGGAGCTGAGTGAACGGACTGTCAGAATGGCAGCAGCCATTAGCCCGAGGAGGCGGACTGACCTGGCTCCGACCCTCCTGCGCCGGAAAGAAGAGCCCGATTCTGAAGGGTGTCTACCCTGTCCGGAGGCAAGAAGGCTTTGCCTGTGGTCGTGTCCAGAATCGCCCCTATAAATTGGACGCAAGGGAGCAAGTGGGACTTGGCCTGGTTGATGGTGATACCCAGGCTGGTAAAAATCTGCAGGGTAAGGGAAAGGCAGTGCAGGAGTTCCTCCCTGGACGAGGCCACCAGGAGCCAACTGTCCAGGTACGGGAATACCTGTACTCCCTGGGTATGCAGGTGCGCCGCTACCACCACCAGACATTTGGTAAACACTCGGGGGCCGAGGAAAGACCAAATGGGAGAGCCATGAATTGGTAGTGGTCCCCCTGAAAACAAAACTGAAGGAATTTGCAGTGGGACGGGCATACGAGTATATGCAGGTACACATCCTGCATGTCCAGAGCACATAGCCACTGTCCTGGCCAAAGCAGTGGTAGAAGGCTCTGCAGAGAGAGCATTCTGAAGCGTTTGAACTCCACAAACATGTTCAGGAAACCGAGGTCTAGGATGGGCCTCAGATCCGGTCTTCTTGGAACTAGGAAGAAATGGGAATAGTAACCTGTTCCCAAAAGATGAGTGGGGACTGGCTCTACTGCCACCTTCAAGAGAATGGAGATTTCCTCTAGGGCCAGAGGAAGATGTTACTGGGAGTAGGATGACTGGGGGGTGGTCTTCGCGGCGGTTTCTGCAGGAACTCTATTGAGTGTCCTTCCAATATCAACTGGAGCACCCAAGTGTCTGATGTTATCCTCTCCGAACCTGGCAGATAGAATCTCCCCAACCGGTTCCTCTGGAACTTCGAGAGGCAGGGAGTCAGGAGGTGTGGGGCAGCGCAGCAGCCGAGGCTCCCACGGCTTTTTTGCTGGGAAGAGCCTGATGTTTATTGGCACGTTTGCCCTGTGGCTTTTGTCTTTGTCAGTTTTGGCGATGAAAAGGACACCACTGCCCTTGAGGCGGCCTGTACATAATCTGGACAGACATGAGTGCAATACCAGTCTCCTGCAGTTCGGTAATGATGTCCTTGACATCACCCCCGAACAGCACCGAACCCCTGAAGGGAGCCTCCTGTATAGCAGATTGTACCTCAGAGACCAAACCTGACACGCGGAGCCAGGCATGATGCAGTAGACCTATGGCGAAGGTCGAGCTCCTTCCAGCTGTGTCCACTGCATCATAAGTGGCATGTAACATGTGCCGAAAGGCTGAGCGAGCGAACAGACAAGGTCACCTACTTCCTGCTTAGTCTGCGACTCAGGAAGGAGTCCAATTTAGATTCCACCTGGCTAAGGATGGTCTTCTGGAAATCCCCCAGATGTGCAACATAGTTAAGGGCCCTGATGCCTAGGGTAGAAGAGGAATAGATCATCTTCCGGTACTGGTCCAGAAGCCGGGATTCCTTATCAGGTGGAGATGAGCTGAGGTGTTTAGGATTGGCGGAGCGGCCATGGGCAGTGCTAGTGAACCGAATCCACCTTGGGGTGAAGGCTGAGAAAGTCTACATCCCCTCAGGAGCCTGGTATAGCCTATCTGCCTTCCTCAGAAGGGGGCTAACGCAGAATGTTGTTTCCAAATGGTGGACACAAGATCTGCGCGAGGCTCTATCCAGGGTGGAATCAGTGTAGGAGTGGTCTCGGGCAGATCCAGATGGGCAGCAAGAAAAAATTACTCACCTTAGTAATGTTGTTTCTTCTAATGGAGTCTTGCTATATTATGACATATGCAGTTTGTGCCAACCTTAGAACTGCTCTGGAGGTGAAAGAGTTAAAGTCCATGCCAGGCATGGAACTCAGAGCTCGAGCTCGGTTGAAAATTCTATCTGTTGTTCTTCAAACTTAAACTATCAGATCTTTATGAGCAAAAACTCACTAAGACTCTGTGTGGAAGCTGTAAACCTACACTAGCCAACTGACTACTTAATTAAACACATTTTGGTGCCACAATGAAGACTCAAGTCAGGAGCCAAAAATGACAAACACAACAAAGATCACCCCAAAAGAGGGGTGAAAACACAGTGGGCATCTAAAAGTGCCAACACTGCCCTGCCCACCCACATCCCAAGAGTAAGGTTCTGAGAGGGCGGGGGGTCATAATATAGCAAGACTCCATTAGAAGAAACAACATTACTAAGGTGAGTAATTTTCTTCTCAAACAACATGAAGTCTTGCTATATTATGACACATGCAGACTACACAGCAGTACCTCCATGGAGGAGGGACAGAACCTACTTAGGAAATAGGCTCTGAAGCACAGCTTTGCCAAAACGAGCATCACTCCTAGCCTGGATGTCGAGGGAGCAACGCTTAGTAAAAGTGTGCACCGTTTTCCATGTAGCTGCTTGACATATCTCTAGGATAGGGATGTCCCTGGCAGCAGCCAGAGACACAGCTGTACCTCTGGTGGAGTGAGCCCTCAGGCCTGAGGGAGGAACTTTACCCAGTTTTTCATAGCAGAATTGGATACAAGAGACAATCCACCAGGCAATGGATCTTTTAGTGGCAGGTTTCCCTTTGCCAACCTCACCATAAGTGAGGAACAGTTGGAGGGAGTTAAACCTGTGACCTTTGGTACGATCTATGTAGTAGCTAAGTGATCTTTTGACATCTAAACTGTGCAACCTCCTCTCACCAGAAGAGGAATGGTCAGTGAAGTACACAGGAAGAGATATAGATTAAGGTGGAAATCTGAAACCACCTTAGGCAAGAACTTTCGGTTAGTCCTGAGGACTACCTTATCTCTGTGAAAGGAGATAAAATCAGGCTCCACTGACAATGCTTGTAACTCACTTATGCGCCTGGCAGAAGTGATGGCTACCAAAAACACAGTTTTCAAGTCAACTACTTGAGCTCTGCTGAAGACAAGGTCTAAAGGGGTTGCATAAGCTGGGCAATGCAAATATTAAGATCCCAGGCAGGGGAAGGATCCCTGAATGGGGGTTGGTGTGAAGCAACCCTTTGAAAACTTGGAGAATACAGGATGAGCTGAAAGAGAAGAGGGCTTACCTGCTGACAAGAAAGCAGACACGGCTGCCAAGTGCACTTTTAGGGTAGCTGGTCTCAGCCCTAAAGTATTTAAATGAACCATATAACCCAGGACTGTGGGTAAATCAGCAGATTCTGGGGAAATATAGCTTCCAGAGCACCATATGGAAAATCTCTTCCATTTGGAATTATAAGTAGTTCTGGTGGAAGGCTTCCTGGAAGCCTTCAGAATATCCAACACACCTTGGCAAAGGTGTAGGTCAGCAAACTCTAACTCTTCAAGAGCCAGGCCTTGAGATTGAGAGATTTGAGGTTTGGTACCAAACCTCCCCAGACACACAGGATAGCAGATTGTGATTCCTCGGGAAGACACAGGGAAGGTGGACTGCTAAGGACATAAGGAGTGGGTACCAGGGCTGTCTGGGCCAGTCTGGAGCAATCAGAATCATCTTGCAGGATTGAGACCTGATTTTACTAGCACTTTGAACAGGAGAGGGAAGGGTGGAAAGATGAGAAACTTCCCTTCCCAACTGAGAAGGAAGGCATCCAGGGGACTGAGCCCAACACTGGGGGCCTGCAACAAAAAGGAAGTTGGTGATTGTCTGGGGCTGCAAAAGATCTATCTGGGTGTGCCCCATCTGGCAAATACCACCTCCAGAACTAGGGGATCCAGAGCCCATTCTGTGATGGCCTTGGGAAATCCTGCTGAGAGCATCTGCCAGGACATTGTCCTTGCCTGGGAGGTGAACTGCTACAAGGGAGGTGTTCAGGGAGTAAGCCAGAGACCACAACTTCATTGCTTCGGTGCACAAGGCCGTAGACCGAGTGCCCCCTTGCTTGTTTATGTACCACATTATGGTGGTATTGTCTGTTCTGACTTGAATAACCTTGTTCTGAACAGATTTGGAAAAAGCTTGAAGTGCTAGAAAAACTGCTCTGAGTTCCAACAGATTGATGTGGAGCAGAGATTCCTGAAGGGACCACAATCCCTGAGTGGTGAGGTCGCCCATGTGAGCTCCCCACCCCAATAGGGATGCATCTGTAGTAAGGATTAAGGAGTGAGACTGAGGGGTAAAGGTGACCCCCTGTCTCAAATTGCCCTGGTCCTGCCACCACTGAAGGGCCTGGATCAGGGTTCGAGTCACTGGAATTAATTTGGTTAGAGGGTCCTTTCTTTGAGACCAAAGGCTCTCAAATGGAACTGGATGTCCCTCATCTGAAATCTGGCTCCTGCACTACTGCTGTCGAGCAGCCATGTGTCCCAGGAGCTGTAGAAAGTGCCTTGCTGGTCAGAGACCTGCAGGTGAAGGAGGAAGCCAGAGAAATCAGGGTATTTGCCTTTCCAGAGAAAGGAAGGCTCTGGCTTTTGTGTTCAGTTCTGCACCTATGAAGGTGAGAAGCTGGACAGGCTCTAGGACTGACTTTGGAAGATTGAGAAGGAAACCTAGAGAAGTTAGCAGTTGCTGAGTTACTTGAAGGTGTAACCTGACTTGGTCTGGGGACTGGCCTACTATGAGCCAGTGGTCAAATAAGGAAAAATGGTAATTTTTTGCCTTCTTAAGTGGGCAACTGCTACTGCCAGGCATTTTGTGAATACCCTTGGGGCAGATGTAAAGCCGAAGGGCATTGCTCTGAACTGGTAATGACCTGAGGGCAGTTCGAATCTGAGGTACTTTCGATGGGAGCTTCTGATGAGAACATGAAAACAGGCATCCTTGAGGTCCAGGGACACTAGCCAGTCCCCTGGCCTTAAAGGGGGTAAAATAATCCCAGAGTCACCATTTTGAATTTTGGTTTTAAAAGGTGCTTGTTTAGATACCCGAGATCCAGGATGGGCCGCCATTCTCCTGTCTTTTTTGGGGTAAGGAAGTACCTGGAGTACAACCCTTTGCCTTGGTGTAGGGGTGGAACCCTTTCCAGAGCTCAGCCTCTGAAGGATTTGCAGGTGGAAAGGATCTGATTCTCATCTTTGGAAATTTTTTGAAGCTGAGAACCAGTCCCTGGCTTACTACTTCCAGGACCCACTTGTCTGATGTTAGAGACTCCCAGTCCTGGACAAAGTAAGCCAGCCTGCCCCCTACAGGTAGTGGAGAATCGGCCCTGGGTGCCCCATCAGGGTGCCGGTTTGGCAGGGGCTTTAGGCTGAGGGGTGGAAGCAGGCCTGCCTGCACCCTGTCTGCCTCTCCCTCTAAAGAACCCCTTCTGTGCAAAAGCTGAAGAGGAAGCCTGGGCTTGGTAAAAAGGCCTACCCCTGCCCCTGGGAGGCTGCCTTTGGGGAGTGACTTGCCTTTCCTTGGCCTGTGCACTCCTATAGGTGGTCCTACATTCATCCATTTTCTTCATGTAATTCTCTGTTTGCTCCCAAACAGAGGAGTTGACCACAACAGGGAAATCCATGGCCTTAGTCTGGGTATCCCAGACAGGCAAGTACATCTGAGCTAAGCCATTCCCACGGAGAGCCACAGATGTAGCCATGACTCTGGATGATACATCATTAGAGTCCACCACAGCATGGAATTGCACCTTGGATGCCTCAATACCATCGCCACCTGCTCCAGCTCTTTTGCCAGCTGGCCAGGAAACCTGCTTGCTAGACCTAAACCGTATCCCATCTGGATTTTTGGTATCTAGCAACATAAGCCATATAATTAGCCTGTCTGAGTCCTAAGCCAAGAGTGCACCGCTTCTTTGCCATGGCATCTATCTTTCTGGAGACCTTGTCAGGGGGTGAGAGGCTAAGGGAACATTTGTCTTGTCACAGGCTGCAGCCTGCACCACCCCTCATGGCTGCATTGTTGTGTAAGGAACTCCGTATCAGAGCCTGATGATGCATACCTTTGTATCAACAGGAGGTATGGTATGAGGAGCTTTAAAATCTTTACTGTCCGTTTCAAAAAGATTTATGCAGAGGAATAGACAGTCTCCTAGACTCTGGGATATCCATCATTTCTACAAAATCAGGCTCTTCCTGATCATCCACAGCTTCCTCCATAGAGACTGGAGGGTTTCAGCCACTTTTTATAAAATATGAAATGAGAAGGGACTCAAAGCCTAGGTGGAGACACTCTGAAGGTCTGTCTGAGAGATGTCCGGTTCAATGGGCATCAAACTTTCAAAACCACATTCACTCTCCTCATACTCCTCTTCCCTCCTCTGGTTCATAAAATTCTCTAAATACTCTTGAACCGGAGGAACCGACCAACCGAAAGGCCATCTGATGATGCCGGTTTGAGCGGAACCGGGAGAGGACTGAACAATTTTATTGCTTTAGCTATTTCTTCAGCGGTTGGGGAGTGAAGTTTTGACTCCACACCAGCTGATTTTCTAGATTTCTTTGTTGGAACAGACTCCTCAGAGTCGGCTCTCCTTTTGCCCCAGGAAGTATCGCCCTGGTCAGAAGGCACTCCCTCCGGTTCGGCTGAAACCGAACTGGGCTGGCCATCCAGGTCAGCGGACTTTTTGGCCTCCCGTTCCCCGAGTCTACCAACTCTCTTATCCAGGGTAGTTGCAGGAAAACCCTTGCAAATCTGGCAGTCTGAATTGAGGTGGTCAACCCTAGACAATAAACACATGTGGTGTGGGGGTCAGCCTTGGCAACAGCTTCCCCACATACAACACAGTGCTGAAACCCAGTGGGCCCGGTTTTTCTTTTGGGTTTCTCAGACATAGTGCCAGCCTAACCAAAAACTTGCCCATTTACGGCAACCTGCCAAGCAAGACTCCCTTATCGGTTCCCAACCGTGTCACGGGTCGTGGAAAAAACGTAATTAAATCTGATTTTTTTAGAACCGATAAGAACCGGGAACCGCACTTCTAAAAGACTGTAATGTAATAGAAGTAACTTGATCGGTTCAAACCGAACCGATGAAAATGTTTACAAGTTCCACACAGAAATAAAATGTAAAACCTATCTAGTACTTACAATATCACAGACAGAGCTTGAACCGACCGGTTGCGGTTTAATTTCGGTTAAAAAAACAAAAACTTTTATACTTTAACCGACAAAATGAACCGAGCAGAAGGAGGAATCTCCAGAGCGACTGTTCAGTGAGGCGGAGTAAAGAATATACAGGTTACTCACCTGTAACAGGAGTTCTAGGAATGGTATATGTTGTTCATCCACACTCATTGGCAGGTATCCTTGCCGCTTTAAATCTTGCCGGAGGTCTTCAAGTTGCTCCTCCCACCCACCCGGTGGTATAACCTCGGCTCCGCCATGACGCCAGATCTGGCCCGCTGGAAGCTCAGGGTTGTGCGTCGAGCCGGGGAGGGAGGGGTCGTGGATGAACAACATATACCATTCCTAGAACTCCTGTTACAGGTGAGTAACCTGTATTTAGGACATGGATATGTTGTTCATCCACACTCATTGGCAGACTCTAGCAGTTCTCCGGGAGGAGGGAGGCAAGACGACACCCCCAATACTTACTTGGGAAAGAGACTGGAGAACCGAGGCCCCAAAACCAGCATCCCGGCGTGACTCAAGGTCGATGTGGTAATGGGTAATGAAGGTGTTTGCTGACTTCAGGTAGCAGCCCTGCAGATTTCCTGGATAGGGACGCCCCTGGAAGCAGCCACTGCTGCAGCAGTATGGCGGGTAGAATGAGCTCTTATCCTCTGGGAGGCTCCATGCCCGCCAACTTATAGCAGAGATCTATGCAGGAAGTGACCCACCTGCTTATCGTCCGCTTGGCTGCAGGTCTGCCAGGTGCGGCTTCAGCGTAGGTGACAAACAGCTGGGCGAACCTCTCCTGGCCTCTCAGCCGCGCGCCTTTATAATAAGCGAGCCTTCTAGGGTCCAAAGTATGGAGCCTGTTCGGCCTCCGAGGTGTGATTGGGGTAGAACACCGGCAGAGTCAACACCTGGTTAAGGTGAAACTCCGACACCACCTTCGGAAGGAATTTCGGTGGGGCACAGGACAACCTGTCCCTGTGGAAGACCAGGTAAGGAGACTCGATGGAAAGCGCCTGGAGCTCTCCCATCCTTCTGGCTGGCGTGATAGCCACCACCAAGAAGGCGGTCTTCCACGACAGGTGAGAGAGAGCACACCTGTGCATAGGTTCGAATGGCTTGCCCATGAGCTTTGCCAGTACCAGCAGTAGATCCCACGGAGGGGGGTTCCCGCACTGGAGGAAATGTGATCAAGGCCTTTGAAAAGCGCCAGACCACCTTCTCCTGCGCCATCGACTGCTTCCCGGCCCGCGCCTGCAGCAGAGATGGCTGCAGCACCCTTAGGGTCGCCACCTAAGCCCTGATTAGAAAGGGACCATAAATAGTCCAAGATGCTTGCCAAGGAACAGGAGGAAGGTTCCAGCCTTGCCCTGACACCAAATGGAAAACCTTTTCCATTTGAAGTAACATTTTCTAGTCGACTCATACGGACGCCTCAACTACATTGAGGACCTCGTCGGAAGAACCCAAGGCCTGGAACTCTGGCAGCTCAGGAACCAGGCCGTCAGGTGCAGGGATTGAAGGTCCGGATGGAACACCTTCCCTGATTGACTGAGAGCAGGTCCGGGCGAGCTGGAAGCTGCCGCGGAGTCCTGGAGCTGAGACTGAGGAGATCTGGTACTCAGAACTGGCAAGGCCAGTCTGGGGCTATCAGAATCACCTGCGCCTTGTCCTCCTCGCCTTGAGAAGCACCTGGTGGATCAAGGAAATGGGGAAAGGCGTAAAGAGGCCCGGGTCCACTACCTCGAGAAGGCATCCCCTGCAGCGAGCCCTGCTGAGGGGGCGGGCATGGAATAGTCTCAGCCAGCGTCTCTCTGAGGCGAGCACAGGTCCACCTGAGGTGTGCCCCAATGGGAGAACAGATGCTGTACTACCTCCGGCAGGAGAGACCACTCGTGGGATGCAGCCCCTATCCGGCTCAGGGCATCGGCCAGGGTGTTGGAGGCTCCTGCCACATGAATGGCTAGGAGATCCGCCCAGGCCGGCGACGAGTGACCAAACGCGGAGAGCTTCCTTGCATAGAAGCATGGAGCGGCCCCGCCCTGGCGGTTTAAATAGAACATGGTCGTGGTATTGTCCGGCCTGACTCGGACCACTTGACCCCGGAGGAACGGAGCAAAGGCGGTGAGAGCTAGGCGGACCGGCCGAGCTCCAGCAGGTTGATGGCATCGACTCCGCTGAGATTCAGAGGCCATGAGCCCGTGTTCCCCCAGATGGGCACCTCCAACCCATCAGAGAGGCATCGTCGATAAGAGAGACCGCTGCTCGGGCGGACGAACGGATGCTCCTCCTGCAAATGATCTGGAACGGTCCACCACTGGAGGCTTCCACATCCCCGAGTCAGCGACACAAGCTGGTCCAAAGGATCGCAGCTGCCAGACCACTGGCTGGCCAGTCCCCATTGAAGGGGACGATGTTCCAGCAGGCCCAACGGACCACGCTGGTGCAGGCCGCCATGAGACCCAGGAGGAGCAGGAAGTCCCGGCAGGCGCAATTGCCCAACCAGAAATGATCGGGCAAGGAGGAAAGAACCCTGCCCTGTCCGGGGAGCCGCGTCTGCTCGAAGAGAGTCGAGCTGCGCCGCATGAATAGAATCACCTGCTTTGGCTCAAGTTCCGACTTGGCCTCGTTGATAAGGAGGCCCAGTTGAGAGCAGACCTGAGGACCAGATCTCTGGACCACTCCGCCTCCTTCCTGGAGGGAGCTGCTATCAGCCAGTCGTCAGGTAAGGGTACACCGGACCCTCGGCGCCACAGGAATGCTGTCACCACTGCCATGCATTTGGTGAAGACCCTGGGAGCTGGAGACAAGCCGAAGGGCATGGCTTGAACTCAAAGGGATCCTTCCGCCGAAGCGAAGGAATCTCTGGTGAGACGGACGGATAGGACGTGAAAAGCGCCCTGCAAGTCCAGAGAGCAGAACCACACGCCGCTTCCAAGGATGGTATTATCTGAGCCAGAGTGACCATCCTGAAGGTTCAAGACCTTAGGAACTTGTTTAGGTCCGTAGGTCGAGAATGGGCGCCAGCCCCGTCCGCTTCGGAACCAGAAGTACCTGGACACAAACCCTGGGTCTGAAGGAGGGTCCACCTCTCTTATCACCTCCTTCTGGAGGAGGAGAGCCGATGTCGCCGACGAGCCGCCAGTGAGGCTGGGGACTCGGTTTCCGCCACGGCTCTGAAGGGTGGTGCTTGCTCGAATTCCAGAGGCAGGCCTCTTCCCACCACTTCAAGACCCACCTGTCCGTGGTAACAGCGGACCAGGCGGAACGGAAGTGCCAGAGCCGCCCCACGGGGACCTAGGGTAAGTGACGGAACGGGGCGACACCCTCAGCCCGCCACTGGGCAGGCTTGGAGGAGGAACCGGCCGAGGGACCTCCTGGGCCTTTTCCTCCCTGCCTCCTGTTAGAGGAAGCCGGCGGCTTGGGTTTGGGATGCCAAGACCGAGCCTGCTGGCCCTGACGTTGCTGGGTCGAGGCTGGGGGCACAGAAGGAAAGGGCTTAGGCTGTGACTTATGCCTTGTCCTTCTGAGCGGAAGAGACCGAGTCCAAGGTAGCATTGGACTTCTCGATCCTCTGCAGGTGACCTTCCACCCCAGGGTCAAGAGGTCAGTCCCCAAAAAGGGAACATCCGCCAACTTGTGCTGGGTATCCGAAGTAAAGGTGGATATCCTCAGCCAAGCCCGCCGACGCATAGCCACTGCGGCCGCCACCGATCTGGCACATGAGTCCCCTATATCCAAAGCAGTCTGGAGCTGCTGTTTGGCCACTGCCCTGCCCTGGTCCCGCACCTGCTTAACCGTAGTCTGCAGATCGGCGGGAAGATGAGGGATGACCTCATCCAGGGAGCCCAATAGGGCATGAGAAAAATGTGCCATGAGGACGGCCGAACTGGCCTGACGAAGGCCGAGAGAGGACGCAGCGTAGACTTTTCGCCCGACATAGTCCAATTTCTTGGACTCCTTGTCAGGAGGTTTGTCCACATCCCTGGCGTTGCCGGCGCGCCGGAAAACGCTGTCGGTAACCAACCCCTCAGCAGAGGGGTGTTCCAAACCGGACAAGGAACCGTAGGGACCGCAGATACTTCCTGGCCATCCTGGGTCAAGGCGAGGGCAGGAAGCAGGCGCTGCCACAGCTCCGTGCCGGACCCACTATGGCCTCGGCCACCGGAAAGGCCTCCGTCGGAGAATCCCCTCGGTCCAGAATCTCCGTGAGGGGATACCTGGCCCGTTTGGAAACGGGTTCGAGCTCCATCCCGGTGGACTCCGAGATGAGCTGAAGCAGTCCTAGGAAGGACGACGGGCTATCGTCCATTGACTGACCTCCTGAAGACTCCAAGTCCAGTCGCTTGGAGAAAAAGGAGGAATCATCTTCGGACTCTGAAGAGTCCTCGAAGAGCTGCCTCTGGCCTGAGCCACCCTTCACCTGCCGAGGTCGGTCGGGAGTGAGGGTAACTGACAGCCGATGGGGTAGACCCTTAGCCGACCGAGAATCCTTGGTCGGAGCCTCAACAGGTGGCTGTGGAGCGGAGGTTCCACCGGAATCGGTGGAGCAGCTGGTTTGGCCGAACAACCGGCCTGGGTATAGGCTCCTCGGATAAGTTGAGGGGTTGTGTCGGCCGCTCCGGTGACAGCCACTTAATGGCCGGGGAAGGCGACGGGGTCGGCTTACTCCCGGCCAGGAGGAGCTGTTGCAACATGAAGTCCTCGCATCAGCGACGTAATTTACGCGAAGCCTCCCTCGTCGAGGAGGGCGAGGGCAGCGGCGGCACGCCAGCTTACCGCGAATGCCGGACCGAGACCGCCTATGGCGGTGGGATCGGCTGGACGCAGAGGTCGAGACCGAGACCAGAGTCCCGGAATTTCCGAGGTCGGTGCGGGAGGTGTCGGCCGGAACCGCACTCCTTTCAGCTCGGATGGTCCATCCAAGGGCTCTCGAACCGGAGGCTGGCGAGCCCACGGATCCCAACTCCTCCGGGGAACCGGGGAGGGGAATCTCGGCTGCTAAAGGCGACAGCCGTCCAGCAGTCGAGAAAATCTCGACTTCGCCGGTGGAGTCTCGGTCAACTGACCTGACGGGGACACCGTGAGGCCAGTGGCCGGAGCCGAGCGGTCGACCGAAGCCGACTGTCGACGACTCGGGGAGAGGGACCTTTCCCGCTCCCAAGAGCGTCGACGGAGTGACTTACCCCTGTCCTCCTTTTGGACCGAGAATAAGGTCCAGCAGACGAGGCCCTCTCCCTTAGTGGAGAGGGACAGACAAAGCCTCTTAAAGAAGCCGTAGGAAGAACCCAGAGAGAGCGGATAAATGCCGCTGTCGAGGAAGATACGCCCGCCTCCTCTTGCGAGGGTGACCATCCGCCGAGCTGATCCGCCGAGCGCCGCGCCATTGACACCGCCAACCGGCCTCCTTGACTTCACCGGAGGGAACGCTCGGACGGCCCAGTTGCAATCGGGCAGCACGGTCTTCGAGGACGAAGGTCGAAAGATGAGCACAGGTCGCAAGCCTGCGGGTCGTGCTCAAGGCCTAAACAGTAGACACACGTGGAGTGTGGATCCGTCCAAGACATCTTCTGCCCGCATGGGCATCTCCGAAATCCGGGAGTCGATTTGTCCATCGCAGCCGCGAGGGATCGAAGACTGAAGCCTTTTTCGCAAAATTTATTTTTAAATCCGCAAAACGGAGAAATAGGAACCAAACTCAAACGCAGAGCGTTAAGGAGGGAACCTGAGCTTCCAAGCGGTAAGGAAGATCTGGCGTCATGGGGCGGAGCCGAGAGTTATACCACCCGGGTGGGTGGGAGGAGCAAGCTTGAAGACCTTCCGGCAAGATTTAAAGCGGCAAGGATACCTGCCAATGAGTGTGGATGAACAACATATCCATGTCCCTAGAACTGATAGTTTAAGTTTGAAGAACAACAGATAGAATTTTCAACCGAGCTCGAGCGCCAAGTTCCATGCCTGGCATGGATTTTAACTCTTTCACCTCCGGAGCAGTTCTAAGGTTGGGACAAACTGCATATGTCATAATATAGCAAGACTTCATGCTGTTTGTTTGAAGTTTTTTTATGCTGTGGGTGTGGCTCCACTGATGTACTTCCTGGATTTTCCTCAAAAACTCCAGAAAGAAAGGGTACTCCAGAGGGGACTGTGGAGGATCCCTCGGCCTGTCACGTTCCAGTGTGTGGGGCTTGCCTTCGGGGTCAGAGTGGCCGGACTCTGAGTTAGAAGTTTCTGACGAAGAGGAAAACGACTCCTCCCTACAAGGGGGAAGGACAACCCTTCTGTGGAGTTCCCGGGGGCGCATATCCTCCCCACCTTGGGCACCGGCAGGTTCTCCTCTGGTGTCTGGCACGGGGAGGGAGTCTCCAGTCTCTAATGTAGGAGATTCGGTGTCAGGTCCAGCGTTAGGAGACTACTCTTGACCTTCCGGGTGAGCTGAGCCTTTGCCTCAGCCCACCAGGAGGCCAAGGTCTCCTTCAGATCCGCCGGCGGCTGAGGAGTGGGCGGTGGAGGAGGAGGAGGGGGATATGGGTATCGAGAATACCCGTAAAAAGAGTATCCATAACCCAACGGCGGGTAGCCCGGCATTGGGTACTGCGGCACCGGATATTGAGGTGTCGGGTACCCAGGCACCAGGAGCTCTGACAGAGCAGAGGGCCTGCTGGCGGGTGAGATGGTGGAAGTGTTGGCCCCACGGGCGTTGGGCCCGGCGTGGGTATACCATCAAGCAGGTCTGACGGTCCTGATGGAGGAACAGGTCTTGTGTCAGGCAAGGGGACGCAGGATGGCGTCTGAGGATCCGGTGTCAGGGGGTCTGGCACAGGAGGAGGGAGCCTTGATGGCAGCATCTCGAGGTCCTCGGTGACGACCGGGGAAGGAGGATTAAAATCCCCGAGGGTCAGTCGGGCAGACGCGGGGACCTCAGTGGGCAATGTAGTGAGACGTTAGACTGGTCGATAGGGTCTGGCACAGGCTTCTTGGCCAGGCGGTCGTCGGTGGAGCCATTGTCCGACTTATCGGACTCACTACCAGATGAAGGCCGCGAAGGAGAGGCTGCCTTGTTGGAAGGGGTTTTGACTGGGTCCTCACCCAAGGAGGCGAGTGTCTTAGCAGCCTTCTCCGGGCGTGTGTTGGTGGGACTGACATCCGACTTACCGGACCCACTCTGACCGGAAGGCCGCGAGGGAGGAGTTGTCTTAACGGAGGCGGAGGCCTTCTTTGCTCCGGAGGCTCCCAAATGGCCTGAGCGCGAACTCAACGGGAGGGGCGACGCCTTCTTAGTAGCCACCAAGACGGCCATCGAGGAGTGATCCCCCTGAGGGGATGTTACCTCGATAGGCTGCGACTCCAGCCAAAGTCGTGGCTGTTGTGGAAGCAGATTCCCACTCCCGATGCTTCTCCTTGTCACGCTTTTTCTTATGACCTTCGGGGGAAGTAGACGCCTGCCTAATGTTTTTTAACTCTTTTTCCATAGAGGCCATCTTCTTCTTGAAGATATGGACTTCCAGGGATTGCTGCCTTCTCTTGCGGGTAGCAGAGTTGAACTTCTGGCAGTGCTGGCACTTCTCCATGGGGTGGTCTGGGCCCAGACGGAAGAGGCACAAGGAGTGGCCGTCCTTGTGTGGAAGCTGGGAACCACGAGTCGCACTTGCTTTTATGCGATTCGGAGGCGCTGGGGACGACATACACAGCAATTATTGGAGAAAAATTCGAAAAGAGGTCAAAAAGTTAAACCTGAAGACTGACTGGCTGTTCTACGCAAGGAACTGTCACAAGCGATGCTGGGAAAGAACTGGAGGCTGGTGTGGGGACGCTCCCTTTATACAGGCGTCTTATGGCGCGGTCACCTGATGGGCGGTCCCCGCCACAGACTGCTAGCTAGAAATGTTTCCATGGGGTCCTGATGCCAGAAGGCTTAGTCCAATTTATGAATACCTACTGCAAGAGCCCTCTCGAAATAAGATCCAACTTCACAGACACCTTGACCAGGAGGGCAAGGACCCACCACCTGAGGCAGAAGACCTGGTCGAGGCACCGGCTGAGTACCCGTGTTCTGAATGGGCCTGAGCATCAGGGGCCAGAAGACTAAGGTCGGAGACCAGAGTCTGAAAGAACTATAGCCTGCAACAGAAATCAGGGCGGGTGGTTTGACCACTGGTAGCACGGAGGGAGAGAGGGCTGACTGAGTGGAGGGAGCTGACCTCCCATGGGAGGAAGACCCAAGGTCAGGGCCCGACTTACATGGGGACCTGGAATGGGAAGTAGACTGGGGTTTCTCTCTGTTCTTCTCCTCGTGCTTTCCCAAAGATTTCTTCGGCTCCACTGCCAAAGAAGAGGGGGCCCTGGAGGTCGGAGAACTTAAGAGGACGTACTCTGGTGAAGCTTCTTCTCCACTGAAGACAGTTTTTGCTGCAGCAAGAAGAATTTCAAGGTCTTCTGGCGGCAAAGCCAGGTGCGCTGACTGAAGACTTGCCAGGCCTCAACATCATGACTCGGGTCAAAGGAAAACAAGCATGCTGAATGGCCATCCTTGTGGTGTGGGGTTGCTGCTTCCTACAAGCACACTTCATTTGCTGCTGTTCAACAAAGGAGAAGACATGCACAAAATAGAGAAAATAAGAAAGTGCGGGTAATGCAGAAAATGGCAGTCAACTTGAGAAGATGTCCATGGAGGTCCGACTTGCGGGGGTCGATGGTGGGAAAGGAACTGAGGTGGTGCTGGAGGACCACCCCTTTTATATCATAAGGGACGTCAGGGGCATGCCATCAGGGGGTGGTCCCTCACAATAGACTGCTAGCTAGAATTTTTCTGTGGGGTTTTGGCGCCTGCCAGCTTCAGTCCTTATGGTGTAACCTGCTGCAAGAGCCCCCTCAAAGTCAGAGCTGATGGTTCTTCCCTCTAGCTGAAAGAGCCGACCTGCCTGCTTTAATGGCAGTCCTGGTTTCCTGGGAGGCCTCCAGGGCTTGTTCTACCTGTTGGCCAAACAGATATGTACCATAAAAGGGGATATTGATGACCTGCTGCTGGGCATTGAAGGAAAAACGTGATGTCCTAAGCCAAGAATGTCTCCTAATACAAATTCCAGCAGCGGCTGCCTGGAAAGCCATATCCTATGCATCCATGGAAGCTAGGTATTAGCAGGAATGAACAGGTTACTTACCTGTAACAGTAATTCTACGAGTGGTATATGTTCATCCACACTTCTTGGCATGTCCCCTTCCACTTTAAATCTAGCCGGAAGTCTTCAAGCTGGCTCCTCCCAGCCACCAGGGTGGTATATACCTCGGCTTCTCCCCATGACGCTATATCTTCCTTTCCACTGGAAAATACAGGTTCCCTTGTGCTCTCAAAGCATATCGTAAGCCCTGGATTCTACTTATCAGTTTTCACTGAAACTTCAACTTGTTCGAGTTAGCGCTTGTGCTTTCACCACATCAGCTATGGAGGAAATCTTCCCTCTGATTTTGCCAGAAGATGTCGCGCACCGACCCCCACTTAACATGCGTTTACTGCCTAGGTATTGGACATGACACCTTGTGCGTTTTTTTCCCTGGCCTTCCATCCCAATGTCCTGGACGACTGCAAGGCGTGTTTGAAGCTGGGGAGATGGGAGAAAAGGAACCCCCCGGTGAAATTGAAGGAGGTGAGGTGGGTGGTTTCCGTGGCCATGGGATCTGCCGAGCAGCTGGAACACATGAAAGCATTTGAGGAAGCAGTGTGAGCTTTGGCCAATCAAAGCTTCTTTGTTCCTCTGAACCTTGGCTCCACCTTTACGGGCTCCTTCAAGGAGTTGTGCCAATCTCTCCCCACCCGGGGAGAGACGCCCTCGGGCTCGCACTCCTCCCGCTCTTGGAAGAAAGAGAAGGACCCCGGGTCTTCGTCTCAGCAAGACGTTCCTTGACCGAGAGAAGTCAGAGTCCCAGGAACACGCGGTCTCGACTTTGGTCGAGATCGCATCCTCGGCCACCGGCGTCGAAATTATCCTCAACCCAATAGACCCTTTATGGTCAGCCATGGCCAACTACTCTTTGGAAAGGACTCCAGTCCTCGTCTTCCCTGATGGGGAGACCCAGCCTGCTGGTGTCCCCATCAAGGACCTGGTTCTGCACCCTCGGTTTTCTGCGACCCGTGTCTCCTGATCGACCGAGTCCACAAACCTAGAAATACTACTATAACTATAAATAACTGGCTCATAAATAGAACTCAGCGCATCAGAAGTAGGGGCTACCTATCAGGAAACTGTTGTGTGTCCAGTGGTGTGCCACAGGGCTCGGTCCTCGGACCGGCCCTTTTTTGTGTTAATTTCTGACCTACACAATTACAGACAGAGTAACTGCATTAAATTCACAGATACAAAGATTAGTGCAGAAGTATCAATTAAGGAACAAACACATTCTACAAAATGATTTATGGACAATGCAGGACTGGGCAGGTTCTCTTTCTCTTCATTTAAGACCTTCCCTCAGCCTGTCTCTCCTCCAGTGTACATCTCTGCGCTGATGACACTGTCATTTCTGCATTGGGCACCTCCTATGACAGTGTCCTCCCCATTCTTCAGAACGACTTCAACAGAATCCAATAATGGCTCCTCGAGAACCAGCTCACTCTTAAAGCAAAAAAAAAAATGGTCACCATGGTCTTTGGCTCTAGACAGAAGCTTGCTATCCTCCTAACCCCCCTCCCCCCGGCTCACCACCATAGACAGCTCACCCCTAGAGCAAGTCACAGCCTTCAAATACCTGGGTGTAAGGCTGGTCAACCAAATCACGTAGAGGTGATCTGCACTAAACTCCAGCCCAAGCTCACTGTCTTCTATCACCACAAATCCCACCTGCTGTGAGCTAGTACGTAACACAATCTTGCCAGTAATAGACACTGCTTGCATGGCCCCATCCTCCTCTCTCTCCAGACTGGACATCCTTCTAAACTCTGCCGATTCACCCCCCACTCCACACACACTACTGCCTGCTCTAGGCTCCCCTCTCCCTCACAGGAGAACCATCCACAGCACTTCCTTCTTAGTTAAATTTTGGCTGGGTTCCCTCCCATCCTAGCTCACTTCCCGCCTCACCTCAACGACCTCCCTGAACTACCATTTTCACCACAGGGACATGTGCACTTTCCACTTCCCCTGCACTCTTTCAGGTCAAGACGCTTTCTCATATCACCTCCCCCACATCTGGAATTCTCTGCCCTCAAGCCTTCGTATGGCCCCTTCTAGTTCTGCCTTTACTCAGCTCCTCAGGCTCCTACCATGTCCTAAATGCTCTAATGGTACCAGTACACAGATGAGGTACTACTCAGTCTCTACTCACGCGCCACAGTGCGCAGATTCCAAAGCAGACCTCACTTCCTCTCTCTCACTCCTCGCAAAGATTCGATTGTATATTTTAGACTACGTACTGTACTCTGTAGGACAAGATTATATACTTTTCAATAACCTTGAAAACAGTGAATACAGAGAAGGATTTGGGCATCTTGGTTAAAAAAGATTCTTCCTTTAATCAACTATGCACTTGCGTTGTAAATAAAGGCAGCAGACTGTTAGGAGCTATAAGGAAAAATGTTGTTACAAGACCTAGAGCATGCATAGTGCCTTTGTATAGGAATTGTTAGGCTGCATCTGGACTACTGCAGCCCTTTGTGGAGCCCTTACTTGAGAAGAAATATCAAGTTGCTTGAGAGGGTGCAGAGCAGGGCGACCAGGACGGTTTTGGCCTGCAGCATCTGACCTATGAGGAAAGACCATCAAATTTAAGGCTTTACTCACTTGAGTTAAGAATGCAGAGATGTGATCTGCTATTTATGTACAAAATTAGCAGAGATGAAATATTGGATAGTCTAGATACAGTTTGTGATGAGAAGCAAACTTAAGGAATCACAGCAGACAGCTAAGACTAACTTATCCCAAGAAAAGGCAAAAAAGAAATTTCTATACACAAAGGATTACCCTATGGAATCAGTTCCCGATTAAAACTGTCGACTGACACGTTAGAGACTTAAAACTGGACACACTTTTACTAAGATCATAATACGGTAATCCATCCCCCTAATGGGGAGACAGGTAAAATGGGCTGACACCTTCTACTTGTCCGATGTACCTAGTATAGTGCGGCCACCCACGGACTCGTGAAAGGCAAAGACAGCCGAAAGATGCACCTTGAGGGAAGAGTACTGGAGGCCTGAGTCAGACAGCGATATCGGGTAGTCCAGGATCTTGCTCACTGGACAGGTAAAAGGGTCCAAGTGATGCTGGGCAGCCCAGATGGCGAACCTCTTCCACTTCATGGCATACGTGGCTCTAGTGGAGGGCTTCCAAGCTGCCACAAGGATGCCTGCAACCCTCTTGGACACTCCGAACCAGGCAATAGCTATGTCCTCAGGAGCTAGTCATGCAGACTAAGGAGAGTAGTTATGTAAGAACTTACTGCAACAGTACATCTTTGAGAAGAGCTCTTGCAGCAGGCTACTACCATTAGGACTATGCCGCCAGGCATTAGGACCCCATGGCAAACTTCTAGCTAGCAGTCTCCAGGAGGTACCGTGCCCCCCCAACGCTGGCTCTGCCCCGATGTCTGCAGATTGTATATCGGGGCGGTCCCCAGCCCCACCTCAGTTCACCCGCCAGAGACCCGGTGAGAGGACCAAGAGGGAGCATGCCATAGAGATGCAGAACTCACCAGGGGGGAAGAAGGGAGGGAAAGCAATGCCTGCTGCAAGAGCTCCTCTCTAAGATCTGTTATAGCAAGTTCTTATGTAACTGTACTATCTTACTTCGAGTGGGAGCACTTGCAGCAGGCTATTACCATTAGGACAGAGTCCCAAGCAATCCCGAGAAAAGGAGAGGTTAAGTCTGGGAGGAGGCTAGAAGCGCTGTAGCCCTAAGGAAGCAATTATGACATAAGGCCTTGGAGGACCTCAAGGCCAAAACCTGCCCTTCTCCTAGAACCAATATCCAGGCTGTAGTGCTTGATGAAAGTATGCACTGACCTCCAGGTAGCTGCTGCAGAGATGTCTCCAATGGAGACATCACATAGTGAGGCAAACAAAGTAGCCGCTCCACTGGTAGAATGACCCCTAACTGGGCCCGATAGGGGCTTGCTATACTTGTAACAAAAACACACTACAGTTCACCAGCCACTCAGAAAGTGTGTGCTCAGACACAAGGGTGCCTTTGTAGCGTGGCGCAAAGGCCACAAACAATTGCTCAGTTTTTCAATGTGGAGCAGTGTGGGTAAGGTAGCAGTGTAACTCGCTGTGGATGTCCAAGGTATGCAGGATTGATTCCCCTCTATTTGAGCGATCTGGGTAGTAAACATGGAGGTTGATGTCCTGGTTTAACGTAAGCTCGGACATCACCTTTGGCAAAAACTTAGGATTCGTTCTCAAGGACACCCTGTCCTTAAGAAAATCAAATAAAGCTCCTTACACATTCGGGCCTGAAGCTCAGAAACTCTCCTGGGTGAGGTAACCAACTAAAAATAATGCTTTCCAAGAAAGGAAGCACAGCTCGCAATCTGCAGCAGGCTGAAACGGGGGAAGAATTAACTTCTCCAGCACAAAAAGTAGATCCCAGGATGGAATCGGATCTCAAATGGGAAGTTAGATATGCAATATGCCCCTCAAAAAAGTACGGGACATGTCAAATTCCGCAAGGGTTTTCCCTTCTACAGGAATGTGATTGGCAGACTGCAAAAAGATGTACCTTTATGGAAGAGTAGCTCAAGCCTTGATTGGTCAAGGACAGGAGGTACTCGAAGACAGAGTTCACTGGACAAGTAAGCAGGTCCAGGTGACAGGGTGAAGCCCATAAGCTAAACTGTTACCACTTCATGGCATACAGTCGTGGCCAAAAATATTGGCGCCCCTGCAGTTTGTTCTAATAATGCACCATTCCTTCCAGAAAATTGTTGAAATTAAAAAATATTTTGGTATCCACATATGTATTTCTTTGGTTTGCAGTGGAATAAAACAAAAAGCAGAAAAATTTACTAAGTCTTAGCTTATTCCACACAGAAATCCTTAAATGGCCCGGACAAAATTATTGGCACCTTTTAGAAGTAGTTAGAAATAATTAGATTTCAAGCAGGTGATTCTCCTTCACTTTGGAACTGAACTCACCTGTGGTGAGTTGCAGGTGCCTGCAATATAAAAATCACTCATTCAACCAGTTTGAATAGAGAAAATGACTCATTCTCTTGTTTTGTGTCACTGTGTATACCACAATGAGCATGGAGAAAAGAAAGACAGCCAGAAGATTGTAGCCAAGCATGGACAATCTCAAGGCTACAAATCAATCTCCAGAGACCTTGATGTTCCTGTTTCCACCGTACGTAATGTTATCAGGAAGTTTAAGGCCCATGGCACTGTAGCCAACCTCCCTGGATGTGGCTGCAAGAGAAAACTTGCTAGAAGACTGCAGCGCAGGATTGTTCGAATGGTGGAGAAAGCACCTTGATCAACTGCCAAACAGATTCAAGCTGACCGTCAGACACAAGGTACGACAGTTTCAACTCGCACCATCCGTCACTAACTCAATGAAAGGGGGTTATATGGTAGGAGGCCCAGGAGGACCCCACTGCTGAGAGAGACATAAGAAAGCCCGACTGGAGTTTGCCAAAACACACCTGAACAAGCCAAAATCCTTCTGGGAGAATGTCCTGTGGACAGATGAGACCAAATTAGAGCTTTTTGGTAAAGCACATCATCTCTGTGTTTACAGAAAACAAAATGAAGCCTTCAAAGAAAAGAACACCTTCCCTACAGTCAAACATGGAGGAGGTTCAGTGATGTTTCGTGGTTGCTGTGCTGCCTCTGGCACTGGGTGCCTTGAACGTGTGCATGGCATCATGAAATCTGGAGATTATCAGGCCATTTTGGAGCGCAATGTTGAACCCAGTGACAGAAAGCTGGGTCTCCGAAGGTCATGGGTCTTCCAGCAGGACAATGACCCCAAAACACACTTCAAAAAGCACCCAGGAATGGTTCAAGACAAAACGCTGGACTGTTCTGAAGTGGCCAGCAATGAGTCCAGATCTACAGTAAATCCCATTGCAACCTGTGGAGAGATCTGAAAACAGCAGTTGGGAGAAGGCACCCTTCAAATCTGGGAGAACTGGAGCAGTTTGCACAAGAGTGGGCCAAACTGCCAGTAGAGAGGTGCAGGAAGCTCATCCATGGCTATAGGAAGCGGTTGATTGCAGTTATTCTGACCAAAGGCTGTGCTACCAAATATTAAGTCTAGGGTGTCAATTTTGTCAATGCCATTTCTTTTCATTTTCTGATTTAAAAGGATATTTTAAATTTTGAATCAAAAACAAAGGTTCTGTAATATTAACAGAGAAATAAAGAATTGTGGAGACCAAATACTGTTAATTTCAATTTATGTTTAGAGAAAATTCTGAGTTATTTGAAAAGAGTGCAAGGGCGCCAATATTTTTGGCCATGACTGTAAGTGGGTCTGGTTGAAGGTTTTCTGCAGCCACAAGAATGTCCGCCACTTCCTGGGAGACCCCATACCTAGTTCTGGCTAAGTCTGCAGGAGCCAGGCATAAAGATGCAGGGATCTGAGGTCCAGGGGGACCAGTGTCCCAATCCTGAAACAAGTGGGAGCTCAGCAGCAGCTGTATTGGGAGGCTCCACTGCCAGCTGTTGAAGTAGTGGGACCCAAATCTACCAAGGCCACAAAGGGGCAATGAGAATCACCTCTGCTCCTTCTGCCTGAAGCTTCAGCAGGACCCTCTGAAGAATGGGAAAGATAGGGAAGGCATACAGAAACCTCCCTGTCCAACAGAGGGACAAAGCATCTCACCAGAAAACACCAGGCATGGGCTCTGGCGAGCAGAAACTGGGCAGTTTGGTGTTGAGTGGAGATGTAAGGAGGTCCAACTTTGGATGGCCCCACCTGTCAAACAGCTGATCTGCTACCGCTTGCAGGAGCTCCCACTCGTGAGCCTTGGTCCGAGACCTGCTCAGGCTGGCCAAGATGTTTTGGATACCTGGAACATTAACAGCAGCAAGGTCTAGGCGGTGTTCCAGAGCTCAATGCCATACCATCGTCATCTCCCTGCAAAGGGGGTATGAGTTTGTGCCCCCTTGCTTGTTGACATAAAACACCAACGATGTGTTGTCCATCTAGATAAGAAGAGGGCCTGGCAACCGGTTCATGTGAAACGCCCGCAATGCATTCAGGACCACTCACATCTCTAGAATATTGATATGGAGTAGTCTGTCTGGAGATCATGTTCCCTGGGTCTGTCTCCCAGATGAGCACCCCAACCAAGACCGGAGGCATCCGTGGCGAGACTGTCTCGGTGGCTCCTGCTGGAAAGGGAACCCTCATACCAAGTTGGAGGAGTCTAGCCAGCAGGAAAGTGTCCTCCTGACTGGGTTGGAGACCCTGACAAGTTGGTCCAGGTCATCAGACCTTTGGTCCCACTGCACCCTGAGCATCCACTGTGGGACTCCAATATGCAGGTGGGCCAGAGGAACTGTACGAAAGGCCGCCACTATGTGCCTCAGAAGTCTGAGAAAGGTCCTGGCTGGGACCAGAGGAACCATGTCTACCACTCAGGCCATGCCCCAAATGGTATCCAGGACCACTCCAATAAAGATGAGTCACTGGCTGGGCTCTGGGGACTTTCGGAGATTCAGGGGGATCCCCAGCTCTCCGAAGAGAGTAAAGGTGTCTCCAAGAGTACAAATAAGTTGAGCAGTGGAAGGGGGCTGCCAGGAGGCAATTGTCTAGGTAAGGGAAGACATAATGGCCCTGGCGTCTGAGCAGCAGCCACCATCGCTAAACATTTGGTGAAGACTCGAGGAGAGGCCAAATGGTAAGGCTTGAAACTGGTAATGTTTCCCCTGGAAGTGGAATTTCAGGAACTTCCGATGGGGAGGAAAAGCCTCGATGTGCAGATAGGCGTCCTGTATATCCAGGGAACAGAGCCAATCCCCTTGATGCAAGAGGGAAATGAGGCCTGGCAAGGTGACCATCCTGAACCTTTTGTAAAGAGATTTAGTGAACTGAGGTCCAGAATGGACAGGTCGTCATCCTTTTTGGGACCAGGAAAAAAAATGAGAATAGAAGCCTCACCCCCAATTGCTCTTGGGGGGGGCTGGCTCTACTGCCCGCTTCGGCAACAGGGCCCGAATCTCTCCTTCGATCAAGGGAATGTGCGAAGGAGAACATTGGGAGGAACCTGGTGGCGTATCCGGAGGGATCTGTGGGAACGAGAGTATGTCCTCTCCTTACGAGGTCCAAGACCCAGTTGTCTGAAGTGATGTTACTCAAGCCCTTCGCGTAAAGGAAAAGTGACCTTCCTATTGCCCCCAACTGGAGGGGGGCCCGGAAGAGTCAGTGGGTAGATCCGGAGCTGGGCAGAGAGGACTTGGGGCCTCTACAGGCAGAGCTCCCAGAAGTCTGGGCTGGTGCATTTCCATGCAACTTGAACCAAGTTTGTGTGTAATTGTTGCTGTCAATGTTTTATGATCAGTTATTAACTGTATGGATTTCTCTTATTTGATCCCCGTTTGTTTGTACTTCTAATGTTGACGAAGAACCTTTGTAAATGAACCGATGTTTCAAAGGTATATGTAATCCTAGTACTAAATAAAAGTTCCTCCTTCATGAGCTGCAGAGCAGCCGATCCATTCCCTCCTGAAGGCGAAGGTCTCACTGGTTGGGGAAGAGGAGCATAAGGCCCGCAGGTCCTTAGGCGAGGGAGTGGAATGAGCTCCCTGGTTCTCTGGCGTGGATGTCCTGCAGACCGGCGATCATTCAGGCAGCGAGGAGACCTTGCCCGACAAATGCTCTTTTCTTGAGCCGGCAACAGTGTACAGCCGAATGGCCTGGAGGCAGACATCGGTTTGGAGGCTGCGGCAGACGCCGTGGAGGATCTATGAGCCGCAACTGGTTGCGACCGACTCTCAATCCTTGGATTCTGAGACCTTACCGGGGCCACTGAAATCGGACCACGCAATGGGATCAAGTCCCTGCAGAAGAAGTAGAGATCCCGCCCCTGTGGTGGACATCTGTAAAGGAATGGCCTTCATTTTCAGGGAAGATTGGGCTGTAGGAGACCCAGAGCTCTGCTTACCATCCCCAGACGCCTATGTTTTGGCAGGAATGGAAGCCGCTTGCTGCCCTGAAGAATGTTGACAGTGGCGCAAAGAATGGTCAGATCCTCCAGAGTTTGAACCTGAAGAGGGCATCTTTCGCTGAGGGGACCTGGGGCATGAACGCCCCCTTGAACTGACCCCAGTCCTTTTCTCAGGACTTAGGTTTCTGCAGAGAAGATGAGGAAGACGACGATTTACCTATGGGTGAGGCCTGCGTCACTGCCACCTGCTGCTCTAAGAAATGGACCTTTAGTGCCTTCAGTTGGCGAATTCTGGTCCGGCCAGTAAAGCCTCTGCACATCAAGCAGGCCTTGGTGTCATGGTTGGGTCCCAGGCAAAAGACGCAGGCCTTGTGTTTGTCCTTCGCCGGGGTATCTGGTGACCACAGGCACACTTAGTTTTCTTCTCTGTAGAAGAGATGGATGATGAAGAATGATAAAGACGACATACGAAAACTATGAACGAAAACGAACTTATCGACCCGAGGAACTGAAGACAAAGACAAGAGAAATGCTAGTTCTTCCAAAAGTTCAAAGAACCGATGGCAACGGGTCTGCAGTGGGAAAGAACTGAGGTGGGGCTGGGGACCGCCTCCTGATATACCATCGGCTGATGTCAGGGCAGAGCCGGCATTGGGGGTGGTCCCCGCTGAAGACTGCTAGAAGTTCGCCGTGGGGTCAAAGTGCCTGGCAGCATAGTCATAATGGTAACAGCTTGCTGCAAGAGTGCCCACTTGAAGTAAGATCTTGAAATTGGGATGGACCAGGGTACCCTGAGCCTGCATTAGCAGATCTCTGCAGAGGGGCCAGAGGATCCTCAGTCAACTGTTGCAGTAATGGAAACCAGAACTGCCATAGCCAGAATGGTGCTACCAAGCTTATGCTGGCCCCCTCCATTTGCAGCTTGATTAGCACCCTCTGAATCAGAAGGCGGCGTAGAGGAACCTACCACTCCAGAAGAGGGACAACACGTTTCACCAGAACGCTTCAGGCCCTGGATCTAGCGAGCAAAAACTGGACAATTTTGTGTTTGCATGGGGATACAAAAAGGTCCAACTATGGCCGACCTCATCTGACAAACAGATCATCTACGACGGATGAGAGAAGTTCCCGGTAGTGCACGCTGGACTGCATCCGGCTGAGGTGGTCTGCCAGGGTGTCTAGCATGCCTAGAATGTGGACAGCCGAAAGAACCTGACTGTGGTCCAGGGCCCAGTATAATACTCTCATGGCCTTCCTGCACAGGGCATACAAATGCATCCCCCCCACCGCTTGTTGATGCAGTAGATCACACAGAGGCTGCCCAGGTAGGGGGGAAATATACAGTCCCTTCTTTCTAACAGCTGCAGCTACTTCTGCTAAGCACTTGGTAAAGACCCACAGCACAAAGGATAAGCCAACGGGCAATATCTTGAATTAGTAGTGCTCGCCTTGAAACAGAAACCGGAGAAATCCCTGTGCAGTGGGAACACAGATAAGCATCCTGCATGTCCAGGGAGCACAGCCAGTCACCCTGCTTGAGTAGCGGCATCAAGCCAGGTAGGGTGACCATGCGGAATGTTTTGTACTGGACATACAGATTGAGGTCCTCGAGGTCTAGAATGGGCCTTAGGTTCCCAGTCCTTTTGAGAACCATAAAGAACCTGGAATAAAATCCCGTTCCATTGGCGCCAGGCACTGGCTCGATGGCCTTTTTCCACAGTAGGAACTGCACCTCCTCCCGGAGGACAGACAGGTGTGCCATGGTATAGGAGGAAGATACTTTTTGGGGGTCTGGCATCTCTACGAGTCCCAGAGTGACTCTTCTATGATCTGAAGAATCCAGGCATCTGAAGTGACAGTTCTCCACTGGTTGAGATGGAGGGAGAACCGACCTCCGACCACTGCCTCTTGGTCAGGGACTGGAAAAGGGGGTCTGGTAAGGAGTAAAACTGAGGCAGACCAACCACTGGGCTTGATCCATCACTCTTGGGGTGCTTAGCTGCAGCACCCGAGGAAGGGGAGGCAAAGCCAAGGAGGCCCTTCTCTTGCTCTGGGTATGGAGGGCAGCTCCGGAATTGTGGGACACCTTGTGAAAGGGAGGGTGCTGTCTGCTCCTAGGCTGCGTATGATAGCAAGTGGACAGACTTGACAGCCCTGCCAGAGGGCTGGAGTTCACCGATTATGTCTTGAACATCTGGCCCGAACAGTTAATACCCTCTTTTTAAGGGCTCTAAAGCACCTTTTGCTGGACATTGGCAGCAAACCCCCGAGACCCTCAGCCAGGAGTGCCTACAAAGGCAAATGCCTGTGGCAGAAGCCCTAGCACTTGTATCCGAGATATCATAGAAGGACCCAAGGAGGTGCTTGCTGATATTCTCTGCACCCTGCAAGCATCTGAGAACCTCCAGTTTCTGGGTACAGTGTGGGAGGGCCTGGGCAGCAGCCTTGCCCTTCTTCCAGATGTTATTCACCACTTGAAAGAGATAGTTGACAATTCGCAGCCCTTGGGTAGAGGAGGCGCAGTCTCTTTTGTCCCAAAGGTCAATCCTGTGGGAGTCCGTGTCCGGTGGAAGGGAGCAGAGATGCTTGGGCACCTCTGACTGGTCATGGGCTGCCCTAATAACCACAGAGTCAGTCTCAGGCTGGGCAGCATAGTAAGGAAGGCCCTGGGGGGCACGGTACAACTTACTCACCCTGCAGGGTATGGCTGGGACCATATCAGGTTGGTGCCAAGCAGCAGTAGTGGCATTCCTCAAGCCCAGGAGGAATGATCTTATGAGGAGATTTTGGGATTTCCAGAAAGTCTACCAAATCCTGTCTGGTAACATTCTCTTCCTCAGTATGGAAGCCCATAGCCAAGGGACAGCTGCTTCATAACACTGAAAAATGTAGGGTTTTCTGGAGGAGACCTGGAGTATGCTTGACAGTCTCACTCGCTGAAGAGGCAGTGGACCTGTCAGAAAGAGATTCTTCTTCCTCAGGCAAGATGAGGTCAGGATTGTACTCATCTACTTCGACCTGCTCCACCTCCAGGTCCGATGAATGAGGGACTGACGCTGGCCCACGGGGAACAACCAGAGGGGGGCCAACATGACAATGGGGCTGTCGACAGCATAAGGGACCCAGGCCTATAAGCACCCATTGGATGGACCAAGACTATAGTAAACTTGGTCAAGATATCGCGGTAGACTACTGCATTGAAAAAGAAGTAGACAGCATGGGGCACCACAACCTTTTGGTCGGGGCTTTGGAGCCTGCCTCAACGTCAAACTGGGGACCCAATAGGAGCAGAGACCTGGACAGCGACAGGCATCTGTGTAGCCGCAGCTCTCATGGAGGAGAAAGAAGCCATCAGGGAGTGGTCCCGATGTCTTTATGAATCCCCCCACCCAAAGGACTGGTCTCAGATCTTAGCGACCTGCGAGTTCAACAATCCCATCTGCGACTGGGAAAGAAGGGGTGCTACGACCCTTTAGTCAGGGGCTTGGGAGCCTGATGCCTAAGTGGAGAAGCATCAGGCCTCCGTGAACTGGGGACCTGTTAGGAGCAGAGACCTGGAAAGCGACAGGTGTCTGTGTAGCTGGAGTACTCATTGAGGTAGAAGCAGCCGCTGGGGAATGGTCTCAATCTCTTATCTTTTAGGATCACACCCCCCAAGAACTGGCTACCTTTTGTTCCATCAGAAAGTTCTTGAGCCTTATGTCGCTTTGGGTGGTTTGGCTGAATTTATGGCAGAGCTCAGTCAGACATTATGGTCAGGCCGAAGATAGCAGATCGAGAGAGAATGTTTGCCTGTAGAAGCACAATCTTTCCGCAGTGGCAGCTACAGAAGAGAGGTAGAAGGGATAACTCGACAAAGTAGGGGAATCTCAAAGATACCAAAAACCAAGTAAAATAAAGTTGTAGGCAAAAATGACAACTCTGCATTGGAGCTTCAGCAGAGACCCATGCAGAGAGTCAATGGTGGGAAGAACTGACGAGGGAGTGGGGTCACTCGCGCCTTTACCGAGTTGGTGGTGGCATGGGCAGCCCCAAAGGTACTGCTGAAAATCTTGTGTGTGGATCCTGCTTCACAGATGGTGAAGTTCCTATGGTAGGACCTGATAACCGATATAGAAAAAGACCTTTTTGCACTGCATAAAAAGGTTTGGCTCCCAGGTCTAGAATGGGCCTCAAGTCCCCTGTTGTTTTGGGAACAGAGAAGAACCTGAAGTAGAACCCTTTGATCCTTTCACGCATGGGCACTGGTTTTATTGCCCTTTTCACACAAGTTGAGCACCTCCTCATGATCTGGAGAATAAGAGGTGGTATCTGGGGGAACATCAGGAGGCAGTTTGTTCTAGAGCATGGCCATTTTCGATTATCTGCAGCATTCAAGCATCTGTAGTAATGGTTCTCCACCGGGGCAGACTGAGGGAGAACCGACCTCTTATCGCCACCTCCTGGCTTGGAGGGGGGGGGGGTGTCCATCAAGGAGTCAGGCGGAGGCTGAACTGCCAGTTGGGGCCACACCTCCTCCTCGGGGGTGCTCAGCAGAGGAACCGGTGCTGGAAGAGGGGGCAGGCAAGGCAGTGCTGACCCTGCGCTTGCTCTGGAGCTTGGTCCAGGAACCAAACTCATGAGACTTTATAAAAGGAGGGCCTCGTTCCGCTCCTGGGTTAGATACAATAAGAGGAGCGGACAGACCTAACAGCCCAGCCAGAGGCCTGCAGGTCATTAATAATATCCTGCACATCAGGACCAAAAACTGTGACCCACAAAAGGGGCATTCAACACTTTTTGCTGGACGTCAACTGCAAAGCCAGAGACTAAGCCAGGAGTGTCTTCTGAGGCAAATGCCAGAGGCAGCTGTCCTGCCTGTAGTATCAGCAATATAGGTGGCTCTGAGGAGATGTTTACTGCATCTTCTGAGCCCTGAATAACTGAGAAGTTCTTGTCCCTGGGATCCCCTCAGGGAGGGTCTAGGCAGCAGCTTTGCCCTTCTTCCAGAGGGTACTGTGGTACTTAAATATTTAAAGTAGTTGGCAATTCTAAGGCCTAGGGCGGCAGAAGCAGAAGTCCTCTTGCCCCAGAGGTCTAGCTTCCTAGATTCCTGGTTAGGGGGCAGGGAACCAAGGTGTTTGAGTGCCTTAGTCCTGTCATAAGTGGCCTTACAGAGTCAGTTTCCGGCTGAGCTGCATAAAAGGGCAGACCCTGTCCCAAGCAGCAGCGGCAGCATCATTCAGTGCTGGCAACAGATGAGGAATAACTGGTGGAGATTCTGTGATCTTCAAGAAATTCTCCAGATTCCTCCTTGCGACATCCTCTTCCTCAGTCTGGAACCGCACAGTGAAGGAGAGCTGCTTCATAATGTTGAAGAAGAGGGTTCTCGGGGGATGTGTAGAGTCCTCACTCCTGGAGGAAACAGTAGACCTATCAAAGGAGTCTGCAAATCTGGAGACCTGGGTTTGAATCCCACAGCCCCACTTGCATACTATGTGACCCTGAGCAAGTCATTTAACTTCCCTGTGCTCCCAGGTTGCACCTGTAAACAAGCTTTCAGCTTAGTGTCTCACCTGGTTAAACAGTTGGGGAGAAAGGTGGTACCCTACTCAATGTCGGCCTCTTTGAAGCAGGGACGGACAGTTGGGAGTACTGACAGCTCTCTAGAAGGCACAGGGCAGATGGTCAAAGCGAGGCAGCCCCGATGGTGGGGTGTTTGGGGCGACAACTGCTGCATAAGAGATATGGCAACGTGGAAATTACAGGCTTATGGTAGACTGTGTGATAAGGCGTTAACACAGGCATCGACTGATGCTGTGCAGGCGCGGAGCCCAGTTAGGATGAACTACTGCTACTTAATAGTAGAAAGAGTGAGGCCCAGTGCCTGTGGATCTCAAGATTTAAGGTCTCGATGGCAGGGCTGGGGCCGATGACCCAGATGCTGATGACCCTTCCACAGCCCTGTGAAGGCTGGGAGAAGTCTCCTCCATTGGGGCGCTGATGGGAGCAAAGGCCTGCACAGAGTGGGGCGCTGGTGCTAGCAGTCACGAGGCTGATCCCAGGGAGAAGAGGAGTAAGACTCCAACGGGAACAGGGATCACTGTCTGAGGGGGTGTCCTTATCCCAACAAGGACATTTTTCCAAGGACTTGTCCCGGGCCTTGGTGGCCTGACAGCCCAAAGACTATGCTGGCAATGGGGGGGGGGGACCTCCTGCTCTCCACTGGCTGGCTGTCACTCCAAGAGGAACTTCTGCAGGGCTTTCCTGCATCGGCACCGGGTGGTGAAGTTAAACTTCAGGTAGCACTCACAGGCGAGAATGTTGTGGCTAGACCCTAGACAGCAGACACAAATGTCATCGTAGTCGATTGAAATCTTTCCACAGCGACAGTGATGGAAGAGAGCCAACAAAGGATTAGTTCTCGGTATACAAAGACAAAAAGAATCACTAAAGTGATTCAAAGGCAAATACCAAAGAAAAAAGGCAAGTAGATTTGGCAGTTGAACTGACCGTCTAAGCTTCTGCAGAGTGTGTGCACAAATGGTCAACAGAAGGAAAGAACTGAAGAGGGAGCGGGGCTGTCCACGCTTATATAGGGCATGTGACGCAAGAGCCTGATGTCAGTGTGGGTGGAACTACTGCAGAAAAAGCTTCCATGTGATCCAGAAACCTGGCACTTCGGTTCCACAGGTGTGATCTGATGACATATCCCCCCCAAAAAAATCACCAAATTCTAAAGCTGTGTCTCAATAAACAGCCTACATCTGCAGAATGCTTGCTGATGCCATAGAGTGCTTTAGAGTAGAGATGCTAGCCCACAACCTATGTAATGCATCACAAGCCTACCCGAGGAAATTTGGCCCTCTGGAGGTGGTAATCACCATCCCCGAAGGGTGATGACCCAACAGTGTCCATAACTGTTCACTCCTGGCCCATGGCTCTATGACGCTTTACTCAAAACAATTCAACCCTCCCCATATCACTCAACTTGATTAACTGCAATAATATTTGATAAAATGATATCTATAATCTGCACCATTCCTGGTCTCCTGTCTGGAAGCTTTACTCAACTATGTTAACTACCCTACAATACTAATAGGTGATTGTTGATGTATCCACCTTTTTATTTTAAAAGTTACCACTCAGCAGTACAACTGATGAGCCCTACCTCCCACACTACATGTCCAACCCTAAGGTTGTGGCATGTACAACCAAGACTTAAGTACAGTTACCGTAACAGTAGATCTTCAAGAGGAGCTCTTGCAGCAAGCTATTACCATAAGGACTATGCCGTCTGGCACTAGGACCCCAAGGAAACCTTCTGGCTAGCAGTCTTCAGCAGGAACCGTTCCAGACACCGGCTTCGCTCCGGCCAATGGCACATAAGGGGCGGTCCCCAGACCGACCTCAGTTCACCAGCCAGAGACCCGCTGGTAAGGCCGGCAGGTGGACCGGGCAGAAGCTTGCACAGAAACAAAAAAAAATGCAGACACTCACCAGGGGGAAGGAGGAAGGGAAAGCAGCGCCTGCTGCAAGAGCTCCTCTCGAAGATCTACTGTTAAGGTAAGTTCTTACATAACTGTACTATCAGAGTGCGAGCTCTTGCAGCAGGCTATTACCATGAAGCCAGAGTCCCAAGCAACCCCAGAGAAAAGATCGAGGTAGGTCTGGGAGTAGGCTGAAGTGCAACTGCCAGAAACATGAATCAGGAAAGGAGACCTTGAACAGCCAAGCCAAAACCAGCCCTTCGCCTAGAGGCGAAGTCCAAGCTGTAATGCTTGGTTAAGAGTATGCACGGAGTTCGAGGTAGCCGCTGCGCCAATGTCTGCAATTGAGACATTACGCATGAAAGCGAAAGAATCAGACACTCCTCTGGTGGAATGACCCGCCAGGGTTTATTCGATCTGTTATAGTAGAAGACAATGCAATTTACCAGCCATTTGGATAAGATCTGTTTAGACACTGGAGTACCTCGACAGTGAGGTGCGAAGGCCACAAACAACTGATCCTTCTTGCGAGACTGAGCAGTATGGCTGAGATAGTACTGTAGCACCCTGTGAACATCCAGAGTATGCAGGATCACTTCCCCTCGGTTCGAGTGGTTGGGGTAATATACTAGAAGGTTAATGTCCTGATTAAGTGTTAACTCTGACACTACCTTGGGTAAAAACTTTAGGATAGTACGTAAGGACACCCTGTCCTTATGGAAAACCAAATAAGGCTCCTTACACATCAGGACCTGAAGCTCTGAAACCCTCTGAGCAGAAGTAACAGCAACTAAAAATAACTTTCCACGAGAAGCTTGCAGTCCACAGCAGGTCTGAACGGGGGGGGAAAGAGTACATTTTTCAAGCATAAAGAGGAGATCCCAGGGCGGTACAGGATCTACGATGGGAGCCTTAATGTGTACTATGCCCCGCTAAAAGTTGCAGGACATGTCCAGCTGGGCAACTCCCCCCTTCCCCCCACAGGTACGTGGTAAGCAGAAACCGCAGAAAGATGCACCTTAATGGAGTAGCTCAAGCCTTGGTTTGATAATGAGAGGAAATACTCTACTACAGAGTTCACTGGACAGGTAAATGGGTCCAAGTGACAGAGTGAAGCCCACAATCAATCTTTTCCACTTCATGGCGTAGTTGGATGTAGTAGGGCTTTCTTGCTGTGACGAGAACATCCACCACTTCCTGGTGACCCCATAACTGGACTTAACCAAGTCTGCAAGAGCCATGCAGGGATTTGAGGTCCGGATGGACCAGGATGCCCTGATCCCGCGATAGCAAGTGTGAGCTCAGCAGCAGCTATATTGGAGGCTCCACTGCCAGCTGCTGAAGTAGTGAGAACCAAATCTGCCAAGGCCAATAGGGAGCGATGAGGATAATCTCTGCTCCCTCAGCCTGCAACTTCAGGAGTACCCTCTGGAGAATGGGAAAGGGAGGGAAGGCATACAGAAACCTCCCTGTCCAGCAGAGGGACAACACGCCTGATCAGAAAATACCAGGTCCGGGCTTTAGTGAGCAGAAACTGGGCAGTCTGGTGTTGAGTGGAGATGCAAAGAGGTCCAGCTCTGGACAGCCTCATCTGTCGAACAGCTGATCTGCTACTGACTGAAGGCACTCCTACTCATGAGCTTTGTATCGAGACCGGCTTAGGCTGTTGGCCAAGACATTTTGGATGCCTAGAACATGAACAGTGGTGAGGTCTAAGTGGTGTTCCAGGGCCCAATACCAGACCCTCATCGCCTCCCAGCAAAGGGGGTAAGAATGTGTGCCCCCTTGCTTATTGACGTAAAACACTACCAACATGTTGTCGGTCTGGATGAGAAGAGGGCCTGGCGAAAGGTCAGACTGAAATGCCTGAAAAGCATACAGGACCGCTCGCATCTCTAGAACATTTATGTGGAGCATCTGCTCGTCTGAAGACCAGGTCCCCTGGGTCTGTCTGTTCTCCAGGTGAGCACCCCACCCAAGACTGGAAGTGTCTGTAGTCAAAACCAGTCTCATGGGCTCCTGCCGGAAAGGGACCCCTTGTTCCAGGTTGGAGGGTTCTAGCCACCAGGATAGAGTCCTTTGGACTGGGTCGGAGATCCTGACCAGCTGGTCTAGGTCGTCTGACCTCTGGCCCCACTGCACCCTGAGCGTCCACTGGGGAACCCTCATGTGGAGGCAGGCCATGGGAACTGTAGGAATAGCCGCCGCCATATGCCCTAGAAGTCTGAGGAAGGTCCTGGCTGACATATGGGGAGCCATGGATACCTCTTGGGCTAAGCTCCTCAGGCAATCTCCCGTCTTCTGGGAGAAAGGCCATCTCCTGAACCATATCCAGGACCGCTCCGATGAAAAGGAGTCGTTGACTGGGCCATGGGGATGACTATGGAATGTTCAGGGTGATCCAACTCTTGGAAGAATGTAAAGGTGTCTCGGAAAGTGTGAAATAGTTGAGCTCTGGAAGGAGCTGCCAGGAGCCAATAGTCCAGGTAAGCAAAGACGTAATGGCCCTGGCGTTAGGCATAACCGCAGCAACCACCACTAGACACTTGAAGACTAGGCGTGGAGGAGAGGCTGAACATCAAGGCTTGGAACTGGTAATATATCTCCCCCGAGGCTGGTCCAAAGGGATCTGTAGGAACTCTAGCGCGTGTCCTCTCGATCAGATCAAGCGCCCAGAAGTCTGTGGTGATGTTGCTCCATCCCTCTTGGCAGAGGGAGTATTGACCCCCTACTGCCCCCCCCCCCATGGCCTCTGCCGGAGGAGGAGGGGGGGGTAGGTAGTTAGTCAATAGGCGGATCCAGGAACAGGCAGAGAGCTGGGAGGGCTTGGGACCTCTAGAGGTAGAGCTCCCAGGAGTCTGGGTTGCTGCCTTCCTCTTGAAGCCTCCTCTCTGCTGGAACTGGTTGCAGGAATCCCGAGGTCTTCCAGAAAGGGCCACTTCCGAAAAGGCTTCTGATCTCCCTTGTACATTTTATGGATGGATCAGAGGGACTTCGTGGACTCCTGGAGACGGCAGATCAAATTCTCTGTCTCCTCCCCAAAAAGAAGGGAACCCTGGGAGGAAAGGTCCAGGATACCAGACTGCAGATCCTGGGAGGAGACAGACAGGTGTGGCACACAAGGCAAATGCCGGATGCTGCTGCCCTAGAAGCTGCATCTGCAGTATCGTACGAGGACCTCATGAGATTAGTGCCTACGTCCAATCCTGACATGAGGATATCCAGGAGCTCGGTCTTCTGAGCAGTCTGGCAAGGCCTGAACAACCTCTAATCCTTTCTCCCACAGTGCATTTTGGTGCTGAACCATATGTGTGAGATCAACAATTTGAGCAGGTGGAGGCGGAATATATTTTCTTGCCCACTAGGTCTAGAAATTTGGACTTGTGTCAGTAGCTGTGAGCTGAGGTGTTTCAGCTTCTTCAACTTATTGTGAGTAGCCATGATAACCATGGAATCCGCCTGAGGGTGTTCCGCCAAGAAAGCTGGCCCCCGGTTATGCCTGTCCAACTTATTAAGAGACCACTGGAGTGGTACAGGGATGCTTCCAGGTAATCCTGGTAAGGTAAGGGAACGTATCCGCAAAAGGAGGAATGACCAAGGACTTAGGCTCCTTCTGCCTCAGGTACTTGGTGCTCTGGATCCAGACACTCAGTCTCCTATCCATTGGCGGTCCGATATGCCTTATGACCTCCATAAAGGCAGGATCGTCACGAGGTGATTTAGGGGTGTCTTTCTCCTCTGGCAAAACGTGCCTATTCCTAGAAGGAGATCGGTCAGAACCAGAGGCACGAGTCCAATCCGAGATCTCTAGGAGAAGGAAGCGGATCTAAATCTGGAGGAAGACCTGCTCCCTTCATCTGAATGACACCCACTAGATGACCAGCGCCAGCTGGCAGAGTGCAGACGACGGCTATCTGACAGACGTCTGCCAGACTGCCTACCGCTAGAAGACATGTCGGCGAGTGCTCAGTGAAGAGGGAGTGATGTTGGTGATGCTGTCCCTGGTGCAAAGTCCTGCCAAGGTAATCGGTGGGACTCAGATTTTAGAGTGGATGAGGACGGTTTGTTCCCCCAGGCCCTTGTCTGCATCCAGATTTGGGGTGATGTCCATTGCAGGGGAAGGACATCTTGTTTGACCTCGCTCCACCAGACATGAAAAATTTCAGTCCGTTCCGCCTTGGAGAACCATGGTGTCCGCTGGGGAACGAGGTGTTTGATCGCCCGGTGTGGGTGGAGCGACAGGATGAGAAGGGTGATCCAGTTGATCCCTGGGAGAAGGGGTAGACTGGTCCCCTTGGGCGTCTGGTGTAGATGGCCCTTGGACCAGCGAAGTAGTGAGGTCTAGAGAGACCGTACCAGATGTTCGTCCCTTGGCCTGGACTGTAGACGATCTGGAGCGGTCAGCATTGTGGACCACTGTCTGCTTGAATGTAGGCATTTGAAAGGCCGAGGTGCAGTGAGCCAAAGTCGGCTTGGAGACAGACTCCTGACCCCAGTACTCTGTCTTACCTGGAGCCCCGGGAGAGAGATACCAGGACCTTGTATGATGGGACATGGTCCTCGCACTAGTAGAGGAAGCGGTCCCAATCATGGAAGGTGACCACAAGGGTGTGTCCTTCACCTGCAGGGTAACCACGGCCAGGGTAGAGGAGCCTGAGCCTCGTTTTCCACTCCCCGATGTCGGGGTTTAATAGGGAGTGGAGGAGTCCTGCTGCCCAGAAGAATTGAGAGTGGTGGGAGGAGTGATCAGAGCCCCAGGAGTTTGAGCCAGAGGAGGTCTTTTTGTGGTGTGGGGACTGGGAGCATGAACACCCCTTAGACCAACCCCTGTCTCAGGACTTGCGCTGGTCCAGATCTTTCTTCTTCTTCTCATGCTTGGAAGAATAGAAAGACTTCTCGGCTGGGGAACTCTACATGACGGCCAGCTGCTGCTGCTCCAGGATGTGTGCCTTCAGTGCCTTAAGGTGGCAGATGAGAGTCCGGCCAGTAGAGCCACTACAGATGGGACAGGCCTTGGTGTAGTGGTTGGGCCCCAAGCAGTAGACACAGGCCTCGTGCTTGTCCTTGACCGGGATCCGTCGACCGGAGGCACACTTGGTCCTCTTCTCCGAAGAGACAGACGGCGAAAAAGACATGCGGGAGAAGCAAAAAAAAAAAAAGAAAAGCAGACATTGAGGAAAATGAGAAGAATTTTGCTGAAAACGCTAGTGGAGTTCTAGAAGGCAACAGAAGAGCCGAACGAGTCGACAGCAGGAAAAGAACAGGTGGGGCTGGGGACCGCCCCCTTATGTACCACTGGCCGACGTCTGGGCGGAGCTGGTGGTCCCAGCTGAAGACTGCTAGCTAGGAGGTTTCCTTGGGGTCCTAGTGCCTGGCAGCATAGCCCTTATGGTAACAGCCTGCTGCAACAGCTCCCACTCGGAAGTAAGATCTGAGGGGTTCTGGAGGAATTCACATACAGAATCCCATCAAAACGGACTTTACCAACCCCACAATCATCACTCAATGGTTATGGGTGGTACCAACAAATCAGCGCAACAGAAGGCCCTAGGGTTTCATTATCATAAATTACTGCTCGACAAGTGATGAAATTGCATAAGGAACTGTACTGTTAGTTTTTACTGGCCGATGAACTTTGTCTTGTTTTTTGTCAAACAACTTCAATAAATTTGCTTCTCACATATATGGAAAGTCATCTGACTGTACAGAAAGAGGGGCCCACAAGGTTTAATGGCTGCAGAGTCAATCAACTCATTTTGGCTCTTGTGAAAGTTTGCCAATTCGACACTCATACAGTTACTACCTGTTAATGAGCACCCAAGGGCCACTCAACACAAGGGGAGAGAAAACAGATGGGTCAGGGAGGGCGAGGAGTAGGAGAAACCACTGGACACCAGGGACTGTATTCAACAGGATCAGGGCACAGGGACTTTACCAACTGATTTTGTGGGAGGGCTAGACACTGCTGCCCCTTACCATGATGTTGGTGGGTGCCCCCCCTCAAAAGCACCCAACATCCTTTACAACCATTTGCACAGCACAGAATATGACAGACTCCTTTCCATTTCCAGTGCGAGAGAGTGGAGCCAAAAAGAGCCCATTCTGAACATCTCCCACATGCAGTTCAGAATTTACTTAACTGTATTTATTCCTGTTGTCCCACATTACAGTCATTGCATTACATGGGTGAAACAGCTGAAGCAACAAGGAGTTTCAAAAGTCACGCCCTAGGGGCAATGGGGCCTTCTGTACATTTGGTATTGGTGTAGAAAGGACCTGAAGAAAAAATGACTTACCGTAGTAATCTTGTTTCTTCCAAGGGATCCCCTCAGTATTCTTGATTATAGCGGTTACCCAGCTGGGTTCAGCTGGCCCCTAAACTACCAATCAGATTGTAGTAAGAGATTACTGTCTATAGGTTGTGCGGTTTGCTACTCAGATTCTTTTCTAAGCTGAAAGGGGGCAGATAGTCCCAGTCTAATCTATAAAGAGAACCTGAAAAACACCACCACCTCCCGGCGACAAATAAACACTGCATGAACTGCGAAACCTTGTACTAAAACTGCTGCTCTACAAGAAAACATCTGGCCAGAGCAAAGGACTTTAGAACCTTTAAAACAGAGGGGTTCTGTGAGGGGAGGATGGGCAGGAGGTGAAGAATACTGAGGGATCCCTTGGAAGAACAAGATTACTATGGTATTTTTTTTTCTTCTCACCCCAGGAATCCCTCAGTATTCTGGACCATAGCAGAAAACAAAGCAGCATAGCTAGGAGGAGGGAACAGAACCTACTTCGGAAACCGGTTCTGCAGAACTGCTGTGCCAAATCTGGCGTCCGATCTAGACTGTACATCTAAGCAGCAGTGCTTTGTGAAAGTGTGTACAGTTTTCCAAGTAGCTGCTTTTCAGATATCAAGCAAAGGAAGGTCTCTGAGCAGCCACTGAAGCTGCAGTGCCCCTGGTAGACTGGTCTCTGCGGCCTTGGGGAGGCTGTCTGCCAGCATTTTTTGTAAACTGAATGCAGGAAACTATCAAGTGAGAGATAGTTCTCCTAGAAGCTGGCCTACACCTTTGCCTACCTCACCATACGTAAAGAAAAGCTGGGTATGAGAGGCCCTGAGCTCCTTAGTGCGCCCCAGATACCAGGTTAGTGCCCTCAACGTCCAGGCTATGAAGCCTGGTTCACCTGGGGTAGATCTGTCGGTTAAGAAGACAGGTAAGAGATTGGTTGAGGTGGAACTATGAAAACTACTTTGGGAAAGAATCTCCTATTGGTTCTATGAACCATTTTGTCTCTGTGTGGGAGATGATGCAGTTGGGTTCAGTAGAAAGAGCCTGTAGCTCTGAAATTCTCTTGGCAGAAGTAATTACTATAAGGAATACAGTTTTCAAAGTAACATACTTTAAGTATGCTGTAACCATAGGTTCAAATGACACACCCATTAACACGACTATACACAGGCTCAAATCCCAGGGAGGGACAGGTTCCCCAAGTGGGGGCTGAAGGTGGAGCAGACCTTTGTGTATTATACATATATATGAGTGGGTGTGTGTATGTATATAATATACACACACGTACATATATAAAATAATGGGGTTAAAAATAATTAACTTCTCTTTGCTCACCGTAAGGTAAGCTGAAATTGCTACCAGGTGAACTTTCAGAAAGGAGGCTCTCAAGTCAGAGGTCTGCAGGTGCACAAAGTAATCCAGAATAGAGGACAGGCTTGACTGCATGGGATCAATTTGTTTCTCTCTATACCAGAAAGAAAATTTCTTCTATTTGGAGGTATGTGTCTTTTGTGCTATGCTATTTAGCCAGTCTGAGGATTTTCAGGACCTGCTCTGAATATCGAGTCTTGGGGAACTCTACCCCCCCCTCAAGTACTAGGCCATGAGGTGAAGAGACTGGACGCTAGGGTATGGGCCTGCCTTCTGAGGCAGAGTCAGGAGACTGACTGGGAGTCAGACGAATAGGCCGCTGCACTGACATGTGGAGAAGCTGTGTGTACCAGGGCTGTCTTCCCCCAGTCCGGGGCTAGTAGGATTATTGTTGTAGGCTGGCTCCCGAGTTTGAGGAGTACGCTGATAATGAGAAATTGAGAAAAGGCATACAGGAACCTCCCCGACCAGTGGAGGCGCAGGGCATCCACTGGCACTGTGCCTAGCGCCAAAGGCCAGCAACTGTATAGGGGGAGCTGAGGCGTACAAGTCTATTTCTGGAGTGCACCATCTCTTGAACACTGTAGCTAGCACCGGCTGTTCAGGGTCCACTCGTGGTGGCCTTGATATGGCTGAGAGAGAGTCTGCAAGGAGATTGTCCTTGCCTGGCAGGTGAATGGTGGTTAGCTCATGTTCAGAGAACAAGTTAGCAGCCAAATCCTCATTGCTTCTGTGCAGAGATGACACGATTTTGTGCACCCTAGTTTGCTGATGTAGAATATGATGGTATTGTCTGTCTTGATCTGGACAGTGACCCTTGAGCTGGGGGCCAAAGGCTTTTATGGCCAGATGCACAGCTCTGAGCAAGAGGTTTACATGACAGCTGGATTCAGCAGGGGACCATGCTCTGCTTCTGGACTGGTCCTCCAGATGCCCCCCACAACACAGGAAGGAGTGAGACAGCTGAGCTGTTGAGGACCTTGAAGGAACCCCCTCTGCTGTAAGGGAACCTGCTCCCTGAGATTTTGCCCGTCTTTCCAACAATCAAGAGCTTGCAGCAATGTCTCTGACTGGAATTAGCTTTGACAAGGAGTCTTTTCTGAGACCAATGTGCCCTGAGGTAGTACTGAATGTCCCTCATTTGGAACCTGGGACCACTGCTATGGTAGAGGCCACATCTGAGGAAATGTCTGACTGGCCTAGCACAAACAAATCTGCTAGGGACTGCAGATTCCTGTCCAATGGAGCAGAGCCTCTCCCTGCCAGGTGTTCAGTTCCACTTCAATGAACTCCAGTGTTTGGACTGGTTCCAACTGAGGCGTCTACAAGTTGATCAGGAACTCCAGGATGAGCCTTAGGGAGTCTGAGCTGTTGGAGACTTTCCTACCACGAGCCAGTCGTCCAGATAAGAAACTAAGACATGCTGTCTCCTGAAGTAAGCTACCACTGCAGCCAGGCACTTTGTGAAAACCCTGGGTCTTGTGGTAAGGCTGAAAAGCAGGACTGTAAACTGGTAGTGTCCAGAAGGCAGTCTGAATCTGAGGTACTCTGTCTAGAATATGGCACCAATCCCAGTTTTTCTTCAGGCTGAGACAGTATCTTAAGTAGAAGCCCCCCCCCCACTGGGAGGGGGATACTCTACTGCATTTTGTGACAGAATGGACTTTACTTCTAACTCCAGCAGAATCTTTTCTGTTATGGTGATTCTGTGTCCCTGAGTGGGGAATTTTTTGAACTGCACGGTTAAGACCGTGACCTACTACCTCCAGCACCCACCCATCTGTGGTGATGCTTTGCCAATTGTGGAGGCAGTGCATGAGCCTTCTTCCTACTAGGGAAGGCGACCTGGACATTCCCGTCAAGAGTGATGTCTGGACTGGGTTTTTGTGTAAGAGCAGGGTCAGCACACTTCTGGGTTCTTCTGCCTCTTTCCTTAAAGAAACCTCTCATTTGAGCGCAGTCCACTGGTGTTGGCATGGGCACTGGATAGAAACCTGTGGGGTAGTAACCCCTGCCTCTGGCTCCACTTCTGTGGGGCTTGTAGGAAGTGGAGACTTTCTTCAGCTGCATTGCACTTGTAGGTAGTTTTGTATTCATCCATCTTTGTTATTCTGGGTATCCTAAGTAAGGTTGGTAGTCCATATCCCAAGCAAATGTCCAAAGAGAGCTTGCGCCACTGCCCTGGAGGCAGTATCATTTGTTATCACAGCCATGTGAAATGGATACCTGGTGGGATCCAGAGCAGTCCTTACTGTTTCGGACAGGTCCTGAGCAATGCTGTCATAGAGCTGCTGGCTAATAGCCAGAACAGTGTTCCATAGAGCTTTTTGGAACTGTGCCGAGTATGCCATATATGTGGCCAGGCGAATCAGCAAGGGGGCTGTAGTACAAGACTTCCTGCCCATGGCGTCCAGTTTTCGGGACTCTGTCAGGAGGCTGTGATAAGGGTACTTTAGCCTTGTCAAAGGCTGCCGCTTGCACCACACCTTTGTGATTAGGATGTGTATAAAGGTAGTCAGCGTTATTCTTATGAAGCTGATACTTCTCTATTTTCTTGTCCACCAGAGATGGACGTTGGGCTTTGCAGCAGTTTTAAAGTTGCCTTGCAAAGGGACTTGTGGACTGGCAAGAACAATTTCTTGGGGGAAGGGAGACCCATCAGGTCTTAAAAGTCTGCCTCCTCATCCTCTTCAGAGATTTCTTGAATAGAGAGGTTAAGTGTGTCCACCATCTGTTGGACAAAAGCATCGTGAGAGATGGAATCCTCCTGGCCTGGTAAACAGGAGTCAAATTCCTGGTCAGAGGATTCACCTAGCTCCATCCTATCATGCTGCTCCTCTATTTTCATCATCATAAAAACCCGACCTGGGTCAGGGTTAGATGGCCCAGAGGTTGTCTACAAACAGTTTGCCCACAACCTGGAACCTCATACATTTGCTAAAGCCTTCACCAACTCCTCAGAGAAGACATTTTGATTTGTCACTGGCATCTCCTTTGCCTTTTGGTGGGAGGGCAGCTGTGTATTTTCTTTTGGCAGGCACTGAATCGGAAACCTGCTCAGAATATCTCATGCTTGGCTTGGTCAACATTTTTATCACACTTATCACTGGGCTCCTAGAGGACCCATCTTTATATCTATTATGGGAAGAAGTCCCCTCAATGGGCTTGGCAAATAGGAAGGGAGAGTGAGAAGCCATAATTCTGACCTCTATTGAACTTTTTTTTTTTTTTAACTGAATACAAGGCAAATAATAAAAACTTGGACCCAGAGGAAAAACAGTAAGGTCGTGGTCATAAGCAGTGACCACAATTAAAAATAAACTAAGCAGATTTTTATTAAAAAAGGTAGGTCCAGCTTCCAGCTCAGTTTAAAGGTCTGACAGAAAAGTCACAAGACAAAAAAAAGTTTCCCAAAGGAAGCTAAAAATGTAAAATAAGCTTCCCCAGGGAAAACGGTAGAAAATGAGTTTAAAATGGGGACGTTTTTCCCTCAGAAAATGTAGCTTCCACACAACAAATCATGGAAAACCTGAAGTAACTCCTGTGAGGGTAATTTTAAACTGTTCCTGGAATGCGCTGGGAGCCCAGGAAAAACTGCAAAAAAACCTAAAGTCAGTAAAAGTGAAAAATAACACACTATAAACAGAAAAGAAAAGAACTTTCTTCAAGCGAAAACAGACACTCTCTAGAGCCAAGTGTCCACTGCAGGCGGAGAAAAGAATCTGACTAGTATACAGCACAACCTGCAGGTAATAATCTCACTACACTCTGACTGGTAGAGCAGTTCTTCACATAAACTCTTCCTCCGGGACCAGCTGAACCCAGCTGGATAACTGCTATAGTCAAGAACAGGGATTCCTGGGGTGAGAAAATTACTTTTTCGTGAAATGAAGGGGTGAAAGCATAAATCTGTTCTCCCAGTAATTCATAATTATGACAATTATCAGTCTTTCATGTTAAAAATGAGGTTGCAAATGCAGTGTGCCATTTCTGCCCTTGTGTTTCAGCACCAAGAGTTCAGGAGGTAGAGAGGCAACAATCCTGCATTTGTTTAGGTGCACCTCTTTAGCCACTGGCGCATATCTTTCTCGAACCAGACTTCTGACGTCACAAAGGACAACCCTATTTCCTTTCAAGGCAAATACCAACCGCAGATTCAAGTCAAGTTGCAGAAAAAAAGGAGGCTGCAACGACAAAAAAAAAAAAATGAAGCCCAGAAGCCCACCAGCACTCTGAACCTCGTTTACAGTTCAATACAGATCAATCAAGGCGCTAACATTAGTTTATGTAACTTTATTGAGGAAAATAAATCAATAACTAGCAGAGCTATTAGTTGATCATTCAACCATTGACAGCTTGCATCACTTTTTTTTTTTATCAGTGCTATGTAAAACAGTGTTTGGAAGACAGATTAACTAATAGCTCCAACCTCCTAAAAAAACAAAATCGTAAATGAAAATTACAAAATGTTCTTGACCCTAAGTTTTAGGTATGAGGGGAGTTCTTCCATTTTCCATTCTGTGGAATAAACAAAACTTGTCATTCCTTTATTAACATGCATAAAATACAGCACATATGTCTGATCTGTTGAGATTATGAACTGCACCAATTCTCCATCCACATCAGTTATGAGCATAAAGCAGGTCATGAAACCTCAATCTCTAACATTAGACAGCTTAAAATGAGACAGGGCTCTGTCCCAACAGTGAAGTGATCCTTATATGATGTGACCGACAATTAGAGTGCATCCTTGCATTGTTTGGTTTTCACGTGACATCTTCTGCATTTGCTAGAGCAATGAGGGATGATTTTAGTCTCATAACCAAGTTAGTGTGAAGACATTGGCCACATAACACACATGCTCCGGTTTAGAGTTCAGAATCTTGGACCATTATTCGGATGACACTATAACGAATTCAAAAAGCCGTTGTCCAAAGCTGGAAGAACTATGGTCTTCTCCAGAGAGCATGTGCATGAATTGGAGGAGGGGCAAAAAAGAGGAGTCTGAAAGGGGAGCAGCCGAATAAGAAAACCAAAAAGATAACAGTAATTTACAGTTTATTCCAGCTATAATGCAGGTTATTCGGACTTTCTTGTGGTAGCATCACATGGCATACTTCTGAGTCCATTCCCGGGCTATTCTGTTGTACCTGTTGAAAGGAAGAAAAAGCATTTATTTGACAGTGCATCACATCACTATAAACATGAAACGTCTGGCAGTATTGCCACATCAAGTAATCTAGAATATGAAGTATTAGAAAACAGTCCCCGAACTGGTTTGCAGCTCTAGGATCTCTTCTAAAGCAGCTTTGTATTAGTTTGAAGAAAATGAATCTGCACAGCAACTTTCTACAGGATCCGTAAGTATCCAAGGTTGCCACATTTTATATGTAGATACTTGCACTGTTAACCGCACTCTACACTTCGTGTTAGCTTTTAATCTTTTTAACCTTTTAATTTCCCCCGTCTGGTACTCTAAAGTAGTTTTGGCCCATGCAACCCCAATTTGGCCACTAAGTTTAATGTTCCTGTATCTTTAAGTTCAGTGCATAAATACAGCACGGCTGTAATAATCAGGGCAGCATGTTTGGTGCGAAATGCTAGGCAGAGGCATTTTTTTCTTGGATTCTGGTACACTAATGAAGAGTTTGTGCATCTAATCATGCAAAGATATTACAGTGTGAGATCAAAATACTGTATGTGCAGTAACACCAATGTCTTTTTCTTACAAGTGCACTACACATTCTCACCCCTTCCAAAAACACAGTGGTGGTTGTAGAAAACGACCATAACAGCTCAGTGCAGGCAATAGTGAAAATCATGCCTACACATGGAAAACAGACAATAGTTTATTCACAGCAAATTATGAAGTGCAACAGCCCTTAGCACATGCAACACTTGGACCATTCATTAAATACAGGTTACTCACCTGTAACAGGAGTTCTAGGAGTGGTATATGTTGTTCATCCACATTTACTGGCAGGTTCCTTGCCGCTTTAAATCTTGCCGGAAGGTCTTCAAGTTGGCTCCTCCCACCCACCCAGGTGGTAAAACTCTCTTCTCCACCCCACGACGCCAGATCTGGCCCGCTGGAAGCCAGGTTGTGCAAAGCCGGGGAGGTCGGGTGGGTTGTGTGGATGAACATATACCACTCCTAGAACTCCTGCTTCATGTGAATAACCTGTATTTCTAGGGATGTGAATATGTTGTTCAATCCATACTTACTGGCAGACTCCTAGCAGTTCTCTGGGAGAAGGGAGGCAAGGCGTACACCCCGTACTTGGGAAATAACTGGAGAACTGAGGTCCCAAAACCAGCATCCCAGCGTGACTCAAGGTCGACGTGGTAGTGGGCAATGACGGTGTGTGCCGACTTCCAGGTAGCAGCCTTGCAGATTTGTTGGATAGGGACGTCCCTGGAAGCAGCCACCAAAGCAGCGGTACGACGGATAGAATGAGCTCTTATCCCTCTGGAGGCTCCATGCCCGCCAACCTATAGCAGAGATCTATGCAGGAGGTGACCCACCTGCCTATCGTCCGCTTGGCTGCAGGTCTGCCAGGTGCGGCTTCAGCACAGGTGACAAACAGCTGGCGAACCTCTCCCCGAACTTCAGCCGTCCTCTCCTTATAGTAAGAGAGCGCTCTTCTAGGGTCTAAAGTGTGGAGCCTATATTCGGCCTCCGAGGTGTGATTGGGGTAGAACACCGGCAGAGTCAACACCTGGTTACGGTGAAACTCCGACACCACCTTCAGAAGGAATTTCGAGTGGGGGTGCAGGACAACCTTGTAAGGAGACTCCATGGAAAGCACCTGGAGCTCTCCCATCCTTCTGGGTGACGTAAAAGCCACCAAGAAGGCGGTCTTCCACGACAGGTGGGAGATACTGCACCTGTGTATCGGTTCGAATGACTCGCCCATGAGCTGCCAGCCACCAGCAGTAGATCCCACGGAGGTGGAGGTTCTCGCACCGGAGGGGATATGTGATCAAGGCCTTTGAAAAAGCGCCTGACCACCTTTTCCTGTGCCACAGACTGCTTTCTGGCCCGCGCCTGGTAAGCAGAGATGGCTGCCAGGTGCACCTTAAGGGTCGTTGACCGAAGCCCTAGCTGAGAAAGGGACCATAGGTAGTCCAGAATGCTGGCCAAGGAAGAGGAGGAAGGGTCCAACCCCTTATCCTGACACCAAATGGAGAATCTCTTCCATTTGAAGGCATAGTATTTTCTGGTCGACTTCTTATGGGATGCCTCAACAACGTTGAGGACCTCGTCCGAAAGACCCAAGGCCTGGAATTCTAGCCGCTCAGGAACCAGGCAGTCAGGTGCAGGGACTGAAGGTCCGGGTGGAGTACCTTTCCCTGGTTGACTGAGATCAGGTCCGGGCGGGCTGGAAGCCGCCTCGGGAGCCTGGAGCTGAGGCTGAGGAGATCTGGATATCAGAACTGGCGAGACCAGTCTGGGGCTACCAGAATCATCTGCACCATGTCCCTCCTCGCCTTGAGAAGCACCTTGTGGATCAAGGGAAATGGGGGAAAGGCGTAGAAGAGGCCCGGCGTCCACGGCCTCGAGAAGGCATCCCCCTGCAGCGAGCCCTGCTGAGGGGGGCAGGCATGAAACAGCCTCAGCTTCACATTCTCCCTGGAGGCAAACCTGTCCACCTGAGGTGTGCCCCAGTGGGAGAACAGATCATGTACCACCTCCGGCAGGAGAGACCACTCGTGAGATGCAGCACCTACCCGGCTTAGGGCATCGGCCGGAGTGTTGGAGGCTCCCGCCACGTGAATGGCTAGGAGATCCGCCTCCAGTTTACTCACAAGAGACCAAGTGCAGACAGCTTCCTTGCACAGAGGCAAGGAGCGTGTCCCACCCTGGCGGTTTAGGTAGTACATGGTCATGGTGTTGTCCATCTGGACCTGGACCACTTGACCTCGTACAAACTGAGTGAAGGCGGTGAGGGCTAGTCAGACCGCTCGAAGCTCCAGCAGGTTGATGTGGCAGAGACTCCTGAGGGGACCAGAGGCCGTGCACTCTGAGCTCCCCCAGATGGGCACCCCAACCCATCAGGGAAGTATTGGTCGTTAGAGTGACTGACTGCTCTGGGCGGACAAAAGGGATACCCTCCTGCAGATGAGCCGGAACGATCCACCACTGGAGAGCGTTCCCCATCTCCTCAGTCACTATCACTGGCTGGTCCAGAGGACTGGAGCGCTGTTGACCATTGGCAGGCCAGTCCCCACTGCAGGGGATGGATGTGCCAGCGGGCCCAATGGACCACGCTGGTGCAGGCCGCCATGAGGCCCAGGAAGCGCAGGAAGTCCCAGGCAGGGCACAACTGCCCAACCCGAAATGACTGGGCAAAGGAGGAAAGAACCTCGACCCTATCCACCGGGAACCGTGCTCTGGCTCGAAGAGAGTCTAGCTCTGCCCCAATGAACTGCATCACCTGCACTGGCACGAGTTCCAATTTGGCCTCGATGAGGAGGCCAATCTGAGAGCAGACCTGGAGGGCCAGATCCGTGGACCGCTCCACCACCGGCTTGGAGGAGGCTGCAATCAGCCAGTCGTCCAGGTAAGGGTAAACCCAGACCCTTCGGTGCCACAGGAATGCTGTCAACACTGCCATGCATTTGGTGAAGACCCTGGGAGCTGGAGAGAGGCCGAAGGGCATGTCCCGGAACTCGAAAAGGGATCCCTCCGCCCCTGAAGCGGAGGAATCGCTGGTGGGACAGACGGATTGGGACGTGAAAGAACGCGTCCTGAAGGTCCAGAGAACAGAACTACACGCCTCGTTCCAAGGATGGGATGACCTGAGCCAGAGTGACCATCCTGAAGGTTTGAGACCTTAGGAACTTGTTCAGGCGTGTAGGTCTACAATGGGGCGCCAGCCCCCCATCTGTTTTGGGACCAGAAGTACCTGGACACAAACCCTGGGTTTGATGGAGGATCCGCCACCTCCCTGATCACCACCTTCTGGAGGAGCAGGGCAATGTTAGCTCAACGGGCCCACAGAGGCGCTGTGGATCCCGTAGCCCCCCGTGGGGAGATGGCTCGATGGGGTGGGGACTGCTCGAATTCCAGAGGCAGACCCTTTCCTACCACTTCCAGCACCCAGCAGTCCATGGTGATATTGGACCAGGCGGAAAGGAAGTGGAGGAGCCGTCCCTCCATGGTGGGAACCAGGGGAGGAGTGACGAGGATGGGGATGACACCCCTCAACCTGTCACTGGGCAGGCTTGGAGGAAGGACCAACCGAGGAGCCTCCTGAATCTTTCCCTCCCAGCTTCCTGTTGGAGGAAGCAGCAGGCTTGGCTTTGGGGTGCCAAGTGCGAGCCTGCTGGCCCTGATGCTGGGCCGGACGTGCCACAGGGGCTGACGGACGAAAGGGCTTACGCTGCTGCTGGTGGCCTTCGTTCTTCTGGGCAGACGTGACAGAGTCCAAGGTGGCACTGGACTTCTCGATCTACTGAAGATGCCCCTCAACCCCGGGACTGAACAAGTCGGTACCCAGGAAGGGAACGTCTGCCAGCTTGTGCTGGGTATCTGCCGTGAAGGTGGAGATCTGCAGCTAAGCTCTGCAGCGCATGGCCACGGTGGCCGCTACTGACCGGGCAAACGAGTCAGCGATGTCCAGGGAAGTCTGGAGCTGCCGTTTGGCCACCGCCCTTCCCTGATCCCACACCTGCTTGACTTTAGTTTGGAGGTCACCCAGATGAGGAATCACCTCATCCAGGGAGCCCAAAAGGGTGTGTGAAAAGTGCGCCACCAGGACGGCTGAGCTGGCCTGACGAAGGCCTAGGGAGGAAGCAGCATAAACTTTCCACCCGGAGTAGTCCAACTTCTTGGCCTCCTTGTCAGGAGGCTTGTCCATGTCCCAAGTGTTCCCGGAACGCTGGAAAACGCTGTCGGTCAGGAGCCCCTCCGCAGAGGGGTGCTCTGAGAAACCAGAGAGTGAACCAGTGGGAACTGCATACTTCCGAGCCATCCTGGCCGAAGGTGCTGGTGGCCGAAGGTGCTGGACAAGAAGTTGGCCGCTGCCATAGCTACAGGGCTGGCCCAACAATGGCTTCGGCCACCGGAAAAACCTCTGTAGAGGAATCCCCTCGGTCCAGTATCTCCGTGAGGATACTTGCCTGTTTTTAACCAGGTTCGAGCTTCTTCCCAGTGGACTCAGATGAGCTGAAGCATTCAAAGAAACGAGGATGGGTTCTCATCCACCGACAGACCCCCAGTGGACTCTAAGTCAAGCGGCCTGGAGAACTAGGAGAGTCAGACTCCGAGAAGTCTGCAAACAGCTGCCGAGTGCCTGAGCCACCCTCCACCTGCCGAGGTTGATCGGGAGCGCGGGTGACCGAACACCTATGGGGCAAACCCTGACCCGACCGGGCCCCAGTCTTCGGCTGTGGAGGTGGAGGTTCCACCACAATGGGTGGCGCAGCCGGTTTCAGCTGAACCGGTGCTGGCTTCGGCTCCTTGACCACGACGAGGGGTTGTTTCGGCCGCTCCGGTGACAGCCACTTAATGGCCGGGGAAAGCGACGGAGTCTCCTCATTCCAGGTCAAAAGGAGCTGCTGCCACATTAGATCCTTGCAGTGCCGACACAATTTGCGCTGGAGCCTATCCTCCGAGGAGAACACAGACGAGGATGAGCAGCGCTGCCGCTTTCCACGGTGCCGAGATAGACAGCCGAAGTCGGCGGAATCGGCTGGACCGGGAGGAGGTCTGAGACAGTCGGTGTTTTAGGGTGGGTCTGAAAGGGGGCAAGCAAACCTGCTCCTCCCTCAGTTCAGGGACCTTAACCAGGGACTCTGGCACAGGCAAGTCCTCTGTTTCCACCAGGGGAACCGGTGAAGGGTTGTCGGCTTCTCCGGTCGACAGCCCGTCCGACGGGTCGAGAAAAATCTCGACTGCGTCAACGGGTGTCTCGGTTAGCTGACCTGATGGGGGACACCGTGAGCCAGCTGACCTTAATCGCCTCAATCAAAGTAGAGTGTTGACTATCTGAAAGGGGACTCTCCCGCTCCCACGAACGTCGACGGTAGGACTTACCTTTGGGGTCCTTTTTGGGCCGAGAGAAATGTCCCGAAGACCCTTCTCCCTTGGTGGAGAGGGATTGGCAAAGCTCCCTGAAAGAAGCTGTGTAGGAGGAGCCCAAGGAGAGTGGGATAAATGCCGCAACTGAGGATGATGATGATGCAGCCTGGGCTGCCTCCTCCTCGAGGGTGAGCTGCTCCAGCTGTTCAGCCGAGCCCGCAGCCACGGACACCGTCCAACGGGCCTCCTTCGACAGGAGGATAACGTTTCTCAGGTTGCCCCAACAGCAATCTGGCAGCGCGGTCCTCCAAGACTGAAGCCGAAAAGGATTTGCACAACTCACAAGCCTGTGAGTCATGGCAGAGTCCAAGGCAATAAACGCACGTGGAGTGCGGATCAGTCCGGGACATCATCTGCCCACAGGGGCACCAACGAAATCCGGGAGTCGATTTGTCCATCGCAGCCACGAGGGAAGATAAAAACCAAAGTCTTGTAAATTTTAAAATAAGTTTCTGATTACCTGAAGAGTTTGGATCCAGGCCTAAAACGCGGAGCACAAAGGAGGGAACCTGAGCTTCCAAGCGGTAAGGAAGATCTGGCATCATGGGGCGGAGCCGAGAGTTACACCACCTGGGTGGGAAGAGCCTGCTTGAAGACCTTCCGGCAAGATTTAAAGCGGCAAGGAACCTGCCAGTAAGTGCGGATTGAACATATCCACGTCCCTAGAAACAAGTTTCTCAAACATTGGTGTCGCAAAACCTGAGCAATAAATTATCCTAATTTGGACTTGTCTGCTATATAGGTGTTTATCCCTCCTTGGCAGGCATGGGCTGCTGTTCTGCCCATCCCCATCAGCTGCAGCTGTCCTGATTCTCCTCCAGTGTCTGGGACCATTATCTCCCACAGGGCCATCCTCCCCCACCTGGAACACTAGTGCAGACTGTCCCAGACCAGAGAGATCGGGCGAGTCAACAGCTAGACTGACAGGGCTTCATGGAGCCTGTCCTTCATTTTTCTCCTATTCGTCTCCCCCTGTGCTCCATAGCACATGCAATGAGCTCACTGTGCACGTTCAGTCTCCACAAAGATGCCCAGTGCTCTGAACGTAGGCCCCTCCCATCGTGACTTGCACACACCATCACCAGGATTTCTCCAGGTGACAGTTGATCATCAAGTCATGAAGTCCCCCGTCCCTGAGGGAGGACAGCAGTCTTACGAATGCTCCATCCTTCCTCCCTTACACCCCCCGGTAACCAGGTTGCTGGGAAAAGGTAAGGTGCCCATGGTGCCTCAGCCCTCTTCACCAATGGGCCGGCTTATTCGATGTTTCCTCAAAGTTCTAATCAGCAGCACAGACCAAAACCCAAATGTAACTTTAAAGAGAATGACCGGAATAGAGGAAATCTGAAAATCTAATCCAGATTGCAAGGAAAAACCAACATGTCTAAGGGCAAGTATTTCTGTGCATGCTCCAGTGAATGGGGGCATGATGAAATCTGATAAATAAGACTTAACGAAAATGATCCAGGTTTGCTCTGAGAACTCAGAGCAACATTTTGTCGGCCAAGGGTGAAAGCTCCCATCCCTCAGAAAAGGGAAACACAATGTCCAGTGCTTGCTGCGTCCCCTTTGGCCAGGTGTCACTTGACACATTTATGTCTACATCTCAAGCTGCACCTGGGTTTGGAAAAGATGACCTGGACATGTGGCATTAGAAGGGCAATGGAAGTAAAAAGATTCCCTTGCTGAAGTGCCAGCTTCCAGTGGACAGGACTATTTTACTTCCTACTGTTGTCTGGTAGGTGGAACCTACTGTGATGGTAAAGTCACACTGTACTTGGCCAGGTCAGGGTGGCAAAAAGTAGACAGGAAAGGTAGTGCCAGGGTACGTCTGAGTAGACAGAGTGAGAGGATAATGAGAAAACAAAATACATAAACATAAGCCTCAATTTAAAGTACAAGAAAAAAAAAAAAACACTCCCTGATCCATGGGTCAAAACTGAGTATGAAGAGCAAGGGGAGAATTAGGAAAAAAATAAAAAAAAAGAACTTCGAAATTTACCAGTCTGAATCTGATTACCTTCTTATTCTTGGGCACCAAATTATGTGAAATTGCCATTTAAGCACAAGCAAATCTGCGTGACCAAGATCTTGCCATGCAGTACTCCAAAACTGATTATACAAAACTATGCAATTTTGAAGTTTAATGTTACAGTTCAAGCAGTTAATTTGTCAAGGTTCAATAATGGGCACCCCAATTCAAGTTAGTCCAGTACACTCTTCCAGCATGCCCCACTCGAGTGCTCCAAGACCCTGTTCACTTGGTGCACTTCAAGGTGCAGATAACCTTACCCTAAAGCATAGCGTATTTTTCTGTCCACTCTCTAGCTAGTCTATTGTACCTATTTGGACAATTATAACTTTTACTGGAACACAAATACGTAAACTTAAAACCAGTTTCTAACAAACATTTGATATGCCGTCCCTACTTTTATAGTTAAAATACTTAAAGCACGATTCATAAAGACTACTGTTCACTTCCACAAAGGCAGCCATTCGTGTTAACGAGAATTTTCTGCCTATACTTTTATTACACTTTCAAACATCTTTTTTGATGCCCCAAAGTCTTTCAGCATTTTTTTTAGATTTGAAACAAAGGTAAGTATTATTAAATATGGATGCCAGTGTTTTCATTAATATGCTCTGCTGTATTCGACAGCTTGCCATCATTTTTTCTTGTGACTGAAATGAACTAGCGTGCCACAGTTCATGCTCCCTTACTATATGGGACACTATGGACATGAGGACTAACTCCATGCTACAAGACACGAAGACCAAGCTACTCGAATGCAGAAAGCACACATAGAACAGGTTAGCACCCTCAACAACAATGATTAGTGTCAAAACTGTAGGCGATTATCCAGACGAAATACTGGAAGGCACAGTTAAAGCACTAAATTCCAATTACAGTAACTAAACAATTCAGATTAAAAGGAATAATTTTAACAGATGCTATAGCATTAAAAAGCTCCAGATAAACAAAATAGCTGATAATGAACCAAATTACCAAATCCTAAAAATGTGGAGGCAGGAGGATAAATTGTACTGGCTATTCCAATATCATGATAAGAAAAGCTGTACCTACAATTGAGTACATTTGTTTCCAACTACATGGATTAGAACAGCTAGTCCAATTTATGCAGACTCAAAACGGTATCCAGGATTGGAAGGTTTTAGAATTACCTTGGAAATAGGTTCTGAAACACAGAAATCCTAAATCTGGCATCCTCATCTGCCTGTGTATCCAGGCAATAGCAAGATGTAAACGTATCAGGTAGCAGCTCTCCAAATTTCAGCCAGTGGCACAACTTCTTACTGCCACTGATGCTGCCATACTCCTAATACCCTATGGGGTACTTTTCTGGTCTTAGTATAATAAAAATGTACTGCAGATACTATCCAACGTGAACAGTTTGCTTCAAAGATTGGTGTTCTTTTGACACCTCTTAGTAAGTGGCAAACCAAACTTGAAATACCTGCAAATTTTCATTCTTAAGACCGCTTTGGTCGCAGGGCTGTTGTAACACTGATCTTCCCTCCCAGGCTTTTGTAGAGGCAGGGATTAGAATTCTGACACAGGTGCACAGGCTCAGCTACCTGTTGGCTGTGCAAGTCTTCTCCCTGCCTTCACGAGACAGAATCAGACACATCACCTGGTGAGACAGTAGTAGCAGTTTTTTTTCCTTCTCTTCAGAATGGATTAGTCGACCCTGGGGGCAACTCCATTTATCAGGGTACAAAGTATCAGCGAGCCCTCCTGCATGATCTACCCTGCACTGTGAGTTGTTGCCACATGCTTGGGGCCAGACACTGCCCAGCTGCAAGAGTTGGCACCACCACCACCCCCACACCACTTCAGCAGACAGCATTAGAGCGGCTGTGGGGACAAAGGGCTGAGGCATCTCTGCTAGTGACAGCTCACTCAAGCAGCTGGGACAAGCAAAGTCTGCAGCAACTCTGAAGAGCAGGAAGCAAGAACAGGTTACTCACCTGTAATAGGAGTGGTACACGTTCATCCACACTGAGTGGCATGGTCCCTTTCCTCTTTAAATCTGCTGCAAATCTTCAAGCTGGCTCCCCCCACCCACCCAGGTGGTTATATACCTCGGCTCCGCCCCATGACGCCAGATATTAGCCAGCTGGAAGCCAGGTGTTGTGCGTCCGCAGCCAGGGAGGTCAGGTGGGTTCGTGTGGATGGACATATACGTCTCCTAGAAAGTACAGTTACTTAAGAACTTACCATAACAGTAGATCTTCGAGAGGCGCTCTTGCAGTAGGTAATTACATACAGGACTGAAGCTGGCAGGCGTCAGGACCCCACGGAAAAATTTCTAGCTAGCAGTCTCTGGTGGGGGACCGCCCCCACGTCAGGTGACCGATGTCAGTATAAAGGGGCGGCCCCCACACCCACCTTCCAGTTCTTTCCCGCCAAAGATCAAAAGGCGAGAAATGAGAGAAGCGGATATTTCCCATCCTGGAAAAGGAGCTGATAAAGCTTAGGGGGATGAGGGCGGGAAGGTATTACCTACTACAAGAGCCTCTCTAGAAGATCTACTGTTACGGTAAGTTCTTCCATAACTGTACTATCTTACTTCGAGAGGGCTCTTGCAGTAGGTAATTACATATAGGACTGAGTCCCAAGCAGTCTGGAACAAGAACAAACAACGGGAGGAGGAAAACTACTCAGAAGAAGACCCTCTAGCTGTGAAGGCCTTAGGAAAGGAGGCCTTGCAGAACAGCCAACCCGAAGCCTGCTCTACGGCGAGAGGCAATGTCCAAACTGTAATGTTTCGTAAAGGTATGGACGATAGTCCAAGTGGTGGCCGCACAAATATCAGCTGCTTACACATTCCTGAAACAAGCAGCAGAGGCAGCGACCCCTCTGGTGGAGTGGCCTCTGACCTGACCGGGTCTTGTTGTACTTGTCATAACAGAAAGTGATGCAATAAGCCAACCATTTAGACAGGGATTGTTTAGAAACAGCACTGCCTTCTCTTTTGTGAGCAAAAGAGACAAACAGTTGATCAGTCTTCCTGAGGTCCTTCGCCCTGTTGGTGAAGTATCTCAGAATCCGGTGAACATCCAGAGTATGCAGGAGGTACTCTCCATGATTGAAGTGCTGTGTAAAGAAGGCATGTAGCTCCACGGATTGATTCAGCGTAGATTCCCACTACCACCTTGGGGAGAAACTTAGGGTTGGTACGCAGAGCCACACGTTCCTTGTGAAAAATCAAATACGTGATTTTACACATCAGGGCTTGGAGCTCGGAAATTCTTCGAGCAGAAGTAATGGCCACTAGAAAGAGTCTTCCAAGAAAGGAACTTTAGGTCTGCTGTGGCTGCTAGCTCGAAAGGGGGCAGAATAAGCTTCTCCAGGATAAAATTCAGATCCCAAGGAGGGGTAGGAACCCAGATAGGGGGTTGTAAGTGGAGGACCCCTCTAAGGAAGGTCTTAAGACACCTTCAGCTGAGCAAATGTCCTGTCTGCGAAAGGGACATGGTAGGCTGAAATGACTGCCATGTGAACCTTCAAGGAAGAATGACTGAGACCCAGGTCAAAGAGGTGTCGCAGGTAATCCAGAAGCCGTCCAACAGAGCACGAGAAAGGCTCAAAATCTTAGGAGGCGGCCCAGATAGTGAACCGTTTCCATTTCATGGCATAAGTAGATCTGGTTGAGGGTTTTCTGGCCTCAACCAGAATCTCCACTACGAGGGGAACCCCGAATTGGGCTTGAGCTACGTCTGCAGGAGCCATGCATGCAACTGAAGGGACTTGAGGCCTGGATGGACCAGGGTCCCCTGATCCTGGGTCAGCAAAAGTTGTGACAGAGGAAGAGGAGGATCCTCAGAGTACTGTTGCAGAAGAGAACCAAACTTGTCTGGGCCAGAACGAAGCGATCAGAATCATTCGGGCTCCTTCTGAATGGAGTTTCTGCAAGATCCTCGGAATCAAGGGAATCGGCGGGGGGCATAGACGAATCTGCCCTTCCAGTCTAGACAGAGCGTCTCTTCAAAAAAATGCCTCGCCCTGGAGCAAGCAAGCAGAAGCCGGGAAGTTTTGTGGGGACGCGAACAGGTCTACCTGTGATGTTTCCCAATGTAAGAACATATTGTCTGCTACCCCCGATCCAGTTCCCACTCGTGAGCTAGAGTGGACGACCGACTCAGGTCGTCTGCCAATGTGTTCTCAACCCCTGGGATGAGAACTGCTGTGAGGAGAAGGTTGTGCTGCACTGCCCAATCCCAGACTCGCATTGCCTTCCTGCAAAGAGGGTAGGACAGAGTTCCTCCCTGTTTGTTGATGTACCAGACCACACATATTGTCCGTCTGTACAGTCAAGTGTCCGGGAATCAGATGCAGAGCCTGAAGAGCGTACAACACAGCCCGAAGCTCAAGCACACTGATGTGAAGAGATTGAGCTTGGACCAAGGGCCCTGGGTCCTGTGAGGCCAGAGATGGGCTCCCCAACCTTCGCCCGAGGCGTCCGTAGTCAGCGTCTAGGATGGCGGAGAAAGATAGAAAGGAACTCCCCGGCACAGGTTCTCCTGAACCATCCAACACTGCAAGTCCCGAGCCATTTATTTATTTAGCTTTTGTTGACCAGGTAAGTGCACTAGACAAATCCTGCCTATTTTCAGGCATGACCTGGGGGAAGGGGATACAGATGAATGCCAACTGACCTTGAACCAGATTAAGCTGTTGGTGGTATTTTTAGTGAAGGAGAGAAATATAGCCAGGACACCTGGGAAATTCCCCTACTCTTTTCGGTAAGTGCCATGGGACCTTTAACATCCACCTGAACTACCACCAATCCAGGCACATGGAACCTCGGTTTAATGTCTCATCCGAAAGACGGCACCTCAGAAGTGCAGCATCCCTCTCATGCTGCACTACAGTGTCAGTACTGGGATATTAACCCAAGTGCCAGATGTGGGAACTGAACCCACAGCCCTCTGATCTCCTTGTCTCAGAGGCGAGTGTGCTACCTACTGAGCCACTGACACCAAGTCCCAAGCCATAGGAGTGGAGACCAGAACGAGCTGATCTAGGTCATCCACTAGCTGATCCCACTGAGACTGAAGCGTCCACTGAGAGATTCTCATGTGGAGCTGAGCGCGAGGGACTGTATGAATCGCAGCTGCCATGAGCCGGAGAAGGCGAAGGACTGACCTTGTGCAGACCCACCTGCGGTTGGACAACAGGCTGACCCACGCCTGGAGTGTGGCCGCCCTGTCCGGTGGCAGGAAAGCCATGCCAGAGGTCATGTCCAAGATAGCCCCTGGGACAGGTTCAAGTGGGACTTGGAGTAGCTGATGGCAATACCCAGGCAGGCAAAAACCTGCCGGGTAAAGGAAAGGAAGTGCAGGAGTTCACTCCTGGGCCGGGGCATGAGAATGTGTCGTCCAGGTGCAGGCTCTGTGCCCAGGAGTACAGGTGAGCCGCTACCACCGAAGGCATTTGGTGAACACTCAGGCGCCAAGGAAAGACCAAATGGGAGGGCCTTGAACTGGTAGTGGTCCCCCTGGAATGCAAAACGCAGGTATTTGCGGTGGGAAGGGCGGAAAAGGATATGCAGGTAAACATCCTGCATATCCAGAGCGCACAGCCACTGTCCTGGCCGAAGAAGGGGCAGGAGACTCTGCAGAGAGCATCCTGAACCTCTTGTACTCCACGAACAAGTTCAGGGAGCCGAGGTCGAGAATCGACCTCACATTCCCAGACTTTTTCGGGACCAGGAAGAAATGTGAATAGTACCCCGTCCCCAGAAGAGGAGGGGAACGGGTTCATCGCCTACTTCAAAAGAAGGGGCCGAAATTTCTTCCTGAACCAGAAGATGCTCCTGACAGCACGACAACCGGGGTGGGGTGGGGGTGGGTGGGTTTCAAGGAGATTTTCTGCAATCAGCTGGAGCACCCACGTGTCTGAAGTTATCCTCTCCCAAAGTGGAAGATGGAGGGAGAACCTCCCTCCTACTAGTTCCTCTGGAGACCCCAGAGGCTGTGGGTGAGGAAAGGAGTCAGGTGGTGTGACAGCGTTGCAGCTGAAGCCCCTGCTGCTTTTTTTGGGCAGGGGGTTTGGCAGCCAGGGGGGCCCGGCATTTACTGGCCCGCTTTCCCTGCGGTTTTGCTTTTTGCCAATTCAGTCTGCGAAAAGGATGCCGCTGCATTTGACGGGGTTTGTACACGGAGTCCACAGACTTCAGTGCAGTCCCATTCTCCTGCAGATCGGTGATAATGTCCTTGACATCATCCCCGAACAGCACCGAACCCCGGAAAGGCGTGTCCTGGATAGACTGCACTTCCGGGACCAACCCTGAAACACAGAGCCAGGCATGACGCTGTAAACCCACGGTGAAAGCCGAGCTCCTACCAGTAGCGTCCATTGCATTGCGCGTGGCACAAAGAATGTGCAGACTGGCCGAACGTGCAGAGCGATCAAGACCAGCCACATCCTGTTTCACCTGAGAATCAGGAAGGGAGTCCAACTTGGATTCCACCTCACTAAGAATAGTTTTCTGGTAATCCCCATGTGACCGACATAATTCAGGGCCCTAATACCCAGAGTGGAAGAAGCGAAGACCTTCTTGCAATACTGGTCCAGAAGATGGGATTCTTTGTCAGGTGGCGACGAGCTCAAATGCTTCAGGTTAGCTGACCGACCGTGAGCGGCACTAATCACGACAGAGTCAGCTCGAGGGTGAGAATTAAGGGAGCCTCATACAGCCTGTCCGACTTCTGGGGAAGAGCGGCTATTGCAGACGGTTGCTTCCAAATAGTGGAAACAAGGTCGGCATGAGGCTCAATCCAGGGTGGCATCAAGGTCGGAGCAGTCTCTGGCAGATATAGATGCGCAGCGAGTTTTTTTTTTACGCTGTGGATCTGGCTCCAAGGAGTGCAACTGATGAACCTCCTGGATTTTGCGCAACTCCGTGAAGGAAGGATCCTCCAGAAGGGACTTTGGAGGAGTCCCTGGCCTGGGTTTATCCGGAGAGTGTGGCTCATCGCCCGGGTCGGAACAACCATCGGAGTCATCTGAAGAGGAAGAAAGGAAGACTACCCCCGGTGTGGGGAAGGAACAGACCCTTTGGGAAGCGTATCCTGCCCTGTCCTGTCCAGGAACCGGAGGGCTCGCCTCTGGTATCCGGAGGTGGGGAGGGACTTGTTCGTCTTGGATGTACAGGAACCAGGATCGGCACCGTCGCCGGAAGAAGACTCTCCACCTCTCTGGTGAGCTGAGCCTTGTCCTCAGCCCACCAGGAGGCTAGAGTCTCCTTCAAATCCACTGGCGGTTATGGGGCGGTGGAGGAGGAGGGGGATATGGAGACTGAGTGTATCCGTATGGCACATATCTGTGATCGGATAGCTGGTAACCCCGCGTCAGGTAATGAGGCACCGTGTACTGCAGCATCGAATAGGCCAGCGCCCGGTACTGGGGCACCGGATACCGTGACCCAAGGTACGACGGGGCGGATACCCAGGAACCTAGGGGGTCTGCTGGGGCAGACGGCCCAGCAGGCGGGCTGAACCAGAGCGCCCGGCGGGTGGCAGGCCTGGCATGGGAAGACATCCGAGAGGGGGATGTCACTCGCGGAACAGACATCAGGTTGTCTGGCCCAGCAGGAGGGAGAACTGACGGGGTGCAGAAAGATCCTCTGCATCGTCCTGGGAAGGAGGGGAAAAATCCCCGGGGTCATACTGAGGAGACCCAGGGTCCCCGGAAGGCAGCAAAGGCTGCGGGGAGCCGGGAACAGCGGACAAAATGGGGTCCGGTGTCTGCTTAGCCGCCGCGCTGTCATCAGGCAGCCCAATGTCAGACTCAGTGGACCCGTCGCCCAAGGCAGGCAGTGAAGAAAGGGCGGTCTGGTCGGGTGGAACAGGGGCCATCGCCCGCCCCAAAGGGTCGAGCGACTTAGCAGCCGTTTCCGGGTAGGTGTCAGAGGAGCCGACGTCCCGCCTCTGGAACCACCTGCACCAGCAGTGTAACACAGCCTTACCGGGGTGGGGGCCTCCAATAGCCCGCGCAGGTCTGAATAGCGAGCCAGGCGGCCCCGAGCCGATGCTGCTATCTTGGAAGCCTCCAAGACCCAGCCATCATGGAGAAAGCGGTCGAGGCGTTACCTGTAACACAGCGACTCCAGCCAAAGTAGTGGTGAATGAGGCCCCGTCCGATGCTTCTCAAGGTCCTCCTTACGATGGCCTTCAGGGAAGCAAGCTTGACAAAGCTTTTTCAACTCCTTCTCCATGGATGTCATTTTCTTTTTAAGGATGTGGGCCTCAAGGGACTGCTGCCTCCGTCTGCGGGTGGCGGTGTTGAATTTCAGGCAATGCTGGCACTTCACCTGATGATCCGGGCCCAGACAGAAGAGACACTGGGAATGGCAGTCCTTGTGTGGGAGTGTGTCGCACGTATTGTGCTTGGAGGGTGTAGGGGACGACATACACCACGGAAAAAGTAAACTATCAAATTAAATCAAGAAAAACAGACGGTAGAACTACTGACAGGCTGACGAGCATTGAACTGTGCCACGAGGCGCTGACACGAGCCAACGGCAGGAAAGAACTGGAAGGCGGGCGTGGGGGCAGTCCCCCGCCAGAGACTGCTAGCTAGAAATTCTTCCGTGGGGTCCTGATGCCTGCCGGCTTCAGTCCTATATGTAATTACCTACTGCAACAGCCCTCTTGAAGTAAGATCTACTGTTACAGGTGAGTAACCCGTTCTAGGAGCGTGGATATGTTCACCCACTCATTGGCAGACTCCTAGCAGTTCTCTGGGAGGAGGAAAGCAAGGCTCACACCCCTACTTGGCGAACAGAGATTGGAGAACTGAGGTCTCAAAAATCAGCATCCCGGCGTGACTCAAGGTCGATGTGGTAGTGGGTAATGAAAGTGTTTGCCGACTTCCAGGTAGCAGCCCAACAGATTTCCTGGATAGGGATATCCCTTGAAGCAGCCACCGATGCCGCAGTATGGCAGGTAGAATGAGCTCTCATCCTTCTGGGAGGCTCCTTGCCCGCAAACTCATAACACAGATCTATCCTTGATGTAATCCACCTTGCAATGGTCAGTTTGGCTGCAGGTCTGCCAGACGCGGCTTCAGCGTAGGTAACAAACAGCTGGTGAACCTCTGCATGAATTTCCGCTGTCCTCTCCTTATAACAGGAGAGAGCAGGTCTCCGGTCCAAAGCATGGAGCCTATACTCTGCATCCCAGGTGTAATTAGGGTAGTATACCGGCACAGTCAACACCTGGTTAAGGTGAAACTCAGACCACCTTCAGAAGGAATTTCGGGTGGTGGCGCAGGACAACTTTGTCCCTGTGGAAGACCAGATAAGGGGAATCCACCGAAAGCACCTGGCTCCCCTGTCCTTCTGGCAGGCGTGACAGCCACCAGGAAGGCAGTCTTCCACAAGTGTGACAGCTCACACTTGTGCAAGAAACTCAGGCAGCTTGCCCATGAGCTTTATAAAAACCAGCAGGAGGTGAGTTCCACACACGGAGGATATGTGGTTCAGGCCTTTGAATAAACACCGACCACTGTCTCTCTTAATGTCGGCTGACATACCTACGCCCAGTAGTGCAGAAATGACTGCCAGGTGCACCCTAAGGGTCGATGACCCTAGACCTCCTTTGGAGAGACCCCAAAGGTAGTTGAGAATGTTAGCCACAGAGCAGGATAAGGGGTCCAGATCCTTACCCTGGCACTAAATGGAAAATCATTTCCATTTGAAAGCATAACATTTCTTGGTAGATTCCTTTCTAGATGCCTTCACCACAGTAAAGACATCTTTGGAAAGACCCAAAACCTGGAACTATAGCCGCTCGGGTACCAGGCTGTGAGGTGCAGGGATTGAAGGTCCGGATGGAAGACCTTCCCCTGGTTGAGAGATCAGGTCAGGGCATGTGCAAAGCCGCTAAGGGGGCCTGCAACTGAGGCAGAGGAGATCTGTATACCAGAACTGACACAGCCAGTCTGGGGCTACCAGAATCACCTTCGCCTTGTCCCTCCTCACCTTGAGGTAACACCTTGTGGATCAAGGGAAATGGAGGGAAGGCATAAAGGAGGCCTCGGGTCCATGGTCTCAAGAAGGCATCCCCCTGCAGCGAGCCCTGCTGACGGGGGTGGGCATGATACAGCCTCAGCTTGGTGTTTTCCCTGGAGGAAAACAGGTCCACCATTGGTCTGCCCCAATGGGAGAACAGGCTATAAGCTACCTCTGGATGGAGAGACTACTCGATTGTCTGGCCTATGCGGTCGAGAGCATCCGCTGGCTGGTTCGAGGCTCCTGCCACATGGATGGCTAGGAGATCCGCCTCCAACCGGTGTCCCACATCATCTGGGTTACAGTGATCAGCTGGTTGAATTGACCGTGGCGCTGAGTCCACTGGGCGGCCAGCTCCCACTGGAGGGGTCGCATGTGCAACGGGCCCAACGGACCACCGAAGTGCATGCCACCATGCAACCCAGAAGGCACAGAAAGTCCCAGGCAATGATTGGGCAAAGGAGGAAAGAAACCTCCGCCTTGTCTGCCGGGAGCCGAGCTCTGGCTTGACAAGAGTCTAGCTCTGGCCCAATGAAGCCCATCACCTGAGAAGGTACGAGTTCAGACTTGGCCTCGTTGATTAGGAGGCAGAGTTGGGAGCAGGTCTGGAGGGCCAGATCCCTGGCTCTCTCCATCTCCTGTAGGGAGTGACCTGCCAGAAGCCAGCCATCGAGGTAGAGGTAAATTCTGATCCGCCGACGGCATAGATGGGCCGCCACCACTGCAATGCATTTGGTGAAGACCCCTGGGGCAGATGATAGACTGAACGGCATAGCTCTGACATCGTACAGGTTCCCCTAGACCCTGAAGCTGAGGAACCGCTGATGGGACGGACGGATTGGGATGTGAAAGAATGCATCCTGCAGATCCAGAGAACAGAACCACATGTTTTGCTCCAAGGATGGTATGATCTGGGATAGAGTGACCATCCAAAAAGTGCAAGACCTGAGAAGCTGATTCAGGTTATGGAGATCTAGAATGGGGCGCCAATCCCCCATCCGCTTGGGCACCAGGAAGTACCTGGAGACAAAGCCCGGGTCTGCTGGAGGATCCGCCATGGGAGCTACCGCCTCCTTGTGCAGGAGCTGAGCTATGTCGTCTCGAAGAACTGACTGGGTGCATGCGAAAATCCGTTCCTCCCGAGGGGCATGGGCTTGGCTGGGAGGGTACTGCTCGAACTCTAGAGGCAGTCCCCGACCGATCACTTTGAGAAGTAAAGAGTCCGAAGTGACAGCTGTCCAGGCGGAAAGTGGTGAAGCCGACCCCCCACGGGAGGGCCCAGAGCAGGCGTGACAGATAGGGGTGGCAACCCCCATCCCATCACTGGGCAGGCTTAGAAGAGGCGGCTCCAGGACCTGAGCCTCGGACCCCTTTTCAGGCCTGTTGGGGTCCAGGCTTGGGCCAGGGGCACCAAGCTTGAGCCTGCTGCTCTTGCTGCCCTGCTTGATAGGAGGGCTGCTGGACCACAGGGGAAGAGTGCCGAAAGGGCTTCTGCTGTTTCTTGCCCAAAGAACTCCTGGCAGAAGTGGCATCCAAGGTGGCACTGGACTGCTCTATGCACGTAGGTGACTGGCCACTCCTGGACCGAACAAGTTGTACCCAAGAAATGGCATGTCAGCAAGCTTATGCAGAGTATCCGCCAGGAAGTAGGAAAGCCTCAGCCAAGCCCTGCGGCAGCCATCGAGCAGGCACAAGAATCTCCGATGTCCAGGGCCATCTGGAGCCGCTGTTTGCCAACAGCACAACCCTGATCATGGACCTGTTTGACCGTGGTCTGCATGTCCGCAGGAAGATGAGGGAGGACTTAGTCTAATGACCCGAGAAGGGCATGAGAGAAGTGTGCCATGACGACGGCCAACCTGGCCTGACGAAGGCTCAAGGAGGAAGCCGTGTAGACCAGTGCGGAGTGGTCCATATTTTTGGACTGTCCGGAGGTCGGTCACTGTTGGCCGAACTGCCAGTATGCCTGAACACAGAGGCGGTCACCAGGCTCTCGGCCGAAGGATGCTCTGTGAACTCTGCAAGGGACCCCATGGGCACCGCATACTTGCCAGCCATGCGGGCAGACTGTGCTGGCCATGAGGCAGCGTGCTGCCAAAGTTAGAGGGTCGGACCAACGATGGCTTCGGTCACAGGAAAGGCCTCAGTCGGGGTATCCCCCCTCTTTAGGATATCTGTGAGAGGGTACTCCCGCCTTTTTCTGGATTGGCTCCAGGGGCATTCTGGTGGAGTTGGAAATGAGACTGAGAATCCCTTGGAAGGAGGAAGGGCCTTCCTCCATCCCTGTGCCAACAGACTACTCATCCCCAGGATGAGAGTGGAGTCCGGTGACAGAGTCCGAGAAGTTGGGGTACAATGGCCTTCCGCCTAAATCACCCTCGATCCACCGAGGGCAGTCCAGGGTGAGTGACTGACAGACGTCGGGGAAGTCCGGCGTCCTGTTGGTCCTCTTTCAAGGGAGCCGCTCCCAGAGGCTGTTTTGGCGGCGTTTCCACCCGAATAGGTAGAGAGTCCTGAATAGGTCTAACCAGCCCCATGGGCGGAGGAACCAATGGTTTTGGTTCCGGAGGAGTCTGCTTCGGCCTGGGAGGAGAGCCGAGTAATGGCCGGCGGAGCCTACTTCTGCCCGGTCAGAATCAGCTGTTGCCACACAAGGTCCTCATAGCACTGGAGTTTCCGTCGGAGCCTCTCCTCGTCAGAGGAGAATGAGGACAACCTGTGGCATCGCCTTTTACAGCACTTATGGCTCTTCCTCGGTCGTTCGGCTGAAGGGGTTCTGGACCTCAATCGGGATCGGGCAGGCCAACTCAGTCGATCGGAAGACACTGGGGGAAATCTGTGAAACCTGAGGGTCCAGAACCGGATTCTTGTTGGGGACACCAGGTGGCTGGGTCTCCTTATCAGGAAACACTAGGACCGGAGTCCCTACTAAGGAGTCTACCAAGGCCGGCGACAAAGGGTCGATCAGGTCGAGAATGATCTCTACCTCACAGGCCACTTCCTCAGTAGTCTGGCCAGATGGAAGGTCCGTAAAGCCTGCTACTGAGTAGGCATGCTCCTGGGACTGATACTTCTCTCGGTCCCAAGATCGCCTTAGTCGAGACGAAGGCTAAGCAGGTTCTTTTTCCCCCCTCTTCCGAGGACGGGAGGAGTGCGAGCCCGTGGGCACCTCACCCAGGGTGGGGAGAGAATGGCACGACTCCTTAAACGAACCTGTAAAAGTGGAGCCTAGGTTCAGTGGGACGAAGAAGCTTCCATCAGCCAAAGCGTGAGCGGCTTCTTCCTCGAACGCCTGCATGTGTTCCAGCTGCTCGTCGGAGCCCTCGCTCGCGGAAACCGCCCACCTAGCCTCCTTGGACTTCACTGGAGAGTTCCTTTTCTCCTGTCTCCACAGTTTCAGGCGTGCCATGCGGTCGTCCAAGACATTGGGATGGAAGGCCAAGCAGTAACTGCAGGACGAGGAGTCATGGCCAACATCCAGGCAGTAGACTCACGTGAGATAGGGATCAGTGCGCAACTTCTTTTGGCCGCAAGGACACCGAAATCCCAGGGAAAAGTTCTCCATGATCAAAGATGCAAATGCGTGATCACTAACTCGAACAAATTTGAATTTCGGTAAAACCGAAGATTTGAAAGCCAGGGCCTACGAAATGTGAGCACGCGAGGGAGGCAACCTGTATCTTCCAGCGGAAAGGAAGATCTGGCGTCATGGGGTGGAGCACAGGTATATACCACCCGGGTGGGTGGGAGGAGCCAGCTTGAAGACTTCCGGCAGTTTTAAAGAGGAAAGGGACAATGCCACTGAGTGTGGATGATCATATCCACGCTCCTAGAAAAAATAATACTCACCATACTGTTTCTTCCAAAGGGATCCCTCACTACGCCAACAACTGCAGTCAGACCCTTGGAATAAGCTGCTGCACAGCTTTTAGAATTTTATGCCAAACATGGAACTTCAAATGAAATTCAAACTCTGCTGTATGGTCACGCTCACCATTACACTCGTGTCAGATTTCTAAAGCTAGGGTGATCAAGAATTACTAAAACTAGCTACTTTACTAAAAAAAATCCTAACATTGTTTCAGCATTTTGAGAAATACCTTAAACAATGGCAGAACAATTTCCAATTGTTATGAAAAATTAGATGGCAGAAACCACTGACCAACTGTAAAGGCACTGTAACAAGTAATGCTCAAGCAAACAGAACAAACTGGCTCTTTGTTGGAACCTTTTACCAGGTTCCGAAAGGGGAGACTGGCATTAGGGATCAAGCATAGGGAGGGAGCCCTCTGGAAGAAAAATGTACGGTTACACAAAAACTTACTGTAACTGTAGATCTTACTTCGAGAGGGCTCTTGCAGTAGGTAATTACATATAGGACTGACGCAGGCCGGCGGCAGGACCCCACGGGAAAATTTCTAGCTAGCCGTCCCTGGCAGGGATCGCCCATCAGGTGACCGCGCCATACTACGTCGGTATAAAGGGCGGTCCCGGACGTCCCGCCCAGTTCTTTCCTGCCATTAGCTCATGAAAGTTTGTGCTTCAGCCAGTCTCTACTCCTTTCGTCGGTTTTACCGAAAATTAAAATGATTCTTTTCTTCTATCGTCAGGTCATCGTCTGTATGTCGTCCCTACACCCTCGAGCACAAAAACAAGTGCGACTGCGTGCGGCGTCAACTGCCACTGGGGCGGCCATTCCTTCTGCCTTTCTGCCTAGGCCCGACCACCCATTTCGACAGTGCCAGCACTGCCTCAACTTCAACGTGGCTACCCGCAACGGTGCCAACAGTCCCTGGAAGCCCATCTTCTCAAGAAAAGATGTCTTCGATGGAGAAAGAGTTGAAGCTGAGGCAGGCGCTCCTCGGAAGGACATCGCAAAAGCAGGACAAGGAGAGGCACCAGGAGAAGGCTCTTCCATCGACTCCGCCGGAGTCGTGGCCCAGTAACATCCCTCCAGGGGACCATCCGGACGGCAGCCTCCAAGGGTTTGGAGGAGGTGCCGGCCCGCCCGTCTGGCTGGCGCTCGGGCCTTGAAACCTCCGGGCAAAAGGCCTCCGCCCCGGTTTGGCCACAGACTTGCAGCCTACTGGCACAGGCGACTCCACATGTCGGACGTCGGCCCTCAGGCGTCCGCCGGGAGAGATCAAGGCGGCGCCCGACCCTTCGGGCGGAGCACGACCCACGTCCCCGCCCGGACCAGGCCGCTCCTCACCTCGGCCCGCCTCCGATGGGGACCCCGAAGACTGGCGCCCGGCTCCCCAGCGCCGCGCGGAACTAGCCCCTAGCGGAACCTACAATGGACCCCCACGCCCGTCGTACCGGATCCCGCAGCCTTCGCTGGCGTCTGGTGAGCCAGAGTCCCCCATCCTGACCGGGGATCTCCCATCCTCGGGCGTCGGGGATCTTACCCGTCAGACCCTCCTCCGGAAGAACCGGATCCGACACCAGCCCAGGCGCGGCACTGGCCCGCCGACAGTCAGGGAATTTTTCCCTTCCATCGGGCCCTGCACCCTCCGGGCCTCTCAATGTCGATCTGCCCGTGGGGCCACCATCCGGGCCGTCTGCTCCAGCAGCTCCTCCGGCGCCCGGGTACCCGCCGTTTTATCCGGCGCCATCGTACCCGGGACCGCAGTACCCAGCGCCGCAGTACCCAGCGCCGGTTTTCCCGCAGCTGGGTGTCGGATACTCTCCTTACGGGTACAACCCGTCGCTATCCCCTCCACCGCCCCCACGCCGCCAGTGGATCTGCAGGAGACTCTGGCTTCCTGGTGGGCTGAGGCGGCTCAGCTCACCAAGGAGGTAGAGAGCAGTCTTACGGCGACGGTGCCACCCCCCCGGCTCCCGAGGCGGCACACTCCCTCACTGCCTCCAGGGCCCTTTCCTCTGGATCCCGAGAGGGTCAGGACACGCGTCCAGGGGTACCCCCCAAGGAACCCGTTCCTGCCCCCAGCCGTGTTAGGGAGTCTTATTCTGCTTCCGATTCTTCTTCCCTCTCGGATTCCTCGGATTCTTCCGAAGGATGCTCTGAGAGAGACGACGAGCCTCGCTCACCGTCTAAGCCCCGGCCAAGGACCCCTCCTAAGTCTCCTCCGGAAGATCCTTCCTTCATGGAGTTGCTCAGAAAAATCCAGGAAGTTCATCAGTGGCACTCCTTGGAACCAGATCCTCAGCGACTTAAATTCACTGAACATCTGGACCTGTCCCTGACAGCCCCAACTTTAGTGCCACCCTGGATCGAGCCTCATGCCCACCTTGTTTCCACGATTTGGAAACAACCGTCGGCGTTAGCACCACTTCCTAGGAAGTCTAACAGGCTATACCAGGCTCCAGAGGGTGTAGACTATCTGGACTCCCACCCTCGTGCAGATTCGGTCGTGATTAGCGCCGCTCACAGCCGGTCAGCGCACCCCAAACATCTAAGCTCGTCTCCTCCGGATAAGGAATCTCGCCTCCTGGACCAGTATAGAAGTAAGATTTACGCCTCTTCCACACTGGGAATTCGGGCCCTGAATTATGTCACCCATATGGGGGATTACCAGAAGGCCATCCTTACTCAGGCGGAATCTAAGATAGACTCCTTACCTGACTCGCAAGTCAAGCAGGAGTTAGCCGATCTAGTCCATTCTGCTCGTTCGGCCAGTCGCCACATTCTGCGGACGACATACGATGCAGTGGACACTGCCCGGCAGAGCTCCACTTTCGCCGTGAGTCTACGGCGTCATGCCTGGTTCCACGTGTCAGGTTTGGTTCTGGAGGTGCAGTCCGCGATCCAGGAAGCACCCTTCAGGGGGTCGATGCTTTTTGGTGGTGATGTCAAGGACATCATCACCGACTTGCAGGAGAAGGGGATGGCTCTGAAATCCGTGGATTCCATGTACCATCCCCATCACCCGCAGCGCCGTCCTTTTCGCAGACGCAGTCGGCCACAAGCGAAACCCCAAGGAAGGCGGGGCCACTAAACGTCGGGCCCCCCTGCCCAAAAAAGCAGTGGGTGCCCCAGCTGCAGCGCTGCCCCACACCACCTGACTCCTCCCCTCTCCCACCACCTCTGGACACACCGGAGGAACCGGTAGGAGGGTGGTTCTCCCTCCACCTTCCGGGTTGGGAGAGGATAACAACTGATTCTTGGGTGCTCCACCTCGCTACCCACCTCTGAAGTCATCCTACACAAGGGATCATCTTCCTTTGGTCCGGGAAGAAATCTCTGCCCCCCTCGCGAAGAGGGCCATAGAACCCGTTCCCCTTCATCTTCAAGGGACGGGTTACTATTCACATTTCTTCCTGGTGCCAAAGACGACGGGAGATCTCAGACCCATTCTCGATCTCAGCTCCTTGAACCTTTACGTGGAATACAAAAGGTTCAGAATGCTCTCTTTGCAGACCCTTCTGCCCCTCCTTGGCCGGTCAATGGTTTTATGCTTGAGATATGCAGGATGCATATCTGCACATCCCATTAGCCCTTCTCACATAAGTATCTTGGTTTGCGTTTCAGGGGACCATTACCAATTCCGGGCGCTCCCGTTTGGTCTTTCCTCGGCACCCCGAGTATTTACCAAATGCCTGGCTGTGGTAGCGGCCCACCTGCGTACGATGGGAGTACAGGTGTTCCCTTATCTGGACGACTGGCTCCTGGCGGCCTCGTCCAGGGAGGAGCTCCTGTATTTTCTCTCCCTCACCCAGCAGGTTTTTACTTGCCTGGGTATTACCATCAACCATTCCAAGTCTCATCTGGATCCCTCCAAGAGACTACAGTTCATCGGGGCTATCCTCGATACGACAGTAAGCAAGGTCTTCCTGCCTCCGGACAGGGCGGCCTCTCTTGGTCACAGATTTCCCTGCTATCAGAACGCTGGAGGGTTCCGGTGAGGTCGGTTCTCCGTCTCCTGGGGCTCATGGCGGCCGCTATTCCGACGGTCCCCCGAGCTCGACTCCACATGAGGATCTCTCAGTGGACTCTTCGCTCCCAGTGGGATCAACTTGTAGACGACCTAGATCATCTAGTTCTGATCTCCTCGCCGATGGCCCGAGACTTGCAATGGTGGATGGTTCGAGAGAACCTGTTTCGGGGGGTCCCCTTCTGTCATCCTCCCCCCTCCCAGACTCTGACCACAGACGCATCAGGCGAAGGTTGGGGAGCCCATCTGGGCCCTCACCGAACCCAGGGTTTATGGTCCAGATTGGAACTAGCTCTCCACATCAATGTGCTCGAGCTTCGAGCAGTACTATATGCTCTCCAAGCCCTTCATCAATATATTCTTCTCGGTCACCTAGCCGTCCAGACGGACATGTGCGTGGTGTGGTACATCAACAAGCAGGGAAGGACTCTATCCTACCCTCTATGCAGGGAAGCAATGAGGGTTTGGGACTGGGCAACTCAACACAACCTTCACCTCACTGCGATTCATGTTCCAGGAGTCGACAACACCCTGGCAGACAAGCTAAGTCGCTCCTCTACCCTGCCACACAAGTGGGAACTGGACCAAAAGGTGCTAGACGATATCTTTCAGCTTTGGGGGACTCCGTGAGAGACCTGTTTGCCTCTTCCCAAATCATAAAACCTCCCACCTTTGCTCGCTTTCGTTCCCAGGCGAGGGAGCCTTCTGGAGCGGCGGCTCTGTCTAGACTGGCAGGCAGATTGCCTATGCCCCCAAAACTCCTCTGGTCCCTCGTACAGAAACTAACCACAGAAGGAGCAAGAATGATTCTGATCGCTCCTTTCTGGCCCAGGCAAATCTGGTTCTCTCTCCTACAATACTCAGAGGTTCCTTCTCTTCCTTTATCTCGAGGTTTGCTGACCCAGGATCAGGGGACCCTGGTCCATCCGGGACTCAAGTCCCTGCAACTTCATGCATGGCTCCTGCAGACCTAGCTCAATCGCATTTTGGTGTCTCTCCAAAAGTGGCAGAGATTCTGGTGGAGGCTAGAAAACCGTCCACTTATGCCATGAAATGGAAGAGATTTTCCATTTGGGCCGCCTCTAGGAACGTGGAGCCTTTCTGCTGGAATATTTAAGTCATCTTTTCGACCTGGGTCTCAGTCATTCCTCCTTGAAGGTGCACATAGCTGCTGTTTCAGCCTACCATGTTCCTTTCGCAGATAAAGCGTTTGCCCAATTAGAGGTCTCTAAGACCTTTCCTAGAGGGGTCCTTCATTTGAGGCCCCCCATCCGAACTCCTGCTCCCTCTTGGGACTTGAACTTTGTTCTCGAGAAACTTACCCTTCCTCCCTTTGAACCTGCAGCAACCGCGGATTTGAAGTTTCTTTCGTGGAAGACTCTCTTCTTGGTGGCCATTACTTCCGCTCTAAGAGTTTCCGAGCTCCAGGCCCTTATGTGTAAAATCCCCATTTGATTTTTCACAAAGAACGAGTGGCTCTTCACACGAACCCTAAGTTTCTAACCAAAGTGGTAGCAGAGTCTACCTTAAATCAGTCTACAGAGTTACCTGCCTTTTTCACGCAGTACTCCAACCAAGGGGAATATTTACTCCATACCATGGATGTACACCGAATTCTGAGATACTACACCCACAGGACAAATGATCTCAGAAAGACTGATCAGTTGTTCGTCTTTTGCTCACAAAAGGGAAAGCAATGCTGTTTCCAAGCAATGCCTGTCGAAGTGGTTGGCTCACTGCATCACTTTTTGTTATGACAAGTACAACAAGACCCCTCCGGGTCAAGTCAGAGGTCACTCCACTCGTGGAGTAGCAGCCTCTGCGGCTTGTTTCAAGAATGTGTCTGCGGCAGACATCTGTGCTGCCGCCACCTGGACTTCCGTCCATACCTTTATGAAACACTACAGTTTGGACATTGCCTCTCGCCGTAGAGAAGGCTTCGGGCTAGCTGTTTTGCAAGGCCTCCTGTCTTCAGGATTGCAAGGCTTCTGCTACTTTCTGGAGTAGTTTCCTCCTCCCGGTGCCTTTTATTTGTTCCAGACTGCTTGGGATTCAGTCCTATATCTCACTGTCTCCTAGCCGACACCTGTAGTCGTCAGTAAAAAAAACACTGGTGTGTCCTGAGTACGTCTGCAGAAGTCGGCTACTGACTCCCAGTGTGCCCAAGCAACGTCTGGAGAAGTCACTTATATATTTTAATATATAGTGTAACAGAATATAAAATATATTTGACTGCATAGCACCATTGGAAAGGTAATGTTATGCTGAACAACTCTGTCACTGATATTTTCTGCACATCATGCATACTTTAGGAGTTATTTGCATTTGTTTATGGTATGGTGTGTATGGCTTATGTTGCATGATTTAGTGAAAAAATATTTTTTTTGCTGTTTCAACCAGTTTAACAATAACAAAACAAAATTACATATTATTTGCACACCACCATTGGAAAGATAATGTTGTGCTGAACAACTTTGCCACTGATATTTTGTGTATGTCATGTATACTTTAGGAGTTATTCACATTTGTTTATGGTATGGTGTGTATGGCTGATATGTTTTCCATCAAGATTCACCTAAGCAGCTTGAATAAAATTCACTTTTTTTGGCACTTCAGCAGGTATAAAATAAAAACCGTATTGATTACAACTGGTTGCAGAGCACCATTGGAAAGGCATTTTTGTGCTAATCAACTTTCATGCTGATACTTTGTGTGTATCATGTATACTTTTTGGAGTTATAATATTTGTTTATGATATGGTGTGTGTGGTTGAGATTCAGCCCTCAAATCCGCCAAAGCACCTTGACTAAAATGGGAAAAATTACATTTATAGTAAAAAGATATCTTTTTTAACTAACATAATATTAAAACACCATCTAATGTCTGTATGCTTAATTTGGTGTTTATATTTTACATATTTTCCAACAAAAATGGCTTATGTTGCACTTTTTAGTGAAAAATATTTAGTTGCTCTTTCGACCAGCATAGAAAAAAACTAAATTACTTATTATTACATGCATGCCACCATTGGAAAGGCAATTTTGTGCTGAATAACTCTGCCACTCATACTTTGTGTCTAGCATATACAGTTATTGAGCTATTAGCATTTGTTTGCAACATGCTGACTATGGCTTGATTTTGCTTAGAAAGGCCCAGGATTCACTGTTAAAAGTATACAGGAGATTCAGGAGACAAGTGGTGTAATCTCAGAGTGAGCCTGTGGAGGCAATGAGATATGTAATTACCTACTGCAAGAGCCCTCTCGAAGTAAGATAGTACAGTTACGTAAGAACTTACAGTAACAGTAGATCTTCGAGAGAGGCTCTTGCAGTAGGTAATACCTTCCCACCCTCCATCCCCTAGGCTTTTTCAGCTCTTTTTCCAGGAATGGAAACATCTGCTTCTCTCGTCCAGGCCTTCCAGGCCTGTGGCGAGAGAAAAGAACTGGGCGGGCGTCCGGGACGCCCCTTTATGCCGAGTAGTGGGGCCTTGATCACCTGGCGTGGGGGCGGTCCCTCGCCAGGGACTGCTAGCTAGAAATTTTTCTGTGGGGTCCTGCCGCCGGCCAGCGTCAGTCCTATATGTAATTACCTACTGCAAGCGCCTCTCGAAGATCTGCTGTTACGGTAAGTTCTTACGTAACTGTACTATCTTCAAGAAGAGCTCTTGCAGCAGGTAATACATTTAGGACTAATGCCGCCAGGCGTTAGGACCCCACAGAAAAATCTTCGCTAGCAGTCTGTGGCTGGGGTCAGTCGCCAATGTCAGCTCCGACCAACGTGGTATAAAAGGGGAAGACCCCCGGCGCCATCTCAGTTTCCCGCTGGAAACCTGGTTGAATAAGTTGCAGAACCGATAAAGAACTCCCCTACTGGAGAGAAGTATGTGAAACAATGACCTGGGGATGGAGGGTGAGAAAGCCAACTGCTGCAAGAGCTCCTCTCAAAGATTTACTGTTAGTACTATCTGACTTCGAGATGGAGCTCTTGTAGCAAAGATTACACTTAGGACCAAGTCTCAAGCAATAACCCCAGATAGGCCCAGATCAGAAAGGTGGAGGAATGACTGAAACAGAGTAGTCCCTGCAAGACAGCCAGCCCAAAGCCTGTTCTCCATCTAGAGGCTATGTCCAAACTGTAATGTCTGACGAAAGTATGGACAGTGCTCCAAGTGGCTGCCGCATATAAATCTGCTGCTGAAATGTTCCTCAAAGAGGCAAAGAAAGTGGCTATAGCCCTAGTGGAATGATCCTTGACCAAGCCCGGTAACAGTTTACCATGATGCAGTGCACTAGCCATTTGTTTAGGGTCTGCTTAGTGACAGGATCCCCCTGCCTTTCGCTGAGCAAATGCAATGAACTAGTCCGTCTTGCGAACAGAACAAGATCGGTCTAAACAGTAAATACAGGTTACTCACCTGTAACAGGAGTTCTAGGAATGGTATATGTTGTTCATCCACACTATCTGGCAGGTATCCTTGCCGCTTTAATTCTTGCCGGAAGGTCTTCAAGCTGGCTTCTCCCACCCACCCGGGTGGTAAAACTCTCGGCTCCGCCCCATGACGCTAGATCTGGCCCGCTGGAAGCTCAGGTTGTGTGTCGAAGCCAGGGAGGTTGGGTGGGTCGTGTGGATAAACATATACCATTCCTAGAACTCCTGTTACAGGTGAGTAACCTGTATTTCTAGGGACATGGATATGTTGTTCATCCACACTATCTGGCAGACTCCTAGCAGTTCTCCAGGAGGAGGGAGGCAAGGCGCACACCCCCGATACTTACTTGGGAAAGAGACTGGAGAACCGAGGCCCCAAACCAGCATCCCGGCGTGACTCAAGGTCGATGTGGTAGTGGGTAATAAAGGTATGTGCCGACTTCCAGGTAGCAGCCCTGCAGATATCCTGGATAGGGACATCCCTGGAAGCAGTTATCGATGCAGCGGTATGGCGGGTAGAATGAGCCCTTATCCCTCTGGGAGGCTCCATGCCCACCAACCTATCGTCCGCTTTGCTGCAAGTCTGCCAGGTGTGGCTTCAGCGAAGGTGACAAACAGCTGGCAAACCTCTCCCCGAACTTCAGCCATCCGCTCCTTATAATAAGCGAGCGCTCATCTAGTGTACAAATTATGGAGCCTATACTCTGATTCTGAGGTGTGACTGGGGTAGAACACCGGCACAGTCAACACCTGGTTAAGGTGAAACTCCGACACCACCTTCGGAAGGAATTTCGGTTGGGGGCGCAGGATAACCTTGTCCCTGTGGAAGACCAGGTAAGGAGACTATGGAAAGCGCCTGGAGCTCTCCCATCCTTCTGGCTGACGTGATAGCCACCAAGAAGGTGGTCTTCCACGACAGGTGTGAAATATCGCACCTGTGCATAGGTTCAAATGGCTTGCCCATAAGCTTGGCCAATACCAGCAGTAGATCCCACGGAGGTGGAGGTTCTCGCACCGGAGGGGAAATGTGGTCAAGGCCTTTGGAAAAAAGCGCACGATCACCTTCTCCTGCGCCACTGACTGCTTACCGGCCCACGTCCGGTAAGCAGAGATGGCTGCCAGGTGCACCTTAGGGGTCGTCGACCGAAGCCCTTGCTGAGAAAGGGACCACAGGAAGTCCAGAATGCTTGCCAAGGGGCAGTCGGAAGGGTCCAAGCCCTTCCCCCGACACCAAATGGAGAATCTCTTCCATTTGAAGGCACAGCATTTCCTGGTGGACTCCTTACGGGACGCCTCAACGACGCTGAGGACCTCGTTGGAAAGACCCAAAGCCTGGAACTCTAGCCGCTCAGGAACCAGGCCATCAGGTGCAGGGATTGAAGGTCCGGATGGAATACCTTCCCCTGGTTGACTGAGATCAGGTCCGGGTGGGCTGGACGCCGCCTCAGGAGCCTGGAGCTGAGGTTGAGGAGATCTGGATACCAGAACTGGTGGGGCCAGTCTGGGGCTACCAGAATCACCTGCGCCTTTTCTCTCCTCGCCTTGAGAAGCACCTTGTGGATCAAGGGAAATGGGGGAAAGGCGTAGAAGAGGCCCGGGGTCCACGGCCTCGAGAAGGCATCCCCCTGCAACGAGCCCTGCTGAGGGGGGCAGGCGTGGAACAGATTCAGCTACGCATTCTCCCTGGAGGCAAACAGGTCCACCTGAGGCGTGCCCCAGTGGGAGAACAGATCTTGTACTACCTCCAGCAGGACAGACCACTCATGAGACGCAGCCCCTATCCGGCTTAGGGCATCGGCCAGGGTGTTGGAGGCTCCTGCCACGTGAATGGCTAGGAGATCTGTCTCCAGGCTGCGCACGAGGGACCATATGCTGCCAGCTTCCTTGCATAACAGCATGGCGCGCATCCCGCCCTGGTGCTTCAGATAGTACATGGTCATGGTGTTGTCCGTCTGGACCCGAACCACTTGACCCCGTAGAAACGGAGCGAAGGCGGTGAGAGCTAGACGGACCGCTCGGAGCTCCAGCAGGTTGATGTGGCATTGGGACTCCCGAGGGGACCAGAGGCCGTGCGCTCGGTGTTCCCCCAGATGGGCACCCCAACCCATCAGAGATGCATCGGTCGAGAGAGACCGTCAGCTCGGGGCGGACAAACGGGATGCCCTCCTGCAGATGTGCTGGAACGATCCACCACTGGAGAGCGTTCCACATCTCCTGGGTCACTGTCACGGGCTGGTCCAACGGATCGCAGCATTGTGACCATTGGCTGGCCAGTCCCCACTGAAGGGGACGCATGTACCAACGGGCCGAACGGACCACGCTGGTGCAGGCCGCCATGAGGTGCAGGAAGTCCTGGGCAGGGCGCAATTGCCCAAACAGAAATGACTGGGCAAAGGAGGAAAGAACCTCGGCCCTGTCCGCCGGGAGCCGTGCTCTGGCTCGCAGAGAGTCGAGCTCTGCCCTGATGAACAGAATCACCTGCCTTGGCTCGAGTTCCGACTTGGCCTCGTTGATGAGGCCAACCTGAGAGCAAACCTGGAGGGCCAGATCTCTGGACCACTCCACCTCCTGTTTGGAGGGGGCTGCTATCAGCCAATCGTCAAGGTAAGGGTACACCCGTACCTCTCAGCGCCGCAGGAATGCTGTCACCACTGCCATGCATTTGGTGAAGACCCTGGGAGCTAGGGAGAGGCCGAAGTGCATGGCCCCGAACTCGTAAAGGGATCCCTCCGCTCTGAAGCGGAGGAATCTTTGATGGTACGGACGGATTGGGACGTGAAAGAACGCGTCCATGGAGGTCCAGGGAACAGAACCACACGCCTCGTTCCAAGGATGGGATTATCTGAGCCAGAGTGACCATCCTGAAGGTTCGAGACCTTAGGAACTTGTTCAAGTCGTGCAGGTAGAGAATGGAGTGCCAGCCCCCCGTCCGTTTTGGGACCAGGAAATACCTGGACACAAACCCCGGGTCTGGAGGAGGATCCGCCACTTTCCTGATCACCTCTTTTTCGAGGAGCAGGGCAATATCGGCTCGGCGGGCCGACAGCGAGGCTGCGGACCCCGTGGCCCCCCGAGGGGCGATGGCTCGAAAGGGTGGGGCCTGCTCGAACTCCAGAGGCAGGCCTTTTCCTACCACCTCCAACACCCAGCGGTCCGTGGTGATAGCGGACAGGCGGAAAGGAAGTGGCGGAGCTGTCCCCCCACCGGGGGGGGGGGGAGGAGAGTGACGAGGCTGGGGGCGCCACCCCTCAACCCGTCACTGGGCAGGCCTGGAGTAAGAACTGGCCAAGGGACCTCCTAAGCCTTTACCTCTTTGCTTCCTGTTGGAGGAAGCCGCAGGCTTGGGTTTGGGACTTCAAGCGCGAGCCTGCTGGCCCTGTTGCTGGTGCTGCTGGGCCGGTCGGGAAGCAGGGACCGAAGGCCGAAAGGACTTCTGCTGCTGACGGCAGCCTTTGTCCCTCTGGGCAGAGGTGACCGAGTCCAGGGTGGCACTGGACTTCTCGATCCGCTGGAGGTGTCCCTCCACACCAGGGCCGAAGAGGTCAGTCCCCAAGAAGGGGACGTCCGCCAACTTGTGCTGGGTATCCTCAGCCACGCCCTGCGTCGCATGGCCACCGCTACTGACCTGGCACAGGAATCAGCCATGTCCAGTGCAGTCTGGAGCTGCTGCTTCACCACCGCCCTACCCTGGTTCCACACCTGGCAGACCATGGTCTGCAGGTCAGGCGGGAGATGAACAACCTCATCCAGGGAGCCCAAGAGGGCGTGGGAGAAGTGTGCCATCAGCATGGCCGAGCAGGCCTGTCGGAGGCAGAGTGGGGACGCAGTGTACACCTTGCACCCGGCAAAGTCCAGCTGTTTGGACTCTGTCAGGGGGCTTATCCACATCCCGAGCGTTACCGGAACACGCTGTCGGTGACTAACCCCTCGGCAGAGGGGTGCTCCGAGAAACCAGGCAAAGAGCCGGTAGGGACCGCATACTTCCTGGCCATCTTGGCCGAGGGCGCAGGACAGGAAGCAGGCCGCTGCCAAAGCTCCAAGGCTGGGCCGACAATGGCCTCAGCCACCGGAAAGGCCTCCGTGGGAGAACCCCCTCGGTCCAGAACCTCCGTCAGGGGATACTTGGCCTGTTTGGACACAGGCTCGAGCTGCATCCCAGTGGACTCCGAGATGAGTCGAAGCAGACCTAAGAAGGACGATGGGCTATCGTCCACTGACTGGCCCCCGGAGGACTCCAGATCGAACTGCCTGGAGTCGTCGTTGGATTCTGAAGAGTCTGCGAAGAGTTGCCTTGGCCCTGAGCCACCCTCCTCCTGCCGAGGACGGTCGGGAGTGAGGGTGACCGACAACCTGTGGGGCAGGCCGTGACCCCACCAAGAATTCTTGGTCGGTGCCCCCGACTTCGGTTGTGGAGGCGGAGGTTCCACCACAATCGGTGGAGCAGCTGGTTCCGGCAGAGCAACCGGCCCTGGAGCGGGCAACTCTACTGGAACGAGTGGTTGCTTCGGTCGTTCAGGCGACAGCCACTTGATGGCCAGGGTCGGCTTAGACCCGGACAACAGCAACTGCTGCCACATAAGGTCCTCGCAGCGCGGTGCAATCGAGGCCGCAGCCCTCCTCACCTGAGGAGGAGGACGAGGAAGAACGGCATCACCGCCACGGGCCGGTAACAAGATGTGAGACCGCCGATGTCAAGGGAACGGCTAGACCGAGAAGAGGTCCCAGACAGAGACCTTCGGGGACCGGGTGGGTCTGGAATGGGCGGGGACACCCGCTCTTCCCTCGGCTCGGGCACTTTAACCAGGGACTGCGGCCCAGAAGGCGCAGGCAGATCCTCGGTATCCACTGAGGGAACCGGTGAAGGAGGGCTGTCGGCTTCTCCAGTCGACAGCCCGTCTAACAGATTGAGAAAAATCTTGACTTCGTCGACGGGAGTCTCGGCAGGCTGGCCTGACGGGGGCACCGTGAAGCCAGCAGCCTCAGCTGCAACCTCGACCGAAGTAGACGGTCGGCTGTCCAGGGAAGGGGACCTCTCCCGCTCCCATGAACGCTGATGGTGGGACTTACCTTTCGACTCCTTTTTCTTGGGCCGAGAAGAATGTCCCAAAGGCCCCACTCCTTTTGTGGAAAGGGACTGACAAAGCTCCTTGAAAGAAGCCATATACGAGGAACTCAGAGAGCGGGATAAATGCCGTGGCCGAGGAGGAAGATGCGGCCCGGGCCGCCTCCTCCTTGAAGGCGATCAACTGCTCGAGCTGCTCAGCCGAGCCAGCCGCCGGACATCGCCCAACAAGCCTCTTTAGATTTTACCAGTGGGAAACGTTTCTCGGGGCGCCCGAGCTTCAATCGGGCAAAGCGATCGTCCAGGACGTTGGCCGAGAAAGAGCGTCACAACTCGCAGGCCTGCGGGTCGTGATCTAGGCTTAGGCAGTAGACGCACGTGGAGTGCAGATCCGTCCTGGATATTTTCTGCCCGCAAGGGCACCTCCGAAAGCTGGGAACAGATTTGTCCATCGCAGCCGCGAGGGAAGATGAAGACCAAAATTTAGAAAACTTCAAAACCAATTTCGGACGAACCAAAGAGTAAGGATCCAGTCTAAAACGCAGAGCACTAAGGAGGGAACCTGAGCTTCCAAGCGGTAAGGAAGATCTGGCGTCATGGGACGGAGCCGAGAGTTTTACCACCCGGGTGGGTGGGAGGAGCCAGCTTGAAGACCTTCCGGCAAGAATTAAAGCAGCAAGGATACCTGCCAGAAAGTGTGGATGAACAACATATCCATGTCCCTAGAATGAAGAACTCTATGAACATGCACAGTGTGTAACAGGGCCTCCCCTCTATTAGAGAGCTCTGGGTGATGCACCGGAAGTTGAATGTCCTGGTTCTGCATCATTGCAGACACCACTTTCGGAAGGAACTTATGATTCATACGCAGCTGCACCCTTTCCCTGTGAAAAACAAGGTAAGGCTCCTTGCACATCAGGGCCTGAAGCTCAGAAATCCTGTGAGCAGAAGTAATGGCAACTAAATACAAGGCCAAGAAAGGCGGCGTAGCTTGCAAGTCATGGTTTGTTCAAAAAGGGGGCAGGGTGAGCTTTTCCAAAACAAAAAGGTCCCACGGCAGGACAGGGTCCCTCCTCGGGGGCCTGATATGCAGAATACCCCAAGGAAGGTCCTGCATGACCAGCTGTGCCAAAATCCTCTCACACAGGGGCATGACATGCCGAAAAGGCACAGAGGTGCAACTTTAATCTGAGTAACAGACCCAGATCGAGGAGATGAAGATACTCCAGCACATGCTTGACTGAGCACTCTAGAGGATCCAAGGATCAGGCTGCCACCCATAGACAGAAGCATTTCCACTTCATGGCATAAGTTGCCCTAGTGGAGGGTTTCTTTGCTGCCATAAGAATCTGTCACTCTGAAACTCCCAGTTTCTCCTCTGCTAGGACTGCAGAAGCCAGGCATGCAGATGGAGTTCTTAGAGCTGGATGGACGAGTGTCCCCTGTTCCTGAGAGAGCAAGTGAGTGGAGAGAGGCAGCAGCACAGGAGCCCCCCATGGCCAGCTGCTGGAGCAGAGGGAACCAGATCTGTCAAGGCCAAAGAGAGGCTACCAGAATCATTCTGGCCCCTTCTGACTGCAGTTTGAGCAGTAATCACTGAACCACAGGGAAGGGAGGAAAGGCATAGAGAAACCTTCTTGCCCAAGAGAGGGACAATGCACCTTGCCAGAAAACACCAGGCCCTGGATCTTGCAAGCAAAAATTTGGCAGTTTGGCGTTGCACGAGGATGCAAAGAGGTCCAACTCTGGACGACCCCATCTGTCGAAGAGGTCGTTTGCTACTTCTTGAAGCAACTCCCACTCATGGTTCAAAGAACAAGAGCGTCTCAAACTGTTGTTGAAAATGTTCAGACTTCCTGGCACGTGAACCACTAGGAGGAACAGACCGTGTTCTACTGCCTAGTCCCAGATCCATGGCCTCTCTGCATAGTCGGTATGAGCGAGTGCTCCCTTGCTTGTTCAGGAAAAAGACTACTGGAGTATTGTCTCACTGGTTTAACAGTAGACCCCAGGAGAGCTGATCCTGGAAGGCGTACAAAATGACCCTCATCTCCAGTACGCTGATATGGAGAGACCTTTCTATGGCAGACCATGATACTCTTGTCTGATGCTTGTTTAGGTTGGCACCCCAGCCTAGTCCTGAGGTGTCCGTGGTAAGGACCTGTAATGGGCTTGGCTGCTGGAAGGGTACTCCCTGCTCCAAGTGAGTCGTGTTTTGCCACCACTGAAGGGAGCGACAAACCACTTCTGATATCTGAATGGGATGGTCCAAGTCGTCAGAGCCCTGGTCCCACTGGACAGTCTTCATATTCAAACAGAAGCGAGAGAGACCGTGGCTATAGCAGCTGCCATATGTCCCAACAGCTGCAGGACTACCCTCGGAGACCTGGATCGAGGTCTGGACCTTTCGAGACAGTTAGAGCACTCAAAGCACTCTGTCCCTTGGCAGGAAGGCTGTGCCCTGCTGGATGTCGAGCAACAATCCAATATACTGAAGCCGTTGGGAGGGCCAGGACAGATTTCAGCCAGTTCAGGGTGAAGCCCAGAGAAAGGAACAACTGCTCCGTTTCCTGGAGTGTGCCTACAAGCTGATCTGACAGGGCGGAGAGCAGCCAGTCATCGAGGTAGGGGTAGACAAAGTGACCTCTCCTCCTCAGCACTGAAGCTACCACTGCAAGGCACTTGGTGAGACTCTGGGTGCCGATGACAAGCCAAAAGGGAGCACTCTGAACTGATAGTGCTGGTCTTGGAACAAGAAGCATATATGCGTCCTGCATGTCCAGGAAGCAAAGCCAGTCCCCTTGATTGGGGCGGGGGAGGCTTGCCAGGGTCACCATCCGAAACCTCTTGTGCAAGACGAACTTGTTGAGATGGCAGGTCTAGAACTGGGTGAGGGTCTCCTGTTTTCTCAGGCACTAAGAAAAAAATGGGAGTAAAAGCCTTTTCCCTGCTGGGATGGTGGGACTGGTTGGATGGCCTTCTGGAGGAGGGACTTGATCTCCTGCTCAAGAAGGGCATGGTTGTTTGAACAGTGGGAGGGAGATGATAGGTTGTCTGGGAGGATGCTCAAATTTTATGGCGTATCCCCTCTGAATGACCTGCAGCACCTACTGATTGGAAGTGATGTTGCTCCTTTCTGAAAAGCAGAGGGAGAATTTCTCCTACCTGTTCACCCCAGCAAGGACCGATGACTGGAGGAATCAGTTGAGAGTTATGCAGTTCCCTGGGGGGTGGGGTGTCTGGGAGCCTTGGGCTGTTTAGGGTCTTGGGCTCCTGGAACTGGATGGGTTTACCACAGTGCTTAAAACCCTTGCCGTGGAACTGGCGGTTTCCTTGCTGGCCTTGAGGTTTGCAAAAAGGGCACTTATGTGCTGGTTGTGGTTTTGATTTTTACATCTTGTGCACATCGGCAACAGACTTCCCTGAATCCTGAAGGCCTTTTATGATGCCTTCAACCTCCTGGCTGAAAAGGAACGGACCTTGGAAGGTGGCGTCCAAGATTGGAGGTCCTGATTGAATTCGGCCACCCTGAGCCAAGCGTGTCTGCGCAAGCAAACCCCGGACGCCACTGCTCTTGCCGCAATGTCCGCTGAATCACAGGAGTGCCGGAGGCCATGTTCACCACGTCCAAGCTAGATTAAAAATGAGCTTTTGGCCCATGTGCAATGTCAGAATCAGGTTGGGCCTTTACCAGTTCCATGGTCTTCTCCCACAGTGACTTCTGATACGTGACCATGTGGGCCAAGAAGTTCAGTGAGCAAATGGTCCCAGTGGCCGAGGTATAGACCTTCCTACCCCAGTGATCCAATTTTCTGGACTCTGGGTCCAGAAGTTGAGAGCTGAGGTGTTTGGGTTGGGTGAGTTGTCCGTGGGCTGCGGCTAGTACCATGGAGTCAGCTTTTAGTTGCTTCCCCAGAAAATGTTCTTTCGGGGGTTTGTACAACCTTTCTGCCTTCCGAGGCACTGCTGATGTGGAGGACAACTTTTTCCAGGTGAGCCTGGTTACATCTTGGAATGGGCCCAGCTAGGAGGTATGACCAGCGGTTTTGGGTCTTTGGCACCCAGGAATTTTGCCAGCCTTTTCCTTTCCAGGTCCAATTCCTCAGTGTCCCATTGATAGATATTTTGGATGTGCCTCATTATGTCTAGGAGAGAAGGATTATCTGGTGATCTGGGAGAATCCTTCGGTCCTGGGGAAGGACGACGATAGCCCTCATCCTCCAAAGACTCAAGGACGAATACCCTGCGTTGTCTCCAGACGTGGACGATGAGCGGCCACTGGAAGACAGAACAGTGGACAGCCTTTGTCTCCTTTTACCTCTGACTGAGAGGTGGATGAGAGCTTTCACCAGACGCCTTGTCCGGTGTCGCAGAAGGAGGCGGTGGAATTTCCTTAGGAAGGGGATCTGGAGGTCTGTACAGCAGGTCCTGTCACTGTATTCCACCATGAAGTGAAAAGAGCCCAGACATCCGCTAGAGGGGATGACCGGTGGAGGGGGCATCAGGGATGAAGGACCTGGCGTCTGATCTTTTGGGACATCCGATACAGGTGTCCGCTCCGGGAAGGCCACCCTGGCTGTGGGTCGGGCTCTGTATGTATGGGTGAGCTATCCGACCCAACGTCCGGTGTATGCCAAGTGTCGGCAGGTGACCGGTCGTCTAGTGGGAGGTCTGGTGTCTGGTTGCCAGCCAGCGACTGCCTTTTATCGGGGGAAGGGGCCCTGCCTTCCGGCGAGGCTGTCCGGGCTGAGGGGGGCGCTTGTTGCTGGCGTGAAAGCTCCCCATAGCAGGTGGTAGAGACCTCTGTAGGCGGACGGTCTCCTGTTGCCTGGAGGAGTTGTCAGACTTTGTGCTTGTTTTGACGATCCATTGGATTCATGGCCCGATTCCTTAGGCCTACCAGCAGGCAACTAACCCCTCCTGGGCCGACCAGTGAGAAGACTTATGGGATAGGTGAGCCAGGGGGACCTGGGTGTGTGAGCGCCCCAAAGAAGACAGCTCTCTGGGTTTGTCAGCAGAGGAAGAGGGTGTCTTCTTGGAGCCGGTCCCAGCAGAGGACGTGGGGGACCGACCTCGACCTCCAGCCGGAGGCCGAGGAAGAAGCTCTGAGGAGATTTTGGGCGGGATTATGACCTGGCCCCATCTTTTCCCCTTGAATGGTGTTTCCCTGATGACTACACAACTGCCAGCCCGGACACATTGTCTTATTGAGGAATGCAAGCTTTTTGCCATTAGACTTGCGCTTTAAATTTCGACTAAGCATGTTGGCAAAGAAAACATTAAACGGGATTCCTGAGATTGTTGATACTCTCTTTAAGAGACATATTAATTCTGTTTGCACAAGGTCTGCTGATTCTACTTTGAAATACCTAGGATGAAGACCTCCAAGGTACAAAAAACTACTGTATGTTCTTCCTTGTTTTAATCATCTGTTACCCATTTTAGACAGCCTGAAAGGATAGTTAATTTCAGGAAGAGACTTAGGAATTATCCACTTCTAGAAAGTGAACGTAAATGTTTCGCTTGACACTTTTGTAATGTAAATCACTGGTGTATTGAGACTTACTGTGATGAGCACTTTTTGTATTTTGGTATTTTTTTTATTGTGTAACTGTTCAATTGTATGTTCATGTGGAACTAGTCGACAATGAAACAGGTCTTTGTTGTATTTATACTGGTAAGACCATGGGCCAAACTTCTCACGGTGGGGAGACTCCTTCGTGGGAGATTAAGTGCTGGGTCCCAATGGAGATTTCTGCATGGCCACTATTTTCTGCTCTAGGAGATAGGCCTTAAGCGCTTTTCCCCTTATCCTCTTGTTAAACATTTTGCAGTGCGGACAGTCGGGCCAATGGTCAGGGCCTAGGCAGATCAGGCATGCCTTGTGGCTGTCCTTGGCCAGGATCGGCTTGCAGCACTGGAACTCAGACTTTCGCCGCAGCGGGGAGGGCGAAGACATACAAATTAAGTACTTAATCCAACGAGAAAATTTATTAACTACAGCTATAGAAACGTGAAAAGAGAGGCAGTCGACTACTAATGCGAAGAGTCAGTGGAGCTGAACTAAGCGGATCGACGGTGGGAAAAGAACTGATATGGAGCTGCTATAGACTGCTAACTAGAAGATTTTTCCCATGGGGTTCCAACGCCTGGCGGCATTAGTCCTAAGTGTAATACCTGCTGAAAGAGCTCCACCTCGAAGTCAGATCAGTTACATACCTACCGTAACAGTAGATCTTAAAGAGACTCTTCCCTTAGGCCACACCTTTGGAACTATACTGCATCAGCACTAGGACCACATGGAAACCTTTACAGTCCTTGGTGCATGCAACATGGTATCTCAGCAGCCTGGTGGCGCTGAGTGTTGAGGTGCTGGACACCATACCTTACGCCACGCCGGTGACCAGAGTTCGGAGACTGATTCAGGAAGCCGGGGGTTGGCAGTGGAGGGAGAGGATGGAGTGTCCGGAGGACAGCTCTCCTGTTCCTGGGAGGGATCCAGGGGTTGCTTGGTGCGCTGGCAGCCCCACTGGATATCGGGGGTACTACAGGAACACCAGCCAAAACATAAGGGGCGGGAGTGCTGCAGATGCCAGCAGGGCAGCTGTGTGCAGGCGTCATTGCATAACGCACTCTGGATAACTAACAAGAAATCCCTGTCATCATGGATAGGCGACGGCATCACCGCCTGAGCCACATTCCAGCTCTGGGCTCTCCTCTCCATCAGGGCCGACCGCCTAGCCAGGTACATTAGGATTATAGGTAGAGCACCCTGGGCAGATAGGGCAGTCCCACCTTGGGGATGCAGAATCGGGGGGGTTGCCTAGCTGGTGGAGGGGGAGCTTCACGCGGGAGGTACAGCTCGCGGGTGCAATGGATGCCTGAGAGTTCCCTGGAGAGACTGAGAAAAAGTACAGGAAACAAAAAGATGGTATCTCAGGATTCTATCCACATCCAAAGCATGGAGCAATGCCTCAACTTGATTTGCATGCTCAGGATAATAAACTGGAAGATGGATGGTTTGACTTAGTGTAAACTAGAGCATCACCTTTGGCAAAAACTTGGAATTAGTATGTACAGACCCTCGGTGGAAAATAAAATAAGACTCACACATTAGAGCCTGTAGCTCTGAAATCCTTTGAGCGGAAGTGACTAATTAAAATACTTCTTTATATGAAAGAAATATAAAACACACCACTGCTCAAGTGCAGCTAAGCCCCTGCCAAACATTTTAAATCAAGAATGGAAATGAGAGAAAAAGTGTGGCCCACTGGGAATTGAACCAAGACCCCTGGTAATACCGTTCCAGTGCTCTAACCATTAAGCTATGGTCAGCAGGCTTCAGGCCTTCCTTAAATCCACACGAATTCCTTTCTCAAGTGTTGCTCAATCCTACAATTTAGGAACTTATCAGAAATACAAACAGACCACAGACCGCTGGCACTGAGAAGTGGTCTGTTTGTATTTCTGATATGTTCCTAAGTTGCAGGATTGTGCAACACTTGAGAAAGGAATTTGTGTAGATTTAAGGAAAGCCCAAGGTCTGCTGACCATGTGAGCCCATAGCTTAATGGTTAGAGCACTGGAACAGTATTACCAGGGGTCTGGGTTCAATTACCAGTGGGCCACACTTCCTTTCTCATTTCCATTCTTTATTAGAAAGCAAGAAAGTGTAAGCCCCAACTCGCAGGTGGCTCAAAAGAAAAAAATATTCACCTTAGTAACTCTTTCTTCTAATGGAGTCTTGCTGTATTTAGACATATGCAGTTAGCCCCAGCACTTGAACTGCTCCGGAGAGGAAAGAGTTAATTTCTATGCCAGGCATAGAATGTTAAGCTCGAGCTCCGTTTTCAAACCTCTGTCTATGGTGCCTTAGAGTGTAACAGTCAGATTCTTACAAGCAACTAACTACACTTCCAGTGTGGAAATTGTAAAACATAAGCCAACAGGCAACAACTTGGGTCCAAAAGACTCAAGTAGAGAACCCAAGAGAAAAAACAGGTAGTGAACAAAATATATAAATCTAAGTTAAAACCACCCCACCCTGAAGTGGAGGGTGCAAAGTACACCCCTGAGGTGCAACACTGTACCTGCCAGCCCACATCCCAAAACTAGGTTCTGAGAGGGGAGGCGGGGGTCAGAATACAGCAAGACTCCATTAGAAGAAACAATTACTAAGATGAATAATTTTTTCTTCAAACATGAAGTCTTGCTACATTCTGACATATGCAGAGGGTACCAAACCTATTTTGGGAATAGGCTCTGCAGTACTCCGTACTAAACCTAGCATCACTCGTAGCCTGGATATCCAGAGAGTTATGCTTGGTGAAAGTATGGACAGTTTTCCAGGTGGCTGCTTTGCAGATCTCCAACAAGGGTATATCCCTGGCAGCAGCCAGAGAAGCAGCTGTACCCCTTAGTCGAGTGAGCCCTCAGGCTTGAGGGAGGTATTTTGCCTAGCATGGCATAGCAGAAACTGTATACAAGAGACAATCCACCTGGCAATAGTTCTTTTAGTAGTAGGCCTACCTTCTCCCACTTCACCATAAGTGAGAAATAATTGACAGTTATTCCTATGTGCCTCAGTAGCCAATGTAGTGGCCAAGTACTCTCAACATCCCAACTATGTAATCTTTCTCCTGAAGAATGATCAGTGAAAAACACAGGAAGAGACATGGACTGGTTCAGATGATATCAGAGACCACTTTGGGTAGGAACCTCCTATTGGTTTTGAGGTCCACCTTATTTCTATGGAATGAGAGAAAAATCAGATTAAATTGATAGGGCCTGTAATTCACTAATTCGCCTGGCAGAAGTGATAGCCACCAGAAAGAGTTTTACAGGTCACGTACTTGAGCTCGGCCGAAGCCAGAGGGTCAAAGGGTGGCTGCATAAGCTGAGCAATGCATATATTGAGATCCCAAGCTGGAGTAGGCTCTCTAAAAGGAAGGTTGATATGAACCAAACCTTTAAAGAACTTACCAAAAACAGGGTGAGACGCCACGGAACAGCCCTTCCCTGCTGAGAGGAATGCAGACACGGCTGCTAAATGAACCTTTAAAGTGGCTGGCCTAAGACCTAAGCCATTAAGGGAAGGGAAGATCATGTCAGATGAATCTAATTGATTTCTTTGACTGGGTGACCAAAGTAGTAGACCAGGGAAGGGCTGTGGACATGGCCTACCTAGACTTTAGCAAGGCATTTGACACAGTCCCACACAAAATTAATAGTTAAATTAACCAGCCTGGGAGTGGGTCCCAGGGTGGTAGCCTGGGTAAAACATTGGCTGGACAATAGGACACAAAAGGTCATTGTAAATGGAGTCCACTCTGAAGAAAGAGGGGTTACTAGTGGGGTACCGCAGGGTTCAGTACTGGGTCCAGTCCTTTTTAATGTCTTTATAAGTGACATTGCAGAGGGACTGGAAGGAAAAGTATGTCTCTTTGCAGATGACAAAGATCTGCAACAGGGTTGATACACAAGGAGGCGTGGAAAGGGAAGGGACTTTGCAAGGTTGGAGGAATGGTCGGAAGTATGGCAGCTAGGATTCAATGCAAAGAAGTTGAAAATAATGCACCCGGGAAACAAAAACCCAGGAGAAGATTACACATTTTTTGTGTGTGTGTGTGTGTGTGTGTGTGTGTGTGTGTGTGTGTGTGGGGGGGGTAGTAACAAAAAAAGGAAAGGGACCTGGGGGTAATCTTATCAGATGACCTTGAGGTTAGCAAGCAATGTGAGAAGGTGGTAGGGTGGGCTGGGGGATACTGGGATGTACAGGAGAGGCATCACCAGCAGAAAACAGGAAGTTGTTATCCCTCTGCACAGACAGTTGGTGAGACCCCATCTGGAGTACTGCATCCAGTTCTGGAGACCCCATCTCCGCAAGGACATAGACAAGACAGAGGCAGTTCAGAGGAGGGCAACTAAATTGGTGCAGGGTCTGCAAGAGAAGCCATACGAGGAGAGACTAAAGGAGCTTAATATGTATACCCTTGAGGAAAGGAGGGACATGATAGAAACTTAAGTGCCTCAGTGGAATCAACAAAATCCAAGAGGTAGCATCTTTCAGAAAAAAAGACGTGCAAGAACAAGGGGTCACAATTTAAAGATGTGGGGGGCGGTTCAGGGGCAATTCGAGGAAGTATTTTTCACAGAGAGGGTAGTGGATGCATGGAACAGCCTTCCTGAGGTGGCTGTGGTGTCTAAAACTGTGGGGGAATTCAAGAATGCATGGGACAGACATAAGGCAATTCTTGTGGGGGGGGTAGGAAGAAATAGGCTGTTGGTTAACTAGGATCTGCGGCTTATGCTGTAGGTAGGGAAATGGGCAGACTAGGTGGGCCAAGCGGTCCTTATCTGCTGTCAAAATCTGATTCTATGAACCAGGTAATACAAAAGTACAGCAACGCCAACAGCATTTGGCAGAATATCCTTACGGGAACACCAAATGCTGAATCTTTTCCATTTGGAATGATGAGTTTTCCTGGTAGAGGGTTTCCGAGAAACCTTAAGGATGCTCAAAACTCCCTGAGAAAGATGCAGGCCTGCATATTCTAACTATTCAAGAGCCAGGCCTTGAGATTGAAAGACTGGAGATTGGTGTACCAGATCCTCCACAGAGGAGGTTAGGAGACTGTCTCTTGGAAAGAAAGGGGGGAGGAGACAGAGACTGCTAGGGACAACAGGGGATACCAAGGCAGGCTGGCCCAGTATGGAGCCAGCAGAATCACTGTGCAAGGTTGTGACCTGAGCTTGACTAGAACCCTGAACAAGGGGGGAAAAGGCACAAAGGAACTTGCCTTCCCAGTCCAATATCAGGGCATCCAGGGGGACAGTCCCTAGGACTGGGGGTCTGCAGCAGAACAGGGGAAGTTGGTGATTGTCTGGGGCTGCAAAGAGATCCATCTATGGAGTGCCCCACCTGGTGAAGATTGCTTTCCGTATGAGAGGATCCAAGGTCCATTCGTGATGGCCCTGGGAGATTCTGCTCAGAGCATCTGCTAACATTGTCCTTCCCTGAGAGGTGGACTGCCATTAGGGAGGTTTTCAATGAGTAGGCCAGAGACCATACTTTCATGGCCTCCATGCACAAAGCCGTAGACAGAGCGCCCCTTTGCTTGTTGATGTACCACATTGTGGTGGTGGTGTCTGTCCTGATCTGAACCACCTTGTCCCTTACAGAGTCCGAGAAAGCTTGAAGGGCTAGGAATACTGCCCTGAGTTCCAAAAGATTGATATGAAGGACACTCTTGTGGAGACCAAACTCCCTGTGCTGAGGGCTCCTAGGTGGGTTCCCCAGCCCAGGAGAGAAGCATCTGCGGTTTGTACCACTGAATGAGATTGACTGAGGAATGGGACACCTTGTCTGAGATTGTCCTGATCCAGCCACCACTGCAGAGCTTGGACCAGAGTCCAAGTCACTGGAACCAATTTGGTGAGAGAATCTTTTTTCTGAGACCAAAAATACCTTAGGTGAAACTGAATGTCCCTCATTTGGAACCTGGCTCCTTGTACCACTGCCATGTGGCCTAGGAGCTAAAGAAAATGTCTTGCTGGGTGAGAAACCAGAGGATGAAGAGAGGAAGAAAGCTCTGTAAGGGCCTTTACCCTTGCTAATGGGAGGAAGGCCTTTGCTTGAACAGTATCTAACTATACCTATGAAAATGGGGAGTGTACTGGTTCAAGAACTGACTCTGGCAGATTGAGAAGAAATCCCAGAGAACTGAGCAAATCTTAAGTGACTTGAAGGGCTGACCTGACCAGGTCAGTAGACTGTCCTACAATGAGCCAGTCATCCAGATATGGGGAATATCCCCCGCCTCCTGAGGAAGGCCACTACTACTGCAAGGCACTTTGTGAACACCCTTGGAGCTGATGTTAGGCGGAAAGGCATGGCTCTGAACTGATAATGGCCTGAAGGCAGCTCGAACCAGAGGTACTTTCCGTGGGAGCACCTGATAGGAAAGTGGAAATAGGCATCCTTAAGGTCCAGGGATGCTAACCAATCTCCTGGCTTCAGAGAGGGAAGAATTACTCCCAGAGTCACCATTTTGAATATTTTTTTTAAGACGTGTTTGTTCAAATACCTTAAGACTAGGATGGATCGCCACTCCCGTGTCTTTTTTGGGGTAAGGTAATATCTGGAGTACAGACCCTTGCCCCTGTGTAGAGTACAAACTCTCTACGGCTCTGAGAGGAAACCTCCGCTTCTAGAGCAGTGGTTTCGGAGATGTTTGCAGGTGGAAATGATCTGACCCTCATTTTTGTAAACTTCCTGAAACTGAGGGCCAGTCCCTAGCTTACTACCTCCAGGACCCACTTGTCTGAGGTAACAGACTTCTAGGCCTGGAAGTAGTAAGCCAGCCTGCCTCCTACTGGAGTTGGTGAGTTGACCCGGGCTGACACATCAAGGTTTCTGCTTGGCAGGAGCCTTGGCCTGGGAGGAGGATGCAGCCCTGTTCATCCTCCTCCTGCCTCTCCCTCGAAAGAAACCCCTCTGTGGAAAGGGAGAGGAGGCCTGGGCTTGACAGAAAGGCCTGTGGAAGGGCCTGACCCTGCTCCTAGACTACTGCTTTTGAAGAGTGGCTTGCCGTTCCTTGGCCTGTGCACTCCTGTAGGTGGTCCTGTACTCATCCATCTTCTTCATGCAAGCTTCTATCTGCTCCGCAAACAGAGTTACCCACCACAGGGAAATCCATGGCTGTAGCCTGGGTATCCTGAGAAAGGCTAGTGCATCTGAGCCACGCAATTTTCCTGAGAGACGGATGTAGCCATGACTCTTGATGCGACATTGTTAAGAGTCCACAGCAGCATGGAATTGCTCTTTGGATTTATTTAGTTTTTGTTGACTGGGTAAGTGCACTAGACAAATCCTGCCTATTTTCAGGCACGACCTGGGGGAGGGGCATACAGATGAATGCCAACTGACCTTGAACCAGATTAAGCTGTTGGTGGTATTTTTAGTGAATGAGGGAAATTTGGCCAGGACACCAGGGAAATTCCCCTACTGCAATTCGGCAGTAGGGTGCTGGAGGAGTGACATGGAGCTCAGTCGGTAGTGGCTGGACGGCAGACCGAATGGCCACGCTCTCGGAGCGTGTTGAGGAGAATCCTCTGAGAGAGGATTGCTCCGTTGCAGGAATAGTGCAGTCGACACCGCGTACCTTACCCTATGAAGCGATGGAGAAGCAGCAGAAAGCTCCGGGAGCATTTCCTAACACGGAGCTTGAGTCTTTTCTTTTCGAACAGCAGAAGCCTGAAATTGAGAAAGAAGCGGTACCACAGGCGTTGGTTGCTGTTTCCGGTTTTTCGGAAGGCGAGATTAAAGGTGGCACAGATGACGTTATTCTTGAGACACAGGAGGAAGAATTAATACAGGAAACGGCTCAGGAAGGCAACGAGACGAGAGACGAGCATTGTACACAACCTGAAGGGCTGAATCACGATACCGCTTTTTCTAGGGACTCTACGGAGAAAGACCAACTGGACAGTGTGCCTCCTAAGGTAACAATTTCATATGCTGTTATGTCGGGGGCGGCTATTGACGCTTTGAACAAACCGGAGATGTTGCTGAGCATAGATTCAAAAGGCATACAAACACCTGGGACAGATGTAGTAAATGGGGTTGGTGTGGGGAAAGGGGTGACTCCCTGTACATACCAAACAAGACCCTACCAACAGGATGGTGTTTCTGAATTTTTTTTCAATCAACGTCATAGACCTAGTGTGACCACAGTTGGAGAGACTGATATGGCTAAGAAATCAACTGCACTTTTTCATCCTCCTGGAGTATCAAACAAAGCTGGTATGGTTGAGGCAGACATTTTGAAATGCTCTGTTCCAGCTGAGGATGTACTTTCCTTGTGTACAGGGTCTGAAGCACAGTCCTCACAGATGGAAGCCTAGTCTCCAGATCTAGCTTTAAAGAGGCAGGTTGGACATTAAATAAAGGTGTTTGGCACCCAAATTCGGACTGGGACCCGACTTTGAATTTTTCACAAGCTACACCAGCTTGGAAACCTAATATACCTCTGCCTGTAGTTTCTGAACCAGGGAAGGGGGGAAATGAGGTTCAGCATGTTATTCCACAGCCGGCTCTTGATACATCAGTACCATTGGAAACTACTGTACAGCGTAATGATGATTTTGTACATGCTTTACCACTTAAGAAACCATTGATGTCTGACTTGTTTTCTAGAACTAAACGGGAGGCTGTCTCTGAGGAACGCAGTACCTAATTAGATATAAGGGTGGTTTGGAAAGCAGGCCAGACAGAGGATATGTGGGAAATGTTTATTGAAAGATTCCTCATTTTCACCTAGAGAAGTCTTTGCATTTATACATATATCCGGTGAGGACAATTTTGATGTTAGTTTTAGATCTGCCCAAGCATTAGATTTGTTTTGGGAAAGATATGCTCAAGTAAAGTTTTCACCTCTGTGGTCACCCTTTTTTGTAATTCCCCTGACAAAACCATTGATAAAATTTGTTACTATTATGTTTCGGAACGAGGGTGTGCATGTGGATGATATTTCATACTGGTTGAAGCAGAAATGTGAGGTTTTAAGCCCCCCAGAAGCCATTTTAGATTCTGAGCGGTTTTGGACTGGGGTTGGAAATTTAAAGTTAAACTTCGCAAACAGAGAAAGGAGTGGAACACATACCTAACTCATTCCTTTTGGGAAGAGATAGAGGGGTGTGTTTTTATGCAGGGCAGCCCAGAGCCTGCTACAGGTGTGGTGCTCGCACCCATCTGTCGAGTTCTTGTGATAAACCCAGATGCGAAAATTGTGGGGAAACTGGACATGGGGTACTTCACTGTGAGAACCAAATGCGGTGTGATTTATGTGAAGGTATTGGTCACGTTTTTTCTGAGTGTGAGTGGGCTGCAAAAAATAAACCATCATCAGGTTGTCCTGAGTCTTTGATTCAAGAGGCACAAGATAGTCATTCTACATGTAGAAGATGAGATAATATCTCAAAAGGATTCAAATGTTAAAAGTTTAGATGTGGCAGAGGAAGAACAGTTGAAGCTACCTTTGGCAGATGATTTTGGGCTAGAAGTCGTACAAAAAGTAACTGAAGGAATAGGGGTGGTACGTCCTTTAGTATTAGTACCTGTACGTAGATCCTCGAGACATACTAAAACAAATTCTGGGCCTTCCTGATTGAAACAGAATCAAATAATCCTTTCGTATTAACTTCCTCATGGGGTGATACAGAATTTAATAGTCAGGAGCTTGATTCCCAACACATTCAAGATAGTCCACCTTCCCTTTAAGAGTTTCTGAAGGTTATAAAGGTAAAAAGAAAAAAAAGAGGAAAAAAGATAGTTAATGGATTTTTTCTCTTTTTCCCTAAGAAATGATCATTACTCTAGGATCTATAAATGTACACAGCCTTTTGAATTATAAAAGAAGGAAGTTAATTTTTGAGTATGTTCACTCCCAAAATTTGCAGATTTGTTTATTGCAGGAAACCTGATGTACTCTCTGATCAAAGTAGGTTCTTTCAACGTGAATGGTGCTGGGGGCCTTCGTACTGGTCATTTGGTCAGGATTCAGCTGACGGGATAGGGTTTGTGTTTAATTCATTTCAATTTTCCTTAATTAAATTGATGGACGTAGTACCTGGCCGGTTATTGATCCTTGATGGGGTATGGAAGTCTTTGACGTGCAGATTTATTAACATTTACTGCTCTCAAATTAAAACTGAACGAATAGCTTTATTTCATATGATTAGGCTATTTGTTTACTTCAGACAAGATTTTTTTATGTGGTGATTTCAATTGTGCACTAAAGTCACAGATAGGTAAACATAACCCTAAGGAAAATGAAAAGATGGATAAGGTTAAAAAGATATACTGTGATTCCAGAGCCTTAGCACAATTAATAAAAGGATCTGGCTTGATAGATGGTAGAAGTAGACAAAGAGGAGGAGTAGATTTTACTTTTAAAAAGAACACATTTACTTCTACTATTGACTATATATTTCTGTCGGATTCAATTGTTTTGAATTCTTTACTCTTCCTGTTTCTTTCTCTGACCATTTGCTTTTGTTGTGTAAAATTGGTCCTAGGAGTTTGCAGATGGCACCAAGAGCAAGATGGAAATTGAATGCGACATTACTTCAGAGTTTAGAAATTAGAAATAAGTTTTCTTTTCTATTACAGGCTAGATTGTCAGTTTTTTTATATGACGATTTGGGGGAATGGTGGGCTGATTAAAAAAAGATTTTTCATCCTTTTTCAAAAATATTGGTAAAACTCGGGAAAATGTTAAGTTTTTATATTATCTAAAATTGAGGCAACAATTATACGATCAGATTTCCTTTTCAAATATTTCCAAAATTAATAACTCTGATAAACTCGTCCCCTGAAACAACAACTAAAGACTGGCAATATGATAGGGCAGATACTTTACAGGCTTTGTTTAAATTTAGGAATAAAAAGGTCCTGAAGGAGATCCTTATGAGGCCTTTAAGAAATATAGATCTAATACTACTATTGATGGTCTAAAAGATGAAAATGGAAATATCATTACAGAGCAAGAGTCATTGTTGAAGATGATAGAACATTTTTTTCAGGTTCATAGACCCGTTAATGCTCCCAGTTGTTTACAGATAGAAAAATTCTTGGCAAACTTAGATAAATCTAAACATCTCACAGGTATAGGGGATTTAGTTTTGCCCATTTCGAAACGAGAAATCATAACCGCCATTCAGAAATTGAAATCTGGAACATCACCTGGTAAGGATGGCCTGACGATAGAATTATATAAAACATTTTCTGATTTCTTTGCAACAAGTTTGGAGTTAGTATTTAATTTTTTCCTTCTTTCAGTTAAGTTTCCTTTATGGTTTTCGGAAGGCCTCTTAATCTTTATATTTAAATCTGGAGACAGATATTTATTGGATAATTGGCAGCCTATTACCTTATTGAATTCTGACTATAAGATATTAATGAGTATTTTAAATGTCAGATTGAAACACAGCTTGTCAGGTTATATCCCCAAACCAATATTGTAGTATACCTGGTAGATCGATTTTTCAAGCACACCACCTTATCAGAGATTGGATAGAATATGTTAACATGGGTAATCAAGCTAGTTGTATGGTATCAGTAGATCAAAGAAAAGCCTTTGATAGGGTATATCATCCTTTCTTATTACTAGTTTTATCTTATTATGGGGTGCACCACATTTTTGTAACTTGGCTTAAGGAGATCTATAATACTAGTTTAATTTACCCTATGTTAAACACTGTGATAGGTTCTTGCTTTCATATTCCTATGGTGTAAGGCAGGGCTGCCCTTTGAGCCCATTATTGTATGTATATGTAATAGATGTTCTGATCAAATATGTATCATGTCAAGGCTTATGGGATGGTATCACAGTACCTTCATTATACCTGAATATAAAAGTACTAGCTTATGCTGATGATTTGTGCTTATTTTTTCAGCACCCAGATCAAATAATGTTACTTCTAGAGTTAATGTTACAGTATTCTAAGGTCTCGAATGCACAATTGAATCCTTCTAAATGCAGAGGATTATTTATAGGAACTAAATTTTCTGAATCTGAAATTATTGAAGGTATTCATATATCCACTGAACCATTAAAGATACTTGGGATCTGGTATGGACCTCAAAATTTGCCTTTATTGAATTGGGAAAAAGGTTTACAAACTGTCAAGGCTAAAGTTAAGATATGGAAACATTGGAGATTACCAAAACTAAACAGGGTTGCTGTCATAAAAAAATTCCTTGTTCCATTATTATTATATATTGCCCAGGTTGTTCCACTTCCACCTGTATTAGAAACCAGACTTTATAGTTTATTTTTTCAAATGTTGTGGGGTAATAGGCTTAACCCAATTAAACGTCAATATACTTACTTATCAAAACAAAGTGGAGGGCTGGGGATAATTGATCCAGTCACTTTTTTTTCCCACTCTATTTTTTCTAATTTTAAGGATATATCGGATTTAGACCAAAAAACTGATTTATTGTTATTGTCAGTCATACTGGGAAATTACCTAAAGGCTTGGTTGCACGCTACCCCTAAACCTACTCCTACTTTAAAGGTTCCTGTTTTTTCTTACCTATCATTAAGAAAATGTATAAATGGAATCTAACAAAAGAAGATATATTAAGCTGTTCAGGAAAATCATTATATAGTCAGGTGCTGACACTTTATATTCAAATGAACCTGCTTTTAAAAACTGTCCATCCCAAAATATTAAAGCAGTGCTTAAAAGACTAAATAATCCTAGACTACCCAGTTATATGTGGAATTAACATGGTTATCGGTTTATGGTCGTATTGGGTAGAGGAAATGCTAAATAAAGCGTTTCTGAACTGAATTGCCCATATCTACAATGTATAAATGTAGAGGAAACAATGGAGCATTTTTTTATTTGACTGTTCCTATGCCAAATCTTTTATGAAGTTTTAATGATTCAATGGGATATGAAATGGTTAGGCACAATTGATTATAATATTTTGGTATTAGGAATTGTGCACATTTACAATCTCAATACGATAATGGAACACTAAATATATTATGCTGTACATTAATATATTACCTCTGGCAGGCTAGATGCCAATGGGTACTGTATCAGAAATTAATGCCTATAGATGTTGTTAATTGTTTGATAAGTAATGCTATAAAACGGGTCTATCTAGCAGATGTTACCATTGCATCACCTAGAACTATTCTGAATTGGTGGAAGGGTATGGTTTATTTTATTAAATACAAGTAATATGATGGAAATAATGCTTGAGTTGAGATTAGTGGTTTAAATTAAGAAAAAAGAAAGAAACAATACAAATCCTGCTGTAATTTTATAGGAGTAAATGTATGTCCTATTACTTGGTTTTTTTCTTTTTTGTACACTAATTTTTTTGTGGTTTCTTTTAAATTGCACTTTATAGTCTCACTATGTGAATAATTTGGAATATGATGTGTGCTCTAGCACTGTTATTATGATTTGTTTTTGATGTTATTATAATAAAAATCCCCTACTCTTTTCGTTAAGTGCCACGGGATCATTTACATCCGCCTGAACTACCACCAATCCAGGCAGATGGGACCTCTGTTTAATGTCTCATCCGAAAGACGGCACCTCAGAAGTGCAGCACCCCTCTCATGCTGCACTACAGTGTCAGTACTGGGATATTAGCCCAAGTGCCAGATGTGGGAACTGAACCCACAGCCCTCTGACCTCCCGGCCTCAGGAGTGTGTGCTACCTACTGAGCCACACACCTCCTCCAGCTCTTTGGCTAGCTGGGGGAAGCCTGTTTAGCCAGTTCCAGAACCGTATCCCACCTGGACTTCTGGTATCTGGCTGTGTAGGCCATATAAGAAAAAATTACTCACCTTAGTAATGTTTCTTCTAATGGAGTCTTGCTATATTATGACAAGTTGCAGTTTGTCCCACCACTAGAACTGCTCTGGAGGTGAAATAGTTAAATCCATTCCATGAATGGAACTTTGAGCAGGAGCTCTAAGATAGAAGCTCTGTCTGTGTAGTTTCAAACCTGAACTGTCAGATCTTTACGAGCAAAAACTCACCAAGGTCTGTGTGGAAGCTGTAACCTACACTAGCCAACTGGCTACCTAAATAATAACACCCATTGCTGGTCCCAACACCAAAGACTCAAGTCAGGGGACCAGAATTATTAATATAATTTAACAATATGAGAAATAACACAAGAGAATAATAAACACCACACCCCAAACCCCAAAAAGGGGTGAAACACCTAAAAAGGGCATAAAATAGTGCCCACACTAGGTTGCCCACACCATACCCAAGTAGAAGTTCTGAGAGGGGCAGGCTGGGGGGGAGGTCATAATATAGCAAGACTCCATTAGAACAAACAACAGTACTAAGGTGAGTAATTTTTTCTTCAAACAACATGAAGTCTTGCTATATTATGACAAGTTGCAGACTACACAGCAGTACCTCCATGGAGGAGGGACAGAACCTACTTCGAGAATAGGCTCTGAAGCACAGCTGTGCCAAACCGAGATCTCTCCTAGCCTGGACAGCCAGGGAGTAATGCTTGGTGAAAGTGTGTACCGTTTTCCAAGTAGCAGCCTGGCATATCTCCAATATAGGGATGTCTCTGCAGCAGCTAGAGACGCTGTACCTCTGGTAGAATGAGCCCTCAAGCCAGAGGGGGATCTCTGCCCAGTTTCTGATAACAAATTGGATACAAGAGACAATCCACCTGGCAATTGATCTCTTAGTGGCAGGTTTCCTTTCCCAACCTCACCGTAAGTGAGGAAAAGTTGGGAGGATTCGAACCTGTGACCCTTGGTACGTTCTAAATAGGTAACTAAGGGCCCTCTAACATCCAACTGTGCAACTCCTCTCACCAGAAGAGGAGTGTTCAGTGAAGAATACTGAAGGGAGATGGACTGGTTAAGATGGAAATCTGAAACCACTTTTAGGCAAAAAAGAAAATTACGCACTCAACGGACCTGCATGCCAGCCATGGAAGGTCATCCTCCCATTTTGACAGCATCTCTCCTTTAAATGTCAGTGTGTGACCATTTTAATCTTAAATGCTACTCTGCTTATTTTTGATGCATTGTCGTGTGAGTTTTCTATGGCCGTGGACCTAAACGTGTACATGCTGGAGGACCGTGAGATAGAGGAGATGTGATAGAGACTGACAAGTTCCTGAGGGGGATAAACAGAGTGTGCATGTAAAACCTGTTCAACAGGAATGGTAAAATGGTGACAAGGGAGAACGAGTGGAGACTAGTCAGTGGGAGACTTAAGAGGGATGTAAGGAAGTTCATCGAAAGGGTGGTGGAATATTGGAATGGATTGCTGAAAGATATGGTGGGGGCTGGATTTGTAAATGGGTTAAAATCAAGTCTGACAGATAGTGGGGCTTGTAGTACCAAAAGGAGATTTAAGATGATTGAGAGTAGAAAGTGAAGGGGGTTAGCGGGGAGGGAGGGTAGATCTAGAGGAAAAACCCTCTATAGTAATAGGTAATAGAATATTGGATAGGAAACCTGGACAGACTGGATGGACCTGGTCTCTTCTGCTGTAATTTTTAGTTTCATTCTGCTGCGGTTGGGGCTGGTTTCCTTTTTCAACCCATCCCCAAGACGTCTACTCGAGGGCATGCACATATGCGTGCATGCAAGCGTGCCATGCAGCATAAGACTTCCTCACTCACTTCAGTGCTGCTTGCAGTTTACCTGTCAACCCAGGTGGTGCTCTTGGAGTGGGAACTGAATCCTCCTCCCTCTGGTTGGCTCTGACTCTGGCTCACTACTGAGGCTGGGTCGTGAGTGGTAGCACTGTGCTGATTGGGTCAGCCTTTTGGAATACCTTTGGCCCCTGCCTCATACAGGACAACCCTTAACATGCACTTGGCAGACAACTCTGCATACTTGGCTTGGGCCAGTATACTGAAGGATGCACAGGAGAAGGTGGTACCCTGGGCCCGTTTATCCCCTCCACTGTGCAAACCACTGCTACTGTGGGATCTGCCATTGGTGCTTGCAGTACTGATGGGGAGAAACATTCAAGCCCATACACAAGTGTGAGATGTTCTTTCTTGTGGAAGACTGCCTTTATTGGTTATTGCCGCATCAGCCAGAAGAGCGAGCGCTCCAGGCATTCTAGGTGGAGTCTCGATGTTTGGTTTTTCACAAGGGCAAGGTAGTCTTTTGCCCCACGCAAAGTTCCTCCCAATGATGGTGTTTGAGTGTACCTTAATCAGGTAATAACCCTACCTCTGCTGACTGCAGGTTTCGTACTCTAGACCTTCGAAGGGTGCTGTCTTACTACGTGGAGTGCGCAGCAGGAATTTGCAATGAGACTCACCAGCTGGCAGACTGGCAGCAAAGCAGATGCCTCCTGCATCACCCTCTGATTGTAGGTTGGCTAATGGGGAGCTGCTAATAGGACTGAAGGCTCATTCCACTAGGCATACCATCACTGCCTCAATTTCTTCCAGGTACATCCCCATTGATGAGCTCTGCAGGGGTGCAACCTGGGCTAAAGCACACACATTTATCTCCCACTGCAGCATTGGCATGCTCGGTTGTCTAGATGCTGCATTTCTGGCCGAGTCCTCCAGTTTCTGCTCACTAAATAAGCGTTTCACATCTTTCCCACCCCTAGGAGGACTTTGAGGAATCTGCCAGATTGTAACTGATGAACTGAATCCACAATAGTAGAAATACTCCCTGTAACCATAGATCTTGCATCGAGAGGGTTCCTGCAGTTTGTCATCACATATTGGACTGACGCCACATGGCGTCTGGACTGCACAGCAGACTTTTCCAGCAATACCTGACAGGGGACCGCCCACCCGATGTCACATGACCATCGGCATGACACTATATAGTGGGCGGTCCCCACGCCCGCCCTCCAGTTCTTTCCCGCCGTCACCTCATGTCGGTTACCTTGCGGTAGACTTCCACAGTGATTGCCGTTGAAAGTTCATTGGTAGTTATTAAATCCTACCTTTTTTCTCGCTATTCTTGCGAATTCTGCGTCTTCTCCAAAGTGTCAAACCTGTGGCACCCAGATTCCACACAAGGACAGCCACCTCCAGTATGTCATCTGCCTAAACCATCTGACCATGACCTGCCTGGACTGCCAGCCCTTAAACCAGGCTACCCGAAAGGGGGCAGCATGATCTGGAGGCCCATCTTTTGAAGTCTTGTGTGGCGTCCCTTGAAAAGCAGTTGGAACGCATCAGACTCCTTCACCTTCACAATATTGCAAGGAGAAACCCCAAGGAGCAGGTGTGCTTTTCGGAAGGTTCTCTGGCAGTCCACTAAGCCCTCCACCAGCAAGGCCTCTATACTGCCTCCGTCCAAGGCCCAGTCAGCGACAGGACTCTGGTAAAACCCTTGAAGACCTCCACAACGGGTAAGTCGACCGCTGGCTCCTCCCGGGGCTGCCGGTAAGTTGGCTTCCCACGACACTGGGACCTGCCTGGCCGTAGCCTTAAGTCTGGGGCTCCTTCTCGCAGCTCCTCAGTCTAGTTAGTCTGCGGCCCCTGGCGACCACACACACACACACACACACACACACACACTGCTCTTTCATCTGGGCCCAACGACTGCCCACCAGACACCCAGACGAGCCCAGGGGACCGCCCTTCTCCCCCGCCGGTAGCCAGTCCCTCCACGGCCGCTATCCCGGGCAAGGATAGTGCGGGCCCACTCAATGTGGAGCACACCTCTGGGTCTAATACCTGCTCACCCTCCTTGGTCTCTGGAGGTTCCTCTTCAGCCATCTGCCCCTTCACTGGAGGTGCCTCCTGTCCCTTCAGGGAGGATTGTCCCTGTCCCAGCGAATGTTCCCACACCAAACACCCTTCCTCACGTCTGCCTCTGCCGTCAGCTCCCCTAGCAGACCAGGTCCCCCATCGGATCCGGACGCTAGCCTGTCCAATGCCGGACCTGGTGGTGCCGTCTCCGATGGCAGCCCCGATGCTGGCACCTCCTACACGGGACCTGCCACCCATATATACAATGGCAGGCCCACATGGGTTCCCCGCAGACCCCTGAGTTGGTCTCCATTTAGTACCCACACTGTCCCACATTACCCTTCAGGGCATCCTTTGGACCATCCCGCGCTGGTCCCCTGCTTGCCCTTAGGAACCTGGGACTCATGGTCTGAGGGCTTTCAGACAATCCCCACGGAGGATCCTTTTCGGACTTGAGATCCATATAGCAACATTTGATTGGGAGTCCGAGGAGGATCCCATGGCCAGAGGCTCGCTGAACCTTTACCTGGAGTCTGTGTCCCAGATTCCTGTTTCTCTGTGGATCGGACCTCAAGACCTCACCACTATGGTCTGGCATATGCCTCATTCAAACATGAAGTCTTGCTGTATTCTGACATATGCAGTTAGTTTCTGCCTTTCAACTGCCCCAGAGAACAGAGTTAAACTTTCCATGGCCAGCATGGAATGTTCACCGCGCGCTCGGTTGACGCCCCTGTTTGCTGTTTAAACTCCAGCCATCAGGTTCTTTACTCCACCTCACTGAGCAGTCGCTCCGGAGATTTCTCCTTTGCTCGGTTCAAAAATGTCAGTTGGTGTAATTTACTCGTTCTGTTTCTGCTGAATTGCTGTTACCGCTCAGTCTGTTCAAGTCTCTGTCTGTGGTACCGTGAGTACTAGATAGGCTTTCTGTGTAGTTTCTTTGTGGAACTTGTAAATTGTGGATCGGTTGGCTGAACCAATCAGTTTCAGGTAAAAACAGTTTGTGATTTTAATTGTGGTGACGGTCCGTATCTGTTCTTAAAAAAAAAAAGGGGGGATTTTATTACGTCTTTTTCCAAGACCGTAGATAATGCCAGGAACCGATAGGGGAGTCTTTGCCTGGCGGACTGCCAAAAAAGGGATGCTTTTGATTAGAATTGGCCACGCCTGAGGAATCCAAGAAAAACCCGAGCCCACTGGGTTTCAACACTGCAGTGTGTGTGGGAAGTCTTTGCCAAGGCTGATCCCCCCAACCACAACCTGTGTTTATTGTCTGGGGTTTGACCCCTCTATTCAGTCTGCCACATTTGTAAGAATTTTCCCAAATCTGTCCTGGAAAAGAGATTAGGTAGACTGAGGGAAAGGGAGGCTGAGAAGTCCGCTGACCCGGATGGCCAGCCCAGTTTCGACCAAACCAGGAGTGCCCTCTGACCAGGGCGATACTTCGGGCAGAAGGGGAGCCGATTCTGAGGAGTTGGTTCTGGTAAAAAGGAAAAGAAAAGATAAATCGTCCGGTTCAGACCCAGAAATTCATACTCCGACTGCTGATGAGATAGCCAAGGCTATAAGAATAGTGCAGTCGCTTACTTCGGTTCCGACTGAACCAGCACCATCTGGCAGGGGTTCAGTTTGGTCAGTTCCCTGGTTTCGGATTACGCTTTGGAAGAATTTTATAAACTGGAGGAGGAAGGAGAATATGAGCATGATGGTGATTATGAAAGTCTGGATGTGCCTCTTGACCCGGACATCTTCCCAGACGGACCTTCAGGTGTTTCTCCTCCTAGGCTTTTAGTCCCCTTCTCACTATGTTTTACAAAAAAGTGGCTGAGATCCTCCAGCTTCCTGTGGAAGAAGCAGTAGAGGATCAGGAGGAGCCTGATTTTGTTGGACATCCCAGAGTCCATGAGATTGTCTATTCCCCTCCACAAATCCTTTGGGAAACAGACGCATAAAATTCTTAAGTCTCCTAATTCCATACCTCCTGTGGACAGACGAATGGACAAGAGGTATACTCTTTCAGGCTCAGACATGGAGTTCCTTTTCCAGCAATCCAGCCACGTTGGGGTAGTGCAGGCTGTTGCCTGTGATAAGGCAAATATTCCCTTGGCATCGCACCCCCAGACAAGGACTCCAGGAAGATTGATGCCATGGCAAAGAAACAGTACATGGCAGCATCTTTGGAACTCGGGCAGGCTAACTATATGGCCTACACAGCTAGATACCAGAAGTCCAGGTGGGACACTGTGCTGGCTCTAGCTAAATGGGCCCCTGACTAGCTTGCCAAGGAGCTGGAGCAGGTGGCTGCAGATGGGATTGAGGCATCTAAAGTATAATTTCATGCTGCTGTGGACTCCAGTGATGTTTCATCAAGAGTCATGGCTACATCTGTGGCTCTTCGGAGGATGGCTCGGCTCAGATCTACTAGCCTATCACAGGATACCCAGGCTAAGGCCATGGATTTCCCTGTTATTGGTAATTCTCTGTTTGGGGAGAAGACGGAGAACTACATGGAAAAAGATGGACGAGTACAGGACCACTTAGAGGAGTGCGCAGGCCAAAGAAAGGCAAACCACTCCTCAAAGGCAGCAGTCCAGGGGCAGGCCTTTCCAAAGGCCTTTTTACTAAGCTCAGGCCTCCTCTTCTTACTCTCAGAGGGGGTTCTTTAGAGGGAGAGGCAGACGGGATGATCAGGCCTGCATCCACCCCTCAGCCTAAAGCCCCTGCCAAGGAGACACCCTGATGGGTCTGCCCGGGCTGATTCTCCCATGCCAGTAGGGGGCAGGCTGGCTTACTTTGTCCAGGACTGGAAGTCTCTAACATCAGACAAGTGGGTCCTGGAAGTAGAAAGCCAGGGGCTGGTTCTCGGCTTCAAAACATTTCCCAAGATAAGAACCAGATCCTTTCCATCTGAGACCCTTGTCTTAGAGGCAGAGGTTTCTTCCCTCTTAGCTCTCACAGCTATAGAGAGGGTTCCCACCCCACACAAGGGCAAAGGATTGTACTCCAGGTACTTCCTAACCCCCAAAAAGACGGGAGAATGGCGGCCCATCCTGGACCTAGGATATCTGAACAAACACCTTTTAAAGCCAAAGTCCAAAATGGTGTCTCTGGGAATAATCCTTCCTTCTTTAAGGCCAGGAGACTGACTAGCCTCCCTGGATCTCAGAGATGCCTATTTTCACATTCCCATCATGTGCTCCCACAGAAAGTACCTCAGGTTCGAGTTGCCCTTAGGCCACTATAAATTCAGAGCAATGCCCTTTTGCCTAACATCAGCCCCAAGGGTTTTCACAAAGTGCCTGGCAGTAGTGGTTGCTTTCCTAAGGAGAGAAAAAAAGATCTCCATCTTCCCATACTTGGACGACTGGCTCATAGTAGGTCAGTCTCCAGACCAAGTCGAGTCACATTTGCAAGCGACTCAGCAAGTGCTCACTTCCTTAGAATTCCTTCTCAACCTTCCAAAGTCAGTTCTCAAACCAGTACAGCTCCTCACCTTCATAGGGGCAGAGCTGGATACAGTAAAGGCAAGAGCCTTCCTTTTCCTGGGAAGGGCAAGGACCCTCATGGAACTGGCCTCTTCATTCACCCTTCAGGTGTCTCGACCAGCAAGGCATTTCCTTCAGCTTCGGGGCCACATGGCAGCTTCCACAGCAGTGGTCCAAGTAGCAAGATTCCAGATGAGGGACATTCAGTTCCACTTAAGAGCCTTCTGGTCCCAAAGAAAGGATTCCCTTACCAAACTAGTCCCAGTGACTCGAACCCTGATCCAGGCATTGCAATGGTGGCAGGATCAGGCCAGTTTGAGACAAGGGGTTCCTTTTGTCACTCAGTCTCATTCAGTGATACTCACCACAGATGCTTCCCTGCTGGGCTGGGGAGCCCATCTGGGGGATCTTACCACCCAAGGACTGTGGTCACCTCAGGAATCTGCTTCACATCAGTCTCTTGGAACTCAGAGCAGTGTTTTTGGCACTGGAAGCTTTTTCCAAATTTGTGCAGAACAAGGTGGTCCAGGTCAGAACAGACACCACCACCACCACCATGTGGTACATCAACAAGCAAGGGGGCACTCTGTCTATGGTCTTGTGCACAGAAGCGATGAAGTTGTGGTCCTTGGCCTATTCCCTGCAAACCTCTCTGATAGCAGTTCTCCTCCCAGGGAAGAACAATGCCGTAGCAGATGCTCTGAGCAGAATATCCCAGGGCCATCACGAATGGACCCTAGATTCTCTAGTTCTGAAAGTGATTTTCTCGAGATGGGGCACTCAAGAAATCTCTTTGCAGCCCCAGACAATTACCAACTTCCTCTCTTTTGTTGCAGACCCCCAGTCTTGGGCTCAGTCCCCCTGGATGCTCTGATCCTGAATTGAGAAGGGAAATTTCTGTATGCCCCCCCCGTTCAAAGTGTTAGTCAAGACAAGGTCACAAGCATGCAAAGTGATTCTGATTGCTCCAGACTGGGCCAGACAGCCCTGGTAACCCCTGTTGCTGTCCCTAGCAGTCCACCTTCCCCTGTCCCTTCCCAGGAATTACAACCTGTTGATATCCTCTCAAGGGAGGATTTGGTACCCGAATCTTCAGCCTCTCAATCTCAAGGCATGGCTCTTGAAGAGTTAGTTTGCTGATCTGCATCTTTGCCAGGGGGTTCTGAATATCCTTAAGGCTTCTCGAAAGCCTTCCACCAGAAAGACTTGTAACTCCAAATGGAAAAGATTCGGCATTTGGTGTTCTAAGAAAAATATTTCTCCAGATTCTGCTGAGTTACCTACGGTTCTGGACTATATGGTCCATCTTAATGACCTCAGGCCAGCTACCCTCAAAGTACATTTGGTAGCTGTTTCTGCTTTCTTGTCAGTAGGCAAGCCTTCCCCTCTATCACCCCATCCTGTGTTTTGAAAGTTTTTCAAGGGATTGCTTCACACCAATCCCCCCTTTAGGGATCCTGCTCCTGCTTGGGACCTTAATGTTTGCATTGCTCAGCTTATGCACCCCCCTTTTAGCCTTTGTCCTCTGCAGAGCTTAAGTACTTGACTTGGAAAACTGTTTTTGGTGGCCATTGCCTCTGCCAGGCGTTTCAGTGAATTGCAATCCCTGTCAGTGGAACCTGATTTCTATCTCTTTCCATAGAGATAAAGTGGTCATAAGAACTAACAGGAAGTTTTTGCCTAAGGTGGTTTCAGATTTCCACCTCAACCAATCTCTCTCCCTGTTTTCTTCACTAACCATTCCTCCTCTGGAGAGAGGAGGCTACACAGCTTAGATGTTAAAAGGGCCCTGAGCTACTACATAGAGCACACCAAGGGTCACAGGTTTGAATCTCTCAAGTTGTTTCTCGCGTATGGAGAGGTTGGTAGGGCAAACCTGCCACTAAGATCTGTTGCCAGGTGGATTGTTTCTTGTATACAATTCTGCTATGAGAAACCAGGTAGAACTCCACCCTCAGGCCTGAGGGCTCATTCCACTAGAGGTACAGCTGCTTCCCTGGCTGCTGCCAGGGATATTCCTCGCTTAGAAATTTATCAAGCAGCCACCTGGAAAATGGTCCATACATTCACCAAACATTACACTCTGGATATCCAGGCTAGGAGTGATGGTCGGTTTGGCACAGCAGTACTTCAGAGCCTGTTTCCAAAGCAGGTTCTGTCCCTCCTCCATGGAGGTACTGCTTGGTAGTCCGCATATGTCAGAATACAGCAAGACTTCATGTTTGAAGAAAAAAATTACTCACCTTAGTAATGTTTCTTCTAATGGAGTCTTGCTGTATTCTGACCTCCCTCCCTGCCTCCCCTCTCAGAACCTAGTTTTTGGGATGTGGGTGGGCAGGAGCAGTGTTGGCACCCTAAGGGTGTCCTTTTTTCACCCTCTTACTTGGGTGAGTGATTGTGTTTTGGATGTGTGTTTTTGTTTCCTGACTTCAGTCTTTTTTGAAACAAAAAAAAACAACAACCTTTTATATAGATAGAATTGCCAGTTGGCTAGTTTTGAGTTTTACAGTTTCCACACAGAACATCTAGTGGAGTATTGCTCGTAAAGATCTGACGGTTGGAGTTTAAACAGCAGACCGGGGCTTCAGCCAAGCTCGTGGTGAACATTCCATGCTGGCCATGGGAAGTTTAACTCTTTGTTCTCTGGGGCAGTTGAAGGGCAGGACCTAACTGCATATGTCAGTATACAGCAAGACTCCATTAGAAGAAACATTACTAAGGTGAGTATTTTTTTTCTTCAATCCCGGCTGTCCCCGAGAGGGCAGACAGGACTTAACAGGTGCCTAAGGATGCCCCCTTCCTCAGTGTGCATCCGAAGGCTGCCTCCATGGTAATCTCTGCTGCTCATGACTGCTCCACAGCACATGAGCACTTCTCCTCCAGATAAGGAGTCAGGTAGATGGACTAGTATGGTAAAGTCTTCTCATTGGCCACATGTGCATTATGGTCCCTCAATTATATGGCCCATATGGTGTTTCACCAGAAAGCTACCTTGGCCAGACTCGAGGCATCCAATCCATGGACTTTTCAGGCCTCAGGGAGGAGCTCACCAAGGACATCTGCCTGTCCAAGGTCTCTTGCAGGCATGCGTTGCAGGCCACCTACGACTGTCGATTCTGTGGCCCCCTCCTTGGTGACTGCAGTCTCCCTTGGCCAGGTATGACCCGCATCTGGCGCCTTGCTGAGGTGAGGCAGGCGAGAACAAGATGCCCCTTCAGGGGGCTCGGTGTTTTGGTGGCGACACCAGGGACATCATCACGGACCTCCAGGACTGAGGCCAAGCCCTGAGATCGCGAGTGTCCATATACCGATCAGGCACCCACCAGCAGCAGCCCTTTCAGAAGAGGACCTGGAGGCAGAGGAAACGAGTCCAGTCCTGGCGCCAGGGCAAGTGCAAGACCACAGGAACCTTTACTACTCCTGCCTCCCAAGAACCAGAGATGTTCAGTGGAGCCTCCCCCTGCCCGTCGAGCCACCTCCTGACCCCTCACCCCCTCCTCAGCCTCAGTGCAAGGAGCTGGTGTGGGGAGGTTTGCTCGCCACAAGCAGGAGTGGCAGAGCATCACCTCTGATGCGTGGGTCCTGCAGTTAGTGTCCCAGGAACACACTAGAGTTTCTGGAGCTCCCTTCAGAATCTCCACCTAGGTCAGCCTACTCCTGAGACCAGGCTCGTCTCGTAAGAGAGGAACTCCAGACTATTGCTCAGAGAAGCCATAGAGATTGTTCCCCTCCATCAAAGGGGAAGGGGATTCTACTCCCATTTCTTCTTGGTTCCAAAAGACTGGTGACATGTGACCCATTTTCAGCCTAAGCAATCGCGATCTGTTTGTAGAGTACAAACAATTCTGGATGTTAACACTCCGGAGCTTCCTCCCTCTCCTTCTGGAGAATCATTAGCTTTGTGCTCTGGATATGCAGAACGCTTACCTGCACATCCCGATATTCTCCGGCCAGTGCCGATTCCTGCGGATCTGTTTCAAAGGGGAGCATTTTCAATTACAGGCTGTCCCCTTTGGCCTTTCCTCTGCACCCCGGGTGTCTGCTAAGTGCCTAGCAGTGGTGGCGGCAGCCCTTCATCGCCAGGGCACAGCGGTCTTCCCCTATCTGGATGATTGGCCGATTTCAGTTCAGTCCATGGAGTCTCTCTCTCGGAGGCTCTATCCACTACTCTTGACTTATTCTCCAGACTGGGGATTAGTCAGTAGCCCCAAGTCATCCCTTACTCCCTCCCAGAGGTTGCAGTTTATTGGGGTGGTTTTGGACACACTTCAGAGCAGAGCCTTCCTTCCTCCAGACAGGGTGGAGATTCTGATCGAGCAGGCCACTTTGGCAGCCTCCTCCAGGGCCCTCCCGGCCCGGGAGGTCCTTAGGTTGCTTTGACTGATGGTGGCCTCCATCTCTACGGTTCCCCTTGCGAGGCTCCAGATGAGAATCACTTGGTGGTCCTTGCGGGTTCAGTGTAATCAACTCCAGGACGATTTGGACCATCTGGTCCTTGTGTCATCCGCTCTTCAGAAAGACTTGATTTGGTGGAGGGATCCCTTCAATCTGTCAGTAGGTCCTCCTTCATGAGCCAAATTCCCCAGGTGTCTTTGACAACAGATGTCTCCAACCTAGGTTGGGGGGCTCACTTGGGGAACAGCAAGTCCAGGGACTTTGGTCCAGTTTGGAGATATCCTTACACATCCGTGTCTTTGAGATGAGAGCGGTGTTGTACACACTGCAAGCGTTCCAAACTCTTCTTCCTTGTGACAGCCGTGTACATTCCAGGAGTGCAAAACGTCCTGGCAGACAGTCTCTGCAGGTCTCTGACCCTCAGCCACGCATGGGAACTAAATCAGGAAGTGGCAGATTATCTCTAAGATGGGGGCGTCCGGAACTCTACCTTTTCACCTCCCCATCAATTGCAAAGCTTCAGTTTCTGCTTGCTCGTTCCAGGGCATGGTGCTTTGTATCACACGACGTGTTGTCTCTCCTTCTTGGACAGGGAAATTTTGTACGCCTTCCCTCCATTTCCCATTCTCCAGAGGGTTCTCCTCAAGCTTCAGGCAGAGAAGGCACGAATGACTCATCGCCCCGTCTGACCGAGACAGATTTGGTTCCCGCTTCTGCAGTACCTGGCAAAGGAACCCCCAGTTCTGCTTCCATTGACATGACCTCTTGATGCAGAATCAAGGCTGGCTCGTGCATCCAGGGCTCAGGACCCTGCATTTTTTGTCTTTCGGATGAGACGTTGAACCGAGGTCCCATCTGCCTGGATTGGTGGTAGTTCAGGTGGATGTTAAAAATTCCATCGCACTTCTCAGAGTAGGGGGAATTTCCCCAGTGTCCTGGCCAGATTTCCCCTCATTCATTAAAAATACCACCAACAGCTTAATCTGGTTCTATTTTAGTTGCTTACCATCTGTATCCCCCCTTCCCCCCCGGTCGCTCCTGAAAAAGGGACTGCTATGCCCAGTGGGCTTACCGGATCAACAAAATTCAACAAACTTTCATGCGTGGCTCCTGCAGACATAGTGATTTCTTGCTTTGGAGTTTCCAGCAGTTGCCCAGGTCTTGGTGGAGGCTGTCCTACTTATGCCATGAAGTGGAAACTTTTTTCCATTTGAGTGGCTTGCAAAGGTCGGGACCCCTTTTCTTCTGCCCCACAGATCATGGAATACTGCACCTCTCATCTTTCTGATTTGGGTCTTTCCTATTCCTCCTTAAAGGTCCATTTATTGGCCATGTCGGCGTACCACGACCTAATGGATGGCAAACCCGTGGCTCAGTTGGATGTCTCAAAAACCTTTCTGAAAGAGATTCTCTATCTGAAACCCACGATCTGCAGCCCTACACCACCTTGGGATTTAAATTTTGTGTTGGAGAAGCTCACTCTCCCTCTTTGAGCCAGTGATGAGCTGTGATTTGTGCCATTTTTCTTGGAAAGCACTATTTTTGGTTGCGGTTACTTCCACACTCAATTTCTGAACTTCAAGCTCTTGTGTGCAAGGAGCCTTATTTGAATTTTCATAGGGACTGGGTGGTCCTCAGAACAAATCCTAAGTTCTTACCTAAGGTGGTGTCTGAGTTCACACTGAACCAGACAGTGGAACTTACGGTCTACTAGTAGACTCCTGCGAATAGAGGTGAGGCGCTCCTGCCCACATTGGATGTGCACCGTATTCTCAGGTGCTATACCCATCGATCCAAAGATTTCCAGAAGGATGATGAGCTCTGTTTTGTTCGCTCCCCAGATCCTTGGGGAAAGCTGTCTCTAAGCAGTGTCTGTCCAAATGGTTAGCCAACTGCATTTGCTTCTGTTACCAGAAGTATGACACACCTCTGCAGGCTGTTAGAGGTCACTCCACTAGGGGCATGGCTGCATCCGCAGCTTTTGTGTATGTTTCTGTAGCAGATATTTGTGCAACAGCAATCTGGAGTTCAGTCCATACCTTCACCAAGCATTACAGTCTGAATATTGCTTCTAGGTGGCGGGCAGGTTTTGGCCTAGCTGTGCTGCAGGGCTTTCTGTCCTAGGCTGGTTCCATTCAGTTTTTTCCTTTGGAGTTTCTTCTCCTCCTCCCGGTCTGTTTTTGGAGGGACTGCTTGGGCCTCAGTCCTATATGTGATGACCTACTGGAGGAACCCTTTCGAAGTAAGGTAGTATAGATCTTACTTCAAGAGGATTCTTGCAGTAGATAATTACATATAGGACTGACGCTGGCTGGCGGCAGGACCCCACGGAAAAATTTCTAGCTAGCAGTCCCTGGCAAGGGACCGCCCCCATGTCAAGTGACCGGCGTCATACGACGTCGGTATAAAGGGGTGGTCCCGGACGCCAGCCTTCCAGTTCTTTCCCGCTGTTAGCTCATGCAGCACCTCGCGGAAAAGTTCGTGCTTCATCAGCCCCATCTTTCGCCAGTTTTACCGAAAATTAGTTATTTTTTTCTTAACGTCAGGTCATCGTCTGTGTATGTTGTCTCCTACACCTTCGAGCACAAAAACAAGTGCGACTCGTGCGGCGCCCAACTGCCACACAAGGACGGCCATTCCCTCTGCTTTTTCTGCCTAGGCCCCGATCACCTGGTCGAAGTGCCAGCACTGCCTCAACTTCAACGCGGCTACCCGAAAACGGTGCCAACAATCCCTGGAAGCCCATCTTCTGAAGAAAAAGATGAGTTCTATAGAAAAGGAGCTCAAAAAGCTAAGGCAGGCGTCCACTTCCCCCGAAAGACATCGGAAAAAGGACAAGGAGAGGCAGCGGGATAAGACCTCCTCTTCCGCGTCTCCCTCTGGAGCCGCAGGGACACAGGTATGGCCGCCTCGAAGGTTTTGGAGGTGGCGTCAGCCCGCCAGTCTGGCTCGTGCTCTGGCCTTGCAGGTGCATCCAGGCTATTGGAGGCCTCCGCCCCCGGTTCGGCCGCAGGCTTGCGGCCTACTGGCTTGGGCGACTCCAGTAAGTCGGGCGTCAGCTCCTCCGTCCACATGGAGAGGGCCAGTAAAACTCCCGACCCTTCAGGGTGGCGCGCGGCCTCTACCCCACCGGACCTGGCTGACCCTTCCCTCAGCCCGCCTCGGTGATGGCTCCCGTAGGCGAGCGCCTTCGGCCCTCTGGCGCCCTGGAGCTCGCCCTCAAGCCGCCACGTCTGCTTTCGTCCGACACTCTGGCGGCGGAGACAGACTATAGATCTCCCCGTCCGTGTTCCCGGTTCCCTGCAGCCTTGGCTGCCGTCCGAGACCCAGAGTCACCCAGCCTGACCCGGGGATTTTTCTTCTCCATCCCTGGATGATGCAGGAATCTTCCTCCTCAGTCAGACCCTCCTCCGTTGGAACCGGATCTGGCCCGGTTCTGCCGACCCCAGGGAGACATCCCGCTTCGGATGTCCCCTCACACTAGCCCTCCAGGCCCTCCAATGTGACCGCCCGTGAGACCGTCGGCCGGGCGTCTGCTCCGGCAGCTCCCGGCTCCACGGTGCCCGCTGTCTTATCCAACGCGTGCACTCCAGGGCCACAATACCCACAGCTGGGTTTCGGATTCTCCACACGGGATAACCTGCACTCTTTCTCCCTCCTCCTCCGCCCCCACAGCCACCGGTGGATCTGCAGGAGACTCTGGCCTCCTGGTGGGCTGAGGCCAAGGCTCAGCTCCACCAAGGAGGTGGAGACCCGCCTTACGACGACGGTGCCGCCCCAGGTTCCCGTACGTCCGAGGCGGCACACTCCCTCACCACCTCCGGACTCCAGGGCTCTCCCGTCTGGGTCCAGAGAGGGGCAGGACACGCGTTCACGGGTACTACCCAAGGAACCCGTTCCTCCCCCGAGTCGGGTAAGGGAGTCTTATTCTTCTTCTTCCTCCTCTTCACTCTCTGATTCCTCTGACTCGTCCGAAGGATGCTCCGAGAGAGACGACGAGCCCCGCTCTCCGTCGAAGCCCTGGCCAAGGACTCCTCCGAAGGATCCCTCTTTTACGGAGTTGCTTAGAAAAATCCAGGAGGTTCATCAGTGGCACTCTCTGGAACCAGATCCTCAGCGACTGAAACTTGCTGAACATCTGGATCTGCCCGTGACCGCTCCTACATTAGTGCCACCCTGGATAGAGCCTCACGCCGACCTTGTCACCACGATATGGAAACAGCCGTTGGCGTTAGTCCCACTTCCAAGGAAGTTGAACAGGCTATACCAGGCTCCTGAGGGTGTTGACTACCTAGACTCTAACCCTCAGGCCGACTCGGTCGTGATCAGCGCCGCTCATGGCCGGTCGGCACACCCAAAGCATCTTAGCTCGTCCCCTCCTGATAGGGAATCTCGCCTTCTGGACCAGTATGGAAGAAAGATTTGCGCCTCCTCCACACTGGGAATTTGGGCCCTGAACTACGTCGGCCACATGGGGGTTACCAGAAGGCTGTCATTACTCAGGTGGAATCCAAGCTGGACTTCTTGCCTGACTCCCAATTCAAGCAGGAGTTAGCCGACCTCGTCCGTTCTGTTCATTCGGCCAGTCGCCACATTCTACGTGCGACATACGTTGCAGTGGACACTGCCGGGTGGAGCTCCGCTTTCGCCGTGGGTCTACGGCTTCATGCCTGGCTCCGCGTGTCAGGGTTGGTCCCGGAAGTGTAGTCCGCTATTCAGGAGGCACCTTTCTGGGGGTCTGTGCTTTTCGGAGGTGATGTCAAGGACATAATCACCGATTTTGCAGAAGAAGGGCCGGCTCTGAGAATCGGTGGATTCCATGTACCATTCCATCAACAGCAGCGCGCGTCCTTTTGCAGACTGGTTCGGCCAAAGTGAGAACCACAGGAAAGGCGGGCCACAAACTTCGGGGCCCCGCTGCTAAGCTCCCTCCGCCAAAAAGCAGCGGGTGCTTCCAGCTGCGGCGCTGCCCCCACCACCGACTCCTTTCCTCTCCCACTGCCTCTGGACCTCCCAGAGGAACCAGTAGAAGGGAGGTTCCCTCCACCTTCCGGGATGGGAGAGGATAACCCTGATTCTTCGGCGCTCCAACTTATAGCGGAAGGGCACTCCATAGTTTCTTCAGAAACCACCCCGCCACTCCCCTCTGAAGTCGTCCTATTCAAGGGAACACCTTCCTTTGGTCCGGGAAGAAATCTCGGCTCTTCTCATGAAGCAGGCGATAGAACCCGTCCCCCTTCATCTTCAAGGGACGGGTTACTATTCCCATTTCTTCCTGGTCCCAAAGAAGACTGGAGATCTCAGACCCATTCTAGATCTCAGTTCCCTGAATCTTTATGTAGAGCACAAAAGGTTCAGGATGCTCTCTCTCTGCAGAGCCTTCTGCCCCTCCTTTGGCCGGGTCAATGGCTTTGTGCCCTGGATATGCAGGATGCCTATCTGCACATTCCCATTCGCCTTTCCCATTGTAAGTATCTTCGTTTTGCGTTTCAGGGGTACCACTACCAATTCAAGGCGATCCCCTTTGTCTATCCTCGGCCCCCCGAGTATTTACCAAATGCCTGGCTGTGGTAGTGGCCCACCTGCGTAGAAATGGGAGTACAGGTGTTCCCTTACCTGGACAACTGGCTCCTGGCGGCCTCGTCCAGGGAGGAACCCTTGCATTTTCTCTCCCTCACCCAGCAGGTTTTCACTTTCCTGGGTATTACCATCAACCATTCCAAGTCTCGTGTCATCTGGACCCTTCCCAGAGGCTACAGTTAATCGGGGCTATCCTCACGACTCGACCGTGAGCAAGGCCTTCCTGCCTCTGGACAGGGCGCCTCTTCAAACCCAGATTTCCCTGCTATCAGAATGCAGGAGGGTCTCACCAGGTCGTTCCTCCGCCTTCTGGGGCCTGCGGCTGCCGCTATTCCGGCGACCCCCAAGCTCGACTCACATGAGGATCTCGGTGGAGTCTCTCTCTCAGTGGGATCAACCTGTGGACCACCCAGATCCAGTTAATTCTGATCTCATCGCCGATGGTGCGAGACTTGCAATGGTGGATGGCTCGAGAGAACCTGTTTCGGGGGGTCCCTTTCTTTCATCCTCCCCCCTCCCAGACTGACTACAGGTGCGTCAGGTGAAGGTTGGGGAGCCCATCTAGGTCCTCATCGGACCCAGGGCTCCTGGTCCAGGCTGGAACAAGCTCTCCACATCAGTGTGCTCGAGCTTCGGGTTGTGTTGTATGCTCTCCAAGCCCTTCACCAATACATCCTTCCCGGCCACCTAGCAGTCTAGACGGACAACATGTGCATAGTGTGGTACATCAACAAACAGGGAAGAACTCGGTCCTACCCTCTCTGCAGGGAGGCAGTGAGGGTTTGGGATTGGGCAACACAACACAACCTTCACCTAACGGCGATTCATGTTCCAGGAGTCCACAGCACTCTGGCAGACAAGCTAAGCCGCTCTTCTGCTATGGCTCACGAGTGGGAACTGAACCAAGGGGTACTAGACGATATCTTTTAGCTTTGGGGGACTCCGCAGGTAGACCTGTTTGCCTCCCCTCAAAGCATTAAAACTTCCACCTTTGCGCTCGTTCCAGAGCGGGCGTTTCTGAGCGACGCCTTGTCTCTAGACTGGAAGGACAGACTGCCTTATGCTTTCCCAGTTCCTCTGATCCCACTGTAGTATTGCAGAAACTAGCCTCAGGAGGAGTGAAAATGATTCTGATCGCTCCTTTCTGGCCCAGGCAAATCTGGTTCTCTCCTACAACAATATTCAGAGGATCCTCCTCTTCCTCTTCCTTTATCTCGAGGTTTGCTGACCCAGGATCAGGGGACCCCCTGGTCCATCCAGGCCTTAAACCCCTTCAACTACATGCATGGCTCCTGCAGACCTAGCCCAATCCCGCTTTTGGTGTGTCTCCAAAAGTGGCGGAGATTTTAGTGGAGGCTAGAAAGCCCTCCACCAGGTCCACTTATGCCATGAAGTGGAAGAGATTCTATTTGGGCAGTCTCCAGAGCACGTGGAACCTTTCTCCTGTTCAGTGGCTTTTCTGCTGGAGTACTTGTCATCTGTTTGACCTGGGTCTCAGCTATTCCTCCTTGAAGGTTCACATGGCAGCTATCTCAGCCTACCATGTTTCCGCCATGATAAAGCTTTCACTCAACTGGAGGTCTCAAGACCTTTCTCAGAGGGTCCTCCATCTGAGGCCCCCATCATACTCCTGCCCCCCTTGGGACTTGAATTTTGTTCTCGAGAAACTTACTCTTCCTCCCTTCGAACCTGCAGCTTCTGCAGATTTGAAGTTTCTTTCGTGGAAGATGCTCTTTTTGGTGGCCATTACTTCGGCTCGAATCTCCAAGCTTCAGGCCCTGATGTGTAAAATCCCCTACTTGATTTTTCACAAAGAACGAGTTGCTCTTCGCACGAATCCTAAGTTTCTACCTAAAGTAGTAGCAGAGTCTACCATAAATCAGTCCATAGAGCTACCTGCCTTTTTTACGCAGTACTCTAACCAAGGGGAATATTTACTCCATACTATGGATATTCACCAGATTCTGAGATACTACACCAACAGGGTGAAGGATCTCAGAAAGACTGATCAGTTGTTCGTTTCTTTTGCTCACAAAAGGTAAAGCAGTGCTGTTTCCAAGCAATGCCTGTCTAAGTGGTTGGCTCATTGCATCACTTTCTGTTATGACAAGTACAACAAGACCTTCCCGGGTCAAGTCAGAGGCCCTCCACAAGAGGACTAGCTGCCTTGGCGGCTTGTTTCAAGAATGTCTGCGGCAGACTTATACGCTGCCGCCACATGGACTTCTGTCCATACCTTTATGAAACACTACAGTTTGGACATTGCCTCTCGCTGTAGAGCAGGCTTCGGGCTGGCTGTTTTGCAAGGCCTACTGTCTTGAGGCTTGCACGGCTAGGGTTACTTTTTAGAGTAGTTCCCTCCTCCCAGTGCCTTTTTCCTTGTTCCAGACTGCTTGGGATTCAGTCCTATATGTAATTACCTACTGCAAGAGTCCTCTCTAAGTAAGATAGTATAGTTATGTAAGAACTTACTGTAACAGTAGATCTTCGAGAGAGGCTCTTGCGGTAGGTAATACCTTCCCGCCCTCCATCCCCCTAGGCTTTTTCAGCTCCTTTTTCAGGAATGGAAACATCCGCTTCTCTTCGTCCGGGCCTTCCTGGCCTGTGGCGGGAAAGAACTGGAAGGTGGGCGTCCGGGACTGCCCCTTTATACTGATGTCGTGTGACGCCGGTCACCTGGCGTGGGCGTCCCTCGCCAGGGACTGCTAGCTAGAAATTTTTCATGGGGGTCCTCGCCATGGCCGGCATCAGTCCTATATGTAATTACTACTGCAAGAGCCTCTCTCAAAGATCTACTGTTACGGTAAGTTCTTACGTAAAGTACAGTTACGTAACATAGTAGTAGATCTTTGAGAGGTTCCTTCAGTAGGTCGTTTTCCCCATCCTCCCTATTTTCTTTTGGGACTCAGACTGTTTCCTTCTCCTATCATACCTTTAGCCACCAAGGAGAACTGGAGGCGGAGTTGGGGACCACCCACTATATAGGGTCACGCTGATGTCAGTCACGTGATGTCGGGTGCAATCCCATCGGTATTACTGAAAAGTCGGCCATGGGGTCCAGACCCCAGGTGGCGCTAGTCCAATATGTGATGACCTACTGAAGGAACCTCTCAAGATGTACTGTTATGGTAAGTTCTTGCATAACTGTAATTTCTACTATTGGTATTCAGTTCAACCCCACCTCTCACCCCCACCCCGCACAGGGCCTAGAACCCTGCTTCTGGCATTGTAGATCAAACATCGATGGGGTGGAGCCAGAGGATGTGTACTACTGAGGTGGGAGAGCTTAGCTTTGAGATGTCCATGACTGAGCTGTTGACCCAGTAACTGCCGGAGTGTTGATACCAGTTGAGTACCATTAGAACTATGGTTACTGGTGAGTAACCTCTGTTTTTCCTGTGTACCAAGGGATGGGGAGTGATTGGTGGGCACACATAATTTGTGCCAAGTATGGTGATACAGGGTACCAGAAATGTAGATCAGTAATAAAACTGTGGGAATGTTTGTTTTCTCAAATTCCAATGTGTCTTACAGTAGAACATACTTGTTTTTACAAATGCTTTAGCTCCATTGAAGTTTCTTTGCTTGCCTGAAAAAATTGATATTTATCTTTTTACAAACCTTAATTTTTTACTTAGTGGGCTAGTAAAATGTCTGTAGGTCAGTGGATTTGAGTGGCTGAAATTAATACGACCCATGTGTTTAACTGGTCTTAAAGTAGGACATATGCTTTAGAGCAAATGTTTAACAGTCTTGGAAACTCATGGCAATAACTTTGTTTTTCTTTTGATAGTGTTTCATTGGCAAGCCACAATCATGGGACCTGTAAGTACAATTTTTAATACTTTTTTTTTTTCCACCAGTCCCCCTTATCTAAAACCTTTTCATTGCTATGTATTTCTCCTCTACCAAGGGACTGCCTCTATCCCAGTCTTGTCAACTATGCTGGACCCCAGCCCCCTTTCCATCTGTTATAGATCTTCTACCTACTCCCAAAAAAACACAAAAAAAAGTACAGTAGGAACTGCTTGAGTTAGTGTCAGAAAGGTGTGTGTGGGGGAGTAGAGCCTTTGTTGGCCCCATGGTTAAAGAGAGGATGGAACTTAATCTAACACGTTTGTCAAATCCTGCTTCACCCATTTGGGATATATCTATCTGTAGAATGAAGCAGCATGACTCCTTCCCCTTAGTACGATCTCCATGGCAAAGTCAGAAGGTGGTGTGAGCTTTCCTTCCTGAGACCGGAGTTAGCTGCTGTACCTAGTCTTTAGTGCCCCGGGTGTAATATGAGCTTTGACATGAACCCAGTTCAGTGGCATAGTGAACCTGCTTCTCGCTTCACTGGATAGGGAGGTCCCAAGGGGCTTTAAGTGTAATCATGCTTTTCTATGGTATGTAACATTAAATGCTTAGTGTCTGAATAAAGTAGGGCCTTTGAAACCAGTGAAGGATGACTATCAAACAAGCAACAGACCTTTCTAACGCCCATTCCGTTCACATGCCATATTTGGGCAGTCTTCCACTGAGCATGTTCAGCCATTCGAACAGTCCTCAATCTTAACTACTTTTACCACTGAAACATATCCTTGAACAACATGAAGTCTTGCTGTATTCTGACACAGTAATCACCAACCTTTAAACTGCACCGGAGAACAAAGTTAACTTTCCATTCAGGGCATGGAACGCTGAGCTCGAGCTTGGTTGAAGCCTCTGTCTGCTGTTTAAACCCCAACCGTCAGATTCTTTACTCTGCCTCACTGAACAGTCGCTCCGGAGATTTCTCCTTCGCTCGGTTCAAAGAAAGTCGGTTAAAGTGTCATTTTTTTTTCACTTGGTTTCAGCCAAATTTCTGCTTCTAAACCTGTCTTAAGGCTTTGTCTGTGGTACCGTGAGTACTAGATAGGTTTTTCTATATTAGTTTCTGTGTGGAACTTGTCAACATTGGATCGGTTCAGTTTGAACCGATCAGGTTTGTGTTTAAATTCTGTCTGTTAGTGTGTGGTAACCGGTCCGTATCGGTTCTAAAAGAAAAAAAAAAAAAAAAAAAAATTTCATTACGTTTTTTTTCCAAGACCCGTAACATGGTCAGGAACCGATAGGGGTGTCTTGACTGGCGGATTGCTGAAAAAGGGTAAGTTTTGGTTAGGATTGGCCATATCTGAGAAACCCAAGAAAAAAACTGGGCCCACTGGGTTTCAACACTGTAGTGTGTGTGTGTGTGTGTGTGTGTGTGTGTGTGTGTGTGGAAGCCTTTGCTAAGGCTGATCCCCACACCACCTGTGTTTATTGTCTGGGGTTTGACCACCTCAATTCAGACTGCCAAATTTGTAAAAGTTTTCCCAAAGGTACCCTGGATAAGAGAGTAGGTAGACTGAGGGAAAGGGAGGCAGAGAAGTCCGCTGACCTGGATGGCCAGCCTGGTTCGGTTCCAACCGAACCAGAAGGAGTGCCCTCTGACCAGGGCGAAATTTCGTGCAAAAGGAGAACCGATTCTGAGGAGTCGGTTCCGGTTAAAAGAAAGAAAAGGGATAAATCATCCGGTTCGGATCCTCAAGTTCTTTTTCCGACCGCTGATGAGATGGCCAAAGCAATAAGGATAGTTCAATCGCTGACTTCGTTCCGGCCGAACCGCACTATCTGTCAAGGGCTTGGTTTGTTCAGTTCCCCCCGGTTCCGGATTATACTTTAGAAGAATTTTATGAACCGGAGGAGGAGGAGAGTATGAAGATGATGATGGTGATTATGGAAAGTCTGGATGTGCCTATTGACCCGGACATCTCCCCAGACAGACCTTCAGGTGTTTCTATTCCTAGGCTTTCTGAGTCTCCTTCCCACTTTCTGTTTTACAAGAAAGTGGCTGAAACTCCTCCAGCTTCCTATGGAAGAAGCAGTAGAGGATCAGGAGGAGTCTGATTTTGAGATGACGGACATCCCAGAGTCCAGGAGATTGTCTATTCCCCTCCATAAGTCTTTTGGGAAACAGACATTTAAAAAAAAAAAAAAGAGGTACTCTTTCAGGCTCAGACACTTGAGTTCCTTTCCCAGCAATGCAGCCATGTTGGGGTAGTGCAGGCAGCTGCCTGTGATAAGGCAAATATTCCCTTGGCTTCACACACCCCAGATAAGGACTCCAGGAAGATTGATGCCATGGCAAAGAAACAGTACATGGCAGCATCTTTGGAACTCAGGCAGGCTAACTATATGGCCTACACAGCTAGATACCAGAAGTCCAGGTGGGACACTGTGATGGCTCTAGCTAACAGGCCCCTGACCAGCTTGCCAAGGAGCTGGATCGGGCGGCTGCGGATGGAATTGAGGCATCCAAGGTGCAATTTCATGCTGCCGTGGACTCCAATGATGTTTCATCTAGAGTCATGGCTACGTCTGTGGCCCTTCGGAGGATGGCTCGGCTCAGATGTACTAGCTTATCACAGGATACCCAGGCTAAGGCCATGGATTTTCCTATCATTGGTAATTCTCTGTTTGGGGAGCAGACAGAGAACTACATGAAGATGGACGAGTACAGGACCACCTACAGGAGTGCTCAGGCCAAAGAAAGGCAAGCCACTCCTCAGAGGCAGCATTCCAGGGGCAGGCCCTTTCAAAGGCCTTTTTACCAAGCCCAGTCATCCAGTTCTGCTTTTGCTCAGAGGGGGTTCTTTAGAGGGAGAGGCAGACTGGGTATGAGCAGGCCTGCTTCCACCCCTCAGCCTAAAGCCCCTGCCAAGCAGACACCCTGATGGGTCTGCCTGGGCCGATTCTCCAATACCTGTAGGGGGCAGGCTGGCTTGTTTTGTCCAGGACTGGAAGTCTTTAACATTAGACAAGTGGGTCCTAGAAGTAGTAAGCCAGGGACTGGTTCTCAGCTTCAAATAATTTCCCAAGATGAGAACCAGATCCTTTCCACCTGCAAATCCATCAGAGGCCCTTGCCCTAGAGGCAGAGGTTTCTTCCCTCTTGGCTCGCAGAGCCATAGAAAGGGTTCCTACCCTACACAGGGGCCAAGGATTGTACTCCAGGTACTTCCTAACCCCCAAAAGACAGAATGGTGGCCCATCCTGAATCCGAGATATCTAAACAAGCACCTTTTAAACCAAAATTCAAAATGGTGACTGGGGAAAATTCTGCCCTCTCTAAGGCCAGGGGACTGGCTAGCCTCCCTGGACCTCAAAGATGCCTAGTTTCACATTCTCATCAGGTGGTCCCACAGAAGTACCTCAGGTTCAGGTTGCCCTCAGGCCACTATCAATTCAGAGCAATGCCGCTTGGTCTAACATCAGCCCCAAGGGTGTTCACAAAGTGCCTGGCAGTAGTGGTTGCTTTCCTAAGGAGAAAAAAGATCTCCATCTTTATATACCTGGACGACTGGCTTATAGTGGGTCAGTCTCCAGACCAAGTCAAGTCACACCTTCAGATAACTCGGCAACTGCTCACTTCCTTAGGATTCCTCCTCAACCTTCTGAAGTCAGTTCTGGAGCCAGTACAGCTCCTCACCTTTATAGGGGCGGAGCTGGATACAATAGGAGCAAAGGCCTTCCTTCCCCTGGACAGGGCAAGGACACTAATAGAACTGGCCTCTTCTTTCCCCCTTCAGGTGTCTCGACCAGCAAGGCACTTCTTGTAGCTCCTGGGCCACATGGCAGCCTCTACAGCAGTGGTCCAGGGGACAAGATTTCAGATGAGGGACATTCAGTTCTATTTGAGAGCCTTCTGGTCCCAGAGAAAGGATTCCCGTACCAAACTAGTCCCAGTGACTCGAACCCTGATCTAGGCTTTTCAATGGTGGCAGGATCAGGACAATTTAAGGCAGGGAGTTCCTTTTGTCACTCAGTCTCATTCACTAATCCTCACCAGATGCCCCCCCTCTTGGGCTGGGGAGCCCACTTGGGGGATCTTACCACCCAAGGGCTGTGGTCACCTCAAGAATCGTTGCTTCACATCAGTCTCTTGGAACTCAGAGCAGTGTTTCTGGCACTGCAGGCTTTTCAAGTCTGTTCAGAACAAAGTAGTCCAGATCAGAACAGACAATACCACCACAATGTGGTACATCAGCAAGCAAGGGGCACTCTGTCTACGGCCTTGTGCACAGAAGCAATGAAGTTGTGGTTCTCTGGCCTATTCCCTGCAAACTCTCTCTGACAGCAGTTCACCTCCCAGGGAAGGAAATGTCCTAGCAGATGCTCTCAGCAGGATATCTCAGGGCCACCACGAATGGTCCCTAGATCCCCTAATTTTGAAAGTGATTTTCTCCAGATGGGGCACTCCACAGATGGATCTTTTTGCAGCCCCAGACAATCACCAACTTCCTCTCTTTTGCTGCAGTCTTGGGTTCAGTCCCCCTGGATGCTCTGGTTCTCAATTGGGAAGGGAAGTTCCGTATGTCTTCTTCCCCGCCCCGTTCAAGGTTCTAGTCAAGATCGGGTCTCAGCCGTGCAGAGTGATTCTGATCACTCCAGACTGGGCCAGACAGCCCTGGTACCCACTGTTGCTGTCCTTAGCAGTCCACCTTCCCCTATCTCTTCCCCGGAATTGCAACCTGTTGACATCCTCTCAGGGAAGGATTTGGTATCCGAATCTCTGTCTCTAGGCCTGGCTCTTGAAGAGTTAGTTTGCTGATCTGCACCTCTCTCAAGGTGTTCTGGACATTTTTGGGGCTTCTGGAAAGCCTTTCACCAGAAAGACTTAAAACTCCAAATGGAAAAGGTTCTCTGGTAAGCATATTTCTTCAGAATCTGCTGGGTTGCCTACAGTCCTGGACTATATGGTTCATCTCAATGGCTTGGGACTCAGACCAACTACACTTAAAGTACATTTAGCAGCTGTTTCTGCTCTTTTGTCAGTAGGCAAGCCCTCTTTATCAGCCCATCCTGTATTTTCAAAATTCTTCAAGGGATTGTTGCACTCCAATCCTCCCCTCAGGGACCCTGCTCCTGCTTGGGACCTTAATGTTTGCATTGCTCGCTTAGCCCCCTGAGCCTTTGTCCTCTGCCCTCTGCAGAGCTCAAGTACTTGACTTGGAAAACTGTGTTTTGGTAGCCATTACCTCTGCCAGGCGCATCAGTGAATTGCAAGCCCTGTCAGTGGAGCCTGATTTCATCTCTTTCCATAGAGATAAAGTGGTCCTAAGAACCAACAGGAAGTTTTTGCCTAAGGTGGTTTCAGATTTCCACCTTAATCAGTCTGTCTCCCTGTTTTCTTCACTGACCATTCCTCCTCTGGAGAGAGGAGGTTGCACAGCCTAGATGTAAAAAGGGCCCTTAGCTACTACATAAAGCGCACCAAAGGTCACAGGCTTGAGTCTCTCCAGTTGTTCCTCACTTAGGGAGAGGTCGGTAAGGGCAAACCTGCCACTGAAAGATCTGTTGCCAGGTGGATTGTCTCTTGTATACAATTCTGCTACGAAAAATTGGGTAGAATCCCACCCTCAGGCCTGAGGGCTCACTCTACTAGAGGTACAGCTGCTTCCTTGGCTGCTGCCAGGGATATTCCTATCTTAGAAATCTGTCAAGCAGCCACCTGGAAAACAGTCCATACATTCACCAAGCATTACTCTCTGGATATCCAGGCTAGGAGTGATGTTCTGTTTGGCACAGCAGTGCTTCAGAGCCTATTCCCAAAGTAGGTTTTGTCCCTCCTCCTTGGAGGTACTGCTTGGTAGTCTGCATATGTCGGAATACAGCAAGACTTCATGTTTTTGAAGAAAAATTACTCACCTTAGTAATGTTGTTGCTTCTAATGGAGTCTTGCTGTATTCTGACCTCCTCCTTAGAACCTGTTTTGGGATGTGGGTGGGCAGGAGCAGTGTTGGCACCTAGAGGTGCCCTTTTCTCACCCTCCTTTATTTTGGGTGTGTTGTGTTTTGTTTTTGGGTTTCCTAACTTGAGTCTTGCTTTGAAACAAAAAAACCTTTTATCAAATTTAGTTGCCAGTTGGCTAGTGTGAGTTTACAGTTTCCACACAGAACACCCAGTGAGTATAGCTCAGAAGATCTGACGGTTGGGGTTAAACAGCAGACAGAGGCTTCAACAGAGCTTGAGCTCAGCGTCCCATGCCCTGCATGAAAAGTTAACGTTGTTCTCGGGGCAGTTCAAAGGCTGGTGATCACTGCATATGTCAGAATACAGCAGACTCCATTAGAAGAAACAACATTACTAAGGTGAGTAATTTTTTCTTCTGCTTCACCCCATTTGCGCTCTGGTCTCTGTTCCACTGAAAGTAATGGGTCTCCTCCCTGGCTGTGGGTGCCAAAGGGCAAGCCTGTGAGAGCATGTGTGCCTCAGGTTTAGTTGCAGGCAGAGGACGTGGAAGGGACTGGAAAGGATGTTCTGGCCTTGGACCTTCTGTCTTTGAAGGTTTACGTGTTGGAATTCATTACTCCTCACAGAGATAGAAGTCAAGATTTTTCTTGTCAGTTTACTCCCAAGATGAGTCTCCCATCTTGGTGCAGAAAGAGCAAGAAGTGCTAACACTGGTCTTCAACCTGTCACTTGGACAATTTGCTTTCTCCCTTGCTAGAGCATCTGTGGTCAATTAGGTTTGGTGGGTGAGCTGACTGTATTGCTCTCATCGTGCCCACAGAACTACGTCTTGGTAGCCGAATAGGTCGACCCCATAAAGGGAGAGGCTTCATTGCCCTCTCTGATCCTGTACTGACTGGACCACTCCAAACAGGATGTTTCTTATCCAGCTGAGCTCCCAGTTAGCCCCTCCCACCTGTCATTCCAACTGTGGTGCAGCCCATTTCTCAGCCAGTACCAGGGTGTCTCTGGGATACTTGGTCCCATATAGTGGGCCACATCCATTCTCAAGTCCTTGTTCGAGATCATGGTTGGTTCCTTTTCAGTATAAACTCTGAAATTGCCGTCATCTCAGTGTAGATCCCTTATCTGGCTCCTGCCATTGATGTTGAGCCTATCATAGTTGAGAAGTGTAGCCTGGCAGTGTTGGACCTACAGAGTTTTTGCCTAGGGATGAGGTCTACCTATGCCACTGTAACCAGCCAGGCCGCTGGATATCCTTTCTGTTTTGACTTACAGAAGTGGCGGTATACAGGTGGAGCCTCTATAGCTACATCTGGTGGGCCGATGTGATCAAGGACTCCAGGCTAGACTGTTAAAATGTTACGCCAGTGAGCATTTAATCTTGCAGACCGGGATGGTGGAAGGAAGTAGGGAAACAACCCCCACCCCTCGGCAGGCTGAAGTAGTCGGGGAATAGCCTAAGGGAGGAAAAATCCCACAGGGTACCTAAAACAAATACGAAATGGAGAGATGGGAATGGGATCAAAGGGGGTAAAGAGAGAGGGTAGAGGGAATATATTGGGGGTTGACCTGCAGGGTGGCAGCAGAATTTGAAGGCCATGTGTGCAAAATGCTCAAGTCTGGGAAATAAAATCTCCAACCTAGTGACCATTATGGCAGAAGCTGACCTGGACATTGTCGCCATTAGAGTCCTGGTGCAGTGAATTCAATAACTGGGACATAACCATACCAGGCTTTACTCTGTTCAAGAAGGATAGGGTTGGTAAGAAAGAGGGAGGAGAAGTTCTTTATGTGAAGGATAGCATAAAAGCAACAGAGAATGAGGGAACACAGGGAGAGGTGACTATACTGTGAGTTACTCTAGAGACAGAAGGGGAGCCGCTATTCAAACAGATATGATCCACAAACCTCCAGCATGGGGGGTGGAGAATGGATATGGTTCTGATGGAAGACATCCAAAGGATGGCAAATAAGGGTGAGATGCTGCTGGGGGAGTACTTCAACCTGCCGGATGTAGACTGGAGAATCCCAGCTGCAGCATCAGCCAGGAGCATTGACATCCTAGACTCCCTGCAGGGGGCATTCTCAGGCAACTTGTGAGGGAGCCAACTCGTAAGGGAGCAGTTTTGGACCTTGTTCTCACTAACAAGGACAGTGTTGCAGAAGTCGGAGTGGGTGGTCGTCTGGGGATCACTTATCTCGCCGGTGGTTCAATGTAAGATCTGTGACGAAGCGAATCGCGCAAAGGTTCTGGGCTTCAGAAGGGCTGATCTCTCTCCTCCCAAAGATGAGAGATTGTTTGGGGAACTTGGGTATGTAGAACAGTGGGCGCAACTAAAAGCCGGAATAGTGAAAGCAAGAAACCTCTGCATCTAAGCAAAAGCATGAAGAGACCTTATGGTCCTCAAAGGAGGTGTCTATGAAGGTAAAAGCAAAAGTACAAGACTGAGTGAGGGTAGGAAGGAGTACTAAGAGAAGCAGAGGGAGGCAGGGATAGCAGTCAGAGCGCCAGAGGCACAAACAGTGGAGGAAGTAGTCCAGGCAGTGAGAACAGGGACAGACATTTTTCAGGTATGTAGCGAAAGGAGAGACCAGTGGAGGGATTGTAAGGCTAAGGGGGGGCAGGAAAAGCTGAATAGATACTTTTAAGTGTTCAGAGAAAGGTGAGGGTCCACAGATAAGAACCAGGGCATCATTGGTAGGGTGGATACTAGTCCATTTACAGAGCAGAGAGTCTAGAAAACTTGCAAATCTGAAAGTGGACAAGGCAGTGAGACCAGACTGGATACACTCAAGGATATTGAGGAAGCTCAGAGGTGCTTGCTGCACCTGCGACAGTCCTGATTGACTGCCCACTGGAAACGGTGGTCCTGGAGGACTGGAGTAGGGCAGATGCAGTCCCAGTTCACTAAAGGGGTAGTAAGAGGAAGCTGGAAATTCAGACCCCAGGAATTCTTCAATAAGATTAAACTAATGCAGTCAGCCTGCTGTGTTGAATTGCCCTGGAGATGGTGGAACATATGCAAATGTTTGAACACACCATTCAAACTTCTGCCCCTAGTCAACTGCTGCTTTCTAAAACGCTCCGATTTTATTTCTCCACCTGCCTAGTTAAGATGCCTCTGAGATCGCTCCTCAGCTTAGCTGATTATTGGATTTATTTTCCACTGAAAAGTAAATCGTTCTTTTATTTTTCAAGTGCTGTCCCTACTTTAGGGTTTGTCAGGTTAGTTAGCCTAGTCTTAGCATTTTGTTGTTTTGCTGTTCCTCAGTGGTTCTGTGAAACCAAAGAGGAACCGATAAAGGTTTAACTAACTTTTAAATTCTAACTTGACCTTACTTTGATTTGTATATGGTCCTGTGTGCTAGGGGGTTGATTTTCAGTAAGGTTGCGGTTCTTTTCCGTTCAGGAACTGACCGTGCTCAGTTTTTGATTTCTGACTGAAAAGGCTCCCTGTTCCCTTTTTTCTATATATTTTTAAGTATAATTTGTTGGTATGGTCCTGACGGTCAAGTTTTCCTTCACTTGGGGAAGATTGTGTGAGCGTTTTGTCAGAGGTCAAAGAACTGGGCCTACTGGTTTAAAAAAAAAAAAAAAAAAAAATTACCTAGGTTGTAGTGAAGTGTTTGCCAAAGCTGACAAACACTACCTCTGTTTATTCTGTCTGGGCTCAGCTCATTTCCAGGCAGATTATTACAAGACTTTGTGGTAAGACCATAAAGAGAGCTGAATGGTTCAGAAAGAGAATGACCCCTTCTGTACCGATCGAACAACCAGCCTACTGAGGGAACTGGGTTCTTCCCTCTATTTAAAAAAAAAAAAAAAAACCTGGAACTGAAACCCTTTGACGAGGATGAATCCTCTAAATCTAAACATTCCGGGGAACCAACTGTAGTCTGTCTAAAAAGAAACATAAAAGCATGTCACCACATCTCCTGCTGAAAAAGCAAATGAGCTCTCGGTTGACAAACTGGCCATGCCTTTGTCAAAGGAGATTGCACAGGCCTTTAAAGTTTTTCAGCCCTTGCAAAACACTACCCCTGGGCTCCACTGCGTTTCTGCAGTAGCAGCAAACGCTGGTTCCAGCATCTGTTCCGAATTCCCAGGAAATGGACCTCTCATAAGAGGAGTTGTTGGGGGAACCTTTAGAACCGGAGGTCTCTACGGAGCAGGAGTTTGGATCTCCTCCCAGACTGGCAGAGGATTATTCCTCACACTACACTTTTGTAAAGCAGATCGTGGATGCCCTTGATCTCTCCACTCATGAAACGGAGGATGAGGGAAAGGCTGAGTTTTCTGGATATGATGGGGTTTACACCCACCAAACACCTGCTGCTTCTGATTAATAGATCTCTGAAGAAGCAAGTTTTAAAGATTCTGGAGACTCGCGCCTCTTACCTTTAGACAAGAAGGTGAATAAGTAGTACTAACTGGCCAGGACTGAGGCAGAGTTTCTCTTCTCTCATCCCGGCCATGAAGGCGTGGTCCAGGTGGCTGCTTGTGATAGAGCCAAGGTACCTTTTCCATCCCATCCTCCGGATAAGGACGTGAAAAAATTGGGCAGTATGGCCAAGAATGGCTACCTGGCTGCTTCTGTCCATTAAGCAAACTACATGACCTATACTGCCCAGTACCAGAAGTCAGTGTGGAGTTCAGTTCTGGCTCTTGCTGACAAAGCTCTTCAGGGGTTGGCTGCTGACCTTATTGAAACAGCAAGATGTGGACTGGAGGCCACTAAATCAGTTTCATATGGCTGTGGATGCCAGTGACACTGCAGCCAGATGGATGGCACTAACTGTGTCCCTGTGGCTGTCTGCATGGCTCAGAGTCAAAACCTTACCCAGGGCACTCTGACTAAAGCCATGGACTTCCCATGTGAGAACAACTCACTTTTTGGGGATAAGACAGAGGCTTATGAAGATGGATGAGTAGAAATCCACACAGAAGAGTAATGCCACCAAGGAGAAGGTCTCCACTTCATACAGACCACAGGGAAGTTGAGGCAGGGGTAGAGGAGCCTACTCTAGGCTGAATATTTTTCAAGCCCAAGCCCTCCCTGACTATCAGTGGCAGAGAGGGTACTGCAGGGGAAGAAGGTGAGCCAGACATTCTGACTTGGCTCCCCGGGCTGGAGCCCAGGCTAAGCAATACCCCTGCCATGCTTGTCAGGGTCGCCTCCCCACTACCAGTACGGGTCAGGCTGGCTCACTGTTTCCAGGCTTGGGGAAAAGATCACCACAGACAGGTGGGTCCTGGAAGTAGTGAGCCAGAGTCACTCCCTCTGCTTCAAGTTATTCCCCAAACTGAGGGCAAGACATTTCAGTCCAGCTACTCCAGCAGAAAGGGCACTTCTGGAAACAAGTGTCAAACCTTCTGCAGGCAAAAGCAGTGGAACCTGTTCCCCCTTTCCTAAAGAGAAAGGCTTCTACTCAAGATACTTCCTGATTCTGAAGAAAAATGGGAGTGGTGACCCATTTTGGATACAGGACTTCTGAACAAACATCTCACCAAGCTAAAGTTCAAGATGGTAACTCTGTCAGTGATTCTTCCCACATTCCAGCAAGGAGACTGGCTAGCTGTCTTGGACCTCAAGGACGTTATTCCACATTCCCATCAGGGAATCTCACAGAAAGTACTTCAGGTTCAGACTACCCTTGGATTACTATCAGTTTGCAGCTCTGCCATTAGCTAACCTCTGCTCCAAGAATTTTCACAAAGTGCCTGGCAGTGGTGGTGGCATATTTGAGAAGGCAAGGCATCTCAGTGTTTGCTCACCTAGACTGACTAGTCGTCGGACAATCAAAGCAGGTAAAGGACACCCTTGCAGTCACTCGAGCACCCTAGAGTCACTGGGGTTCCTCTCCTCCTCTTCAGTCGCTACCTCTGCTTCCTCACCGAAGCCTGCCCAAGTTAGATCCTCCTCTACACGTATGACTCTTGTGCTCTTTGCCTCTGACCCAACCCCAACACACCCATGTCACCCTCCAACAAGCTTTTGATAGAGCTGAGCATTGGTTTACATCATGAAGGCTAGTCCTGAACCTAAAAAAAGACCAAAGCTATGTTCTCTGATTGCTAAAGCAAAGCCAGTGGTGCCCCTCTCGTGATACTGCCTAGCACGCTAAACCCCATTGAGCAGGTTTCCTCCTACAAGTATCTGGGCATTACCTTTGATTCAGCACTCTCCTTCCATTCCCATATCAATGCCCTTTTGCTGCCACCAGTGTCAGGATTGGATTGTTATACCGCCATAGGGATTGCCTACCACAAGAGGCCCTTAGATTGGCAATCAATTCCTCTGTCCTGTCGCTAATAGACTATGGGCTGCCCATCTATGCAGCAGCCGACAAAACTGCACCTGCAAGAATCAGCTTTCTATAAACAAGGTCTGTATGCTAATGGTAGGAGCCCCTAGGTGCACCCATACGTGCCTGCTGTACTCCTCCACCAACTTGCTCAACCTTGAAGAGAAAGACTCCGCTTCCAAACCTGCCTTCTTGTAAAAATGACCCTGCTAGGGGCCACCTCCCTGCAGTGTGCCTCCTACTCAGTCTCCACCTGCAGCACTGTCAATCTCCCTTATTGTCCCCACGGTAAGGACCTCTATGGCCCAGAGATCCTTTTGCTGTCGAGCTCCCTCCTGGTTCAATTGCCTCCCAGCCAACATAGCTGACTCCACTAAGCTTGGTCCTTTTAAGGTCTCTCTCAGAAGCCAACTACACATAGTCCCCCACCTGCCCCTTGCCCTCACCCCTAGGCTGGGTTTGCCCTGTCTACTTTTGCTGTATATGCCTGGGGTCTCTGGCAACATCTGCTGACTAATGTATTAAAATATCTCTGGTTGCCACCTGATGTGGTACTCGTGTACCTATATTATAACTACTGTGATCTACCTATTACCAAGCTTGTACCACCAGTGAATTCCTGTAACACTGGTTGCTTTTTTAACCTAAGTGTTATGTGCTATACTGTTTTGTTTGCTGTGATGTATTGCTGTCTTGACAAGGTGCCTTGTGAATGAGTCTTTGCCTCAAAGGTCTGTAAACAGATCTAATAAATAAAATAAATAAAATGTCCAAAAGTCAGTGCCCCAGCCGGTTAACTACTGAACTTCATAGCAGAACTGGACACGCGGGAAAGGGTATTTCTCCCTCTGGACAGAGCAGACAGCATCCTACAGATGGAGTACTTTCTGCCTCAGAACACACAACCATCAAGACATTTCCTCGGCCACATGGCTGCTGCCACAGGACTGTGCAGGGGTGTCCAGATGAGGACATCCCAGTTCCATTTAAGGGCTCATTTGTCTCTGAGAAGGGACTCTCTAAGCTTGTACCAGTGACAGTCTGTACTTTAAGCCTTGCAGTGGTGGCATGGCGGGGACAACCTCAGAAGGGTACCATTCCGGCAAGAGTCCCCACACTGGTCTCTGAGATGCATCCCTCCTAGGATGGGAGCACATTGTGCATGGCATATGGTCCCCTACAGTCACTTCTGCACATAAACCTGCTGAAACTCGGCCAGTGCACCTGGTTCTTCAATCCTTTGCCTCTCTCTAGTAAAGAACAAGATGATACAAGTCAGGACAGACAATACTACAACCATGTAGTACATCAACAAGCAAGGGGAACAAAGTCCACCTTGCAGTGTGTACAGAAAGCAGTGGAAGTTTGGAGACCAGGAAACTCTTTACAGGTATCCTTTCGACCATCAATCTTCCAGAAAGGACAGTACCTTGGCAGATGCACTTGGAAGAATCTGCCAGAACCACCACAAGTGGTCTCAACAGGCAAGTTCTGGAGACAGTATTCAGAAAGTGGGGCCCTCCAGAGATGGATCTGTTTGCCTCTTTTGTAAACCACCAGTTCCCCTCAGTTCTGCTGCAGGCCCCGTACAAGGGGCACTGTACCAGTGGATGCCTTGGTGCTGGACTGGTAGGGAGTTTCTGTATGCCTTCCCTTCATTTCCCCTGCTCCTCAGGGTCCTGATCAAGCTCGGGTCCCAGCCAGCCACCATGATCCTGATAGCTCCAGACTGGGCCAGGCAGCCATGGTGCTCCCTCTTGCTATGCCTGTCAATGGCTCAGCCCATCCACCTCCCTCAGAGGAACAGTCTCCTGACAAGGAAGGATCCTATACCAGTCTCTGGTTCCTCAAGCTCTGGGCATGGCTCTTGAGGACTTGGGAGTATGCTGGCTTACATCTCTTTGAAAGTGTTCTCTGTGTACTCAGGGTATCAAGGAAATGGTCCACTAGGAAGACTTGTGCTTCTAAATGGAAAAGTGTTTCCATTTGGTGTAACAGGAACAACATGATGCCTTCACAGGTGAGGTTATCAGTGCTGTTGTACTCTCACCTATTTGCACTCTTTGGGCCTTTGGCCCTCTACCATTAAGGTTCACCTGGCATCAGTTTTGGCCTATCTTTCGGCTGGTAAGGGTGCTTCCATGGCCTCCAACCCCATTTTTAGGAAATTGTTTAAGGGGTTGGCTCATTCTGCATCCTCCACACAGGGAACCGGTCCCATCATGGGATCTTAACATCTGCATTGCCAAACTCAGGCAACCTCCATTCGAGCCTGTGGCTATAGTGCGCTTCAGATTTGTGATTTGAAAAACTCTCTTCCTGGTGGCCATTATTTCAGCCAGGCGAGTTAGTGAACTACAAGCCCTGTGCACAGAACTGAACTAGATCTGTGGGTTTTTTTTCATATTCTATCCTCCCTGCAGCCACAGCTCCTGCTTGCCTCCAACCACCGCTCCTCCTTCACCTCCAACCCCAAAGTTGGACGTGCCCTGCTGGCATATGCTGCTATACTGTCGAAAGGGACTCCCCCTATGTCCCCACGCCCGGCAAGGCTCCAATCCAGGCATTAGGTCTGGCGGTGAAGCTGCAGCTGTCCTGCTGCTACAGACCCTGTGCTGCCATTTTCCTCCTAGGTTTTCTGTTTCCTAGATGCGAGCGTGCAGTGTCTGACTTAAACGCAGACATCTGCTGCACTCTGCCCTCATGCATAATCCCTCCAGTAGTGCCCCGGTTGTCACCAGGGGCGCTACGTAGCAGTGGTTCCCTGGATCCCTCCTCAGGGATGGGAGAGCAGTCTTCGAATGCTCGATCCCATCCCTTCTCTGCCAACCCAGGCTCACGTCTGAACCAGGGTCACCAGCGTGGCACGAGGTGTGGCGTCCAGCGCCTCACCCTCGGTGCCACCAGGCCAGCGAACTAGATCTCCTTTCATAGGGATAAGGTACCTCTCAGGACCAACAGGAAATTCCTTCCAAAGGTACTCTGATTTCAGTTTGAACCAGTCTGCCACCTTGTCAGTCTTCTTCACAGATCATTCTAGCTCAGGTGAGTGTAGGCTTCACAGGCTGGAATGTCAAGAGAACTCTTGGCTACTGCCTTGACCACTCAAAGGCCCACAGGCAGGACAAAACTCTGTTCTGACTTATGGGGATGTGGGAAGAGAAACCAGCTTCCAGAAGGTCCGTTGCGTGTTGAATAGTGGCATGTATCCAGTTCTGTTACAGTAAAGCTGGCAAAGTGCCCAGTAGGCCTGAGGGCTCATTCCACGCATTCAGTTACTTCAGTAACAGCTGCCAGACATCCTTTTCTGGAAATCTGCAGTGCAGCTACAGAAAACAGTACACATTTACAAAACATTACTGTTTGGACACCCTGTCCAGAAGTGATGCCAGATTTGGCACAGCAGTACTGCAGAGCCTGTACCCCAAGTAGATTCTGTACCCTCCTCCCAAAAGTACTGCTTGGTAGTCTGCATTAGTTTAATCCATATTTAAGAATTCCTGGGGTTTGAAGAGAAAATTACACATGGTAGTAATGTGTTTCTTCTAAGGGATTCTTCAATATGATTAAACCTCCCACCCTGCCTCCCCTTGCAGAATTTAGTCTCTGCGTTCAAGCCAGTCTTTACCTTGCTGTTGGGGTTATATCCTAGTTGTGTTGAACTTTTTAAAACCAGAAGGCATGCTTTCCCCTTTTTGGTTCTGTAACTTATTTTTGTAGGAATCTTAAAGGGTTAAGTGTTTAGTATTAGAGTAGTTTAGCTTGGGGGTCTTACCCCACATGCTTCCAATGAATCTGAACATTATGGAATGCAGCAGTTGACTAGGGGCAGCAGTTTGAATTGTGGCACGAGCCATTTGGGTTTTCCATTATTTGCGTATGTTCAGCTATCTCCGAGGCAGTTCACAGGAGGCTGACTGCATTAGTTTAATCATATTGAAGAATCCCTTAGAAGAAACAAGATTACTACGGTGATTACATTTTTATTACAGGCCAGTCAGCCTGACATCAGTGGTGGGGAAAACCTGAAGGAAAGGATTGTGGAATATCTTGAATCCAGTGGCTTATAAGATCGGAAGCGGCATGGATTCACAAGGAGGTCATATCAAACAAATTTGATGGATTTCTTTGACTGGGTGACCAGGCAAGTAGATCAGGGCAGAGCACTGAGTGGAGCCTACCTAGATTTCAGTAAGACTTTTGACAGTTTCTCATAGGAGACTCTTAAATAAGTTGAGCAGCCTAAGGGTGAGTCCAAAGGTGGAAAACTGGGTAAAAAAAGAAATTGTTTTTTTTTTGGGGGGGGGATAGGAGACGAGGGTTGATGTGAATTCACTCCGAGGAAGGGAGGATGACCAGTAGGGTGCCGTAAGGATTAGTACTGGGATAGGTCCTCTTTGATGTCTTTATTAGTGACATTGCAGAGGGACTAGAAGGAAGCTACGTCTTTCTGCAGACAACACTAAGATCTGTAATAGGGTTGAAACTTGGGGGGTGGGGATTAAGAGATCTAGGAAAAGCGAGGAGTGGTCAAGAAATGTGGCAGTTCAATTTTAATGTGAAAAGTACAGAATCATGCACTGGGGTGCAAAACAAGAGCAGAGTATAAAATGGTGGTGGTGGGGGGTGTTACTGCCAACCACCAAACAGAGAGAAAAGAACCTGGGGTAGTCGTGTCTGATAACCTAAAATTTGGCTACGGGTGTGACAAGGCAGCGGAGGAGCCAGTGGGATGCTGTGGTGCATAGGGCGGGGTATCACCAGCAGAAAGAGAGAGGTGGTGTTACTGTTGTATAAATCACTGGTGAGACTCTCTCACCTAGAGTACTGTGTCCAGTTCTGGAGACTACATCTCAGGAAGGACAGAGGAGAGCAACTAAAATAGTGAGGGGTTCTGCATCAAAAGCCCTATGAGACTGAAGGACCTCAATATATGCACACCCTGGAGGAAAGGAGAGAACAGGGATATGATGGAGACTTTCAAATACCTCACAGGTATAAACAAGGTTCAAGAAGAAAGCCTTTCTCAGAGCAAAAGACGTTCAAGACCTAGGGGCCATGCTATGAAGCTGCAGGGGGTAGTCTCAAGGGAGATGTAAGAAAGTACTTCGCAGAAAGAGTGGTGGATACCTGGAACAGCCTCCCAGAGGAGGTGGTAGGGGCAAAAAGTGTAATGGGCTTCAAGAAGGAATTGGACAGGCATACTGGAACCTCGTGGAAAAGGGAGGGTAAAGCTGGAGATGAAGTAGGGTCTGTGATGTTACAATAGGGGAAAAAGATCAGACTGGGTGGGCCAAGCAGTTCTTATTTGCTGTTAAATTATATGTTTCTGTTACTAAAGACTTTCTCCTGTCCTGTAGGTTGTAGCTACCTTGGCAGTGTTGTCCATACTGTCTCAGTGGTTGCTTCTTAATCCCAACTCTTGATTCAGACATCTCTGGGATGGAAACTAGCCAAACAGGAAACTGTCCTACATAGCCACCTTAATGGAATACATAGATACATAGACTGTGTCAGCAGATAGTGTGCCTTTGGATAATCCCTTTGAGAAGATCCAGAAGCAGATCTGCTCGCTACTGGATATTGTTGAATGGGACTCCTCACCTCCCTATCGCTCCTGCAGTTTTTGGCCTGGTGCTAAGTATCTGGCAGCACCTGGCCTCAGTTGCCAGAGGTGTTATAGGCAGACAGGGTGTTAAAGGCTAAGGTGCAGGGCAAGTCGGGCAACCATCTGGACAAGTCCAGGAAGCGGGTCCACCCTGGACACAGGGTCTGTACAAATGGGTTCCTGACAAAAGGTAGCTGGCTGTCCAGACATTCCAGGACCTCGGACTGGTGGGTCAGTTAGCCAAGTCCAAGCTCACCCTGAAGCAGCAGATCTGTTCATTTGGGCAAAGTTAGACTTGCTGCAAGCCAGAGTTTGTCTGCCTCTGACAGGGTAAAGGACTTGCTCTCCCTTGCCTGATCATTATGGCAGGACAGTTGCACCCAACTTGTAATTTCTGTGGTTTCTTTGCTTCATGGCCTCTACCCCATGGCTGTGGTGTGTTGGGCCCACTGGGCCATGGGATCCTTAACTGTGGTGCTAATGGTCCCAGTCACATGCAGGCCTGAACCAACTGGTCCAGGAGACGTAGCTGATGCTGGATGCCATCCGTTGGTGATAAACTGAACTGTATGGAAGGCATACCATTTTCCCAGGTGAACTTTTATTCCGGACACTTCATTAATGGGCAGGGTGTAGATCTGACAGTTATCTAGTGGGTTCTAGTGGCGCACTGGATTTCTTTAATTGGCAGATTGGTTGGGCCAAGTGGCCCTTAATCTGCTATAAATTCTAGGTTTCTGTCTGCTGGACCACACAACGCACGGGTTCAGATTACCAAGTGAGACTGCTTCACATCAACCAACTGTGCGTGGTTTGCCTAGTGCTGGCATAGTTTGTACCACTGGTCCACGGTAAAGTGGTCAGATCAACACCATCTTCTACCTGAACGAGCTAGGCAGCATGTACTTCCTCTCAGGAGGTGCTTTGGACATGGTCTTTGGCTTGCCTCCTGCATGTAGACCTGGTGACCGCTCATGTCACGGAAGCATCTAGCCATCTGAGAGATGCTCAGTTATGTGGGAGAGGCATCCGTGCATGGTTGCTACATCCACTTGTGGTGTCCCAGGTGTTCTTAGAATGGGGATCTGTTTGCTTCCTGGGATAACAGGAAGCTGAAACTGTTCTGTGCCCATCCTCTTCAGCATCTCTCTCCCTCCCCTCTTCATTTCTTTTCTGAGTCTTTATGCTTTATTTTTTCCCCGCACTTCATTTGTCTCCTTTCCTTTTATTTTAATTATGTGGTCCCAAATGTACAATATTGAGACCAGGCCATTATTTAGAAAATTCAGGTGGGTGGCAGAAGGTGTTGTGGCGGGGGAGGAAGGTGGCGACCACAGTACCACAAAGCACAAATACTTCTTTATGTGGAAATACTGATAAAGAAATTTGGGGGGCATAGGGATAGCAAATTGGAGTGTCTTGATTTTGGCACTTCCTGGCTCTCTCACTCTCATTTCTTTTCACCCAAATGGAGATGCTGTTATTTGGGATAAAGACAGTTTCATCAAGAGTACTGTGATATCAGGGTTCCCAAAGCCTACAGATATAAGGGCGTGGTTGGGTGATTGGGACCAAATGTGTATCATCTCTTGGGCCTCCTGTATACAATGTACATGTACATAAGTTTTAATTGCAGTTTAAAGTACTGGTATCAAAACAAGAGTAGGAGTGCAAAAACTGATGGTGAAAGGAATTTTGGAAGATTTTATTAACAAAATATAGGGGAAATGGGGTGGTGGCCCACTGTGCTAAAACGATGAATGGGGAATACTGGGTATCTCAACTTCAACTTGGAAAGGAGTTGCTGGAGTATATTTATGATGTCCATTCCATTCATATTTGGAAAAATGAAAGTACAGCATTTAAAGGGACACTGGTAATCTTTTTTGCATCATTACTAGGTAAAACCCATTTTTGATTGCTTACCTTCTCTATTGATCAGATGTTGCTGGTTGTTTAATGCCTCCTTGCTTATTAGAACTGAAATACATGGGAATGTAGTTATACACAACACAGCCTTGTTTTGCTCTAAATTGTTTACCTACGCTTCCATACTACCTGAACATTAGAAATGCCTGAAATAGTGCAGTCACTTGTGTTACAGTAGTCTCATCTGCTCCCACTGCATAATGAGTAGCTTGGTAGTGATGGGGATGTTCCTGAGTCCAGGAAAGATGCAGTTGTAGTTGGTCAAGAAATGTAAATGGACATGTTTTGGTGTGTTAACACCGGTTTAGTTATGACCTCAGTTTTTACTTTTAAAAGGAAAAAGCCTGAATCAACCAACTACATCAGCAGTCTCTATAGAATGAGAACAATCATAAAATGTGTTTTAAACTAAGGACACTTTGAGGCCAAATGGGGTTGACAGTGTCCCTTTAATATAAAGTAAAACACCTTATTGCATTTCGGCTAATTGTCATTTTAGACAATGGACAACATTTTGTCAAACCATACAACTCCTCATTCAGTTTTGAAGTGCAGATTGGGAAACTGCAGTAGCAGTCTGGCTACTTCAGCAATGCTTTTGATACCCAAGTACAGGCATGTGTAAAGCCATTTGGCTAGTGTCATTGTATATACTGGGATGATGGTGCTTTAAATGCAAGTTTTGACACTGAAGGAAACCTTTTCTGTTTTTTGACAGAATGACAGTCCATATCAGGGTGGTGTATTCTTCTTGACAATTCATTTTCCTACAGACTACCCATTCAAACCACCTAAGGCAAGTAGCTTTATTTGATTTGGGTTTACAGAACAGTGTGAGACCGTAACTTTATTAATGCAGAGGATTAAGTGCTGATAGAAAATAATTAATGGTTAGACTTGTAGTATTTAGTGGAGGAAAATGGGGAAAAAAAGGAACACTGATTAAAACATGGTCTTGCTGTATTCTGACATATGCAGTTAGCCCCAGCAGTTGAACTGCCCGAGAGAGAAAAGGGTTAACTCTATTCATAGGCATAGAACGTTGAGCTTGAGCTCTGTTTTCAAACCTCTGTCTGTGGTGCTTGAGTGTAACTGTCAGATTCTTTACTCCGCCTAACTGAAGTTGCTCCAGAGATTGTTCTTTCGCTTAGGTTTGGTAAAGTTTAAAAACGCGTCTGTTTTTCAACAGATTTCTTTATTTTCGGTTTTGGTCCTCTGTCTATGGTACAGTAAGTGATGTAGATTGGTAGTGAACTGTGTTTACAGTTTTTTCTTTGTGGGAAATTGTAAATCTCTTGTTCCTTCTCGGTCGGTTCGGTACCGACCTGTGTGTATGCATTTAATTTCTGGGATTTAGTAGTGGTGTGTCGGTTCCTATCTGTTCCAAAAAAACTGAAATCTGTTTCTTTTCACAACCCTTGACACAGTTGGTAACCGATAGGCGTGTATTACCTGGCTAAAAGCTGTAAAGGATAATTTGTTTATTCTGGTCATGTCTGAGAAACACAAGAAAATAAAAATGGTCCCACTAGGTTTCAACACTGTTTGGAGTGTGGAGATGCCTTTGCTAAGGCTGACCCCTACCTCGTCTGTGTATTATCTGGGGTTTGACCACCTCAAAACAGACTGCCAGATCTGCAGAAAGTTTCCTCAGGCCACTCTGGAAAAAGATTGAGTAGGCTAAAGGAAAAGGAGGCAGAGAAGTCCATGACCTGAATGGCCAGCCCGGTTTAGTTCCAGCAGAACCTGAGGAGGTGCCCACTGACCTGGGTGATACGTCCTCTGGCAAAAGGGGAGGACTCCGTCAAAAAGGCACAAAAAGTCAGCCGGTTCGGATCCAGCATCCCTTGCTCCAACTGTTGAAGAAATAGCCAAAGTGATCGGTATCATACAATCGCCTCGCCTGGTTCTGTCCCAGTCAGCACAGTCAGTTAGGCTCTCAGTTTGGTCAGATCAGAATCCATCTGTTTGAGTCTGACTCTTATTATGAGCTGGAGTGGGAGGGGGATGAAGTTACCAGATGATGGTGGCAGTGATTATGAAGGTCTGGATGTGCCCATTGAACCGGACATCTCCCCAGACACACCTTCCAATGTCTCCCCTCCAAGGCTTTGAGTCCCCATTTCACTACTTGTGTTATAAAACTGTCTGAAACCTTCCAGCTCCCTATGGTTAAAGCTGTTGAGGAGGAAGAGCCTGATTTTTGTGGAAATGATGGACATCCCAGAGTCCAAGAGGTTGTCCATTCCCTTTCATAAATCCTGGGAAAACGGACACAGATTCTACAGACTCCAAATTCTTTACCTCCTGTGGGTGAGAATGGACAGGACTTATATGCTATCGGACTCGATGCGGAGTTTTGTTCAGTCATTGCAGCCATGTTGGGGTAGTGCAGGCTGCAGCCTGAGATGGGGCTAACATACCTTTGGCCTCACCCCAAGATAAAGACTCCAGGAAGGTGGATGCCATGGCCAAGAACAGTATTTGGCCATCCTCCTTGGGACTCATACAGGCTAATTATATGGCCTACACAGCCAGATACCAGAAGTCCAGGTGGGACATGGTTCTGGAGCAGGCTAAACAGGCTTCCCCCCAGCTAGGCAAAGAGCTGAAGGAGGTGACTGCTGATGGGATTGAGGCATCCAAAGTGCAATTTCATGCTGCTGTGGACTCCAGTGATGCAGCATCAAGTCATAGCTGCATCTGTGTCTCTCAGGAGATTTGCTTAACTCAGATGCACTAGCCTTTCTCAGGACACCCAGGCTAAGGCCGTGGATTTCCCTGTGGTGGGTAAATCTCTGTGTGGAGAGCAGACACAGCCTTACATGAAGAAAATGGATGAATACAGGATCACCTATAGGCCAAGGAAAGGCTAGCCACTCCTCAAAAGCAACACTCTGGGGCAGGCCTTTTCACAAGCCTGTCTACCAAGCCAGGCCTCCTCTCCTTTCTCACAGAGGGTTCTCCTGAGGAGAGGCAGGAAGTGGATGAGCAGGGCTGCATCCTCTTCCCCGTCCAAGGCTCCTGCCAAGCAGACACCCTGTCAGCCTGGGTCGACTCCCCAATTCCAGTAGGAGGCAGGCTGGCTTACTACTTCCAGGCCTGGAAGTATGTTACCTCCAGACAAGTGGGTCCTGGAGGTAGTAAGCCAGGGACTGGCCCTCAGTTTCCAAAAGTTTCCAAAAATGAGGGTCAGGTCTTTTCTACTTGCGAACATCTCTGAAAGCATTGCTCTAGAAGCAGAGGTTTCCTCTCTGCTGGCTCTGAGCCATGGAGAGTTCCTGCTCTACACAGGGACAAGGGTCTGTACTCCAGATATTTCCTTACCCCACAAAAGACATGGGAGTGGCGACCCATTCTAGACTTTAAGGTATTTGAACAAACACATCTTAAAACAAAGTTCAAAATGGTGACTGTGGGAGTAGTTCTTCCTCTCTAATGCCAGGAGACTATTTAGCATCCTTGGACCTCAAGGATGCCTGTTTCCTTGTTTCAGATATATCAGATGTTCTCACAGAAAGTACCTCGGGTTCGAGTTGCTTTCAGGCCATTATCAGTTCACAGCCATGCCTTTCGACCTAACATCGGCTCCAAGGGTGTTTACAGAGTACTTTGCAGTAGTAGTGGCCTGCCTCGGAAGGCAGGGGATTTCTCTATTCCCATACCTGGACGATTGGCTCATTATAGAACAGTCTTCCGTCCAGGTCAAGTCAGCTCTACAGGTCACTCATGATCTGCTCAGTTCCCTGGGATTCCTTCTCAACCTGCCAAAGTCTGTTCTCGAACCAGTACAGCTCCTCACCTTCATAGAGATAGTTAGATACTGTTCAAGCAAGGCCTTTCTCCCACTAGCAGGAGTTCAGGCCCTAACAGATCTCTCTTCCTCTCTTCATCCTCTGGTTTCTCGTCCAGCAAGACATTTTCTTCAGCTCTTGGGTCACATGGCAGCTTCCACTGCAGTGGTGCAAGGAGCCAGGTTCCAGATGAGGGACATTCAGTTCCACCTAAGGTCCTTTTGGTCTCAAAAGAAAGATTCTCTTACCAAGCTGATTCCAGTGACTCAGACTCTGGTCCAAGCTCTCCGGTGGTGGCTGGACCAGGACATCTCAGGCAAGGTGTCCAATTTCTCAAGCAAACTTCCTTCAGTGGTCCCTACTACAGATGCTTCTCTCCTGGGCTGGGGAGCCCACCTGGGAGCCCTCACAGCACAAGGGGTTTGGTCTCCACAAGAGTCTCTCCTCCTTATCAATCTTCTGGAACTCAGGTAGTATTCTTGGTCCTTCAGTTTTCTCTGACTCTGTAGGAACAAGGTGGTTCAAGTCAGGACAACCACCACCCGTGGTACATTAACAAACAAGGGGCACTCTGTCTACAGCCTTGTGCATGGAAGCCATGAAAGTATGGTCTCTGGCCTCTCCTTGCAAACTTCGTAATAGTCCACCTCCCAGGGAAGGACAGTGTGCTAGTGGATGCTCTGAGCAGAATCTCCCAGGGCCATCACGAGTGGACCTTGGATCCTCTCATCCTGAAGTAATCTTCACCAGGTGGGACACTCCAGAGATGTATCTCCTCAGCCTCAGACAGTTGACTTCCTCAGTTTGCTGCAGACCTCCAGTCCTGGGGACTGTTCCCTGGATGCTTTCATATTGGATTGGGAAGGCAAGTTCCTTTATAACTGTCCTCCCTTTCCCCTGTTGTTCAGGGTTCTAGTCAAGATCAGGTCACAGCCCTGCACAGTGATTCTAGTTGCTCCAGACTGGGCAAGGCAACCTTGGTATCCTCTGCTGTTGTCCTTAGCAGTCTCTCTCCCCCTGTCTCTTCCCAAGAGACACAATCTCTTAACTTCCTCTCAGGGGAGGATCTGGTATCCCAGTCTCCAGTCTCTTAATCTTAAGGCTGGCTCTTGAGTTAGAATATGCAGGCCTGCATCTTTCTCTGGTAGTTTTGGACATCCTTAAGGTTTCTTCGAAGCATTCTACCAGGAAAATCTATAACTCCAAATGGAAAAGATTCAGCATTTGGTGTTCACACAAGGATATTCTACCAGATGCTGTTGGTATTGCTACAGTCTTAGATTACCTGGTTCACCTTAATGGCTTAGGCCTTAGGTCAACCACTTTAAAAGTTCATCTTGCAGCCGTCTCTGCATTCCTGTCAACAGGGAAGGGCTCTTCTCTGGCATTTCATCCTGTCTTTGGGAAGTTCTTTTAATATATATTTCATATCAATCCTCCTTTCAGAGAGCCTGTTCTGGCTCGGGATCTCTATCTGCATTACTCGCTTTTGCAGCCACCCTTTGAATCCTGACTTCTGCCGAGCTTAAGTACTTGGTCTGGAAATCCGTTTCTGGTAGCTATCACTTCTGCCAAGTAATTAGTGAATTACAGGCCCTGTCAGTTAAACCTGATTTTTCTCATTCCACAGAGATAGGTGGTCCTCAGAACTAATAGGAGGTTGTTGCCCAAGGTGGTCTCAGACTGCCATCTGAACCAGTCCATGTGTCTTTCTGTGTTTTCACTGATCATTCTTCAGGAGAAAGAAGGTTACACAGTTTGAATGTTAAAAGGGCACTTGGATATTACATCAGCGTACTAAGACGCGTAGGAATGACTGTTTCAATTTTCTCACTTATGGTGCAGTGGGAAAAGGTGGGCCTGCTACTAAAAGAACTATTGCCAGGTGGATTCAAATAACATGAAGTCTTGCTATATTATGACGTATGCAGTGAGTCCCAACCTTCGAACTGCTCCGGAGGCGAAAGAGTTAACTTTCCATGCCAGGCATGGAACGCTGAGCTCGAGCTTGGTTGAAAACTGTCTGTTCAAACTCAAACCGTCAGATTCTTTACTCCGTCTCACTGAAGTCGCTCCGGAGATTTCTCCTTCTGCTTGGTTCATTTTGTCGGTTAAATTAAAGTGTTAATTTCTCGGTTTTTTGACCGAATTTAAACCTCAACCGGTCGGTTCAAGCTCTGTCTGGTATTTGTGAGTACTAGATAGGTTTACATTATTTCTCTTCTGTGTGGAACTTGTAAACTATCTCGGTTCGCTCTTGAACCGATCAGGTTGTTTAAAAATATTTTTCTGTCATTTAGAAGTGTAGTTACGGTTCTTAAAAAAAAAAAAAAAAATTTCTTATGATTTTTCCACGACCCGTGACACGGTTGGGAACCCGATAAGAGGTCTTGCCTGGCGGATTGCCATAAACAGGCAAGTTTGGTTGGGACTGGCACTATGTCTGAGAAACCCAAAGAAAAACCCGGGCCCACTGGGTTCAACACTGCAGTGTGTGGGGAAGCCTTTGCAAGGCTGACCCCACACCACCTGTGTTTATTGTGGGGTTTGACCACCTCAATGCAGACTGCTAGATTTGTCAATTTTCCTGCAGCTACCCTGGATAAGAGAGTTGGTAGGCTCAGGGAAAGGGAGGCCAAGAAGTCCACTGACCCGGATGGCCAGCCCGGTTCGGTTCCAACTGAACCAGAGGGAGTGCCCTCTGACCAGGGCGAGACTTCCTCGGGCAAAAGGAGAGCTGACTCTGAGAGGTCGGTTCCAGCAAAAAGGACTAGAAAATCAGCTGATGTGGAGCCAAAACTTTCATCTCCAACCGCTGAAGATGGCCAAAGCGATTCAGATTGTCCAGTCGCTTTCTCCGGTTCCGGCCGAACCGGTGCCATCAGGTAAGCGCCCGGTTCGGCCGGTTCCACCGGTTCAAGAGTACGATTTAGAGGAATATTATGAACCGGAGGAGGGAAGAGGAGTATGAAGAGAGTGAATGTGGATTTGAAAGTCTGGATGTGCCCATCGACCCGGACATCTCCCCAGACAGACCTTCAGGAGTGTCCCCTTCTCATTTTATTTTCTATAAAAAAGTGGCGGAAACCCTCCAGCTCCCTATGGAGGAAGCTGTGGATGATCAAGAGGAGCCTGACTGTGTGGAAATGATTGATATCCCAGGGTCTAGGAGACTGTCTATTCCTTTGCATAAATCTTTTGGGAAACAGTAAAAATTCTAAACTCCTCACACTATACCTCCTGTCGATAAGAGAATGGACAAGAGGTACACATTGTCAGGCTCTGACACCGAGTTCCTTACACAACAATGCAGCCATATTGGGGTAGTGCAGGCTTCAGCCTGTGACAAGGCAAATATTCTCTTGGCCTCACACCCCGGACAGGGACTCCAGGAAGGTTGATGCCATGGCAAGATAAGTACATGGCAGCATCCTTGGGACACAGACAGGCAAATTATATGGATTACGTTGCAAGATACCAGAAATCCAGATGGGATACTGTTACGGCTCTTGCAAAACAGGTCCCTGGCCAGCTTGCTCAGGAGCTGGAGCAGGTGGCTGCTGATATTGAGGCATCCAGGTGCAATTCCATGCTGCAGTGGGCTCCAATGATGTCATCGAGTCATGGCTACATCTGTGGCTCTTCGCAGGATGGCTTGGCTCAGATGTACTAGCCTGTCGCAGGATACCCAGACTAAGGCCATGGATTTTCCTGTTGTGGGTAATTCTCTGTTTGGGGAGCAGACAGAGAATTACATGAAGAAAATGGATGAGTATAGGACCACCTACAGGAGTGCACAGGCCAAGGAAAGGCAGGCCACTCCTCAAGGCAGCTTCCCAGGGGCTGGGGCAGGCCTTTCATAGGCCTTTACCAAGCCCAGGCCTCCTCTTCAGCTTTTGCCCAGAGGGGTTCTTTAGAGGAGAGGCAGGCGGGGTGCAAGCAGGCCTGCTTCACCTCTCAGCCCAAAGCCCCTGCCAAGCAGGCACCCTGATGGGGTTGCCAGGGCTGATTCTCAACTACTTGTAGGGGGCAGGCTGGCTTACTTTGTCCAGGACTGGGAGTCTCTGACATCAGACAAGTGGGTCCTGGAAGTAGTAAGCCAGGGACTGGTTCTCCGCTTCAGAAAGTTTCCAAAGATGAGAACCAGATCCTTTCCACCTGCAAATCCTCCAGAGGCACTTGCCTTAGAGGCAGCGGTCTCTTCCCTCCTGGCTCTCAGAGCCGTGGAAAGGGTTCCACCCCTACTCCAGGTACTTCCTTACCCCAAAAAAGACAGGAGAATGGCGGCCCATCCTGGATCTCGGATACTTAAACAAGCACCTTTTAAAACCAAAATTCTAAATGGTGACTCTGGGAATTAGTCTACTCTCTTTAAGGCCAGGGGACTGGCTAGCGTCCCTGGACCTCAAAGATGCCTACTTCCATATTCTCATCACAAGCTCCCATCGAAAGTACCTTGGGTTCGAGCTGCCCTCAGGCCATTACCAGTTCAGAGCAATGCCCTTTGGCCTCACCTCTGCTCCAAGGGTGTTCACAAAATGCCTGGCAGTAGCAGTTGCTTCTCTAAGAAGGCATAAAATTGCCATCTTCCCTTACCTGGACGACTGGCTCATAGTAGGCCAGTCCCCAGACCAAGTCAAGTTACACCTACAGATAACTCAGCAACTGCTCACCTCTCTAGGTTTCCTTCTGAATCTTTCAAAGTCAGTTCTAGAGCCTGTTCAGCTCCTCACCTTCATAGGCACAGAGCTGAACACAGAAGAAACCAGAGCCTTCCTCCCTTTGGACAGGGCAAGGACCCTGGTCTCTCTGGCCTCCTCATTCACCCTGCAGGTGTCTTGACCCTCAAGGCATTTTCTACAGCTCCTGGGGCACATGGCTGCTTCTACAGCAGTGGTGCAGAGAGCAAGATTTCAGATGAGGGACATTCAGTTCCATTTGAGAGCCTTTTGGTCTCAAAGGAAAGACCCTCTAACCAAATTGATCCTAGTGACTCTAACCCTGATCCAGGCCCTACAATGGTGGCAGGATCAGAGCAATCTCAGACAAGGGGTTCCTTTTGTCACCCAGTCTCGCTCCTTAATCCTTACTACAGATGCATCTCTCTTGGGATGGGGAGCTCACATGGGCGACCTCACTACCCAGGGGTTGTGGTCCCCTCAGGAATCCCTGCTCCGCATCAATCTGTTGGAACGCAGAGCAGTTTTTCTAGCACTTAAAGCTTTTTCCAAGTCTGTTCAGAACAAAGTGGTACAGGTCAGAACAGAGAACACCACCACAATGTGGTACATCAACAAGCAAGGGGGCACTGTCTACGGCCTTGTGCACAGAAGCAATGAAGTTGTGGTCTCTGGCTTACTCCCTGAACACCTCCCTTACGGCAGTTCACCTCCCAGGCAAGGACAGTGTCCTAGCAGATGCTCTCAGCAGGATTACCCAGGGCCATCACGAATGGTCACTGGACCCCTGGTCCTGGAGGTGGTATTTGCCAGACTGGGCACGCCACAGGTAGATCTTTTTGCAGCCCCAGACAATCACCAACTTCCCCTTTTTTGCTGCAGGCCCCCAGTGTTGGGCTCAGTCCCTCTGGATGCCTTAGTCCTCAACTGGGAAGGGAAGTTTCTCTATGCTTTTCCCCCCTTCCCTCTGCTGTTCAAAGTGCTAGTCAAAATCCGGTCTCAACCCTGCAAGATGATCTTGATTGGCCCAGACAACCCAGTTATCCACTCCTGCTGTCCTTAGCAGTCCATCTTCCCCTCTGTCTTCCCAGGAATCGCAACCTGTTAACCTGTGCTCAGGGAAGGGTTTGGTACCCGAACCTCAAATCTCTCAATCTCAAGGCCTGGCTCTTGAGTTAGTTTGCTGCTTTACACCTTTCCCAGGGTGTAATGGACATCCTGAAGGCTTCTAGAAAACCTACCAGGGCTACTTATAATTCCAAATGGAAGAGATTTTCCATATGGTGCTATGGAAAACATACTTCCCCATTATCTGCTGATTTACCCACAGTCCTGGATTTCATGGTCCATCTAAATACCTTGAGACTGAGACCAGCTACCCTAAAAGTGCATCTGGCAGCTGTGTCTGCCTTTATTTCAGCAGGTAAGCCCTCTTCTCTTTCAGCTCACCCTGTATTCTCCAAGTTTTTCAAGGGACTGCTTCACACCAACCCTCCATTCAGGGACCCTGCCCCTGCTTGGGACCTTAATGTTTGCATTCCTCAGCTTATTCAACCCCATTTTGAGCCTTTGTCTTCAGCAGAGCTTAAGTACTTGACTTGGAAAACCGTTTCTGGTAGCCATCACTTCTGCCAGACGCATAAGTGAATTACAAGCTTTGTCAGTGGAGCCTGATTTTATCTCCTTTCATAGAGATAAGGTGGTCCTCAGGACTAACAGGAAGTTCTTGCCTAAGGTGGTTTCAGATTTCCACCTTAATCAATGTCTCTTTCTGTTTACTTCACTGACCATTCCTCCTTTGGCGAGAGGAGGCTGCACAGTTTAGATGTCAAAAGAGCTCTTAGCTACTACATAGAGCATACCAAGGGTCACAGGTTTGACTCCCTCCATCTGTTCCTCATTTATGGCGAGGTTGGTAAGGGGAAACCTGCCACTAAGAGATCCATTGCCAGGTGGATTGTTTCTTGTATCCAATTTTGTTATGAAAAACTGGGTAAGGTTCCTCCCTCAGGCTGAGGGCTCACTCTACCAGAGCTACAGCTGCTTCCCTGGCTGCTGCCAGGGACATCCCTATTCTAGAGAGATGTCAAGCAGCTACCTAGAAAACAGTTCATACTTTTACCAAGCATTACTCCCTGGATATCCAGGCTAGGAGTGTTGCCCGGTTTGGCATGGCTGTGCTTCAGAGCCTATTTCCCAAGTAGGTTCTGTCCCTCCTCCATGGAGGTACTGCTTTGTAGTCTGCATATGTCATAATATAGCAAGACTTCATGTTGTTTGAAGAAAAAATTACTCACCTTAGTAATGTTGTTTCTTCTATTGGAGTCTTGCTATATTATGACGACCCCGCCTGCCCCTCTCAGAACCTGTTTTTGGGATGTGGGCAGTGCAGTGTTGGCACTTAGTAGGTGCCCACCTTGTTGTTTTTTCACCCCTCCTTTTTTGGGGTGACTTGGTGTTGTGTTTTTCATTTTTTGGGTCTCCTGACTTGAGTCTTTGTTTTGGGAACAAAAAATGTGGTGTTATGTTAGTAGCCAGTTGGCTAGTGTAGGGTTTACAGCTTCCACACAGGACCTCAGTGAGTTTAGCTCGTAAAGATCTGACGGTTTGAGTTTGAAGAACAGACAGTTTTCAACAGAGCTCGAGCTCGGCGTTCCATGCCTGGCATGGAAAGTTAACTTTCACCTCTGGAGCAGTTCGAAGGTTGGGACTCACTGCATATGTCATAATATAATAAGACTCCAATAGAAGAAACAACATTACTAAGGTGAGTAATTTTTTCTTGTAGCTTGTATACAGTTCTACTATACCAAGCTAGGTAAAACACCTCCTCAGGCCTGAGGGGCCCACTTGACTAGGGTACAGCTGCTTCTCTGGCTGCTACCAGAGATGTACCTTTACTAGAGATCTGCAAAGCAGCCACCTGGAAGACAGTCCATACATTCACCAAGCATTACTCTGTGGATAGACAGGCTGGAGTGATGCTAGGTTTGGTACAACAGTACTGCAGAACCTATTCCCAAAGCAGGTTCGTGCCCTCCTTCATGGAGGTGCTGCTTGGTAGTCTATGATATTGAATACAGCGAGACTTAAGTTTGAAGAAAAAATTACTCACTTTAGTAATTGTTTCATCTAATGGAGTCTCGCTGTATTCTGACCTCCCCTCTCAGAACCTAGTTTTTGGGAAGTGGGCTGGCAGGTAGTGTTGCACCTCAGGGGTGTAACATGCACCCCTCCCGGGTGGGGTAGTTATGTTTTAGATGTATATTTTGCTCACTACTTTTTTTATATCTTGGGTTCTCGACTTGAGTCTTTTGGGACCCAAGTAATTGCCTGTATGTTTTTTTTTTTGTTTGTGCGTGTGTGCGTGTTTACAATTTCCACACTGGAAGTGTAATTAGTTGCTCGAGAATCTGGACTGTTACACCTGAAGCACCTCAGACAGAGGTTTGAAAACTGAACTCGAGCTCAACATTCTATGCCTATACATAGTAACCCTTTCCTCTCTGGGGTAGTTCAAGTGCTGGGGCTAACTGCATATGTCAGAATACAGCAAGACTCCATTAGAAGAAACACCATTACTAAGGTGAGTAATTTTTTCATAAGTACTCTGTGATCAACTCTGTTAACTGACTTGATTTATAAATGTGATAATGCCATCCAACAACAAGGCTGGACCACTAGCTGAATGCTAGAGTAGATTTTGTATTGGGCTAGTACATTTTTAAGTAGCCTTGTGGGCTTGTTATGGAGCAGGTAATACTTCAGTAAGTACACCAGCTGGGCCAATAGAAAAGTCTGTGGGGCCAGTGTATTTTTCTAGTCACTAGCCCTTCTGGGCAGTGGCTAGAAAACTTAACTTCTGCCCTGCAACAGCACTCTAATATATTGGGCAGAATCCGTTTCCAAGCTAGCTGCATGCAAGGCACTATGCAGAACCAAGTGTCTCATACAGGGAGCAGAGTGAATCAGTTGCTTACGAATGTTCCTCTGTAACTGCATGGGTAATGTCTTGGAAACAACAAAAAGAGCGTTTTTTTTATTTTGAATGCAAGAACATCAGCTAATGCCTCCAAGAAGAAATGCCTTTATTCTAGTATAGAAATCCAGTTGTGGAAATGAAAGTAAAAGTGACTCAGGCATTCCATAACAGAACCCAAAAGAAATTACTCCAACACAAACTGCAAGTAGATCTTGAGAAAACCTCCTCATGAAGATATCACGAGGCTGAAATTGTGATATGGCTATTAGTCACTTGGGAAGGGGGGTGATAAAGAAATTTGCTCTGAAACACCAGCAGACACTGTCATCTATGCTTGCCCCCGTTTCTTCAGGCTGAAATTCATGGGGTTGGCACCATCAGTATCAGTTCACACCATAGGAACTTCACAGTCGGTGAAGCAGGATCCACACGGAAGATTCAGCAGTACAACTGGGACTGTCCATGTCAAGGTAATCTGTCACCAGCCCTGTATCAGTGTGAGCAGCCCCGTCCGCTCCTCAGTTCTTTCCTGGCATCGATTTCGGTTTGCATGGGTCTCCACGGAAGCTCTGATGCAGTTTCGTGCCATTTTTGCTTTCAACTTAATTTTCTTGTTTTAGAATCTCTAGAGATTTCCCTATCAAGAGCTTATACTTTCTCCTTCTCACCTCTGTTGCTGCCGTGGCTGACAGAACATCGCCTTCTCAGACTAATTTTTTTTTTTCTCAGTCTACTGTCTTGGGCCTGACCCCTGTCATCTTGGACTGTGAGACTCTGTTTTCTCTACCTGCCCTCAGGCGCAGAAGGCGGCTCTACAAACATTCCTGTGGGAGCAGTTTTGGGCAGGGATCCTCTGGGGTGCCTCCCTCCCTATCACCGGTGAGTCTTTCAAGCTCTCAGGCCTCCAAGGCCCAGGACCAGTCCTCTGAGATTAGTCAGACACACCAGGACCACTTACCTGGTTTTCCTGCTCACTGATGGCTCGCCTCGTCGATGGTTACTGTCCAGGTCTCTGCCTTTATCGGACCCATAATGACAGCGTTGTCGCTTACTTCGTCTAAGATTGGCTCATCTGCGACAGCCCTCCCATCACAGCCTGATGCTTCTTCAGTCCCCCGGGCTTTGGGCTCTTTAGGCTCTTAAGCCCATTGGGGTTGTTGATTCAGGCTACTGTTGTCTACCTTAATGGTACCTGTTCAGTTGATTGGCTCGTCGCCGACAACCCTCCCATCGTAGCTTGATGCTTCTTCAGGCTTTGGGCTCTCAAGCCAGTCTATGGGGAGTCCTGCCCTGTGCCGTCTACTCCACCCTTGCTATCTAAGCCTTTTGTCCTTTATCTTGATACCTGGTGTGACTGGTCTGTTAACAGCCCCTCCTCCCACACACACACACACACACGTTACGCCCTGATCCTTCACTGGGCTTTGGACTCAAAAGGCTTGTTGGGGTCGTCGTGCCCAGTGCTAGCGACCCCTTCATCATCGACATTTCCTAATGTTTGTTTACCCTAACTGTGCCTGCTCAGTCAATGACTGGCTTGTTGACAGCAGCCCTCTCGTTGCAGCCTGATGCACCTCCAGGCCCTGGGCTATCAAGGACCGTCAGGGTTGTTTTTTCCTGTACAGTCGACAATGCCCTGTGTGGTCATTGACCTTCAGGGTACTCTCTTTATCAGTGACTGCCTCCTCGTCTGTAGCCCTCCCGTTGTGGCCTGATGTTCCTCTGGGCCCAGGGTTTTGGGCTTTTGGGGTTCTCAAGGCCTGTTGATAGGGTTGTTGTGCCCTGTGCCGTTGACCCCTCCGCTGTAGATTACTCTACTTTCATTGACCTTACTGATGGTCCTGGCCAGTTTCTCTACTGTCTTGGTCCATCAGCTCGGTGTGACATGGCTTGCCCGTGCCGTTGGCAAGTTATTCCCAGCATGCTGCTGTTGATGCCTTGCTCTTTGGATCCTGAACCGGAGCACATTGACATAGAGGTGGGCTACCATCCGGACCTTTTACCAGAGAAAGCAGAGGACAAGGAACCTCTTCCAACAGGTCCACTACCCCTCAGTGGCCCGAGGACTTGGTCAAAGCATATTCTCAGCGCCCCCGAGAATTCTACCTTACTATGTGGCCCAGCCAATGTCTGGTGCTGTGATCATTTAGGCAGCTCATGAGCATCTAAGATGCCCAGGCACCTTAGCTTTCTCCACCTGCGACAGGAAGCCCGTAGGCTTGTCCTTGGTGGCAAGAGGATTTCTGCTTCCGCTTTGGGGCAGAGAAACTAATTATGTGCCCACCATAATTCTTGATCTTCTCTTGTATCTTCACCATTCATTGCTGCTTGGGTTAGTGCGGAAAGCGCTTTCCTTCTGAGGGAGTTTTTAGTCTGCTCAGCGGGCGTGGCCCGAGGCCGGCGCTCGTCATGCGCGAGGCGGCCGTTAGGTGCCGCAGACGCGACTCCTTCATCTCAGTTCTGGTAGCCGGAGGGGCGAAACAAAGGGTAGGGAAAAGAGCGGGCAAGAGAGCCGAGGGACAGAAAAAGGAAAGAGATAAACTGAAAAGGAATAAGCCGGTGAGAGGAGAGAATTCCTACCCTAAGGGACCGCAGGGCATCCTTTCTGGGGCTGCTCTAAGGGAGGAACAAAGAGAAGAAGAAAAGGAAGAAAATAAGGTATGCTGAGAGCGGAGAACACTGACCATAGATGCATTGGTTGAGAGACTTAAAAGCTCGGAAGCAAAAACAAGGGAGCAAGAATCCCTCCTGATAGGACTGAGAAGGTTCAACTGAACCGCCTGTACAGATTGGACACAAAGGGCAGATTCTCTAACCTCCTAACATGCCAACTCCCTACACTCTAGCTGAGAGCTCACAGACTGCCCGGGCAGAAAATCTGTTCTGGAAAGAGAGCACCCAACTAGGGAGGGGATTAAGCCCCTTAGCACCCTGTTAAGTGCTAACACAGAAGTGTATGGGAAGGGGTTAAGCCCTATGGAAAAGGCTTTGTCTGAAAAGATAGGGTGGGAACTCGGACTCCCTGAAGGCAAGGCAGGAACAACCGCTCAAGGCTAAGTGCCAGAAGCACCAGCCAAAATGAGCTGACAATAACACTTGCCAGGGGGAATCTTAAATTTTTGAGGCCGAGCCAAAGGAACGCTCTCCAAAGCTGTGAACTGAGCAATGCGGTTAAGGTGCCCAGAGGTCACATCCTAGGGGCAGTCAGAAAGTTTCCTCAGAATGGGTGAAAAAGATCGTACTCATTCCTCTTTACCTTGAGGAAAAAAGATCCATTCAAGAAGAATGGAAAACAGAAAGATATTTTTCTTTTTTCTTTTTTTTTTTTTTTGCATAAAGGCCAAGGAAGGGAGAGGAATGAGACGGGAGGAGGAGACGCCACAGTAGGAGGCCACTGAGGGGAAGGTGGGCGGGTATCAGTAATGAATGGTGAAGATACAAGAGAAGATCAAGAATTACGGTAGGTACATAATTTTCATGTCTTCCCTTGTCAGTCTTCACCATTCATTACTGCTTGGGTGAGTATCAAGCTCCGCGGCTAATCAAGAGAGAAGCCTATGGGAGAGAAGAGCTAGGAGTTGTCCCACGAGGATGGGGGAGACTGAGGGAGCACCTGTAGAAGTTTCCTAGCTCTGGAGGAAAAGAGATGGGTCCCACGGAAAGCAGAGCGAATCACCCTATGCCGGCCAGGGGTGACAACCTTGATAGACGAAGCCATGCCGTCCGTCTAATATAGATCGCTGTCCCTGCAAGCCTGGAAGCCACCTCATTGGTGTCATAAGATGCCCTTGCTTGGTGTCTTGCCAGCTCCAGGCCTATAGCAGAGAGGGCAATAGCTTGTCTGGTTTGCTCCGTATCAGGCATTGATGCTAAGATTTGGGAAAGCATTGACCACAAATGCCTACCGTAGGCAGCATGGTGGGCCTGATGAGATGCAGAGGAAGAAAACACTCTTCGTCCCCACCGGTCAAATTGTAGAGAATCTGAGTCTGGTGGACGGTCGTGCGCCAGGCGGCGGCGCCCGGAGGGAGTCTCTAGGTATGCCAATCCCGAGGGTGGGTTGGGGAGAGTACCTAGGGTTCGATGGGGCACAGTACCTACGCTGGTAGTCTGCCGGGCTGGAGAAAGGGCGGTACACTGCCAGAACGGATAGACTCTCCTGGAAGGGGAATAGGCGAGATAGTACCACCAAATGCTGGGCACTGAATTCGCCAAGGAATTCACGCGTCTCCCGTTCAGTATTGTCTCGCCTAACATAGGAAATCCGAAGATCCTTCACCATCCTCTAAAGGAATCGCTGATGTTCAGTGAAATCAGCATCCATCGGAGATGATTAGTGGTTTCCTCTCCCTCAGAGGAGGGAGATGAGGATGATGGAGAGCTTGAGTGTCCAGAGGACTCTTGCGGCTGTGGGGATAGGCGAAAAATCCGTGATTCGTGTATACCTAACATGAGGGAAGGCGGCCGCAGAACCTCTGAACGTCTCCCAGGATAACTGGCCTGTGGGACCGACATGGCCTGGGAGAGCGGGGGGTGGCTGCAGAGGAATGGGAGGGCACCTACGGTGAGGCAGATGTCCTCTGCTGGGGCTCTGGAATCCAGGGAACGGAGCCAGAGCTGGCAGGATCCCGGACAACAGACCAGGTTGCAAAACGGAATCCTGAGGGATGCGAAGCCTGGAAGAGCCCAGAAGGGGATCTTCCCCTGTGACGAACCTAGGACTACATGGATCCAGAAAGGCAGCCCACAGCAACGCCACCAGAGGGTCCCTGGGGTCCAGGAAGGAAAGACTGGGCCCAGCACTCTGGCTCCGACCCGCACACCCATGAAGGGTGAGTGCAGTAGAGACAGACGCCTGAACCCTACCCGGACTCGAGAATGCCCTCCTCCTCGACCCCAGCGACCCGCCCCCCCGAGGGGTGCAGCAGCACAGGGTTGGTAGCTGCCACGACCCCCTCAGGAGGGAGAGCCTTCCTCCACCCCGCTCCATCACCCCAAGGGACCCCAGACCACCCCCAGCCTGGGGGCCTCCGGGAATCGGCAGCGGAGCAGAGGAATAGGCGCACCGGGCCGCCTAGCATCTCGTACACCGGAGACCCTGTCTCAGTCGGGGTGCCAGGACGGGTCCACGTCAGTCATCCTTCTCTGAGGAGGAAGAGATCAGCTGGACCACAATACTGGCAACCCCAGGGGTCTCCAGTGAAACAGCGCCGGTGCCGGGGGTGGCACTGGATGACCCCAGACCCCGCAACACCTAGGTCCGGCCCAGACTCCCTAGCAGGCGCCCGGCCGAACCCACAGTACCACCCTTGGCGCGGGACCCCACTCGGCACCATCAGAAGAACCAAACTGGGCCAGCGGCGCCGAGAGCCAACACGGTGTCAGTTAATGGCGCCATCTCGATCACCGCGCCTGGATCCGAAAATGGCAGTGTCATAGGGTCTACCGATGCCAGGCCCAGCAGATGTGGGCCTCTACACTGGGGAGCCTGCACCTCGACGAGTGTGCCACTACCATGGCCAGGGAGGGACCTCGGCGCCTCCGACACCGCAAAAAGCTTCCTCTTTGGCAAAAGATGAGGAAGCCTCCTCCTGTAGAGACCCGTATAGGCCTGAGAGGGAACCCGGAGGAAGGGCCTAGAGACCTTACCTGGGAATCCCTGGAGCGGCACCATCCCCCGAAAGTCGGCGGGGCCTTGCCGATCTTAAACGCGTGGACTTCTAGGACGCGACGGTCCATCGAGAAACAGGCATCTAATGCATCCGTATCATGGTTGGGTCCCAGGCAACGAAGACAAACATCATGCCAGTCCGAATGGAACAACACACACAGGAGCACAGACGATAGGGCGTGGGCTCCGCCGACTTACTTTTGCCCCCAAACCTGACATGATGCTAAAAAATTTAGACTAAAAACAGCAAAAGCTCTCGGCGCCGTCGAAAGAAACAAACAGAACGGTCTTACCGGGTGATGGCGTCGAGGTAGGAGGAGGAGTCTGGCTTGTATGAGGCAAAAGGCCTAACTTTAACTATCCATGCAGCAGGTGCAGCCTTGGCCAGGAGAAACAGAGATGAAGGAGGTCTGCGGCATCTAACAACCGCCTCAGCATGGACACAGCGCCGCCACACTGGGCGGTGCCATTGAGCCGACTAAAAAAAAAAAAAAAAAAAATTGTGATGTGGGTGCGCATTCGCACCAACTCAAGCAGTAATCAATGGTGAAGATTGACAAGGAAGACCTGCCTTTATCTATTCCACTTGGTGGAATATCAGAGTGCTGTTTGTCAGGGCAAGGTTTCCTGCCGCCCTAGCCCTTCCTGTTTGCCATCAAGACAAGAGGTTCTTGAGTGCTTGCAGAGTGCAGAGATTTTTTTTTTTAGCAAGCACTTTCTCCGGGCAGTTTGTGATATCTCTGATGTGGATGTCAGGGCTGCTGCCTCAGGCCTGTGCCTTCAGAGGCATTCCAGGTTGCAGTTTCCAGTATCCCGGCTGGCCAATAGAGGGTGCTTAATGCCCCTTTAACAGTTCCAACTTATTGGACCAGATGTTAGCATCATTAGCCAACTGCAGTCATTTGCCAGGGCTATCAATCTGTCCATTTGCTCTCATACTCCACTTCGGACCACCTCTGAGCAAATGGCATCCTCCCATTCATAGGGTATCCCAACATCCGGGACGACCTCCTGGTCCCGGGGTAGCTGAAGAACCTCCTCCAACTTGTCCATCTCCTTCTCTGGTCCCACAGTCAAGCACCTTAGGATGCTTTTTCAGGTTTTGGAAGGAAAAGAGGAATCCATTTGTTCACCTCTACTGGAGAATTAGAGGCTCTGTACTGCTAGATATAGAAGTTAAGAACTTACCGTAACAGATCTTAGAAGGGATCTCAAGTCATCAGGTCACATCATAGGAAGTTCACTAGTGAAGCAGGATCCATACGGAAGATTTTCAGCGTCCACGCCATCTATCGATGTCACCAACCCTGTATAGGCGTGAGCAGCCCCGCCCCACCTCAGCCCCCACCCAGACAAGGAGTACATCCTGCCAAAGGAGACAGAAGAGAGGAGGTGCCCAGGCCAAAATATAAGGCTGGATACACCAGAAAACCAGTTTGAGAGAATAACTCCTTAAAGGGGGATGGTGGGAGGAAGCAGACCTGATGACTGAGATCCCGTGAAACATGTACTGTTACGGTAAGATCTTACTTGAGATATAGCTCTTGCAGCAGGTTACACCATTAGGACTGAAGCCGTCAGGCGCTCAGGACCCTGGAATTTCTGTGGCGGTCTTCAGCGGGACCATAGCATCGATCCGCCCGGCGTGGGCATAGTACATAAGGAGGCGGTCCCCCCACAATCCTCAGTTCTTTTCCCGCCGTCGACATCACAAGCATTGGCCTCTCTCTCTCTTTCTAGCGTGCGACGACTTAGAACTACGGCGTTCTCTCTTATACGAATTTGGAATTCATCTGATGTCCTCTCCAAACACCTCTGGAAGGTCACCCATCGAAGTGTGCCTGCGGCAAACAGATCCCCTTCAAGGATCCTCACTCTGCCTGTGCGCGTTGTCTAGGCCCGGAACACGACACCAAGGCCTGCTCCTTCTGCCAGGGCTTCAACAGTCGCACCAGGATCCACCACCAGAAGGCCCTTCAAGCGTTTCTCTTGGAGGAGAGATGTAAGACCATGGATAAGGAATCTTCCTCCAGGGGGAGTCGTCAGGAAAGACCCACAAACACCGGGGAAAACACCGGGAGGAGGAAAGACCCAGGTCCCCGGCGAGGTCCTCGGACTCCCGAAGCTCCGGCTTGCGGTCGGACCGCTCTCCCTCCAGGGCTCAGTCTCTGCCTCCCCTGGTTCAGGTCAGATCCTCCAGCGGCTCCTCCTCTCTGCAGCCTTTCAAGACTTCCAGGCCGTCTGCTGCATCCACTCTCTCTAAGGCCTCGGCCAAGTCTGGGGAGCGCCACAAATCTTCCTCCCGCCGTCGGGACTCCGACGCCAGGTCGGTTTCCGAGCCTCCGCGTGGGTCTGACCTGGTCCCCCATAAGACTGAGGAGCCGACATCCCTAAAACGGACGCCAGACCTGACGTCGGCCCAGCCAACGTCTGCCAAGCATCACTGGCACTCCCAGGAGCAGATGACAGCAAGACACCCGTCACCGGCCAGGCGTTCGCCTCCCAGGGCGTCTGCCAGGGGACAGACGCCGGCTACCCCAGAGAGGACTGCACCACCGTCGCCAGCTGACATCGGTCAGAAGGAATTATCGGAGGAGGATACCACTCAGCCTGAGGACCAGGCGGGCGACACCGAAGTCGTCGGACTCCCACGGGAACCTTCCCCGGTGCGGGAGACCCCCGGGGACCCGACCCCAGCGACAGGCTACCGGTGCCCGGCCCGTCGGGCTTGAATTTGGCAGAGGTAAAGGAGTTCTTTACCTTCTGGTGGGACACCATCAGGAAGGATGTGGTCACCATGCATCCTACTCTGGCTCCGCCTCTACCCACTCATTCACCGCCTACGCCCCCCCTCCACCCAAGGGGCCGGTAGGACTGTCACCAACCCCCAAGGAGCCAACACCTCCTCCTAGGGGCAGATCCTCAGATAGAAGACATCTCAAGATCCACTTCAGGGTCACCTAGCCCGAAGAGACCCAGACGCCGGTATACCACGTCTGCGGAGGATTCCAGATCTGACACCTCAGGGTGCTCCAGGTCTCCTTCTCCCATCAGCATTCCCTCCCCAGACCCACACGACCTACCCAGGTCTCCTCCGGATGATCCTCCTTGCGGAGATCATGAAGCACATTCAGGAGAATATGGGGTGGGATGCTGAAGAGCTTGACCCAGAGAGACAGCGCCTGTCTGGCCACCTTCAGAAAGACCCAAAGCCTGTGGTAGTGCCACCCTTGGTGGACATCCTATGGGTCACCAAGGCTGCGGAAGCACCCACATTCGACTCGCAGTGCTGAAGAAGGCTGACTGTCTATACAAGGCACCGAGGAGGACCAGTATCTGGCTAACCATCCTCTGCCGATTCCCTGGTCATCACTGCCTCGCATGACCAGTCTGAGATCTCAGCACTTGAACACACAGCCACCGGACCCGAATCCAAGCAATTGATGTCCTGGTAAGGACGTACGCGGCTGTGACTTGCGCCATCAGGTCTTTGAATTACCTCACCCACATGGTTTAGTTCCAGAACGCACTGTGGGAACAGGGACAGGACCTGGTTGAGAAGATGCCCAATGGTGGTCAGAAGGAGGAGCTCTTGACCCTCCTCCGTACGAGTTCGGATGTGGGGACCCAGGTGCTCAGAGCCGCATATGACTCTGCAAACTCTTTGGCCAGAGCTGCAGCCTCAGGCGTGTGTCTCCGGAGACTCTCTTGCCTCCATGTCTCTGGTTTTACCCTGGACGTCCAGAAGAACATTCTAGACCCCCCTACAACGGTGAAGTCCTGTTGGGTGAAGCCTCCGAGAGGGTGATCACCAAACTTCAGGATGCAGGGAAGGCAGTTAGATCTGTCCAGGCCATGTACAGATCTCGACCTAGTTCCTTTCGTAGGAGTCTGTTTCGTAGCTGGACAGAGGTGGCAACCACGTTCCCTCCAACAGCAGAGGGTCTCTTTAACGCGAAAAGCCCAGGCCAAGTCCTCCCCAGGCAGAGGCCAACAAGCCGCAAAGTCAGCCCAGCCTGCAGGATCAAACACTGCCACAGCATGACTCCTTCCCGGCCCCCGCCCCTCCTCAAGATCAACGGGGAAACGAAGGTCGGGGGTAGCATCGCATGTCACGTGCCAGGGTGGCGGTCGATCACCACCGACAGGTGGGTGCTGCAATTGGTCGAAAAAGGCCACTATATAGAATTTGTAGGCAGCCCACCTACAAGATCTCCCCTGCTTTCCCGCTACTCTGGTCAGCACGCCTGTTTATTAGGCAGGAAGTGCTCACGCCTGGACAAGGAAGCCTTAGGAGCACGCTCCAGAGAACCAGAGAGGGCTAGGGTATTATTCTTACTTCCTGGTTCCAAAGAAAACAGGGGACCTCCATCCAGTTCTGGACCTCAGCGACCTCAACCTGTCGGTCGCTTACAAACGCTTCTGCATGGTGACCCATCCGGGACTAATTCCCATGCTGATACGGGACGCGTTTCTGGCGTCTTTGGATATGCAAGATGCCTACCTGCACATTCCCATTGCTCAAGCGCACAGGAGGTTCCTGTGCTTCGAATTTCAGAGCCGCCATTATCAGTTCCGAGCTCTTCCCTTCGGACTGTTATCGGCACCTCGCGTTTTTACGAAATGCATGGCGGTCATAGCGGCGTCTCTGAGGAGACAAGGCCACTACATGTTCCCTTACCTGGACGACTGGCTTCTCATGGCTCCCTCCCAGGAGGCACTGATGATGGCCATTCACCGCACCCAGTCCCTTTTCCAATCACTGGGCATCCTCCTCAATTACGAGAAGTCTCTCCTGGTACCGTCCCAGAAACTGCAGTTCATCGGAGCAGTTCTGGACACCGTCAGAGGGAAAGCCTTTTTCCCCTCCGACAAAGCGGAACACATCAGATCCCTTATCAGGGACCTGTCGGTGAGGAAGACCATCCCGGCAAGATTGGTCCTTCGCCTGCTTGGACTTATGGCTGCGGCCATTGCAACAGTCCCGATGGCATGACTCCACATGCAGGTAACCCAGTGGATGCTAAGGGTGCAATGGGACCAAAGGCAAGACCATCTGCAGCAGCCAATTCGAATCACGAATGCCGCGATTCGGGATTGGCAGTGGTGGCTAAATCCGGAGAATCTCTCGGGGTTTCCTCACGCCTTCTCCGACTGTGACTCTTCCACAGACTCCTCAGGTTTTGGGTGGGAGCACACCAAGACGGGTGAGGTCTCGGGCACATGGACAGCTCAGGAATCTCATCTCCACATCAACATTTTGGAGATGAGGCGGTTCTTTATGCTTTGCAAGCCTTCCAGTCGGAGATTCCACTGGGTACTCTCCTGTTACAGACAGACAATACTGCGGTGATGTATTACCTCAACAAACAAGGAGGCACTCACTCCTACCCACTTTGCAGGAGGCCATGAGTGTGGGAGTGGGTAGTGCAGCACGGCGCAAACCTAATTGCAGTACACGTTCCAGGAGTGGACAATACCATCTCAGACAGCCTGAGTGGCTCTCAGGTCAGAGTTCACGAGTGGGAACTTCTACAGGAGGTGGCAGAGGGAGGATCTGTTTCACAGATGGGGCACTCCAGAGTTGGACCTTTTCGCATCCCCATCCAACGCAAAACTGCCCAATTCTTGCTCGCTAGATCCAGGGCCTGGTGTTTTCTGGCGAGACACCTTGTCCCTCTCCTGGGCGGGCAGATTCCTCTATGCCTTCCCTCCTTTCCCGTTGATCCAGAGAGTTCTCTTAAAACTTCGCAGGGAGCAAGCGACGCTCATTTTGATAGTGCCTTTCTGGCCCAGACAAATTTGGTTCCCGCTTCTGCGTCGGCTATCCCGGGAGCCTCCACTTCCTTTGCCAATCCGCTCCCATCTGCTGTCTCAGGAGGAGGGTTCATTAGTCCATCCAGACTTGCGCTCTTTGAACCTGCACGCTTGGCTCCAGAGACATAGCCACATATTCATAATCTGGGTCTCGCAAGAAGTGGTAGATGTACTTTCTCACCAGAAAGTCGGCAACCCATGCAACGATACCATGAATGGCTAGATTTTGCTTGTGGGCTCAAGTGTGCAGTTTTTCGCCGTTAGAATGTCCTGAAAAGCTGGTTTTGGATTACCTGCTTTCTTTTTCATTCAGGATTGGCTTACTCCTCGATTTAAGGTGCACCTTTGTGCTATTTTGGTTTATCATGCCCCCATAGGCCATCGGATGGTGGCCCAATTGGACACTACTCGTGCCTTTTTAAGGGGAGTCCTCCATCTTAGGCCACCCATTAAGGATCTGATTCCTCCTTGGGACTTGCCCTTCGTCCTGGAGCAGCTTACGCTGCCACCTTTTGAACCAGCTGCGGATTGCGAGCTAAGTTTTCTGTCGTGGAAAACGTTATTTTTTAGTTGCGGTTACTTCGGCAAGAAGGATCTCTGAATTGCACGCACTAATGTGCAAACAGCCTTATTTAGGTTTCCATCAGGACAGGGTATCCCTGAGGAGAAATCCAAAATTTCTGCCTAAGGTGGTTTCAGCACTCACACTTAATCAGGATATTGATTAAGTGTATTTCCCAAGGTACACCAACCGAGGGGAAGCCCTTCTGCACATCCTTGACGTGCATCGGTGCCTCAGATATTATCTGACCAGAACCAAACCGTTTCGAAAGGCAGATCAACTGTTTGTCTCATTTGCCGTTAGAATGAAAGGAGCTCCTGTCTCCAAACAGTCTCTCTCGAGGTGGCTCATCCAGTGCATCACTTTCTGTTATGACAAGCGCAACAAACCCTTACCAGGCGCAGTTAAGGGTCATTCCACGAGAGGGGTGGCCACTTATTTTGCGGCGTTAAAGAATGTCTCCACCTCAGCTATTTGCGCTGCAGCCACTTGGAGCTCTGTGCATACCTTTATCAGGCATTACAGCCTGGACATTGCATTGAGACGAAGAGCAGGGTTCGGCCTAGCCGTCCTTCAGGGACTTCTGCCCTAGGCTCGAGTTGTATGGAGATTTCTACCTTTCCTCCTCCCTGTGGAGTAAGATTGCCACTACTGCTTGGAAATCAGTCCTAATGGTGTAACCTGCTGCAAGAGCTGTATCTCGAAGTAAGATAGTACAGTTACGTAAGAACTTACCGTAACAGTAGATCTTCGAGAACAGCTCTTGCAGCAGGTACCTTCCCGCCCACCATCCCCCTTCTTTTGGAGGTAGGTCGTAGCCAAACATCCATCTTACAGGATGGGACGTTCTGACTTTAATCTTGGCCATCTGGTGGCGGATCCTCGGTCTCCTCTTCTGATGTCATCCAGCGGCCGGGAGTCTCCGGCGGGAGAACTGGGGATTGTGGGGGGACCGCCTCCTTATGTATTACGCCTGACGTCGGAGGCGGTCCCAGCTGAAGACTGCTAGCTAGAAAATTTCCGTGGGGTCCAGGCGCCTGACTGCTTCAGTCCTAATGGTGTAACCTGCTGCAAGAGCTGTTCTCTAAGATCTACTGTTACGGTAAGTTCTTACGTAACTGTACTTTCTTACATAACTGTTCAGTCTTCTTCAGGGGGTATTTCAATCGGGTCACACCGTAGGAACGAATCCCAAGCAATTACAAGTGCAAGGAAACAGTCTGGGAGGAAGGCCAGCTGAAATTCAGGATGAGGCCTCGCCAACACAGCCCTGCTAAAACATGCATGTGCCTAAGAGTCAATGTCCAGACTGTAGTGCTTGAGAAAGTATGGACTGTGCTCCAGGTGACAACTGCACGAATGTGGACAGCAGAGACCCCTTTGAAAATAGACCACAGAGGTAGCATGCCCCTTGTGAAATGGACTTTCACCATCCCGGGCAACTTTTTGCCATACTTGATGAAACCGAGCACAATACAATGTGTCGACCATTTGGACAAACACCGTTTCAAAACCCGAGCGCTCTCTCTACCTGGGGAGAAAGGAATGAAAAGCTGCTTTGACTGTCTGTGCTCTTTAGTCCAAAGCAGATGCTTCAAAAATCCTGTGTGCACCTAACATATTGAGCAGCACTTCCCTGGATTGGCATGTTCGGGGAGACTAAGGTGGATGAATAATTTCAGAGTAAGTCCAGACATCACCTTAGGAAGAAGCTTAAGGTTGGTGAGCAAAGACACCTTACCTTGACTCAGTATAAAATCAAAAGGTTTTTTGTACCAAAGAACCTGAAGTTTGGAAAACCTCAGAGCAGAGGTAAGAGCCACTAAAACAAACGCTTTTCAAGAGAGTGTAGCCCGCGAGTCGCAGCTGGCTCAAACAGGGTCAGATTTGCCCAAAGCAAAATTCAGAGCTCAAGCCAAAAAAGGAAAACCGATCAGGGCTTCAGATGCAGGATGTCGCTGAGGAGGTTATGGGACATCTCCAACCAAGCCATAGTGTGGTCACCGCTGGCTCGTGAAAGGCTGATATAGCCAAGAGGTACATCAGGGTTTTAAATAATTGATTAGCAGTTTTTTCTTCTGACTATACTAACTGTACAGAAAGTATTTATATAGATTTTCTAGAAGTGCTGTGTTAAACAGTGGGGCAAAACTATTAATTTTCACAAAGTGTTAGCACTTTTATGAGCAAAAGCGCTAATCAATATTTAGAGTTAAATAAAACCCTGTACACCTTGATGGGAAGAGTACTGTAGACCGGAGCCCGAAAGGGACACTAGGTAGTGTCCAGTTTATGCTTGGCCGCCTAGAGAGAGCAAACCTTTACCACTTCATGGCATAAAGTGTTCCAAGTAGAGTTTAAAAAAAAAAAAAAAAAATTTATTTATGGGGAGGGGTTGCCTTTGGTTCCCCTTCACGGCTGCCGCCCAGACGTAGCCAGAGCTCAGACCTCCCCACCACAGCCCCTCCAAGCCGTATTACAGTGGCTACTTACCCCAGCACTTTGGAGACCTGGAGGGTGGGATCAGGAGGGAGCCAACTTGGGCGCGTCCGTGGTGCAACATTGGGGCAGCTTTCATGCGCTCACGTGTCCGCATGTGCTCCTCCTGCCGTCTGCCCCTCTTCTGCAGCGTTGGCGCACTGCCCCCTCAGTCTCCACCGGGGGCCAGTCAAGTGCCGACCACTGATGTCCCCCCTCCCCGGAGAAGGAAAACAGTCCTTTGGGTGCTCAGTCCTTCTCCAACTCCGCCAACCCCCGGTGGCCTGTGCTCATTGTCGAACACACGTCACAGGTGTAGCACGAGGTAAGACGTCCTGCGCCATTGGGCCAGCCCCAAGTAGAGTGTTTCTGAGCTGCAATGATGCCCGCTGCCCTCTTGACACGCCCAGTCGGGCGATGGCCATGTCCTCAGGACTGCAGCCAAGCATGCAGACACAGGATTTGAGATTGGAACAGACGGGTCCCAAGAGTCTGCTTTAACAACCCCCTGCATAGAAGTGGAGGGATCAGGGAATCCCACCCCAACTGTTTCAGCAATGGACACAATATCTGCTGTGGCCAGAATAGGGGCACTAGGACCATGCTGGCCACCTCCAAGTGGAGCTTGGTTAGCAGCCTCCAAAATGGAGGAAAGGCATAAAGACCTCCCATTCCAGGAGAGGGACAACGTGTCTCACCAGATAACTCCATGCCCCGGATCTAGTGAGCCGAGACTGGGTAGTTTTGACGCAATAAAGGGTCCAGCTGTGGACTACCCCATCTGGCAAAGAGACTGCGATGGGTGAGAGGAGCTCCCACTCGTGCATGCTGGACTTAGTCCTGCAAATGCAGCTGGCCAGAGTGTGCTGCATGCCAGGGACATGGTCTGCAGGGTGAAAGACTGTGGGCTATGGCCCAGTACCATATTCTCATGACTTCCCTGCCTAGGGGATACAAGTGGGTCTTCCTGTGCTGGCTGGTGTAATCAGCAATGCTGTGGTTGTCCATCTGGATCAACAGATGACCCAGGAAAAGATGGTTCCAAAAGGTCTGCATGGCATATGGAACCATCCGCCACTCTAGGATGTTGATTAAGATCTGATAGAGCTCCTGCTGAGAGAGGAACCGCAGAAACCTTCTGTGGGCAGAAAGAGATACGCAGGTAAACATCCCAAATATCCAGGAGCACAGCCAGTTACCCTGCTTGAGGAGGGCAGCAAGCCCAGCAGGGTGACGATATGGAGCTTTTAACTGGATGTATCAGTAGATCTCATATGGGTCGCAGATCCCTGTCCAGTGGGGCACTTGGAGGGTTCGGGCAGGGGGTCTCTGGGGTGCCTCTACAAACCCAGGAGTGACACCTGTCTACAATCTGAAGGACTCTGCCATCTGAAGAGATGGTTCTCCAATAATTGAGATGGAGGGAGAACTGACCTTTGACCACCACCTCTTGGTCAAGGATCAGAAGAGGGAGGGTCACAACAGGAGCCAGTCAGAGGCGGGACAGGTTGCAGGGGGCTAGTCAGTAGCTCCTAGGGTGCTTGACTGTGAGACCAGAGGAGGAGATGGCAGACAAGGTGGAGGAGGTTTTTCGGTTACCCTGGGGCTGGGAGATTGTCCCAGCTGTTGAGATACTGTACGAAAGGGTGGGCGCCATTTGCTCAGAGGTGGTTCGAGGTGGAGTATGGTAGAGCAAATTGACAGATTGGATAGCCCTGCCAGATACCTGCAGTTGGCTAATGATGTCAACATCTGGTCCAATAAGTTAGAACTGTTAAAGGGGCATTAAGCACCCTCTGTTGGCCATCAGCCGGGATACTGGAAACTTCAACCAGGGGTGCCTCCAAAGGCACAGGCCTGAGGCAGCAGCCCTGGTATTCATATCTGAGATATCACAAAGTGCCCGGAGAAGGTGCTTGCTAAAAAATCTCTGCACTCTGCAAGCAGCCTTGCCCTCATGACAAACAGTACTCTGATATTCCACCAAGTGGGATAGATAAAGGGCAGTTCTCTGCCCCAAAGCGGAAGAAGCTGAAACCCTCTTGCCCCCAAGGACAAGCTCATGGGCTTCCTGTCGGTCGGAGGAAGCTAAGGTGCCTGGACACCTTAGATGCTCAAGAACTGCTTAAATGACCACAGCACCTGACACTGGCTGGGCCGTATAGTAAGGAAGGTAGAATCCTGAGGGAAGACCTGGGATATGCTTTACTGAGTCCTCGCCACTGTGAGGGCAATGGACCAGTTGAAAGAGAGAATCTTACTTCGAGAGGGCTCTTACAGTAGCTAATTACGTATAGGACTGACGCCGGCTGGCGGCAGGACCCCACTTAAAAAATTTCTAGCTAGCGGTCCCTGGTGAGGGACTGCCTGCACGTCAGGTGACCGGCGTCAGGAGAAGTCTGTATAAAGGAGCGGTCCCTCACGCCCACCTTCCAGTTTCTTTCCCACCGTTGGCTAATGCCAGCGCCTTTCGGAAAAGTTCCCTGCTCGTCAGGCCCTTTTGTCAGTTATTTTAGAGTTTTTCCGCTTTTTTCTACTATATTAGTCAGTCATCCATCTGTGTATGTCATCCCCTACACCCTCTGAGCACAAAAACAAGTGACTCATGCAGTGCCCAACTCCCGCACAAAGACAGTCATTCCCTGTGCCTTTTTTGTGTAGGTCCCGACCATCAAGTTGAAGTGCCAGCACTGACTGAGTTTCAGTGCAGCCACCCGGAGAAGGCGGCAGCAGTCCCTGGAAGCTCACATTCTCAAACAGATGAGCTCCATGGAAAAGGAACTCAAAAAAACTACAGCAGGCGTCGGCTTCCCCTGAAGGCGATCACAAGAGGAAGGACCAAGAAAAGCACACTGGACAAGGGTTTCCTTCCACCGCTACCCCTCGGGGTCGCTGTGTTGAAGGTAAGTCCCCCACCCCCTCACTCACCTCGACTGCCGCTGAGGTTTAGGAAGGCGGTGGCCTGTCTGGCCGCGCCTGCCTTCGGGCGCCTCCTGGCTTTTGGAGGCCTCCATCCCCGGTCAAGCCGTGGTTTCCCGACGTGGGCTCCTCCGATAAGCAGAGGGTCGGTAAGCTGCCCAACCCTTTGGGGTGGCGCGTGACCCCTCTTCTGCCAGGCCAGACCACCCCTCCTTCGTGGCCTGCCCCTGGTGAAGGATCCGTTAAGTCGGACGCCAGCCCCTCCAATGTTCCCCTGGATCCCACTAAGACAAGACACATGTCAGTCCGCCTGGCGTCCACTTTGTGAGATGAGCGATGCGGACCCTCCCGTCCGTCGTTCCCAGCTCCCGCAGCCTTCGCTGCCCTCTGGGGACCCCCGAGTCTCCTCAGCCTGACCCCGGGGACTTTTCCCCTCCGTCCCCGGGAGAGGCTGAGGTCCTGGTTCCACCTCCGGATCAACTTCCTGCTGATCTGACGTCGGCACCTCGGACAACGAGGTTCTTTCTCCTCCTCTTTCTCTGGTAACAAAAGGTCCGGATGATAGCCCACCTCTGTCGGTGTGCTCTGGTTCAGGATCCAAAGAGCAAGGCATAGACAGCAGTATGCTGAGAATAACTAGTCAATGGCATGGGCGAACCATGTCGCAACGCACCGAGCTGATGGACCAAGACAGAGAAACTGACCAGGACGATCAGTAAGGTCTATGATGATGGAATGAGTCTCCTACAGTGGACGGGTCAGTGGCATAGCACGACAACCCTATCCCTTACCTCAATGGGAGCTCTACCATGTTTAAAATTTTTGTTCTGTTCACCCCCAGAAGAGGGAAGGATCATAATTTGGCCCGAGGGACTGTAGCGTGATCTCTTTCCACTTCCTGACTCTGACCCGCCCATTCGCTCAGTTTTTTCGATTTCAGATCTGGTTTTTGCTACCGACTGATGCCAGGGTTCATTTGAAATTGGGAAATCTGATTTGAAAATGATGCTCCAGTCAGGTGAATGTAGTATGCCCCACACTCCCTATAGACGTTGGGGAAGGTGGTAAGGGATCATGCTGCCAGCCCCATGGGGTCAAATTGTGATCCCTCCCCTTCCTTTGGGGGCCACTTTAGGATTCCGAGGGCTAGATTGAAGAGTTCTGGTGATCGGGCCTTTGAAGTAGCTGGGTACGTCTTTGTGGAACTCTTTACCCAGGATCCTGAGGGAGGCCTCAGTGGATGCGTTTAAAAGGGGCTCAAGTTTTACTTCAAGCATCTGGAGATATCTCATCATAATCCGTGTATGCAGCACTTTTAAAGTTGTATTATGTTTCCTCGAATTTTATGTTTTAGGGTATTTTGTCAATTTTAGTGGAATAAGATGGTACTATTTTTTGTTTCATCTGTTGCTATGCATTATGGACTGTTTTTTTTTTTTTTTTTATTGTAATGGTGCCCCGGACCTCTGGGGAAGGGCACCAGATATAAATAAATACTACAACTGTACTACTTGTAGAAGACATTTTTAAACATTGTGTAGCTCCCATTGAGGTTAAGGAGCTCCATGTTTCTGTTTTTTTTTTTTTTACACAGAAGGAAAATGCAGGAAAGGTTCATTTTAATATGCTTTCCAGCCTGAAACAGATTGTGGTTATCATAACTGTTCATGACTGCTCTAAACTTATGAGCACTTTGCCTCCTGACAAAGAAGAATTCCAGAGGTTGGGTGTTACAGGCAGAAGTACTTATGCCTTAGTATCCTTAGGCCTAAGAATGGCAGACCACCAGGCAAACATGAATAAATATCAGAATCGCCTGTGAAAATCTACCATTCAGGCTCTTCCTGATTGTCATGCCAAAGCTGAATTGCTTAAAGCTGCATCAGCTGGTGTGGATACTGGAAAACATCTGTTTGCTGTGTATATGATACGACTGTCTCTGGCATATGCTTTCGTATATATTCCTGGCTTAGGGGATGTACAACAGGCTGTGCTGAATGGCCCTTTTAGAGGCTCCAAGCTATTTGGGAGAAATGTTGAAAATGCTCTACATGGGCTTCAGTCCTCCTGAATGACTGTAATGTCACTCAAATGTCAATCTGCTAGGGACTTGGTAGGCTCTTGCAGGCCTGCCGCCTGTCAGCAGTCCACTCGCCAAAACTGGTGGTCCCTCCCTCCTGGTGCCTATACAAGGCATCGGTCAAGGCAGTGCCTCTGTTGCCTTCTGACACCCGCTTCTTCCCCTCACTGTTACCTCTGGAGACAGATCTCCCTCCATCTGCCAGAGTGGGAAAAGATGACTGGTGAGTGGGTTCTTGAAATAATGAACCAGGGCCATCCTCTGAGTTGCTGTCAACCCCCCACCCCACCCAACCCCAGTTCATCCTGCACCTCTTTGTTATCCTCTGGGCCACTTGTCCCTTCTACTAGAGGAGGTTCAGTCGCTTATACCCAAGCTGGCTATCAAACCCATACCTCCCTAAGAAAGGAACAAAGGGTTCCATTCTAGATGCATCCTGGTTCCATAGTGGACTGGAGATCTACCTCCTGACTGGACCCAGACATAAACCTGTTCATTGAATAAAAAAAAATTCAGATGGTGTCTGTTCAGGCAGTCATCCCCCTACTGCAAAAGGGCTCTGTGCCCTGGACATGAAGATGCATAACTTCATATAAAAATTAGCAGGAGTCAAAGGCAAGTACATTCGCTTCATTCTGGAGGGCAGCCATTATCAGTTCGGAGTCTTGCCCTTTGGTTTATCCTTGCCACCCAGGGTATTTACTAAATGTTTAGCAGTTGTGGCAGCGACTCTCCAAAGTGAAGGGCTATATGTCTTCCCGTATCTGGACAACTGGCTCTTGAAGGCCCTGTCTAGGGAAAAGATCCTTGTATTCAGAACAAGACCAGTTTTAGGAACTGAGTGTCACATTAAACATACCAAAATCCGTACTCATTGTCAGCACCTCCAGTATACTGGTGTGGTATGGCCCATGGCACTGGGCGGTCCTTCCTATCTGCAGACAGGGCGGAGGCCCTTGTTGCCCAAGCCCAGCTGATGCACAGAAGCCATTGTTTCAGCCTGAATGATGTTACGAATGCTGGGGTTGATGGCTGTAGCCATCATCAAAAAGAAGCGATAGCGTGGTACTGGACCATGCCTTGCAGCATCCAGCTGTCATTGTTTCTCCCAGGTATCTGAAATGTCTTGGCAGATTGAGTCAGCTGCTCCAAGTTTCTGGTACATGAATGGAACTTTTGACCTCCATGGTAAATGCCCTCTTCACAAGATGGGGTCATCCAGAGTTGGATGTTTTTTGTGTCTCACACAATGAGAAAATTGCCCCATTTCAGCTTGCTCACTCCAGTGCCTGGATTTTTTCGGCAGGACATGCTGTCCCTCTCTTGGCGGGTGAGGTTCCTTTTTCTTTCCCTCCAATCCCTCTCATTCGGGGGGTCCTTCTGAAGATGAGGGTGGAGGGGGTAAACCTTGTACTGATCATACCATCTGGCCTCACTAGATATGGTTTCCACTTCTGCAGCATCTGGCAGTGGAACCACCACTTCCTTTGCTGCTGTCTGGGTCTACTGTCTCGGGACAGCTGATCCCTGGTCCACCTGGACCTCTGGTACCACCACCTGCACGCTTGGCTTCTGAGGACATAGCCATTGTATGGTTTGGATTTTCTCCCCAAGCGGCTAATGTCTTGCTGGCGGCTAGTAAGCCTTCCAGTAGATATAGTATTCACTGAAGTGGAAGCGTTTGTTTGGTGTGCTTCACACTCTGTGTGCCCTTCTACATGTCCTGTTATTTAGCAGTACTCCTTTAAGATGCACTTGGCTACTGTATTGGTTTACTGTGCTTCTATTGATGGACGCATAATGGCACATCTTCTTGAAGGGTATATACACATGCGCCCCAATTCATAAACCAGTTCCATCATGGGACCTTCATTTTAATTTGAAGTTGTTTTTTTCTGGTGGCTGTTAATCTGAGCCTGAAGGATTTCTGAGCTTTAGGCTCTTATGACTGTACACCACCACCTGATTTTCCGTTCGGATAGGGTGGCATTGTGTATGAATCTTTTTTTTTTAACATAAAGTAGTTTACAACTTTACACTGAATCAGACAATTAACCTACCAATGTATTACACTGAGCATGCTGACAAGGGTGAAGAGTTGCTCCATGTTCACAGAACTTTTTCTGTCCGGAACATATGAAGGACTGCAGAAAGTCATCTTAGCTGTTTCTCATTTGCCCTGAAAGAGAGGGCGCGCCGGTCCAGATGGCTGGCTAACTGTCTTATGTTGTGTTATAGAAAGGTATGGTAGGGAACTTCCTGGGTCTGTGTGGCCACTCCTTGTGGCATGGCCACCTCTGTTGCCTGTTTGCGGGGTATATCTTCTATCATTTGTACTGCTACCACTTGGAACACTGTCCACACTTTTACCAAACATTACAGTCTAGATGTTCTCTCACGCAGATGTGCTTTTTTAGGTCTTGCTGTCCTGAACAGGCATTTCTAGCCTCCCTGGGAACCTTGTACAGTGGTGTCTAAATGGAACACACTACCAGAGGGGGTGGTATCCTGTAAGACAGTGGAAAGTTTTAAGAGGGTGTGGGACAGAGCACGAGGGAGGGTCTGGGTGGAGGGGGCTGAGGCCGTCATGGGAATGACAGATGGGGAGAGGGTTGGGGCAGCTGCAATCTAGGGGGCTAGCTGCACACTCTGGTAGACATTGATAGACCCTGGTGGTCTTTCTGCTGGGAGGTACGTATGTTCTTATGTACTGTGTTGAAATTAAAGGTATTGCCCAATGGAGGAGAGATCCTCGAGTGAAGACAGAGTAATTACTTACTGGTAACAGATCTTTGAGACTCTCTCCATTGGGCAGTGTACCCACCCTCCTCCCCCCACTTTGCGAGTTGCCAGCTGGCCGACTGTCCCACTGCCTTTGCACAGGATATGGTTATTTGTGCTTTTGTCAGCAGTCCCAGCTTCTCCTTTTGTGCCTCATCCTGGGTGTGGTCCCCTGGTTCCTCTCGGTAAGTGGCCTTTCTAGCTGATCTGGGGAACTGAGGAGCCTAGGGGCTGTCCATGTTTTTATATGCACCATTGTATCTCATCATGGCTGGCCCCCAGCCAGGCAAGTTTCTGGAAGGTCCTGACACCGGCATACAGTCCCAAAGATGCGACTAATGGAGGCGTCTCTGGAAGATCTAGTTAAATAACCACTCTCTCTTTTTACATACACACTCGCACACCCTGAAGATGCTTGTCCTACTTATAGGGACTGGTGGGCTATATTCTTTTTTGCTAGTAACATTTTTAGATGGGCAATTCACACATCTCCTTGGCGTGTGTGTGTGTGTGTATGTATGTGTGTATGTATATGTATGTATATATGTGTGTGTATATATATATATATATATACGCGCGGTTGGGGCCATCCCCATCTTATACCCCGGTGGCCTGTCATTGGTGTAAGGCACCGATGCGACCAGCCATGAGCTCTAGATCTTTGACGATATCTCTTGCAGCAGATGACACACTAGGGACCTCTTGCTGTCTGGCACCAGGATCGCACACAAGCTGTTTGCTAGCAGTCTTCCCAGGGCTGCTCACAATGTCGACGTCACCACGGCGGTGCTACTCTGTATAGTCGTAGGTGGTCTCATACCTTCCTCAGTTCTTTTCTTGCTGCCGACCATCGTGCCTTGGACTGGTGAAACACTGTTGCTACAGTCAACCTCTATTTCTTTCCTGGTTAACTAACTTAGGTTTTTTTTTTTCTCACCCTAGTTTTTCTTATCACTTTAGTTGGCTCTAAAGTGATTTCCCTCTCCTCTCCCCCATATATGTCAGTCTAGTTAATTGCTGTCAGTGTGGACAGAAGAATTTCGACAAACCTTCATGCTTGTGTTTGCCTGGACGCCACTTGGGTCATTCAGGCCTGTTTCATCTGCAGCTGGTTTAACAAAGCCATCTCCCGTCGACACCTGAAAGAGTTGGAAGTCGTGTTTTTTTTTTTGTTTTTTTTTGCCCTCAATCTCTTTCCCTCCAGTCACGATCTCGGGCATCTTGCCTGTTCCTGCCCTGCCTGAAGTCCACATACCTATTCCTCCCCTCTCCCTCCTCCTCTGTCCATGATCGGCACCCCCGGCTTAACCCTCTGGGGTGGGGCCACCCCTTCTCTTTGGGTGCACTTTTACAGACTCTGTGGGAGAGGACCCGGGTGGAGGAACCTGGAAGGTCAGGCAGGATGGACTCTGCCTCGGGCATGGGGGCAGGTGCCATCGCCTACCCCTCAGGGCTTTTCCTTGTTCTGGAGATCCTCCCCCCCTTCCCATGTGTGTCGACCTCGACACAAGGCATACATGACAACCCCTGCCTGCGTCAGGGCATGCAGATTACGTGCAGCGGCGTGCCACAGCCCCCAGTCTCCACCAGGAGCCGCTGGCATGGCAGGCAATCCCTGCACCCCCTCCCGGAGGAGAGGAGCCCATCAGGCGCTCAGTCCTCTCCCGCCCCTGCCGGCGCCCGAGCTCTCTCCCGAACCCGGGTTGCTGGCGCAGCGCGAGGTGTGGCATCCAGCGCCTCAACCCTCAGCGCCGGCAGTAGTAGTTTTTGATAGAGCAGGTCGTCACCATTCTGGAAAAGTAGCTTCAGGCTCAAGGCTTCTCCACTTCCCTGGTGCCGTCCTCCGATTCCCACTCCTTGAAAACCCAGGACAAGTCATCTGGGGAAACGCCACCATTGGGACAAGAACCGTTATAAAAATCAAAGGCTGGGCAAAAGGCAAAGGCTGGGCACACAGCATTGAACTAGTTTATTAAATTTATAGCATGACAAAAAACTGAGGCAGTACCCCTTTACATATTGACCTATTAACTTAGTCTTCCTGGGGGCAAAGCTTGCCAGTATGCTGTATACACATACTTATGTTTTAATAATTAACATTATTAATAGCAATATTGCTGGGATTGCAAGAAAAACCTGCAAACATAGTGCAAAGCAGACATTGAGTGCATTGTTAAAACAGTAATTGCTCACCAATTCATTTAAAACTTGTTTCTATACTTACATTTAATCCATTAGTGTGAAAATATATTATATAAATGTAAGTGCAGCACTCAAAACCAACATAAAAAAAAAATAGATCATTCCAGGGATCAGAAATTCATGTAGCTTTCATTTGAATTGATAAACTGGTGCAACTTCGTAAGCAGTTGGATGCAAAGCTCTTGTTTAACCTGTAAGCCATAAGAAACCATTACATATTTTCTTTAATGGCTAAATAGCAACTTAGACAAAGCTTTTTTTTTGTAGAATTGAAGTACAACTGCATGCTGTAATATTTAAATAGACCAGAACTCAGTATTCAATATACCATGTTACCTGGCTCATAACTGCGCTATTTAGAACATCGCAAATGTCAGATTAGAAATCCAAAGTGGGGCTCCGAGGGAAAACCCCCCCAACCTCAGTGTATCCTTATTTTTAAATACTGTCTAAAAGCCAGTTTGTCTTTAAGATCGGGAATCTGTGCATTTAATACAGAGATCCACCTCGTTCTCTATGTAATAGTATGTTTAGTCCTGTCTCCCCCCTGGTACTGCCTCAGTTTAATTATTTCTATGTGATGTTCAATGGTGTGTGCCCAGCCCTCGCTTTTTTTATTTAAGGATTCGGAGTTACAACCTTTGAGTCAAGGACTCCTTTGTAAAAGCTCCACATTAGGTACACATACACTATATGCAGTAAGAAATCTATGGGAAATACATCAGATATACATAAATTGTAGATTTAGAGAACAGGTACACAAGAATATATGGAGAGCAATTTAAGTTTGATTGGTAATTGACCAACCCAAGCCAATTAGGATGAAACAAGTATATAAATAACAGTAGGTAACAATCAACAGTCTAATCAATAACGAGGTGCAACATAGAGGGAGATACAGTAGGTCAGCATTCACAGGTAAAGGGGGAGAGGAAGAGAAATTTAGGAGGTGGAAGGTCAGGCAGGTGCAGAAATGAGGAAGTGGACTAAGATCAATAACAGCTGGAATGGGAAAGAATTTCTGAGTGGAGTAGGGATTTAAAGAGCTAGTGTACTGCCTGGAAACTGCCTGCAATTAAGTGTACTTTTCAGATGTAGTCAGCTCTCTCTTCTTATATCTCAAGTATTTTTTTCTTTTCTGTTTGCTAATTAGAAGATTTTCCACCTGGCAGTACTGGGGTGATGTGTGGAGCAGCACTCTGTCTGGAGGAAAAAGTCAGTTCTAGGGACATGGATATGTTCATCCACACTGTCTGGCAGGTATTCTTGCCGCTTTAAATCTTGCCGGAAGGTCTTCAAGCTGGCTCCTCCCACCCACCGGGTGATAAAACTCGGCTCCGCCCCATGGCGCCAGATCTTCCTGACCGCTTGAGCTCAGGTTCCCTCCTTAACGCTCTGCGTATAAGATTAGTTCTTAATTCTTCGTTTTCAATTTAAAGTTTTTGGCTTAAAGACTTGGTCTGCGATGGACAAATCGACTCGGTTTTGGCCGGTGCCCTTGTGGGCAGAAGATGTCTCGGACGGATCCGCACTCCACGTGTGTGTACTGTTTAGGCCTCGAGCACGTCCCGCAGGCTTGCGACCTGTGCTCTTCCTTCTCAGCCTACGTCCTTGAAGACCGTGCTGCCTGTTTACAACTAGGGCGCCCAGAGAAATGTTTTCCTCCGGTTAAGTCAAAAGAGGCCCGGTCCGCGGTTTCTGCGGTGGCGGGCTCGGCGGATCAGCTAGAGCAGATCGCCCTCGAAGAGGAGGCGGCGCGGGCCGCATCTTCCTCAACCGCGGCTTTTATTCCGCTTTCCCTGGGTTCCTCTTACACAGCTTCCTTTAAGGAGCTTTGTCTGTCCCTCTCCACTAGGGGAGAGGGACCAACGTCTCTTCGACCACCTTCTTCTCTGTCCAAGAAGAAAGACAAGGAGTAGATCTCTTCGTCGGCGCTCTTGGGCGGGAAAAGTCCCTCTCCCGGTTATCGGCCATCGACTTCGGTTGATTGTTAAACCCGGCCACTGGTCTCACGGTGTCCCGTCAGGTCAGTTGACCGAGACTCGTCGACGCAGTCGAGATCTTTCGACCCGTTGGATGGGTTGTTGACCGCGGCGAAAATCCCCTCGCGGTTCCCCGGTGGAGTTGAGGATCCCGTGGGCTTGCCAGTGCCTCGGTTCTGGAGCCCTTGGGTGTTCCCTCGAGCGAGGAGGAGGCGGTTCCACCGTCCCCTCTCCGCACCGTCCTTGGAAAAGCTGAGGTTCTCGGTCTCTGACTTCTTGGCGGTCCAGCCGATCCCGCCCGTCATGGCGGTCTCTGTCTCGCCGTTCATCCTCTTCCTCCTCCTCTGAGGGAGGCCGGCACGAAGTTGCGTCCGGCGTTACGAGACCTCATGTGGCAACAGCTCCTTCTGACCAGGAATAAGCCGACGCCTTCCCCGGCCATTAAGTGGCTGTCACCGGAGCGGCCGAAACAACCCCCCATTTTACCAGAGGAGCCTGTTGTCAGGCCGGTTGTTCGGCCAAAACCAGCTGCTCCACCGATTCTGGTGGAGCCTCCGCCTCCTCAGCTGTGGTTTGGGGCTCCGACCAAGAATTCTCGGTCGGCTCAGGGTCTGCCCCATAGGCTGTCGGTCACCCTCACTCCCGATCGCCCTCGGCAGGTGGAGGGTGGCTCAGGCCCGAGGCAGCTCTTTGCGGACTCTTCCGAGTCCGACGACTATTCCTCCTTTTTCTCCAAGCGAGTGGACTTGGAGTCCTCTGGAGGTCAGTCGCTGGACGACAGCCCTTCGTCCTTCCTGGGGTTGCTCAGACTCATCTCGGAATCCACCGGGATGCAGCTCGAGCCCATATCCAAGCAGGCCAAGTATCCCCTCACGGAGATATTGGACAGAGGGAATTCCCCTATGGAGGCCTTCCCTGTGGCTGAGGTCATTGTCTGCCCGGCCTTGGAGTTCTGGCAGCGTCCTGCTTCCTGCCCTGCGCCTTGACCAGGATGGCCAGAAGTATCACGGTCCCCGGTTCCTGTCTGGTTTCTCGGAACATCCCTCGGCCGAGGGGTTAGTTACCGATAGTGTTTTCCGGCGTGCCGGAAACGCTAGGGACGTGGACAAACCTCCCGACAAGGAGTCCAAGAAATTGGACTATGCCGGGCGAAAAGTCTACGCTGCGTCCTCCCTTGGCCTTCGTCAGGCCAGCTCGGCCGTACTGATGGCACATTTTTCTCACGCCCTGTTGGGCTCCCTGGATGAGGTGGTCCCTCATCTCCCGGCTGACCTGCAGACCACGGTTAAGCAGGTGCGGGACCAGGGCAGTGGCCAAGCAGCAACTTAGACTGCTTTGGACATCGGTGATTCATGCGTCAGGTCAGTAGCGGCTGCAGTGGCTATGCGCCGTCGGGCATGGCTGAGGATATCCACCTTCACAGCTGATACCCAGCACAAATTGGCGGATGTCCCCTTCTTGGGGACCGACCTCTTCGGCCCTGGAGTGGAAGGCCACCTCCAGAGGATCGAAAAGTCCTATGCCACCTTGGACTCGTATCATCCACTCAGAGGGACAAGGGCCGCAGACCTCAACCCAACCCTTTCGTCCGCCTGGCCCGGCACGCCCGGCCCAGCAACACCAGGGCCAGCAGGCTCGCACTTGGCGTCCCAAACCCAAGCCTGCAGCTTCCTACTCCAGGAAGCAGGGAGGTAAAGGCCCAGGCGGTCCCTCGGCCGGTCCCTCCTCCAAGCCTGCACAGTGACGGGTTGAGGGGTGTCGCCCCCAACCTCGTCACCTTACCCCAGGTTCCCCGTGGAGGCGGCTCCAGTACTTCCTTTCCGCCTGGTCTGCTGTTACCACAGACAGGTGGGTGTTGAGAGTGAGGAAAGGGCCTGCCTCTGGAGTTCGAGCAGGCCCCACCCTTCAGAGATGTCGCACCTTGGGGGGCCTCGGGGTCCGAAGCCTTGCTGTCAGCTTGCCGAGCTGACATCGCTCTCCTCCTTGAGAAGGAGGTGATGAGAGAGGTGGCGGACCCTCCCTCAAACCCGGGGTTCGTATCCAGGTACTTCCTGGTTCCGAAACAGACCGGGGGCTGGCGCCCCATTCTCGACCTACACGACCTGAACAAGTTCCTAAGGTCTCGAACCTTCAGGATGGTCACTCTGGCTCAGATGATACTATCCTTGGAACATGGCGTGTGGTTCTGCTCTCTGGACCTACAGGACACGTTCTTTCACGTCCCTATCCGTCCGTCCCATCAAAGGTTCCTTCGCTTTCGAGCGGAAGGTTCACTTTTCGAGTTCCGAGCCATGCCCTTCAGCTTATCTCCAGCTCCCAGGGTCTTCACCAAATGCATTGCAGTGGTGACAGCATTCCCTGCGGCGCCGAGGGTCCGGGTTTACCCTTACCTGGACGATTGGCTGATAGCAGCCCCTCAGACAGGAGGTGGAGCAGTCCAGAGATCTGGCCTCAAGGTTTGCTCTCAGGTTGGCCTCCTCGCCGAGGCCAAGTCGAACTTCGAGCAGAAGCAGGTGATTCTTTTCATCGGGGCAGAGCTCGAGCTCTCTTGAGGCAAACACGGCTCGGCCGGACAGGGCCGAGGTTCTTTCCTCCTTTGCCCAATCATTTCTGGTTGGGCAATTGCCCCTGCCGGGACTTCCTCGCCTCCTGGGTCTCATGGTGGCCTGTACCAGCGTGGTCCGTTGGGCCCGCTGGAACATGCGCCCCCTTCAGTGGGGGCTGGCCAGCCAGTGGTCCCAATGCTGTGATCCATTGGACCAGCTAGTGGCGGTGACCCAGGGGATGTGAGCGCTCTCCAGTGGTGGACCGTTCCAGTTCATCTGCAGGAGGGCATCCGTTTGTCCACCCGAGCAGCGGTCTCTCTGTCGACCGATGCCTCTCTGATGGGTTGGGGTGCCAATCTGGGGAACACTGGCGCACGGCCTCTGGTCCCGCGGAGTCCCAATGCCACATCAACCTGCTGGAGCTCCGGCGGTCCGCCTAGCTCTCACCGCCTTTGCTCCGTTTCTTGAGTCAAGTGGTCCGGTACAGACGGACAATACCACGACCATGTACTGTCTAAACCGCCAGGGTGGGGGCCAGCTCCATGCTCCTCTGCAGGAAGCTCTCGCATCTGGTCACTCGTGCACAGCCTGGAGGCGGATCTCCTAGCCAATCATGTGGCAGGAGCCTCCAACACCCTGGCCGATGCCCTAAGCCGGATAGGGGCTGCCTCCCACAAGTGGTCTCTCCTGCCGGAGGTAGTAGGAGATCTATTCTCCCATTGGGGCACACCTCAGGTGGACCTGTTTGCCTCCAGGGAGAATGCGAAGTTGAGGCTGTTCCATGCCCACCCCCCTCAGCAGGGCTCTCTGCAGGGGAATGCCTTCTCGAGGCCGTGGACCCCGGGCCTCTTCTACGCCTTTCCCCCTTTCCCCTTGATGCACAGGGTGCTGCTCAAAGCAAGGAGGGACAAGGTGCAGGTGATTCTGATAGCCCCAGACTGGCCCCGCCAGTACTGGTACCCAGATCTCCTCAGCCTTGGCTCCAGGCTTCCGAGGCAGCTTCCAGCTCGCCCGGACCTGCTCTCAGTCAGTCAGGGAAGGTGTTCCATCTGGACCTTCAGTCCCTGGCACCTGATGGCCTGGTTCCTGGTGGCTAGAGTTCCAGGCCTTGGGTCTTTCCGGCGAGGTCCTCAAGCGTGGTTGAGGCGTCCCGTGAAGTGGTCCAGAAAATGCTCGCCTTCAAATGGAAAGGTTTTCCATTTGGTGTCGAGAACAAGGGCCTGGACCCTTCCTCCTGTTCCTTGGCGAGCATATTGGACTACGGTGGTCCCTTTCTCAGCAAGGAGCAGGTAAATCGACCCTAAGGGTGCACCTGGCGGCCATCTCTGCTTACTGGGCGCGGGCGGGAAGCAGTCGGTGGCGCAGGAGAGAGTGGTCTGGCGCTTTTCAAAGGCCTTGATCACATTTCCCCTCGATAGAGAACCTCCACCTCCATGGGATCTACTGCTGGTACTGGCAAGCTCATGGGCAAGCCATTCGAACCAATGCACAGGTGTGAACTCTCACCTGTCGTGGAAGACCGCCTTCTTGGTGGCTATCCGTCCAGCCAGAAGGATCGGAGAGCTCCAGGCGCTCTGCATAGAGTCGCCTTACCTGGTCTTCCATAGGGACAAGGTTGTCCTGCACCCCACCGAAATTCCTTCCGAAGGTGATGTCTGAGTTTCACCTTAATCAGGTGTTGACTCTGCGGTGTTCTACCCCAATCACACCTCGGAGGCCGAATATAGGCTCCATACTCTGGACCCTAGAAGGGCGCTTGCTTACTATAAGGAGCGCACGGCCGAAATTCGGGGAGAGGTTCGCCAGCTGTTTGTCACCTACGCTGAAGCCGCACCTGGCAGACCTGCAGCCAAGCGGACGATAGGTAGGTGGGTCAGCTCCTGCATAGATCTCTGCTATAAGTTGGCGGGCATGGAGCCTCCCAGAGGGATAAGAGCTCATTCTACCCGCCATACTGCTGCATCAGTGGCTTCTTCCAGGGACGTCCCTATCCAGGAAATCTGCAGGGCTGCTACCTGGAAGTCAGCACACACCTTCATCACCCATTACCACAATCGGCCTTGAGTCACGCCGGGATGCTGGTTTTGGGGCCTCGGTTCTCCAGTCTCTTTCCCAAGTAAGTATCAGGGGTGTGCGCCTTGCCTCCCTCCTCCTGGAGAACTGCTAGGAGTCTGCCAGACAGTGTGGATGAACAGCATATCCTTGTCCCTAGAAATACAGATTACTCACCTGTAACAGGAGTTCTAGGAATGGTATATGTTCATCCACACGATACCAATCCCACCTCCCGGCTCGACGCACAACCTGAGCTTCCCGCGGGCCAGATCTGGGTCTTGGGTGGAGCCGAGTTTTTCCCACCCGGTGGGTGGGAGGAGGCAGCTTGAAGACCTTCCGCAAGATTTAAGCGGCAAGGATACCTGCCAGACAGTGTGGATGAACAACATATACCATTCCTAGAACTCCTGTTACAGGTGAGTAACCTGTATTTCTGTTCCTCCACTACATCAACACTGAGACCACACTGATTATAATATCACTAGTAACCAATGAGAACCATTTCTCACTGCCAGTGCTTCACTTTCACATGAAGCAGCAGTGACTGACTCTCCCTGGTTACTAGCGATGTCAGTTTCCTGCATTTTGATTGGTAGCTTGTGAAAGTCACTGCTCAGGCTGCAGGGACTGTGGTGCCTTCAAGGTGTTTTGTCTCATTTCTGAGGATGTAGTGGGAGGATCAGAGCAGGCTTTTTTTTTTCCTCCAGAGTGCTGCTCCACATCACCTCAGTACTGCCAGGTGGAAAATCTTTTGTAGCAAACAGAAAATAAAAAATACTTCAGATGTTGGAAGTGATCGCTGACTGCATCTGAAAATTACTATTAATTCCAAGCAGTACACTAGCTCTTTAAATGTACATAGTCATGTTCCAGAGTAGTGCCGATGGCATTCTCATTCAACCAGAGGGGGGGGCCCTGTAGAAACAGGAGTGGTGTTCCGTAGAGATCCTGTAGTGGGGTACCAAGACGGGGACAGACAATGAGCTCAGTGTGGACTGTGGTAGGGTGGTGGGCTGTACATGGAGGCAGAGGCCAGGGGTGGGGTTGTGAGCTTCCTGGCTAGGAGAAGTCTGGTATTGGAGTCTTCTGTCAAAAGTTAAGCCAGTTGGTGCGACTAGAGTTCACAGGTATCAGTCAGTCAGTTACAGCCAGTAACTAACCAGCAGGCTTTAATTGGGGCAACATTGATATGGCGCGGGGCAGTGAGGTCGGCCGAATCGTAGATGACAATCCCATAATCAATAAGGAGAGCACCTATGATGTCACAGCCAAGCTTAGGGCTTCTGGAGGCATGCACCCTTATGCTTATACAAGAGACCTTGTCTAGAAATGATAGCGGAGCTGAGCAGAAAGATATGTTAGTGGTATGTGAGAGGAGTCTACTATGATGCCCAGGTATATAAAGGTGGGCACCAGATGAAGAGGTTGCACTGGATATTAAGGATGTTGAGAGGAAAATTTCTGTGCTTATTTTGTCTCTGTGTGAAGGGCATGGCCTTGGTCTTTTGTAGTTCAGAACAAGACTGATCTGAGAACTAGACTTCAACTGGAAAAGGAGCTGCAGGAGGATTGAAGGGAGTAGGGGTCAGAGTGGCTGGCAGATATGACCGCATCGTCAGCATACAGAAGTATCTGGCCAGCGCGGGCCTTGTAGGGAGTGTTCAAGTACATGCTAAATAGGAGCATGAATAATTTTTATAATATTGGTGATATTTGTGGGCTGGATCACCTTTGGGAGAGTGGATGCGTGCTTCTTTCTTGCCTCTTTGTATGGACAAGGACTGTGCCTCCTACCATGAGCAGTCTTGGTCATTGTGTCCTGTGGCAACAGTTTAGGGATCATTGTCTGGCTTGGCAACGACCCCCTCTGCCTTTCCAACCCTTAGCCACCAGGGCGGTGTTGGCAGCTCTCTCCGTTGGTCAGTTCGGCGGAGCCTAGTTGGGCTCGCCTAGCCTCCCGCCGACACTACCTACTGCCTCCTTCACCCTGTCTGAATCAGGGTGATTTTGGTAGTGCAGCCTGTGGGATCCTCTGATCCTGGGCCCTTGTCGTTAGGTTCCTTCTCCCCGCCCCGATGCACCTTCCTTTGCTGAATGCTCCCCCTCCTCCCCAAGGAGCATACATAGCTGGCAGTGTTGGTCCTTTGCTGGCTGGCGACCGTCATTCTCTTCTGGTTGCTCAGCTGTTCTCATTGTCTGCCTTGGTCGTCCCTTCGATGGGTGTGCCAGCTCCCCAGCTGGTACCTCAGCCAGCTGTCATATTGTATAATCTGTCTGTCTTTTCAACAAGGGTGCAGTACAATCCTCTGTTTCCTCAAGGAGCCATTCTTTCCTCTGTGATGGTGGCTGTCCAGGCCCTTTTTTCTCATTGGTCCTGGACATGGTTAAAGTAACCCCATGCCCGCCACTGTGGGTCCTTTGACTGTGGCCCTCTTGTCTCCCCCTTCTCAGCCTGGGGATGAGTGCGATGACTACGTCCCCTGTTATCTCCACCCGGGGACGACTATGTTGAGGAAGAGGAGGCCTTGGGGCTAGGACCCCTTCCAGTACTGTCACAGTTTCTTCTGCGGGGGACGACGCACCAGAATATGTTCCTCGATTTATTTTTCCTGGCCCATCTTTTGACTGTTATGCACTAGCTCTAGGTGGCTATGGGATTAGTCTGCTGAATAGGAAGAGTCCAGGTAGAATCTGGTCCATTATCTGCACTTGCCAGAATCTATTCCACCCCTCATCCCACCCATCATTCAGACATGAAGTCTTGCTGTATTCTGAGACATGCAGTTAGCCCCAGCACTTTAACTGCTCCGGAGAGGAGAGAGTTCTGGAACTGGCTAAACAGTCTTCCCCAGCTAGCCAAAGAGCTGGAGGAGGCGACTGCTGATGGGATTGAGGCATCCAAAGTGCAATTTCATGCTGCTGCTGTGGACTCCAATGATGTGGCATCAAGAGTCATGACTATATCTGCGTCTCTCAGGAGACGAGCTTGGCTCAGATGTCCTAGCCTTTCACAGGATACCCAAGCCAAGGCTATGGATTTCTCTGTAGTAGGTAACTCTCTGTTTGGGGAGTAGACAGAGGCTTAAATTAAAGAAATGGACGAGTACAGGACCACCTACAGGAGTGCACAGGCCAAAGAGAGGCAGGCCACGCCTCAAAAGTAGCAGCCTAGGGGCAGGTCTTTCCACGAGCCTTTCTACCAAGCTCAGGCCTCCTCTCCCTTCCCACAGAGGGGGTTCTTTTGAGGGAGAGGCAGAAGAGAGATGAGCAGGGCTGCATCCTCTTCCTAGTCCAAAGCTTCTGCCAAGCAGGCACCCTGATGTGTCAGCCCAGGTCGACTCCCCAGCTCCAGTAGGAGGCAGGCTGACTTACTACTTCCAGGCCTGGAAGTCTGTTACTTCAGACAGGTGGGTCCTGGAGGTAGTAAGCCAAGGACTAGCCCTCAATTTCAAAGAAGTTTCCAAAATGAGGTCAGATCGTTTCCACCTGCAAACATCTCAGAAACCACTGCTTTAGAAGCAGGAGGTTTCTCTGCTGCCTCTGAGCCATAGAGAGAGTTTGTACTGGAAGGGACAGGATCAGTTGTGTTCCAGGACAGTAGCTGCTGCTTGTTGTTTTTACAGGGTTCTTGTGGATTTTACTTGGTAGAAAGTTATTTCTTTGCTTTCTTACTTCTAAGGGGCTAGCAGGGTATTGTTGTGGGGGCTGTTGGAAGTTTGAAAACTGGTTTGGTGGCTGTAAGTGGGCTCATTTGTTGAATGTTTCACTGTGTAACAGGCTGCACTGGTGGAGGCCTATTTCTTCTGATTTAAAACCTATTTGGTGGGATTTGCTTGGGCCTGGGTATTTGGCTGCTGGGCTTGGAGGGGAGACACAGGGCTGATACAGTCTCTGAGTCGGGTTGTCTGTCCAAGACCCACCCTCCCCACCCCCCTCCCAGAGTTCTTCTAATTTATAGGGAACACCTGCCCTGCAATTGGAGGAAAGGTTGCAGGTGCAGCTCATGTAGTTCTAGCGCTGGGGTTGGATTTAAAGGCCGGGAGAGAGGAGCTTAGGAGTTGTTCATTTCCTTATAAGTTTACTGTGTACTACTGCCGTAGTAACAGGGTTACCGTGTACTGTGGGACTGTATCTAAGATTGGTGGGTGACCTGATTAGGCAGTAGGGGTATATCTTGGACTGGGGGGAACCTGGTGGCTCACCCAAGGAAACCTACTTGGAAGGGGATGGAACCACATGGCATTAGGGCCGGCATCTTTGGGAGGGTGGTGGGGTGCACAGGGTGTGGAGCAGCCATGATACTGGACTGGGCTTGGAAGTTTGGTGGTTGCCCAGTGTGCTACTAGCTGGCACAGCTTAGGGAGGAGGTTGCGGGGATTAGGAGACAGCTGGGGAAGGGGGAGGTATGGTTGGGGAAGAGGGCAGGGATCTCCACAGGGGTACCCAAGCACTGGGGCAGCGGCATAGGGAAAGGAGTGCAGGAGAATACTCAGGGTCACATAGGGACCCTGGCAGAGAGGGTCCAAAAGGACACTACCAAGGAAGCAGGCAGGTAACTGGGGACCCTACAAAGGAGGGACAGAGGGACAACATTCTCAGGGAAGTAGGCAGATGGCCAGGGCTGGACAGAAGGAAGCAAAGGCGGGAGGTGGATCAGATCTTACTCAGTAACAGCTTCAATTCTCTTCTTCTGTTAGGGATGAGGGGTGATGTAGCCATGACGGGTGGCTAGAGATGGAAGGGAGTGGGGGTGGGGCAGGAGGCAGGGGCCAGATAGCAGGAAGAACAGGGGAACCTGGAATGCAGGAAAATGAGACAATGAATGACAGGAGCAAGGAAGAGGAAAAAAGCGCAAGAGAGGACAGTTGGGAAGAAAAAATGGAGACAAGTAAGGAGAGTTAAGGAAACTGAGGTTCAAACTAGAGCGAACTGGCAAACAAGGATAAATGGAAAACAAAGAAGGAAGGACCAAACAAAGCTAGTTTACAGATGGGGAAGAAGACCAGTATGAGCAGTGAGGGGGAGTTAGCAAGGTACAGAAGGATACTCAAGAGGAGGAGAGACATAGGATTGGAGGGAAGGGGGTGGTCAGGGTAAATAAGGAGGGGGTGGCATGTGGCACCCAGATAGGGGGAGGATCAAGGAGCCGACTGGGTGGAGGGGCCGGTAGAAAGGATGAGGGACATGGAAGGGAGGAAATGGAGGAAAAGGAGCGGTCAGAGTGCTCCTGTTGGGGGATTCTATGATCAGGGGTATCAAATGGGATAGGGAGGGAGAAGCCTGGCCAGTTAGAACAAAATGCTTCCCTGGACTAACGGTGCACAGGGCTAAGCACGAGGTATATCAGCTGGCAAAGGATTGTGGGGGTTCCCCGGACATACTGGTCCACCTGGGTACAAATGACATTGAGGAAAAGCAGCTAGAGATACAGGCAAGATTCAGGAGCTTGCCAGGGTCTGTCATGACATAGGATGCACAGTTTCCTTCTCAGAAATCCTGCCGGTGCCAAGGGCTAGTGGGGAGCACAAAAGGAAGATTAGGGAGATAAACCAGTGGCTCAGGGAGTGGTGTGAGGCCAGAGGGTATGGGTTGATGGGGGATTGGGGGGAGACCTGGGAGGATAAGGAGCTGTATGTTAGAGATAGACTCCATCTCAATTTGGGAGGAGGAATCCTTAAGTTGAAAATAGAGGGTTCATTGGTGAAAAGTGGGGTTTAAACTTGGAAGGGGATGGGAGAAAAGGCTGTCAAGGGTGCTGCGATAAAGGAGAGGATCTGTCTCCCCCTCTGGGGAGCTGGAGGAATGCGGAAAAGGCCGACTGGTAAAGTGCAGACCAGGGGAAAACAGAATCCCCATGGGAACAAGAGCAAGGAAATGGAAGTATAGGGAAAGGGGGAAGGTAGTCCAGTAAATGCCAGGAGCTTGGAAATAAAATGCCTGAGCTCCAGGTGATGCTGAGGGAGCAGTGGATGTGGGAGCAGTGGATGTGGCAGCAGTCACGAGACCTGGGCCACTGCAGGAACACTGGGACCTGAACCTGGAGGGTTACACTATGTTCAGGAAGGACAGGGGAGGAAGGGAGGAGGGGTAGCAATGATAGTCAAAAACTGCATTGGCATAGGGGAGTAGAGGAGGCGGAGGGAACCATGGAAGCGATTTGGGTCACCTTGATAACAGGGGGGGCAGAGAGTAAAAATAGGAGTGGTGTATAGACCCCCTGCCCTGGCGGAGGAGCTGGAGGAGAGTCTGGTGGCAGATGTTGGGAGACACTGCAGACTGGGCAGAGGAACGGTGGTGGTGTCGGGGGACTTAAACATGCCAGGAACAGACTGGGAAACTGACATCTTTTGTGACCAGGGAACAGAGGTTTTTGGATGTCTTTCAAGACGCGTTCCTAACTCAGCAGGTGGGGGAACCGACCAGGGAGGCGCGGGTACTGGATGTGGTCCTGGCAGACAGTGACCAGATTGGGAGCCTGAGGTAGGGGACCCGTTGGCAGGGAGTGACCATGCCACGGTCTGGTTCTGCCTGGACCTAGGAGGGCTAGAAAGCTGCACAAAGATGGAGGTAACTGACTTCAGGGGAACGGATTTTAAGGAAATGGGAAGGATCCTTAAAGAGCATTTGGATGGGATTGGGTCAGACATGGACGCTGATAGTGATCAGGAGAGGAGTGCAAGATGCTACCAGCACCTGTGCAAGAGTAAGACGAAAATGGGGTAGGGCCCGAAAACCCTGCTGGTGGACCAGGGAGGTCCAGGAGGTGGTGCAGGGAAAGAAGGCAGCCTATAGGCAATTCAAGTGCTCAAGGAGTGAAAGGGACCGAGGGGAGTATGAGCTGATGGCTAGAAGGGCCACTAGGGTGGTGAGGGCGGCTAAGGCAAGGAAGGAGCAGAACCTGGCCAGGGAAATCAGGAGAGGGAACAAGGGGTTCTTTAGATACATTGGGGGAAAACAAAGGGTGAAGGGGCAGATTAGCAGGATTAAATCAGGGGAGAGATGGGCACAAGACCGGGGAGCAGGCTGAGGTACTAAATGAGTACTTCACCTCAGTTTTCACCAAGGAAAATGGGGGTGCTGCATCATACATGGGAGGAGACAGATACTGAGGGGCCCTCACCGATCGAGTGGTCTGGGGAGAGGGGGAGGCAGCACTGGCAGGAGGGGGGAGGGCTAAGCCGGGAGAAGAGGTACTGGAAGTGGAAATCACAGCAGAGAGAGTGAGGGAAGCCCTCGGCTCCCTTAAGACGGAGAAGGCACCGAGGCCGGATAAATTACATCCCAGAGTGCTGAAGGAACTTACGGATGTCCTGGCGAAACCCCTGGCGGAGCTTTTCACCATCTCTCTGAGGACAGGGTGGGTGCCCCAGGACTGGAAGGTGGCATATAGTGCCTATCCACAAGGGGGGATCAAGGGAGGTGGCAGAGAACTACAGGCCTGTCAGCCTGACATCGGTGGTGGGCAAGGTGATGGAGGGCATTGTCAAGGAGAGGCTAGGGGGGAACCTGGAAAAGTCAGGGTGCCTGGACGATAGACAGCATGGGATTCGTCTCGGGGAAATCGTGTCAGACAAACCTTGTGGATTTCTATGACTGGGTGACGAGTGCCTTGGACCTTGGTAGACCAGTGGATGTCCTCTTTCTAGACTTCAGCACGGCATTTAACTCTGTTCCTCACGTGGGCCTGTTGGATAAGCTGGGAGAAATGGGGTGGGGAACCAGATGATCAGATGGATAGGCAATTGGCTCCAGGACTGGACCCAGAGGGTCGAGTTGGCGGGATAGTCTCATCCCAAAGAGGGTCATTAGTGGGGTCCCACAGGAATCAGTCTTTGGGCCCCTCCTGTTCAACGCCCACGCCTCCGACATAAGGACAGGAATCAGGAGTGAGATGTCTCTTTGCAGATGACTCCAAAACTGGGGGTGGTGGATGGGGAGGAGGAGGGTGGCCCTACAGGGGGACCTGAGGCTCTGGAAAGATGGTCTAGAAAGTGGAAGCTGAGGTTCAATGCAGGGAAATGCAAGGTACTCCACCTGGGGCCAGAAACCCGGCCAAGTGTACACCCTGGGGGGGGAAATGCTACAAGTCTCGATGGCTGAGAGGGACCTGGTGGTGGTGGTGGATGTCAAAATGAACAACTCGGGAGACTTGTAGGAGGGCAGCAGCCAAGGCCAACAGGATGCTGGGATGCATCGCTAGGGGGATCACCTCCAGAAGGAGGGAAGTGATGCTCCCTCTGTATAACTGCTTGGTGAGGCCACACCTTGAGTACTGTGTGCAGTTTTGGAGGCCACACTTAAAGAGGGACATTAAACTCCTGGAGAGGGTCCAGAGGAGGGCAACCAAAATGATTTGGGCTTGGGGGACAGAACCTATGAGGAGAGGCTCGAAGAGCTAAATATGTACACATTGGAAGAGAGAAGGGACGGGGGACATGTTAGAGGTCTTCAAGTACATGAAGATGGTAAATAGGGGAGGAACAGTCGGGGTGCTTCGAAGGAAGGAGGAGGGGGCCACTAGAGGGCATGGGTGGAAGCTGGAAGGGGGAAGATTCGGGGAGAAAGGAGGAGGTGCTACTTCACTGAGAGGGTGGTGGAGCCATGGAATGCACTGCGTAGGGGGCTTGTGGAGGCAAAGACGGTGGAGGGGTTCAAGAGGGGCTGGGACAGGTACAGGGGAAGGGTTCTGGAAGCAAAATCCAATGCAGCAAGAATATCGGAACTGGGAAGGGAGAAGCCAGAGAAGGCGATGGGGTCAGCACCCAGGTTCGGGGCTGACCAGTCGAGCAGACTCGAAAGACCGTTAGGCCTATTCTACTGGCATTTTAGTATGTTAGTATGTACTCTATACAGGGGCAAGGGTCTGTATGCCAGATATTTCCTTACCCCAAAAAAGACCCGGGAGTGGCAACCCATCCTAGACTTAAGGTATGTGAACAAACGCGTCTTTAAACCAAAGTTCAAAATGGTGACTCTGGGAGTAATTCTTCCCTCTCTGAGGCCAGGAAATTGGTTAGCATCCCTGGACCTCAAGAATGCCTATTTCCACATTCCTATCAGGTGCTCCCACAGTAAGTACTTCAGGTTCGAGTTGCCTTCAGGCCATTATCAGTTCAGAGCCATGACTTTCGGCTTAACATTGGCTCCAAGAATGTTTACCAAGTGCCTTGTAGTGGTGGCCTTCCTCAGAAGGCGGGGGATCTCTCTATTCCCATGCCTGGACGACTGGCTCATTGTAGGACAGTCTCCCGACCAGGTCAGGTCTTTAAGTCACTCAAGATTTGCTCAGTTCTCTGGGTTTTCTTAATCTGCCAAAGTCAGTTCTCGAACCAGTACAGTTCCGCACTTTCATAGGAGTAGAGTTGAATATTGTTCAAGCAAAAGCTTTCCTCCCATTGGCAAGAGTAAAGGCCCTTAACAGATCTTGCTTCCTCTTTTCACCCTCTGGTCTCTCGCCCAGCAAGACATTTCTTCAACTCCTAGGCCACATTGCAGCTTCCACTGCAGTGGTTCAAAAAGCCAGGTTCCAAATGAGGCATTCAGTTTCACCTAAGGTCTTTTGGTCTCAGAAAAAGGATTCCCTCACCAAGTTGGTTCCATTGACTTGGACTCTGGTCCTAGCTCTCCAGTGGTGGCTGGATCAGGACAATCTCTGACAAGGTGTCCCATTCCTCACTCTGTCTCATTCAGTGGTACTGACCACGGATGCTTCTCTCCTGGGCTGGGGAGCCCACCTAGGACCTCTCACAGCACAGGGTGTTTGGTCTCCACAAGAGTCTCTCCTTCATATCAATCTTTTGGAACTCAGGGCAGTATTCCTAGCCCTCCAGGCTTTCTCGGACTCTGAGGGACAAGGTGGTTCAGGTCAGGACAGACACCACCACCATGTGGTACATCAACAAGCAAGGGGGCACCCGGTCTATGGTCTTGTGCACGGAGGCCATGAAAATATGGTCTCTGGCCTACTCCCTGCAAACCTCCTTAATAGCAGTCCACCTCCCAGGGAAGGACAGTGTGTTAGCAGATGCTCTGAGCAGAATCTCCCAGGGCCATCACGAATGGACCTTGGATCCCCTCCTACTAAAAGTAATCTTCACCAGGTGGGGCACTCCAGAAATGGATCTCTTCGCAGCCGCAGACAATCACCAACTTCCCCTCTTCTGCTGCGGACCTGCAGTCCTAGGGACTGTTCCCCTGGATGCCCTGATATTGGACTGGGAAGGCAAGTTCCTTTATGCCTTTCCTCCCTTTCCCCTATTGTTCAGGGTCCTAGTCAAGATCAGGTCACAACCTTGCACTGTGATTCTGCTGGCTCCCGACTGGGCCAGACAGCCCTGGTATCCTTTTGTTGTCCATAGCGATCTCACTCCCCCTGTCTCTTCCCAAGAGACACAACCTCCTAACTTCCTCTCAGTGGAGGATCTGGTACCCCAATCGCCAGTCTCTCAATCTCCAAGCCTGGTTCTTGAAGAGTTAGAATATGCAGGCCTGCATCTTTCTCAGGGAGTTTTGGACATCTTTAAGATTTCTCTGAAACCCTCTGTGATAGAAATGGTAAGGAAGGAGTTAATGTTTGGATTTTCCAAACACATTTCTGTAACAGTCTGGGGAAAACTTACAAGCTGGAATTATCCTGTCACTCTAGCTGTTGGGTGAGAGCTGGGTCGTACATCTCAGTGGCCATGTCCACACACATGCTTGCAGTTTAAAGGGATTGGTTCACTCAAATATAAACTTAAGGGTAAGAGGAATATAATTTGGTCACTGATAGGTGTTCAGTCTGATTTGGGACAATTAAATACATACATGGTAGATGGTTGGTACATTCAAAGGGAATAGGCATTCTTTTCTCTGAGTATATAAAATGCTGAAAGACAGTGAAGAGGGTCAGTCAGTTACTTTTGAAGCTGGAGGGAGAACCTAAGCTTGGGTGCCTACCCTTCTAGCTATGTCCATGGGAGCTGGCAGTTAGCATAGGGTCCAGTGTTTTCTTGAAAGGACAGGGAAGGTTAAGTTTTTAATATGAGCACATAGCAGTAATAGCCTTTTTCTTTCGTCATCTGTTATTTAAAGAAATTTGTTTACTTTTCCTGTATCCGTGTTATTGTCTTGTGATGTAAATATATATCCTGTTATGCTCTGTTTACTTTCTGTTAAGTAAAAAGCTATTTATTTGCTCAACAGTTGTGACTGATGTCATTTTTCTAAGGTAATATGGTTTCCACTGGCTGAGGTAAACTGTTTAGCATCCGCCACCCTAGAGAGAGACATTACCAGGTTTTGACTTGTGCAGTTGCACGTTTAATTATTCAAGTTTGTAAACTTGAAGGTGGGCACTGGACGACTTCCAGCTGGTGGCAGCAAATACCCGAGGACAGACAGCTCTCTAAAAGCTGCTCCAGCCCGGAGGAGAGGTGGAGTTGTCACCATATACCAGAAAAACTTGTGATTCCAAGTGGAAAAGATTCAGCATTTGGTGTTCCTATAAGGATATTCTACCAGATGCTGCTAGCGTTGCTACACTTTTGGATTACCTAGGTCACCTCAATGGCTTAGGCTGACCGCTTTAAAAGTTCACCTAGCTGCTGTCTCTGCATTCCTGTCCAGGAAGGGCTCTTCTCTGGCTTCTCCCCCTGTCTTTGCTAAGTTCTTTAAAGGTCTGGTTCATATCAACCCCCCTTTTTAGAGAGCCTACACAGGCTTGGGATCTCAATATTTGCATTGCTCAGCTTATCAATCAGTCGATCAAAACTTTATAAAAAGGCGCCTTTCTAAAAACCAAGGCACCTGTACATCACATAAGACAATATTACTAAAAACAATAAAATTAACCACGCTAATAATGCTTAAAAATCATTATACGCTTGTTTAAAAAGATATGTTTTAAGTGCTCCTTTAAAAGTTTCGACGGTCTGGTGCAGCCACCCTTTGAACATCTGGCTTCGGCCGAGCTTAAGTACCTGACCTGAAAGACTGTTTGGTAGCCATCACTTCTGCCAGGCGAATCAGTGAATTACAGGCCCTGTCAGTTGAACCTGACTATCTGATTCCATAGAGATAAGGTGGTCCTCAGAACCAATAGGAGGTTCTTACCCAAAGTGGTCTCAGATTTTCATCTCTCTTCCTGTGTTTTTCGCTTATCAGTCTTCAGGAGAAAGATTACGTAATTTGGATGTTAAGAGGGCACTTAGCTACTACATTGAGCATACTAAGGCACATAGGAATGACTGTCTCCAATTTCTCACTTATGGTGAAGTAGGGGAAGGTAGGCCTGTTACTAAGAGAACTGTTGCCAGGTGGATTGTCTCTTGTATACAATTCTGCTGTGACAAACTAGGCAAAATATGTTCCTCAGGCCTGGGGGCTTATTCGACTAGGGGTACAGCTGCTTCTCTGGCTGCTGCCAGAGATATACCCTTGTTAGAGAGCTGCAAAGCAGCTACCTGGAAAACAGTCCCTACTTTCAACAAACATTACCCTCTGGATGTCCAGACTAGGAGTGGTATGAGGTTTGGTACAGCAGTACTGCAGAGCCTATTTCCAAAATAGGATCGGTACCTTCCTCCATGGAGGTACTGCTTTGTAGTCTGCATATGTCAGAATACAGCAAGACTTCATGTTTGAAGAAAATTATTCCACCTTAGCAATTCTTCTCAATGGAGTCTTGCTGTATTCCGCCCCTCCCTCTTGGAATCTAGTTTTGGGATGTGGGCTGGCAGGTAGTGTGCACCTCAGGGGTACTCTACACCCTCCCTTCAGGGTGGGGTGGTTAAGTAAATTTAGATTACATATCTAATTATCTATCTATGCCACTAGAGTGGTGAGGGCGGCTAAGGCAAGGAAGGAGCAGAACCTGGCCAGGGAAATTAGGAGAGGGAACAAGGGGTTCTTTAGATACATTGGGGAAAAACGAAGGGTGAAGGGGCAGATTAGCAGGATTAAATCAGGGGAGAGATGGGCACAAGACCCGGGGGAGCAGGCTGAGGTACTAAATGCGTACTTCACCTCAGTTTTCACCAAGAAAATGGGGTGCCGCATCATACATGGGAGAAGACAGAGATGCTGAGGGGGGCCTTACCGATCGGCGGGTCTGGGGAGAGGGGGAGGCATCACTGGCAGGTGTTGGAAGGGCTAAGCAGGAAGAAGAGGTACCGGAAGTGGAAATCACAGCAGAGAGTGAGGGAAGCCCTCAGCTCCCTTAAGACGGAGAAAGCACCGGGGCCGGATAAATTTACATCCCAGAGTGCTGAAGGAACTTGCGGATGTCCTGGCGAAACCCCTGGCGGAGCTTTTCACCATCTCTCTGAGGACAGGGTGGGTGCCCCAAGACTGGAAGGTGGCGCATATAGTGCCTATCCACAAGGGGGGATCAAGGGAGGTGGCAGAGAACTACAGGCCTGTCAGCCTGACATCGGTGGTGGGCAAGGTGATGAAGGGCATTGTCAAGGAGAGGCTAGGGGAGGACCTGAATAAGTCAGGGTGCCTGGACGATAGACAGCTTGGATTCATCCCGGGGAAATCGTGTCAGACAAACCTGGTGGAGTTCTATGACTGGGTGATAAGTGCCTTGGACCTGGGTAGACCAGTGGACGTCCTCTTTCTAGACTTCAGCAAGGCATTTGACTCTGTTCCTCACGTGGGCCTGTTGGATAAGCTGGGAGAAATGGGGGTGGGGAACAGATGATCAGATGGATAGGCAATTGGCTCCAGGACCGTACCCAGAGGGTCGTAGTTGAGCGGGATAGTCTCATCCCAAGGAGGGTCATTAGTGGGGTCCCACAGGGATCAGTCCTGGGCCCCTTCTGTTCAACGCCCCACGATCTGACATAAGGACAGGAATCAGGAGTGAGATGAGTCTCTTTGCAGATGACTCAAACTGGGGAAGGTGGTGGATGGGGAGGAGGGAGGTGGCCCTACAGGGGACCTGGAGGCTCTGGAAAGATGGTCTAGAAAGTGGAAGCTGAGGTTCAATGTGGGAAATGCAAGGTACTCCACCTGGGGCCAGAAACCCGGGCCAAGTGTACACCTTGGGGAAATGCTACAGTCTCGATGGCTGAGAGGGACCTGGGGTGGTGGTGGATGTCAAGATGAACAACTCTGAGACTTGTAGGAGGGTAGCAGCCAAGGCCAACAGGATGCTGGGATGCATCGCTAGGGGGATCACCTCCAGAAGGAGGGAAGTGATACTCCCTCTGTATAACTGCTTGGTGAGGCCGCACCTTGAGTACTGCGTGCAGTTTTGGAGGCCACACTTAAAGAGGGACATTAACCTCCTGGAGAGGGTCCAGAGGAGGGCAACCAAAATGATTTGGGGCTTGGGGGACAGGACCTATGGAGAGGCTCGAAGAGCTAAATATGTACACATTGGAAGAGAGAAGGACTGAGGGGACATGATAGAGGTCTTCAGGTACATGAAGAGTGTAAATAGGGGAGGAACAGTCAGGGTGCTTGAAGGAAGGAGGTGGGCCACTAGAGGGCATGGGTGGAAGCTGGAAGATTCAGGGAGAAAGGAGGAGGTGCTACTTCACTGAGAGGTGGTGGAGCCATGGAATGCACTGCCTAGGGGCTGGTGGAGGCAGAGACAGTGGAGGGGTTCAAGAGGGGGTGGGACAGGTACAGGGAAAGGTTCTGGAAGCAAAATCCAATGCAGCAAGAATATCCGGAACTGGGAAGGGGGACAGCAAGGTCAGCACCCAGGGTGGGGGCTGACCAAACGAGCAGACACGAAAGACCATTAGGCCTATTCTGCTGGCATTTTAGTATGTTAGTATATCTTCTTCACTACCTGTGTTTTTTTTTTTTTCTCTTGGGTTCTCGACTTGAGTCTTCTGGACCCAAGTTGTTGCTTGTTGGCTTACATGTTTTACAATTTCCACACTGGAAGTGTAGTTAGTTGGTCGTAAGAATCGGACGGTTACACTCTGAGGCACCACAGACAGAGGTTTAAAATCAGAGCTCAAGTTCAATGTTCTGTGCCTTGCATAGAAATGAACTCTTTCCTCTCCGGAGCAGTTCAAGTGCTGGGGCTAACTGCATAGGTCAGAATACAGCAAGACTCCATTAGAAGAAACACAATTACGAAGGTGAGTAATTTTTTCTTCCTGGCACAGGCCTCACCTTGGCCCCCCCCCGGTGGACTCTGTTAGCAATGCAGCTCATAATCGTTCTTAGAGGCTGCAAGATCTCTGGGCTCTACCCCCCAATAAGGAGTCTCGGAAGCTTGACTATTTTTATCTCCTCTATTCTGGCCATCTGTATCTTGAATTAAATCGGTCATAGCTCCGCTACCAAAATGACCTTTGGGACTCCGCAAGGGCTTCTGTGCAATCCCTCCTGGACGAGCCTTACAAGCAAGAGATACTTAAGACCCTCCAGTCGGGGGCGAATGTTGGAACACTCCTTCTGAGAGTGAAGACATAGTAGATGCCTCACACGGGCTTCAGCTGTAGGCATCTTTCTCAGGAGACGCTCCTTGCTCTTGGTGTCAGGATTCACAGCTGATGTGCAGCAGTTCATCCTGAATGCCCCTTTCCAGGGTCCTAAATTGTTTGGGGGTGATGTTCAGGACATCCTGAGTAACCTTCAGACTTTCTGTAGGACCCTTTGCTTTGTCCATTCTTTGTATCACACCCATCAGAAGTCTGGTCAGTGAATGCCCTTTAGGTGTGCCACCCATGACCCGCTTCTAAGCAATCCAGCACACACAAGGCTTCTGCGGCCTTGCTTGTCGATGCCCTCCCCCGCCGGAAAGTCCGCCTGAGGCAGTGTTGCAGCCCCTCTGAGTCTCTCTCTCTGCTTGGGTACCTCCCACCCACCCACACACACACTTGCACCTCAGGAAGCAGTGGTCAGGGATCTGTCCTGTCTCCACCTGGAAGGGTGGCGGGACATTACCACGGATGTCTTGGTTCTTTATCTAATAGAACAGAGCCACGCTCTGGAGTTTCTGGAGATTAGAGATTCCTATAGTCCTCCCTCCCAGGCCGTAGTTTAACCATGTGGCTTATGTCCCTATGCTGCAAGGGGAGATAAATATGCTCAAAAGTGAGCCATAGAACTGGTCCCAGAAACCTGGCAGAACCGGGGATTCTACTCTCACTACTTTGTGGTCCCCAAGTCCTTTGGGGATCTGAGTCCTATCCTGGACATGTGGGCCCTGAACCTCTTTATCCAGTACAAGAGAGAGGTTCCAGATGGTCACTCCTCTGGGTCTTTTACTACAACAGGGAGACTGGATCTACTCCCAGGATATGCAGGACACCCATTTGCCTTGCTCACTGGAGGGTCCTCTGGTTCTGATTGCAGGACCAGCACTTTCGGTTCAGGGTCCTTCCCTCTGGTTTGTCCTCTGCACCTCGGGTGTTTACCAAGTGCTTAGCCAAAGTTGCAGCAGCCCTCAGGAGGGAGGTCTTCTATGTCTTCCCCTATTTGGACGACATAAAGCCCATCCAAGGCACAGCTGTCTGACCCTGACGCTGCACTCCACCAGCAGTTTGCCAGTCTAGGAGCTTCTGAAGGTGCTATGAGGTTGAAGATGGAAGGGGCCACCAGGATTCTGCTGGCACCTTTTGGCAGAGACAAATGTGGTTCCACTGTTGCAGCAGTTGCGGTGAAGGTGCTGATCAGCCTTCCTCTGTGTCCGGGCCTCCTGTCTCTGGACCAGGGATGCTGGTTCATCCAAACCTACAATCCCTTCATCTGCACACCTGGCTCCTGAGGACATAGCCAGTGCCCAGTTCAAAGTTTCCCAGAAGGTAGCTGAAGTCCTGGTGGCTGCCAGAAAACCGTCCACCGGCGTGACTTTTTCTTTTTTTTTTTTTTTTTTTAAAGTGGAAGCGGTTCACCTTATTGGCTGCTTCCCATCAGTTGGACCCTGTTCACCTGTCAAGTGAACCAGATCCTGAACTACCCGCTTTCTTTTATCAGACACGGTTCTTAAGTATTCCTCCCCTGAAAGTGCAGTTGCCTGCCATTTCGGCTTTCCATGTGCCTGTCGACGACCATGTGGTGGTCCAGCTGCATGTGACCCATACATTTTTGGGGGCATCCTTTACTTAAAGCCCCCTGTTTGTAATCTGCACCACCCTGGGATTTGAACTTTATTTTAGAGAAACTTACACAGGCTCCCTTTGAGTCTGTCGTGACATGCGAGCTACGCTTTTGGTCGTGGAAAGCATTATTTGGGGTTGCCATTTCCACTCTAAGGATTTCTGAGCTTCGGGCGCTCATGTGTTCACAGCCTTATTTAATCTTTTGTAAAGACAGGGTATCTCTTATGCATGAACTCTAAGATCTTACTTCGAGAGGACTCTTGCAGTAGAAAATTACGTATAGGACTGACGTCGGCAGGCAGCTGAACCCCACAGAAAAATTTCTAGCTAGCCGTCCCTGGCAAGGGGCCGCCCCCACATCAGGTGACCGGCGTCAGGAGACATCGGTATAAAGGGGCGGTCCCTGACACCACCTTTCAGTTCTTTCCTGCCGTTGGCTCGTTACGCTCAGCCAGCGGAAAAGTTTGTGCTTTGTCAGCCCTATTTTCGTCGGTTTACCGAGTAATTTGTTTTTTCGACTAACGTCCAGTACCATCGCCTGTGTATGTCGCCCCCACACCTCGAGCATGTAACAGTGCGACCGTGCAACTACTGCACAAGGACGCCATTCCTGTGCCTGTTCTTCCTAGGCCCCGATCACCCGGCCGAAGTGCCAGCACTGCCTCGGCTTCAACGCTGCTACCCGGAAAAGGCGGCAGCAGTCCCTGGAAGCCCATATTTTGAAGAAAAAGATGAGTTCAATGGAGAAGGACCTAAAAAAACTGAGGCAGGCATCCACTTTCCCCAAAGGCCATTGGAAGAAGGATAAGGAGGCACTGGGACAAGGGCTCCTCTACTGCATCTCCCTCGGGAGCCGGCAGGACACAGGTAACATCCTCTCCGGGGGATCGCTCCTTGACGGCTGCCTCGGAGGTTTCCGAGGGGACGTCGGCCCACCTGTCTGGCTCGGGCCTTTCGGGCGCCTCCGGGCAATTAGAGGCCTCTGCCCCTGGTTCGGCTGCAGGCTCGCGGCCTACTGGAGTGGGTGACTTCGGTAAGTCGGGCGTCGGCTCCGTCCGTGCGGAGAAGGCGGTAAGGCGCCCGCGACCCTTCCAGATGTTGACGGCGACCCTCTCTTCCATCGAACCAGGCGATCCTTCTCCTCCGCGCGCCCGCCAGGAGCTTGCCGTAAAGCCACACTTTGCTCGTCTATGTCAGCGACGGAACCGACGATGGACAACCCCCCGTCCACATACCCGGTCTCGCTGCCATCCGGGAACCCAGTCCTCCCAGCCTGACCCCGGGATTTTCCCTCCATCCTCGGGCGATGCTGGGGACCGCCCCCAGGTAGGTGCACCAGATCTGATGCTGGGGCCTCCGGCCGGTTCTACCAACTCCAGGAGACATCCTGCTTCGGGTGTCCCTCCTCCTTCAGCCCTCCAAGCGTGGATCCGCCCGGCGGACCAGCAGCTCCTCTGGGTACCCTCCGTCTATCTGGCACATGATACCCAGCGCCGGGCTTTCCGCACCCGGGTTTTGGATACTCTCATGGGTACAACCCATATCCTTATCCCCCGCCTCCTCCACGGCCCCCCACAGCTGCCGGTGGACCTGCAGGAGACTCTGGCCTCCTGGTGAGCTGAGGCCAAGGCTCAGCTCACCAGGAAGGTTGAGAGCCGCCTTCCGATGGTGCCGTCTCAGGTTCCCGTACGTCCGAGGCGGCACACTCCCTCACCACCTCCGGACTCCAGGGGCCCTTCCGTCTGGGTCAGAGGCTGGCAGGACACGCTCCTCCAGGGGCTCCAAGGGGTCTGTCTCCCGGTCGGGAAAAGGAGTCTTTTCTTCTTCAGACTATTGCTCCAAGAGGGACGATGAGCCACGCTGTCCGTCAAAGCCCAGGCCAAGGACTCGGCGAAGTCTCCTCCGGATTATCCTTCTTTACGGAGTTGCTAAGGAAAATCCAGGAGGTTCATCAGTGGCACTGCTTGGAACCAGATCCTCAACGCCTGAAACTCGCTGAACATCTGGATCTGCCTGTGACAGCTCCTACCTTAGTGCCACCCTGGATAGCCTCATGCCGACCTCACCACTATATGGAAACAGCCATCTGCTTTAGCCCCATTTCCAAGGAAGTCGAATAGGCTATATCAGGCTCCAGAGGGTGTTGATTTCCTGGAGTCTCACCCTCGTGCCAACTCGGTTGTTATTAGCGCTGCTCACGGCTGGTCGGCCAACCCAAAACACCTCAGCTGGTCGCCACCTGACAAGGAATCCCGCCTTCTGGACCAGTATGAGAAGCTCTTTGCTTCCTCCAAGCTTGGGATTAGGGCCCTGAATTATGTCAGCCATATGGGGGACTACCAGAAAGCTGTTCTGACTCAGGTGGAAGCCAAATTGGACTCCCTGCCAGACTCCCAAGTCAAGCAGGAGTTGGCTGATCTTGTCCGCTCTGCACGTTCGGCCAGTCGACACATGCTTCATGCGACATACGATGCAGTGGACACTGCTGGACGGAGCTCAGCTTTCGCCGTAGGCCTACGACATCATGCTTGGCTCTGCATGTCCGGGTTGGTCTCGGAGGTGCAATCCACTATCCAGGAAGCGCCCTTCCGGGGGCCGGTGCTTTTCAGTGGTGATGCCAAGGACATCACCACCAATTTGCAAGAGAAGGGTACAGCACTGAAGTCTGTTGATTCTATGTACCGCCCCCATCGGCAGCAGCACCGTCCCTTTCGCAGACTGAATTGGGCCAAGGCAAAACCCCAGGGAAGGCGGGCCACAAAACGCTGGGCCCCCACAGCAACTAAGCCCCCCCCCCGGCCCAAAAAAGCAGCTGGTGCTTCAGCCTGCGCGCTGCCCCACACCACCTCACTCCTTCCCTCTCCCACAGCCTCCGGAGGAACCGGTAGGAGGGAGGTTTCCCTCCACCTTCCGGGCTGGGAGAAGATAACAGATTCTTGGTTGATCCACCTCATCGCAGAAGGACACTAGATAGTTTCTTCAGAAGCCACCTCGCCACCCCACTCTGACATCGTCGTATTCAAGGAACATCTTCTCTTGGTCCAGGAGGAAATTTCAGCTGTACTGCTGAAACGGGCAATAGAACCCTTCCCACTTCATCTGCAAGGGACAGATTGCTATTCTCATTTCTTCCTGGTCCCAAAGAAGAAGAGAGACCTCAGACCAATTCTGGATCTCAGTTCCCTAAATCTTTTGTGGAATACAAAGGTTCAGGATGCTCTTTGCAGAGCCTTCTGCCCCTCCTCCGGCCGGGTCAATGGCTGTGTGCTCTGGATATGCAGGATGCTTACCTGCACATTTCCATTCGTCAGTCTCACCACAAATACCTTTGTTTTGCGTTCCAGGGGGACCACTACCAATTCAAGGTTCTTCCGTTTGGTCTATCCTCGGCTCCCTGAGTATTTACCAAATGCCTGGCAGTGGTGGCGGCCCACCTGCGTACCAGGGGGGTGCAGGTTTTCCCGTACCTGGACGATTGGCTCCTGGCGGCCCCATCCAGGGAGGAACTGCTGCGCTGCCTCTCCCTTACTTAGCAGGTTTTTGCCCGCCTGGGTATTACCATCAACCATTCCAAGTCTCACCTGATCCCATCCCAGAGACTACAGTTTATTGGGGCGATTCTCGATACGACCACGGGCAGGGCCTTCCTGCCACCGGACAGGGCGTCCACCCTCCAGACTCAAATAAGTCTGCTGTCCGGCCACAGGTGGGTCTCTGAGAGGTCAGTCCTTCACCTCCTCGGGCTCATGGCGGCTGCTATCCCGGCAGTTCCTTGAGTTCAACTCCATGTGAGAATATCTCGGTGGACTCTACGCTCCCAATGGGATCAGTTAGTGGACGACCTAGATCGCCCAGTTCTGGTCTCCTTACCGATGTTTTGAGACTTGCAATGGTGGATGCTTCGAGAGAACCTGTTTCAGGGAGTTCCTTTCTTTCGTCCCCCCCCCCCAAGACTCTTAACCACTGACGCCTCGGGCCAAGGTTGGGGAGCCCATCTAGGCCCTCATCTGACCCAAGGCTCCTGATCCAAGCTCGAACAAACTGTCCACATCAATGTGTTCAAACTCCGGGCAGTGTTGTACGCTCTCCAAGCCCTTCACCAATACATCCTTCCCGGCTACCTAGCCGTCCAGACGGACATGTGCGTGGTTTGGTACATTAACAAATGGGGAGGGACTCTGTCCTACCCTTTTTGCACGGAGGCAATGAGGGTTTCGGATTGGGCAACACAACACGACCTTCACCTCACGGCAGTTCACGTTCCGGGAGTCGACAACACCCTGGCAGACAAGCTAAGTCGCTCTTCTGCTCTGACTCATGAGTGAGAACTGGACCAAGGGGTCCTAGACAATATCTTCAGACTATGGGGAACACCACAGGTCTACCTGTACGCATCCCCTCTAAACGCATAAGCTTCCCATCTTCTGCTCGCTTCGTTACAGAGAGAGCGCTTTCTGGAGCAACACTCTCTCTAGACTGGAAAGACAGATTCGTCTATGCCTTTCCCCCAGTTCCACTTATCCCACAAGTCTTGCAGAAACTAGCTCAGAAGGAGCACGAATGATTCTGATTGCTCCTTTCTGGCCCAGGCAAGTTTGGTTCTCCTACAGTAATACTCAGAGGATCATCCTCTTCCTTTTCCTCTATCTCGAGGTTTACTGATCCATGATCAAGGGACCCTGGTCCATACAGGCCTCAGATCCCTTCAGCTGCACGCATGGCTCCTGCAGACTTGGCTCAATCCCGTTTTGGGGTGTTTTCCCCAAGTGGTGGAGATTTTGGTGGAGGCCAGAAAACCCTCCACTAGATCCACTTACGCCATGAAGTGGAAAAGATTCACTATCTGGGCCGCTTCCAAGAATGCGGAACCTTTCTCCTGTTCAGCAGGGCTTCTGCTGGAGTATCTACGGCACCTGTTTGACCTGGGTCTCAGTCTTTCTTCTCTGAAGGTACACATGGCGGCCATCTCAGCCTATCGTGTCCCCTTTGCAGATAAAACTTTCGCTCAATTGGTGATCTCCAAGACCTTTCTCAGAGGGGTCCTCCATCTGAGACCCCCTATCCGTACTCCTGTTCCCCCCTGGGGACTTGAACTTTGTTCTTGAGAAACTTACTCTGCCTCCCTTCGAACCGGCAGCTTCTGCGGATTTGAAGTTCGTTTCGTGGAAGACTATCTTCCTGGTGGCCATTACTTCTGCTCTGAGAATTTCCGAGCTTCAGGCCCTGATGTGTAAAATTCTCTACTTGATTTTTCACAAGGAACGTGTTACCCTTCGCACGAATCCTATGTTTCTCCCTAAAGTAGTAGCAGAGTTCTCTTTAAATCAGTCCATAGTTACCCGCCTTTTTCACACAGTACTCTAATCAAGGGGAGTATTTACTTCATACTCTGGATGTTCACGGATTCTGAGATACTACACCAACAGGGCGAAGGATCTCAGAAAGACTGATCAATTGTTCGTCTCTTTTGCTCATAAAAGGGAAGGCAATGCTGTTTCTAAGCAATGCCTATCTAAGTGGTTGGGTCATTGCATCTTTCTGTTATGACAAATACAAGACCTTCCCGGGTCAGGTAAGAGGCCACTCCACCAGAGGAGTAGCTGCCTCAGCGACTTGTTTCAGAAATGTGTGTGCGGCAGACATCTGTGCTGCCGCCACCAGGACTTCCGTCCATACCTTTACTAAACACTACAGTTTGGATGTTGCCTCTCGCCGTAGAGCAGGCTTCAGGTTGGCTGTTCTGCAAGGCCTCTTTTGTTGAGGCCTGCACAGCTAGAACTGCTTCTTGGAGTGGGATTCAGTCCTATACGTAATTACCTACTGCAAGAGCCCTCTCGAAGTAAGATAGTACAGTTATGTAAGAACTTGACGTAACAGATCTTCGAGAGGGGCTCTTGCAGTAGGTATTGCCTTCCCGCCCTCCATCCCCCTAGGCTTTTTCAGATCCTTTTCCAGTGATGGAAATATCCGCTCCTCTCTCGTCCAGCCTTTCTGGCCTGTTGCGGGAAAGAACTGGAAGGCAAGCATCGGGGACCTCCCCTTTATACCGACTTCTCCTGACGCTGGTCACCTGACGTGGGGGCGGTCTCTCACCAGGGACTGCTAGCTAGAAATTTTTCCATGGGTCCTGCCACCTGCCGACGTCAATCCTGTACGATCACTCACTGCAAGAGAAGCTCAAGATCTACTGTTACGGTAAGTTCTTGCGTAACTGTACTTTCCTGACTGATGTGGTGTCAGAGTTCACGCGAACCCAGACCATCCACTTCCCTCTACTACCCGGAGCATGCCAGTTCAGGAGAAGCCTTGCTCCACACTTTAGATGTACATAGAATTCTCTGCTATTACATTCACCGCACTAAGGACCTAAGGAAGTCCTCGCAACATTTGTTGCCTTCGCCCCTGGGAAAGAGGGTGTCCCTGTTTCCAAGCAGTGCCTGTCCCGCTGATTGGCTAACTGCATTGTGTATTGCTACAGAAAGCACAGCAAAGAGCTGCCAGGAACAGTCGGCCATTCCACCAGATGCATGACGGCTTTAGTCGCTTGCTTCAAAGGGAGTTTATGTGGCGGAAATGTGTGCAACACTGCATACAGACGGCAACTTCACTAGGCATTACAGTCTGACATTGCCTCTAGGGAGGCGAGCTAACTTGCCTTGCCGTGCTCCAGGGCCTCCTTTCTTGAGCCTTTCACCTTCCTCCTCCCCATTACTGATTTTCCAAGTCACTGCTTGGGACTCAGCCCTAGTGTGTGCCCTGTTGCAAGAGATCCTCAAGAAGATAGAATAGTTATGGAAGAACTTACTATAACAGGACTTGAGAAAATCTTTTGCAGCGGGTTGCCTTTTCCCTTGCCCTCTTCATATTCCCTCCTGTCCTCTTTCCAGGATGGTCTAGCTTCTCCTACTCTGATGTGTATATTTTTTTTTTTTCTGGTTCTTCTCTGTTCCCTCGGGAGCTTGTCCTGGCTGGCTAGTCTTTGGCTGGGAATGGAGCAGGGTATGGGGCCGCCCACGTCTGTATAGGGTAGCACTGATGTGGTGACATTGAGGTCATGGGTGGCCCCAGTAAGACTGCTAGTGAAAACTTTCGTGTGATCCTGTTGCTTGACTGCAAGAGGGTTCCTAGTGTGTGACCTATGCAAGAGACTCTCAAATCTGTTGTGGTAAGTTCTTGCATAACTGGTCTTACCTGTCAGTCTTGTCATTTATCACTGGTGGTGTCTACTGGCAGACAGCCACCTGTGAGACTTTTTGGGGAGTGGCAGACGAATACATGGTGCTCGTGGGTTGGCCATTAATGGCTGTTGATCCTCCTCACTTTTGCTTCTCCCGCAGTCGAGACGGCACCCCAGCTAACTAGAGACTTCTGCGGCCAAGCATTTTCTGTGATGCCAAGTTCAACATTGTTATCTTCTACTCTGCCTCTGTTTTGCTACTAGATGCCACTCAACACTGGTAAGACCTATCCTTTTTATTTTGTGTGCGGCGTTGAGTCTCTTCTGAATTTAAGTGGCTACCATTCCGTGATGCCTGGTTGTCGGGACAAGAAGCGTTCCAAGAAAACAGGTTGGCCCCCTATGCGTTGGTGTCCCTGTGGCCGACAGATTTCCTTGACCAAACGACATGACGTGTGTCACCTTTCTTGGTCCCCAGAACGATATGGATGCTTGAGACGCCTGCTTCTCGATGGACTGTCGAGGTTTGGAACATCGCGATGTTAAAGTTAGCAGGGACTCCATACGACCTTTGGGCGTCATCGCTCATGCCAATCCAAGCACAGGAGACTCTGCTCTACCTCTGGTTCCCTTCCGGCCTATACGGTACGGTGAAGAGGGGCCTCCTCCTCTTCCAGCCTTACCATGGAGGAGGTCCTACTGTGGGGCCCAGAGGGCTGGTCTGGCCCCGTTTGGGGCCGGGCCAGGAGTACCACCTTGGCAGTTACCTCTTCAGAGGTGCGGGGTCCTCAGTTGTTGGGGGCCCATGGCTGTGGGTCCTGGCGTGGGGCATTCCTTGGCGCCATCCAGTGGTGCCGTCTCAGATCCCGGAGCCACACCTTGAGGGTTGCGGGGCCATTCTCGGCGCCATGAATGGGGGCTCCCTCTGGGCCACCAATCTGGAGTCCTTTACTTTTTCTCCTTCGAGGAAGATGATTTTGAGGCGGATCTGAATTGGCTGCCTGACTCTTTGGAGTCAGTGGGTTCCCAGCACCCTTGTCTCTCTGGTGTTCCCTCTGGTGGCTCAGATGACTGGGGTTCTGTGGGATCTCCCAGCCACCCTGGCTGGGAGGCCAGCTGCACCTTCAGGTCCCTCTGCTGTTGCGGTGGCAGTCTGGTTTCTGAGTGAGGGAGTAGCTGTCCCCAGTACCATTCCCCTTAGAATCACGATTGAGCCCTCCTCCTGTGGCCTGTGGAGTCAAAGGAGCCCTTGGCACAGGGGTAGAGGAAGAGGGCTTCCTCTCAGTCCTCAGGGTTGAGGATGAGGGGCAAGGGACCATGGCATAGTTCTGTGACCCGTCGGGGGAGAAGCTGTAGTGCCAAGCCCTTTGTTTTCACATCGGAGGTCCCTCTGGGTTCGGCTGGGGTCCTGCCTTCTGGATCCATGCGGCCCTGGTCACCTCATAGGTTAGTTCACCCTACGGGGTTAAGCCCTCACCATTTTGATTTCCATGATAGGATGGTGAATCTACAGTCCTGCATTTTTCCTCTGATCCCAGGCTCTCCTGTGGATTCTGCTGGCCCTGGCAGAGGCATGTCGCATCAGGTGACGGGCTCGTCCGTGCCTCTGTGCCCAGCTCCCCTTTTCCCAAGCCACGTTGGGCCTTTGACCTGGAATCAGTTCAGGTCTCGGGTGTCGGCGTTCCCTCAGTACGTTAGTGCCATGGATAAGCAGTCCTTCCGACCAGTTCCCCCGCTGCAGCCAGAGTCTGATTCGTCAAGCTCCTCGACCACCTTGTCTTCCTCCATTAAGGAAGAGGAACTTTCAGTCCACCTGTCCTCAGAACATGTAGAGAAGTTTTTAACTTTACTACTTATGGCAGTAAGGTCCTGCCAGTTAATATCACAAAGATTAAAATCACTGGTAATGACAGTATGCCCAAGTTCACTAACCTGCTCTATCTGAGTGGCATCCAGTATGCAGATAGGTGAATTGGGGGGATTATAGCAACTCCCAAGTATAATAAAATCATCTTGTGCCAAAAAGACTTTTAACCCAAATGGTTTCGGTAGATGTCGTGAGTTTTTATAATATCTGTTATGTCTACAGTGTTCAGTGTGTCCTTTATGAATAAAGCAACACCACCCTTTCTATTTTGTCTTAGTTTATATAATCTAAAGTCCGGTAAACAGCAGTCCCATAAAGCTTTATCTCCCCATATTTCTCATATCGAAACAATATGAATATTATTATAGAAGAGACTGAACTGAAGTTCGTCCATTTTTTTTGAGTAAGACATCTTGCATTAAAACTTAGAACCTGTAATTGTTTTGTTGATAATTTAGTAACACCAGCTGTTTTGTGAGATGATGGCTTAACCTTCATCTCCCCCATTATTCAGTTTAAATAGTTAATTGACAAGAACTGTTTGCTCAAAATAGCATTACCCCGCCTACTTAAATGTAACCCAGCCCTACTGAATAATTTCTCTGCCGCCCAAAAGTTCCCAATGGGCAACACACATGACGTCCAGTTGTAGACACAAATTACGAAGCCAATTATTAATCTTAATTTTCCAATTGAGAAATGGAGGAAAAAACAGGGAATAGGAAGGATTTCTGAAATACAGATTTTGCATCCAATTTCTACTAATTTGGTTAGACCCACAAAGGCTGACTTAATGTCATTTATTGAATCGTGATAATTATTGGCTCTGGCATGTATAACAATGGGGTTAATACCACACTCATTCATAATATTGTCCAGCATATTCGAGAGATCTGTAAGCTTAGCGCCACTAACACTAGTGCAAGTTCTTATCATCTTCAACTTATCATCGAATCCCCTATAACCAGTACCTGCCTTGAAGGGGGGTTATTTTTTTTATTTGGTTGTTTAACCAGGAGTAGCACACTAAGCTGAAAGCTTTTTTACAGGCTCGAACTGGGAGCACAGGGAAGTTCAGTGACTTGCTCAGGGTCACACAGTATGCAAGTGGAAGCTGCTCCTATTAGTAGGAGGAACATCACTGTTATGGACTGGAGTGCCTAAACTGTTGGGTGTAGTATTAGTAAAGTCAATCAGTGGCTGGTCAGCAACGACCAACCCTCTGGGTTGGGGTTAACGAGGATGGATCATTTAAATCACCTGATAGGTTGCATCCAAAAGAGCTAGGGGTAATTAAGTTAGATTTCTGACCTTGCAGGAAATCAAATCTGTTGGATAATGGGATACTGTGATCAGCCTTTCTACCCTTTTTGCAATGCCTGGTGCTTTGTACTGTTCCATATGTTGCTATTATCCTCTAACATCATCCTCCATTGCTCTTTTCTTAGGAACTTCACTTGTAGTGGTTATAGAATTAGAGGTTGCTTGACTAGCAATGAATTGCTAGTCATGTCTGTCTGTCATTAACTGATTCAGCTAGAGGTGTGGTTCAATAGTGCACTGAGCATTTTGTGGAGAATCGGGCTTGACTAGAGGGCAGGTTATTTAAAGTACTAAACCTCTTATTTTTAATTGAGTAACTTCTAAATGTGTTGGGCGTGAGGAAAATAAGCTCATTTCATGCTTTAATTCCATGTTCTCCAAACATTTGCAACACTAGAAAGGCTGGATTGGGATCTCCCTTGTAGTAATTATAAACATTTTACCTAATGTTTACATAATGTGCATTGTAGCCCCAGTTGTCCTAAGGTGGTTGTAAGTCACATTACTTGTGTTATTAATTGTGAAGCCATATAGCTTTCACTTTAATAGTTATAAACACAATGCAAGATGCTCACTCTTAATGTGTGAAACTGACATTATAACTTGGGTTTAGTACGTGTGCTACTTGGTAAATATCGCAGAACAATTAATATGGGCGACTTAACCCACTTAAAAGTACCTGGGCCTGTCTGCCTCGTGCAAGAGATACGGTGCTCATCCCACTTGCAGAAGATGTGAGAAGATATATCACATGACCCGGATGTGAACCACTGGGTCACGTAATCCCTGATTGCACAAAACACGTTAAATATGTAAAATTAACACCCACAGATGTATTTACGCAGTCCCTGCAGACTTTCCACCTCCCCAGCTATAGCAGCCACTAAACACAGCAGGACAGTAGTTGCAGTTTGGCACTGCCCTCAAACTACACTCCTGCAAATGGCTTCCTGGGTCAGTTGTTTGACAGGCAATGCATGTAACTGTTTTTAAAACAAATACTGCTCCATGTCTATGACCTCAACTCTCCTGTACTGTCTCACGCCCAGCTGGAGTGTCTCACAGCATAGGGACAGCGCTTTAGCAACCGCCAATTAAATAACTGTCTGACGCAGCTGGACACCCCTTTCAGGCTTTGGCGCCCGATCCATGATAGGCGCGTCGCGGCACCCCCCAAAGACTAATTTAAGAGTTGGATCGGATGGGCTAAGAGTCATCTCTTCAGCGTGGAGCCTATTGGCAGTTATCTCACATCAGGCGCACTACTCTGCCTACAACAGGCATCTGAGAGAGATGCTGGACAGGCCCTAACATCGCTGCCTGATTTGGAGGCTACCTGGCAAGCCATTGCCCTCACTGCTACAGGCCTGGAGTTGGCGAGGCACCAATCAAGGGTGTCGATGATGCCACTGAGGTCACTTCACGTGCTCGAGGACAGTGATCTGCATTAGGCAGACGGCATGGCTTTGCTAGTTGTTGTCACCTTGGCCTGGCGCAGGTTATTGGCCTCCCCCTTCCAGGGGATCCATCTGTTTTCCTGCAGGGAGAGACTGGAACTTCAGGGGCACTTCCTTCCCTTAAGGTTAAGGGGACCCCATCTCACTCTAAGTCCCAGCCTTGAACTGGCTAATGGAGGGTCCCCTTTCTCCCCCAGGTGGGACTCGGGAATGTTTTTCCCTCAGGGTTATTGGGGCCCCCTTCGGGGGTGCTTGGAACTCGCCCACCAGTGATGAATGATGATTGACGCAGGATGTGGAAATTATGTACCACCTGAATCTTGATCTTCCTGTATCTTCTACCATTCATCACTGAATTCTCCCACCTACCCCTTGAGGCCTCAGTCAGAGACGCCTGCTCTCCTGCTCACCCCACCCCCATCCTGGAGTTCTGACGTCCTGGGTGGAGTGTCTGGTGGGTCTTTGTTTGAGCAAGTCTAACTCTTCAGGGTTCTGCTTCATGGGTCTCGGGAGGCCTCTTCTGGACACCTTGCTTGACCCACTCTCTGGGTCTTCCGGTCAGGGGAAGTGCCTCGGCTTCCCAGGATGCCCTTACCCTTCCTCCATATGTAGTTTTTTCACCCCACCCAAACCTTTGGTGTTTCTGGGTAGGGGACCAAGAACTGACCGTCCTCTCATCTGTTGGGGTTGAGCCTGGGCAGTGGCCTCCCAAACTCTTTGGCACTACTTCTTCCTCTTGTGCTCTCTCTCACCCTCGAGCAGTGCTGGCTCAGCCAAATCTGGGGGCTCAGCAGGAAAATCTTACAGCGCTGCTACGATCTTCCCTTGTCAATCTTCACCATTCATTACTTACTGGGTGTTAGCCGGAGGCGCGCAACCTCCACGGGTTTTTTTTTTTATTTTAAAGTTTGCATAACGGCACCGCCCTCGAGAGTGACGCTACGCGCGAGGGGCGGTCACAGGCGACCCACTCCTCCTCCAACTCAGTTCTGTTTCTCCCTACCACGAGGCAGCACTCTGTCCACGCCAGAAGCGCCTGGTAGTTGTAGTTTCCCGAATTCGCTTTCCTGACACTCTACGATACGTGTAAGACTGTTCTTTTTCTTTCTTTCGCGCCGGTGTATTTCCTACTTTGTTTTAGTCTCGTTGGTTTCAGTTATGTCCGGTTCTGGAGCTATGCGTTACGGGTCGACCCCAAGGCCGGGTGCTCTGGTGGCTGCATTTCTCCGCCTCGGACCGGCATGACGCTTGCCTCGTTGCCTGGGACCCAACCATGATATGGATTTGTGCGCCTGTTTCTTGATGGACCGTCAGGCCTCTAGTCCGCTCGAGCTCGCGCGGCAGGCCCCGCCGACTGGGACGGCGCTGCTCACGGGAATCTCAGGCGAGATCTTTAGGCCCTTCCCCGGTCCCTCCCGGCCTATACGGTCTGAGGAGGAGGGGGCTTCTCATCCTATCTTGCCAAGGAGGAGGCCCTTCCGCGGTGTTGGGAGCTCGTGGCCCCTCCCGGGCCGCAGCGCTGACACCGCCCGGCAGTCACCTCTTCGGAGGTGCAGCCTCGTCGAGGCTCCTTGGCTTTGGGTCTTTGGGTTCTTGGTCTCCGCGGGCGCTGCTTCAGATCCTGGCACCGCTCGTGTGCCGGTGATCGGGCGGCGCCGCTCGGCGCCAGTGATCGGGCGGCGCCACTTTAGATCCCGTGCCGCTCGGGCGCACCAGTGAGTGGAGCGCGCTGGCAGTGCTGCTGGCCTCGGGCCATCAGCGGTGATTACGGCGCACCATTGACGCGTGCCGCCCGCCTCCCAGACGTTGTCGGGCGGCGCCTGCTGGTTTTCCCTTCTCGGCGGTGCCGGGAGGCTCGCCGGAGCCGCTGGGGTGTGGGGTTAGCCTCCTGCTGCCGGGCGGGGGAGCGGCGCCGCCTTGGTACCGGGCCGCTCAGGCCTCGGGACCCCTGGGTGGCCAGCATCGAGGTCCTGTTGATCTCGCCCTCCTCGAGGACGTAAGACTAGATGGGATTCCATCCTGGCACCCCATTCTTCGGGATCTGGGTCCCTCGTGGCTAGGGGTACCAGGCGGTGGCAGCGGCCCTCCTCTGTCCCCTTACCGCCGCCTCCTGAGGGTTCCTGCTGGGGTGGCAGAGGTCCCGGGCAGACATGGGGGTGACGGAGGGGAGGCTCCCTCTGAGGCTTGGTGACAGCTACCTCGGGTGCTGTTGCCTCCTCTAGGGACAGGGGACGCTGCAGTCGAGGAGAGGGCCCTCTCAGAACTGGAGGGTTGAGGAGGCATGCCAGCTGCCCGGTCTCTTTGGCCACCTCAGGGGGTGGCCAGGAGCCGAGTGCAGAGCCCCGCCCCTCCCCCAGGGTTCTAGGGTGTCCTCCGCAGCGCTGAGGAATGCCCTTCTGATCCATGCAGTCCCAAGGCGTCGCAGGGGAGTTTCTCCCCAGGGCTCTTCCAGGCTCCGCCTCCCAGAGTTCCGCTCTGCCTGGTTTGATATCCGGGATCCCTCCTACTAGGGCTCCTTTCCCCGATTCCAGAGCCCCTCGAGAGAGCAGTTGCCTCCTCGGAGGTGCCCTCTCATCTCTCTGCCTTCACCACCCCCGCCTCCCGGCCATGTCGGTCCCACGGGTCCGCTATCCTGGGAGCAGTTCAGAGGTTCTGCAGCGGCCTTCCCTCATATGTTAGATACATGCATGAGCGGTCTTTCGACTTCCCACCGCCGCAGGGAATCCTCTGAGCATTCCAGCTCCCCATCATCCTCGCCTCCTCCTCTGAGGGAGAGAACCCCTGCTCATCTGTCCTCCGATGCTGATTTCACAGAATATCAGCGCTTCTCTCGAGGATGGTGAGGGATTCGGATTTCTATGTTCGAGAGACAATACCGTCGGAGACGCGTGAATTCTTGGTGAATCTAGTGCCCAGCATCTGGTGGTACCTTCCTGGCCTATCCTCCAGGAGGCGCTCTATCCGTCCTGGCAGTTCCCTGCCGCTTTTCCCAGCCCCGCGGACTGCCAGCTAGGTATTGTGCCCCTCTGAGTCTCTAGGTTCCCTTCCCAACCCGCCCTCAGGTTTGGTATACCTGGATACCCTTCTGGGCGCTGTCTGGCGACGACCGCCCACCGGATTCGGACTTCTCCAGTTCGACCGCTAGCTAAGAGTGTTCTCTTTCTGCAGTACATGTATTGCATCACATCAGGCTCACCACGCTGCCTATAACCGCATTTGTGGTCGATGGATGTCCCAGCTGCTGGCATCTATGCCTGATACGGAGCAAACCAGACAAGCCGCTGTCTCTCTCCGCTGGTAGGCCTGGAGCTGGCAAGACACCGCTAAGGCATCTTATGACGCCAATGAGGTGGCTTCCAGGCTTATGGGACAGCGATCTGCATCAGGCGGACAGGCATGGCTTGCCTTTTCCAGGTTGTCACCCCTGGCCCGGCGTAGGGGTGCCTCGCCCGGCCTGGGGACCAGTCTTTTCTCTTCCAGAGCTAGGAGACTTTACAGGGCTCCTCTGCCTCTCGCCTTCGGGAGGCACCTCAGCTCTTCTCCCACTTAGGCTTTCTAATAAGCCAGGGTCTTCCTTCTGTTTTCTCACCAGCAGAAGGCTGGGGTCTTGTTCTCTCAGGTCTACCTCTTCCTCCAGCTTGGTATCACTAGAAGTAATGAATGGTGAAGATTGACATGGGAAGATATGAAAATTACGCACTCACCGTAATTCCTGATCTCTCTTGTATCTTCACCATTCATTACTTACTCCCGCCCACCATCCCCTCAGTGGCCTCTTCCTGTGGCTTCTCCACCTCCCGTCTCCTTCCTCTCTGCAAAAAAAAAAAAAAAAAATTTTTTTCTTAAACTAGGAAAAATTGCTTAATTTTTCAAAAAATAAAAAAAAAAAAAAAATCCTTTTTGGGGGGGTTCTAATTTTCCAGAAAAATTAATTACTCTAAGATTCGGGCCATCTCGTGGATTGCATTGGCGATCAGACTGCACAACTATCTCTTGCGCTGTCCTGACAAGATATTCTGGGGTTTTGGCCTGTTCAGGCTATTCAGTTGATCCTGCAATCCCGCTGTTCCAGATATTGCCCTGAATCAATCCCCCCCATTCTTGCCCTGCAGAGCAGAGGAACGGGCACATCTGTTCCTTTTTTCTTTTAAAAAAAAAGGGGGGAATGCTGAGGGAACTCTTTTCGACTGCTATAGGCACCTTGGTTTTGGGGTCATGCAACCAACCTCAAATTTCTTCTGTAAAAAAAAAAAAAAAAAGAAAACAAACAAGAGGGGAAATGAGAAGGTAATCTCCCTTCTCGCTAGTTTGCATATTGGTTTCTCCTTTTAAGTGTCCTCCTGGACAATTTTTACAGAAGAGCTGTGCTGACCATATTCAATCCCGCCAGCCCAAGCCTTGGCCAGTCTGTCCGAGTCCCATTTCTATGCTTAAACGCCTGAAAGGCTTACATTTTCCTTTCTAAGTCCCAGAGCAGCACTCCTGCTGCCTGGGGTTCCTTTTCCTCCTCGGTGTCCTCGAATTCAGGCCTGTCGTGGCCAGGAACCCGAGGGGGTATCAATAACAATGGCATGTTGAGGATAAGGATTATGCCTTCCAGAGTCTGTCTAGCGGGTTTGGTGAACCTTCTCTTCAGCTCTCATCTCCGGGGATTCTTGCTTCCTCTTAGTCGAGCCTTCAGCTCTAAGCTAACTATGCTCGTTGGGCATTCTGGTCCTTCAACATCCCATCTCTCTCTTCTCTTTCTTCTTCTTCTATTTTCTCATCTCCTTACTTTATCTCTCCTCCTAGAGTCGCCCAGGTAAGGGAGGCCCTGCAGTCCTAGGCTAGGATACTTTATCTCCTCTCCTTCCTCCATCGGCTTATTCCTTTTCAGTTCATTCTTCCTTGCTTTTGCTATCCCTCGGCTATCGCACTCGCTATCTGTATTCTCTGCTCTCACTTTTGCCTCTCAGCCACAGAACTGAGTTGGAGGAGGTCGGTCGCTACTAATGGCTGCCCTCGCGCAGACGATGATGTCACTCTCGAGCGGCGCCGTTAGGCAAACTTTAAAAAAAAAAAGCCTGTGGCGGGTGCGCGCCTCCGGCTAACACCCAGTAAGTAATGAATGGTGAAGATACAAGAGAAGATCAGGAATTACGGTAGGTACGTAATTTTTATTTCTTGCTTTAAGAGCATTTAGGCTTCAGGTTACAGCTGTCATCAGGGTTCTACCTGGCATCCCCAACAGTTGCCCTGTTTGGTGACCAAAGGCCACCCCCCCATCCCATATCTTCTATTCCTCTCTCTATTTTCTCCTTTCTCCTCCTTTGGTCACTCAGGGACTGAGACCTCCTGGTCCAAAACCCTCAGGCCCCTCCTCTTTCTTGTCCTCGTCGGCATGCTCTTTCAGCTAATTTTTCCTTTTACTGTCTCTTGGGCTCCCTTGTCCTGCTCTTCTTTCTCTTTATTTTCTTCTACTGTCTCTCCTTCGTGCAGAACCGAGGTGGACCCAACGGCCGTTACTGGCCAACCCACGAGCGCCACGTATTTTGTCGGCCCCTCAGAAAAGTCTCCCACGGGGTGTCTGTCTCCGGCAGACACCCACCCATGATGAATAGTGAAGATACGTAGGAAGATCAAAAACTGATAGGTACGTAATTTTAATTTCAAACATGAAATTTTGCTGTATTCTGACTATATGCATTTAGCCTCAGCACTTGAACTGCTCGGAGAGTAGGGGTTAATTCTATGGCAAGGCATAAAACATTGAGCTTGAGCTTTTTTTTTTTTTTCTTCAAACCTCTGTCTGTGGTACATCTCAGTGTAACTGTCAGGTTCTTCTCCGCCTAACTGAAGTAGCTCTGGAGATTTCTCTTTACTTCCAGTTTGGTAAAAGTTGAATCTGTCGGTTTGGTCAACCAATTTTCTTAGGGTTTTTTGGTATCAGATCTGTCTTCGGTACAGGGTAGCGTAAGTAGATATATAGTGAATTTTCTTGCGGATTTTTTTTTTCAGTTTTCTGTCTGGTTGAGAAGCAAAACAATCTTATTTCTGTTTTTCTGGGATTTTAGTAGTGATGTCCGGTTCTTATCGGTCGGGGGGGTTTTTTTTTTCATTTTTCCACAGCCCATGACGTGGTTGTTGACTAAGGGTGTAATACCTGGCTTAAAAGCTGTTACGGGTAATTTGTAGGCTAAGGCTATGTCTGAGAAACCAAAGAAGAAAACCGGTCCCACTGGGTTTCAACACTGTACTGAGTGTAGGGAGGCTTTTTAAAGCTGATGCCCACTTCATTTGTGTTTGTCAGGGGTTTGACCACCTCAAATGAGACTGCCAAATATGTAGAAACTTTCCCAAAGCCGCTTTACGTAAGAGATTAAGTAGGCTGAAGGAAAGGGAGGCCGAAAAGTCCGCTGAACCAGATGGCCAGCCTGGTTCAGTTGAGACCGAACTTAAAGGGATGCTTGCTGACACTGGTGATATATCCTCCGGCAAAAGGAGATCCGACTCTGAGGGGTCGGTTCCGTCAAAAAGAAAAAGGAAGTCTGGTTCGGATCCTGAACCGCAAGTTCAACTGCCGCTGAAATAGTCAAAGCGATAAGCATTGTGCAGTTGCTTTGTCCAGTTCCTTCCGAACCGATCCCTCTGACTAAGCGATTGGGGTCAGTCAAACCCAACTCCCATTGGACTATGATCCAGAATTTTTATGATGTGGAGTGGGAGGGAGATGAAGAGGAGGAAGAGTATTTAGAGGATACTGAATTTGGAGGCCTAGATGAGCCTGACATTTCCCCAGACGGGCCTTCCAGTGTCTCCCCCTCCCAGGCTTTGAGTCACTTTCCCATTTTCTGTTTTACAGAAAAGTGACTGAAACTCTCCAGCTTCCAGTGGTGGAAGCTGCTGATGAGGGAGAGCCTGACTGTATAGAAATGATGGACATCCCAGAGTCAAAAAGACTGTCTATCCCTCCTCACAAGTCCTTGGGGAAACAGATGAGGGAAATTTTGCAAATGCCTAACTCTTTACCTCCTGTGGATAAGAAAATGGACAGGAGATGCTGTATCTGACTTGGGTACGGAATGTTTGTACAACCATTGCAGCCATGTTGGGGTAGTGCAGGCAGCAGCCTGTGACAGGGCTTCATTCCTTTGGCTTCACATCCCCCCAGATAAAGATTCCAGGAAGGTGGATGCCATGGCAAAAAAAAGTACTTGGCATCTTCCTTGGGACTAAGGCAGGCAACCTACATGGCCTATACAGCTAGGTACCAGAAGTCCAGGTGGGACACAGTAGTGTAACTAGCAAAGAAAGCCTCACCCCAGCTAGCCAAAGAGCTGGAGGAGGTGGCTGCTGATGGACTAGACATCAGAAGTGCAATTTCATGCTGTTGTCTACTCTTAATGATTCATCCAGAGTCATGGCTACATCTGTCTCTCTCAGGAGATTTGCTTGGCTCAGATGTGCTAGCCTGTCTCTGGATACCCAGGCTAAGGCCAGGGATTTTCCCATGGTTGGTAATTCTCTGTTTGGGGAGCAGATGGAGGCTTACATGAAGAAAATGGATGAATACATGACCACCTACCGGAGTGCACAGGCCAAAGAGAGGCAAGCTTTTTCACCCAAGCCCAGGCCTCCTCTTCCTTCCCACAGAGGGGGTTCTTCCAAGGGAGAGGCAGGAGGGGACGAGCAGGGCTGCATCCTCTTCCCAGTCCAAGGCTTCTGCCAGACAGACACCCTGATGTGTCTGTTCAGGTCGCCTCCCCTATACCAGTAGGGGGCAGGCTGATTTACTATTTCCAGGCCTGGAAGTATGTTACTTCAGACAAATGGGTCCTGGAGGTAGTAAGCCAGGGCCTGGCTTTGTTTCAAGAGATTTCCAAAACTGTCAGGTTTTTTCCTTCTGCATCAGCATCAGAGACCATTGCCTGAGAGGCAGGTTTCTTCCCTGCTAGCTCTCAAGGTTGTGGAACAAGTTCCTCCACAACACAAGGGCAGAGGGCTGTACTCCAGGTACTTCCTTACTTCAAAAAAGACAGGGGAGTGTCGACCCATCCTAGACTCAAGATATCTGAACAAACGTATCGCAAAACCAAAGTTCAGAATGGTGACTCTGGGAGTGATCCTCGCCTCTTGAGGCCAGGGGATTGGCTAGCATCCCTGGACCTCAAAGATGCCTATTTCCACATTCCTGTCTGGTGCTCCCACAGAAAGTACCTAGAGTTCGAGTTGCCCTCAGGCAATTACCAATTCAGAGCCATGCCCTTCGGCCTCACTACAGCTCCAAGAGTATTTACAAAGTGCCTTGCAATAGTAGTGGCCTTCCTCAGAAGGCAGGGTCTATCAGTCTTCCTGATCTGGACGACTGGCTTATTGTAGGCCAGTCCTCGGCCAAGTCAAGTCACTTTGGAAGTCCTCCGAATCTGCTCAGTTCCCTAGGATTCATCCTCAATCTTCCCAAGTCGGTTCTCGAACCTGTACAACTCCTCACTTCTGTAAGATAGAGTTACAGTCCAGGCAAGGGCCTTCCTCTAACAGACAAGGGTAACCACCTTTACAGATCTGGCCTCCTCTTTTCAGCCTCTGGTCTCGACCAGCCAGGCACTACTCAACTCTAGTACATGCCAGCTTGACTGCTGTGGTACAAGGCTAGGTTTCGGGTGAGTGACCTTCAGTTCCACTTAAGGTCATTTGGTCTCAGAAGATTCTCTCACCAAACTGATTCCAGTGACTTGGACTCTGGTCCAGGCTCTCCAGTGGTGGCTGGATCAGGACAGTCTCAGACAGGGTGTCCCATTTCTCAGTCAAGACCTCTCAGTGGTTTTAACCACAAATGCCTCTCCTGGGTTGGGGAGCCCATCTGGGGACTCACTACACAGAGAATATGGTCACAGCAAGAGTCTCTCCTTCACATCAAGCTCCTGGAACTCAGAGCTGTGTTCCTAACCCTCCAGGTTTTTTTGGCGTCAAAGGCAAAGTGGTGCAAGTCAGGCAGAAGACACCACCACAATGTGGTACATAAACGAGCAGAGGCACACTCTAGTCTACAGCCTTGTGCACAGAAGCTATGAAACTGGTCTCTGGCTTACTCTCTCCAAGCTTCCCTGACAGCAGTTCATCTTCCAGGAAAGGACAGTGTGCTGGAAGATGCTTTGAGCAGAATATCCCAGGGCCATCACGAATGGACCCTGAACACTCGTATCCTGAAAGTCATCTTCACCAGATGGTACACTCCAGAGACTGATCTCTTTGTAGTCCCAGACAGTTATCAACTTCCTCTGTTTTGCTGCAGACCTCCAGTCCTAGGGACTGTTCCTTTGGATACTGTCCTGTTAGATTGGACAGGCAGGTTTCTTTATGCCTTTCTCTTTCTTCTACCATTCAGAGTCCTGATCAAGTCTTATCCCTGCACAGTGATTCTAGTGGCCCCAACTGGGCCAGACAACCCTAGGTATCCTCTCTCGTCTCTAGCAGTGTCACTGCCCCTGTCTCTACCCAGGAGACACAATTTGTTACCTCTTCTCAAGGGAGGATTTGGTACCCTGATCTCCAGTCTCAAAACCTGGTTCTTGAAGAGTTAGAATATGCAGGCCTGCATCTTTCTCGGGGGTGATGGATATTTTGAAGGTCTCTAGGAAACCTACCAGGAAAACCTATAATTCCAAATGGAAAAGGTTCACCATTTGGTGGTCTCAGAGGTATACAGCTGGAGGCTGCAGGTATTGCCACGACCTTGGATTATTTGGTTTATCTTAATAGCCTAGGTCTTAAGCCTGTGTTCCTTTAAGTTAATTTAGAAGCTGTCTGCTTTTCTTTCTCGGGAAGGATCTTCCTGGCATCCCATCCTTGTTCAGTAAGTTCTTCAAAGGCTTGGTCCACATTAACACTCCTTTTAGAGAGCCTACTTCAGCTTGGGATCTGAATGTCTGCATTGCACAGCTTATGCAGCCACCCTTTGAGCCCTTGGCTTCTGCTGAGCTTAAGTACTTGACTTGGAAAACTGTGTTCCTAGTAGCTGTTACTTCTGCCAGGAGGATCAGTGAATTGAAGGCCTTGTCATTAGACCCAGACTTCATTTCCTTTCATAGGGACAAGGTGGTCCTCGGAATAAATAGAACATTTCTGCCTAAAGTATCAGATTTTCATCTGAATCAATCTGTCTACCTGTGTTTTTCACTGACCATTCTCCCTCGGGAGAGAAGATTGCACAGTCTGGATGTGAAAATGGCTCTTGGCTATTACATAGAGCATACTGAGGCATTGTGTTAGAGAAAAGGAAGTGCAAAAGAAAGAAACCACTTTGGTTCTCAAACAGCAGCAGAAAAGGTCAGAGCCAAAAGGATGGCCTTCAGGAAGTGTGAGGAAACGCAGCAGGATGAAGATAGGCATACCAAATGTCCCTAAGGGAAGCAAGGAAGGCAGTAAGGCAGGCAAAGGCCCAAACCAAGGAAACACTAGCACAAACAGTAAAAGGTGGCAAGACTTTGTATAGATTAGTGAAAGGAGAAAGTCCAGAGGGGGTATTGCCAAGATCAAAGGGGATGGAGGGGGGGAAGAGTGTGAGGAGGAGAACCATGTAAAAGCATCTATCCTAAATAGATATTTCTGCTCAGTATTTACTGAAGAAGGTAGGGCGAAGGGCCCACAGCTCAGCACCATGGGGGGGGGTGCACTAGTCCCTTCACAAAAGAAAGGGTTCCTGCAAGAGCTCGATAAGCTCAGGGTGGACAAGGCAATGGGACCTAATGGCATACATACCAGGGTACTAAAGGAGCTAAGGGTGGAACTAGCAAAGCCATTATCAGAACTGTTTAGTGAGTCTCCGAGCACAGGAGAGGTCCCAGAAGACTGAAGAAGGGCCCATGTGATGCCGCTCCACAAGAGTGGTGGTAGAGAGGAGGCAGGAAACTACAGACCAGTCAGTCTTACCTCAGTAGTGGGCAGGATTAAGGAGGTACTCTTTAAGGAAAGGATAGTGCAACACCTGGAATCCATAGGAGCACAGGATTCAAGACAGCATGGGTTTACAAAAGGAAGGTCCTGTCAAACTAATCTCATAGATTTTTGCCTGGGTAACCAGGGTGGTGGACCAAGGAGAGCAGTTTGTCACCTACCTTGACTTCAGCAAAGCTTTTTCGATACTGTTCCACATAGATTAATAAGCTGGGTAGGCTTGGGGTGGGTCAGAAGTTGGTCAACTGCGTGGCAAACTGGTTGACTGGCAGGAAACAGAGTGGTGGTAAACTGTATACAGTCAGAAGAGATGCAGGTCACAAATGGGGTACCTCGGGGATCAGTCCTGGGGCCAGTCCTCCAGTATCTTCGTCAGTGACATTGCAGATGGACTGGAGGGTAAGGTTTGTCTGTTTGCAGATGACACCAAGATCTGCAACAGAATAGATGATCCAGATGGGGTGGGCAGAATGAGAAGAGATCTGGATAAACTAGCAAAATGGTGGGAAGAGTGGCAACTGGGGTTTAATGCAAAGAAGTGCAAGATCATGCACATAGGGAAGAAAACCCTGAAGCCACCTATAGGCAGGAGAGGAGTTGCTGGCAGTCAAAGGGAAGAATACTTGGAATCATCATCACCAGTGACCTGAAATCATCCAAGTAGACCACTAAAGCAGTAGGTAAGGCTAGGAGGATGTTAGGATGTATTAGTAGGGGTATCACAAGTCGTAAGAGGAGGTAATAATCCCTCTTTACAAGACACTGGATAGGCCCCAACTGAGTATCATGCAGTACTGGAGGCCACACCTTCACAAGGACATTAACCAAATTGAGATAGTCCAGAGAAGGGCAACCAAAATGGTGCAGTGACTGCATCAGAAACACACTGAGGACAGATTAACGGAGCTCAATGTGTATACCCTAGAGCAAAGGAGGGAGAGGGGTGATATGATCGAAACAGTCAAACACCTGAAGGGCATTAAAAAGGTGAGCCTAACATCTTTCAGGACAAGAGGACACAGCATGAGATTAGAGGGAGGCCGATTAAGGGGGAATGTAAGGAACTTATTTTTCACAGAAAGGGTGGTGGATGCATGGAACGGCCTACCTCAGGAAGTGGTGGATATGAATACAGTGCAGGGCTTCAAACAGGCATGGGATAGGCATAGGGGAGCAATACAGATGAGTATGAATAGATAGGCCATTGACTGAGCAAAGGCCAATGGCACATTCATAAGGTAGAAAAAGAAATGGGCAGACTGGATGGGCCTTGCTGTCCTTATCTGCCGATCAACCTCTGTTTCTATGTACTTCTACATAGGAAGGATTGTCTTCAGCTGTTTCTCATTTACTGAGAAGTGGGAAAAGGTAGACCTGCCCCTGAAAGGACTATTGCCAGGTGGATTGTCTCTTGTATCCAATTCTGCTATTCCAAATTGGGCAAAGAACCTCCTTCAGGTCTGAGGGCCCACTGACTAGAGGTACAGCTGTCTCCTTTGCAGCTGCTAGGGATATCCCCTTGGTACAGATATGTAAAGCAGCCACCTGAAAAACGGTCCATACATTCACCAAGCATTGCTCTCTGGACATCTACTAGGAGTGATGCTCGGTCTGGTACAGCAGTGTTGCAGAGCCTATTCCCAAAGTAAGATTCTTTGTCCCCTCTCCTGGGATGCATATAGTCAGAATACAGCAAGACTTCATGTTATTTGAAGAAAAAAATTACTCACCATAGTAATGTTTCTTCTAATGGAGTTTTGCTGTATTCTGACTTCTCCTGCCTCCCTCTCAGAATCTAGTTTTTTGGGATGTGGGTTTGGCAGGTACAGTGTTGCACCTCAGGGGTGTACCTTGCACCCCTCCCTTTAGTTCGGGTGGGGTGGTGGTTGTTCTGTTATTGTTATATTTAATTCACCATCTCTTCTTTCTTCCTGGGTTCTCAATTTGAGTCTTTTGGACCCAAGCTTTGTGGCCTTTTTGGGCCTAAAATTAAAACAATTTCCATAATTCTAGTTAGTTTCTGCTCGTAGGAATTTGATGGTTACACTGAGATGTACCAGACACAGGTTTGAAAACCAAGCTTGAGTTGCATGTTCTATGCCCTGGCATAGAATTAACCTTACTTCCAGAGCAGTTGAAGTGCTGAGGCTAACTGCATATAGTCAGAATACATTAGAAGAAACAACATTACTATGGTGAGTAATTTTGTCTTTCCGTGGGGTCCTATTGTCTCCAGTAAATGTTTTGTGGAAGATACTCCTGAAGGTTTAATTTTACAGTAAATAACTTTCTTTACTTGGAAAATGTAAGTAATGTGATTTGTTTTTGGAATGAATTCTGGACTTGTACACCTAGTTGAGTTTTGGGAATGCCATAGAGAATGTTGTAATGGGCAAGGCAAGAAGTACATGCATGTATGTTCGTGCTGTAGTTAAATGCATTTTTGGTAACCATACCTTTTCTGGTTGCAGGTGGCATTTACAACAAGAATTTATCACCCAAATATTAACAGTAATGGCAGCATTTGTCTCGATATTCTAAGGTCACAGTGGTCTCCTGCGTTAACTATTTCTAAAGGTAAAAATATTTTAATATATGGATTGTTGAAATAATACGGTTGAAAAGCATACAAAAAAATTCTTGTAATACCATCGCTCCTGGAGCGATAATACTACTGTTCCTAAGTGATAATACTATCGTTCGGGTGCCATAATAATATAGTTCGGCACCCGAACGATAGTATCAAGAAAGCTGAAGAGCGCATGCGCAAGTCTATCCCTGCCGTCTTAGAAAGCGTGCCTTGTGATTGGCCTCTGTTGCTGTGTGGGCGGGCACAACGAGTCCGAAAACATGGCGGCCTGCTCGTTCGCTTAGCGAGCGAATGGTCTGGAGCAGCAACAGTTTTTTAGTTTTGAAAAATTTTGTCATTATGAAGAATTAGACTCTGTCTATGGCTCCTCTGTTCGCCTGATATCAATGCCGCTGACCAACAGTTTAAAAAGGTAGCTAAATGAAGCCCACAGCACTGGGGAACCCTGCCAGCACATAAGAACCGACCGACTGCACTGTTCAAATGAAGGTCTGAGAATTCACCTCGTATCCATATATTAAAAAATAATAGATTCTGATATAACAAGGTAGTAATTCCATCTCGAGGTTCTGGACACATGAAACTCTCGAGGTTTTCTGTGTCCCCAGAACCTCGATGGAATTACTACTTTAGTAATACACCAGAACCTATTTATTCTATTTGTAAATGGAATGAACAGTTGCAGTAACAACATTTGCAGTAGAATGTTTGATAACCCAGCAAGGAGCCTCTTTGAACACTTGATTGAATAATCTAAGCGTTGCAGAAGGTCATGTGGTGACCGTTAGTCATATGTTTAGACAAGTGACTGGTATTCAGAAGATTTGTCTTTGTAATTTGCACATGGTGGTGTACTGTTTTGGTTGTACTGGAAATGACTTGGAACAGTGTGGCTGTGTAGATGGACCTATTTGTCACCAAGAACACCCTTAGAGAATTTCAGCTCCTACAAGAAGGGTAGTAGAAAGCCATTTAATGTGTACCTTTAATGCTCTAATCTCTTGGCATCGATGCTTTTGATTTTTTTAAATGACAACCAAACTTTTGAAGTTGTTCCAAATACAAAAAATATCATAAAATAACGTGACCATACTTTTACGTTTATTTAGAAAAACAAGTTAAAATACAAATTAGTAACATCATGACAAGATGATTACTGGGGTTGGGTGCACAATTAAAAATGAATCTGTAGGAATAGTAACATTTTTTTACCCAAAAGCACTACTTGGATGGAAGTTTTGGATGAGGGGTGCTTCTTGACTGGGCATGGACAGCCCAGCTTACTACTTTTTCAGTTATCTGTATTTTCTAACATGAATGTGAATTACATAATCAAACTTGAGCATTATCTTACACTAAACTGAGATACAAAATGCCCAGGAGACATGGAAATGGACAGCGGTTAACAAACTTGAGGGAGAATAAGATGGCAGTAAATGAACAAAAATGGCCAAAGCAATATTGGAAGAGTGGATACTACTGAATGGAAGAAATGTGCCATTGTATTACTTGATGGTCTCTAGCATCAGCTTATGAAGGGAAGGGAGGTAATTGAGTTTAATAGGTGGCTTAAGGGGGTGGTATCAGGAAATGGGATACCACTTTGTGGGGGACTTCTGGGACAGGAGACTCTGCAAGGTTGACGGACTTCACTTGAGAGGGGACCTGCATGATGGGGCAGAAGTTTGGCCTCTGTCAAATGTTTAAACTGACTGTGGGGGAGACCAGGTCTAGGGGAACCATGGCAGCTTGCGAGCAGAAGGGGATCCTACCTAGTAGTACCCCACATCTGGGGAATTGTTGCAGCAAAGAAGATACAAAGACAGCTGCAGTGATTAGTGGACCAAGGGAAAGGGCAGTAGAGGGAATGCAAAGGATGAAAGCACAAACAAAAGGAGGAGAAAAAATGTTCAAGTTTCGCCAGGAAAGAGATACTGAGCTGAGTAGCAGTTCATTTCCAGATGGCGTCCTGGGGATGAAAGGGTGATAGGAGGCTAAACCATAACCAATCAAAACAATAATTACAGCAGGGAAAAAACATAATTTGCAAAGAGAACAAATCAACTAACAACTTTAAAAAATGTGTATGTATATTGTGTGTATATGTATAGGGGTGGGTGTGGGTGTGTGTGTGTGTGTGTGTGTGTGTGTGTGTGTATATATAATATATATGATAGGCTGGATAAAGCAGAAGATATAAAATTAAAAGGACACTGTCAACTCACTTAGGCCTCAGTGTCCCTAGTCTAAAAAACACATTTTTTGATTGTTTACATTTTATAGGCAGTTGATGCAGCTAGTAGTTTGACTCAGTTTCTTTTCTTTTAAAAAGTGAAACTTGAGTGCCTACCATAGTGGTGTTGCCACACTGAAATATGTTTACATTTCTTGACCAACTCTCATTGCATCTTTTCTGGACTCAGGAACACCTCCAGTACAATCTGGCCACTCATCACTTGGACTGTCGACAGACTGTGCAATCCACTCTGTCTACAGTCTGGAAGAGATTTTTCACAAATAAAGTGTGATGAGCTTGCTCGGTTCTTCGCAGATAAGATTGCCAGCATTAGGTCGGATATCGGGCAGGCTCACTCTTTAAGGGTTTGCGGTGATCGCAGAAAACAAACACCTGTGTCACCTGGTTTGACTTTGGTAAGCTGGAATTCATGGATATTGTGAGGATTGTCCAGACTGTACGTCCAACCAGCTGTAGTTTGGATCCGGGCCCTACGCCACTATTACTAGGTTGCGTAGATACTATCTGTCCGATCATTGCTGAAATTGTTTGGAAATCTTTGGAGCAGGGGATCTTCCCCGATCCCCTAAAGGAGGCGGTCATTCGACCACTCCTGAAAAAACCTTCACTGAATCCGAACTGTCCAGCCAGCTACAGACCGGTCTCTAACCTGCCCTTTCTGGGTAAGGTTATTGAAAAGGCGGTTGCACTACAACTGGATGACCACCTTACAAATCACAATATCTATGATACTCTTCAATCAGGATTTAGGAAAAGACATAGTACTGAGACTGCCCTTGTCCGGGTTCTAAATGATCTCCTGATAGCGAGAGATCGAAAGGCTCGTACTATTCTAGTCCTTGATCTCTCTGCAGCATTTGATATTGTGGACCATGGTGTGATCCTGGAACGCCTGCGGCTCTATTGCGGACTATCTGGTACAGTTCTGCAATGGTTTCGATCTTTCCTCACGGGGTGGAGACAGAGGATCATCACCGGAATTTATTCCTCTGATACCGTTCTCCTGCCCTGTGGGGTCCCGCAGGGTTCCATTTTGGCACCCATGTTTACTGTCTATATGCTGCCATTGGGAGACATTATTAGGCGATACAGCTTGGGTTTTCAATGCTATGCAGATGACACCCAGCTGTATCTGTCTTTTAGTCCCGGACAGGAAGATGCAGACTCTATACTTAACAGCTGTCTGTCCGAGATCAAGGATTGGATGAGTGCCAGCTGGCTAAGGTTAAACCCGGATAAGACTGAGGTGTTGGTGGTGGACCCAGGTTGCCTTGAGGCGGGTTGTAGGGCTGGGCTTCCTTCGGGCATATGGATCGATGGTGCCCAGCGCCCAACTTCAGACCAGGTGCGTAACCTGGGCGTTATTATTGACAACAGTTTGACCCTGAAATCTCAGGTGTCATCCGCTGTCAAATCCTCCTTTTACCATTTTAGGAATATCGCTTGGGTAAAACACCTAGTTCCTCCGGCTGACCTTCCGACATTGGTCTATGCCTTTACTTCTCGCCTTGATTACTGCAGTGCCCTGTACCTAGGGCTACCGGGGGTTGATATCCGCCGCTTGCAGCTGGTGCAGAACGCAGCAGCCAGGCTTTTGACTGGGTCATCTATGAGAAGTCATATCACGCCGGTGTTGCGCGAACTGCACTGGCTGCCGGTCCAGTGGCGGATCACCTTCAAGGTCGGCTTACTGACCTACAAAGCCCTACTGCGGTCCCTGTTCGTGTATCTTCAAGATCTCCTTATTCCCTACGGTCCCTCTCGCTCACTCCGATCCGCCAGTGAGGGATTGCTAGAGATTCCCAGGGTTCGTTTAAAAACATCTGGGGCACGGGCATTTTCTTACGTTGCCCCAACCCTGTGGAATTCTCTACCTCATCGGATATGAAGCTGCTTGACCGTCGAGAGTTTTAAGTCAGAATTAAAAACTTATTTATTCTCAAAAGCATATGGAGAGTGATTTTTATTGTGATTTTTACTGTGATTGTATTATTATTGTTGATGTTATATGTTTGTAAAATTTTTAATTGCTTGCCCATCTGTACAGCGCTTTGGCTTTGAAAAGTGCTTAAAAAATAGTTTTACTTACTTATTATCAGTGGAAATATAGCAGTCTGTATCATGAGTGGCTGCACAGTTTGAGGGTGTTTCTGATGTTCAGGAGGTATACAGTAAGAGTTTCAGTGATTTGAAGCAAAACAAGGCTGGGTAAAGCTATACATTGCCATGCATTTCAGTTCTAACAAGCAAAGAGTCAGATAAAATAACCAGCAACATCAGTGAATTTTAGAGAAGGTAAGCAATCATAAAATGTGTCGTTTTACCTAAAAATATGATGCAAAAAAGATTGACAGTGTCCTTTTAAGTGCATCATGGAGATGTACAGGCAGAGGCGGTGGGGGCTAAACAGTAGGTATGTGGGGGGGATAAGCAGGTGGGGGCTAGGGCAGTGTTAGAGGAAATGGGAAGACAAGGGGGAGAACTGTTGGGAGGAATAGAGTGGAGGAGCAGAGGTAGAGATTGGGTACATTTGCAAGAGGAAGGGATGAGATCAGAGAGGAGAGTGAAGGTGCAGAGCAGATGATTGGGGGCAAGAATTCTTGTAGTTTAGGGAAGTGGTAGGAGAAAGCGGCCTGGTCAGCTGAGGATGACATTAAGGGGAGTGTTGGGTGGCAAAATCCAGAGTTGCGAAGGGTATAAGAGGAAGGAGGGGGCAGAGAGGAGTGGTGAGAAAGTCTAGCCAGTGTATAGCAAGAAGGGAGGAGCAATGAGAGAGGTGCCTATCTTCAAGCGAGGGAAGGGAGAGGAAGGTGTAAACGGAGCAATGGTGGGTGCATGGCAGACAAAGAAAACAAAAGATCAGTAGCAAAGTAGGCTCAGGGGTTAGTAGGAAGGGGGTATGCCTAAAAGCAAAGAGCCATGGATAACAAACCTGTGCGCTCCAGGTGCTGATGGCAGACACTGAGTTGGACATTGTGGCCATCACAGAAGTATGGGGAATAATGACTGGGAGATGATGGGCCTTGGGTACTTGCTGTTTAGGAGGGATAGAGGAAAAGGTTGAGGGGGAGCAGTTGCCCTTTGTGTCAAGGAGAGCATTGGGGTGGCAGATGGGTGCATTTGGGGTAGTAATGGGGATATAGGGCAATCGGGTTACAACCTCTGGCAGCCTTAGGCAAGAAAATATGCTTGAGGGTGATCTGTAGGTCTCCAGGGCAAGGGGAGGAAAGGGACAGAGTTCAGGGAAGAGCTTAGAAGGGTAGCAAAGTGGGAAGTAGTGCTGGTAGGGGATCTGAATCTGCCAGTCATCGGTTGGGGCATTCCAGTGGCTAAAAGCACCAAAAGTCCGATCTTGCTGGATTCATTCCAAGACTGTCTACTGGTACAGCTAGTTAAGGAACTCACCAGGCAGACTAAAATCCTTGATGTGGTGTTCACCAACTCTGAGGTGGTGGGAACTGTGGGGGTGGGGAAGCCACTGGGGAACAGGGACCATACTGGTTGGAATTGGCTCTTGGGTCTGGCCGATCATAATCGAGAGCCGAAGTCCTTTATTTTAGAAGGGCAGACTTCGATAGGCTGAGGGAGCTGATCAGGGATAAGTTGGGGTGGATAACATAGGTGGGGTAGAAGAGATGGAGCAATTAAGGGAGCTAGTCTCTAGGCATCTAAGGTATGCATAAGAACCGTAACAAAAACAGGTTTGAGGCCATAATAGGTTTCGGCAAGGGCCAGGGAAGTGGTGATGTACAAGACCTTCTATAAATACAAAAAAGGGGAGGCAGAAGGGGGAGAGTACATAGAGAAAAATAGGGGGGTAGTGAGGGCCATTAGGAAGGCAGACACAGATCTGCGTATTGCAGAAGAGGTAGCTCGGAGAACATTCGAACATATGAAAAACTCCAGGAGATGCAGGCCGTAAGGTCTATTGAGTCTGCTTAAGTGAGCAGCTCTCAGAATTTACCTGCAGCTGCCTGCCCTCCCCTTTACAGTAGTAACCTTCCCTGACCCTGTCCCACCCTCTCTAAAACTGCCCACTGACTTCGATACCACCTCCTCTGGTAGGCATCCACCCAGCCACCACCCTTTCTGTGAAGTATCTTATCTCCCTCCTGAACCTGCGCCCCAACTTCAGGCTGTGCCCCCTAGTCTTTCCCTCCCTTTAATGTAAAAATCCCCTTTGTGCTGACCCTTTTATGCCCTTCATATATTTGAAGGTTTTGATCACATCCCTGTTATCCCTCCTTTTCTTCGGGGAGTACATGTTTAGCTCCCTCAGTCTGTCTTGGGAAAAGCACTTTCAGTGCACCCCAGTATTCTTCCAGCCTTTTTGACAGCAGCCTCGCACTGCTTTTCAGGTCTTTGCCCCTTATGACCACCACCCAGGTCTTTTCCTCTTCTACTTTGCAGCAAGAGGATCCCCACACAGTGTAGGTCCTAGCTTGTTGCACTTCGTCATTGGGCTGAAGACTCTCTGCTTTAGAAGTACATGTCTATAGCTCATATCCACAGTCTGGCAGTCTTCCGCAGACAACCAAGTCATCAGAATGTCTTGAGCTACTACCAGGTGGTTTATCCTCTTGTCCCCCCCACCCACCGTGAGGTCACATCTTTCTGTGGTTGGATATCTCCCTACATTGAGTCACATCATGGAACCATAAGCTTAGTGCCAGAACCACCCAGACATTTTTGCTGACTGCAGCCCCCACCGACTTGCCTCACTAGCACCTGTATAATGTGAGTGCCCCAACATGCTTATTTTCTCCTACCATCAACCGTATCAGTCCACTGCTGCTGAACGCTGTTGAACTTGTAAAGTTTCACTTATTTACTTTAATGCCACTGTCAGAAGAGGAATCATTGCTCCGCTGTTGCCACTGTGAAGTTAAAATTTATAGACCACTCCATTTTATATCTGTTGCGTCAGAACACACCATGACATTGAAGCCTGCTCAGTTTCGAGGAGCTTTAACAAGACAACCAGAAGACCTCACAAGAAAGCTTTGGAAGTACATGTAAAGGAAATGGGGAAACCGGTTTTGGCAAAGGCAGCTTAATGTAAGCTGCTGCTGTTCTCAGTTTGCTGTCTGCCTGCCATTCCCCACAGTCGACTGTAACTCATTAGTTCCAGTAGCTTCGTATGAAGTCCATACTGTCCATTGCTAACCTGACACAAAGTGGCCACCAGGGGATAAGTCACTGATTCGTTTTACAGAGACCAGTCCTGCAGGTTGGAAACACTGTCACTAAAACAACGGGAGGATAAGTCTGCTCCCCCTGTACATCTAAGAGTATGTCTGTTGAGAAAAGATGGGTTCCAGGCTCCAGGTTTGGGTCCTGTGGCTTCCCCACCCACCTGCTGTCTTTCAGACGCCAGGGTCTGGTGCTGGCTACCACCTCCTCTCTCCCTCCCCATTTGAAGCCCATATTGCTGTTGAGCAAGTGGACTGTTCCGTTGCCAACCCCTTCGGGGCCTATCCAGACGATGTGCTGTCGCCGACTTGGCACCCTTGGCTGGACCATCGTCATTAAAGGATGCCACTTTTGCTGCATGGTACAGATCCATATGATCAAATATCAGAACAGCCTGTGGAAAGCTAAGTCTGCAGCCCAGGCTTTGCCTGACTGTTCTGGCAAGAATGAGTTAATTAAAACTAACTTCTAAGGCTGATGTTTACAAACATTTGCTAGGGGCAGCCTAAGTTTCTGATGCTTCAGCCAGCTCTGCTATTTGAGACATTCTTCTTGGCTTAGAGTTGCTGGTTTTGATTTTATAAATCGCATGAGTGTTCCTGACCAGTAACAGGCCTCCCTTCAGTTGCGCGTCAGGTGCTTTTATTTCTGCAAGAGTACCTCACATACTGAGCCACTGTAATGGGCTTCTCGCTGACCGCTCTTGCAGTTAATTAACTGCATTAAATAAGTTTTTATTCAATATGGTTAGCAATCTAGAATTTGTGGGCCCATTTGGAGGGCCTCTTATGGCTACGAGTGTCGCTTCTTTTGTCCTTTGGACCACAGAACTGCTCACTTTCGGTTTGCAATCCTCTATTCCTCAGAACATGCAGAGTGTCACTCTTGTAGCTATGAGATGCTCCAAATGGACCCATCAGCTGGTAAAAAGGTGCTTGGACTTGAATCCTCCAAAATGACACTCTGATCTGTTTTTTATGGCGCTTCTTCTAGGGGATGTGGGAGGGTGATCCTTTTGTCAGCCTGTTGCTAGAGGTGGACGTGCTTTCTGTCAACATGGCTGATGGGGTAGAGTAGGTGACTCTGCCAGAACCCCTCCCTCTCAGGTGCCCATTTGAAAGCATCCAAAGCAACTGGTGTCAGGGGCTCTGCCCCATCAGTTCCACATTACTCTCTTCAGACTACAACTCCACCTTCACTGTTACCTCCAGGGTTGATTGTGGGAGACAGGATTTCCCTGCATCTGAACAAGTGGTGGAAGATTACAATGGATGAGGGGGTCCTGGAGATGAGTTGCTGGACACCCCTCCAGGTCATCCGTTGTCTCCTTCCTGTTATTCTCTTGTCATTTGTCCCTTCTGTGGGAAGAAGTGTAGTCATAGTCCAGAAATGTACTATAGAATGAGTTCCTCCGAACCTTCCTGGTCCCAAAATGGAGTGGGGATCTAGGTCCTGTGCTGGATCTCCGGGATCTCTGCTTGTACATGGTATACAAGAAGTTAGAACAGTGTCCCTACAAGCCCATATTCCCCTTTTTCAAGAAGGGGACTGGCTGTGCTCCCTAGACATGAAGAATACCTACCTTCATGTCAAGGTAAATGCCAACAGACAATATCTATGTTTCATGCTGGAAGGGGAGCGGTATCTGTTCAGAGTATTGCCCTTTAGTTTGTCTTCTGTGCCACAAGTCTTTACCAGATGCTTGCCAGTAGTGGAAACAGCCCTTCTCGGGGAGGGAAGGCCTGAAAGTGTTCCCCTGCCTGGATGACTGGCTTCTGAAGGCCAACTCCAGAGAAGCTTAATTACATATCCTGATGCGGACAAGGTAGTTGTTGAACTTGAGTGTCACAGTGAATGCATCTCAAGTCTGTCACGACTCCCTGCCAGACTGCTGTATATAGGAGCAGTCTGGGATACAGAGAAAGGATGTGCTTTCCTGCAGAAAATCTGAATGCTTGAATACATTTGGTATACAGAAGTCGCTATGCCCTTGCATGGACAATGTTATGTTTTCTGGGTCTAATTGGCTGTGGCCATTGTGACAGTGCCACTGGCACACTTACACATTATACCACACTGGACACTTAAGGTTCAGTGGGATCAATTGACAAACGAACTGGACCGAAAGATCCTTGTCTTGTCCCTGATGTGCAGAACGCTACTATGGTGGCTGGATTGCAACAACCTTCTAAATGGCGATCTTTTCCTTGTACCACTCCTGTATGGATCTTTACCATAGATACTTAGGATCCACCTGGGGTGCTCATCTTGGCCTCTACCAGACACAAGGGTTATGGTCCCAGGTGGAGGCCATGTTACACGTATATGTCCTGGAGAGGAGAGCTGTTCCGTACAGCCTCCAGGCATCGCTAGGGGGATCACCTCCAGAAGGAGGAAAGTGATGCTCCCTCTGTATAACTGCTTGGTGAGGCCGCACCTTGAGTACTGCGTGCAGTTTTGGAGGCCACACTTAAAGCGGGACATTAACCTCCTGGAGAGGGTCCAGAGGAGGGCAACCAAAATGATTTGGGGCTTGGGGACAGGACCTATGAGGAGAGCTCAAGAGCTAAATATGTACACATTGGAAGAGAGAAGGGCCGGGGGACATGATAGAGGTCTTTAGGTACATGAAGAGGGTAAATAGGGGAGGAACAGTCGGGTGCTTGAAGGAAGGAGGAAGGGCCACTAGAGGCATGGCTGGAAGCTGGAGGGGAAGATTCAGGGAGAAAGGAGGAGGTGCTACTTCACTGAGGGTGGTGGAGCCATGGAATGCACTGCCTAGGGGCTGGTGGAGGCAGAGACAGTGGAGGGTTCAAGAGGGGTGGGACAGGTACAGGGGAAGGGTTCTGGAAGCAAAATCCAATGCAGCAAGAATATCCGGAACTGGGAAGGGAGAAGCCAGAGAAGGCGAGGGGGACAGCAAGGTCAGCACCCAGGTTGGGGACTGACCAAACGAGCAGACACGAAAGACCATTAGGCCTATTCTGCTGGCATTTTAGTATGTTAGTATTTCAGGAGTATCTAGTGCAGGCCGTGTGTTAATACAGACTGACAGTGCCAGGTGTGTGATGCATTACATAACAAGGGCCACTCATTCCTATCCCTTATGCAGGGAAGCAGTGAGGGTATGGTACTGGGCTCTGTCCCATGGCCTACAACTGTCAGCTGTGTATCTCACAGGTGTCCAGAACATCTTGGCAGACATGCCAAGCAGGTCAAAGATTCAGGAATGTGAGCTGTTGATGTCTGTGGTAGATGACCTCTTCGCAAGATGGGGTTGCCCAGAGTTGTTTGTTTCTATCTTTATGCAATGTAAAACCACCACCTTACTGCCGTCTCATTCAACAGCTTGGAGTTTTCTGGTAAAACTTGTCTCTAGGAAAGGGGAATTCCTGTACACATTTCCCCAAGTCCTCAAATAGTCTACTAATCAAACTGCAACTGGAGGGTGCCACCCTCACTCTCATTGCTCCTCTATGGCCCTATCAGATATGGTTTTTGCTCCTGCAGAGACTGGTGGTGAAGCCTCCAGTACCTCCACCATTTTGTCAGTCTCACAGGACAGGGGATCCCTGGTCCATCTGGACCTGAGGTCTGTTCCATATACCACCACCCCCAGGACTTCCAGACCCACTTGTCCCCAGGGCATCTGATGGTTCAGATGGAAAATGCCAGCATAGTCAATTACATCAACAAACAAGTGGGGTCTTGCTCATACCCTCTATGCCAAGAAGTGATGAGTGTCTGGTACTGGACTCTAGAACACAGTCTAGAACTGTCCGCCGTTCATGTTCCAGGTGTGCAAAATGCCCTGGCATGCAGTCTGAGCCGCTCGCAATCCAGGATGCATGAGAGCTGCTGACCTTTGTCGTGGAAGACCTGTTCACCAGGTGGGGACACCCAGAGTTGGACCTTTTTGCGTCCTCACTCAATGCAAGATTGCCACTTTTCTGCTTGCTCACTCAAGGGCCTGGAGCTTTCTGGCGAGACGCGTTGTCCTTCTCCTGGAAAAGAAGGATCTTAACTTCGAGATTCACTCTTGCAGCAGGTAACTCTCTTAGGACTGAAACTGGCAGGTGTTGGGACCCCATGGAAACTTGCTAGCTATACCAGGTGGGGGATCACCCATGACGTTGCATGGTATAAAAGTAGCGGTCCCCTAGACCATCCCTAGTTCTTTTCCTGCCATTGACCGCACAAGTCAGACCTCCACGGATGCCTTCAGCTAGTTGATGACCATTTTGTATGCGTTTAACACCCAATTTTAATTTTTTTTTCAGCTATTTAAGTCTTCATGCATGTCATCTTCTTAATTCTCTTCCATTGAGAGGCACTTCTCTAAGTGCGCGTGGCAAGCATGTCCTGCATAGACAGCCATTCGGCCTGCCTAGGCCAAGATCACAACATTGAGGCCTGACAGCATTCACGAATTCAACTAGCACACGAGGCTAAGGCATCAGAAGGCCCTCTAAGCTTTCCTTCTGCAACAAATATCTGCCATGGAGAAGGAACTTCGCCGCAAGAGCTCGTCCTCTTCTTCATCTTCTTACAAGGAAGAAATCGAGTAGCAAACACAAGCACAGGGGCAAGGAGATATCAGGAGCAGAAGGTCACTGTCGAACCCCCATGCAGAAGTCTGCAACCCTTTATCCTCCTGGCTCCCGGTAGCGAAGCCTCCCTAATCTCTTGTCTTGGGAGAAGGCTCCTTGGGGTGTGGGAAGTCCTTCCACACCTCTCAGCTAAGCTGCCACCCCCAGGGCCCAAGCCTGTTGAGCTCTCAAACCACTCTGCTTCTCCGCCTCCTAGGAGGCAGACACATGACAGGGACCTGCTGTCTCCATGGCCAAGCAGGCCCCTGAGGTCGCCTATGCCTTCAGACCTGGAGGACTATAAAGTGGACTCTACTTATCTTAAGATAGGGGATTTGGACCCTCCATCTGACCTGGACAGAAAGGACTCCCGCACTCCCCACCTGATGACCCTTCCTTTATGGATGTGATGCATCACTTTCAGCAGTTAAAAGGCTGGGAAGTGGAGGACCTCGACCGGGAGTGTAAAAGATTGGCTGCCTTCCTAAGAAAGAAGAATGAACTCCCTGTGGTAATTCCCCCGATGGTTGGTTGATTCTTCCAAGGACGCCAACAAGCTAGCCTGAAAGCACCCTTTCTCTACACCTGCATTTCCTAAAAGTCGGCCCGGCTATATACTATTCCCCAGTACGACGTCTACTATGGGGAACAACCGGAGCCAGACTCCATAGTGCTGAATGCTGCCCAGAACCAGTCCAGACGTCTGCAGCGCCTCAGCACGCAGTCACTAGATTATCGGGCTTGGAAGGTTTTCTCCACTACCTGTGCTATCCAGTCACAGAACGTCCTTGCCCACATGGTCCACTACTAGAATGCCCAGGCACTTGAGCTGACGCAGACCATGCTGAATGAGCCAAACTAATGGCTATCATGAAGTCCAGGTCAGATGTCAGTAACCACGTCCTGCGGGCTTCATATGACACGGATGTGGCGGGCAGATCGGCAGCTTCTGCAGTCTGTATCCACTGATACTTTTGAGAGTATCTGGGTTTGCCCAAGATGTCCAGTCCAAGATTATGGATGCACCCTTCAGAGGACAGATCTTATTTGGGGAAGATACTCGTACCGTCATTACCAGTTTACAGGAGGCCAGGAAGGCTATCAGGTCTGTGCAGACCCTGTACAAGCCCAAGCCACAATCTAAACTGTCCTTTTGTAGGCAGAGACGACTGCCCTTTCGAGGTCGGCGACAGCGGGCTGGCTTCAAATGTAAGGCCACCACCTCTGCCACCTGAGGTTCTGCCCCGTGGGCCCCCAGAACATCTTAGCCGGCTCTCCCCCTCCCCGGCTCCTCTGCATGACTTGCTGTTTGGCTCTTCTCCTTCAGCACACTTTGAGGGGGATGTGGTGGGGGGGTTCTCCTGACACACCGAAGGGTGGCATTGCATAACCTCAGACCGCTGAGTACTACAGGTCATTGAGGGAGATCACACTCAAGTTCATAGAGGTTCCTCCAGACAACTCTCTGGTACTGTCTCAATACCTTCAAGCCCACAGCGCTCTTATAGCGGAGGAAGTCCAGGCTCTCCTTCAGAAAAAGGCTGAGCCGGTGTCCCCAGAGCAAAGAGGAACAGGGTTCTACTCCCATTTTTTTCCTCGTACCAAAGAATATCGGGCATCTCTGTCCTATCTTGGATTTTAGCCACCTGAACCAGTACATATAGTACAAAAAGTTCAGGATAGTGACCTTGATCAGTCTCTTTCCCTTGCTACACCAGGGGGACTGGTTATGCTCTCTGGATATGCAAGATGCATACCTCCATTTTCTGATTTTCCAAACGCACAGGTGGTTCCTGCACTTCTGCTTTCAGAGCCGCCACCAGCAGTTCAGGGCCCTGCCCGTCGGACTGTGCTCTGAACCAAGGGTGTGTTTACCAAGTGCCTGGCCATAGTAGCAGCAAGTCTCAGGAGGTAGGGGCATGTCTTTCCCTACTTAGACGATTGGTTTCTCACTGCTCCCTCTTGGGACCGACTCATAGAAATTCTTACGCATTTGCCCCATTCAGGACCTGGGGATTACGCTGCATCTCCCCCAAATCCTACCTCTGTCCAAGTCCCTGACTTCGGTACATGGAGGCAGTTCTGGACACTGCTTAAGGCAAGCCTTCCTTCCCCAGGACAGGGCACAACACCTTCAGTCCCATGCTCAGCATCTGCTTTCTGCTTGCCAAATTCTGGCCAGGGCAGTCCTCTGTCTGTTGGGACAAATTGCAGCGGCTATTGCCATGGTTCCTATGGCCAGACTGTACATGAGGGTTATCCAGTGGAACGTCGGGTTCAGTGGGATCAGAGATCTGATGACCTGGACCATCCAGTCCTGGTATCCAACCCAGTCGAGCGGTGCATGACATGGTGGCTGGATACTCCCAATCTTTCCAACGGGTTTTTTTTTTTTTTTTAAGGAAGGAATCTCCCACACAGATCTTAACCACAGATGCGTCGGGCCAGGGTTTGGGAGCTCATCTGGGCACTCGCCAGACTCTAGGGTCCTGGTGTCAACAAGAACTTCATCTCCACATCAGTATTCTGGAGATGGGGGCAGTTCTTTTCGTCTTCCAAGTTTTCCAGACTGTCCTCTGGCCTTATCCCATGCTGGTACAGACGGACAACATGTCGGTGGTATTTTATGCTAGCCGACAGCCTCAGTTGGACTCTGTCCAGAGCCCATGAGTGGGAGCTGCTTCCCACAGTGGAAGAAGATCTTTTTTGCCAAATGGGGTTGCCCAGAAATGGATCAGTTTGCCTCCCCATCCAACACAAAACTGCCCAGTTTTTGCTCGCTCTGTCCAGGGCCAGGTGCTTTTTGGCAAGACACATTGTCCCTCTTCTGGGCGGGGAGGCTCTTCTATGCGTTCCTTTCCTTTTTCCCTTCTGCAACATATACTCATCAAGTTGCAGTCAGAGGGGGCAGAGATGATCTGGTGGCTCCATTCTGGCCTCATCAGATCTGGTTCCCACTGTTGCAGCAGCTGGTGGTGGAACCTTCGATGTCCTTGCATCTCGGGTCAGACTTGCTCTTCCAGGAGCAGGGCTATTTGGTTCATCCGGATCTCTATCTCCATGCATGACTTCTGCAAACCTAGCTGTCTTCAGATTCGGAGTTTCCCCTGAGGGTAGGGGATGTCCTTGTGGCAGCCAGGAGATTCGCCACTAGGGCAGCCTACGCTATGAAATGGAAGCAGTTCTGCATCTAGGCCACTGCTAGGAGCTTGGATCCATTCACTTGCCCACTGAACTCTGTACTGGAGTATCTCTTCTGTCAGATGCAGGACTCTGCTACTCTTTATTGAAAGTGCACTTGTCTGCCGTGTATACATACCATGTGCCTATTGAAGGCAAATGCATTGCCCGACTGGAACTTAACTGCACTTTTCTGAGGGGCATGCTTCACTTGAAGCCTCCCATCTGGGATCCTGTCCCACCTTGGGATCTTTTTTTTTTATCTTGGAAAAGCTCACTTTGCCTCCCTTAGAGCCTGCCGCGAGAGGTGCTTTAACGTGGAATGCATTATTCTAGGGACATGGATATGTTGTTCATCCACACTGTCTGGCAGGTTCCTTGCCGCTTTAAATCTTGCCAGAAGGTCTTCAAGCTGGCTCCTCCCACCAACCCGGTTGGTAAAACTCTCGGCTCTGCCCCATGATGCCAGATCTTCCTTACCGCTTGGAAGCTCAGGTTCCCTCCTTAACGCTGTGCGTGTAGACTGGATCCTAATTCTTCGGTTCACCCGAAACTTGCTTTAAAATTTTCAATACTTCGGTCAAGTTTCTCCCTCGCGGCTGCAATGGACAAATCGACTCCCGGATTTCGGCGGTGCCCTTGTGGGCAGAAAATGTCCAGGATGGACCCGCACTCCACATGCATCTACTGCCTCGGCCTAGTACATGACCCGCAGGCCTGAGAGTTATGCCGTTGGTTTTCGGCCAAAGTCCTGGAGGACCACGCTGCCCGGTTACAGCTTGGGCGCCCAGAGAAGCGCTACATAGAAACATAGACTTTGACGGCAGATAAGGACCGCTAGGCCCATCTAGTCTGCTCATTTCCCTACCTACAGGATAGGCACGCAGATCCTAGTTAACCAACAGCCTATTTCTTCCTACCCCCCACAAGAATTGCCTTATGTCTGTCCCATGCATTCTTGAATTCTCCCACAGTTTTAGACCCCACAACCTCCCTCAGGAAGGCTGTTCCATGCATCCACTACCCTCTCTGTGAAATACTTCCTCACATTGCCCCTGAACTGCCCTCCTTCTATCTTTAAATTGTGTCCCCTTGTTCTTGCAAGTCTCTTTCTGAAAGATGCTACCCTCTTTGACTTTGATTCCACTGAGGTACTTAAAAGTTTCTATCATGTCCCCCTTCTCCCTTCTTTCCTCAAGGGTATACATATTAAGCTCCTTTAGTCTCTCCTCATACGGCTTCTCTTGCAGACCCTGCACCATTTTAGTTGTCCTCCTCTGGACTGCCTCTATCCTGTCTATGTCCTTGCGGAGATGGGGTCTCCAGAACTGGACACAGTACTCCAGATGGGGTCTCACCGTCTGTACAGAGGGATAACAACTTCCTGTTTTTCTGCTGATGATGCCTCTCCTTATACATCCCAGTATACTCCAGCCCTCCCTACTGTCTTCTCACATTGCTTGCTAACCTTAAGGTCATCTGATATGATTACCCCCAGGTCCCTTTCCTTTTTTGTTGTTACTACCTCCCCACCCATTGTGTATTCTTCCCCTGGGTTCTTGTTTGCCAGGTGCATTATTTTGCACTTCTTTGCATTGAATCCTAGCTGCCATACTTCTGACCATTCCTCCCACCTTGCCAAGTCCCTTTTCATCCTTTCCACGCCTCCTTATGTATCAACCCTGGTGCAGATCTTTGTGTCATCTGCAAAAGGCATACTTTTCCTTCCAGTCCTCTGCAATGTCACTGATGAAGGCGTTAAAAGGACTGGACCCAATATTGAACCCTGCGGTACCCCACTAGTAACCCCCCTTTCTTCAGAGTGGACTCCATTTACAATTCAAACACCATGAAGTCTTGCTATATTATAACAATAGCAGTCAGCCACTGCAGCTGAACTGCCCCGGAGAGGAAGGAGTTAACCCAGAAGATCTGGAGTTCTACAGCGCGAGGGCGCTGTGCTCAAAGCTCTATCTGGCAGTTTCAAATGAAACTGTCAGATTCTTTACTCCGCCCACTGAACAGTCGCTCCGAGATCAGCTCCTTCAGCTCGGTTCATTCTCGATTTAAGAGTAGTTTTCGGTTCATTTGAACCGGCAAAAGTCATTATTTTTACCGCATTTCGGTTCTAAAGCTCTATCTGGTAACCGTAAGTACAAAAACTCAAGTCTGTGTGGAAAATTATCGGTTCGGTTTTGAACCGATCGCTTGGTTTTTTCTGTCTTTTAAAACTGTACTGTGGGTTTTAGAGTGCAGTTCCCGGTTCTTATCGGTTCTAAAAAAACCGAAATTATTACGGTTTTTTCAAATACCCGTGACACGGTTAGGAACCGATAAGGGTGTCTTGCCTGGCACTGCCATCAAAAGGGCAAGTTTTTGGTTAGGCTGGCATTATGTCTGAGAAACCCAAAAGAAAAACCGGCCCACTGGGTTTCAACACTGTGATGTCTGTGGGGGCGCTTGCCAAGGCTGACCCACACCACTGTGTCTATTGTCTGGGGGCTGACCACCTCCTGTCAGACTGCCAGGTGTGTAAAAATTTCCCTGCAGCCACCCTGGAGAAGAGATTGGGCCGGCTCAGGGAACGAGAGGCCAAGAAGTCCGCTGACCCGGATGGCCAGCCCGGTTCAGTACCCACTGGACCAGAGGGAGTGCCCTCTGACCAGGGCGAGACTTCCTCGGGCAAAAGGAAGACTGGTTCAGAGGAACCAGTCCCAAGTAAAAAGACAAAGAAATCAGGAGGTTTGGAGTCCAGAATTGTGTCTCCAACTGCTGCAGAGATAGCTAAAGCCATTCAGATTGTCCAGTCACTGTCTCAGGGATCTGTAGAACCACCAACAGTTGGTAAAGGTTGGTTCGTTCAGTCCCAGTGGTTCAGGATTTTGAAGTTGAGGATTTTTATGAACCACAGGAGGGAGGAGGAATTTGATCAATATATGTGTGGCTGGGAGGGTCTGGACGTGCCCATCGAACCGGCATTTCTCCAGACAGACCTTTAGAATCTCCCTATTCTGTCTGAGTCCCTTCTTTCTTTATTTTTACAAAAGGTTGCAGAAACCCTCCAGCTTCCTTTAGAGGAGGCTGTGGATGAGCAAGAGAGCCTGATTATGTGGAAATGATGGATATTCCAGAGTCTAGGAGGTTGTCTATTCCTTTGCATAAGTCATTTGGAAGCAAACAACAAAGATTTTAAGAAATCCTCATTCTGTCCCTCCTGTAGATAAAAAATGGACAGAAGGTATACTTTGTCAGGCTCGGATACAGACTTCCTTATTGAGCAGTGTAGTCATGTAGGTGTGGTACAAGCTGCAGCCTGTGACAAGGCTAATATTCCTCTGGCCTCACATCCTCCTGATAAGGATTCTAGGAAGATTGATGCCATGGGAAGAAACAGTATATGGCAGCTTCTTTGGGACTCAGGCAGGCAAATTATATGGCTTATGTGGCTGAATATCAGAAATCTAGGTGGGACACAGTGTTGCAGTTAGCCAAGCAGGCCCATGGCCAGCTGGCTAGTGAGTTGGAACAGGTGGCTGCTGATGGCATTGAAGCCTCTAAGTTCAATTTCATACTGCTGTTGATGTTAATGATGTTTCCTCTAGGGTCATGGCCACTTCTGTAGCTTCCGTAGGTTGGCATGGCTCAGATGCACTAATCTGTCCCAAGATACTCAGTCAAAGGCTATGGATTTTCCTGTAGTGGGAAATTCTCTGTTTGAGAGCAAACAGAAAATTATATGAAAAGATGGATGAATACAGAACTACCTACAAAAGTGCCCAGGCTAAGGAGAAGCATGCCATGCCACAAAGGCATGCTCCCAGAAGTGAGGGCAGACCCTTTTCAGGCCTTTTACCAATTTCAAGCCTCCTCTGCTGTCTCGCAGAGGGTTTCTTCAGAGGCAGGGGTAGGCGGGCGCTAGTAGACCGTCTCCTCCCCTCAGCCTAAGGCTGCTGCTAAGCAGGCACCTGATGGGGTGCCCAGGGCGGTCTCCTGTACCAGTGGGGGCAGGTTGGCCTATTTCAGCCAGAGCTGGCTGTCCCTAACTCGGACAGATGGGTTCTGGAGGTAACAGGCCAGGGTCCAATTCTCAGCTTCAAATATTTTCCAAAGATGAGAGCCAGGCATTTCCCTGCAAGTCCTTCAGAAGCCCTTGCTTTGGAAGCAGAGGTTTCTTCTCTTCTGGTCTGCAAAGCAGTGGAAAGGTTCCTCCTTGCCATCAGGGCAAGGGCTTTATTCAAGATACTTTCTTACCCCAAAAGACAGGAGAATGGCGCCCATTCTGGATTTAAGATACTTGAACAAGCATCTGTTGAAACCAAAGTTCAAAATGTTAACCCTGGCAATGATATTGCCTTCCCTAAGGCCAGGGGACTGGCTAGCTTCCCTGGACCTCAAGGATGCCTATTTTCATGTTCTGATCAGGCCTTCCCACCGAAAGTACCTCAGGTTCGAACTGCCCTCAGGCCACTACCAGTTCAGGGCAATGCCCTTGACCTTACCTCTGCGCCAGGGTATTCACAAATGTCTCGCTGTAGTAGTGGCTCAATTAAGAAGGCAAGGGGTTGCTGTGTTTCCCTACCTGGACGACTGGCTCATTGTGGGTCAGTCTCCAGGTCAGGTGAAATCTCACTTACAAGTCACCCAGCAGCTTCTCACTTCTCTGGGATTTCTGCTAAACTTACCAAAGTCAGTTCTGGAACCAGTTCAGGCCCTAACTTTCATAGCGCAGAATTGAACACAAGGTTAGCCAGGGCCTTTCTTCCCTCGGAAAGGGTGGACAGACTCATGCCCTGGCATCCTCAGCTTACCCTGCGGGTCTCTCGACCAGCAAGGCATTTCCTCAACTCCTCGGACACATGGCTGCTTCCACAGCTGTTGTGCAGGGAGCAAGATTCAGATGAGGGACATTCAGTTCCATTTGAGGGCCTATTGGTCTCAGAGGAAGGACCCTTACCAAATTGGTCCCAGTTACTCAATCCTGATCCTGGCCCTACACTGGTGGCAGGATCAAGCAATCTGAAACAAGGGGTTCCCTTCATTCCCATTTCTCCTCCCTCACCCTCACCACGGATGCCTCCCTGTTAGGGTGGGGGCTCACCTGGCGACCTTACCACTCAGGGGTGTGGTCTCCTCAGGAATCTCTGCTCACATCAATCTTCTGGAACTCAGAGCTGTCTTTTTAGCTCTTCGGATCTTTTCAGATTCTGTCCAGAACAAAGTGGTTCAAGTCAGGACAGACAATGCCACCACAATGTGGTACATCAACAAGCAACGAGGCCTCGGTCTTCAGCCTTGTGCACGAAGCAATGAAGTTGTGGTCTCTGGCTTATTCCTGAACACCTCCCTGATAGCGGTTCATCTCCCAGGGAAGGACAATGTGCTGGCGGACGCCCTCAGCAGAATTTCTCAGGGCCATCACGAATGGGCTCTGAATCCACAAGTACTGGGGTCCGTCTTTGCCAGTTGGGGCACTCCTCAGATAGATCTTTGCGGCCCAGACAACCACCAACTTCCTCTTTTTGCTGCAGGCCTCAGTACTGGGCTCCAGTCCCTCTGGATGCCTTTCTGTTGGAAAGGAAGTTCCTGTATGCTTCCCCCCCTTTCCTCTCCTTTTCAGGGTACTAGTGAAAATCAGATCTCAACCTTGCAGAGTGATTCTGATTGCCCCAGATTGGGCCAGACAGCCCTGGTACCCTCTGCTCCTGTCCCTGGCAGTCCACCCTGCCCTGAGCCTGCCCAGAGTTCACGACTTACTGGCCTGTGCACAGGGGAGAGTGTGGTATCCGGACCTCAAGTCCTGGCTCTTGAGGAGCTAGAATTTGCTGATTTACACCTTTCTCAAGGTGTTATGGATATTTAAAGGCTTCAAGGAAGCCTTCCACTAGGAGCCACTTATAATTCTAAGTGGAAGAGGTTTTCCATCTGGTGCTCTGAGGGCAGATTACCCCAGAATCTGCTGATCTTCCCATTCTTTTGGACTATTTGGTCCATCTGAATTCCTTAGGCCTTAGACCAGCTACCCTGAAGGTTCATCTGGCAGCTGTCTCTGCTTTTGTGTCAGCGGGAAGCCTGCCTCCTTTCTTCTCACCCTGTGTTCTCCAAGTTTTTAAAGGGTTACTTCACACTAACCTTCCCTTTGGGAACCAGCTCCGCCTGGGACCTGAATATTTGCATTGCTCAGTTAATGCAACCTCCTTTGAGCCTCTGTCTTCAGCAGAACTCAAGTATTTAACTTGGAAAACCGCTTTTCTAGTAGCTATCACCTCTGCTAGGCGCATAAGTGAGTTACAGGCCCTGTCAGTGGAAGAAGATTTTATCTCTTTCCACAGAGATAAGGTAGTCCTTAGGACTAATAGAAAGTGTTTGCCTAAGGTGGTTTCTGATTTCACCTGAATCAATCTATCTCCTCCCAGTATTTTCACTGAGCATTCTTCCTCAGGTGAGAGGAGACTGCACAGCTTGGATGTCAGAAGGGCATTAAGTTACTATCTAGAAGCACCAGAGGTCATAGGTTGAATCCTCCAACTATTTCTTACCTATGGCGAGGTTGGCAAGGAAACCTGCCACTAAGAGAACAATTGCAAGGTGGATTGTCTCTTGTATCAATTTGTTATCAGAAACTGGTGAGTACCCCTCAGGATTGAGGGCCCACTCCACTGAGGGTAGCAGCTGCGTCTCTAGCGGCTGCTAGAGACATTCCTATTCTGGAGATTTGTCAAGCTGCTACCTGGAAGACAGTTCACACCTTTACCAAGCATTATTCCTGGATATCCAGTCCAGGAGAGATGCTCGGTTAAGCACAGCGTGCTTCAAGCCTATTTCCTAAGTGAGTTCTGACCCTCCTCCATGGAGGTACTGCTGTGTAATCTGCTATTGTTATAATATAGCAAGACTTCATGGTGTTTGAAGAAAAAATTACTCACCTTAGTAATTTGCTTTTCTTCTCATGGAGTCTTGCTATATATATAACCACCCTCCTCTGCCCTCTCAGAACTCCTGCTTGGGTAGAGGTGCAAATTGTGACAAGCACTGTCATGCCATTTTAGTTTCCCTAACCCTGTTTTCCTTTGGGTTAGGGATCTAGATGTTCTTTTAGGTTATTTTTATTGCCCCTTCTTGGACTTGAGTCTTGGGGGAAGGGGGTTCATATATGCTTGTCAAGGGTGGTAAAGCGAACCATAATACCATCAATCTTTGTTATTATGGTTCTGGGTGTTTCTTTGTTGTTTATATTGTTGTTATTACTACTAGTAGGTAGCCATAGGCTAGTGTAGTTTTCCACACAGACTTTTCCGTCCTTTGATGTTGGCTCGTAAAGATCTGACAGTTTCATTTGAAACTGCCAGATAAACTTTGAGCACAGCGCCCTCCGCTGTAGAACTCAGATCTTCTGGGTTAACTCCTTCCTCTCGGGCAGTTCAGCTGCAGTGGCTGACTGCTATTGTTATAATATAGCAAGACTCCATGAGAAGAAAAGCAATTACTAAGGTGAGTAATTTTTCTTACCTTCCGTGTCCTGTTGTCCAGCCAATGTTTTCCAGGCTACCACCCTGGGTCCCACTCCCAGGCTGGTTAATTTGACTATTAATCTTTTGTGGGACTGTGTCAAATGTCTTGCTAAAGTCTAGGTAGGCCATGTCCATAGCCCCTCCCTGGTCTACTACTTTGGTCACCCAGTCAAAGAAATCTATAGATTATGTCTGACATGACCTTCCCGCTGTGAACCCATCCTGCCTTGGGTCCTGTGCTCCACTGGCCTCTAGGTACTCAACTATTCTTTCCTTCAAGTGACTCCATCACTTTCCCTACCACAGAGGTCAGACTGTCAGGTCTGTAGTTTCCTGCCTCTGTCTTGGTCCCACTTTGTGAGAGAATGCATCTGCCTTCCTCCAGTCCTCGAGTACGACACCATCCTCCCATGATTTATTAAAAAGAGTAGTCAGTGGTTTCACTAGTTCCTCCCTTAATTCTTTTAGAATTCTGGGGTGAATTCCATCAGGACCCATTGCTTTGTCCACCTTCAGCCCCAGGAGTTCCTGCAGAACCCCTTCCTCTGTGAAAGGACTGGGATCGACCCCCCCATCAAGAGTGCTTCCGTTAACCGGACTAGGCACTTCCTCCTCCCCTCTTGTGAATACTGAGCAGAAACACTCGTTCAGTATTCCTGCCCCTCCACTGTCCCCCTCTGCCCACCAACCGTTCATTCCATTCAGCCTCACTATCCCTCCCTTTGTCCTTCTATGCTCGCCGATGTACCCATAAAAGGCCCTATCCCCCCTCTTAACTGAGTTGGCTATCTTTTCCTCAGTCTGGGCCCTTGCTATTCTGCCTTCCCTCCCCGCTTCCTTCTGCCTCAACTGGCACAGCTCTCTGTCCTGCTCCTTCTGTGTTTCCCTATACTTCCGGAATGCTATCTTTTTCTTCGTGACTTTCACAGCCACCTCTTTTGAGAACCATAGTGGCTTTTTCTTCGTTTTGATTTGTTTATTTGCTTCACACAAAGGCCCGCCGCCTCCGTGATGGCAGCTCCGATAATTCCCCATTGTTGCCCCACACCTCCTTCTAGCCTGTTTGCTAGTGCTTTTCTGAGGCACTCTTCCATCTTGCCAAAGTCAGCCCTCCTAAAGTCCAGTACCCTCACTTTTGTATGGCTTGACTCTGTAGCCGAGTTTAACGTGAACCACACTGTTTGATGGTCACTTGGCCCCAGATGGCAACCCACTTCTAGATCTGAGATCCTCTCACTGCCCCCGTTTGAGAGTACGAAGTCTAAGATTGCTCCCTCACGAGTGGGTTCCGAAACTAGCTGTCTAATGCCTGCCACTTGTAGGGCATCAAGAATGGCCCTGCTCTTGGATGTCTGCAGCAAATGTGCTCCAGCCAACATCCGGCACATTCAAGTCCCCCATCAACAGCATCTCCCCCCTCTCCGCCATTCCAAGAATGCCTTCTATCATATCCTTGTCCATTCCTTCCCACTGACATGGGGGTCTGTACACAACCCCTGTGCGGATTGTGGCGCCCCTCCAGTCTCCAAGGTGACCCACAGTGCCTCCTCTCCTCCCTGCCTACTCTTTTGTTCAGTTGCTTTTATCCCTTCCTTTACATAGAGAGCTACTCCTCCCCCTCTTCTCCCCTGCCTGTCTCTCCTGTAGGTTATGCACCCTGGTATGTTAACATCCCAGTCATGGCTCTCTGTGCACCATGCCTCCGCGACCGCCACAACATCCAGGCATCCCCCCTCCATTAAGGCCACCAGCTCAGGGAGCTTGTTGCCCAGACTGTGGGCATTGGTACTCATTACCCTCGATTTCATGATGGCCTTGCTCCCCCTTGCCCCATCCCTGTCCTCCCTGCCTTTGTCACTTTCTCCATGTACCCCTGCCCCCCTCCCCATCGACACCTCTATGTTGGTGTTTGCTGCACCCACCACCATGATTATTTGGTGGGGGGGCTAGTATTTTCCTGCTCCTTTCCAGTGCCTCCCCCCTTGGCTAGTTTAAAAGCTTGCCAATGAAGCATTTAAACCTATCACCTAGGATCCTGGTTCCCCTCCCGGACAGATGCAGCCCATCATGCCAATATAGGCTTGCATCACTCCAGGTGGACCCCCAGTCCCCAATGAAGCCAAATCCCTGAGCTCCACACAGTTTTTCAACCACTGATTGAATCCCATGGTGCGGAACACCCCAGCCTCTCCTATGCCATAGATGGGCAGCACCACTGAGAAGGCCACCGTGCGTGCCACCTGACCAAGGCCCCTCCCCAACTCCACAAACAACTCCTGCACCTCTCTAATCCCCCTCCCAGCCAGGTCACCTGTCCCCAGGTGGACGACATCCAGCTCCTTCCCCTGTGCAGCTGCTCCGGCAATCCCGAGGATTCGCTCCCTGTCCTTCCAAGCCACGGCGCCAGGCAGGCACCCCACCTCCCTCTCCTTCCTCCCCCAGTTCTACCTTCCTAACAATGGAGTCCCCCACCAGGAGTTGTTTCCTTCCCCTGCAGGGTCCCCTGCCACCCTCCTGTGGGTCTCCTTTGTGGAGGTTCCCAGCATCCTCCTTGGTCTCCACTGTGGGTGCCTCCATAGAGGAACCACACTTTGCCAGAATGGCATAGGAATTGTGGAGAGGTACAACTGGAGGGATGCGCCTATGTTCCACCACCCTCACCCTCCCTGAGCCCACTGTGGTCCAACCGCTCCTCTTTCTTGGCAGCCTCTGAGGCAGCGACAGTGGCACTGGTGGTCCCTGGATGGAAGAGGAGGTCCCACAAATCCTGGCCAACTCAGCCTGGAGATGAGCAACCTCCTCCCTCAGCCCAGAGAGGTGCCTGCAGATGGGACAACACCGCATCCTCCAGAACACCCGCTGGTGAAGTTGAAGGAGGCCCTTTGGGCGGTTACCTCGGCAGCTAGCTCGGCTGAACAACTCAAGCAGATGATCGCCCTCGAGGAGGAGGCAGCACAGGCCACATCATCCTCGGTCATGGCATTTATCCCACTCTCTCTGGGTACCTCATATTCAGCTTCTTTCAAGGAGCTTTGCCAGTCCCTTTCCATGAAGGGAGAGGGGCCATCGGGACATTCCTCTCTGTCCAGAAAGGACTCAAAAGGTAAGTCCCATCGTCTGCATTCGTGGAAGTGGGAGAGGTCCCCTTCCCTGGACAGTCGACACTTGACCTCGGTCGAGGTTGCGGCTAAGGCCACTGGCTTCACTGTGTCCCCGTCAGGTCAGCTGGCAGAGACCTCCGTCGACGCGGTCGAGATTTTTCTCGATCCGTCGGACAGGCTGTCAACTGGTGAAGCAGACGGTCCTTCACCGGTTCCCCCTGTGGAGACCGAGGACCTGCCTGCGCCTCCGGTGCCGCAGTCCCTGGTTAAGGCTCCCAAGCCGAGAGAAGAGCGGGTGTCCCCACCCCTTCCCAGACCCGTCCTCTGAAACACCGAGGATCTCGGATATCGTCTTGGTCCAGCCGATCCCGCCGACATCAGTGGTTTCTGTCTGGGCACCAGAGTGACTCCGTCGCTCGTCCTCTTCTTCCTCCTCAAAAGAGGAGAGGCTTCGGTGCAAGTTGCGTCGACGCTAGGAGGACCTGATGTGGCAGCAGTTACTTCTGTCCGGGAACAAGACGACGCAGTCGCCTTCCCCGGCCATCAAGTGACTGTCACCCGAGCGGCCAAAACAACCCCTCGCTGTAGCCGAGGTGCCCAAGCCTGGGCCGGTTGTTCGGCCAAAACCAGCTGCCTCACTGATTGTGGTGGAACCTCCGCTTCCACAACCGAAATCGGAGGCGCTGAACAAGGACTCTGTCAGGTCAGGGCCTGCCCCACAGGTTGTCAGTCACCCGCACTCCCGACTGTCCTTGGCAGGTGGAGGGTGGCTCAGACCCCAGGCAGCTCTTCGCGGACTCCTCCCTGTTCTCCAGGCCCATTGACCTGGAGTCCTCCGGGGGCCAGTCGCTAGACGAAAGCCCATCGTCTTCATGGATTTGCCTCGGCTCATCTCGGAGTCCACGGGATGCAGCTCGAGCCCGTATCCAAGCGGGCCAAGCATCCCCTGACGGAGATACTGGACTGAGGGGATTCACCCACGGAGGCCTGTCCGGTGGCTGAAGCCATTGTTGACCCTGCCTTGGAGCTCTGGCAGCGGCCTGCTTCCTGTCCTGCGCCTTCGGCCAGGAAGTATGCAGTCCCTACCGGCTCTTTGCCCGGTTTTTCAGAACACCCCTCCGCTGAGGGGTTGGTCTCTGACAGCATTTTCCAGCATTCTGGGAATGCTAGGGATCTGGACAAGCCCCCTGACAAGGAGTCCAAAAAGCTGGACTGTGCCGGGCGCAAGGTGTACGCTGCATCCTCCCTTGGCCTCCGTCAGGCCAGCTCGGCCATGCTGATGGCACACTTCTTCCACGCCCTCATGGGCTCCCTGGATGAGGTGATTCCCTCATCTCCTGGCTGACCTGCAGACCACGGTCCGGCAGGTACGGGATCGGGGTAGGACGGTGGCTAAACAGCAACTCCAAACAGCTGTGGACATTGGAGACTCCTGTGCCAGATCGATTGCAGCCACGGTGGCCATGGGCCGCAGAGCATGGCTGAGGATATCCACCGTCACGGCGGATACCCAGCACAAACTGGCGGATGTCCCCTTCCTGGGGACCGACCTCTTTGACCCTGGAGTGGAAGGTCACCTCCAGCGGATCAAAGTCCAGTGCCACTCTGGACTCTGTCACCTCCGCCCAGAAGGAGAAAGGCCACCGACAGCAACAGCACAATTCCTTTCGTCGTCCTGCGCCTGCGGCACGTCCGGCCCACCAGCACCAGGGCCAGCAGGCTCGCGCTTGGCATACCAAACCCAAGCCCGTGGCTTCCTCCAACAGGAAGCAGGGAGGTAAAGGCCCAGGAGGTCCCTCGGCCTGTCCCTCCTCTAAGCCTGCCCAGTGACGGGTTGAGGGGTGTCTCCCCCAGCCTCGTCACTCCCCCCTGGGTTCCCCCCGTGGGGGGACGGCTCAGCCACTTCCTTTCCACTTGGTTTGTTATCGCCACGGACCATTGGGTGTTGGAGGTGGTAGGAAAGGGCCTGCCTCTGGAGTTCGAGCAGGCCCCGCCCTTCCAAGCCATCGCCCGTCTAGGTCCGCAGCCTCTTTGTTGGCTCGCCGAGCTGATATCACCCTGCTCCTCAAAAGAGGTGATCAGGAGGTGGCAGATCCTCCTCCAGACCCGGGTTTGTGTCCAGGTACTTCCTGGTCCCAAAGCGGATGGGGGCTGGCGCCCCATTCTCGACCTGAACAGGTTCCTAAGGTCTCGGACCTTCAGGATGGTCACTCTGGCTCAGATAATCCCATCCTTGGAACGAGGCGTGTGGTTCTGTTCTCTGGACCTTCAGGACGCGTTCTTTCACGTCCCAATCCGTCCGTCCCACCAGAGATTCCTCCGCTTCAGGGCGGAGGGATCCCTCTACGAGTTCCAGGCCATGCCCTTCGGTCTTTCCCTAGCTCCCAGGGTCTTCACCAAATGCATGGCAGTGGTGACAGCATTCCTGTGGCGCCGAAGGGTCCGGGTGTACCCCTGCCTGGACGAGTGGCTGATTGCAGCCCCCTCCAGAGCAGAGGTGGAGTGGTCTAGAGATCTGGCCCTCCAGGTTTGCTCTCAGGTTAGCCTCCTCATCAACAAGGCCAAGTTGGAACTGGTGCCAAGGCAGGTGATACAATTCATCGGGGCAGAGCTCGAGCTTTCTGAGCCAGAGCATGGCTCCCGGTGGACAGGGCCGAGGTTCTTTCCACCTTTGCCCAGTCATTTCAGGTTGGGCAATCGTGCCTTCCAGGCTTCCTGGGCCTCATGGCGGCCTGCACCAGCGTGGTCCATTGGCCCGCTGGTACGCGTCCCCTTCAGTGGGGCTGGCCAGCCAGTGGTCTCAGCACTTGATCCTCTGAATCGGCTAGTGACAGTGACCCAGGGGAAGTGGGCAGCTCTCCAGTGGTGGACCGTTCCAGCACATCTGTAGGAGGGCATCCTGTTTGTCCGTCCCAAGCAGGCGGTCTCTCTGTCGACGATCGCCTCTGATGGGTTGGGGTGCCCATCTGGGGAGCACAGTGCAGCCTCTGGTCCCCTCGGGAGTCGATGCCACATCAACCTGCTGGAGCTTCGAGCGGTTCGTCTAGCCCTCACCGCCTTCGCTCCGTTTCTACGGGGTCAAGTGGTTCAGGTCCAGATGGAAAATACCACGACCATGTACTACCTAAACTGCCAGGGCGGGACGTGCTCCATGCCTTTGTGCAGGGAAGCTCTCCGCATTTGGTCACTCGTGCGCAGCCTGGAGGTGGATCTCCTCGCCATTCACGTGGCAGGAGCCTCCAACACCCTGGCCCGACTGCCCTAAGCTTGGATAGGGGCTCGTCCCGCAGGTGGTCTCTCCTGCCGGAGGAAGTACAAGATCTGTTCTCCACTGGGGCACGCCTCAGGTGGACCTGTTTGCCTCAAGGGAGAATGCGAAGCTGAGACTGTTTCATCCCGCCCCCTCAGCAGGGCTCGCTGCAGGTGGATGCCTTCTCGAGGCCGTGGACCCCGGGCCTCTTCTATGCCTTTCCCCCATTTCCCTTGATCCACAAGGTGCCTCTCAAGGTGAGGAGGGACAAGGCGCAGGTGATTCTGGTAGCCCCAGACTGGCTCCGCCAGTTCTGGTATCCAGATCTCCTCAGTCTCGGCTCCAGGCTCCCGAGGCAGCTTCCAGCCTGCCCGGACCTGATCTCAATCAATCAGGGGAAAGTATTCCATCTGGACCTTCAATCCCTGCACCTGACGGCCTGGTTCCTGAGCGGCCAGAGTTCCATGCCTTGGGTCTTTTCGGCGAGGGTCTCGATGTAGTTGAGGCGTCCCGTAGAGTCGACCAGAAAATGCTATGCCTTCAAATGGAAGAGTTTCTCCATTTGGTGTCAGGGCAAGGGCCTGGACCCTTCCTTCTGTTCTTTGGCAAGCATTCTGGACTACCTGTGGTCCCTCTCTCAGCAAGGGCTTCAGTTGTCGACCCTTAAGGTGTACCTGGCAGCCATCTCTGCTTACCGGGCGCAGGCTGGGAAGCAGTCTGTGGCGCAGGAGAAGGTGGTCGGGTGCTTTTTCAAAGGCCTTGATCACATATCCCCTCTGGTGCGAGAACCTCCACCTCCGTGGGATCTACTGCTGGTATTGGCTAAGCTCATGGGCCAGCCATTTGAACCGATGCACAGGTGCGACATCTCTCACCTGTCGTGGAAGACCGCCTTCTTGGTGGTTCACGTCAGCCAGAAGGATGGGAGAGCCCCAGGTGCTTTCCATTGAGTCTCCTTATCTGGTCTTCCACAGGGACAAGGTTGTCATGCGCCCCCACCCGAAGTTCCTTCCGAAGGTGCTGTCGGAGTTTCACCTTAACCAGGTGTTGACTCAGCCAGTGTTCTACCCCAGTCACACCTCTGAGGCCGAATATAGGCTCCATACTTTGGACCCTAGAAGAGCGCTCGCTTACTACAAGGAGCGGACGGCTGAAGTTTGGGGAGAGGTTACGCCAGGTGTTTGTCACCCTCGCTGAAGCTGCACCTAGCAGACCTGCAGCCAAGCGGACGATAGGCAGGTGGGTCACCTCCTGCATGAGATCTCTACTATGGGTTGGCGGGCATGGAGTCTCCCAGAGGATAAGAGCTCATTCTACCCACCATACCGCTGCATCGGTGGCTGCTTCCAGGATGTCCCTATCCAGAAATCTGCAGGGCTGCTACCTGGAAGTCAGCACACACCTTCATCACCCACTACCACACCGACCTTGAGTCACGCCGGGATGCTGGTTTTGGGGCCTCAGTTCTCAGTCTTTACTTCATAAGTAGGGGTGTGCCTTGCCGCCTCCTCCCGGAGAACTGCTAGAGTCTGCCAGACAGTGGATGAACAACATATCCATGTCCCTAGAAATACAGGTTACTCACCTGGTAACAGGTGTTCTAGGAATGGTATATGTTGTTCATCCATCACGACCGCCTGGCCTCCCGGCCGACGTGCAACTTGGCTTCCCGCGGGCTAGATCTGGCGTCATGGGGCGGAGGCGAGAGTTTTACCACCCAGGTGGGTGGGAGGAGCCAGCTTGAAGACCTTCCGGCAAGATTTAAAGTGGCAAGGAACCTGCCAGACAGTGTGGATGAACAACATAGACCATTCCTAGAACTCCTGTTACAGGTGAGTAACCTGTATTTTTTTTAGTTGTCATTACTTTAGTTTGAAGAATTTCTGAACTTCTGGCCCTAATGTTTAAGGATACCCAAAAGAGCTTCTAAGGGAAATCTGCTTCCAAAGTTTCTCAATACTTCAAATGCGGAGGTGGTGCTGGGTGTATGAAAAATCTTCAGAAATACATTAATGCACCAACTCTGGTCAAAACACATGCAGACAAGATTCAGTTTGCTTTTCTTAATTTATTTCAGCTCTCGCCAACATTTCGCCAACCTCTGGCTTCTTCTGGGGAACTCTCTTAAATTTTTTAGCTTTTCAACGCCACACTTACACTTGCCTCGCTTTATCTATATTACGCAATTCTATCGCCTCATTATCCCATACTAGTAGCATTTGTACTGCATCTCTTAGCATCCCTCGTCAGTGCTGTAATGCACAATAATTGTGTACAGTGGCTGTACAGGACATGAAAATGTTCTAGTTGCTGAGTTAGTTCAGAGAATAGTCTGGTGTAACTGGATAATAAAATTACCCTTTTCAGGTTGTTGGACCTGCACAAAAGTGAAGAAACTACAGACAAGTGGTGTCCAGCACATAAAGTGATTTATTTCTGGTATATAAAACAGGCTTACAACCAGATCACAGTGATAAACACTGGGGAGAACACCTCCAATCTTTCTTACCTATTGGCAGCAATAGTCCTCTTCTCAGGGGAAAAGGTGCAATGCAGAGGGTCTTGTACTCCTGATAATCACCATAGTAACTACCAAGAAACTACACAAAACTCTTCATTGGATAATGGCAAATAACATAACTTCTCACTAGCCTGGGAAAGCATGCTGAGCTAGCAGAAAGACAGGATAACTAAAAGAACCTGTATTTGTGAAGACCATTTGTGGTTACACACATAATTACATAAATAATTGCTGTTCTGCACTAGAACTAAAGATGGCAGTATTGTCTACTTATACAGTGGTGTGTGTGTGTGTATATAGAGGTGTCTACCAAGTGGTACAATTATAATAGCAAGTACAATATGATTCTTTGGTAGGCAATACAGTAGAAATCAGATTCTGACACTTGTGCTATACGATAAGTGCCTGTTCCCGAAGTATTGCTGTCTGCGAGGTAGGGGGCCAATCAGGGGTGCTGGTCCATGGATAACACTGGTGGCCAGCACATGTTCATGATGCAGCAGATGTTTCCATGGGATGTAAAGCTAATACTGCGTTTTACTTTGCAGTTCTTTTGTCCATTTGTTCGCTGTTATGTGATCCAAATCCAGACGACCCGCTAGTGCCAGAGATAGCACGTATCTACAAAACAGATAGAGAAAAGTAAGTATGTGCAAGAATTTTGGGGATGATGCAAGAATGGGTAGGTGCAGATGTTTTGCCATCATTTAGCCTTAAGTAACGGAACAAAAACTGGCAAAATGATTTGGACTGATGCACAAACAGGAAAGTATGTACAACAAAGCAGGGCAAGATTTTAAGGTACAGACTTCTGGGAGAAAAAGGAACTCCTTTACCTACTTGCACACTCACCATGCCCTCACACGTGTATTCTAACTTGGCACTTTCTGTTAGAACAGGGTAATTTTGTCAGCCATCTGTCACTTCACTTACCTTGCAGAAATTTCCTGCAACTGGGCTGTGAAGTGACACAAATTCCCACAGATTATTTCTTCTGTCATTTTACACAATATCAAAATCTGACCCCTTAGTCTGTAAGATTTGCAGATGGATTTTTCATGCTTCAGGGCCAGTATCTGATAAGGTGGTGGGCATCCATTCTCTTACAGATTTCTGGACCAAGTATCTGTAGCTGGTTCAGTTAGTGCAGACCATGGACTGGAGCAGAATTCAGCCTCCTTGTATTTATTGCATAAGCGGTAACACAATATAAAATGTATTCTTAGTTTTTTCTTGAATTCTAGGTAATTCTGAAACGCTACTGTCTTAAAATTGGGTACATAGTAAGAATAAGTTTTTTGTGCATTTAGATCCATTACATATAACTTGTGAGGTTTAGTCACCTTTTTCATTTTTTATAACTGCTAGTAAGTCATTTCTACGGGATAGTGCATCTGTCTCAGCTTATGAACTGGTAGCTCTACACAGTGCAGGTGGCAGGCAAAGTGACATTTTCAGGATGTTTGTTGTGCCTCACTGACTGGCTGTGTGGATTTTGCCAGAAGATTCTTACTGGCAAGGCACATAGTGTATTACAGTTGGAAACTAGAATCTGTTGGTAGCTTTTGAGTGCAGATTGAAGCTTTCCACTGGAAAATTAGTTTTATGAAAGTTTTCACGTTTGTCTCCATACAATGTACCTAGTGGGCCAGATTGAGGTCTCCTCCATCTGCTAGCCCTGCTATCATCTCCAGCTGTCTGACCAATTCTGCTACTGCCAAGTCCCTATGGGACACCCCTTTCAGCTGGGGAGACTGAATCTGCCCAGGTGCACAGGACTGGGCTGGCTGAGAAGTTGGAATGGCCTGTTGGGAAGAGGGGCTTCATCTGCCCACCTAGGATCTGTCCTTTTTACCTTTTTCTTGGTACCAGAGTCTGAATGCCTAACCAGCAATCAGATGGTGGAACTGACAGCAGGAGTTGGTTCTCAGGGCAAACTGAACACCAGATAGTACTTTCTGATCGGTTTTAATAGTACTTGACCAGTATTGAAAATGGATAACCAGGAGTTCACACACAACCAGTAATCTAATTTTGATCAGAGTGCCAAGCTTTTGTGAGATGGTGCCTTTCTGTGCCATAAGTGTGCTGTATATTGCTCTAAAGCTTTGAAGCTGTGTAATGATGTAAAACACTATTGGGGAGCTGGTGGCAGTAGCTTGGGCACACCCTAAGGCTGTAAAACTGAGAATGGGGTGGGTGCATTTCACCTCCACAACATGCCTGAGTCCTAGCTAACTCGTGCTTGGGTTTCCATGGGCTTGAATGCTGACCCAGGTGTTAGGAAATAATGTCACAGTATCAAATTATGACTGTTTAATAACCATGAGACATAAATGATTACTTCATACTACCATATTCACAATATTATATAATATAAGTCTCTTTGAGCTCTGTGTTGGAGAGTTGACACAGAAAGGACAGTTACTAAAATACCCTCTAAAAATTAGATGACAGTCCTGAAAACCACAGTATACAGTGAACCATAGATCTTACTTGAGCGCAGCTCTTGCAGCAGGTTACACCATTAGGACTAGGCGGCAGGTGTCAGGATCCCACGGAAAACTCTAGCTAGCTATCTTCCAGCGGGGACACTTTGACGTCAGTCCTGCCTCCGACATCAGACGTAGTACATAAGGCGGTCCATAGATTCCCCAGTTCTTTCCATGTCATTTTGCATGTCGACCCTTCGGTTCAGCTCTAGTGACGCCAGCGTGGTTAGATTCTTTCCTTTAGGAAATTTGGTTTCTACAGCAAGTTTTCGCTGATGTCTCTCCGACCTCCAGTCGCTGTTCCCAAGTGTGCTGCGGGAAACGAGATTCCTTCAAGGACCCCCACACGGCCATGCGCCCAGTGCCTAGCCCAGACCACGATACCGGGCCTGCTCCTTCTGCCAGGGGTTTAACAGTAGAACCCGGATCAGACGTCAGAAGGCCCTTCAGGCTTTCTTTTTGGAAGAAAAGCTGAAAACCATGTCTTCCAAGGGGGAATCCTCTAAAAAGACCCACAAGCACGCTGAGAAACGAAGGGAGAAGGCCCCTTCCAGGTCCCCCTCCAGGGCTTCGGACTCTCGCAGCTCCGGTTCCAGGTTCGACCGCTCCCCCTCCAGGGCCAGCTCTCAACCTCCCCCGGCTGCGGTCAGGAAGTCCTCTTCTCAGGCCTAGTCCACCAGGCGTCCTCGTCTTCGTCCTCCAGGGCCTTGGTGAAGTCTGGGGATCGCCATCACCATCATCATAAGTCGGGTTCCCGCCCTTTGGAACCCGACGTCAGGTCAGCTTCCTTGCCTCCCCGCAAGACGTTGGCGCTAACTCCTTTGAAGAGACCTCAGGATCCGACGCCGGTGCGTCCGTCGTCGTACTCTCGCCCTGCATCCCTGGAGCCGCCGTCGGCCAGACTACCGTCGCCGGCCAAGCCAACACCTCAGCGGACGCCGGTAGGGGGGCCAGCGCCCGCTCCTCCTGAGAAGAGAGCCCTGACGCCTCCAACCGATGTCTGTCAGGAGACCTTAACTGAGGAAGAATTGACGCAGCCCGAGGACCAGACGGGCGACCCCGGTCTTGTCGAGACTCCCAGGGAAACCTCGCAGTTACCCGAGCCCCCTGTGGTGCCGACGCCGGGACCCAACGACCGTCCACCAGCGCCCGGACCCTCGGGCCTTTCTTTAGCGGATGTGAAGGACCTCTTCACTTACTGGTGGGACACCATAAAGAAGGACACGGTTCCCACTCCTCCTCCTCTTCCTCCACCTTCGGTTCCTGCACCCCCCTCGCCATCGGGGTCGGCAGGCCGCTCACCTCCTCCCCGGGAGTATGGAACCCCTCCCAGGGGGAGACCAGACAAATGGAGACCTCCGTCTAAATCCTCTTCTAGGTCACCCAGCCCCAAGAGACCCAGGAGACACCGATTGCCTTCGACGGAGGCCACGGGATCAGAGTTCTCAACATCCAGATCCCCAGCTCCCCTCTCCATCCCTTCTCCGAACCCATGTGAGATGCCAAAGTCTCCTCCGGATGACCCTTCGTTCTCGGATATTATGAGGCACATCCAAGAGAACATGGGATGCAGAAAGCTAGACCCCAAAGGATACGCCTCGCCAAATATCTTCGCAGAAGGACCCCAAGCCTGTGGTGGTGCCACCCTTGGTTGACACTTTCGTGGACGTCACCAAGGCAGCGTGGAAGCGTCCACATTCGCTCCCGGCGATGCCGAAGAAAGCTGATCGCTTGTACAAGGCTCCTAGAGAAGACCAGTACTTGACTCAGCAGCCTCAGGCCGACTCTCTGGTCATCACAGCCTCACATGACCGGTCCCAGAGACCGCAACATCTGAGCACCCTGCCACGGACCCAGAGTCCAAGCAGTTGGACACTATGGTAGCGCACGTATCTTCCACTACCTCGCCATCAGATCCTTGAACTATTTGACCCACATGGTTTAGTTCCAAAATGCCTTGTGGAACAGGTCTGAAGCGGCTGAAAAACTGCCGGACGGTGGGCAGAAGGAGGAGATGCTTCAGCTCCTTAAATGCGGTTTCGGACGTGGAACCCAAGTGCTACGAGCTCGTGCAACTCTGCAGACTCTTCGGCCGAGCAGCAGCTTCTGAGAGCAGCTCCCGAGGCACTCTTGGTTACACGCTCTGGCTTTACCCTGGACGTCCAGAAGAATATCATGGACGCTCCATTCGAGGGAGAAGTCTTGTTTGGCAAACCTTCAGAGAAGATCATTACCAGACTTCAAGAGGCTGGGAAAGCTGAGAGGTCGGTCCAGGCCATGTACCGACCCAGGCTTAGTTCCTTTCGTAGGAACCAAAGCCGAATTCCTGGACTGATGCAGAGGCAGCAGTCCCGCTCTGCTCCACAACAGAGGGGCTCCGGTTTTCGTAGAGCCCAGGGGAAACAGCCCGCGGGCCGAAGCCAGCGTACTCCTAAGCCGGCCCAGCCAGCGGGACCCTCAGCCGCCACAGCCTGACTCCTTTCCGGCCCCCGCCCCTCAGGATCAACGGGAAATCATGGTCGGGGGTCGCATTGCGAACTTCCTGCCGGGATGGCAGGCTATAACCACCGACAGGTGGGTTCTTCAGTTGGTCAGAAGAGGCCACTATATAGAATTCGCAGAAAAGCCACCCCGAGGCCTCCTTTGCTCTCCCGATATCCAGGTCAGCACAAATCTCTGATCTGGCAAGAGGTACTCGCGCTCTTACAAAAGGGAGCGATAGAGTACGTCCCAGAGAACCAGAGAGGACAAGGATATTATTCCCACTTCTTCCTGGTTCCAAAGAAGACAGGGGACCTCCGTCCGATTTTGGACCTCAGCGACCTCAATGTGTTGGTCACCTACAAGAGATTCCGCATGGTGACTCTTCCGGGTCTTATTCCCATGCTGAAACAAGACGCCTTCTTAGCGTCTCTAGACATGCAGGATGCATACCTGCATGTCCCTATAGCTCAGGCGCACAAGAGGTTCCTGCGCTTCGAATTCCTTGACCACCACCTTCAATTCCGAGCCCTTCCATTCGGACTGTCATCCGCACCCAGGGTCTTTACCAAGTGCATGGCAGTCGTGGCAGCGTCTCTAAGGAGACGGGGCCATTATGTGTTCCCATACCTGGACGATTGGCTTCTCATGGCCGCCTCCAGAGAGCGTTGTTACGTGCGGTCCAGAGCACCCAGGACCTGTTCCGATCTCTTGGCATCCTAATCAACCACGAAGTCTCTCCTGGTACCGTCTGAAACTGCAATTTATAGGTGCAGTACTGGACACTGTCCAGGAAGAGCTTTTCTTCCAGACGACAGAGCGGAGCGCGTCAGATCCCTCATCAGGGAGTTATTGCGAACAAGACCGTCCCTGCCAGGTCGGTCCTTTGCTTGCTCGGACACATGGCTGCGACCATTCCTACCGTCCCTTTCGCAAGGCTCCACATGCGGGTAACTCGGTGGATGCTCAAGGTGCAATGGGACCAAAGGCAAGACCACTTGCAGCATCCGGTCAGGATCACGAACACTGATTCGAGACTGGCAGTGGTGGCTAGACCCAGGGTCGCTCTCCATGGGCATCCCGTTTGTAGCGCCGTCCCCGGAGGTAATCCTCACCACAGACGCCTCAGGTCTAGGGTGGGGGGCACACCTGGATGGGGTGAAGTCCCAGAATGCGTGGACCCGCTGGAAGCTCATCTCCATATCAATGTTCTAGAGATGAGGCGGTTCTCACGCCCTGCAGGCTTTTCAGTCAGAAATCCGCGAGTACTCTTCTGCTTCAGACAGACAACATGGCGGTGATGTATTACCTCAACAAACAAGGAGGTGCACCTGTTACCCCTTTGCAGGAGGCCGTGAGGGTGTGGGATTCGGTAATCTGACACGCTAATTTGATCACTGTACATGTTCCGGGTGGACAACACGATTGCAGGCGGCCTGAGTCCTCCCAGGCCAGAGTCCACGATGGGAACTTCTTCAAGAGGTAGCGGAGGATCTGTTTCTTCGATGGGGAACTCCAGAGTTAGACTTGTTCGCATCCCCATCCAACGCAAAACTGCCCAATTTTTGCTCGCTAGATCCAGGGCCTGGTGTTTTCTGGCGAGACGCGTTGTCCCTCTCCTGGGTGGACAGATTCCTCTACGCTTTCCCTCCTTTCCCGTTGATCCAAAGAGTTCCTCAAACTGCGCAGGGAGCACTCAATAATGATCCTGGTGGCCCCCTTTTGGCCCAGACAGATCTGGTTCCCCTTGCCGATTCAGCTATCCCGGGAACCTCCACTCCCGTTGCCGTTCAGCTCCCATCTCCTGTCTCAGGAGGAAGGTTCACTAGTCCACCCAGACTTGCGCTCACTGAACCTGCATGCATGGCTCCTGGAGACATAGCCATCTTGCGTCATAGGGTCTCGCAAGAGGTTGCGGAAGTTCTTTCTGCAGCCAGAAAGCCAGCAACGCATGCGACGTACGTCATGAAATGGTGCCGTTTTTGTTTATGGTCGTGAGCACGCAATTATTCCCCTTAGGTTGCCGGTGGGGTGGTGTTGGACTACCTGCTCTTCCTCTTTCGTTCGGGTCTAGCCTACTCCTCTATCAAGGTGCACCTTTGTGCCATCTCTGCCTGCCACCTTCGGTGGGACACCGTTACAGTGGCACAATTGGATGCCTCTCGAGGAATTTTGAGAGGGTGTTACACTAGGCCACCCATTAAGGACCAGTGCCTCCATGGGACTTGCTCTTTGACCTGGAACAACTCACACTTCCCCCTTCGAACCTGCTGCGGATTGCGAGCTGTGTTTTCTGTTGTGGAAAACACTGTTTTTGGTTGCTGTTACTTCAGCGAGAAGAATTTCTGAGCTTCACGCTCTCATGTGCAAAGAGCCTTATTTAGTTTTCCACCGGGACAGAGTATCCCTGAGGATGAATCCTAAATTTTTGCCTAAGGTGGTTTCTTCACTCACTCTAAATCAGGACATGACCTGCCGGTCTACTTCGAACTATTCGAATAGAGGAGGCTCTGCTTCACACCCTGGATGTTCACCGCAGCCTGAGGTATTACCTCAACAGAACTAAGCCTTTTCGTAGTTCTGAGCAACTTTATGTTTCCTTTTCTGAGAGGATGATGGGCCAACCTGTATCCAAACAGTCCCTGTCTCGCTGGCTTGTCCAGTGTATTTCATTCTGTTATGAGCTCAAACAGAAGCCCCTCCCGAGTTCAGTCCGGGGTCATTCCACTAGGGGCGTGGCCACCTCCTTTGCAGCACTCAGAAATGTCTCCACTTCTGCCATATGTGCTGCAGCCACTTGGAGCTCTGTGCATACGTTTATCAGGCATTATAGCCTGGACATCGCCTCTCGGCGAAGAGCCGGTTTCGGCCTGGCGGTGCTACAGGGTCTCCTGTCCTAGATTCAGGACCTGGAATGTATTTCCTATTTTCCTCCTCCGGAATTTTGGCAGCGTTACTGCTTGGGAATCTGTCTAATGGTGTAACCTGCTGCAAGAGCTGTGTCTCGAAGTAAGATGGTACAGTTACGTGAGAACTTACGCAACAGTAGATCTTCGAGAACAGCTCTTGCAGCAAATACCTTCATCCCACCTTCCCCTTGAAGGAGGCATGGCTAGCCTTTATCAACAGGAATTTTTCCCGTTTTTCTTCAGCGGTGGATCCTCGGTCTCCCATTCTGATGTCAGCCTGCGGCGGAGTCTCTGGGCAGACCGCCCCTTATGTACTCGTCTGGCGTCAGAGGCGGTCCCAGCTGAAGATAGCTAGCTAGAGTTTTCCGTGGGGTCCTGGCGCCTGCCGGCTTCAGTCCTAATGGTGTAACCTGCTGCAAGAGCTGTTCTCTAAGATCTACTGTTACGGTAAATTCTTATGTAACTGTACTTTATATCATCAGAAACTGCCCACAGTATCGGTGCCATGACTTCCAGTACTACAGTATACCATGAAACGGTGAGATCACTAGTGTCGGTGCAACATGCCTTACTGCAGTAGCAACCGTATTTATTTTATTAATCGTATAGGTCAATAGGCATAATATGCCTGTTTACAAGGATGACAGTGGGCAATAAAGTTGACAGAGTACAAAAAAGAATCCACATATCTGACTCTTGTCAGTAATTACATGTGCAGACACTCAAACTATTAAGAGATGTGATCATTCTATGATTGCACATAAAAATAGTTACAGAATTTTATAGTGGTATGAAGAAATGCACATCCTTTTGTAACAGATACAAAAAGTTAATTGTTGATTTAAACATTGTACTGTACAGATGGTGCTTGCTTTCTGAGGACTTTCCAGGCAGTAATGTCTTCAAAGTACAGTGGCCTCCTTTTCGGGTCCTGCGGCAGGAGCTGGTGCATGTTCTCTACACAGCCCCTCTGCCTGCCTCTCTTCACCGTCCGCGATCAGATTGTTGGTCCAGATCGCGGTCAAGGAGCTCCTCGCGCTCCCAGTCTTGGCACTTTGAGGAGCTGATGTGGCAGCAGTGGGTTCTCTGGCGGTGTAGGCCCCTGCAGAACCCCACACACACACACACACACGCTTCCTGGTCACCAGTCCTGCTGAGCCTGGTGTCTCTGGCCTCTTAAGCAATTTGGGTGGAACTTAAGCCTAAGCAACCATTTAAGAGCCTCTACCAAGGCCGCCTGCCCAGCCACCTGCCTGACCGGTCTGCTGTCTTTCGAAATTACCCACTTTGGCGAGTCCAGGGTAGGGCATGTTCAGAAGCGGCCGAGGGCTGTCTTTGAGGAGTGTTTGGAGTCCGGGTCCTCCATGCAGTCCTAATGGACCCCAGGCTTTGATCCTGAATCAGCTGAAGAGCTGACCACCAAACAGGTAGATGTTCATATGTGGCCACAAGACTAGAGACTGGTAATGTGCTTGCTCCAGAACTTGGGGGCGCGAGATCCTTGTGAGAGTGCAGTCGTGACCTCTGCAAGCAGTCTTAAGGAAGAGGGTATCCCTGTTCTCTCCCTCCCCCGTCAGATTGCACTTAAAGGTGGGCACTGTGAGCTCAGTGGGTCTGACCCTCAGGAGTGGGTTCGTGACGGGCATCGGATCTGTTCTCCTTTGCTCCATTTCAGGCTGGGCGCTCGCACCCTGCCTGGGACTTCATGCACCAGCTGGGGTACATGGCATCTTGCACCAGTGAGGTCCAGTGGACCTGTCGGCCGATGAGCCACCTGCGGTGAGAGCTTTCCACCAGTGGTCTTAGTGCCGAGGATACCTGGACCAGCCAGTCAGTGACTCTGCCGATGTGGGATGCCATCCAGTGGTGACTCATACCAGAACATCTGGAGGAAGGGTCCTATTCATCTGCCCAGAGCAGTCACCCTGACAGCTGACTCTCTAGTGGGATGCGGTGTGCACCTGTGGGCCCACAGGGCTCTGGACCCCATGGAGACCATTACCAAATCAACCTACTGGAGCTGCATGCTGTGTGCTTTGCTCTGACAGAATTCATTCCATTTGTCTGAGTGCAGGTAGGGACTGGCGGTGAGACAACCATGTACTGCCTGAACAAACAGAGCGGAACCCACTCTTTGTGTTGGGAGGCCCTCTGCGCCTGGATCCTCATGCAGCAGATGCTAATCTCTTGGTGAGTCCTGTGGCAGGAGCCTCCAACCAGCTAGCGGATGCCTTCTGCTGGGTGGGCAAGTTGTCGCATGAGTGGTCCCTGCATCAGAAGGTGATGGCCCCACCTGTTTGCCTCCTGGGAGAGCACCAAGCTGAGGCTGTTCTGTGCCTGCCCCTACAGTGTGGTGATACTGGTCAGGGTGCATTAGCGAGGCCCTGGATCCCAGGCTTTCTTTACATTTCCTCCTTTTCCCCTGATCGACAAAGTGTTTGACTGTGCAGAGGGACAAGGTGCAGATGACCTTGGTAGCCCCAGACTGTCCTAATCAGTTTGGGTGCCCAGATCTCCTCTGCCTCACAGCAGGCCTCTGTGGCGCTTGCCCCATGCCTGGATCTGCTTTCGGGGTGGGGGGCTTGCTACGGAACTTCAGTCTTACTTGACAGCCTGGTTCCTGGTGGCTAGAGTTTCAAGCTATGAATCTCTCCGAAGAGTTCTTCAAGTTGTGGAGGCCTCCCAGAAAGAGTCAACCAGTCAGTGCTACGCTTTCACATGGAAGAGGTTTTCCATTTAGTGCCAGGGCAGGGAGCTGGACTCCCTGGCCTGCCCTTTTGCTAGCATTCAGGACTACCTGTAGTCTCTTATCTGTCAGACCTGGGGTAGAAGACCCTCAGGGTGCACCTGGCAGCCATCTCTGCATGCAAAGCGCAGGCTGGTATGCTGACAATGGCACAGGTCAGGCATTTTTTTCCAAAGGCTTTGATCACCTGTTCCCGCCAGTGTGTGAACCACCACCAACTTTGCACTTGTTGCTGGTACTGGCAGTTTGCATGGGCAAACCATTAGAATCGGTGCAAAGGTGTGAGATGTCATACCTGTCATGGAAGACCACCTCCTTGGTGGCTATGGCCTCAGATGGATCAGTAAGATCTAGATGCTTCCAGTGGAGTCTTATCTGATGTTCCACAAGGACAAGGTGGCTCTTTGCTCCCATGCAAAGTTGCTCCTGTAGGTTGTGTTGGAGTTTATCTTAATCAGGTGATTGTATTCCCAGTGTGCTTCTCACTTCCAATTTGGAGGCCAGCGCAGGCTGCATACTTTGGATGGAGGCAAGCACTCCCTTATTATAAAGAGAGACAGCCGGAGATGGAGAGGTTCCCTAAGCGTCACCTACGCTGAAGCCGCACCTGGCAAACAGGCAGCCAAGCAGATGAGTAGCAGGTGGATTGTCTTCTGCATCGACTCGTTACAGGTTGGCAGGAGCCTCCCGTGAGACTCAGGGCTCATCCCACCAGTCATACCGCTGCTTCAGTGGCTGCTCTCAGGGATGTCCTTATCTAGGAGATCTGCAGGGCTGCTACCTAGAAGTTGGCACACACTTTAATTTCCCACTATCACATTGACCTAGAGACATGCCGGGATGCTTGTTTGGGATCTCAGTTCTCTGATCCCTGTTAGAGAAATTTTAAGAGTCTGCCAGAGTAGATAGTGCACCATATCCACACTCCTAGAAATGAGGATTCTAGGAACGTGGAAATGGTGCACTATCCACACAGTGGCAGTCTTCTTCTCCCCTTTAAACCCAGCTGGAACAGCTGGCCCAATGGTGCTGAGGGTTGAAGCACTGAACGCCACACCGATGACCCGGGTTTGAGAACAAGCCTGGACTGTCGGGTCGGCAGGGGAGGGAGTGGATCGAGTGTCTGGAGGACAGCTCTCCTCTCCTCTCCTTGGGGTGGGTTTGGGGGCTCCTCGGTGCAGTGGTGACACCCGGTGGAGACCTGGTGTACTACATGTGCCTGGAGCGCAAGTGGAGGATGCTCCGCGGCTTCTCCCGTGGCGTCTCTGTCGTCGGCTCAGGGGGCAACTACCGCAAGAAAACCCCCGGCCGAGGATAGACGAAAAGTGCCTCCAGTCTAGGTCACACCCCCACTGTTGGGCTTAGTTTCCAAGGGGTCCACTGACACCTGCCCAGCGCATTAGATTGTAGATAGAGCACGTGGGCAGTCCCACCGGGAGGGCGCTGGAGCCAGGGGATCTGCTGGGGAGTCTGCCTGGAATAGCGAGCTTCAGACCGGGAGGTAGAGCCAGGCTGGCTAGGTAGCTGGAGAGAGTTCCTCGGTCCCGGAGAGAATAGACTACCAAAAAAAAAATCAAACTGGAATGTCTTCAAGTCAAGCTCTTCCCACCCACCTGGCAGTATTCTCCTCTGCTCCATCCAGTGACCTCAGATCTTCCTTTCCACTTGAAGTCGGGTCTTCTGTCGTAGCTCTGTGCACACTGTATAGGCCAGTGCTTCAGAACTTTGAAATCTTTTCAAGCATACTTCAAGTGCCTTTTTCATCGCCTTGTTCCAGTATGGAGCATGGTGAGCCTCATTGTGGTCCCGGACACACCTACATGCCTCGTGCATCTACTGCCTCAGGGCAGAGCAAGACCTTCAAGCTTGCGGACTTTGGAAAACTTTGTATGTCTGCCACCTCTTTTGTCAGCCAAATGGGACCAGCCCAATCCACTGTAAAGATGCCCGTAAAGCAGTATCCATAGCTGCGGGTTCTGCTTTTCAGCTCGTGGCTTTAGAAGAGGCAGCGGCCCAGGCTGCAGTGGGTCTTGCTGCGAGAAACAGCTCTTGCAGCAGGTTACACCATTAGGACTGAAGCCGGCAGGCACCAGGACCCCACGGAAATTTTCTAGCTAGCAGTATCCAGCTGGGACCGCCCCGACCTCAGGCATCATATAAAGGGGGCAGTCCCCAGAATCCCAATTCTTTTCCACGCCAACTCTGCCAGCATCGGCCTCACGGTTCCACTCTAGCAAATGACATCTAGAACTTTCAAAGTTTTACTCTAAATGTCGGCATCTCCAACTCCTTCCTCAGGATGTCCCTCCAAGTGTGCCTGCGGCAAACAGATCCCTTTCAAGGATCTACATTCATCCTGTCTCTGCGGTGCTTAGGCCCGAACACGACACCAGTGCCCGCCTCCTTTTGCCAGCGGTTCAATAGTCGCACCCGATTCACCGCCAGAAGGTATTCCAGGGGTTCCTCTTGGAAGAAAAGTTAAAAAGCATGGACAGAGACCCTGCCTCCAGAGGTGAGTCTACCTCCAAGTCCCATAAGCCCGGGACAAGCATCGGGAGAAGGCCAGGTCCAGATCCCTAACTGGGCCTCAGAGTCACGCACCAGCTCAGGCTCCACAGCGCTCAGACCGCACTCCCTCCAGGGCTTGCTCTCAGCCCCCACCAGTAAAGGTTGTTTTTAGGCAGTACTTTGGCTTCTCTGCATCCCGTCAAGACTTCCAGGTCTTTGGCTTCCTCAACACCCTTCTGGGCCTCCTCGAAGTCTGCAGACCGTCACCGGTCCAAGTCCTCTTCAAAACCTCAAGCTTCCTCAGACACCGAGACTCCGTTGCCAGATCGGCCTCCCAGCCTACTAGAGGTCCGGACCCCCCTCCCAGGAAGACTAAGGACCTAACGTCCTAAAATGGACGACCCAGCCCGCATGGCCTACCGACCCTTCATCGGTTACTCGCCAGTCGGTACAGGCGTCGGCCAAGTACCTGGCGTCAGTGGAGCTGGGCGAACTGCCTCCCTGTCACTGGTGGACACGGTCACGGGCCTGTACAGAGGAGGACCCGGCGTTGCCTGATGACCAGGCAGGCAACAGTGAGGATGCCGTGCTTCCACAGGAGCCTTGCAAACCGGCGACACCCTTGGACCCGATGCCTGATACGGCGACAGACCCCGATGCCAGGTCTGTCGTCGGTATGAATCCAGGAGGTCAAAGATCTCCACCTTTTGGTGAGACACAAAGTAAAACCTCCTTCTCCTTCTTCTCTACTCCTTCACCTCCTACTCCACCTCAGGGGCCAGCACGAGGACCACCAACCCCCAAGGAACCTACTCCACCTCCTAGGGGAAGATCCAAAGAACGGAGAAGGCCCCCTTCAAGATCTCCCTCAGTCTCCCAGTCCTAAGTGACCCAGACATCGATGGTCCACTCCGAAGGGGGATGATTCTAGACCTGACACCTCGGATACCTCCATGTCTCCTTCTCCAATCAGCATCCCATCACCTGACCCATGAGACCTGCCCAGGTCACCTCCGGATGATCCCTCTTTTTCTGAAATCATGAGGCACATCCAGGAGAACATGGGATGGGATTCGGAAGATCTCAACCCCAAAAGACAGCGGCTAGCTCGTTACCTTCGGCAGAAGGACCCTAAGCCTGTGGTGGTGCCACCCTTGGTGGACACCCTCACGGACGTCACCAAGGCTGCGTGAAAGCGTCCACACTCCACCCCTGCGGTGCCGAAGAAAGCTGACCGCCTGTACAGGGCCCCGACAGAGGACCCGTACTTGGCACAACAACCCCTGGCTCATTCCCTGGTCATTCCGGCCTCCCATGATCTATCTCAATGACCACAGCGTCTGAGTACACAGCCACTGGACCAGGAATCCAAGCAGTTGGATGCCTTGGGGAGGCACATGTGTGCGGCTGCTACATGCTCCATCAGGTCACTGAACTATCTGACTCGTATTGTTAAGTCAGTGCCCTGTGAGAACAGGGTCAGGACCTGGTTGACAAACTACTGGATGGCGAACAGAAGGCGGAGCCCTTGAACCACCTCCGCACAGGGTCAGACGTGGGGACCCAAGTGTTAAGAGCCGCATATGATTCTGCAGACTCATCTGCCAGAGGCGCAACAAGGCATCTGTCTCGGAGAGTACAGAAGTGTGTCCTGGGCGTCCCTGATAATGGAGAGGTCCTGTTTGGTGAACCCTCTGAAAAGATAATCACCAAGCTTCATGGCGCGGGAAGGCAGTAAGGACTGTAAGACCCAAATCTGGTTCCTTTCATAGGAACCAGAACCATTCTGCAACCGGCGACAGCAGCCAAGTTCCAGCCAGCAGCAAGGGCACCTTCCACCGTAAGGCCGAGCCCAAGTTTTCCCCAGGCCGAGGTCAGCGGTATACCAAACCGGCCCAGCCTGCAGGAGGTAATGCTGCCACAGCATGACTCCTTCCCGGCCCCCTCCCCTCCTTTAGATCAACGGGCAGAAAAGGTCGGGGGTCGCATTGCTCTCCACTTTTCAGGATGGCAGTCTATTACCGCCAACTAGTGGGTCCTTCAGCTAGTCAAGAGAGGTCACTTTATAGAATTCCTCGACCACCCACCTCCCCTGCTTTCCCGTTATTCGAGTCAGCGCGCACTGCTCATACAGCAGGAGGTGCTCGCGCTTCTGGGAAAGGAAGCTATAGAGCACGTACCGAGGAACCAGAGAAGTGCAGGTTATTCTCACTTCTTTCTGGTTCCCAGAAAGACAGGGGACTTCCTTCCGATACTGGATCTCAGCGCTTGGTCCTCTACAAACTCTTCCGTATGGTGACCCTTCCCAGTTTGGCGCCCATGCTCAAGCAGGCGCCTTCCTAGCGATCCTTGGACATGCAAGATGCCTACCTGCATACCCATAGCTCGGCGCCAGGAAGTTCTTGCGTTTTGAATTTCTGAGTGCCATTATCGGTTCAAGCCTCCCTTTGAGCGGTCATCGGCACCTTGGGTGTTCACGAAGTGCATGGCAGTCATAGCGGTGGCTCCTAAGGAGGCAAGGCCACTCGTGTTCCCCTACCTGGACGACTGGCTCCTCATGGCACCCTCTCGGGAGGGTCTGATGTCCATAATTCACTGTACTCCGTCCCTGTTAGGGACGTTGGGCATCATTATCAATCAGGAGAAGTCGCACCTGGTTCCAGTTACAGAATCTGCAGTTCATAGGCGCAGTTCTGGACACTGTCAGGGAAACTTTCTGCCTCAGGACTGAAGCGGAACACATCAGATCCCTCATCAGGGACATCTTGGCAAAGAAGACTGTCCCAGCCAGACTGGTCCTTTGCCTGCTCGGACACATGGCTGTGGCCATTGCAACAGTCCCGCTAGCCTGTCGCCACATACGGGTGACCCAGTGGATGTTATGGGTTTAATGGGATCAGAAACAAGACCGTTTGTAGCTTCCAATTCGGATCACGAATGCCGTAATCCGGGATTGGCAATGGTGGCTAGATGAACCTGTCGTCGGGGGTTCCCTTCATTGCACAGTTTGAGATTGTGATGCTCTCCACGGATGCCTCAGGGTTCGGTTGGGGAGTGCACCTCGACGAGGTCAGGTCTTGGGGCTCATGGACACCCAGGAAGCTCATCTCCATAAATATTTTGGAAATGAGAGCAGTTCTTTGTTTGCAGGCCTTCCAGTCGGAGATCCCACCAGGTACTCTTCTGTTACAATTTCGTGGTGATGTATTGCCTCAAACAAGGAGGCACCCATTCCTACCCGCTTTGCAGGGAGGCTGAGTGTGTGGGGTTGGGTTCTACAACATGGCGCAAATCTCATTGCTGTTCATGTCCCAGGAGTGGACAATGTCATTGCAGACAGCCTGAGCCGCTCTCAGGCCAGAGTCCATGAGTGGGAACTACTCCAGGAAGTAGTAGAGGATCTGTTTCACAGAGTTGGACCTTTTCGCGTCCCCATCCAACGCAAAACTGCCCAATTTCTGCTCGCTAAATCCAGGGCCTGGTGTTTTCTGGCGAGGCGCGTTGTCCGTCTCCTGGACGGGCAGATTCCTCTCACGCATTTACTCCCTTCCGTTGATCCAGAGGGTCCTGTTGAAACTCCACAGAGAGCAGGCGACACTGATATTTATTGCGCTTTTTTGACCCAGACAGATTTGGTTCCCTCTTCTGCACCAGCTGTCCCAGGAACCTCCGGGGTGTCTGCCAATCGGCTCTCACTTATTGTCCCAGGAGGCAGGTTCTTTGGTCCATCTGGACCTTCGCTCTCTGAACCTGCACGCCTGGCTCCTAGAGACATAGCTATCATGCGGTACAGGGTCTTGCTAGAGGTAGCAGATGTACTAGCGGCTGCTAGAAAACCGGCCACTCATGCCACATATGCCATGAAATGGCACAGATTTTACTCCCGGCTCAAGCACGAGGACTTTCCCTGATGGATTGTCCGGAAGGTCAGCCCTGGACTACCTCCTGTCTCTCTTCCAGGCAGGCTGGCCTACTCCTCTAAAGTACACCTTTGTCCCATCTCAGCCTATCATACACCTATAGACTGTCCCATAACTCAGTTGGACACAGCACGAGCCTTCCTGAGAGCTGTTCTCCACCTTAGACCTCCGATTAAGGATCCTATTTCTCCATGAGATTTATCTTTTGTCCTGGAGCAGCTCACGCTGCCACCAATTGAACCAGCCGCAGATTGCGAGCTCGTCTCTAACATGGAAGACATTATTTTTGGTTGCCGTTACTTGACCAGAAGGATTTCTGAACTTACGCACTTATGTGCAAAGAACCTTATTTGGTTTTCACCAGGACAGGGTGTCCCTAAGGACAAATACAAAGTTTCTTCCCAAGGTGGTCTCAGCTCTCACCCTCAATCAGGACATCGACTTACCAGTGTATTTCCTAAATACTCTAGTAGAGGAGAGAGGCCCTGTTGCACATTCTAGATGTGCATAGGTGTCTAAGATACTACCTGATGAGAACAGGCACCACCATAAATCTGATCAGCTTTTCATCTTCTTAGCCCATAGGATGATGGGAGCTCCGGTTTCTAAACAAATGCTGTCCAGGTGGCTCATCCATTGCATCCGTTCTATTGCCAGAAGCGTAACAAACCTTTACCACGCGCAGTTAAGGGTCATTCCACGGCGGGGTGACTCACTCCTTTGCGGCCATGAAGAACGTGTCCACTTCAGCCATCTGTGCAGCAGTTACTTGGAGCACCATGCACACCTTTGAGGCATTATAGCCTGGATGTTGCATCATGGCGAAGAGCTGGTTTTGGTCTAGCAGTCCTTCAGGGACTCCTATCCTAGGCTTCGGTCCAACTCGCAGTCTCTACCTAGCCTCCTCCCACCTGCGAGGGATTTCCAGTATTGCTTGGGAATCGGTCCTAATGGTGTAACCTGCTGCAAGAGCTGTTTCTCGAAGTGAGATAGTACAGTTACGTAAGAACTTACTGTAACAGTAGATTTTATTTATTTAGTTTTTGTTGACGGGTAAGTGCACTAGACAAAGCCTGCCTATTTTCAGGCATGACCCAGGGGGAGGGGCATACAGATGAATGCCAACTGACCTTGAACCAGATTAAGCTCTTGCAGCAGGTAGTTTCCCTCCCACCATCCCCTCTGGAGGGAGTTGTTCCGGTCTCTCTAGGATTAGGTGTTTCTAACACCACTCTGAATACCTTTGATGGCGGTTCTCTGTCTCACTTCTGATGTCATCTAGCGGCCGGGAGTCTCTGGCAGGAGAACTGGGGATTCTGGGGGACCGCCCTTTAATATGATGCCTGACTGGAGCGGAGCAGACATCGGGGGTGGTCCCCACTGGATACTGCTAGCTAGAAAATTTCCGTGGGATCCTGGCGTCTGCCGGCTTCAGTCCTAATGGTGTAACCTGCTGCAAGAGCTGTTCTCTAAGATCTACGGTTACAGTAAGTTCTTGCATAACTGTACTTTACCTTGTCTGCACCTGTGCACTACTCCCAGTTGGCACTGGCGTTGGGGGCATCCTTTACTGGCAGTTTCATGAGATGTGCCAGCCCGTTCAGAACCCTGGAAGAGCCCTTCCCAGGGTGAGATCTGAGACTGAGATTCCATCATTGGTCATGGGACTGGAGCAGGCATGCTCTTCCCACTCCCACTGTTCAATTGCTTGATGCCTGTCGAGCTCTCTACCTTGGCTGAGCCTCCCTGGTTGAGGTCTGGCCATTAGCTCCACAGGACCACAGTCTTGTTGGCCATGATGCAGGCCGACCAGTTGGTCAAGATTTTCTTGACCCTCAACTTATCAAAGTAGTAGAGGATGACTATCTCTAGGACTCTCCTTTCAGCCCTCCCTCAGGGTCAGAAGAATCCAGTCAAGCAGACTGCCTCCTCCCAAGAGATGCCCTTAGGGTCCAGTGGAAGGAGCTGGTGTATCTTGAACACAGTTCCTCCTCCTTCCTCTCGCCATCGACCTTCCGATTAGAAGGTAGAGGTCCTAGTCGCTGTTGAAATCCTGGTCTCGAATCTTCCCAATCTTCTTTGGGGGTATCTCAATCAGGTAACACCATAGAAACCTTACGCCATTGGTGAAGGGAATCCCCACGGAAGATATTCAGCAGTACAACTGGGGCTAGCCACGCTGTCATCTGCAGGCGTCACCAACCCTATACAGGTGTGGGCCGCCCAGCTCCCTAAGTTCTTTGCCGCCATCGACTTGCAAGCAGTCTCCGCGGAAGCTCTGTCTCATTGTTCATGCCTTTTTCAGCCTACAGCCACTTTTTCCACATTTTCTCTACTTTTTTTTTTTTTTTATGTTGAGAGTTAATCCTTCTCTTCCATTGCTGCCACTTCAGAAAGATCATCTCCAACGGCGAGCATTCGGATTGTGTTTGCTGTCTTGGGCCTGACCACGATGTCTCTGAGCTCTGCCAGACGTTTAGCCAAACTACCATCGGGCAATGCAGAAAGGCTCAAAATTTTCATGGAACAACGTAGCCAGCTTTGGGCAGGGGTCCTCCGGGGCCCTGGCCACCCAGTCGCCTTCTGGTTCCACAATCCCCAGGCTTCCTAAGGTCCAAGACAAATCCTTGAGGAAGAGCGCAAGAAGCGACTGGGATCACAACTACTCCCGGCCATCCTGTTCCCGGCTAGCTTCTCCCTTTGGGGGACTGTTCGCTGCTGCCAAGACGGAAGAGGCCAACTTTCCAGGTCTGTTTCCACCAGGCCCATACCAACAGTTTCCTCGCCCAGCTCTCAGAGGGGCTCTTTGGCCACAACTCGGGGCCGCTCTGCCCTCCACTGTTGACAAGTTCGTTGGACACACAGGACTGGTCATCTGCTCTTCTGTCATCAACCACTCCTCCTTCAACCTTGGACTTGGAAGTTCTTGTCCGCTTTTCCACTCTGCTGGTGCAGCAGTTGGGAGCCTTATTTATTTAGTTAGTTTTTGTTGACGGGTAAGTGCACTAGACAAATTCTACCTATTTCCAGGCACAACCGGGAGGGATACAGATGAATGCAGACTGACCTTGAATCAGTTTAAGCTGTTGGTGGAATCTTTAGTGAAAAGGAAATTTGGCCAGGGCACCAGGAAATTACCTATTCGGTTGGTAGGTGTGCTGTGACTGGTGTTGCAATGGTCATTCCTCTGAAGTCAGCAAGCAGGATGAAGGTGGAGGGACTGAGGCAGGCCTCCTCCCGGACTTAACAGAGGTTGAAATTGTGACCGAAGATGGATTTGTCTTGGCTAATGAGGAATTAGGAAAGTGAAGAAGGAAGAGGGTAGAGACTGGAGCGGACCATGAAGCGGAAAAGGAGCATTATGTTGACTGAGGAACTATGGCAGCTTGTACAGGAAGAGGAATGGTGGTTTTTATGGAGCGAATGGTTTGCAGCAGGAATTGTTACACAGAGAAGCTGAAAACCAGATGGATGGCTTGGTACATGGGGAAAATAAGTTGGGCTGCAGTGATCGGATACAAGGAACAGCAAAGGAGACCAGGATGGAAGAAAAAGTGATGTCTAGCTATCTGGAGCCACAGGTACCGGAGGGGGGTGGGTTGCGGTGGTTCCGGATGGGAGCAGGGAAGGGAGAACTGATTTTAACAGAACGGATAAAGAGAGATGGCAGTGTCGGGGAAAGTTTCTCGGACAGATGCACAATCTGTGTCGACCCCAGTAACTTCTGAGGGGCAGCGAGAATCTTCTATCCTAGAAAGTTACTTTTTTGATAGGTACGACTACAGGAAACATTGGGAAAATCTGTGGCAAAAGTGGATGAAGTAAAATGGGGGGGGGGCCTTGCAGTGTGCTCTGGGCCACAAGTTCAGAATGCTGTGGATTTTGCAGATTCGGCAGTAGGGCTTGCTTCAGACACCCCAGGGTGGGTGCAAGAAGCACTGCAGAAAGGATGCGTTAAAAAGTTCGATGGAATTGGCTGTGATGCTAACCTCCCCAGTGCATTTGAGGGGGGTGACATATCCCCACAAAGGGACTTTGAGGTTGCTTCACACTCAGGAACACCTCAGGAAGTTTCCCAGATTACACCAGGGCAACGAACTGGGAGTGAGGAGGTACATATATACTCGGGAAGGTGCCAGTACAGATATTTTTCCAAGAAATACAAAACCTGGCTGGCCCAGTGGTGCTGAGTGCAGAGGTGCTGGTCACCGCACCTTGTAGCCTGGGTTCGAGGCGAGCAAGGGTCACCAGAGACTGGCAGGAAGAAGGATCGAGCATCCAATGGACTGCTGTCCCTCTCCCACAATGATCGGCACCCTATCTGCCCCCTGGTGGAGGCCTGGAGTCGGAGATGCACGCTGTACACTGGGGAAAGTCGAGGAGGTAGATGCCAGGGCGTGGGCGCATGCAGGCATGCCGCTACTGGTCGCGGCGTCCTTGCTTGCCCACTGACTCAAGGGGAACAGAGGAAAATGTGGCACCTCTCATGCGGCTTGATAGCCGCAGTTTTGTCGGGCACGTCAGCTGGATCCATGAAAGGGTGGGGAGATGGGGGGCTTGCTGCCGTCTCACTGCAGTGGGTAAGCCACAGGAATTAGAGGGTCCCAGCAAGGCTGATGGTGGCCGGATCCCAGGCTGGCTGCGAGGAAGATATCTGGGATGCAGAGAGGTGGCCAGGAGAATAAAAATTCAGAAACTAAATACAAAACCTGGAAGGGGATATCGGAAGGGAGGAGGTGTTGAGCACAAGGGAAAAACATGAAGGAGTCTATCATTGAAGGAGCTAAAACAAAACTAAGTGAAAATATTGCATCTCAGACTACTCTTAGAAAATGCAGATATAGGGCAAGGGGAAGCAGTGGGGCCCACTTGTATGGAATACAAATGTAAGGGAACATTTGTTCTAGGGACATGGATATGTTGTTCATCCACACTGTCTGGCAGGTTCCTTGCCGCTTTAAATCTTGCTAGAAGGTCTTCAAGCTGGCTCCTCCCAGCCACCGGGTGGTAAAACTCTCGGCTCCGCCCCATGGCCTTGAATCTTCTTACCACTTGGAAGCTCAGGTTCCTTCCTTAACGCTCTGCGTGATAGACTGGATCCTAATTCTTTAGTTCGCCCGAAACTCATTTAAAATTTTCAAGACTTTGGTCATCTTTCTCCCTGCGGCTGCGATGGACGTTCGACTCGGTTCGGCGGCCCTTGTGGGCAGAAGATATCCAGAACAGACCCGCACTCCACATGCGTCTACTGCCTCGGCCTAGAACACGACCCGCAGGCCTGCGAGTCGTGCCGTTCATTTTCGGCGAACGTCTTGGAGGACCGTGCTGCCCGGTTACAGCTTGGGTGCCCTGAGAAGCGCTGCCTGCCAGTCAAGTCGAAGGAGGCCTGTTGGGCGGCAGCTGGCTCGGCTGAGCAACTCGAGCAGATGATCGCCCTCGAGGAGGCGGCGTCCCAGGCCGCATCTTCCTCTGCCGCGGCATTTACCCTGCTCTCTCTGGGTACCTCGTATTCAGCTTCTTTCAAGGAGCTTTGCCAGTCCCTTTCCACGAAGAGAGGGGCCATCGGGACATTCCTCTCGGTCCAAAAAGGACTCAAAGGGTAAATCCCATCGTTGGCGTTAGAGTGGGAGCAGGAGAGTCTCTTCCCGGACAGTCGACTTGGGTCGAGGTTGCTGCTAAGGCCACTGGCTTCACGGCGTCCCGTCAGGCCAACCCGGCGAGACACCCGTCGGCCGCGCTGTCTACTTGTGAGGCAGACAACCCTTCTTCACCGGTTCCCCAGTGGAGACTGAGGACCTGCCAAGCGCCTTTGGTGCTGCAGTCCCGTTAAGGCTTCCAAGCTGAGAGAAGAGTGGTGTCCTTCCCAGACCTGTCTCGGAAACACCGAGATCTCTTTCTCAGACATCGTCTTGGTCCATCGGCGGTCTCTGCACCGAGGTAAGCGTCGCCGCCGCCACTCGTCTTCCTCCTCGGAAGAGGGGAGGTTCCGGCGCAGATTGCATCAACGCTACGAGGACCTGATGTGGCAGCAGTTACTTCTGTCCAGGAACAAGTCGACGCCATCGCCTTCCCCAGCCATCAAGTGGCTGTCACCCGAGCGGCCGAAACAACCCCTCGCTGTAGTAGAGGTGCCCAAGCCTGGGCCGGTTGTTCGGCCAAAACCAGCTGCCCCACCGATTTTGTGGTGGAACCTCCGCAACTGAAATCGGGGGCGCCGACCAAGAACTCTCGGTCGGGTCAGGGCCTGCCCCACAGGTTGTGGATCACCCTCACTCCCGACCCACCTCGGTAGGTGGAGGGTGATTTAGGCCCCAGGCAGCTCTTCGCGGACTCCTCAGTCAGACTTCTCCCTGTTCTCCAGGCCCATTGACCTGGAGTCCTCTGGGGGCCAGTCGCTGGACGAAAGCCCATCGTCCTTCATGGGTTTGCTTCGGCTCATCTGAGTCCACAGGGATGCAGCTCGAGCCCGTATCCAAGAGGGCCAAGTATCCCTGATGGAGATACTGGACCGAGGTTCACCCACGGAGGCCTTTCCAGTGGCTGAAGCCATTTTGGCCCAGCCTTGGAGCTCTGGCAGCGGCCGGCTTCCTGCCCTCGCCCGGTCAGGATGGCCAGGAAGTATGGTCCTACCGGCTCTTTGTCCGTTTTTGGAACACCCCTCTGCGGAGGGGTTGGTCACTGACGGCGTGTTCTGGGAATGCTAGGGACATGGACAAGCCCCCCCGACAAGGAGTCCAAAAAGCTGGACTGCGCCGGGCACAAGGTGTAACTGCGTCCTCCCTTGGTCTCCGTCAGGCCAGCTCGGCTGTGCTGATGGCACACTTCTCCCACGCCCTCATGGGCTCCCTGGATGAGGTGATCCCTCATCTCCCGGCCGACCTACAGACCACGGTCCGGCAGGTGCGGGACCAGGATAGGGCAGTGGCTAAGCAGCAGCTCCAAACTGCTCTGCACATAGACTCCTGTGCCAGATCGGTTGCGGCCGCGGTGGCCATGCGCTGCAGAGCATGGCTGAGGATATCCACCTTCACGGCGGATACCCAGCACAAATTGGCGGATGTCCCCTTCTTGGGGACCGACCTCTTCGGCCCTGGAGTGGAAGGTCACCTCCAGCGGACTGAAAAGTCCAATGCCACTCTGGACTCTGTCACCTCCGCCCAGAAGGATAAAGGCTGCCGACAGCAACAGCACAAGTCCTTTCGTCCTTCTGCGCCTGCGGCACGTCTGGCCCAACAGCACCAGGGCCAGCAGGCTCGCCTTGGCATCCCAAACCCAAGCCCGTGGCTTCCTCCCACAGGAAGCAGGAGGTAAGGCCAGGAGGTCCCTCGGCGGTCCCTCCTTCAAGCCTGCCCAGTGACGGGTTGAGGTGTCACCCCAGCCTCATCACTCCCCTGGGTTCCCCTGTGGGGACGGAACCGCCACTTCCTTTCTGCCTGGTCCGCTATCACCATGGACCAGTGGGTGTGGAGATGGTTGGAAAGGGCCTGCCTCTGGAGTTTGAGCAGGCCCCATCCTTCCAGGCATAGCCCCTCGGAGGAGGCACGGGGTCCCCAGCCTCTCTGTCTGCTCCCGAGCCGATATTGCCCTGCTCCTCGAAAAGAGGTGATCAGGAAGGTGACGGATCCTCCTTCAGACCCAGGATTTGTGTCCGGTGCTTCCTGGTCCCAAAATGGATGGGGGGCTAGCGCCCCATTCTTGACCTGCACGACCTGAACAGGTTCCTAAGGTCTCGGGCCTTCAGGATGGTCACTCTGGCTCAGATAATCCCATCCTTAGAACGAGGCGTGTGGTTCTGTTCTCTGGACCTTCAGGACAGCGTTCTTTCACGTCCCAATCCGTCCGTCCACCAGAGATTCCTCCGCTTCAGGCGGAGGGATCCCTTACAGTTCTGGGCCATGGCCTTTGGCCTTTCCCTAGCTCCCAGGGTCTTCACCAAGTGCATGGCAGTGGTGACAGCATTCCTCTTGGCGCCCGAAGGGTCGGGTGTACCCCCCTACCTGGGCGGTGCAGCCCCTCCAGGCGGAGGTGGGCGGTCCAGAGATCTTGCCCTCAAATTTGCTCTCAGGTTGGCCTCCTCGTCAAGCGAGGCCAAGTTGGAACTCGTGCCAAAGCAGGTGATACAATTCATCGGGCAGAGCTCGACTCTCTTGAGCAGAACACCTCTCCCGGCGGACAGGGCTGAGGTTCTTTCCTCATTGCCCAATCATTTCAGGTTGGGCAGTCGCCCTGCCGGGACTTCCTGGGTCTCATGGCGGCCTGCATCAGCATGGTCCATTGGGCCCGCTGGTACATCGTCCCCTTCAGTGTGGGCTAGCCAGCCAATGGTCTCGCGCCCGATCCGCTGGATCAGCTAGTGATAGTGACCCAAGGGATGTGGAGCGCTCTCCAGTGGTGGACTGTTCCAGCACATCTCTAGGAGGGCATTCAGTATGTCCGCTGAGCCGACTCTCTTATCGACCGATGCCTCTCTGATGGGTTGGGGTGCCCATCTGTGGGAGCACAGAGTGCACGGCCTCTGGTCCCCTCAGGAGTCCCGATGCCATATCAACCTGCTGGAGCTCTGAGCGGTTCGTCTAGCCCTCACCGCCTTCACTCCATTTCTACGGGGTCAAGTGGTTCAGGTCCAGACGGACAATAGCACGACCATGTACTGTCTGAACCGCCAGGGCGGGACGCGCTCCATGCTGTTATGCAAGGAAGCTCTCGGCATATGGTACCTCGTGCGCAGCCTGGAGGCGGATCTCCTAGCCATTCACGTGGCAGGAGCCTCCAACACCCTGGCCGTTGCCCTAAGCTGGATAGGGGCTGCGTCCCACGAGTGGTCTCTCCTGCCAGAGGTAGTACAAGATCTTTTCTCCCACTGGGGCACGCCTCGGGTGGACCTGTTTGCCTCCAGGGAGAATGTGAAGCTGAGACTGTTTCATGCGCCCCCTCAGCAGGGCTCACTGCGGGGATGCCTTCTTGAGCCGTGGATCCTGGGCCTCTTCTCGCCTTTCCCCCATTTTCCTTGATCCACAAGGTGCTTCTCAGGGCGAAGAGGACAAGGCGCAGGTGATTCTGGTAGCCCCAGACTGGCCCGCCAGTTCCAGGTATCCACATCTCCTCAGTCTCTGCTCCAGGCTTCCGAGGCAGCTTCCAGCCCGCCTGGACCTGATCTCAGTCAATCAGGGAAGGTATTCCATCCGGACCTTCAATCCTTGCACCTGACAGCCTGGTTCCTGGCGCTAGAGTTCCAGGCCTTGGGTCTTTCCAATGAGGTCCTCAATGTCGTTGAGGCGTCCGTAAGAGTTGACCAGAAAATGCTACGCCTTCAAATGGAAGAGATTCTCCATTTGGTGTCAGGGCAAGGCCTGGACCCTTCCTCCTGTTCCTTGGCAAGCATTCTGGACTAACTGTGGTCCCTTTCTCAGCAAGGCTTGGTCGGCGACCCTTAAGGTGTCCTGCAGCTATCTCTGCTTACTGGACACGGGCCAGGAAGCAGTCAGTGGCGAGGAGGTGGTGGTCAGGCGCTCTTTCAAAGGCCTTGATCACATATCCTCCGGTGCGAGAACCTCCACTTCCGTGGGATCTACTGCTGGTATCGGCTAAGCTCATGGACAGGTCATTCGAACAGATGCACAGGTGTGACATCTCTCACCTGTCGTGGAAGACCGCTTTCTTGGTGGCTATCACGTCAGCCAGAAGGATGGGAGAGCTCCAGGCGCTTTCCATGGAGTCTCCTTATCTGGTCTTCCACAGGGACAAGGTTGTCCTGCGCCCCAACCCGAAATTCCTTCCGAAGGTGGTGTCAGAGTTTCACCTTAACCAGGTGTTGACTCTGCCAGTGTTCTACCCCAATCACACCTCGGAGGCCGAATATAGGCTCCATACTTTGGACCCTAGAAGAGCGCTCACTTATTACAAGGAGCGGACGGCTGAAGTTCGGAGAGAGGTTCGCCAGCTGTTTGTCACCTACGCTGAAGCCGCACCTGGCAGACCTGCAGCCAAGCAGACGATAGGCAGGTGGGTCACCTCCTGCATAGATCTCTGCTATAGGTTGGTGGGCATGGAGCCTCCCAGAGGGATAAGAGCTCATTCTACCCGCCATACCGCTGCATCAGTGGCTGCTTCCAGGGACGTCCCTATCCAGGAAATCTGCAGGGCTGCTACCTGGAAGTTGGCACACACCTTCATCACCCACTACCACATCGACCTTGAGTCACGCTGGGATGCTGGTTTTGGGGCCTCGGTTCTCCAGTCTTTATTTCCCAAGTAGGGGCGTGCGCCTTGGCCTCCCTCCTCCCAGAGAACTGCTAGAGTCTGCCAGACAGTGTGGATGAACAACATATCCATGTCCCTAGAACATCATATACCATTCCTAGAACTCCTGTTACAGGTGAGTAACCTGTATTTTCCAGAAACTGGTAGGTTGGTATCAGAACCAGGAGCTAGGAGAAATGCAGTATGCCTCAAGTACAGTGGCAGTATGGGAGACATTCCAGACAGGTTGTTTAAAGGGAGAGTATTACTAAAAACAGTATTAAGTACTATTCCTATGAAATATGTGCATTGATTCATATGCGGGTGATGCTACTTATGACATTAGTTTTAAACACCCCATAGGGTTAGAAAGGTTCTGGAAACAATCAGTTGCTTAAAAATACTGCTATTTGGAAATCCTTTTGGCCATCCCCTTGCAAAGCCAGCATGCAAAAAATAACAGTACTGTTTTGTAATGAGGGGTAAATGTTACATATTGGTTAAAACGTTGTACCGTTAATGGTTACCCTGAACCAATATTGGATGAGGGACACCTCTGGACAGGGGGTTGGAGGTATAGTCACTCTGAAATGGGTAAATGGGGGCATGCAGCATCTCCCCAACTTTTTTCTGGGGAGAGACTGGGTGATCTTTTATGCGGGGCAGCCTCGCGCTTGTTACAGGTGTGGAGAAGTGGGTCACTTAAGTAAAATTTGTGAAAAGCAAAAATGTGAGTTGTGTGGAGAGGTGGGGCACATAAGTGCACAATGTGCACAACCCATTAAATGTAATCTTTGTGAAGAGCTAGGACATATATTCAGAACTTGTGTATGGGCTTCCCATAATAGCTTAGAGCAGGCACTGCGAGGAGAGAGATGCATACGTAGCTGCAGCGCAAAAAGAATGAAATTTGAGGAACTGCTGAATCTCTCAAATTTCCAAGCCCCTAAACCCCAAAGAGTGGTAAGATCAAGGATGGTAGAAAGGCAAGAAGAAAGAACTCTGCTAGTTCTCATAAAGCGACAAGCTTTGTAGATGACACCCTCGTGGAAATCTTGATGATGCATCAGACATCAGCCAAGACCTCAGATCCCCAAGATAGAGGGTAGAAGAAACATAGTGTCACACACATTTCAGAGGCATCCGTTGTAGTAGTGCCAGCTATGCAAGAAATGCCCCCCACACACACATCTGGGGAGCACATTCCAAAGTGTAACTAGATCAAAACTAGTTTAAAACGATTGTTTCACCCATGCATAAATGAAGTAGAAGGGGTCACGACCCAGAATTCCTATGCTGTGTTGATGGGCACAGCAGAAGCCGAAACGGGGTGAATCAGGTGGCTTTTCTCCTGGATAGAAGGAAGTAGAGAACTGGGGAAAAGATGAGCCAAAACCAAAGGGAAAAAAGAAGAGAAAATGAGGATTTAAAAAGAGTAACTTAGTTTTGAATGGCTATCTCTATTCTTACACGCTGCCTTTAACTACTTGTCATGTCAGATCTTGCTATTACTTCAATTGTGAATAGAATTGGTACTAGCACTAGGAGGCAGGTTACCTTTGCAAGCTTAAGCTCAGGAGGAAATGTTTGTTTTTGCAAGATACCCACTTACACACTATTGCAGAAATTGAACAGGTGCAAAGCAGTGGAGGTGGTGGGGTCCTGTTTGGTCAGTAGAGGAAGGTCTATGCGCGGCATTAGGAATAATGTTTACTGGAATACGCTTCTAGGGATGTGGATATGTTCTATCCACACTTTCTACCTTACCTTTTAAAAGGTGCTGGAGCAGGGGACTTATGGTGGCGTCACTGAGCCATGCGGTGGTGGTAATCCAGAGCTCCGTCTATCCCATGATTTAAAAGTTGAACATTTTCTAAATATCCCAGTGAGTTACCTAAACCTAAGTATACGGAACTTTTCCGAACAGATCTAAAGCGCGATCGGGAGTTGGTGGGGCCTCAAACAGCAAAATTGGATTTGGCCCCAAAGGTCAAGCTAGACACACACCACCAACTAGGCCTCCAGAAACAACCGAAAAGGGACTGGGGAGCGACTCTGAGGGCAGCGAGAAGATTTCACCTTTACCTCGTGGTAACTCTGCCGAGAACTCCGGCGCCTTACTTAGACCCTGGATGCTATGAAGGCAGAGGTAACTGACAATAAAGCTAAAATAAGGGCATACCAAGCAAATTCAAACTTATCAAGAAACATCTTGCCTCTTACTTGGAGGCCTCAGACCTCCATAACTGAGCAATTCTGCAATAACATGATCACTCACAAATCCTTTTAAACAAGATTGAGAATTTAGAAAATCTCTTGCCAGAATTAATCTCAGACTGCATGGCCTGTCAGAACAAACAGAAAGCAGCAGTGTTCCAGAATTTGTCGAAAGTCTACTGAAGGAAGTTCTTAACTTGGACACGCTGCTAAATATTAGAGCTCACCGAGCCCTTATGGTGCCACTGAAGGACCCCAAAGCCAGGCCCCTCTTCCTAATCATAGCATTCATTGACTTTAGAACCAAGGAGATGATTTTGAGGAAGGCTTGGTCTACGGGGGAGATAATATTTGGGGACACGCAACTTTTCATTGAACCAGATTACGCGCTCTACTATGGCTAGGTGCAAGCTCTGGTTCCCAGTGGTGAAGATGCTTTGTGCAAGGGCTTAAAAGCTAGGGTAGATTTCCCAGCCAAACTCTGAATAATCTCTGACAAAGGGGTAAAGATTTTTGACTTGGTCCCTGAGGCTAAAAAGTATCTGGCGCCTCTAGATAGCGCAGTCTATTTATTTATTTTTAATTTTTCTCTTTCCTGCCCATGGCTGCCGGCACATCTGCCTGGTCACAGACCCCTGAGCCCCCACTTCCATATTGGCCACAGCTCCCCAGCTTTCTCCCCAGGGTGGGGTTGCGGCACCTGGTCTAATGCTGCAATCATGGGACTTGGATCAGGGGCAGGCTTCATTCATGGCAGCTGCGAGCTGATTTTCTAGGTTCCCCAGGGGTGGGGATGTGCAGTGATGTCCAGCGTCCGCCCCACCCCTCTCTTAGAATTTAGCAATGGTGCTTGCGATTCTCTTCCCCCTCCAGCCTCCGCCAGAATACGTATGGCATGCCAGGCACGCCCCAAACCCCCCGAAAAGAGCAGCCTGGGGCGCCCATCTTTCCCCGGGTTGCCAGCTTAAGAGGAATTCCAGCTGCTGCCGGCTGTCAGTGATCTGATCAACCCCTCCCTCATCAAAGACCTAGAGAGACAATGGTAACCAATGGGGTCTTCCTTTAACTACAGGCGCTTCCCAGCGGGCCTAAATCTATACAGACCTCCAATCCCTGGTCCAAGCTGCAAGAACTGACTGCAAAGCAGAAGGAAGGCTGAAACCCTCCTACTAGTCCCACAGTACCCCACAGAGATTCCAGATCGTGTTCTGGGTCAGAAAACTTTGGACTCCTCATACAACACCTGAATTAACTGTCTGGCAAGCAAACATGTCTGATTATTCTGAGCAGAAATCCCAAAGCCTCATTTAAGAGATGCCACCTGACTGAGACTGGAGCTTTGGCTAGTTCACTTATTAAAATTCCTTTCTTCACTGACTCTGCTATAACATTCAGAGATCTGATGAAAGGGGTACAGGAGTTGGGGATAATATCTGTTTTTTTGTGCCTGGAAAGCGGGAAGTTAACTCCCAATGCTCCCCTACAACCCACTTTTTTATTTTTTTTATTTAAGGGAATCAGATGCACCTTTGAGCCAGGTACTCTTTTACAAAGGTTCCATGTCAGTAATGTCCTTAAAAATTGAGTGGGGGGGTCCAAATAGTTTTCATACTCGCTCTAAATAATGTTCCTTAATAAACTGAGACTCAAAGGGATATTTTCAACAAGGGCGCGGGGGGAGGGGGCTAGTAAATTGCTGGGACATGGGACCCGGGGCCTACTGGAATACAGTTGAGAAGATGATTCGTGGGGAGACTGGGCACAAGCCGAATGGCACCAGTGACTCCACAAGAGCTGCATAGGGATCAACACTAATTGGTCTTGTGGCACGGTGTGGGATCTAATCCCACCACCATGACTCACCTTAAGCGTGGTGAGCACAATGTGACACCTTTGAAGCAGAGTTATTGGTTTTACACAAACTTGTTGGAAGTTTAAGTGCTTATGTTTCATGGTTATGTTAAACTGAGACTTTTTATGACTGTGCGCTTCTTCCATCCTATAAGTCTCGGGGGCTTCTTATGATACAGAGGTACCCAGGCTGGAAAGATGGGAGACCTTACAGTGTTGACTTACAATATCAGAGGGCTTTATAACCTAATTAAGAGAGGCTTTTACAGGAAATGGGTAGGGCCGGGAACAGATTGTATTGATACAGGAAACCCATCTCTCAGAAACTGAGCACCAGAAGTTGTGCAGAACATGGGTTGGCTCAGTATATGCCCCTTCTTATTGGGCTCATCACCACTGGAGAGGCACTACGATTTTAATACACGAGGCCTGCCCCTTACAGGATGTATCGGTGGTCTCAGACCCAGAAGGGCGATTTTGTAGTGATTCAGGGATCCTTTATGGATACTCCTTGCACCCTGGCAAGTTTATATGCCCCAAATGAAGAAAGGGAAGCCACCCTTCTTAAAAGAAAATTTCTTCGCATGAATATTAACAGCTACGGAACGAGACTGCATCATAGACTTTAACACTATCCTCTGTCTGGTTAGGGGACAAGGCGGGGCATCTAGGGCCACATTGGGAGTGACAGGAACTACTCTGACCAGAATCTGCACCAAACCTAGGGCTGGAGGGAGATTAATGGGGACCAGCGAGATTACACACATTACTCTGACAGTCACAAATGTTTTTCAGAATATATTTTCTTTCCAAAGAATGTTTGCATTCTGTGAATTCCTGTCACATTTTACAGTGTACTTTGTCAGATCGTGCACCATTCAAAATGAGGTTGGAACTAGGCCCCTCCATTTGGAACTGTCATTGGAGGCTCATTGTGGGGCTTTTAAATGATCAGGAATTCAGAGACCTGATAGAGTCCACAATTACATCATACACCCTGGATAACCCCCCAGAATTGACCACCCACGCAGTCTGTTGGGATGCCCTAAAGGCTGTCCTCCGCAGGGTAATTGCCTTTGCCTTCAGAGCAAGTAAACACGAACAGATGAGAATGGAAGTGGAGACTGAAATAAATGACTTAGTTTCAACATAAAATTTCGCTAAACGAGCAATGCGGATCCAGTTACAAGAAAGAAAAAGACCTCCAAGAAGCTTCTCTCCTCTCAAATGGAGGCAAGCTTGGAGGATTAAACAGAATTACTACGAAAACGGCAACAGAGCAGGCAAGCTGCTGGCTGCCACATTGTGGCAGCAACAAGCTAGCAGGTTGGTGCTTCAGCTGAGGGATCCAGAGAAGGATGAACTCGTAGTTGGCCACCTGGAGAAAAGAACAAAACTTTTCAAACTGTTATAAATCCCTTTACTTTCAGGGGCCTGTAACATGTTCAGACAAAAAACTTTCTTTGAAGGTATGGCGGTCCAGGAGCTCACAAGGGAAAGAGAGGAACTAACAGAGCGGTTACCTTGCACGAGCTTGACCCCTAGTTAATTGCCTAAAAATAGCAAATCCCTAGAACCAGATAGATTCTCCTCAGTTTTTAAAGGTGTTTGCAGACCTCCTACTGCCCCTTTACTTCGTTTGCAAGGAGTTAATGGAGAAGGGCCCACCCTGGAGTCTTGGCAGCTTGCCCACATGTGATGTTCACAGATTAGGAAAGGACCCTCGAGTGTAGGTCATGCAGACCTATTTCTCTATTGAGTGTCGATCTGAAACTGTTCACAGGGTTACTGGCCAGGAGACTGCAAACCTGCATCACATCCCTAATATATCAGACCAAACGGGTTCATTACAGGAAGATTCTACCCAATAACATCCGCGGTTATTAAACATTATCTCCTCCCAGAGTTCACACGAACACCTTCAGTTAGCAGTTTCCATGGATGCAGAAAAAGCATTTCATAGGGTAAATTGGCACTTTGTTAAAACATCCATGGAAAAAATGAAATTTGACCCCAAATTCTTAGAATCCATTTCTCAGCTGTACAAAAACCCCAGGGCCCCTAGTTAAACAGTATAAGCTCCGCCCTCTTGCCCCTACTTTTTTCCCTATGTTTGGAGCCTCTGGCTGTAAAGGTTAGACAGAATCAGGAGGTGAGCGATATTGTGATGGGTAGTTTTGAACAGAAAATTTCACTATGCTGACGACACCGTTTTCTTTTTGTCATCCTCAGAGTTCAGTCCCTTCCCTAGTAAAATTATTGGAGTCATTTGCGAGATCTGAGTGTAAGATTACATTTTTTTTTTTTTTTTTTAAGCCTGAGGCTCTTGTACTCTGTGGAAAATTGGAACAAAAATTTAGAGATCTTCCCCTTTAGATGGGCCCCTAAAAATCAAATTAGATACTTAGGCATACAGAGCAACACAGACATATCCAAACTGTTTTCAGTAAATTATGGGAAGTAATAGAACAGGATTTTGCCAGGTGGAGACTTATTTCCCCTAAATTTGTTGGAGGTAGCAGTCATAAACATGAACTTTCTCCCCATCTTCTACTTTATTTGTGTCTCCTTTAAGACTTCCACAAGCCTTCTGGAACAGATTAAACAAGGGCATACTGCAATTTGTGTGGCAGTATAAGAAACCTAGAATTGCTAGAAGGGTGCTATTTCTCCCCAAAGATATGGGGAGGACTGGCCCTACCGAACTTTATTTATATTACCTGGCAGCCCAGATGTGTCCAGTTCTTTCTTGGGCTAAATGGAGCACATCAGGCTGGTGTAAGCTTAGAGAATGAGTCGGCATGAGGTAATCCCATTTTCACATTAGTTCTGTCCCCAGTAACTCCTGAGTATGTAAAATAAATTCGAACAAATGAGTCGCAAAGGGCTGTATATTCTCTCAAGTGTTTTTATAAAAAAAATTTAAAAGTTGGTGACTCCTAACTGGAGTCTGTCCACTGTCACTGATTAGATATGAGCCAGAGGTCCGGGAGACTTGGCGGTGGCGAGGATCTTATCTGTGCCAATCTTCACCATTCATCACTAGTGGGTACTGCGCCAGAGCTAGGACGCGCAGGAGACTTTTTTTCCTATGGGGCGGGCCTGGGCGCGGGGCCGGGCGCAGCCCCTCTAGAACCGATGTTCTCACGTGGCACTCACGGGTTGGCGTTATCTGTCGTTGACTCTGCCCCAGCCCCAGTTCTTCTCCGCCCGCCGGTGAAGACCTCATGTGGAGACTTTCTGCTATCAAGATTTGCGGCCTAAGTTAAGTAAGCGTTATCTATTCCTTGGTTCTGTTTGCCCTGCTAGACATCAGCTTCCTGGCGGTAAGATCGTTCCATTACTTTTAAGCGGTGTCAAGTACTGTGTTTGTCCTTATTTCTCGTACGGTCATGTCTCTGGGAGGGGGCCAAGAAGCCGTCGAAAGTGGGGTGGCCTTCTATGCGTCAGTGCCCCTGTGGGTGCCTCTATTCCGTGATGGGCCAGCATGACCACTGCCTCTTCTGCCTCAGCCCAACCCATGATATGGACAACTGCGACACCTGCTTCTCCATGGACCGCCGAGTTGTCGAAATCCGCACATTTAAAGTCTGACGTGCGCAGTCAACTTTCAGAGGGCGGTTTGGCAGGCAACAGGCCAAGGCAGGATTCTCGGCCCGTGGAGGGCCCCCACCTCTTAGCCTTGCGCGGGGGCTCCTCCGGGGTGCAGGAGGCCCAGTCTTTCCCTCTCAGGGGACAGTCAGGAGGCACCACTTTGGCAGTCGCCTCTTGATGAGAGGCTCCCTTGGTGTCATGTTCTGGGCCCTCGAGTCTGGATCGCGGCACTGTTGTCGGCGCGCTCTTGGTGCAGTGCCATTCGAGCACTGTGTACTTGGAGGGCATCGGCGCGGGCCATCTCCTGTGCGCTGTTGCTCCTGGCGTCATTGCAGTGCGGGGTAGTGCTTCAGCAGTTCCTGGGCCTGTTTGTTTCTGGCGCCGAGATGGGGCAGCACCATGGTCGGGCGCCAGACCTTGGCTCTAGCGCCGCTTGCGGGGCTCGCTGATGTCTCACCCAACTCCAGTGCCATTTGTGGTGCAGTGCTTGGCTTCAGTGCTGCGCTCAGCTCTCTGTGCCGTTCGTGGCGCTGGGAGGGTGGCGGTGTTGTGCTGACTCTGGTGCGGGGTGGAAGGTGGTCCAACTCGTGGTCCAGGAACCTGGGGGTTGAGGGGTCATCTGGCATTGGACTTGAGTCTACCTCCTCGGAGGAGGACTCTGGGTCTGTCCAGATTCTTGGAATCTCGGATCCTCCGTTTCCTGCACCTTAGCCCCTACAGCCTCCTTCTGGGGGTCAGTCGTCACCAGTTGGCCCTAGGGTCAGTGGGTACTGACCAGCCAGCGTTGGTCCCGTGGCTACCACCATACAACCTAGGGCCACTGGCACTTCTGCTCCTCCAGTTGGGGCACCCCTTCCTTGGTGTGTTTGGACAGTCCGGGTTTGGGACAGCCGGGACACATAAGGAAGGGGAGGAGCTGTTCCCTGGGTGGACTCCTCAGAGGCTGCCGGGGTTGTCAGCTGTCTAGGCTGGTGGCTGAGGACGAGGTCCCTCTCTGACTCTGAAGGGTTGAGGTGTAAGGGTGTGGCGCAGCGTGCCCTTACCAGAGCCCAGCTGGGTTCTGGGAGGAGCCACAGTGCAGATCCTCGCTTCCCTGGATAGGTCAAGAGGGACTTCAACTTCTGAGGTCAGGGACCATCCTTCTAGACTCGCATGGCACTGGTCCCATCACGAGGATTTCTTTCTATGGGCACAGCTGACTGTTCCAATCTGGTTGAATGGCTGTTGGCTGCTGGGACCTTCAGATCTCCCTCCTTGCTGGGAGTTTCCTCTTGGCCCCCCTGCCCTGACAGAGACTGTTCTCCTGTTGCTAGGAGCTTGTCGCCCAAGCCTTTGTCTTCATCCCCGGCTATCCCAGGTATTCCTGGTCCTAAAGGATCTCTTACTTGGGGACAGTTCAGAGGTTCCGCTGCACATTGCCCTACCTGTCTCCATGCCCTGGAGCAGCAGGTGTTCCACCATGCTCCTGTGCAGCCACACCCTGAACCTCTGAGCTTGCCTGTATCCTCCTCCTCCTCTTAGGGAGAGGAACCATCTCTCCACATCTCCCCAGCGTCTGTTCCTAGCAGCTTCCTGCATGACATGTTGGATGAGCTCCATCTGACCCCAGTCCTGGTCAGCAATCCTAGCATGTGATGCGTGCCTTCCTGAACAAGTACAGTGCGGCCAACCTGGTGGTTCCCACCTGGCCTGTCCCCTTCGAGGTAGCGTCACATCAGCTTTGGCTGCGTCCCTTCTCCACTGTTCCAGCCCCAAGGGACATACACCAACGGTATTGCGCCTCTCCAGGTTCTCTACCTCATCCCTTTTCAGTCTTGACTTCCCTGGACACCTCCTCTGGGCCTTGCACCCCCACTGTAACTGACCCCCGGACTCTGAATCTGCGGACTTCAGTTTCTGGGGAGGAGAGTTTTCTATTAGGCACGGATTCTCCTTTCTGTTGCTTTACATCAGGCCCACTTTGCATCCTATGATAGGTTCTTGTGGTCCATGCTAGGACAGCTCCTAGCCTCAATGCCTGATTCGGAGGAAACCAGGCAAGCCATTGCCCTCTTTGCTCAGGGCCTGGAGCTAGCAAGGCACCAAGCAGGAGCATCTTATGACGCCAGTGAGGTGGCATCCAGAGCGATGGGGACAACTATCTGCATTAGGCAGATGGCATGTCTTTGCTTATCCTGGTTGTCAACCCCGGCCTGGTGTAGGGTGATCTCCTCCGCATACTGGAGAACCCACCTCTTCTCTTCTCTTCTCCCGCAGGGTGAGACGGTGACCTCGGGGCATCTTCCCTCCCCCACTGGGGGTTCCCTCTCACCCAGACCAGTCTCTGGCCTCCCCAGGCCTGTAAGGGCTCTCTCCTCTAGTGTCTCACCCACTGGAGGCTAAGGAACTTAGTCTCCTGGGGTAGTCTAGGGCCCCCCTTCGGGGGGCTTGGTACTGGCCCACTAGTGATGAATGGTGAAGATTGACAGATATGAATTACGTACCTACCGTAATTTATCTTTCTGTATATCTTCACCATTCATCACTAAATGCCACCCTCCTTCCCCTGGGGCTTCAGTCTCTAGGCTCCTCCTCTCCCTGTGTGTCTTCTGTTTTTCTCTCGCTCTCCTCCCTGCGTGGTTGGGAGGAAGAGGACCCTGGAAGACACAGGCAGGAATATTCTCCGGGGGGGTTGTTAATGGTGTATGGGGGTCACTCCCTGTCTCTCTCTCCTCTTTTTGGTGAGGGAGAGAGTTTTGGAGCCCCTCTGTTTCTCTAAGATCTCAAAGCTTTTAAGTTCATTTCCCAAATGCCCTCCTGGCAGTTTAAGTTTTTGGGAGGAAGGGGGAGGAATATGAGACACCCCTCATCCTGACTCCTCTCTTAAGGTTATCCCTTCGGGCGAATGCTGCTTAATAGCTCAGGCTTTGCTTCCCGGCAGCTTTTTAACCTTGGTAGTCTAGACTGTGGTCTATGGTTATTGTCAAAACCCTAGGATGCAGGATCCTCTCTGGGGTGTGGTCCTATTCCCCCCTCCCTCTTATCCTTCCCTTATTCCTCCCTTCTTCTACTTCCAGGGATTGGGGCCCCTTCCCCAATTTCCCATATCTAGTTTTCTCTTTTGTCTCTGTCGTTTATTTCTTTTTAGTTTATTATGTCCTTTCCTTTTATCTATCCTTTGGGCTCTTTTGCCCCACCCACCTCCTTTCCTCTCACTCTCCAGCGTTTCAGAACTGGAGGTGGGGCAGAGTCGACAGATAACTGCCAAACCCACGAGTGACATGTAGAACGTCGGCCATGATGGCAGCGCTGGCCTTGCGTCGACTCAACCCATAGTCTCCCTCGGGGTCCTAGCTCCGGCGCAGTACCCACTAGTGATGAATGGTGAAGATGCACAGAAAGATAAACAATTACAGTAGGTACATAATTTTCATTTTTGTTCAATTCATTGAAAATGACAGATGCATTTCCTTTCAGAGAACTAAAGAGAAATTTAGATGGAATAACTCAAATTCCTTAGATAATATGCAAACCAGGCACTTGATTAACTCTGATCACCTTGAATGCCTTACCAGGCCCTGCTCGGAGTGGGAGGAATTCTTATATGGAACTGTATGAGTAGCTGTGGGAGATCAACACATCTAATGTACACAAGATGTTACCGAGGCGGGAGGGAGATTCTCTACAACCATATAAGGTGGCATGGGAACAAGAATTGAACCAGATCATTAGTGAGGATGACTGGAATTGCAGGCAACACAGCTTTACTCACTTCTCATTCAGCAGTATGCTGGAGACAGTCTTGATGGGGGAGTTAACAACGGGCATGTATTTTGGGGCTGCCTAGCTGTAGGATTTCTGGAAGGCACTCAAGCGGTCCAAAAAAATCACATGGATTCTCCTTCCATAGATTTTACAGAATGGGTACTGGGAATCCCCACAGCAACACACTTAAAAGGGGACTCGCGCAGGGTGGTACTCGTACTCATTTCCCTGAAGAGAGGAAGGTTCAGGAGGGAGATGAGGAGACACTTTTTTACAGAGAGGGTGGTGGCTGGGTGGAATGCGTTACCTGCAGAAGTGGTATCCAGTAGAACAGTGGACTGCTTCAAAAGGGGATGGGACAGGACAAGGGGAAGGGTGGAAGGGAGGGCAGCTGCAGAATAAGGTGTGCTAGCTGCACATTTGAGCAGGCGTGATAGACCGCTAGGCCTTTATCTGCTGGCAAATTTCTATGTTCATATCACAGCTAAATAGCTTCAATTTGAGGCATACGATAGGAGTGGGTGGGCAGAGTGAGGAAGTTCTCTCCATGGAGGCCCTGACAGCAAAGCTTGAACTCCTGTGTGACAAACATGCAAAGGTGGCAAGGATAGGAGTCTTTGCTGCTGGGGAATCTCTTGAGTCTGGCACTTCTGCCGGGCCCTCCTGTTGTGCTTTAAAATGGCACAGGAGGGGCCAGGAAACTACTCTGACCTCTAGGCCTGCCTGTTCTGGTACTGTTGTTGATGCTGAGATGTTCGTTGGCTAATGGCAGATTTTTTCCAGAGATGGAATTTAAAGTTCTTCAAATTGTGGATGGACTGGCTCAACCAGATTTTTCCTTTTTAAACATTGAATTCTCTTTATTTTATCTTATTGTATAGAAGAAGAGAGGAAGATGTTTTGCCGCAAGCCAATGTTTTGTTCGGGGCTAAGGTCTTGTTTGTTACTGCCCTTACCGAGGTTTTATAATTGGTCTGATTATCTGGACAACTGCCGTTCTAATGGCAGGTGCCCACCCAACTCACAGGTGAACTTGGTGATTAGTTGACTGAATTCTTTTTTTGAAACTGTGATGATAACCACTTTAATCTGTGTATTGCTGTGGTGAGATTGCATTGAATAAGCTGAGCTTTAAAGCGGAGGTGCGGAGCGTCTTCAAGCTGGCTCCTCCATCACGTGGTAAAACCCTCGGCTTCATGCCCGTGTGTATTGCTTAGGACATGACCACGATCCGCGGGCCTCGACATCTGTCTGTCCTTTCACCCGTCGATTCTGGACGACTGCACTGCCAGACTCCAGCTGGGGTGACTGGAAGCATTACCCACCAATAGTCTCAGGATGCTGGTTGGGTGGTCTCCACAGCTGCAGGGTCCACTGAAGCTTGAACAACTTAAGGCCTCCGAGGAGGAGGAGGCTCAGGCTGTGCCAGTTCCTCTTTGGCTTCAGCCTTTGAAGGAAGCTGAATAAGTGGAGCCCAACTAGAGCAGAACAAAGAGCTGTGCCAGTATCCTCTGCACCAAGGGAGAGGGTCCTTCTGGATCGTACATTTCGCACTCTCGTAAGGAGTCGAAAAAAGAGAAGACACAACTTTGATGCTCTTGGGATCAGGAGCGGTCCCGTTCTCGGGAGACTCTGGTTTAGACTTCGGTCAAACCGTGGCCACTGGTTTCACTGAGCCCCATCAAGCCAGCTGGCCAAGGCGCCAGTCAGTGCGGCCGAATTTTCTCGAACCGATCAACAGGTTGTTGTCCGAAGGGCCAATTTTACTTTCTCGCGTTCTGGTGATTCTGGTGTCCTCCGACAGGTCAGCTCAGCCTTCTGGTCTAACCAACCAGGCCCTAGACCCTGACCGGAAGAGCCGGGGGCCCCCGGCTGCTTCTAAAGATCCCAGTCTGCCCCTAGCGGTCAGATCAAGGTCTTAGTGGTATTCCTCTGAATCGGGCAGATCTTTCAGTCACCCGGCCGATCTCGTTCCTGTAGCATCATGGCGCAACACTACTGCTCTTCATTCTCGGCTGAGGAGGCTGTGGCGCAAATTGCATCGGCGCTATGAAGACTTAATGTGGCAGCAGCTGGTCTTGTCGGTCCCAAACCAACCCGGTTTCTACCCCGGCTGTCAGGTGGCTGTTGCTCAAATGACCTGCCACTGTCACCCCCTCAGAGGTACCACCGCAGGCTGTCGTCTCTGCTGAACCGGGCTACTCTGCCAATTGTGGTAGAGCAGCCACCTGAACAGCCGAAGTTTGGGGCTCCAACTAAGGAGTCTCGGCCCACCAAAGGGCTGCCCCATCGGCTGTCTGTCACCCTCACTTCCGACCACCCAAGGTGGATCGAGGGTGGCTCAGGTGAACACCCGCTGTACGTGGACTCCTGAGTCTGAAGACTCCTTGCTGCACTCGTGTCCCCTCAACGTGGAGTCTTCGAGGGAGAGTCTCCATGGACGAGGGACCCATCTCGTTTATGGGCTTTCTTCGGCTCATCTGAGTCCACGGGGATGGAGCTCGAGCCGGTCCACAAACTGACTCTGTATCCCCCTTACTGAGTATGGACAAGGGATTCTCCTCGGAGGCCTTCCCTGTTGTCTGCCCAACCCTGGACCTTTGGCAGTTCCTTCTCTTGCCCTCGCCCTCGGCCCTGACGGTCCGCAGTACGTGGTTCCAGCGGTTCCTTTTGGGGTTTTCGGAGCATCCTTGTCTGAGGGACTGGTGGCTGACTCCATTTTTGCGCTTGGGCAATACAGGGGATATCGATAGAACACCAGACAGTCCAAGAAACTGGACCATTCGGCTAAAAAGTCTGTTGTCTCTTCGCTCTGCCTTTGTCGGGCTAGCTCGGCTATGCTGATGGCACACTTCTTCCATGCCTTTTTGGGCTCCCTGGACGAGATGATTCCTCACCTCCCGGCGGACCTCCAGACCACTGTCAAATGGGTCCGGGACCTGGGGAGGGCAGTGGTGAAGCAGCAACTCCAGACAGCTCTGAATATTGGCAATTCATGTGCCCACTCTGTCACAGCCGCAGTAGCCATGTGCCGTAGGGCTTGGTTGAGGATCTCGACCTTTATGGCGGATACCCAACATAAGCTGGCAGATGTCACCTATTTGGGCCCAGTGTAGAGGGCCCACCTCCCAACGCATTGAAAAGTCCAGTGCCACCCTGGACTCTGACATCCGCCCAGAAGGACAAGGGCCCTAAGCACCAAAAGCACAAGCCCTTTCAGTCTTCCACTCCTGCGGCTAAACCAGCCCAGCAGCAGGGCCAGCAGGCTCAAACTTGGCAACCCCTGGACCAAGTCGGTGGCCTCTTCGGTCAGAAAGCCTCGAGGGAAGGGACCTGGCAGACCCTCGGCATGCTCCCCATCCTCCAAGCCTGCTCAGTGATGGGTTCAGGGGTGCCACCCTAAATCTCGTTACATCTCCCCTGGGTCCTCCCATGGGGGGCCGGCTCCTCCACTTCTTTCCACCTGGTCTATTATCACCACGGACAGGTGGATGCTGGAAGTAGTTCGCCGGGGTCTGCCGCTGGAATTAGAGCAGTACCCTCCAGGCTGTGCCCGTGCCCCGTGGGAGGATTTGGCATCCGCTGTCACTCAGGGGGCTCTTTGAAACATCGCTCAGCCCTTCTGGAAGGAGGTTGTGCGCAGAGTGGCAGAACCTCTGACAGACACAGGGTTTGTTTCCAGGTACTTCTTGGTACCAAAATGGATGGGAGGGCTGGTGCCCCATTCTCTGTCTGCACAACCTGAACAGGTTTCTCAGCACCTTCCGGATGGTAACTCTGGCTCAGATCATACCATCCCTGGAGCAAGGCCGTGTGGTTTTGCTCACTGGATATTCAGGATGCAGTCTTTCACGTACCGATCCATCCGTCCCCGAAGATTCCTCTGCTTCCAAGCCAAGGAAACCTTTGAGTTCCTGGCCATGTCCTTCGGCCTCTCGTCTGCCCCAGGGTCTTCACCAAATGCGTTGCAGTGGTGGCAGCTTGCCTGAGGCGCAGAGGGTCGGGTTTATCCCCACCTGGACGAGTGGCTCTTAGCAGGTCCCTCCAGGCAGGAGGTGGAGTAGTCCAGGGATCTGGCCCTCCAGACTTGCTTCGAGCTTTGCCTCCTGATCAGTGAGGCCAAGTCTAAACTCATATCCTCACAGGTGATTCATTTCATCAGAGGGGAGCTAAAGTCTTACCGAGCCAGAGCTTGGCTCCCTGCGGACAGGGTGGAGGTTCTCTCCTCCTTTGCCCAATCATTTCTGGTTGGGCAGTCGAGCCCTGCCCGGAATTTCCTGTGTCTTCTGGGCTACATGGTGACCTGTACCAGCGTGGTCTGATGGGTCTGCTGGCATATGCATTCCCTTCAATAGGAACTGGCCAGTCAGTGGTCTTAGCGTTCAGGTCACCTCGACCAGCTGGTCATCGTGACTCTAGGGTGTGGGACTGCCTCCAGTGGTGGCTCGTCCCAGCTCATCTGCAGGAAGGCATTTCGTTTGTCTGCCCAGAGCAGACTGTCATCCCTGACTACAGCAGCGTCTCTGGGTTGGGCTCTGGTCCCCTCAGAATCTCAGTGTCACATCAATCTGCTGGAGTTTCACGTGGTTCCGCTAGCCCTGACCGCAATTGCTCCGTTCATTTGGTGTCCAGGTCAGACAGACAATACCACGACTTTACTGTCTCAACAAGCAGGGCAGGATGCATTCCTTGCCCATGTGCAAGGAAGCTCTCCGCACTTGGACCCTTGTGCTCAGCTTAGGGGCAGATCTCCTAGCCATCCATATGGCAGGAGCCTCTAATCAGCTGGTTGATGCTCTCAGCTTGATGGGTGAGGCATCTCACGAGTGGTCCCTCCATCTGGAGGTAGTACAAGATCTGTTCTCCCGGTGGGGCATCCCTCAGGTGGACCTGTTCGCCTCCAGGGAGAATGCGAAGCTGAGGCTGTTCCATACCTGCCTCCCTTAGCAGGGGATGCCTTCTCGAGGCCGTCGACCCCAGGCCTCTTCTGTGCCTTCCCTCCACTTCCCTTGATCCACAAGGTGCTCCTCAAGACCATGAGGGACACGGCACAGGTGATCTGGTAGCCCCAGACTGGCCATGCCAGTTCTGGTATCCAGATCTACTTGGCCTCAGCAACGGGCTCCCGAGGAGTCTTCCAGCACGCCCGGACCTGCTCTCCATCAGTCATGGGAAGGTACTTCATCCGGACCTTCAATCCCTGCACCTGACAGCCTGGTTTCTGGCGGCTAGTGTTCCAGGCTTTGGGTCTCTCAAACAAGGTCCTTACGGTTGTTGAGGCAACCTTGTAAGGAATCGACCAGAAAATGCTATGCCTTCAAATGGAAAAGATTTTCCATTTGGTGCAAGGGCAAAGGGTTGGACCCCACGTCCTGTCCAATGGCTAGCATTTTGGACTTCCTGTGGTCTCTCTCTCCCTGCAGGGACTTCGGTCGACTGTTAAGGTGCACCTGGCAGCCATCTCTGCTTGCCAGGCGCGGGCCAGTCAGCAGGCCGTGGCGCAAGAGAAGGTGATCTGTCACTTTTTCAAGGGCATAGATCACATATCCCCTCCGGTGCATGAACCACCACCTCCGTGGGATTTTCGGCTGGTTTTGGCAAAGCTGATGGGCAAGCCATTCGAACGATGCACAAATGAGCATCTCTCACCTGTGTCCTGGAAGACCGCCTTCTGGTGGCCATTATGTCAGCCAGAAGGATTGGGAAGCTCAGACACTCTTGGAGTATCCTTACCTGGTCTTCCACAGGGACAAGGTTGTCCTGCACCCTCACCAGAAATTCCTTCCGGAGGTGGTGTTGGGAGTTCACCTTAATCAGGTGTTGACTGTTTTATTTATTTATCAAGTCTAGGATTACAAATACCTTTGAGCCTTGGCTATTTTACAAAGGTTCCACATCAGAGAAATACAAATTAGGGTGAACATCATGACAGACATTACAACAATGTGGACATTGCAAACAGAGTACAGATTAATACAATTCAAGGGCAGCATTGTAACAAAGGCAGCCAGCGGCATTTGTCAGAAAATAGACAACAGATAAGTGCCAGAGTCATGGGGGATGTAGGAAGGGTGGGAGAGGGTGAAAGTGCATGCAGCATTGGGTATACCAAGATGTGAGGTAGAATCCAGTGAGGAGGGAGGGGACCACTAGAGCAAGAAGGGAAGTGGAGAAACAAGGTTAAGTTGGGCAGTCACAGGAGCTGTTGGTAGTGAGATAGTCCCGGAGCCTGGTTTTAAACATACCAATTGTTGGGGCAGAGGAGATGGTTGGGCTGAGGCCATTGAACCAGAGTGGTGCTCGATAAGCAATAGATTGTTGTCCCTGTGAAATGTGACAGTGGAGTACTTTCAGTAGCTGTAGCGTGGATCTCCTAAGGCACCATTTGTTTGGTGTTGTCCCTGTGCCCGGTGTACTACCCCAGTTAAGCCTCTGAGGCGAGTACAGGCTCCATGCTTTGGACCAGAGACAAGCGCTTGCCTACTACAAACTACGTACAGCAGACGTTCAGGGAGAGGTTCAACAGCTGTTTGTCACCTACGCTGAAGCTGCTTCTGGCTGATCTGCAGTCAAGTGGACGATTGGCAGGTGGATCACTTCCTACTTTGATCTCTGCTATTGGCTGGCAGGTAGGGAGCCTCATGTAGGGCTAAGGGCTCATTCCACCTGCCATACCACTACGTCAGTGGCTGCTTCTAGGGGACGTCCCTATCCAGGATATCTGCAGGGCTGCTACCTGGAAGTCCAAACACCTTCACTTCCCATTACCACATTGACCACGAGTCATGCCGGGATGCTGGTTTTCAGGCTTCAGTTCTCCAATCTATTACCTAAGTAGGGGGTGTGTGCCATGCCTCCCTCCTCCCGGAGAACTGCTAGGAGTCTGCCAGAAAGTGTGGATAGAACAACACATCCACATCCCTAGAAGCATGAGTTTTCGCCTGTAACAGTAGATCTTCTACGGAATGGTCTCTTGCAGTAGGTCATTACTTTGGGAGGTTCCAGCAGGTGGCGCTGTCACATGGCAGCTTCTTCCAGCAGTCCTTCACTAGGGACCACCTACATGACATTTCCTGGCTCTGCCTATAAAAGTGGATGGTTCGGTATCCTCTGTTCACTTTCTCGCCTGCTTCAGTTCACATAGCAGCTACATCAATCTTCTGTGTAGCAATCAGCGAGAACTGAACTAACTAATATCTAAAGAAATCTTCAAAGAAAACAAGCTTCATTTCATTCCTGCCCTTGTGGCAGGAAGATTTATAGATTTGATAATCGCTTATATTGCCTGAGGTGTTGGGCCCCTTGCGGAACCGACTCTGCTTGCCAGGAATTTAATCTCGCAACAATACAAGCCTACATAATGGAGGAACAGTTGGCTTTTAATGGAGACCCAAGGGCTCGTTCAAGAAGCTCGACACCGTCAGTCACATTCTGGCACTAAAAGGGAGAAGGAAAACCATCCTCTCAATCCCTGCCACGACGTACATCAACGGTGACTTCCTCCAAATCTACACAGTCGTCGGAGCATCCATCGACAAACGCTCTCCCATCAATGACAACCTATAAATCTCCTTCCTTGTAGACGAGGAATACTCACCAGTCGACGGAGGTTCATGTGGCACATTTCCCGTCGACGGGGCTACCTCCCCATCGACGGAGCACTTGTTTTGGCTCCCTCATCGATTGGACTGCTTTCCTGTCGACACATGTTTGACTACGCCGTCAACTGGATCTCTGCCATTGATGGAGCACCTATTCCATGCTCCCTCGTCGACTGCTTCATTTCCCCATCGATGGAGCATATTGTTCATAAAACAAGACGTTCTGATGCCTTCTCAACATTGGAGATGACTACATTAACATCCGCACCAAAGGGTACCCCCCTTATTCATATGGGGACCCCATGTCAAAAAATACAGGATCAGTACACACCATTGGGAGTGGGAAACCAGCCTCACTTGCATTTATTGGACAACCCCCTTCACAAATTTCATCATATAGGGTGCTCCTCCCACTTATAGGGACCCAGCACTCTATTTGAGGGGCACGGCCAGATCCTCCACAACACTCCCCATCTTCAATAACACCAGTTACAATGGGTACTCAACCCGAGGCGGTGGAATTACCACCCTCTCAGCTTCCTGATATGGAACACATTATTAATGCTCTATTACAATCATTGGGTACAGTCCCTACGGACTTGCCTGAAACTCTGACTCCACCACCTACTAAGACTCTGCTCTGAATTAGAAGCCTCACCCTCCTCAATTCCTCTGCCTTTAGAGGAATACTATTCGGAAAATGAACCAAATATGTTAGAAGAATTGTCAGAGGACATTTGAGGAAGATTTCCCCAATATAGAATTTCAGGGGCAAGACTCTCCATACTCTATAGCATCCTCTTTTGACGAGGACTTGGCACAACCTACTAGTGCCATTTCACCACCTTATGACTCCTCCTCAGATATGATGCTTCAAATCCAAAATATTATGGGATTTGCCACCACAGAACAAGAAACAACGAAGGGACATGGCAGAATACCTTGACCTCCTGGAAGAACCAGTTCTAGTGGTACCTCCGCTGATATCTACTTATCAAAATGCTATTGCGGAAGCATGGTGCCAGCCCTCAAACACACCAGCTGTACCGTGAAAAGTGGATCGCCTTTACCAGGCTCCACTAGACCATCAATACTTGTCTTCAATCCTGACAGCAGATTCCGTATTAATTGCAGCTGCTCACGACCGTACTAAAAACAAACATACCAGCTCACTACCTCTGATAGGAGTCTAAATGCTTGGATTACTTGGGCAAAAGTATATGCCTCTGGTACCGTGAGCATCTGGATTTTAAACTATCACGGACCACATGCTAAAATACCAAAGAACATTGGCCAATTCTGCCATGGACACACTTTAAAAAAAAAAAAAAAAAATGCCTCCATCCCTAGAAAGAACAATTATTGCAAACACTCACTACCATTACATCACTATCACAACACCTTAAGTCTGTTTACAAGGTAGTGGACACTTCAGCTAAGGTTTCAACCATGGGCATTACCATGCGCTGCCAAGCATGGCTCCGGGTTTCTGGTCTGGCACCAGACATACAACAAAAAGTAACTAATGCCCCATTTTGTGGAGATAAATTTTTTGGCCCGGAGCAAAAATCATTTTAGATCTCCAAATTTCTGGCCATCAGTTATGTACAGTCCAAGGTATGTACCACACACAGCGTGGACAATGTACTTACCAGAACAAAAGGGGAAATAGTTATAAATCTTTTTGCAGGAATACCTTTCGAGGACGAGGCCAACCCACAAAAGGGACAACTAATGCCCATCCTCCATGTACCCGCCCCTCAGGGGTCACGGGTACCTTCAGTTCCCAATGACTTAACCAGGGCTGAACCCCATTCTCCTTGATCAGGCCTTGGTGGCTGTTGAGGGTCGTTTTGCCCTCCATTTAGAGGCCTGGAAAAAGATAAGACACTTGGGTACTCCAGATTATTCAAACTGGACACACATTGGAACTAAAAGAATACCACCGTATTTTCCTCCTAGAAGGGTCCATTACCCTCCAGACTACATGGCCATTCTGCAGGAGGAAGTATATGCCCTACTTACAAAACAGGCCATTGTACCAGTTCCAGTACATCAGGGATTTTATTCCCATTTTTTCTTAGTACCCCAAAAAAGGGATCTCAGACCCGTACTAGACCTACGTCCACTGAACAAGTACATTCAGTACAAACACTTCAGGATGATCACCTTATCATCCATCCTACCATTATTGAAACAAGGGACTGGATGTGTTCCTTTGACATGAAGGATGCATATCTGCATATTCCCATTCATGCAGCCCATCAACAATACATCAGATTCTAATTACTGGGGAAAATTATCTATTCAGAGCCCTGCCATTAGCTTGTCCTCTGCTCCCTTATCTTCACCAAATGCCTAGCGGTGGTGGCGAGCTCTAAGAAAGCGAGGACACTACATATTTCCATACCTCGATGACTGGCTTATAAAAGCACATCACAGAGAGCAACTGCTATCTTCCCTGATGGAGACCCTTCCGTTCTACAATCTAGGGATTACAGTAATTGGCGAAATCCATTCCTCACCCATCCCAGACCGTCCAATACATAAGAGTGACATTGGATAAGACAGTTGCCAGAGCCCTCTCCCACTGGCACATCAAGGCGTTTTACTACAACAGGCCAGACAAATAGTCTCAAAAATGACCTCAGCAAGTTGCATGCTCCGCCTACTTGGACACATGGCGACCTCCATCCAAACAGTAGAATATGCACACCTGAGAATCGTCCCATGCAGTGGGCATTACAAGAACAATGGTGCCAAAGCACAGGGCAGTTTGACGATCCCATCACAGTAACTCCTGCCCTTCAGCGTGCACTATCATGGTGAACCCTCCGCTCCAATCTCAACCAGGGCCGCCCATTCCAAATACCCCCTCCCCATGAAAGTGCTAACAGATGCATCCCTAGAGGGATGGCAAGCCCATTGGGGCCACATCAGGCTCAAGGCAAAATGGAATGACATTCAACCCAACAGCACATCAATCTACTGGAAATCGTGCAGTCCTAGCTTGCAAACCTTCCATCCACACCTAATCCCGGGTCACCATCCACACCTAATCCCGGGTCACCATCCACACCTAATCCCGGGTCACCATCCACACCTAATCCCGGGTCACCTACTGATACAATCAGACAACACCACAGTAGTGTTACCTCAACAAACAAAGAGGCACCCATTCTCGCTCACTCTCTGCAGAGCAGCCATAGAAGCGTGAAATGTTGCTATACAATACAATCTGACATTGACAGCCGCTCACCTCCCGGGACACCTCAGTGTATTGGCGGATCACCTGAGTTGCCAGTCCTCCCCACACGAGTGGACCCTGTACAACTCTGTACTCCAGGATCTGTTTATTCGATGGGGCACTCCCCAGACAACCACAAACTCCCCAGGTACTTCTGTATTATCCCGAATACAAAGGGAAAAATCTATAGAATTCCTATCCCAAAGCTGGACAGGACTCTTTTTATATGCCGCCCCTCCAATCCCACTCGTACTCAAAACATTAGCAGAATTACAAATGGAGCCGGCCACAGTGCTTCTCATAGCTCCTCTGTGGCCCAGGCAGGCATGGTTTCCATTGCTTCAGCTGTCGATAGTGGAACCAATTCCATTGCCATCCAGGCCGGATCTCCTAACACAAGACCACGGTTCAGTGATCCACCCCATTGTGAAGACACTACATCTTCATGCTTGGCTCCTGAAGTTGTCATCATAAATAGACTACAAGTATCAGAAAAAGTAGCAGATATCCTACTGGCTGCTCGCAAGCCGCGCCACCAGAGAAACTTATAACTCTAAATGGAAACACTTTGCAATTTGGTCAGCATCCCAATCATTAGATCCATAATCTTGCCTACTCATGAGGATCTTGGACTACCTGACCATCCTATTAGGGGAAGGCCTCAGTTATTCATACATCAAGGTTCATTTAGCTGACATCTTTGCTTTCCACGAACCACTAGGTGGCTGCCTTTTATGTCAACACCATTTGGCAAAAATGTTCCTAAAGATGGTTTACCCACTTGGTTTGTTATCGCCACGGACCATTGGGTGTTGGAGGTGGTAGGAAAGGGCCTGCCTCTGGAGTTCGAGCAGGCCCCGCCCTTCCAAGCCATCGCCCGTCTAGGTCCGCAGCCTCTTTGTTGGCTCGCCGAGCTGATATCACCCTGCTCCTCAAAAGAGGTGATCAGGGAGGTGGCAGATCCTCCTCCAGACCCGGGGTTTGTGTCCAGGTACTTCCTGGTCCCAAAACGGATGGGGGGCTGGCGCCCCATTCTCGACCTGAACAGGTTCCTAAGGTCTCGGACCTTCAGGATGGTCACTCTGGCTCAGATAATCCCATCCTTGGAACGAGGCGTGTGGTTCTGTTCTCTGGACCTTCAGGACGCGTTCTTTCACGTCCCAATCCGTCCATCCCACCAGAGATTCCTCCGCTTCAGGGCGGAGGGATCCCTCTACGAGTTCCAGGCCATGCCCTTCGGTCTTTCCCTAGCTCCCAGGGTCTTCACCAAATGCATGGCAGTGGTGACAGCATTCCTGTGGCGCCGAAGGGTCCGGGTGTACCCCTGCCTGGACGAGTGGCTGATTGCAGCCCCCTCCAGAGCAGAGGTGGAGTGGTCTAGAGATCTGGCCCTCCAGGTTTGCTCTCAGGTTAGCCTCCTCATCAACAAGGCCAAGTTGGAACTCGTGCCAAGGCAGGTGATACAATTCATCGGGGCAGAGCTCGACTTTCTACGAGCCAGAGCATGGCTCCCGGTGGACAGGGCCGAGGTTCTTTCCACCTTTGCCCAGTCATTTCAGGTTGGGCAATCGTGCCCTTCCCGGGGCTTCCTGGGCCTCATGGCGGCCTGCACCAGCGTGGTCCATTGGGCCCGCTGGTACACGCGTCCCCTTCAGTGGGGGGCTGGCCAGCCAGTGGTCTCAGCACTTCGATCCTCTGAATCGGCTAGTGACAGTGACCCAGGGGAAGTGGAACGCTCTCCAGTGGTGGACCGTTCCAGCACATCTGTAGGAGGGCATCCTGTTTGTCCGTCCCAAGCAGACGGTCTCTCTGTCGACCGATGCGCCTCTGATGGGTTGGGGTGCCCATCTGGGGGAGCACAGAGTGCACGGCCTCTGGTCCCCTCGGGAGTCCCGATGCCACATCAACCTGCTGGAGCTTCGAGCGGTTCGTCTAGCCCTCACCGTCTTCGCTTCGTTTCTACGGGGTCAAGTGGTTCAGGTCCAGATGGAAAATACCACGACCATGTACTACCTAAACTGCCAGGGCGGGACGTGCTCCATGCCTTTGTGCAGGGAAGCTCTCCGCATTTGGTCACTCGTGCGCAGCCTGGAGGTGGATCTCCTCGCCATTCACGTGGCTGGAGCCTCCAACACCCTGGCCGATGCCCTAAGCTGGATAGGGGCTGCGTCCCACGAGTGGTCTCTCCTGCCGGAGGAAGTACAAGATCTGTTCTCCCACTGGGGCACGCCTCAGGTGGACCTGTTTGCCTCCAGGGAGAATGCGAAGCTGAGACTGTTTCATCCCCGCCCTCCTCAGCAGGGCTCGCTGCAGGTGGATGCCTTCTCGAGGCCGTGGACCCCGGGCCTCTTCTATGCCTTTCCCCCATTTCCCTTGATCCACAAGGTGCCTCTCAAGGTGAGGAGGGACAAGGCGCAGGTGATTCTGGTAGCCCCAGACTGGCTCCGCCAGTTCTGGTATCCAGATCTCCTCAGTCTCAGCTCCAGGCTCCCGAGGCAGCTTCCAGCCTGCCCGGACCTGATCTCAATCAATCAGGGGAAAGTATTCCATCTGGACCTTCAATCCCTGCACCTGACGGCCTGGTTCCTGAGCGGCTAGAGTTCCATGCCTTGGGTCTTTCCGACGAGGTCCTCGATGTAGTTGAGGCGTCCCGTAAGAGGAGTCGACCAGAAAATGCTATGCCTTCAAATGGAAGAGTTTCTCCATTTGGTGTCAGGGCAAGGGCCTGGACCCTTCCTTCTGTTCTTTGGCAAGCATTCTGGACTACCTGTGGTCCCTCTCTCAGCAAGGGCTTCAGTTGACGACCCTTAAGGTGTACCTGGCAGCCATCTCTGCTTACCGGGCGCAGGCTGGGAAGCAGTCTGTGGCGCAGGAGAAGGTGGTCGGGTGCTTTTTCAAAGGCCTTGATCACATATCCCCTCTGGTGCGAGAACCTCCACCTCCGTGGGATCTACTGCTGGTATTGGCTAAGCTCATGGGCCAGCCATTTGAACCGATGCAGGTGCGACATCTCTCACCTGTCTGGAAGACGCCTTCTTGGTGGTTCACGCTAGCCAGAAGGGATGGGAGAGCCCAGGTGCTTTCCATTGAGTCTCCTTATCTGGTCTTCCACAGGGACAAGGTTGTCATGCGCCCCCACCAAGTTCCTTCCGGTGGTGTTGTCGGAGTTTCACCTTAACCAGGTGTTGACTCAGCCAGTGTTCTACCCCAGTCACACCTCTGAGGGCTGAATAGGCTCCATACTTTGGACCCTAGAAGGCGCTCGCTTACTACAAAGGAGGCGGGCCGGCTGAAGTTTGGGGAGAGGTTACGCCAGGTGTTTGTCACCCTCGCTGAAGCTGCACCTAGCAGACCTGCAGCCAAGCGGACGATAGGCAGGTGGGTCACCTCCTGCATAGATCTCTACTATGGTTGGCGGGCATGGAGTCTCCCAGAGGGATAAGAGCTCATTCTACCCACCATACCGCTGCATCGGTGGCTGCTTCCAGGGATGTCCCTATCCAGGAAATCTGCAGGGCTGCTACCTGGAAGTCAGCACACACCTTCATCACCCACTACCACACCGACCTTGAGTCACGCCGGGATGCTGGTTTTGGGGCCTCAGTTCTCCAGTCTTTACTTCATAAGTAGGGGGTGTGCGCCTTGCCGCCCTCCTCCCGGAGAACTGCTAGGAGTCTGCCAGACAGTGTGGATGAACAACATATCCATGTCCCTAGAAATACAGGTTACTCACCTGGTAACAGGTGTTCTAGGAATGGTATATGTTGTTCATCCATGCGACCCGCCTGGCCTCCCCGGCTTCGACATGCAACTTGGCTTCCCGCGGGCTAGATCTGGCGTCATGTGGCGGAGCCGAGAGTTTTACCACCCAGGTGGGTGGGAGGAGCCAGCTTGAAGACCTTCCGGCAAGATTTAAAGTGGCAAGGAACCTGCCAGACAGTGTGGATGAACAACATAGACCATTCCTAGAACTCCTGTTACAGGTGAGTAACCTGTATTTTTTTTAGTTGTCATTACTTTAGTTTGAAGAATTTCTGAACTTCTGGCCCTAATGTTTAAGGATACCCAAAAGAGCTTCTAAGGGAAATCTGCTTCCAAAGTTTCTCAATACTTCAAATGCGGAGGTGGTGCTGGGTGTATGAAAAATCTTCAGAAATACATTAATGCACCAACTCTGGTCAAAAAACCACATGCAGACAAGATTCAGTTTGCTTTTCTTAATTTATTTCCAGCTGTACGCCAACATTTCGCCAACCTCTGGCTTCTTCTGGGGAACTCTCTTAAATTTTTTAAAGCTTTTCAAACGGCCACACTTACACTTGCTCGTTTTATCTATATTACGCAATTCTATCGCCCTCATTATCCCATACTAGTAGCGATTTGTACTGCATCTCTTAGCATCCCTCGTCAGTGCTGTAATGCACAATAATTGTGTACAGTGGCTGTACAGGACATGAAAATGTTCTAGTTGCTGAGTTAGTTCAGAGAATAGTCTGGTGTAACTGGATAATAAAATTACCCTTTTCAGGTTGTTGGACCTGCACAAAAGTGAAGAAACTACAGACAAGTGTGTCCAGCTACAAAGTGATTTATTTCTGGTATATAAAACAGGCTTACAACCAGATCACAGTGATAAACACTGGGAGAACACCTCAATCTTTCTTACCTATTGGCAGCAATAGTCCTCTTCTCAGGGAAAAGGTGCAATGCAGAGGGTCTTGTACTCCTGATAATCACCATAGTAACTACCAAGAAACTACACAAAACTCTTCATTGATAATGGCAAATAACATAACTTCTCACTAGCCTGGGAAAGCATGCTGAGCTAGCAGAAAGACAGGATAACTAAAAGAACCTGTATTTGTGAAGACCATTTGTGGTTACACACATAATTACATAAATAATTGCTGTTCTGCACTAGAACTAAAGATGGCAGTATTGTCTACTTATACAGTGGTGTGTGTGTGTGTATATAGAGGTGTCTACCAAGTGGTACAATTATAATAGCAAGTACAATATGATTCTTTGGTAGGCAATACAGTAGAAATCAGATTCTGACACTTGTGCTATACGATAAGTGCCTGTTCCCGAAGTATTGCTGTCTGCGAGGTAGGGGGCCAATCAGGGGTGCTGGTCCATGGATAACACTGGTGGCCAGCACATGTTCATGATGCAGCAGATGTTTCCATGGGATGTAAAGCTAATACTGCGTTTTACTTTGCAGTTCTTTTGTCCATTTGTTCGCTGTTATGTGATCCAAATCCAGGCGACCGCTAAGTGCCAGAGAATATGTACTTATCTACAAAACAGATAGAGAAAAGTAAGTATGTGCAAGAATTTTGGGGATGATGCAAGAATGGGTAGGTGCAGATGTTTTGCCATCATTTAGCCTTAAGTAACGGAACAAAAACTGGCAAAATGATTTGGACTGATGCACAAACAGGAAAGTATGTACAACAAAGCAGGGCAAGATTTTAAGGTACAGACTTCTGGGAGAAAAAGGAACTCCTTTACCTACTTGCACACTCACCATGCCCTCACACGTGTATTCTAACTTGGCACTTTCTGTTAGAACAGGGTAATTTTGTCAGCCATCTGTCACTTCACTTACCTTGCAGAAATTTCGCAACTGGGCTGTGAAGTGACACAAATTCCTACAGATTATTTCTTCTGTCATTTTACACAATATCAAAATCTGACCCTTAGTCTGTAAGATTTGCAGATGGATTTTCATGCTTCAGGGCCAGTATCTGATAAGGTGGTGGGCATCCATTCTCTTACAGATTTCTGGACCAAGTATCTGTAGCTGGTTCAGTTAGTGCGACCATGGACTGGAGCAGAATTCAGCCTCCTTGTATTTATTGCATGCGTAACACAATATAAAATGTATTCTTAGTTTTTCTTGAATTCTAGGTAATTCTGAAACGCTACTGTCTTAAAATTGGGTACATAGTAAGAATAAGTTTTTGTGCATTTAGATCCATTACATATAACTTGTGAGGTTTAGTCACCTTTTTCATTTTTTATAACTGCTAGTAAGTCATTTCTACGGGATAGTGCATCTGTCTCAGCTTATGAACTGGTAGCTCTACACAGTGCAGGTGGCAGGCAAAGTGACATTTTCAGGATGTTTGTTGTGCCTCACTGACTGGCTGTGTGGATTTTTGCCAGAAGATTCTTACTGGCAAGGCACATAGTGTATTACAGTTGGAAACTAGAATCTGTTGGTAGCTTTTGAGTGCAGATTGAAGCTTTTCCACTGGAAAATTAGATTTTATGAAAGTTTTCACGTTTGTCTCCATACAATGTACCTAGTGGGCCAGATTGAGGTCTCCCTCCATCTGCTAGCCCTGCTATCATCTCCAGCTGTCTGACCAATTCTGCTACTGCCAAGTCCCTATGGGACACCCCTTTCAGCTGGGGAGACTGAATCTGCCCAGGTGCACAGGACTGGGCTGGCTGAGAAGTTGGAATGGCCTGTTGGGAAGAGGGGCTTCATCTGCCCACCTAGGATCTGTCCTTTTTACCTTTTTCTTGGTACCAGAGTCTGAATGCCTAACCAGCAATCAGATGGTGGAACTGACAGCAGGAGTTGGTTCTCAGGGCAAACTGAACACCAGATAGTACTTTCTGATCGGTTTTAATAGTACTTGACCAGTATTGAAAATGGATAACCAGGAGTTCACACACACAACCAGTAATCTAATTTTGATCAGAGTGCCAAGCTTTTGTGAGATGGCCATGCCTTTCTGTGCCATAAGTGTGCTGTATATTGCTCTAAAGCTTTGAAGCTGTGTAATGATGTAAAACACTATTGGGGAGCTGGTGGCAGTAGCTTGGGCACACCCTAAGGCTGTAAAACTGAGAATGGGGTGGGTGCCGCATTTCACCTCCACAACATGCCTGAGTCCTAGCTAACTCGTGCTTGGGTTTCCATGGGCTTGAATGCTGACCCAGGTGTTAGGAAATAATGTCACAGTATCAAATTATGACTGTTTAATAACCATGAGACATAAATGATTACTTCATACTACCATATTCACAATATTATATAAATATAAGTCTCTTTGAGCTCTGTGTTGGAGAGTTGACACAGAAAGGACAGTTACTAAAAATACCCTCTAAAAATTAGATGACAGTCCTGAAAACCACAGTATACAGTGAACCATAGATCTTACTTCGAGACGCAGCTCTTGCAGCAGGTTACACCATTAGGACTGAAGCCGGCAGGTGTCAGGACCCCACGGAAAACTCTAGCTAGCTATCTTCAGCGGGGACCGACCCCGACGTCGGTCCTGCCTCCGACATCAGACGTAGTACATAAGGCGGTCCATAGATTCCCCAGTTCTTTCCATGTCATTTTGCATGTCGACCCTTCGGTTCAGCTCTAGTACAGCCCAATGGTTAAGTTCTTTCCTTTAGGAAATTTGGATTTCTAAAGCAAGTTTTTCGCTGATGTCCTCTCCGACCTCCGTCGCCATCCCAAGTGTGCTTATGGAAACAGATCTCCCTCAAGGACCCCACACGGCCATGCGCCCAGTGCCTAGGCCCAGACCACGCATACCCGGCCTGCTCCTTCTGCCAGGGGTTTAACAGTAGAACCCGGATCAGACGTCAGAAGGCCCTTCAGGCTTTCTTTTTGGAAGAAAAGCTGAAAACCATGTCTTCCAAGGGGGAATCCTCTAAAAAGACCCACAAGCACGCTGAGAAACGAAGGGAGAAGGCCCCTTCCAGGTCCCCCCCCCCCTTCCAGGGCTTCGGACTCTCGCAGCTCCGGTTCCAGGTTCGACCGCTCCCCCTCCAGGGCCAGCTCAACCTCCCCGGCTGCGGTCAGGAAGTCCTCTTTCAGGCCTAGTCCACCAGGCCTCTTCGCTTGGCTCCTCCAGGGCCTTGGTGAAGTCTGGGGATCGCCATCACCATCATCATAAGTCGGGTTCCGCCCTTTGGAACCCGGCGCCAGGTCAGCTTCCTTGCCTCCCGCAAGACGTTGGGCGCTTCTTTGAAGAGACCTCAGGATCCGACGCCGTGCGTCCGCCGTCCGACTCGCTCCCGCATCCCTGGAGCCGCCGCGCCAGACCACCGTCACGCCAAGCCAACACCTCAGCGGACGCCGTAGGGGCCAGCGCCCGCCTCCTCCTGAGAAGAGAGCCCTGACGCCTCCAACCGGATGTCTGTCAGGGAGACCTTAACTGAGGAAGAATTGACGCAGCCCGAGACCAGACGGGCGACCCCTGTCTTGTCGAGACTCCTAGGAAACCCTCGCAGTTACCCGAGCCCCTGTGGTGCCGACGCTCGACCCAACGATCATTCACCAGCGCCCGGACCTCGGGCCTTTCTTTAGCGGATGTGAAGGACCTCTCACTTACTGGTGGACACCATAAAGAAGGACGGGTTCCCACTCCTCCTCCTCTCCTCCACCTTCGGTTCCTGCACCCCTCGCCATCGGGGTCGGCAGGCCGTTCACCTCCTCCCCGGGAGTACGGAACCCCTCCCAGGGGGAGACCAGACAAATGGAGACCTCCGTCTAAATCCTCTTCTAGGTCACCCAGCCCCAAGAGACCCAGGAGACACCGATTGCCTTCGACGGAGGCCACGGGATCAGAGTTCTCAACATCCAGATCCCCAGCTCCCCTCTCCATCCCTTCTCCGAACCCATGTGAGATGCCAAAGTCTCCTCCGGATGACCCTTCGTTCTCGGATATTATGAGGCACATCCAAGAGAACATGGGATGCAGAAGAGCTAGACCCCAAAAGGATACGCCTCGCCAAATATCTTCGGCAGAAGGACCGCAAGCCTGTGGTGGTGCCACCCTTGGTTGACACTTTCGTGGACGTGACCAAGGCAGCGTGGAAGTGTCCACATTCGCTCCCGGCGATGCCGAAGAAAGCTGATCGCTTGTACAAGGCTCCTAGAGAAGACCAGTACTTGACTCTGCAGCCTCAGGCCGACTCTCTGGTCATCACAGCCTCACATGACCGGTCCCAGAGACCACAACATCTGAGCACCCTGCCACCGGACCCAGAGTCCAAGCAGTTGGACACTATGGGTAGGCGCACGTATGCTTCCGCTACCTGCGCCATCAGATCCTTGAACTATTTGACCCACATGGTTTAGTTCCAAAATGCCTTGTGGGAACAGGTCTGGAAGCGGCTGAAAAACTGCCGGACGGTGGGCAGAAGGAGGAGATGCTTCAGCTCCTTCGTACGGTTTCGGACGTGGGAACCCAAGTGCTACGAGCTGCGTACAACTCTGCAGACTCTTCGGCCCGAGCAGCAGCTTCTGGCGTATACCTCCGGAGGCACTCTTGGTTACACGTCTCTGGCTTTACCCTGGACGTCCAGAAGAATATCATGGACGCTCCATTCGAGGGAGAAGTCTTGTTTGGCAAACCTTCAGAGAAGATCATTACCAGACTTCAAGAGGCTGGGAAAGCTGAGAGGTCGGTCCAGGCCATGTACCGACCCAGGCTTAGTTCCTTCGTGAGAACCAAAGTCGAATTCCTGGACTGATGCAGAGGCAGTCCCGCCTGCTCCACAACAGAGGGCTCCTGTTCAGAGAGCCCAGGGGAAACAGCCCGTGGGCCAAGCCAGCGTACTCCTAAGCCGGGCCCAGCCAGCGGGACCTCAGCCGCCACAGCCTGACTCCTTTCCGCCCCACCAAGATCAACGTGAAATCATGGTCGGGGTCGCCTATGAACTTCCTGCCGGGATGGCAGGCTATAACCACCGACAGGTGGGTTCTTCAGTTGGTCAGAAGAGGCCACTATATAGAATTCGCAGAAAAGCCACCCCGAGGCCTCCTTTGCTCTCCCGATATCCAGGTCAGCACAAATCTCTGATCTGGCAAGAGGTACGCCTACAAAAGGGAGCGATAGAGTACGCCCAGAGAACCAGAGAGGACAAGGATATTATTCCACTTCTTCCTGGTTCCAAAGAAGACAGGGGACCCGTCCGATTTTGGACCTCAGCGACCTCAATGTGTTGGTCACCTACAAGAGATTCCGCATGGTGACTCTTCCGGTCTTATTCCATGCTGAAACAAGACGCCTTCTTGCTGGCTCTAGACATGCAGGATGCATACCTGCATGTCCCTATAGCTCAGGCGACAAGAGGTTCCTGCGCTCAATTCCTTGACCACCACCTTCAATTCCGAGCCCTTCCATTCGGACTGTCATCCGCACCAGGGTCTTTACCAAGTGCATGGCAGTGTGGGCAGCGTCCTAGGAGACGGGGCCATTATGTGTTCCCATACCTGGACGATTGGCTTCTCATGGCCGCCTCCAGAGAGACGTTGTTACGTGCGGTCCAGAGCACCCAGGACCTGTTCCGATCTCTTGGCATCCTAATCAACCACGAGAAGTCTCTCCTGGTACCGTCGCAGAAACTGCAATTTATAGGTGCAGTACTGGACACTGTCCAGGGAAGAGCTTTTCTTCCAGACGACAGAGCGGAGCGCATCAGATCCCTCATCAGGGAGTTATTGTCGAACAAGACCGTCCCTGCCAGGTCGGTCCTTTGCTTGCTCGGACACATGGCTGCGACCATTCCTACCGTCCCTTTCGCAAGGCTCCACATGCGGGTAACTCGGTGGATGCTCAAGGTGCAATGGGACCAAAGGCAAGACCACTTGCAGCATCCGGTCAGGATCACGAACACTGATTCGAGACTGGCAGTGGTGGCTAGACCCAGGGTCGCTTCCATGGGCATCCGCTTGTAGCGCCGGCCCCGAGGTAATCCTCACCACAGACGCCTCAGGTCTAGGGTGGGGGGCACACCTGGATGGGGTGAAGTCCCAGGGTACGTGGACCCCGCTGGAAGCTCATCTCCATATCAATGTTCTAGAGATGAGGGCGGTTCTCTACGCCCTGCAGGCTTTTCAGTCAGAAATCCCGCCGAGTACTCTTCTGCTTCAGACAGACAACATGGCGGTGATGTATTACCTCAACAAACAAGGAGGTGCACACTGTTACCCCCTTTGCAGGGAGGCCGTGAGGGTGTGGGATTCGGTAATCTGACACGGCGCGAATTTGATCACTGTACATGTTCCCGGGGTGGACAACACGATTGCAGACGGCCTGAGTCCCTCCCAGGCCAGAGTCCACGAGTGGGAACTTCTTCAAGAGGTAGCGGAGGATCTGTTTCTTCGATGGGGAACTCCAGAGTTAGACTTGTTCGCATCCCCATCCAACGCAAAACTGCCCAATTTTTGCTCGCTAGATCCAGGGCCTGGTGTTTTCTGGCGAGACGCGTTGTCCCTCTCCTGGGTGGACAGATTCCTCTACGCTTTCCCTCCTTTCCCGTTGATCCAAAGAGTTCCTCAAACTGCGCAGGGAGCACGTAATAATGATCCGGTGGCCCCTTTTGGCCCAGACAGATCTGGTTCCCCTTGCCGATTCAGCTATCCCGGGAACCTCCACTCCCGTTGCCGTTCAGCTCCCATCTCCTGTCTCAGGAGGAAGGTTCACTAGTCCACCCAGACTTGCGCTCACTGAACCTGCATGCATGGCTCCTGGAGACATAGCCATCTTCGTCATAGGGTCTATCGAAGAGGTTGCGGAGTTCTTTCTGCAGCCAGAAAGCCAGCAACGCATGCGACGTGACGTCATGAAATGGTGCGTTTTGTTTATGGTCGTGAGCACTAATTATTCCCCTTAGGTTGCCCGGTGGGAGTGGTGTTGGACTACCTGCTCTCCCTCTTTCGTTCGGGTCTAGCTTCTCCTCTATCAAGGTGCACCTTTGTGCCATCTCTGCCTGCCACCTTCCGGTGGGACATCGTACAGTGGCACAATTGGATGCCTCTCGGGAATTTTTGAGAGGGGTGTTACACCTTAGGCCACCCATTAAGGACCCAGTGCCTCCATGGGACTTGCTCTTTGACCTGGAACAACTCACACTTCCCCCCCTTTCGAACCTGCTGCGGATTGCGAGCTGTGTTTTCTGTTGTGGAAAACACTGTTTTTGGTTGCTGTTACTTCAGCGAGAAGAATTTCTGAGCTTCACGCTCTCATGTGCAAAGAGCCTTATTTAGTTTTCCACCGGGACAGAGTATCCCTGAGGATGAATCCTAAATTTTTGCCTAAGGTGGTTTCTTCACTCACTCTAAATCAGGACATTGACCTGCCGGTCTACTTCCCGAACTATTCGAATAGAGGAGAGGCTCTGCTTCACACCCTGGATGTTCACCATGAGCCTGAGGTATTACCTCAACAGAACTAAGCCTTTTCAGAGTTCTGAGCAACTTTAGTTCCTTTCTGAGAGGATGATGGGCCAACCTGTATCCAAACAGTCCCTGTCTCGCTTGGCTTGTCCAGTGTATTTCATTCTGTTATGAGCTCAAACAGAAGCCCCTCCCGAGTTCAGTCCGGGGTCATTCCACTAGGGCGTACACCTCCTTTGCAGCACTCCAAATGTCTCCACTTCTGCCATATGTGCTGCAGCCACTTGGAGCTCTGTGCATCGTTTATCAGGCATTATAGCCTGGACATCGCCTCTCGGCGAAGGGCCGGTTCGGCCCTGGTGTGCAGGGTCTCCTGTCCTAGATTCAGGACCTGGAATGTATTTCCTATTTTCCTCCTCCCGGAATTTTTGGCAGCTTACTGCTTGGGAATCTGTCTAATGGTGTAACCTGCTGCAAGAGCTGTGTCTCGGTAAGATAGTACAGTTACGTGAGAACTTACGCAACAGTAGATCTTCGAGAACAGCTCTTGCAGCAGGTACCTTCCCGCCCACCTTCCCCTTGAAGGAGGCATGGCTTAGCAACTATCAACAGGAATTTTTCCGTTTTTCTTCGGCGGTGGATCCTCGGTCTCCCATTCTGATGTCAGCCTGCGGCCGAAGTCTCTGGGCAGACCGCCCCCTTATGTACTACGTCTGACGTCAGAGGCGGTCCCCGCTGAAGATAGCTAGCTAGAGTTTTCCGTGGGGTCCTGACGCCTGCCGGCTTCAGTCCTAATGGTGTAACCTGCTGCAAGAGCTGTTCTCTAAGATCTACTGTTACGGTAAATTCTTATGTAACTGTACTTTATATCATCAGAAACTGCCCACAGTATCGGTGCCATGACTTCCAGTACTACAGTATACCATGAAACGGTGAGATCACTAGTGTCGTGCAACATGCCTTACTGTAGCAACCGATTTATTTTATTAATCGATAGGTCAATAGGCATAATATGCCTGTTTACAAGGATGACAGTGGGCAATAAAGTTGACAGAGTACAAAAAAGAATCCACATATCTGACTCTTGTCAGTAATTACATGTGCAGACACTCAAACTATTAAGAGATGTGATCATTCTATGATTGCACATAAAAATAGTTACAGAATTTTATAGTGGTATGAAGAAATGCACATCCTTTCGTAACAGATACAAAAAGTTAATTGTTGATTTAAACATTGTACTGTACAGATGGTGCTTGCTTTCTGAGGACTTTCCAGGCAGTAATGTCTTCAAAGTACAGTGGCCTCCTTTTTGGGTCCCTAGCTGGTGCATGTTCTCTACACAGCCCCTCTGCCTGCCTCTCTTCACCATCCGATCAGATTGTTGGTCCAGATCGGCGGTCAAAGGGCTCCTCGCGCCCAGTCTTGGCACTTTGAGGAGCTGATGTGGCAACAGTGGGTTCTCTGGCGGTGTAGGCCCCTGCACGAACCCCCCACACACACACACACACACACGCTTCCCTGGTCACCAGTCCTGCTGAGCCTGGTGTCTCTGGCCTCTTAAGCAATTTGGGTGGAACTTAAGCCTAAGCAACCATTTAAGAGCCTCTACCAAGGCCGCCTGCCCAGCCACCTGCCTGACCGGTCTGCTGTCTTTCGAAATTACCCACTTTGGCGAGTCCAGGGTAGGGCATGTTCAGAAGCGGCCGAGGGCTGTCTTTGAGGAGTGTTTGGAGTCCGGGTCCTCCATGCAGTCCTAATGGACCCCAGGCTTTGATCCTGAATCAGCTGAAGAGCTGACCACCAAACACGGGTAGATGTTCATATGTGGCCACAAGACTAGAGACTGGTATTGTGCTTCTCCAGAACTTGGGGGCGCGAGATCCTGTGTGAGGTGCAGTCGTGACCTCTGCAAGCAGTCTTAAGGAAGAGGTATCCCTGTTCTCTCCCTCCCCGTCAGATTGCACTTAAAGGTGGGCACTGTGAGCTCAGTGGGTCTGACCCTCAGGAGTGGGTTCGTGGCGGGCATCGGATCTGTTCTCCTTACCCATTTCAGGCTGGGCGCCGTACCCTGCCTGGGACTTCATGCACCAGCTGGGGTACATGGCATCTTGCACCAGTGAGGTCCAGTGGACCTGTCGGCCGATGAGCCACCTGCGGTGAGAGCTTTCCACCAGTGGTCTTAGTGCCGAGGATACCTGGACCAGCCAGTCAGTGACTCTGCCGATGTGGGATGCCATCCAGTGGTGACTCATACCAGAACATCTGGAGGAAGGAGTCCTATTCATCTGCCCAGAGCAGTCACCCTGACAGCTGACTCTCTAGTGGGATGCGGTGTGCACCTGTGGGCCCACAGGGCTCTGGACCCCATGGAGAGACCATTACCAAATCAACCTACTGGAGCTGCATGCTGTGTGCTTTGCTCTGACAGAATTCATTCCATTTGTCTGAGTGCAGGTAGGGACTGACGGTGAGACAACCATGTACTGCCTGAACAAACAGGGCGGAACCCACTCTTTGTGTTGGGAGGCCCTCTGCGCCTGGATCCTCATGCAGCTTGAATGCTAATCTCTTGGTGAGTCCTGTAGCAGGAGCCTCCAACCAGCTAGCGGATGCCTTCTGCTGGGTGGGCAAGTTGTCGCATGAGTGGTCCCTGCATCAGAAGGTGATGGCCCCACCTGTTTGCCTCCTGGGAGAACACCAAGCTGAGGCTGTTCTGTGCCTGCCCCTACAGTGTGGTGATACTGGTCAGGGGTGCATTCGCGAGGCCCTGGATCCCAGGCTTTCTTTACATTTCCTCCTTTTCCCCTGATCGACAAAGTGTTTGACTGTGCAGAGGGACAAGGTGCAGATGACCTTGGTAGCCCCAGACTGTCCTAATCAGTTTGGGTGCCCAGATCTCCTCTGCCTCACAGCAGGCCTCTGTGGCGCTTGCCCCATGCCTGGATCTGCTTCGGGTGGGGGCTTGCACACGGAACTTCAGTCTTACTTGACAGCCTGGTTCCTGAGTGGCTAGAGTTTCAAGCTATGAATCTCTCCGAAGAGGTTCTTCAAGTTGTGGAGGCCTCCCAGAAAGAGTCAACCAGTCAGTGCTACGCTTTCACATGGAAGAGGTTTTCCATTTAGTGCCAGGGCAGGGAGCTGGACTCCCTGGCCTGCCCTTTTGCTAGCATTCAGGACTACCTGTAGTCTCTTATCTGTCAGACCTGGGGTAGAAGACCCTCAGGGTGCACCTGGCAGCCATCTCTGCATGCAAAGCGCAGGCTGGTATGCTGACAATGGCACAGGTCAGGCATTTTTTTCCAAAGGCTTTGATCACCTGTTCCCGCCAGTGTGTGAACCACCACCAACTTTGCACTTGTTGCTGGTACTGGCAGTTTGCATGGGCAAACCATTAGAATCGGTGCAAAGGTGTGAGATGTCATACCTGTCATGGAAGACCACCTCCTTGGTGGCTATGGCCTCAGATGGATCAGTAAGATCTAGATGCTTCCAGTGGAGTCTTATCTGATGTTCCACAAGGACAAGGTGGCTCTTTGCTCCCATGCAAAGTTGCTCCTGTAGGTTGTGTTGGAGTTTATCTTAATCAGGTGATTGTATTCCCAGTGTGCTTCTCACTTCCAATTTGGAGGCCAAGCGCAGGCTGCATACTTTGGATCGGAGGCAAGCACTCCCTTATTATAAAGAGAGAACAGCCGGAGATGGAGAGGTTCCCTAGCGTCACCTACGCTGAAGCCGCACCTGGCAAACAGGCAGCCAAGCAGATGAGTAGCAGGTGGATTGTCTTCTGCATCGACTCGTTACAGGTTGGCAGGGAGCCTCCCGTAGGGCTCAGGGCTCATCCCACCAGTCATACCGCTGCTTCAGTGGCTGCTCTCAGGGATGTCCTTATCTAGGAGATCTGCAGGGCTGCTACCTAGAAGTTGGCACACACTTTAATTTCCCACTATCACATTGACCTAGAGACATGCCGGGATGCTTGTTTGGGATCTCAGTTCTCTGATCCCTGTTAGAGAAATTTTAAGAGTCTGCCAGAGTAGATAGTGCACCATATCCACACTCCTAGAAATGAGGATTCTAGGAACGTGGAAATGGTGCACTATCCACTAATCGAGTCTTCTTCTCCCTTTAAACCCAGCTGGAACAGCTGGCCCAATGGTGCTGAGGGTTGAAGCACTGAACGCCACACCGATGACCCGGGTTTGAGAACAAGCCTGGACTGTCGGGTCGGCAGGGGAGGGAGTGGATCGAGTGTCTGGAGGACAGCTCTCCTCTCCTCTCCTTGGGGTGGGTTTGGGGGCTCCTCGGTGCAGTGGTGACACCCGGTGGAGACCTGGTGTACTACATGTGCCTGGAACGCAAGTGGAGGATGCTCACGGCTTCTCCGTGAAGGCGTCTCTGTGCGTCCGGCTCCAGGGGGCAACCAACAGTAAGAAAAACCCCCGGGCCGAGGATAGACGAAAGTGCCTCCAGTCTAGGTCACACCCCCACTGTTGGGCTTGGTTTCCAAGGGGGTCCACTGACACCTGCCCAGCGCATTAGATTGTAGATAGAGCACGCGGGCAGTCCCACCTCGGGGGGGGGAGGGCGTACTTGGAGCCAGGGGATCTGCTGGGGAGTCTGCCTGGAATAGCGAGCTTCAGACCGGGAGGTAGAGCCAGGCTGGCTAGGTAGCTGGAGAGAGTTCCTCGGTCCCGGAGAGAAATAGACTACCAAAAAAAAAAAATCAAACTGGAATGTCTTCAAGTCAAGCTCTTCCCACCCACCTGGGCAGTATTCTCCTCTGCTCCATCCAGTGACCTCAGATCTTCCTTTCCACTTGAAGTCGGGTCTTCTGTCGTAGCTCTGTGCACACTGTATAGGCCAGTGCTTCAGAACTTTGAAATCTTTTCAAGCATACTTCAAGTGCCTTTTTCATCGCCTTGTTCCAGTATGGAGCATGGTGAGCCTCATTGTGGTCCCGGACACACCTACATGCCTCGTGCATCTACTGCCTCAGGGCAGAGCAAGACCTTCAAGCTTGGACTTTGGAAAACTTTGTATGTCTGCCACCTCTTTTGTCAGCCAAATGGGACCAGCCCAATCCACTGTAAAGATGCCCGTAAAGCAGTATCCATAGCTGCGGGTTCTGCTTTTCAGCTCGTGGCTTTAGAAGAGGCAGCGGCCCAGGCTGCAGTGGGTCTTGCTGCGAGAAACAGCTCTTGCAGCAGGTTACACCATTAGGACTGAAGCCGGCAGGCACCAGGACCCCACGGAAATTTTCTAGCTAGCAGTATCCAGCTGGGACCGCCCCCGACCTCAGGCATCATATAAAAGGGGGCAGTCCCCCAGAATCCCCAGTTCTTTTCCCGCCGCCAACTCGCCAGCATCGGCCTCACGGTTCCACTCTAGCAAATGACATCTAGAACTTTCAAAGTTTTACTCTAAATGTCGGCATCTCCAACTCCTTCCTCAGGATGTCCCTCCAAGTGTGCCTGCGGCAAACAGATCCCTTTCAAGGATCTACATTCATCCTGTCTGCGGTGCTTAGGCCCGGAACACGACACCAAGGCCCGCTCCTTTTGCCAGCGGTTCAATAGTCGCACCCGGATTCACCGCCAGAAGGTATTCCAGGGGTTCCTCTTGGAAGAAAAAGTTAAAAAGCATGGACAGAGACCCTGCCTCCAGAGGTGAGTCTACCTCCAAGTCCCATAAGCACCGGGACAAGCATCGGGAGAAGGCCAGGTCCAGATCCCCTAACTGGGCCTCAGAGTCACGCACCAGCTCAGGCTCCACGCGCTCAGACCGCACTCCCTCCAGGGCTTGCTCTCAGCCCCCACCAGTAAAGGTTGTTTTCAGGCAGTACTTTGGCTTCTCTGCATCCCGTCAAGACTTCCAGGTCTTTGGCTTCCTCAACACCCTTCTGGGCCTCCTCGAAGTCTGCAGACCGTCACCGGTCCAAGTCCTCTTCAAAACCTCAAGCTTCCTCAGACACCGAGACTCCGTTGCCAGATCGGCCTCCCAGCCTACTAGGGGTCCGGACCCCCCCCCTCCCAGGAAGACTAAGGACCTAACGTCCCTAAAATGGACGACTGACCCGCAGTGGCCTACCGACCCTTCATCGGTTATACGCCAGTCGGTACAGACGTCGGCCAAGTACCTGACGTCAGTGAGACGTTCGGAGCCGAAGACTGCCTCCCTGTCACTGGTGGACACCGGTCACCGGGCCTGTACAGAGGAGGACCCGACGTTGCCTGATGACCAGGCAGGCAACAGTGAGGATGCCGTGCTTCCACAGGAGCCTTCGCCAAACCCGGCGACACCCTTGGACCCGATGCCTGATACCGGCGACAGACCCCCGATGCCAGGTCTGTCGTCCGGTATGAATATCCAGGAGGTCAAAGATCTCCACCTTTTGGTGAGACACAAAGAAGTAAAACCTCCTTCTCCTTCTTCTCCTACTCCTTCACCTCCTACTCCACCTCAGGGGCCAGCACGAGGACCACCAACCCCCAAGGAACCTACTCCACCTCCTAGGGGAAGATCCAAAGAACGGAGAAGGCCCCCTTCAAGATCTCCCTCAGTCTCCCAGTCCTAAGTGACCCAGACATCGATGGTCCACTCCGCAGGGGGATGATTCTAGACCTGACACCTCGGATACCTCCATGTCTCCTTCTCCAATCAGCATCCCATCACCTGACCCATGAGACCTGCCCAGGTCACCTCCGGATGATCCCTCTTTTTCTGAAATCATGAGGCACATCCAGGAGAACATGGGATGGGATTCGGAAGATTTCAACCCCAAAAGACAGCGGCTAGCTCGTTACCTTCGGCAGAAGGACCCTAAGCCTGTGGTGGTGCCACCCTTGGTGGACACCCTCACGGACGTCACCAAGGCTGCGTGAAAGCGTCCACACTCCACCCCTGCGGTGCAGAAGAAAGCTGACCGCCTGTACAGGGCCCCGACAAAGGACCCGTACTTGGCACAACAACCCCTGGCTCATTCCCTGGTCATTACGGCCTCCCATGATCTATCTCAATGACCACAGCGTCTGAGTACACAGCCACTGGACCAGGAATCCAAGCAGTTGGATGCCTTGGGGAGGCACATGTGTGCGGCTGCTACATGCTCCATCAGGTCACTGAACTATCTGACTCGTATTGTTAAGTCAGTGCCCTGTGAGAACAGGGTCAGGACCTGGTTGACAAACTACTGGATGGCGAACAGAAGGCGGAGCCCTTGAACCACCTCCGCACAGGGTCAGACGTGGGGACCCAAGTGTTAAGAGCCGCATATGATTCTGCAGACTCATCTGCCAGGGGCGCAGCTTAAGGCATCTGTCTCCGGAGAAGTACAGAAGTGTGTCCTGGACGTCCCTGATAATGGAGAGGTCCTGTTTGGTGAACCCTCTGAAAAGATAATCACCAAGCTTCATGACGCCGGGAAGGCAGTAAGGACTGTAAGACCCAAATCTGGTTCCTTTCATAGGAACCAGAACCATTTTCTGCAGCCGACGACAGCAGCCAAGTTCCAGCCAGCAGCAAAGGGGCACCTTCCACCGTAAGGCCGAGCCCAAGTTTTCCCCAGGCCGAGGTCAGCGGTATACCAAACCGGCCCAGCCTGCAGGAGGTAATGCTGCCACAGCATGACTCCTTCCCGGCCCCCTCCCCTCCTTTAGATCAACGGGCAGAAAAGGTCGGGGGTCGCATTGCTCTCCACTTTTCAGGATGGCAGTCTATTACCGCCAACTAGTGGGTCCTTCAGCTAGTCAAGAGAGGTCACTTTATAGAATTCCTCGACCACCCACCTCCCCTGCTTTCCCGTTATTCGAGTCAGCGCGCACTGCTCATACAGCAGGAGGTGCTCGCGCTTCTGGGAAAGGAAGCTATAGAGCACGTAGCGAGGAACCAGAGAAGTGCAGGTTATTCTCACTTCTTTCTGGTTCCCAGAAAGACAGGGGACTTCCTTCCGATACTGGATCTCAACGCTTCGGTCCTCTACAAACTCTTCCGTATGGTGACCCTTCCCAGTTTGACGCCCATGCTCAAGCAGGGCGCCTTCCTAGCGTCCTTGGACATGCAAGATGCCTACCTGCGCATACCCATAGCTCGAGCGCACAGGAAGTTCTTGCGTTTTGAATTTCTAGGTCGCCATTATCAGTTCCAAGCCCTCCCTTTCGAACGGTCATCGGCACCTTGGGTGTTTACGAAGTGCATGGCAGTCATAGCGGTGGCTCTAAGGAGGCAAGGCCACTACGTGTTCCCCTACCTGGACGACTGGCTCCTCATGGCACCCTCTCGGGAGGGTCTGATGTCCGCAATTCACTGTACTCCGTCCCTGTTCGGGACGTTGGGCATCATTATCAATCAGGAGAAGTCGCACCTGGTTCAGTTACAGAATCTGCAGTTCATAGGCGCAGTTCTGGACACTGTCCAAGGGAGAGCTTTTCTGCCTCAGGACTGAGCGGAACACATCAGATCCCTCATCAGGGACATCTTGGCAAAGAAGACTGTCCCAGCCAGACTGGTCCTTTGCCTGCTCGAACACATGGCTGTGGCCATTGCAACAGTCCCGCTAGCCTGTCGCCACTTACGGGTGACCCAGTGGATGTTATGGGTTTAATGGGATCAGAAACAAGACCGTTTGTAGCTTCCAATTCGGATCACGAATGCCGTAATCCGGGATTGGCAATGGTGGCTAGATGAACCTGTCGGCGGGGGTTCCCTTCATTGCACAGTTTGAGATTGTGATGCTCTCCACGGATGCCTCAGGGTTCGGTTGGGGAGTGCACCTCGACGGGGTCAGGTCTTGGGGCTCATGGACACCCCAGGAAGCTCATCTCCACATAAATATTTTGGAAATGAGAGCAGTTCTTTGTTTGCAGGCCTTCCAGTCGGAGATCCCACCAGGTACTCTTCTGTTACAATTTCGTGGTGATATTGCCTCAAACAAGGAGGCACCCATTCCTACCGCTTTGCAGGGAGGCTGAGTGTGTGGGGTTGGGTTCTACAACATGGCGCTAAATCTCATTGCTGTTCATGTCCCAGGAGTGGACAATGTCATTGCAGACAGCCTGAGCCGCTCTCAGGCCAGAGTCCATGAGTGGGAACTACTCCAGGAAGTAGTAGAGGATCTGTTTCACAGAGTTGGACCTTTTCGCGTCCCCATCCAACGCAAAACTGCCCAATTTCTGCTCGCTAAATCCAGGGCCTGGTGTTTTCTGGCGAGACGCGTTGTCCGTCTCCTGGACGGGCAGATTCCTCTACGCATTTACTCCCTTCCCGTTGATCCAGAGGGTCCTGTTGAAACTCCACAGAGAGCAGGCGACACTGATATTTATTGCGCTTTTTTGACCCAGACAGATTTGGTTCCCTCTTCTGCACCAGCTGTCCCAGGAACCTCCGGGGTGTCTGCCAATCGGCTCTCACTTATTGTCCCAGGAGGCAGGTTCTTTGGTCCATCTGGACCTTCGCTCTCTGAACCTGCACGCCTGGCTCCTAGAGACATAGCTATCATGCGGTACAGGGTCTTGCTAGAGGTAGCAGATGTACTAGCGGCTGCTAGAAAACCGGCCACTCATGCCACATATGCCATGAAATGGCACAGATTTTGCCTCCCGGCTCAAGCACGAGGACTTTCCCTGATGGATTGTCCGGAAAGGTCAGCCCTGGACTACCTCCTGTCTCTCTTCCAGGCAGGCTTGGCCTACTCCTCTAAAGTACACCTTTGTCCCATCTCAGCCTATCATACACCTATAGACTGTCCCATAACTCAGTTGGACACAGCACGAGCCTTCCTGAGAGCTGTTCTCCACCTTAGACCTCCGATTAAGGATCCTATTTCTCCATGAGATTTATCTTTTGTCCTGGAGCAGCTCACGCTGCCACCAATTGAACCAGCCGCAGATTGCGAGCTACGTCTCCTAACATGGAAGACATTATTTTTGGTTGCCGTTACTTCGGCCAGAAGGATTTCTGAACTTCACGCACTTATGTGCAAAGAACCTTATTTGGTTTTTCACCAGGACAGGGTGTCCCTAAGGACAAATACAAAGTTTCTTCCCAAGGTGGTCTCAGCTCTCACCCTCAATCAGGACATCGACTTACCAGTGTATTTTCCTAAATACTCTAGTAGAGGAGAGAGAGGCCCTGTTGCACATTCTAGATGTGCATAGGTGTCTAAGATACTACCTGATGAGAACAGGCACCACCATAAATCTGATCAGCTTTTCATCTTCTTCGCCCATAGGATGATGGGAGCTCCGGTTTCTAAACAAATGCTGTCCAGGTGGCTCATCCATTGCATCACGTTCTATTGCCAGAAACGTAACAAACCTTTACCACGCGCAGTTAAGGGTCATTCCACGGCGGGGGGTGACTACCTCCTTTGCGGCCATGAAGAACGTGTCCACTTCAGCCATCTGTGCAGCAGTTACTTGGAGCACCATGCACACCTTTGAGGCATTATAGCCTGGATGTTGCATCATGGCGAAGAGCTGGTTTTGGTCTAGCAGTCCTTCAGGGACTCCTATCCTAGGCTTCGGTCCAACTCGCAGTCTCTACCTAGCCTCCTCCCACCTGCGAGGGATTTCCAGTATTGCTTGGGAATCGGTCCTAATGGTGTAACCTGCTGCAAGAGCTGTTTCTCGAAGTGAGATAGTACAGTTACGTAAGAACTTACTGTAACAGTAGATTTTATTTATTTAGTTTTGTTGACTGGGTAAGTGCACTAGACAAAGCCTGCCTATTTTCAGGCATGACCCAGGGGGAGGGGCATACAGATGAATGCCAACTGACCTTGAACCAGATTAAGCTCTTGCAGCAGGTAGTTTCCCTCCCACCATCCCCTCTGGAGGGAGTTGTTCCGGTCTCTCTAGGATTAGGTGTTTCTAACACCACTCTGAATACCTTTTGATGGCGGATTCTCTGTCTCCACTTCTGATGTCATCTAGCGGCCGGGAGTCTCTGGCAGGAGAACTGGGGATTCTGGGGGACCGCCCCTTTAATATGATGCCTGACTGGAGCGGAGCAGACATCGGGGGTGGTCCCCACTGGATACTGCTAGCTAGAAAATTTCCGTGGGATCCTGGCGTCTGCCGGCTTCAGTCCTAATGGTGTAACCTGCTGCAAGAGCTGTTCTCTAAGATCTACGGTTACAGTAAGTTCTTGCATAACTGTACTTTACCTTGTCTGCACCTGTGCTACTCCCAGTTGGCACTGGCGTTGGGGGCATCCTTTACTGGCAGTTTTCATGAGATGTGCCAGCCCGTTCAGAACCCTGGAGAGAGCCCTTCCCAGGGTGAGATCTGAGACTGAGATTCCATCATTGGTCATGGGACTGGGAACGAGCATGCTCTTCCCACTCCCACTGTTCAATTGCTTGATGCCTGTCGAGCTCTCTACCTTGGCTGAGCCTCCCCTGGTTGAGGGTCTGGCCATTAGCTCCACAGGACCACAGTCTTGTTGGCCATGATGCAGGCCGACCAGTTGGTCAAGATTTTTCTTGACCCACTCAACTTATCAGAAGTAGTAGAGGATGACTATCTCTAGGACTCTCCTTTCAGCCCTCCCTCAGGGTCAGAAGAATCCAGTCAAGCAGACTGCCTCCTCCCAAGAGATGCCCCTTCGGGGGTCCAGTGGAAGGAGCTGGTGTATCTTGGAACACAGTTCCTCCTCCTTCACCCCTTCGCCATCGACCTTCCGGTCGAAGGTAGAGGTCCTAGTCGCTGTTGAAATCCTGGTCTCGAATCTTCCCAATCTTCTTTGGGGGTATCTCAATCAGGTAACACCATAGAAACCTTCGCCATTGGTGAAGGGGAATCCACACGGAAGATATTCAGCAGTACAACTGGGGCTGGCCACGCTGTCATCTGCAGACGTCACCAACCCTATACAGGTGTAGGCCGCCCAGCTCCCTAAGTTCTTTGCCGCCATCGACTTGCAAGCAGTCTCCGCGGAAGCTCTGTCTCATTGTTCATGCCTTTTTCAGCCTACAGCCACTTTTTCCACATTTTCTCTACTTTTTTTTTTTTTTATGTTGAGAGTTAATCCTTCTCTTCCATTGCTGCCACTTCAGAAAGATCATCTCCAACGGCGAGCATTCGGGATTGTGTTTGCTGTCTTGGGCCTGACCACGATGTCTCTGAGCTCTGCCAGACGTTTAGCCAAACTACCATCGGGCAATGCAGAAAGGCTCAAAATTTTCATGGAACAACGTAGCCAGCTTTGGGCAGGGGTCCTCCGGGGCCCTGGCCACCCAGTCGCCTTCTGGTTCCACAATCTCCCAGGCTTCTAAGGTCCAAGACAAATCCTTGAGGAAGAGCCGCAAGAACGACTGGGATCACAACCACTCCCCCGGCGGACATCCTGTTCCCCGACAGCTTCTCCTTTGGGGGACTGTTCGGCTGCTGCCAAGACGGAAGAGGCCAACTTTCCAGGTCTGTTTCCACCAGGCCCATACCAACAGTTTCCCTGCCCAGCTCGCAGGGCTCTTGGCCGTCAACCTCGGGGCCGTCTGCCCTCCACTGTTGACAAGTTCGTTGGACACACAGGACTGGTCATCTGCTCTTCTGTCATCAACCACTCCTCCTTCAACCTTGGACTTGAGCGAAGTTCTTGTCCGCTTTTCCACTCTGCTGGTGCAGCAGTTGGGAGCCTTATTTATTTAGTTAGTTTTTGTTGACCGGGTAAGTGCACTAGACAAATTCTACCTATTTCCAGGCACAACCCGGGGAGGGGGATACAGATGAATGCAGACTGACCTTGAATCAGTTTAAGCTGTTGGTGGAATCTTTAGTGAAAGGGGGAAATTTGGCCAGGGCACCAGGGAAATTACCCTATTCGTTGGTAGGGTGTGCTGTGACTGGTGTTGCAATGGTCATTCCTCTGAAGTCAGCAAGCAGGATGAAGGTGGAGGGGACTGGGGAGCAGGCCTCCTCCCCGGACTTAACTTAGAGGTTGAAATTGTGACCGAAGATGGATTTGTCTTGGCTAATGAGGAATTAGGGGAAAGTGAAGAAGGAAGAGAGGGTAGAGACTGGAACGGACCATGAAGCGGAAAAGGAGCATTATGTTGACTGAGGAACTATGGCAGCTTGTACAGGAAGAGGAATGGTGGTTTTTATGGAAGCGGAATGGTTTGCAGCAGGAATTGTTACACAGAGAAGCTGAAAACCAGATGGATGGCTTGGTACATGGGGAAAATAAGTTGGGCTGCAGTGATCGGATACAAGGAACAGCAAAGGAGACCAGGATGGAAGAAAAAGTGATGTCTAGCTATCTGGAGCCACAGGTACCGGAGGGGTGGGTTAGTGGTTCCGGATGGGAGCAGGGAAGGAGAACTGATTTTAACAGAGCGGATAAAGAGAGATGGCAGTGTCGGAAAGTTTTCGTGACAGATGCACAATCAGGTTTGACCCCAGTAACTTCTGAGGGGCAGCGAGAATCTTCTATCCTAGAAAGTTACTTTTGATAGGTACGACTACAGGAAACATTGGGAAAATCTGTGGCAAAAGTGGATGAAGTAAATGGGGGCCTTGCAGTGTGCTCTGGGCCACAAGTTCAGAATGCTGTGGATTTTGCAGATTCGGCAGGGCTTGCTTCAGACACCCAGGGTGGGTGCAAGAAGCACTGCAGAAAGGATGCGTTAAAAGTTCGATGGAATTGGCTGTGATGCTAACTTCCCAGTGCATTTGAGGGGGTGACATATCCCACAAAGGGACTTTGAGGTTGCTTCACACTCAGGAACACCTCAGGAAGTTTCCCAGATTACACCAGGGCAACGAACTGGGAGTGAGGAGGTACATATATACTCGGGAAGGTGCCAGTACAGATATTTTTCCAAGAAATACAAAACCTGGCTGGCCCAGTGGTGCTGAGTGCAGAGGTGCTGGTCACCGCACCTTGTGGCCTGGGTTCGAGAGCGAGCAAGGGTCACCAGAGACTGGCAGGGAAGAAGGGATCGAGCATCCAATGGACTGCTGTCCCTCTCCCACAATGATCGGCACCCTATCTGCCCCCTGGTGGAGGCCTGGAGTCGGAGATGCACGCTGTACACTGGGGAAAAGTCGGGGGAGGTAGATGCCAGGACGTGGGCGCATGCAGACGCATGCACGCTACTGGTCGCCGGCGTCCTTGCTTGCCCACTGACTCAAGGGGGAACAGAGGAAAATGTGGCACCTCTCATGCGGCTTGATAGCCGCTGCTTTGTCGGGCACGCAGCTGGATCCATGAAAGGGTGGGGAGATGGGGGCTTGCTGCCGCCTCACTGCAGTGGGTAAGCCACAGGAATTAGAGGGTCCCAGCAAGGCTGATGGTGGCGGATCCCAGGCTGGCTGCGAGGAAGATATCTGGGATGCAGAGAGGTGGCCAGGAGAATAAAAATTCAGAAACTAAATACAAAACCTGGAAGGGATATCGGAAGGAGGAGTGTTGAGCACAAGGAAAAACATGAAGGAGTCTATCATTGAAGGAGCTAAAACAAAACTAAGTGAAAATATTGCATCTCAGACTACTCTTAGAAAATGCAGATATAGGGCAAGGGGAAGCAGTGGGGCCCACTTGTATGGAATACAAATGTAAGGGAACATTTGTTCTAGGGACATGGATATGTTGTTCATCCACACTGTCTGGCAGGTTCCTTGCCGCTTTAAATCTTGCTAGAAGGTCTTCAAGCTGGCTCCTCCCAGCCACCCGGGTGGTAAAACTCTCGGCTCCGCCCCATGACGCCAGATCTTCTTACCACTTGGAAGCTCAGGTTCCTTCCTTAACGCTCTGCGTGATAGACTGGATCCTAATTCTTTAGTTCGCCCGAAACTCATTTTAAAATTTTCAAGACTTTGGTCATCTTTCTCCCTCGCGGCTGCGATGGACAGTTCGACTCCCGGATTTCGGCGGGGCCCTTGTGGGCAGAAGATATCCAGAACAGACCCGCACTCCACATGCGTCTACTGCCTCGGCCTAGAACACGACCCGCAGGCCTGCGAGTCGCATGCTCATTTTCGGCTTAACGCCCTTGGAGGACCGTGCTGCCCGGTTACAGCTTGGTGCCCTGAGACGCTGCCTGCCAGTCAAGTCGAAGGAGGCCTGTTGGTGGCAGCTGGCTCGGCTGAGCAACTCGAGCAGATGATCGCCCTCGAGGAGGCGGCGTCCCAGGCCGCATCTTCCTCTGCCGCGGCATTTACCCTGCTCTCTCTGGGTACCTCGTATTCAGCTTCTTTCAAGGAGCTTTGCCAGTCCCTTTCCACGAAGAGAGGGGCCATCGGGACATTCCTCTCGGTCCAAAAAGGACTCAAAGGGTAAATCCCATCGTTGGCGTTCGTGGGAACGGGAGAGGTCTCTTTCCCCGGACAGTCGACTTGGGTCGAGGTTGCGGCTAAGGCCACTGGCTTCACGGCGTCCCCGTCAGGCCAGCCGGCCGAGACACCCGTCGACGCGCTGTCTACTTGTGAGGCAGACAACCCTTCTTCACCGGTTCCCCCAGTGGAGACTGAGGACCTGCCAGCGCCTTTGGTGCTGCAGTCCCCGGTTAAGGCTTCCAAGCTGAGAGAAGAGTGGGTGTCCTTCCCAGACCTGTCCTCGGAAACACCGAGGATCTCTTTCTCAGACATCGTCTTGGTCCATCGGCGGTCTCTGCACCGAGGTAAGCGTCGCCGCCGCCACTCGTCTTCCTCCTCGGAAGAGGGGAGGTTTCGGCGCAGATTGCATCAACGCTACGAGGACCTGATGTGGCAGCAGTTACTTCTGTCCAGGAACAAGTCGACGCCATCGCCTTCCCCAGCCATCAAGTGGCTGTCACCCGGCGGCGAAACAACCCCTCGCTGTGGTAGAGGTGCCCAAGCCTGGGCGGTTGTTCGGCCAAAACAGCTGCCCCACCGATTTTGTGGTGGAACCTCCGCAACTGAAATCGCGCCGACTCAAGAATCCTCGGTCGGGTCAGGGCCTGCCCCCAGGTTGTGGATCACCCTCACCCACCCACCTCGGTAGGTGGAGGGTGATTTAGGCCCCAGGCAGCTCTTCGCGGACTCCTCAGTCAGACTTCTCCCTGTTCTCCGGCCCATTGACCTGGAGTCCTCTGGGGAGCCAGTCGCTGGACGAAAGGCCATCGTCCTTCATGGGTTTGCTTCGGCTCATCTGAGTCCACAGGGATGCAGCTCGAGCCCGTATCCAAGAGGGCCAAGTATCCCCTGATGGAGATACTGGACCGAGGGGATTCACCCACGGAGGCCTTTCCAGTGGCTGAAGCCATTTTTGGCCCAGCCTTGGAGCTCTGGCAACGGCCGGCTTCCTGCCCTACGCCTTCGGTCAGGATGGCCAGGAAGTATGTGGTCCCTACCGGCTCTTTGTCCGTTTTTTTGGAACACCCCTCTGCGGAGGGGTTGGTCACTGACGGCGTGTTCTGGGAATGCTAGGGACATGGACAAGCCCCCCCGACAAGGAGTCCAAAAAGCTGGACTGCGCCGGGCACAAGGTGTAACTGCGTCCTCCCTTGGTCTCCGTCAGGCCAGCTCGGCTGTGCTGATGGCACACTTCTCCCACGCCCTCATGGGCTCCCTGGATGAGGTGATCCCTCATCTCCCGGCCGACCTACAGACCACGGTCCGGCAGGTGCGGGACCAGGATAGGGCAGTGGCTAAGCAGCAGCTCCAAACTGCTCTGCACATAGACTCCTGTGCCAGATCGGTTCTGGCGCGGGTGGCCATGCGCTGCAGAGCATGGCTGAGGATATCCACTTCACGCGGATACCCAGCACAAATTGGCGGATGTCCCTTCTTGGGGACCGACCTCTTCGGCCCTGGGTGGAAGGTCACTCCAGCGGACTGAAAAGTCCAATGCCACTCTGGACTCTGTCACCTCCGCCCAGAAGGATAAAGGCTGCCGACAGCAACAGCACAAGTCCTTTCGTCCTTCTGCGCCTGCGGCACGTCTGGCCCAACAGCACCAGGGCCAGCAGGCTCGCACTTGGCATCCCAAACCCAAGCCCGTGGCTTCCTCCCACAGGAAGCAGGGAGGTAAAGGCCCAGGAGGTCCCTCGGCCGGTCCCTCCTTCAAGCCTGCCCAGTGACGGGTTGAGGGGTGTCACCCCCAGCCTCATCACTCCCCCCTGGGTTCCCCTGTGGGGGGACGGAACCGCCACTTCCTTTCTGCCTGGTCCGCTATCACCATGGACCAGTGGGTGTTGGAGATGGTTGGAAAGGGCCTGCCTCTGGAGTTTGAGCAGGCCCCATCCTTCCGAGCCGTCGCCCCTCGGAGGGGCACGGGGTCCGCAGCCTCTCTGTCTGCTCGCCGAGCCGATATTGCCCTGCTCCTCGAAAAAGAGGTGATCAGGAAGGTGACGGATCCTCCTTCAGACCCAGGATTTGTGTCCGGGTACTTCCTGGTCCCAAAATGGATGGGGGGCTAGCGCCCCATTCTTGACCTGCACGACCTGAACAGGTTCCTAAGGTCTCGGGCCTTCAGGATGGTCACTCTGGCTCAGATAATCCCATCCTTAGAACGAGGCGTGTGGTTCTGTTCTCTGGACCTTCAGGACGCGTTCTTTCACGTCCCAATCCGTCCGTCCCACCAGAGATTCCTCCGCTTCAGAGCGGAGGGATCCCTTTACGAGTTCTGGGCCATGGCCTTTGGCCTTTCCCTAGCTCCCAGGGTCTTCACCAAGTGCATGGCAGTGGTGACAGCATTCCTGCGGCGCCGAAGGGTCCGGGTGTACCCCCTACCTGGACGATTGCAGCCCCCTCCAGAGCGGAGGTGGAGCGGTCCAGAGATCTTGCCCTTCAAATTTGCTCTCAGGTTGGCCTCCTCGTCAGCGAGGCCAAGTTGGAACTCGTGACAAAGCAGGTGATACAATTCATCGGGGCAGAGCTCGACTCTCTTCGAGCCAGAACACCTCTCCCGGCGGACAGGGCTGAGGTTCTTTCCTCATTTGCCCAATCATTTCAGGTTGGGCAATCGCGCCCTGCCCGGGACTTCCTGGGTCTCATGGCGGCCTGCATCAGCATGGTCCATTGGGCCCGCTGGTACATGCGTCCCCTTCAGTGTGGGCTAGCCAGCCAATGGTCTCGGCACTTCGATCCGCTGGATCATCTAGTGATAGTGACCCAAGGGATGTGGAACGCTCTCCAGTGGTGGACTGTTCCAGCACATCTCTAGGAGGGCATTCCGTATGTCCGCCCCGAGCCGACTCTCACTATCGACCGATGCCTCTCTGATGGGTTGGGGTGCCCATCTGTGGGAGCACAGAGTGCACGGCCTCTGGTCCCCTCGGAAGTCCCGATGCCATATCAACCTGCTGGAGCTCTGAGCGGTTCGTCTAGCCCTCACCGCCTTCACTCCATTTCTACGGGGTCAAGTGGTTCAGGTCCAGACGGACAATAGCACGACCATGTACTGTCTGGAACTGGCCATAGGGCGGACGCGCCCATGCTGTTATGCAAGGAAGCTCTCCGATATGGTACTCATGCAGCCTGAGGCGGATCTCCTAGCATTCACGTGGCAGGAGCCTCCAACACCCTGGCCGTTGCCCTAAGCTGGATAGGGGCTGCGTCCCACGAGTGGTCTCTCCTGCCAGAGGTAGTACAAGATCTTTTCTCCCACTGGGGCATGCCTCGGGTGGACCTGTTTGCCTCCAGGGAGAATGTGAAGCTGAGACTGTTTCATGCCCGGCCCCCTCAGCAGGGCTCACTGCAGGGGGATGCCTTCTTGAGGCCGTGGATCCTGGGCCTCTTCTACGCCTTTTCCCCCCATTTTCCTTGATCCACAAGGTGCTTCTCAGGACGAAGAGGGACAAGGCGCAGGTGATTCTGGTAGCCCCAGACTGGCCCCGCCAGTTCTGGTATCCACATCTCCTCAGTCTCTGCTCCAGGCTTCCGAGGCAGCTTCCAGCCCGCCTGGACCTGATCTCAGTCAATCAGGGGAAGGTATTCCATCCGGACCTTCAATCCTTGCACCTGACAGCCTGGTTCCTGAGCGGCTAGAGTTCCAGGCCTTGGGTCTTTCCAATGAGGTCCTCAATGTCGTTGAGGCGTCCCGTAAGGAGTTGACCAGAAAATGCTACGCCTTCAAATGGAAGAGATTCTCCATTTGGTGTCAGGGCAAGGGCCTGGACCCTTCCTCCTGTTCCTTGGCAAGCATTCTGGACTAACTGTGGTCCCTTTCTCAGCAAGGGCTTCGGTCGACGACCCTTAAGGTGTACCTGGCAGCTATCTCTGCTTACTGGACACGGGCCAGGAAGCAGTCAGTGGCGCAGGAGGTGGTGGTCAGGCGCTCTTTCAAAGGCCTTGATCACATATCCCCTCCGGTGCGAGAACCTCCACTTCCGTGGGATCTACTGCTGGTATCGGCTAAGCTCATGGACAGGTCATTCGAACAGATGCACAGGTGTGACATCTCTCACCTGTCGTGGAAGACCGCTTTCTTGGTGGCTATCAGCCAGAAGGATGGGAGAGCTCCAGGCGCTTTCCATGGAGTCTCCTTATCTGGTCTTCCACAGGGACAAGGTTGTCCTGCGCCCCCACCCGAAATTCCTTCCGAAGGTGGTGTCAGAGTTTCACCTTAACCAGGTGTTGACTCAGCCAGTGTTCTGCCCCAATCACACCTCGGAGGCCGAATATAGGCTCCATACTTTGGACCCTAGAAGAGCGCTCACTTATTACAAGGAACGGACGGCTGAAGTTCGGAGAGAGGTTCGCCAGCTGTTTGTCACCTACGCTGAAGCCGCACCTGGCAGACCTGCAGCCAAGCAGACGATAGGCAGGTGGGTCACCTTCTGCATAGATCTCTGCTATAGGTTGGTGGGCATGGAGCCTCCCAGAGGGATAAGAGCTCATTCTACCCGCCATACCGCTGCATCAGTGGCTGCTTCCAGGGACGTCCCTATCCAGGAAATCTGCAGGGCTGCTACCTGGAAGTTGGCACACACCTTCATCACCCACTACCACATCGACCTTGAGTCACGCTGGGATGCTGGTTTTGGGGCCTCGGTTCTCCAGTCTTTATTTCCCAAGTAGGGGGCGTGCGCCTTGCCTCCCTCCTCCCAGAGAACTGCTAGGAGTCTGCCAGACAGTGTGGATGAACAACATATCCATGTCCCTAGAACATCATATACCATTCCTAGAACTCCTGTTACAGGTGAGTAACCTGTATTTTCCAGAAACTGGTAGGTTGGTATCAGAACCAGGAGCTAGGAGAAATGCAGTATGCCTCAAGTACAGTGGCAGTATGGGAGACATTCCAGACAGGTTGTTTAAAGGGAGAGTATTACTAAAAAACAGTATGAAGTACTATTCCTATGAAATATGTGCATTGATTCATATGCCGGGTGATGCTACTTATGACATTAGTTTTAAACACCCCATAGGGTTAGAAAGGTTCTGGAAACAATCAGTTGCTTAAAAATACTGCTATTTGGAAATCCTTTTTGGCCATCCCCCTTGCAAAGCCAGCATGCAAAAAAATAACAGTACTGTTTTGTAATGAGGGGGTAAATGTTACATATTGGTTAAAACGTTGTACCGTTAATGGTTACCCTGAACCAATATTGGATGAGGGACACCTCTGGACAGGGGGTTGGAGGTATAGTCACTCTGAAATGGGTAAATGGGGGCATGCAGCATCTCCCCAACTTTTTTCTGGGGAGAGACTGGGTGATCTTTTATGCGGGGCAGCCTCGCGCTTGTTACAGGTGTGGAGAAGTGGGTCACTTAAGTAAAATTTGTGAAAAGCAAAAATGTGAGTTGTGTGGAGAGGTATACATAAGTGCACAATGTGCACAACCCATTAAATGTAATCTTGTGAAGAGCTAGGACATATATTCAGAACTTGTGTATGGGCTTCCCATAATAGCTTAGAGCAGGCACTGCAGAGGAGAGAGATGCATACGTAGCTGCAGCAGAAAAGAATGAAATTTGAGGAACTGCTGAATCTCTCAAATTTCCAAGCCCCAAACCCCAAAGAGTGGTAAGATCAAGGATGGTAGAAAGGCAAGAAGAAAGAACTCTGCTAGTTCTCATAAAGCGACAAGCTTTGTAGATGACACCCTCGTGGAAATCTTGATGATGCATCAGACATCAGCCAAGACCTCAGATCCCCAAGATAGAGGGTAGAAGAAACATAGTGTCACACACATTTCAGAGGCATCCGTTGTAGTAGTGCCAGCTATGCAAGAAATGCCCCCCACACACACACATCTGGGGAACGACATTCCAAAGTGTAACTAGATCAAAAACTAGTTTAAAACGATTGTTTCACCCACATAAATGAAGTAGAAGGGGTCACGACTCCAGAATTCCTATGCTGTGTTGATGGGCACAGCAGAAGCCGAAACGGGGTGAATCAGGTGGCTTTTCTCCTGGATAGAAGGAAGTAGAGAACTGGGGAAAAGATGAGCCAAAACCAAAGGGAAAAAAGAAGAGAAAATGAGGATTTAAAAAGAGTAACTTAGTTTTGAATGGCTATCTCTATTCTTACACGCTGCCTTTAACTACTTGTCATGTCAGATCTTGCTATTACTTCAATTGTGAATAGAATTGGTACTAGCACTAGGAGGCAGGTTACCTTTGCAAGCTTAAGCTCAGGAGGGGGAAATGTTTGTTTTTTGCAAGATACCCACTTACACACTATTGCAGAAATTGAACAGGTGCAAAACGAGTGGAGGTGGTGGGGTCCTGTTTGGTCAGTAGAGGAAGGTCTATGCACGGCATTAGGAATAATGTTTACTGGAATACCGCTTCTAGGGATGTGGATATGTTCTATCCACACTTTCTACCTTTACCTTTTAAAAGGTGCTGGAACGGGGACTTATGGTGACGTCACTGAGCCATGCGGTGGTGGTAATCCAGAGCTCCGTCTATCCCATGATTTAAAAGTTGAACATTTTTCTAAATATCCCAGTGAGTTACCTAAACCTAAGTATACCGGAACTTTTCCCGAACAGATCTAAAGCGCGATCGGGAGTTGGTGGGGGCCTCAAACAGCAAAAATTGGATTTGGCCCCAAAGAGTCAAGCTAGACACACACCACCAACTAGGCCTCCAGAAACAACCGAAAAGGGACTGGGGAGCGACTCTGAGGGCAGCGAGGAAGATTTCACCTTTACCTCGTGGTAACTCTGCCGAGAACTCCGCGCTTTACTTAGACCCTGGATGCTATGAAGGCAGAGGTAACTGACAATAAAGCTAAAATAAGGGCATACCAAGCAAATTCAAACTTATCAAGAAACATCTTGCTCTTACTTGGAGGCCTCAGACCTCCATAACTGAGCAATTCTGCAATAACATGATCACTCACAAATCCTTTTAAACAAGATTGAGAATTTAGAAAATCTCTTGCCAGAATTAATCTCAGACTGCATGGCCTGTCAGAACAAACAGAAAGCAGCAGTGTTCCAGAATTTGTCGAAAGTCTACTGAAGGAAGTTCTTAACTTGACACGCTAAATATTAGAGCTCACGAGCCCTTATGGTGCCACTGAAGGACCCCAAAGCCAGGCCCCTCTTCCTAATCATAGCATTCATTGACTTTAGAACCAAGGAGATGATTTTGAGGAAGGCTTGGTCTACGGGGGAGATAATATTTGGGGACACGCAACTTTTCATTGAACCAGATTACGCGCTCTACTATGGCTAGGTGCAAGCTCTGGTTCCCAGTGGTGAAGATGCTTTGTGGCAAGGGCTTAAAAGCTAGGGTAGATTTCCCAGCCAAACTCTGAATAATCTCTGACAAAGGGGTAAAGATTTTTGACTTGGTCCCTGAGGCTAAAAAGTATCTGGCGCCTCTAGATAGCGCAGTCTATTTATTTATTTTAATTTTCTCTTTCCTGCCCATGGCTGCCGCACATCTGCCTGGTCACAGACCCTGAGCCCCACTTCCATATTGGCCACAGCTCCCAGCTTTCTCCCAGGGTGGGGTTGGCACCTGGTCTAATGCTGCAATCATGGGACTTGGATCAGGGGCAGGTTCATTCATGGCAGCTGCGAGCTGATTTTCTAGGTTCCCCAGGGGTGGGGATGTGCAGTGATGTCCAGCGTCCGCCCCACCCCTCTCTTAGAATTTAGCAATGGTGCTTGCGATTCTCTTCCCCTCAGCCTCCGCCAGAATACGTATGCATGCCAGACACGCCGGCCCGAAAGAGCAGCCTGGGGGCGCTCCATCTTTCTCCCGGGTTGCCAGCTTCCAAGAGGAATTCCAGCTGCTGTGCCGGCTGTCAGTGATCTGATCAACCCTCCCTCATCAAAGACCTAGAGAGACAATGGTAACCAATGGGGTCTTCCTTTAACTACAGAGCTCCCAGCGGGCCTAAATCTATACAGACCTCCAATCCCTGGTCCAAGCTGCAAGAACTGACTGCAAAGCAGAAGGAAGGCTGAAACCCTCCTACTAGTCCCACAGTACCCCACGGAGATTCCAGATCGTGTTCTGGGTCAGAAAACTTTGGACTCCTCATACAACACCTGAATTAACTGTCTGGCAAGCAAACATGTCTGATTATTCTGAGCAGAAATCCCAAAGCCTCATTTAAGAGATGCCACCTGACTGAGACTGGAGCTTTGGCTAGTTCACTTATTAAAATTCCTTTCTTCACTGACTCTGCTATAACATTCAGAGATCTGATGAAAGGGGTACAGGAGTTGGGGATAATATCTGTTTTTTTGTGCCTGGAAAGCGGGAAGTTAACTCCCAATGCTCCCCTACAACCCACTTTTTTTTTATTTTTTTTTTATTTAAGGGAATCAGATGCACCTTTGAGCCAGGTACTCTTTTACAAAGGTTCCATGTCAGTAATGTCCTTAAAAATTGAGTGGGGGGGTCCAAATAGTTTTCATACTCGCTCTAAATAATGTTCCTTAATAAACTGAGACTCAAAGGATATTTTCAACAAGGGCGGGGAGGGGCTAGTAAATTGCTGGGACATGGGACCCGGGGCCTACTGGAATACAGTTGAGAAGATGATTCGTGGGAGACTGGGCACATGCTAATGGCACCAGTGACTCCACAAGAGCTGCATAGGGATCAACACTAATTGGTCTTGTGGCGGGTGTGGGATCTAATCCCACCACCATGACTCACCTGCGTGAGGAGCACAATGTGACACCTTTGAAGCAGAGTTATTGGTTTTATACAAACTTGTTGGAAGTTTAAGTGCTTATGTTTCATGGTTATGTTAAACTGAGACTTTTTATGACTGTGCGCTTCTTCCCATCCTATAAGTCTCGGGGGGCTTCTATGATACAGAGGTACCCAGGCTGGAAAGATGGGAGACCTTACAGTGTTGACTTACAATATCAGAGGGCTTTATAACCTAATTAAGAGAGCTAGGCTTTTACAGGAAATGGGTAGGGCCGGGGAACAGATTGTATTGATACAGGAAACCCATCTCTCAGAAACTGAGCACCAGAAGTTGTGCAGAACATGGGTTGGCTCAGTATATGGCCCTTCTTATTGGGCTCATCACCACTGGAGAGGCACTACGATTTTAATACACGAGGCCTGCCCTTACAGGATGTATCGGTGGTCCCAGACCCAGAAGGGCGATTTTGTAGTGATTCAGGGATCCTTTATGGATACTCCTTGCACCCTAGCAAGTTTATATGCCCCAAATGAAGAAAGGAAGCCACCCTTCTTAAAAGAAAATTTCTTAGCATGAATATTAACAGCTACGGCAGAGACTGCATCATAGACTTTAACACTATCCTCTGTCTGGTTAGGGGACAAGCAGGGCATCTAGGGCCACATTGGGAGGACAGGAACTACTCTGACCAGAATCTGCACCAAACCTAGGGCTGAGGGAGATTAATGGGGACCAGCGAGATTACACACATTACTCTGACAGTCACAAATGTTTTCAGAATATATTTTCTTTCCAAAGAATGTTTGCATTCTGTGAATTCCTGTCACATTTTACAGTGTACTTTGTCAGATCGTGCACCATTCAAAATGAGGTTGGAACTAGGCCCCTCCATTTGGAACTGTCATTGGAGGCTCATTGTGGGGCTTTTAAATGATCAGGAATTCAGAGACCTGATAGAGTCCACAATTACATCATACACCCTGGATAACCCCCCAGAATTGACCACCCACGCAGTCTGTTGGGATGCCCTAAAGGCTGTCCTCCGCAGGGTAATTGCCTTTGCCTTCAGAGCAAGTAAACACGAACAGATGAGAATGGAAGTGGAGACTGAAATAAATGACTTAGTTTCAACATAAAATTTCGCTAAACGAAACAGTACGGATCCAGTTACAAGAAAGGAAAAAGACCTCCAAGAAGCTTCTCTCCTCTCAAATGGAGGCAAGCTATCGGAGGATTAAACAGAATTACTACGAAAACGGCAACAGAGCAGGCAAGCTGCTGGCTGCCACATTGTGGCAGCAACAAGCTAGCAGGTTGGTGCTTCAGCTGAGGGATCCAGAGAAGGATGAACTCGTAGTTGGCCACCTGGAGAAAAGAACAAAACTTTTCAAACTGTTATAAATCCCTTTACTTTCAGGGGCCTGTAACATGTTCAGACAAAAAACTTTCTTTGAAGGTATGGCGGTCCAGGAGCTCACAAGGGGAAAGAGAGGAACTAGACAGAGCGGTTACCTTGCACGAGCTTCGGCCCTAGTTAATTGCCCTAAAAAATAGCAAATCCCCTGAACCAGATAGATTCTCCTCAGTTTTTTAAAGGTGTTTGCAGACCTCCTACTGCCCCTTTTACTTCGTTTGCAAGGAGTTAATGGAGGAAGGGCCCACCCTGGAGTCTTGGCAGCTTGCCCACATGTGATGTTCACAGATTAGGAAAGGACCCTCGAGTGTAGGTCATGCAGACCTATTTCTCTATTGAGTGTCGATCTGAAACTGTTCACAGGGTTACTGGCCAGGAGACTGCAAACCTGCATCACATCCCTAATATATGCAGACCAAACCGGGTTCATTACAGGAAGATTCCTACCCAATAACATCCGGCGGTTATTAAACATTATCTCCTCCCAGAGTTCACACGAACACCTTCAGTTAGCAGTTTCCATGGATGCAGAAAAAGCATTTCATAGGGTAAATTGGCACTTTGTTAAAACATCCATGGAAAAAATGAAATTTGACCCCAAATTCTTAGAATCCATTTCTCAGCTGTACAAAAACCCCAGGGCCCCTAGTTAAACAGTATAAGCTCCGCCCTCTTGCCCCTACTTTTTTCCCTATGTTTGGAGCCTCTGGCTGTAAAGGTTAGACAGAATCAGGAGGTGAGCGATATTGTGATGGGTAGTTTTGAACAGAAAATTTCACTATGCTAACGACACCGTTTTCTTTTTGTCATCCTCAGAGTTCAGTCCCTTCCTAGTAAAATTATTGAGTCATTTGATAGATCTGAGTGTAAGATTACATTTTTTTTTTTTTTTAAGCCTGAGGCTCTTGTACTCTGTGGAAAATTGGAACAAAAATTTAGAGATCTTCCCTTTAGATGGGCCCTAAAATCAAATTAGATACTTAGGCATACAGAGCAACACAGACATATCCAAACTGTTTTCAGTAAATTATGGGAAGTAATAGAACAGGATTTTGCCAGGTGGAGACTTCTTTCCCCTAAATTTGTTGGAGGGTAGCAGTCATAAACATGAACTTTCTCCCCCATCTTCTACTTTTATTTGTGTCTCCCTTTAAGACTTCCACAAGCCTTCTGGAACAGATTAAACAAGGGCATACTGCAATTTGTGTGGCAGTATAAGAAACCTAGAATTGCTAGAAGGGTGCTATTTCTCCCCAAAGATATGGGAGGACTGGCCCTACCGAACTTTTATTTATATTACCTGGCAGCCCAGATGTGTCCAGTTCTTTCTTGGGCTAAATGGAGCACATCAGGCTGGTATGGCTTAGAGAATGAGTCGGCATGAGGTAATCCCATTTTCACATTAGTTCTGTCCCCAGTAACTCCTGAGTATGTAAAATAAATTCCGAACAAATGAGTACGCCAAGGGCTGTATATTCTCTCAAGTGTTTTTATAAAAAAAAAAATTTAAAAGTTGGTGACTCCTAACTGGAGTCTGTCCACTGTCACTGATTAGATATGAGCCAGAGGTCCGGGAGACTTGGCGGTGGCGAGATCTTATCTGTGCCAATCTTCACCATTCATCACTAGTGGGTACTGCGCCAGAGCTAGGACCCGCGCAGGGACTTTTTTTCCTATGGGGCGGGCCTGGGCGCAGGGCCGGCGCAGCCCTCTAGACCGATGTTCTACGTGGCACTCACGGGTTGGCCGTTATCTGTCGTTGACTCTGCCCCAGCCCCAGTTCTTCTCCCGCCGCCGAGTGAAGACCTCATGTGGAGACTTTCTGCTATCAAGATTTGCGGCCTAGTTCGTCGACGTTGTCTGTGCCTTGGTTCTGTTTGCCCTGCTAGACATCGCTTCTGGCCGGTAAGATCGTTCCATTACTTTTAAAGCGGTGTCAAGTACTGTGTTTGTCCTTATTTCTCGTACGGTCATGTCTCTGGGAGGGGGGCATGAAGCCGTCGAAAGTGGGGTGGCCTTCTATGCGTCAGTGCCCCTGTGGGTGCCTCTATTCCGTGATGGGCCAGCATGACCACTGCCTCTTCTGCCTCAGCCCAACCCATGATATGGACAACTGCGACACCTGCTTCTCCATGGACCGCCGAGTTGTCGAAATCCGCACATTTAAAGTCGGACGTGCGCCAGTCAACTTTCAGAGGACGGTTTGGCAGGCAGCAGGCCAAGGCAAGGATTCTCGGCCCGTGGAGGAGGGGCCCCCACCTCTTAGCCTTGCCGCGGCGGGGGCTCCTCCCGGGGTGCAGGAGGCCCAGTCTTTCCCTCTCAGGGGACAGTCAGGAGGCACCACTTTGGCAGTCGCCTCTTCGGAGGTGAAGGCTCCCTTGGTGTCATGTTCTGGGCCCTCCGAGTCTGGATCGGCACTGTTGTCCGGCGGCGCCGCTCTTGGTGCCGGTGCCATTCGAGGCACTGTGTACTTGGAGGGCATCGGCGCCGGGCCATCTCCCTGTGCCGCTGTTGCTCCTGGCGTCATTTGCAGTGCCGGGGGTAGTGCTTCAGCAGTTCCTGGGCCTGTTTGTTTCTGGCGCCGAGGATGGGGGCAGCACCATGGTCGGCGCAGACCTTGGCTCTAGCGCCGCTTGCGGGGCTGCGCTCGGTGTCTCACCCAACTCCAGTGCCATTTGTGGTGCAGTGCTTGGCTTCAGTGCTGCGCTCAACTCCTGTGCCGTTCGTGGCGCTGGGGAGGGTGGCGGTGTTGTGTGACTCTGGTGCGGGGTGGAAGGTGGTCCAACTCGTGGTCCAGGAACCTGGGGGTTGAGGGGTCATCTGGCATTGGACTTCGAGTCTACCTCCTCGGAGGAGGACTCTGGGTCTGATCCAGATTCTTAGGAATCCTCGGATCCCTCCGTTTCCTGCACCTTGGCCCCTACAGCCTCCTTCTGGGGGTCAGTCGTCACCAGTTGGCCCTAGGGTCAGTGGGTACTGACCAGCCAGCGTTGGTCCCCGTGGCTACCACCATACAACCTAGGGCCACTGGCACTTCTGCTCCTCCAGTTGGGGCACCCCCTTCCTTGGTGTGTTTGGACAGTCCGGGTTTGGGACAGCACGGGACACGCAAGGAAGGGGGAGGGTACTGTTCCCTGGGTGGACTCCTCAGAGGCTGCCCGGGGTTGTCAGCTGTCTAGGCTGGTGGCTGAGGACGAGGTCCCTCTCTGACTCTGAAGGGTTGAGGTGTAAGGGTGTGGCGAAGCGTGCCCTTACCAGAGCCCAGCTGGGTTCTGGGAGGAGCCACAGTGCAGATCCTCGCTTCCCTGGATAGGTCAAGAGGGACTTCAACTTCTGAGGTCAGGGACCATCCTTCTAGACTCGCATGGCACTGGTCCCATCACGGGGGGATTTCTTTCTATGGGCACAGCTGACTGTTCCAATCTGGTTGAATGGCTGTTGGCTGCTGGGACCTTCAGATCTCCCTCCTTGCTGGGAGTTTCCTCTTGGCCCCCCTGCCCTGACAGAGACTGTTCTCCTGTTGCTAGGAGCTTGTCGCCCAAGCCTTTGTCTTCATCCCCGGCTATCCCAGGTATTCCTGGTCCTAAAGGATCTCTTACTTGGGGACAGTTCAGAGGTTCCGCTGCACATTGCCCTACCTGTCTCCATGCCCTGGAGCAGCAGGTGTTCCACCATGCTCCTGTGCAGCCACACCCTGAACCTCTGAGCTTGCCTGTATCCTCCTCCTCCTCTTAGGGAGAGGAACCATCTCTCCACATCTCCCCAGCGTCTGTTCCTAGCAGCGCTTCCTCGCGAGCATGTTGGATGAGCTCCATCTGACCCCAGTCCTGGTCAGCAATCCCTAGCATGTGATGCGTGCCTTCCTAGACAAGTACAGTGCGGCCAACCTGGTGGTTCCCACCTGGCCTGTCCCCTTCCGGGTAGCGTCACATCAGCTTTGGCTGCGTCCCTTCTCCACTGTTCCAGCCCCAAGGGACATACACCAACGGTATTGCGCCTCTCCAGGTTCTCTACCTCATCCCTTTTCAGTCTTGACTTCCCTGGACACCTCCTCTGGGCCTTGCACCCCCACTGTAACTGACCCCCGGACTCTGAATCTGCGGACTTCAGTTTCTGGGGAGGAGGATTTCTATTAACGGATTCTCCTTTTCTGTTAAGCCACATCAGGCCCACTTGCATCCTATGATAGGTTCTTGTGGTCCATGCTAGGACAGCTCCTAGCCTCAATGCCTGATTCGGAGGAAACCAGGCAAAGCCATTGCCCTCTTTGCTCAGGGCCTGGAGCTAGCAAGGCACCAAGCAGGAGCATCTTATGGCGCCAGTGGTGGCATCAGGCGATGGGCAACTATCTGCATTAGGCAGATGGCATGTCTTCTTATCCTGGTTGTCAACCCCGGCCTGGTGTAGGGTGATCTCTCGCATACTGGAGAACCACTCTTCTTCTCTTCTCCCGCAGGGTGGGGCGGTGACCAGGGCATCTTCCCTCCCCACTGGGGTTCCTCTCACCCAGACCAGTCTCTGGCCTCCCCAGGCCTGTAAGGGCTCTCTCCTCTAGTGTCTCACCCACTGGAGGCTAAGGAACTTAGTCTCCTGGGGTGATCTAGAGCCTCCAGGGGGCTTGGTACCTAGCCACTAGTGATGAATGGTGAAGATTGGCAGATATGAATTACGTACCTACCGTAATTTATCTTTCTATATCTTCACCATTCATCACTACATCTCCTCCTTCCCCTGGGGCTTCAGTCTCTAGGCTCCTCCTCTCCCTGTGTGTCTTCTGTTTTCTCCTCGCCTCCTCCTCCCTGCGTGGTTGGGAGGAAGAGGACCCTGGAAGACACAGGCAGGAATATTCTCCGGGGGGGTTGTTAATGGTGTATGGGGGTCACTCCCTGTCTCTCTCTCCTCTTTTTGGTGAGGCAGAGTTTTGGGAGCCCCTCTTTTCTCTAAGATCTCAAAGCTTTTAAGTTCATTTCCCAAATGCCCTCCTGGCAGTTTAAGTTTTGGGAGGAGGGAGAATATGAGACACCCCTCATCTGCTCCTCTCTTAAGGTTATCCCTTGGTGAATGCTGTAATAGCTCAGGCTTTGCTTCCTGCAGCTTTTACCTTAGTGATCTAGACTGTGGTCATAGTTATTGTCAAAACCCTAGGATGCAGGATCTCTCTGGGGGTGGTCCTATTCCCCCCTCCCTCTTATCCTTCCCTTATTCCTCCCTTTCTTCTACTTCCAGGGATTGGGGCCCCTTCCCCAATTTCCCATATCTAGTTTCTCTCTTTTGTCTCTGTCGTTTATTTCTTTTTAGTTTATTATGTCCTTTCCTTTTATCTATCCTTTGGGCTCTTTTGCCCCACCCCACCTCCCTTTCCTCTCACTCTCCGGCGTTTCAGAACTGGAGGTGGGGCAGAGTCGACAGATAACTGCCAAACCCACGAGTGACATGTAGAACGTCGGCCATGATGGCAGCGCTGGCCCTGCGTCGACTCAACCCATAGTCTCCCTCGGGGTCCTAGCTCCGGCGCAGTACCCACTAGTGATGAATGGTGAAGATGCACAGAAAGATAAACAATTACAGTAGGTACATAATTTTCATTTTTGTTCAATTCATTGAAAATGACAGATGCATTTCCTTTCAGAGAACTAAAGAGAAATTTAGATGGAATAACTCAGAATTCCTTAGATAATATGCAAACCAGGCACTTGATTAACTCTGATCACCTTGAATGCCTTACCAGGCCCTGCTCGGAGTGGGAGGAATTCTTATATGGAACTGTATGAGTAGCTGTGGGAGATCAACACATCTAATGTACACAAGATGTTACCGAGAGCGGGAGGAGATTCTCTACAACCATATAAGGTGGCATGGGAACAAGAATTGAACCAGATCATTAGTGAGGATGACTGGAATTGCAGGCAACACAGCTTTACTCCACTTCTCATTCAGCAGTATGCTGGAGACAGTGCGGTGGGGGGGTTAACAACGGGCATGTATTTTGGGGCTGCCCTAGCTGTAGGATTTCTGGAAGGCACTCCAAACGGTCCAAAAAAAATCACATGGATTCTCCTTCCGCCAGATTTTACAGAATGGGTACTGGGAATCCCCACAGCAACACACTTAAAAGGGGACTCGCGCAGGGTGGTACTCGTACTCATTTCCCTGAAGAGAGGAAGGTTCAGGAGGGAGATGAGGAGACACTTTTTGCAGAGAGGGTGGTGGCTGGGTGGAATGCGTTACCTGCAGAAGTGGTATCCAGTAGAACAGTGGACTGCTTCAAAGGGGATGGGACAGGACAAGGGAAGGGTGGAAGGGAGGCAGCTGCAGAGATAAGGTGTGCTAGCTGCACATTTGAGCAGACGTGATAGACCGCTAGGCCTTTATCTGCTGGCAAATTTCTATGTTCATATCACAGCTAAATAGCTTCAATTTGAGGCATACGATAGGAGTGGGTGGGCAGAGTGAGGGAAGTTCTCTCCATGGAGGCCCTGACAGCAAAGCTTAGACTCCTGTATGACAAACATGCAAAGGTGGCAAGGATGGGAGTCTTTGCTGCTTGGGGAATCTGCGGAGTCTGTGCCCCCTTGCCCGGGCCCTCCTGTTGTGCTTTAAAATGGCACAGGAGGGGCCAGGAAACTACTCTGACCTCTAGGCCTGCCTGTTCTGGTACTGTTGTTGATGCTGAGATGCTTCGTTGGCTAATGGCAGATTTTTTCCAGAGATGGAATTTAAAGTTCTTCAAATTGTGGATGGACTGGCTCAACCAGATTTTTTCCTTTTTAAACATTGAATTCTCTTTATTTTATCTTATTGTATAGAAGAAGAGGAGAGGGAAGATGTTTTGCACGCAGCCAATGTTTTGTTCGGGGCTAAGGTCTTGTTTGTTACCTGCCCCTTACCGAGGTTTTTATAATTGGTCTGATTATCTGGACAACTGCCGTTCTAATGGCAGGTGCCCACCCGCAGCTCACAGGTGAACTTGGTGATTAGTTGACTGAATTCTTTTTTTGAAACTGTGATGATAACCACTTTAATCTGTGTATTGCTGTGGTGAGATTGCATTGAATAAAGCTGAGCTTTAAAACGGAGGTGCCGGAACGTCTTCAAGCTGGCTCCTCCCATCCACGTGGTAAAACCCTCGGCTTCATGCCACGTGTGTGTATTGCTTAGGACATGACCACGATCCGCAGGCCTGCGACATCTGTCTGTCCTTTCACCCGTCGATTCTGGACGACTGCACTGCCAGACTCCAGCTGGGGTGACTGGAGAAGCATTACCCACCAATAGTCTCAGGATGCTGGTTGGGTGGTCTCCACAGCTGCAGGGTCCACTGAGCAGCTTGAACAACTTAAGGCCTCCGAGGAGGAGGAGGCTCAGGCTGTGGCCAGTTCCTCTTTGGCTTCAGCCTTTGAAGGAAGCTGAATAAGTGGAGCCCAACTAGAGCAGAACAAAGAGCTGTGCCAGTATCCTCTGCACCAAGGGAGAGGGTCCTTCTGGATCGTACATTTCGCACTCTCGTAAGGAGTCGAAAAAAGAGAAGACACAACTTTGATGCTCTTGGGATCAGGAGCGGTCCCGTTCTCGGGAGACTCTGGTTTAGACTTCGGTCAAAACCGTGGCCACTGGTTTCACTGAGCCCCATCAAGCCAGCTGGCCAAGACGCCAGTCAGTGCGGCCGAGATTTTTCTCGAACCGATCAACAGGTTGTTGTCCGAAGAGGCCAATTTTACTTTCTCGCGTTCTGGTGATTCTGGTGTCCTCCGACAGGTCAGCTCAGCCTTCTGGGTCGAACCAACCAGGCCCTAGACCCTGACCCGGAAGAGCCGTGGGGCTCCCCGGCTGCTTCTAAAGATCCCAGTCTGCCCCACCAACGGTCAAGATCAAGGTCTTAGTGGTATTCCTCTGAATCGGGCAGATCTCAGTCACCGGCGATCTCGTTCCTGGCATCATGGCAAGCGGCAACACTACTGCTCTTCATTCTCGGCTGAGGAGAGGCTGTGGCGCAAATTGCATCGGCGCTATGAAGACTTAATGTGGCAGCAGCTGGTCTTGTCCGGTCCCAAACCAACCCCGGTTTCTACCCCGGCTGTCAGGTGGCTGTTGCTCAAATGACCTGCCACTGTCACCCCCTCAGAGGTACCACCGTAGGCTGTCGTCTCTGCTGAACCGGGCTACTCTGCCATTGTGGTAGAGCCACCCTGAACAGCAGTTTGGGGCTCCAACTAAGGAGTCTCGGCCCACCAAAGGGCTGCCCCATCGGCTGTCTGTCACCCTCACTTCCGACCACCCAAGGTGGATCGAGGGTGGCTCAGGTGAACACCCGCTGTACGTGGACTCCTGAGTCTGAAGACTCCTTGCTGCACTCGTGTCCCCTCAACGTGGAGTCTTCGAGGGAGAGTCTCCATGGACGAGGGACCCATCTCGTTTATGGGCTTTCTTCGGCTCATCTGAGTCCACGGGGATGGAGCTCGAGCCGGTCCACAAACTGACTCTGTATCCCCCTTACTGAGTATGGACAAAGGGGATTCTCCTACGGAGCCTTCCTGTTGTCTGCCCAACCCTGGACCTTTGGCAGTTCCCTTCTCTTGCCCTGCGCCCTCGGCCCTGACGGTCCGCAAGTACGTGGTTCCAGCCGGTTCCCTTTTGGGGTTTTCGGAGCATCCCTTGTCTGAGGGACTGGTGGCTGACTCCATTTTTCGGCGCTTGGGCAATACAGGGGACATCGATAGAACACCAGACAGTCCAAGAAACTGGACCATTCGGCTAAAAAGTCTGTCTCTTCGCTCTGCCTTTGTCGGGCTAGCTCGGCTATGCTGATGGCACACTTCTTCCATGCCTTTTGGGCTCCTGGACGAGATGATTCCTCACCTCCCGGACCTCCAGACCACTGTCAAATGGGTCCGGGACCTGGGGAGGGCAGTGGTGAAGCAGCAACTCCAGACAGCTCTGAATATTGGCAATTCATGTGCCCACTCTGTCACAGCCGCAGTAGCCATGTGCCGTAGGGCTTGGTTGAGGATCTCGACCTTTTATAGCGGATACCCAACATAAGCTGGCAGATGTCACCTATTTGGGCCCAGTGTAGAGGGCCCACCTCCCAACGCATTGAAAAGTCCAGTGCCACCCTGGACTCTGACATCCGCCAGAAGGACAAGGGCCCTAAGCACCAAAAGCACAAGCCCTTTCAGTCTTCCACCTGCGGCTAAACCAGCCCAGCAGCAGGGCCAGCAGGCTCAAACTTGGCAACCCCTGGACCAAGTCGGTGGCCTCTTGGTCAGAAAGCCTCGAGGAAGGACCTGGCAGACCCTCGGCATGCTCCCCATCCTCCAAGCCTGCTCAGTGATGGGTTCAGGGGTGCCACCCTAAATCTCGTTACATCTCCCCTGGGTCCTCCCATGGGGGGCCGGCTCCTCCACTTCTTTCCACCTGGTCTATTATCACCACGGACAGGTGGATGCTGGAAGTAGTTCGCGGGGTCTGCGCTGGAATTAGAGCAGTACCCTCCAGGCTGTGCCCGTGCCCCGTGGGAGGATTTGGCATCCGCTGTCACCAGGGGCTCTTTGAAACATCGCTCAGCCCTTCTGGAAGGAGGTTGTGCAGAGTGGCAGAACCTCTGACAGACACAGGGTTTGTTTCCAGGTACTTCTTGGTACCAAAATGGATGGGAGGGCTGGTGCCCCATTCTCTGTCTGCACAACCTGAACAGGTTTCTCAGCACCTTCGGATGGTAACTCTGGCTCAGATCATACCATCCCTGGAGCAAGGCCGTGTGGTTTTGCTCACTGGATATTCAGGATGCAGTCTTTCACGTACCGATCCATCCGTCCCCCCGAAGATTCCTCTGCTTCCAAGCCAAGGAAACCCTTGAGTTCCTGGCCATGTCCTTCGGCCTCTCGTCTGCCCCAGGGTCTTCACCAAATGCGTTGCAGTGGTGGCAGCTTGCCTGAGGCGCAGAGGGGTCCGGGTTTATCCCCATCTGGACGAGTGGCTCTTAGCAGGTCCCTCCAGGCAGGAGGTGGAGTAGTCCAGGGATCTGGCCCTCCAGACTTGCTTCGAGCTTTGCCTCCTGATCAGTGAGGCCAAGTCTAAACTCATATCCTCACAGGTGATTCATTTCATCAGAGGGAGCTAAAGTCTTACCGAGCCAGAGCTTGGCTCCTCTGGACAGGGTGGAGGTCTTCCTCCTTTGCCCAATCATTTCTGGTTGGGCAGTCGATGACCCTGCCCGGAATTTCCTGTGTCTTCTGGGCTACATGGTGACCTGTACCAGCGTGGTCTGATGGGTCTGCTGGCATATGCATTCCCTTCAATAGGAACTGGCCAGTCAGTGGTCTTAGCGTTCAGGTCACTCGACCAGCTGGTCATCGTGACTCTGAGGTGTGGGACTGCCTCCAGTGGTGGCTCGTCCCAGCTCATCTGCAGGAAGGCATTTCGTTTGTCTGCCCCGAGCAGACTGTCATCCTGACTACCAACGCGTCCTCTGGGCTGGGCTCTGGTCCCTCAAGAATCTGTGTCACATCAATCTGCTGGAGTTTCACGTGGTTCCGCTAGCCCTGACCGCACTGCTCCGCTCATTTGGTGTCCAGGTCCAGACAGACAATACCACGACTTTACTGTCTCAACAAGCAGGGCAGGATGCATTCCTTGCCCATGTGCAAGAAGCTCTCCGCACTTGGACCCTTGTGCTCAGCTTAGGGGCAGATCTCCTAGCCATCCATATGGCAGGAGCCTCTAATCAGCTGGTTGATGCTCTCAGCTTGATGGGTGAGGCATCTCACGAGTGGTCCCTCCATCTGGAGGTAGTACAAGATCTGTTCTCCCGTGGGCATCCCTCAGGTGGACCTGTTCCTCCAGGGAGAATGCTGGCTGAGGCTGTTCCATACCTGCCTCCCTTAGCAGGGGATGCCTTCTCGAGGCCGTCGACCCCAGGCCTCTTCTGTGCCTTCCCTCCACTTCCCTTGATCCACAAGGTGCTCCTCAAGACCATGAGGGACACGGCACAGGTGATCTGGTAGCCCCAGACTGGCCATGCCAGTTCTGGTATCCAGATCTACTTGGCCTCAGCAACGGGCTCCCGAGGAGTCTTCCAGCACGCCCGGACCTGCTCTCCATCAGTCATGGGAAGGTACTTCATCCGGACCTTCAATCCCTGCACCTGACAGCCTGGTTTCTGAGCGGCTAGTGTTCCAGGCTTTGGGTCTCTCAAACAAGGTCCTTACGGTTGTTGAGGCAACCTTGTAAGGAATCGACCAGAAAATGCTATGCCTTCAAATGGAAAAGATTTTCCATTTGGTGCAAGGGCAAAGGGTTGGACCCCACGTCCTGTCCAATGGCTAGCATTTTGGACTTCCTGTGGTCTCTCTCTCCCTGCAGGGACTTCGGTCGACTGTTAAGGTGCACCTGGCAGCCATCTCTGCTTGCCAGTAGCCGGGCCAGTCAACAGAGCCGTGGCGCAAGAGAAGGTGATCTGTCACTTTTTAAGGGCATAGATCACATATCCCCTCCAGTGCATGACCACCACCTCCAAGTAGGATTCTGACTGGTTTGGCAAAGCTGATGGGCAAGCCATTCGAACGATGCACAAATGAGCATCTCTCACCTGTGTCCTGGAAGACCGCCTTCTGGTAGCCATTATGTCAGCCAGAAGGATTGGGAGCTCAGACACTCTTGGAGTATCCTTACCTGGTCTTCCACAGGGACAAGGTTGTCCTGCACCCTCACCAGAAATTCCTTCCGGAGGTGGTGTTGGGAGTTTCACCTTAATCAGGTGTTGACTGTTTTATTTATTTATCAAGTCTAGGATTACAAATACCTTTGAGCCTTGGCTATTTTACAAAGGTTCCACATCAGAGAAATACAAATTAGGGTGAACATCATGACAGACATTACAACAATGTGGACATTGCAAACAGAGTACAGATTAATACAATTCAAGGGCAGCATTGTAACAAGGCAGCCAGCGGCATTTGTCAGAAAATAGACAACAGATAAGTGCCAGAGTCATGGGGGGATGTAGGAAGGGTGGGAGAGGGTGAAAAGTGCATGCAGCATTGGGTATACCAAGATGTGAGGGTAGAATCCAGTGAGGAGGGAGGGGGACCACTAGAGCAAGAAGAAGTGGAGAAACAAGGTTAAGTTGGGCAGTCACAGGAGCTGTTGGTAGTGAGATAGTCCGGAGCCTGGTTTTAAACATACCAATTGTTGGGGCAGAGGAGATGGTTGGGCTGAGGCCATTGAACCAGAGTGGTGCTCGATAAGCAATAGATTGTTGTCCCTGTGAAATGTGACAGTGGAGTACTTTCAGTAGCTGTAGCGTGGATCTCCTAAGGCACCATTTGTTTGGTGTTGTCCCTGTGCGGTGTACTACCCCAGTTAAGCCTCTGAGGCAGTACAGGCTCCATGCTTTGACCAGAGACAAGCGCTTGCCTACTACAAACTCACGATACAGCAGAGCGTTCAGGGAGAGGTTCAACAGCTGTTTGTCACCTATGCTGAAGCTGCTTCTGGCTGATCTGCAGTCAAGTGGACGATTGGCAGGTGGATCACTTCCTACTTTGATCTCTGCTATTGGCTGGCAGGTAGGGAGCCTCATGTAGGGCTGAGGCTCATTCCACCTGCCATACCACTCACGTCAGTGGCTGCTTCTAGGACGCCCCTATCCAGGATATCTGCAGGGCTGCTACCTGGAAGTCCAAACACCTTCACTTCCCATTACCACATTGACCACGAGTCATGCCGGGATGCTGGTTTTCAGGCTTCAGTTCTCCAATCTATTACCTAAGTAGGGGGTGTGTGCCATGCCTCCCTCCTCCCGGAGAACTGCTAGGAGTCTGCCAGAAAGTGTGGATAGAACAACACATCCACATCCCTAGAAACGCAGGTTTTTCGCCTGTAACAGTAGATCTTCTACGGAATGGTCTCTTGCAGTAGGTCATTACTTCTGGGAGGTTCCAGCAGGTGGCGCTGTCACATGGCAGCTTCTTCCAGCAGTCCTTCACTAGGGACCACCCATACATGACATTTCCTGGCTCTGCCTATAAAAGTGGATGGTTCCCGGTATCCTCTGTTCACTTTCTCGCCTGCTTCAGTTCACATAGCAGCTACATCAATCTTCTGTGTAGCAATCGGCGAGAACTGAACTAACTAATATCTAAAGAAAATCTTCAAAGAGAAAACAAGCTTCATTTCATTCCTGCCCTTGTGGCAGGAAGATTTATAGATTTGATAATCGCTTATATTGCCTGAGGTGTTTGGGCCCCGCACAGGACACCGACTCTGCTTTTTGCCAGGAATTTAATCTCGCAACAATACAAGCCTACATAATGGAGGAACAGTTGGCTTTTAATGGAGACCCAAGGGGCTCGTTCCAAGAGCTCGACACCGTCAGTCACATTCTGGCACTAAAAGGGAGAAGGAAAACCATCCTCTCAATCCCTGCCACGGCGTACATCAACGGTGACTTCCTCCAAATCTACACAGTCGACTGAGCATCCATCGACAAACGCTCTCCCATCAATGACAACCTATAAATCTCCTTCCTTGTAGACGAGGAATACTCACCAGTCGACGGAGGTTCATGTGGCACATTTCCCGTCGAGTGGAGCTACCTCCCGGCCAATGACACTTGTTTTGGCTCCCTCATCGATTGGACTGCTTTCCTGTCGACACATGTTTGACTACATCGTCAACTGGATCTCTGCCATTGATGGAGCACCTATTCCATGCTCCCTCGTGACTGCTTCATTTCCCATCGATGGAGCATATTGTTCATAAAACAAGACGTCTTGATGCCTTCTCAACATTGGAGATGACTACATTAACATCGCACACTAAAGGGTACCCCCTTATTCATATGGGGACCCCATGTCAAAAAATACAGGATCAGTACACACCATTGGGGAGTGGGAAACCAGCCTCACTTGCATTTATTGGACAACCCCCTTCACAAATTTCATCATATAGGGTGCTCCTCCCACTTATAGGGACCCAGCACTCTATTTGAGGGGCACGGCCAGATCCTCCACAACACTCCCCATCTTCAATAACACCAGTTACAATGGGTACTCAACCCGAGGCGGTGGAATTACCACCCTCTCAGCTTCCTGATATGGAACACATTATTAATGCTCTATTACAATCATTGGGGTACAGTCCCCTACCGGACTTGCCTGAAACTCTGACTCCACCACCTACTAAGACTCTGCTCTGAATTAGAAGCCTCACCCTCCTCAATTCCTCTGCCTTTAGAGGAATACTATTCGGAAAATGAACCAAATATGTTAGAAGAATTGTCAGAGGACATTTGAGGAAGATTTCCCCAATATAGAATTTCAGGGGGCAAGACTCTCCATACTCTATAGCATCCTCTTTTGACGAGGACTTGGCACAACCTACTAGTGCCATTTCACCACCTTATGACTCCTCCTCAGATATGATGCTTCAAATCCAAAATATTATGGGATTTGCCACCACAGAACAAGAAACAACGAAGGGACATGGCAGAATACCTTGACCTCCTGGAAGAACCAGTTCTAGTGGTACCTCCGCTGATATCTACTTATCAAAATGCTATTGCGGAAGCATGGTGCCAGCCCTCAAACACACCAGCTGTACCGTGAAAAGTGGATCGCTTTACCAGGCTCCACTAGACCATCAATACTTGTCTTCAATCCTGACAGCAGATTCCGTATTAATGCAGCTGCTCACGACCGTACTAAAAACAAACATACCAGCTCACTACCTCTGATAGGAGTCTAAATGTTGGATTACTTGGGCAAAAGTATATGCCTCTGGTACGTGAGCATCTGGATTTTAAACTATCACGGACCACATGCTAAAATACCAAAGAACATTGGCCAATTCTGCCATGGACACACTTTAAAAAAAAAAAAAAATGCCTCCATCCCCTGAAAGGAACAATTATTGCAAACACTCACTACCATTACATCACTATCACAACACCTTAAGTCTGGTTACAAGGTAGTGGACACTTCAGCTAAGGTTTCAACCATGGGCATTACCATGCGCTGCCAAGCATGGCTCCGGGTTTCTGGTCTGGCACCAGACATACAACAAAAAGTAACTAATGCCCCATTTTGTGGAGATAAATTTTTTGGCCCGGAGCAAAAATCATTTTAGATCTCCAAATTTCTGGCCATCAGTTATGTACAGTCCAAGGTATGTACCACACACAGCGTGGACAATGTACTTACCAGAACAAAAGGGGAAATAGTTATAAATCTTTTTGCAGGAATACCTTTCGAGGACGAGGCCAACCCACAAAAGGGACAACTAATGCCCATCCTCCATGTACCCGCCCCTCAGGGGTCACGGGTACCTTCAGTTCCCAATGACTTAACCAGGGCTGAACCCCATTCTCCTTGATCAGGCCTTGGTGGCTGTTGAGGGTCGTTTTGCCCTCCATTTAGAGGCCTGGAAAAAGATAAGACACTTGGGTACTCCAGATTATTCAAACTGGACACACATTGGAACTAAAAGAATACCACCGTATTTTCCTCCTAGAAGGGTCCATTACCCTCCAGACTACATGGCCATTCTGCAGGAGGAAGTATATGCCCTACTTACAAAACAGGCCATTGTACCAGTTCCAGTACATCAGGGGAATTTTATTCCCATTTTTTCTTAGTACCCCAAAAAAGGGATCTCAGACCCGTACTAGACCTACGTCCACTGAACAAGTACATTCAGTACAAACACTTCAGGATGATCACCTTATCATCCATCCTACCATTATTGAAACAAGGGGACTGGATGTGTTCCTTTGACATGAAGGATGCATATCTGCATATTCCCATTCATGCAGCCCATCAACAATACATCAGATTCTAATTACTGGGGGAAAATTATCTATTCAGAGCCCTGCCATTCGGCTTGTCCTCTGCTCCCTTATCTTCACCAAATGCCTAGCGGTGGGCGAGAGCTCTAAGAAAACGAGACACTACTATATTTCCATACCTCGATGACTGGCTTATAAAAGCACATCACAGAGAGCAACTGCTATCTTCCCTGATGGAGACCCTTCCGTTCTACAATCTAGGGATTACAGTAAATTGGCCGAAATCCATTCCTCACCCATCCCAGACCGTCCAATACATAAGAGTGACATTGGATAAGACAGTTGCCAAGGCCTCTCTCCCACTGGCACATCAAGACGTTTTACTACAACAGGCCAGACAAAGTCTCAAAAAATGACCTCAGCAAGTTGCATGCTCCGCCTACTTGGACACATGGCGACCTCCATCCAAACAGTAGAATATGCACACCTGAGAATGCGTCCCATGCAGTGGGCATTACAAGAACAATGGTGCCAAAGCACAGGGCAGTTTGACGATCCCATCACAGTAACTCCTGCCCTTCAGCGTGCACTATCATGGTGAACCCTCCGCTCCAATCTCAACCAGGGCTGCCCATTCCAAATACCCCCCCTCCCCCCATGAAAAGTGCTAACAGATGCATCCCTAGAGGGATGGCAAGCCCATTTGGGGCCACATCAGGCTCAAGGCAAATGGAATGACATTCAAGCCCAACAGCACATCAATCTACTGGAAATGCGTGCAGTCCTATTAGCACTGAAACCTTCCATCCACACCTAATCCCGGGTCACCATCCACACCTAATCCCGGGTCACCATCCACACCTAATCCCGGGTCACCATCCACACCTAATCCCGGGTCACCATCCACACCTAATCCCGGGTCACCTACTGATACAATCAGACAACACCACAGTAGTGTTACCTCAACAAACAGAGGCACCCATTCTCGCTCACTCTCTGCAGAGCAGCCATAGAAGCGTGAAATGTTGCTATACAATACAATCTGACATTGACAGCCGCTCACCTCCCGGGACACCTCAGTGTATTGGCGGATCACCTGAGTTGCCAGTCCTCCCCACACGAGTGGACCCTGTACAACTCTGTACTCCAGGATCTGTTTATTCGATGGGGCACTCCCCAGACAACCACAAACTCCCCAGGTACTTCTGTATTATCCGAATACAAAGGAAAAATCTATAGAATTCCTATCCCAAAGCTGGACAGGACTCTTTTTATATGCCGCCCTCAATCCCACTCGTACTCAAAACATTAGCAGAATTACAAATGGAGCCGGCCACAGTGCTTCTCATAGCTCCTCTGTGGCCCAGGCAGGCATGGTTTCCATTGCTTCAGCTGTCGATAGTGGAACCAATTCCATTGCCATCAGGCGGATCTCTAACACAAGACCACGGTTCAGTGATCCACCCCATTGTGAAGACACTACATCTTCATGCTTGGCTCCTGAAGTTGTCATCATAAATAGACTACAAGTATCAGAAAAAGTAGCAGATATCCTACTGGCTGCTCAAGCAACGCCACCAGAGAAACTTATAACCTAAATGGAAACACTTTGCAATTTGGTCAGCATCCCAATCATTAGATCCATAATCTTGCCTACTCATGAGGATCTTGGACTACCTGACCATCCTATTAGGGAAGGCCTCAGTTATTCATACATCAAGGTTCATTTAGCTGACATCTTTGCTTTCCACGAACCACTAGGTGGCTGCCTTTTATGTCAACACCATTTGGCAAAAATGTTCCTAAAGATGGTTTACATTTAAAACCACCAATTAGGCGTCCCATTCCACCATGGGACCTCAATTTATGATCGAGAAATTAACAGTGGAACCGTTTGAACCTGTGACCTCTTGCGACCTCGCTTTCTGTCATGGAAAACATTATTTTTAGTGGCTATACTTCCAGCCAGGCAGATCTCTGAGCTTCATGCTCTTCTGTACAGAGAACCTTGCCTGATATTTCACAGACAGGGTAGTGCTTTGCACTAATCCTGCTTTCCTTCAAAAGTGGTCTTGGGACAGACTCTAAACCAAACCATGGAATTACCAGTCTTCTACCCGAATACACTAATATGGGAACATATTTTACATATGATGGATGTCCACCGTATCCTCGTTGTTATATTCTCGAGACGAAGTCTATCCACACAACCTCATCTCTTCATCACCTTTGCACGGGTGACAAGGCTTCCCAGTTGCCAAACACACTCTTGTGCTGATTAGCCCATTGCATTACTTATTGTTATAAAATCGATAAACCTTTACCAGGTCAAGTCAAGCCCTCCACAAGAGCCATAGCGGCTGGCGTTGTTTCTAAGTTGTCTCCATCAGCGAAATTTGCAATGTGGCCACCTGGTCTACCATCCATACCTTTACCATGCATTATAACCTAGATATTGCCTCACTACGCTGAACGGCCTTGAGCCGCGCAGTGCTCCAAGGTATACTAGCATAGTTGTCCTCCCCACTGAGACATAAGTACTTGGGAATCTCCCACAAGTAATGACCTACTGCAAGAGACCATTCTGTAGAAGATAGTGCAGTTACGTAAGAACTTACTGTAACGGTAGATCTTCCAGGAATGTCTCTTGCAGTAGGTAGTTTCCCACCCTCCGTCCCCCTGCCTTCTGTAACAGGGAAATCATTAGCTAAGGAATTAGGGTTGGGACTCGCTGGTACCTCGGTTTCCCATGCCTTTGAGAGTTGAAACCAGCTGGGAACAGAGGATACCAGGGACCACCCACTTCTATAGGCAGAGCCAGGAAATGTCATGTATGGATAGTCCCTGGTGAAGGACTGCTGGAAGAAGGTGCCATGTGATAGCGCCTCCTGCTGGAACCTCCCAGAAGTAATGACCTAATGCAAGAGACATTCCTCTAAGATCTACCATTACAGTAAGTTCTTGCGTAACTGCACTTTCTAAGAGTGGTATATGTTGTTCATCCACACTGACCCACCCAACCTCCCTGGCTGACGCACACCTCTGCTTCCAGCTGGTAAGATCTGGCGTCATGGGGCGGAGCAGAGAGTTTTACTACCAGAGTGGGTGGAAGGAGCCAGCTTGAAGACATTCCGGCACCTCTTAAAGGGAAAGGTGATCTACCAGAAAGTGTGGATGAACATATACCACTCCTAGAACTACTGTTACAGATGAATAACCTGTGTTTACTGTACTCGAGGTATGATTTATAGCCAGGTAGAGCAGTGTTGTTGGATGTTGTAATGGAACAAGTTACACATAGATTGCTTTCACTTGGGGGGTATATATATTAATCAGACAGAACTGCTTTACTTAGATTGAACCCTGTTTGAATTTCTCAGATAATATTGTGGGGAGGGGATTTCAATTGTGGGTTGTCAGCCAGAGACTGGGGAAGAAAATCAGAGAAGGTATACTGTGATTCTAATTACTTAAAAGTATGTTGAAGAAATATGAGCTTGTGGATGTTTATATGTTAGGCTGTGCACCAGTACACACCATTTACAAAGGTAAATTATCTACAAGAATTGATTTTTTTTATTTGTGTCCACAAGGACTAGAGGGAGAGAAGCAGGGGCAAGTCCCTTTAGAATCCTCGGATCACTTAGCAATAAAAACAGTGTTAGGAAGGGAGCAGGAATTAGATATGGGAAGAGGTTATTGAAAAAGGAATACCTCACTTTTTGGAAGATAATGGACTATAAATCAGACATACAAGCCCTTTAGAAGCTATTTTTTGTATGAGGACCCCATAGAATGGTGGGAAGACACCAAAAGAGAAATGAAAGAATTTAGTGATTACTATTTCGGGGAAAACTGACTAAAACTGAATATATACTGTACTTGGGACTTTGTGGTAAGTTTTACAATTACTTACTAGGATAAGGAAATGGGGATAGATTTATCTTTCCATATAGCAGAAGTTGTTTAATTTTCAGGAAGAACACACATTTTTTAGCGATGCAACAAATTTAATATATGGGGTACCAAAGAAGAAATTAATCCATGTATGGAAAGGGAACATTGTTTAACCAGGAGTAGCGCACTAAATCAAAGCTCATTTCCAAATGCGACCTGGGAGCACAAGGAAATTGTGACTTGTTCAGGATCGCACAGCATGCACCTAGGCAGCTGTGGGATTCAAACCCAGGTCTCCAGATCTGCAGCTCAGAGCCTTGGCCTACTGCACTATACTGCCTCCTTATATGATTAAGACACCCCACAGGAATAAAACCTCCTTAAAGAAACCAGATGGGACCTTTAAAGGAGAACAGTCAAAATTTGCAAAAAAAAAAAAAGTGTAGTGTTTTGATTTGTAGGTATATTCCTAGTAAGGCCTTCTCTTTATTTAATAAAGATTTTTTCTAAGTTTGCTTACTGCTTTTATGGCCCCTGGGGATCTCTCTCTATATGTATGTATGTGTGTGTGTGTGTGTGTGTGTGTGTGTGTGTGTGTGTGTGTGTGTATATGTATATATATATATATATATCTATCTATCTCTCTCAAGGCCCGTCCAGTCTGCCCATTTCTTTTTCTACCTTATAAATGTGCCATCGGCCTTTGCTCTGTCAGTGGCCTATCCATACTCGTCTGTATTGCTCACTTATGCCAGTCCCATGCCTGTTTGAAGCCCTGCACTGTATTCATAGCCACCACTTCCTGAGGTAAGCCATTACATGCATCCTCCACTCTTTCTGTGAAAAAGAATTTCCTCACATTACCCCTTAATCGGCCTCCCTCTAATCTCATGCTGTGTCCTTGTCCTGCTATTTTTCTTATATTTAAACACGTTAGACTCTTTGATCTTGTTAATGCCCTTAAGGTGTTCGAATGTTTCGATCATATCAACTTTCCCTCCTTTGCTCAAGGGTATACATATTGAGCTCCATTAATCTGCCCTCATTCCCTAAACTGGATTTAGGAAGTCTCACTCCACCATCACCTCACTTCTAAGGCTCACCAACACCATCCTTACTGGAATGGAACACTGGCACACCACCTCACCTATCAACCTTGCCAAAGCCTTTGATACAGTCTCCCACGCCCTTTTTCTGTCCAAACTCTCCCGCACTGGACTTTCAGAAGCAGCCACCAGCTGATTCCAGTCCTATCTGGTAGGCAGGTCACAAGCTGTAAGAATAGGCTCTTGCACGTCTGTCCCTCTCCTTGTCACCTCTGGGGTCCCCAGGACACGGTCCTTGGCCTATTACTGTTCTCCTTTTTTCTAAATGACCTGCCCTCAGTATGCCCACAGACATCCATTCACATGTATGCTGATAACGCTGTACTGTATGCATCAGGTCCTCCACATCTGAGCGGCCATTAGACTCAGGAGGACTTCAGTGCTGTTCAGCTTTGGTTTCGCTTGAACGAGCTTTTCTAAACCCAAAGAAAACTGTTTCACTAACCTTGCGCACGTGGCAGACTCTTAAGTCTCTCAACCCCCACTTTCTTCACCACTGATGGGTCCCCCTTGGAAGATGCACCTCCTTCAGATACCTCAGGGTCTGGCTTTGACCAGCATCTCAATTTTTCTGTTCATATAGCCAGTCCTCAAGAAACTTCATCCCAAACTGGGCGCCGTATATCGCAACAGTGCCTACCTCCCTCCCTTTGCCCACCTACAAAGCTATCGTACAGAAAATGATCCTCCCAATTCTTGACTATGGGGAAGTAGTCTACAGTGCAGCCCCCAAGTCAACCTTAACCAGATTGGATCCCCTTTTCCATTCCTTCTGCTGATTTGCCCTGGACTGTCCACCCACTACACATCACTGCATCCTTTACAAGTCACTTGACCTGCCGTCACTACAGAAACTGAGACAGGCCCACTGTGCCAGGGTTGCATAGAAATTCTGGACACAGTCCCTCCCCTCCTACAGGTCCACCCTCTCAGTTCCACCCCCTCTGCGTGCGTGCTCAGGAACACAGACTCCTGTTTTTCCATGTCCCATGTATGTCACAACTAAAGGCCAAGCTGCCTTCAACTTCCGTATGCCCAAATTATGGAACTCCCTTGCGGCAGGCATTCGCACCTAGACAACAGTCAGCATCTCGGCTATCTCCTCAAGGTGCATTTCTCCACCTGCTCATGCACCTATCTCCTCGGGAGCTTAGTGCCCCCCTTGTAAAAAAACAAAATTTCCATTTACCACGCTGTGTGGTACCCCAGCTCACAAGTAAACGTGCACAGATCTCTGCCTTCAATGGAGTACTTGATATAATGGTCCCCTGCAGCAGTCTCATCTTGTTGCTAGCGTACACGGACCCTGCTTCAGCAGAGTACTTATTATAAGGTCCTCTGCGGCTGGAGCTCATCTATCTGCTCACATCCATCTGCAATTTATGGTGCTCTCAGTATGCACCTGTAATATGTATTATATGGGCCTAATGAATGTAAAGCACTTAATTTCTTGTAAGAGTTGTAGTGCTATTCTCCTGCTTGTCACTCTGATCTCCCATTTACTTTGTAACTATTTAGGATATCAGCTCTGTAGCCTTTTGTATTGTAGTTGCCACTGTTTATTGTATATATTCTTCCTTCCCCTACCCAGGGCATCTGGAATAGAGTGGCTCCCGCTTAGTATGCCTTCCTGGTAAAACTTTAAATAAATTACCCTTATGGGTATCCTTGGACCATCCCTGGCAGGTCCCCTCCAGACTGGAGTGGCGCGACACTAACTCCCAGGCTACACCCGTACCGGTTTTGGATATTCAGGATACCATGGGTACCACTACCCTCCTTCCCATCCTATCCACCCTCCCCCACCAATGTCACAACTTTGATTTTAAGACTCTTGTACAGTCTTGGTGGCAGGAGGCAGATACAGAGTTGGCGACAGACCTAGAGAGCAGACTTCTCCCGCGCCTCCCAGGTCCCTTCCCGGTGAGCTCGTGTCGTCCCTGTCCACCGCTCACATCATGGGGACTACCTCGAGAAACATTACTCTTCCAGATTTAGAAGACAGTTCAGACATGAGGGATGATATCGGAGGACCCTTGGACCCGCAGTCCGGGTCCCTAACGGCAAGGATTCTCCCAAGTCCCCCACACCCCCCACCCCTGGCGGATCCTTCCTTTTCAGACCTATTGAGATCCATACAACACTTTGATTGGGAGTCTGAAGAGGAGGATCCCATGCGTCAGAGGCTCGCTGAACACCTTGACCTGGAGTCTCCGTCCCGGCTTCCTGTTCCTTCGTGGATCGTACCTCATCAGGACCTCACCACTATGGTCTGGCAAATGCCTCCTTCAGTCCTGGCTGTCCCCAAGAGGGCGGACAAGACTTACCGGGTGCCTAAGGATGCCCCCATCCTCAGTGCACATCCGAAGGCTGACTTGATGGTAATCTTAGCTGCTCATAACCGCTCCACAACACTCAAGCACACAAGCACTTCTCCTCCAGATAAGGAGTCGAGGCAGATGGACCAGTACGGTAAAGTCTTCTCATTGGCCACATGTGCGTTACGGTTATGTGGCCCATATGATGTCTCGCCAAAAAGTTACCTTGGCCAGACTCTAGGCCGGAGACCAATCCATGGACCCTTTGGACCTCAGGGAGGAGCTCTCCAAGGACATCCACCTGTTCAGGATCTCTTGCAAGCATGCGTTGCGGGCCAGTCTCCCTTCAGCAGGCATGACTTCGCATCTCTGGCCTCGCTAACGAGGTCCAGACGGCGATACAAGATGCCCCTTCAGGGGCTCGGTTCTTTTTGGTGTAGACACCAAGGACATAATCACAGACCTCCAGGACCGAGGCCAAGCCCTGAGATCCTTGCGATCCATATACCGATCAGGCACCCAAGAGCAGCAGCCCTTTTGGAAGAGGACCTGGAGGCAGAGGAAGCAAGCCTTGGCCCGGCACCAGGGCAAGTGCAAGACCACAGGAACCTTTATCCTCCAGCCTCCAAGAACCAGACACATTCAGGGACCTCCCTGCCCATCCTGCCACCTCTGATTCCCTCACCCCCCCCTTCTCCGCCTCACTGCAAGGAGCTGTGGTGGGAGATTTGCTCGCCACAAGCAGGAGTGGCTGAGCATCAGCTCCGATGCGTGGGTCCTGCAGTTATTGTCCCAAGGACACTAGAGTTTCGGAGCTCCCTCCAGAATCTCCACCCAGAAGATCAGCCTAGTCCCGAGACCAGGCTCATCTCGAAAGAGAGGAAATCCAGACTCGGTTACTCAAAGAAGCCATAGAGACCGTTCCCCTCTATCAAAGGGGAAGGGGGTTCTATTCCCTCTTCTTCCTGGTTCTAGAAAAGACAGGAGATTCATTCTCAACCTAAGCAGTCTCTATCTGTTTGTAGAGTACAAATAATTCCAGATGTTAACACTCCAAAGCCTCCTCCCTCTCCTTCTGGAGAATCATTGGCTTTGTGCTGTGGATATGCAGGACGCTCACCTGCACATCCCGATTTTCCCCAGCCACCGCAGATTCCTCCGGTTCTGTTTCCAAGGGGAGCTTTTCTAATTTCGGCTCTCTCCTTTGGCCTTTTCTCGGCACCCCAAGTGTCTACCAAGTGCTTAGCGGTGGTGGCGGCAGCCCTTCGTCGCCAGGGCATAGCGGTCTTCCCCTACCTGGGCGATTGGCTCATTTCAGCCCAGTCCAAGGAGTCTTTCGGAGGCCCTATCCACTGCTCTGGACTTATTCTCCAGACTGGGGATTACAGTCAGTGTCCCCAAGTTGTCCCTTACTCCCTCCCAGAGGTTGCAGTTTTTTGGGCAATTTTGGACACTGTCTAGAGCAGAGCCTTCCTTCCTCCAGACAGGATGGAGACTCTGATCAAGCAGGCCACTTTGGTAGCCTCCTCCAGGACCCTTCTGGCCCGGGAGATCCTCAGGTTGCTAGGACTAATGGCAGCCTCCATCTCTACAGTTCCCTTGTGAGGCTGCACATGAGAATCACTCGGTGGTCCTCGCGGGTCCAGACAGTCTGGACCATCTGGTCCTTGTGTCATCCGCTCTTCAGAAAGACTTGAGTTGGAGGGATCTCTTTGATCTGTCTGTCGGTCTCCATTTCAGGAGCCAAGTCCCCCAAGCATCTGACAACTGATGCCTCCAACCTAGGTTGGGGGCTCACTTAGGGGAACACCAAGCCCAGGGACTTTGCTCCAGCTTGGAGATTTCTTTACAGCATCAATATCTTGGAGATGAGAGCGGTCTTGTACGCCCTGCAAGCGTTCCAGACTCTTCTTCCTTGGGGATCACTGCTCATCCAGATGGACAATGTTGGTCAGCTGGTATATGAAATGAGGAGGAACTCTCTTGTACCCCCTTTGCAGGGAGGCGATGAGTGTGTAGAACTGGGCAGTCCAGCACGGTCGGTCTCTGACAGCCATGCACATTCCAGGAGTGCAAAACGTTCTGGGACAGTCTCAGCAGGTCTCTGACCCTCAGCCATGAATGGGAACTAAATAAGGAAGTGGCAGATTCTTTCTGAGATGGAGGCGTCCGGAACTCTACCTTTTCGCCTCCCCATCCAGCATAAAACTTAGCAGTTTCTGCTCGCTCGTTCAGGGCATGGTGCTTTCTGGCACGACACGTTCTCTCTCTTGGACAGGGAAATTTTTGTACGCCTTCCCTCCATTTCCCAATTTCCAGTGGGTTCTCCTCAAGCTTCAGACAGAGAAGGCAGGAATGATTGTGATTGCCCCTCTCTGGCTGAGACAGATTTGGTTCCCGCTTCTGCAGCAGCTGGCAAAGGAATCCCCAGTTCTGTTTCTATTGACACACGACCTCTTGACACAGAATCAAGGCCGGCTCATGCATCCGGGGCTCAGGACCCTGCACTTGCATGCGTGGCTCCTGCAGACATAGCGATTTCTCACTTTGGAGTTTCCAACAGTTACCCAAGTCTTGCTGGAGGCTAGAAAGCCTTCTACCCGATCCACTTATGCCATGAAGTGGAAACGTTTTTCCATTTGGGCTGCTTCCAAAGGTTGGGGACCCCTTTTCTTATTCCACCCCACAGATCATGGAATACCTCATTCATTTTTTTTCCTATTCCTCCTTAAAGGTCCATTTATCTGCCATTTCAGCATACCACGAGTTAATGGCTGGCAAACCCGTGGCTCAGTTGGAGGTCTCAGATCCCTTTTTGAAAGGGATTCTCCATATGAAACCCCACCATCCGCAGGCCTACACCACCTTGGGATTTAAATTTTGTGTTGAAGCTCTCTCCCTCCCTCCTTTTGAGCCAGCGATGAGCTGTGATTTGCACGATCTTTCTTGGAAGCGCTATTTTTGGTTGTATTGACTTCGCTTACAGAATTTCCAGACTTCAAGCTCTTGTGTGCAAGGAGCCTTACTTGACTTTTTATAGGGACGGAGCGGTTCTCAGAACAAATCCTAAGTTCTTGCCTAAGGTGGTGTCCGTGTTCACACTGAACCAGACAGTGGAACTTCCAGTCTACTATTTGACTCCTGCAAATAGAGGTGAGGTGCTCCTGCACACATTGGATGTGCTCCGTATTCTCAGGTGCTATACCCATCGATCCAAAGATTTCCAGAAGGATGATCAGCTCTTTGTTTCGTTCGTCCCCAGATCCTTGGGGAAAGCTGTCCCCAAGCAGAGGCTGTCCAAATGGTTAACCAACTGCATTCGCTTCTGTTACCAGAAGTATGGTAAACATCTGCCAGGGTCTGTTAGGTCATTCCACTAGGGGCATGGCTGCATCTGCAGCTTTTCTGCGTAATGTTTCTGTGGCAGATTTGCGTAGCAGCAACCTGGAAGTTCCGTCCATGCCTTTACCTAGCATTACAGTCTGGACATAGCTTCTAGGCGGAGGGTAGGTTTTGGCCTAGCTTTGCTGCAGGGCCTTCTGTCCTAGGCTGGTTCCGTTCAATTTTTCTGTTAGTTTCTCCAAGTCTCTTTGGAGGGACTGCTTGAGACTCCATCCTATATGTAATGACATACTGAAGGAACCCTTTGAGTAAGATAGTACAATGCGTAAGAACTTACCGTAACAATAGATCTTCGAGAGGTTCTTTCAGTAGTCGTTCCCTCCCTCCCTTATTTTCTTTTGGAACTCCAGATTCGTTCCTTCTCCTGTCATACCTTTTAGGTGTCTGGCGGAGAACTGGAGACAGCGTCTGGACCGCCCACTATATAGGTCACGCTGATGTTGGTCTCGTGACAGGTGGACTGTCCCCTGTCGGGTATTGCTGGAAAAGTCTGCTGTGTGGTCCCAGCGCCGGGTGGTGCTAGTCCTGTATGTGATGGCCTACTGAAGGAACCTCTTTCGAAGATCTACTGTTGCGGTAAGTTCTTGAGTAACTGTACTTTTGTCCAGACACAATACAGAACAATCCGTGGCCACAGCCTCTTTGTTCCTTCCTCCATTGGAGTTCTGCTGAATCTACAAGTATCAGCTCTGACCCTCACAGCAGCTACTGTTCATAGGAGCTTTCCAGATACCATCAAGGCCCAGTCTTCACTTCAGAGGACAGAACACTGGTGATCTTGCAGATAACATACTACTATATGGAGTTCAAATCTGTTTAAGCCTGTGTATGCTGGGTCTCATAGTTGATATAGCCCCTGGTTTGATCATTCACATGGTGGTCAGTGGAGGACAGTATCTTCCAGGGTTTCCCTTCTCCCAACGGGCCTTGGGTGAGACTACGGATGCCTTCCTGTCTGGGTGGGTAGCCCATTGTCAGGGCTCCTAACACAGAGCATCCTCCACCTTTTTCAGATTTATCCCCTGGGACATTTGTCCCTGTTGAGAGGTACAGGCATTGCCAAAGAAATGTGCAATAAAACCTGTACCTTCTTGCCAGAAGAACGCAGTATTCTACTTCTGGTACCTCCTAGTTCCCAAATGGACAGGAGATCTCTGGCCTGTATTAGATCTGAAAGACCTAAACTTGTACATAGATGACAAGAAGTGTCAGAACTCACTGCAAAATCTGATTCCCCTGTTGCAAACATGGGATTGGATTTGTTCCTTGGATATTGCGGATGCATATCTTCATATCAAGACCAGACATCAACACAGACAGTATCTGAGATTTGTACTGAAAGGGGAGCACTTCCAGTTCAGAGTATTGCCCTTTGGCTTGTCTTTTGCACCACGGGTTTTTACCAAATGCTTGGCAGTGGTGGCAGCAGCCCTTCTCAGGGAAGTTTTGTACGTTTTCCCATACCTGTACCATTGGCTATTGAAAGCCAGCTACAGAAACCAACTCTTTCGCACACACACTGTCCTAAACAAGGCAATTGTTGAAGCCCTGGGGAATGCAGTAAATGTGCCAAAGGCTGTAGTACATTGGTTCTATCCTGGATAAAGAACAGGGCTGTTTGTTCTACGCCTAGATAAGGTCGAATGTCTTGTAGCTCAGTCACAACTGGTATACACCAGTCATTACGTCCCAACCAGAACTTTCTGTTTCCTGGGACTCATGGTAGGAGCCATAATGACTGCCACTGGCCCTCTTGTACATGCAGACAACACAACTGACATTGAGGTGTGTGGAACCAATTGATGGATTATATGGACCAGAAAGTGCTAGTCACGTCCCATTTATGCAGAATACTGGCGTGGTGGATGAGCTGCAACAGCCTCTTAAGGCGTTCATTTCTAATCCAGCTCGACTGAGCTCACATTAGATGCATCGGGGCATCTGGGCCCTTGTCAGACTCTGGGTTCTTGGTCCCCGATGGAAACCAGGCTACAAATAAGTTGTGGAGATGAGCTATCTTGTACAGTCTTCAGACCTTTCAAGTACCTGGCTGTGGGTCCCTACTGATAGTCAGACGTCAATGCTATTTATGCATTATATATAAAAAGAGGGGAGACTCATTCTTGTCTCCTGTGTTGGGAATCTTGAGAGTGGTACTGGGTGCTGGAGCGCAGCCTAGAGTGGTTACCCGTGCATCTCACAGGTGTCCAGAACACATTAGCAGACAGCTCAGCAGGTCACAGTCCAAGATGCAGAATGGGAACTTGGGGTTGTCCAAGTTGGACCTTTCTGCATCCCCGACCAAGCATAAAACTTCCATGTTTCAGCTAGCTAGCCTCGGGGCCAGGAGTTTTGAGTTGAGTTGTCTCCCTCTTGGGAAGGAGGTTTCTGTATGCATTCCATCTCATTAATATAGGGAGTATTACTGAAACTATAGAGTTGGGAGGGGATCCTTATTGCACCTATTTGGCCTCACCAAATATATTTGCTGGTCCTGCAACTCTAGCAGTGGAGCTTCCAATACCCTTTCCACCATGCAGGGCCTGTTGTCACAGAGCAGGGACTCTGGTCCGCCTGAACCTGAAGTTCCTACACCTGTATACCTGGCTCTTGGAAGACCTAGCCATTGACGGTTTGGGGTGTCCCTAAAGGAGCTGATCTGCTGATTGCAGCCAAAGCCTTCCACCAAATATAGTAGTCACCTTGTGAGGAGGTACTCTGCACATGAAATCACCTCACATTCATAATCAAGCCCGCCTTGGGACCTGAATTATATGCTTGAGACTTTGGCTCTTTCAAACAACATTAAGTCTTACTGTATTCTGTCTTATGTAGTTAGCCCCAGCACTTGAACTGCTCCGGAGAGGAAAGAGTTAATTTCTATGCCAGGCATAGAGCGTTGAGCTCAAGCTCGGTTTTGGTTTCGAGCCTCTGTCTATGGTACAGTAAGTTGCGTAGATGGGTAGTGAACTGTGATTGTGTGTTCTTCTGTGGAAATTGTAAACTCGGTTCTTAGATCGGTCCGGTTGGGAACAGACTTTTCGTGTTTAAGTTTTATTTCTGGATTTTAATAGTTATGTGCCAGTTCCTATCGGTTTCAAGAAAACCAAACTGTTTTCGGTTTCTTTACACAACTCATGACACTGTTGGTAACAGATAGGGGTGTACCTAGCTAAAAGTTGTAAAGGGTAATTTTTCTAGTCTGGCTATGTCTACAGAAACCCAAGGAAAAAGGTGCTACTGGGTTTTAACGCACTGTACAGAATGTGGGGAGGCCTTTGCTAAGGTCGATCCCCACCTCGACTGTGTTCGTCTGGGGTTTGTCCACCTCAAAACAGACTGCCAAATCTGCAAAAAATTTCCTAAGGCCACTCTGGAAAAAGATTGGGTAGGCTAAAGGAAAAGGAGGCCGACCGGATGGCCAACCAGTTCAGTTCTGACGAACCTGAGGAGGTGCCCACTGACTTGGGCGAGAAGTTCTCTGGCAGAGGGGCCAACCCTGAGGGTCAGTTCCATCAAAAGACTAAAGTCAGCGGTTGGATCCAGCGTCCCTTACTCCAACTGCTGAAGAAATAGCCAAAGTGATCAGTATTGTACAATCGCTTCGTCCAGTTCCATCCGAACCATCGGTTAGGTCGGACCAACTCCATCTGATTATGATCCGGATGCCTATTACGAATTGGAGTGGAAGGGGCGAAGAGTTTGTGATGCGGAGGTCTGGATATACCCACTGACCAGACATCTTCCCAGATAGACCCTCAATGTCTCCCCTCAAGGCTTTGAGTCCCCATATCTCTTTGTTTTACAAAAGGTGGCTGAAACCCTCAGCTCCTTATGGTTGAAGCTGTTGAGGAGGAAGAGCCTGATTTTTGTGGAGATGATGGACATCTCAGAGTCCAGGAGGTTGTCTGTTCCCCTTCATAAATCCCTAGGAAATGGACACAGAAGATTTTAGACTCCAAATTCTTTACCTCCTGTAGATGAGAAAATGGACAGGAGGTATATGCTTTCAGGGTCACGTACAGAGTTTTTGTTCATTGCAGCCATGTTGGGGTAATGTAAGCTGCAGCCTGTGTCAGGGCTAATATACCTTTGGCTTCACACCCCCAGATAAAAACTCCAGGAAGGTGGATGCCATAGCCAAGAAACAATACTCTGCATCCTCCTTGGGATCCAGGCATGCTAATTCAAACAACATGAAGTCTTGCTATATTATGACAAGTTGCAGTTTGTCCCACCACTAGAACTGCTCCGGAGGTGAAATAGTTAAATCCATTCCATGAATGGAACTTTGAGCACGAGCTCTAAGATAGAAGCTCTGTCTGTGTAGTTTCAAACCTGAACTGTCAGATTCTTTACTCCGCCTCACTGAACAGTCGCTCAGAGATTTCTCCTACTGCTCGGTTCATTTCTCGGTTTAAACAGTGTTTTCTCGGTTCGATTCAACGAGAATAGTTTTATTTAACCCATAAAACCGTTCAGTTCAAGCTCTCTATGTATCGTAAGTAATTTAAAATTGTATTTTCTGTGTGGAACTTATAAGTTTATCGGTTCGGTTTGAACCGATCAGCTGGTTAAAAGCTTAAAAATTTTAAAGCTTGTCATTTTAGAAGTCGGTTCCGGTTCTTATCCAGTTCTAAAAAAGCGGATTTATTACGTTTTCCAATACCAGTGACACGGTTAGGAACCGATAAGGTGTCTTGCCTGTACTGCGTTTAAAGGGCAAGTTTTCTGGTTAGGCTGGCATTATGTCTGAGAAACCCAAAGAAAAACCGGCCCACTGGGTTTCAACACTGTGATGTCTGTGGGGAAGTCTTTGCAAGGCTGCACACACACCACATGTGTTTGTCTGAGGTTTGACCACTTCCAGTCAGACTGCCAGATTTGTAAGAATTTCCCTGCAGCCACCCTGGAAAAGAGATTGGGCAGGCTCAGGGAACGAGAGGCCAAAAAGTCCGCTGACCCGGATGGCCAGCCCAGTTCGGTGCCAACCGAATCGGAGGGAGTGCCCTCTGACCAGGGCGAGACTTCCTCGGCAAAGAAAAGCTGGTTCGGAGGAACCAGTTCCAGTAAAGAACAAGGAAGTCAGCAGGTTTGGAGTCCAAATCCCTTCTCCAGCTGCTGAGGAGATAAGAGCTATTCAAATTGTCCAGTCACTGTCTCGGTCCCGTCCGAACCGCCACTATCTGGTAAAAGGTTGGTCTGTCCGGTTCCATCGGTTCAAGAATATGATGTTGAGAGTTTTATGAACCAGAGGAGGAGGATGATTATGAACAGTATGAATGTGGCTGGGAGGGTCTGGTGTCCCATTGAACGAGACGTTTCCCAGACAGACCTTTAGAATCTCCCCTATGCTTTGAGTCCCCTCTCATTTTATGTTTTACAAAAGTTGCTGAAACCCTCCAGCTTCCTTTGGAAGAAGCTGTGGATGAGCAAGAGGAGCCTGATTTTGTAGAAATGATGGATTTTCCAGAGTCTAGGAGATTGTCTATTCCTTGCATAAGTCTTTTAGGAAACAAACAATAAAAATCTTAAAACTCCTAATTCTGTGCCTCCTGTAGATAAAAAGATGGACAGAAGGTACACATTGTCAGGTCCTGATACAGAATTCCTTTCTCAGCAATGCAGTCATGTTGGAGTAGTTCAGGCTGCAGCCTGTGATAAAGCTAATATTCCCTGGCTTCACATCCTCCTGACAAGGATTCCAGGAAGATTGATGCCATGAAAAAAACAGTACATGGCAGCGTCCTTGGGACTCAGGCAAGCAAATTATATGGCTTATATAGCAAGGTATCAGAAATCTAGATGAGATACTGTTATGGAATTAGCCAAACAAGGCCATAGCTTGCTAGCTTGTAGAGCTGGAACAGGTGGCTACCGATGGCATTGAGGCTTCTAAGGTGCAGTTTCATGCTGCTGTGGATGTTAATGATGTCTCCTCTAGAGTCATGGCCACATCTTGTAGCTTTTAGTAGGTTGGCCTGGCTCAGGTGTACTAGCCTCTCACAGGATACCCAGACAAAGGCTATGGATTTTCCTGTGGTGGGAAATTCTCTGTTTGGGAGCAGACAGAGAATTATATGAAAAAGATGGATGAATATGGGACTACTTACAAAAGTGCCCAAGCTAAGGAGCGGCAAGCCACTCCCAGAGGCACACCCAGGGGGTAGGGGTAGTCCTTTCCACCAAGCCTCGGGTCTCCTCTGCTTATGCTCAGAGAGGGTTCTTCAGAGAGGCAGGCGGGTGTGGGCAGGCCTGCTCACCCCTCAGCCTAAAGCACCTGCCAAGCAGGCACCTGATGGGGTGCCCAGGGCTGATTCTCCTTTACCAGTAGGGGGCAGGTTGGCTTACTTCAGTCAGAACTGGGTGTCTTTAACCTCAGACAAGTGGGTTCTGGAAGTAGTAAGCCAGGGTCTGGTTCTCAGCTTCAATAAGTTCCCCAAGATGAGAGCCAGGCTTTTTCTACCTGCAAGTCCTTTAGAGACCCTTGCTGTAGAAGCAGAGGTCTCAACCCTGTTGGCTCTCAGAGCAGTAGAAAGGGTTCCTCCCCTACACCAGGGCAGGGGTCTGTATTCCAGATACTTCCTTACCCCAAAAAAGACAGGAGAATGGTGGCCCATCTTAGACCTCAGATATCTGAACAAGCATCTTTTGAAACCAAAGTTCAGAATGGTAACTCTGGCAATGATTTTACCTTCTCTAAGGCCAGGGGACTGGCTAGCTTCCCTGGACCTCAAGGATGCCTATTTTCACGTCCTAATCAGAAGCTCCCACCGAAAGTACCTCAGATTCGAACTGCCCTCCGGTCATTACCAGTTCAGAGCAATGCCCATGACAGAACCTCTGCCCCAAGGGCACTCCGTGAAATGTCTGCAGTAGCAGTGGCTCACTTAAGGAGGCAAAGGATTGCTGTTTTTCCCTATCTAGACGACTGGCTCATTGTAGGCCAGTCCCCAGAACAGGTAAAATCTCACCTGCAAGTCACCCAGCAGCTTCTCACCTCCCTGGGCTTCCTGCTAAATCTACCAAAGTCGGTTCTGGAACCAGTCCAGGTACTCACCTTTATAGGTGCAGAATTGGACACAAACCGGGCCAGAGCTTTTCTTCCCTTAGAAAGGGTAAGGAACTTGGTGGCTCTGGCCTCCTCCTTCACTCTGCGGGTCTCTCGACCAGCAAGACACTTTTTGCAGCTCCTGGGGCACATGGCTGCATCCACAGCTGTAGTGCAGGGAGCAAGATTTCAGATGAGACATTCAGTTTCACTTGAGAACCTGTTGGTCTCAGAGAAGAGACCCCTTCCAAGTTGGTCCCAGTGACTCGAACAGCTTGATCCAGGCCCTCCAGTGGTGGCAGGATCAGAGCAATTTAGATTGGGGTCCCCTTCATTCCCCCTGCTCACCGTTGACTCTCACTACAGATGCTTCCCTCCTGGGGTGGGGAGCCCACATGGGCGACCTCTCCACTCAGGGAGTGTGGTCTCCCCAGGAATCTCTGTTCCACATCAATTTGCTGGAACTCAGAGCTGTCTTTTTAGCACTTCAAGTGTTTTCTGCATCTGTTCAGAACAAAGTGGTACAAGTCAGAACAGACAACACCACAACAATGTGGTACATCAACAAGCGGGGGGCACTCGGTCTTGACCTTGTGCACGAGGCAATGAAGTTGTGGTCTCTGGCCTATTCCCTGAACACTTCCCTCATGGCAGTTCACCTTCCAGGAAAGGACAATGTTCTAGCAGATGCTCTCAGCAGGATTTCTCAGGGCCATCACGAATGGTCCCTGGATCCTCAAGTATTGGGGATAGTCTTTGCCAGATGGGGCACCCCTCAGGTAGATCTTTTTGCAGCCCCAGACAATCACCAACTTCCACTGTTCTGCTGCAGGCCTCCAGTGTTGGGCTCTGTCCCCCTGGACGCCCTCCTTCTGGATTGGGAAGGGAAGTTTCTTTATGCTTTTCCCCCGTTCCCTCTCCTATTCAAAGTGTTAGTCAAAATCAGATGCCAGCCTTGCGGGTGATTCTGATTGCCCGGATTGGCCAGACAGCCCTGGTACCCACTCCTTCTGTCCCTGACAGTCAGTCTTCCTCGTCTCCCCCAGGAATCACAACCTATTATCCTGTGCCCAGGGAGTTTGGTGTCGAACCTCAAATCCCTCAACCTCAAGGCCTGGCTCTTGAGGAGTTAGAATTTGCTGACTTACACCTCTCTCAGGGTGTTCTTGAAATTCTAAAGGCTTCTAGGAAAGCCTTCCACTAGAGCTACTTATAATTCTAAATGGAAAAGGTTTTCCATTTGTTGTTCTAGGAAAGCATATTTCCCCAGAATCTGCTCTTGCCCATTGTGTTAGATTACATGGTCCATCTTGATTCCTTGGGCCTCAGACCAGCTACCCTGAGAGTTCATTTGGCAGCTGTCTCTGCTTTTGTTTCAGCAGAAAGTCATCCTCTTTCCGCTCACCCTGTGTTTTCAAGTTTTTTAAGGGATTACTCCATACTAATCCACCTTTTAAGGATCTTCCCTGCCTGGAACCTTAATGTTTGCATTGCCCAGTTAATGCAACCCCCTTTGAACCTCTATTTTCTGCAGAGCTGAGTATCTAACTTGGAAAACTGTTTTTCCTAGTGGCTATCACTTCTGCTGGCAGCATAAGTGAGTTGCAAGCCTTGTCAGTAGAAGCAGCTTTGTTTCTTTCCACAGGGATATGGTAGTCCTCAGGACTAACAGGAAGATCTTCCTTGTCAATCTGCGTTCATTACTTCCTGGGTATGCAAGCCGGGCAGCGCACACCCGCCACCGGGAGCTTTTTAAAGTCTGGCTAACACCCTCGAGTGGCGTCATGCAGCTGGCGGCGTTAGTAGCGACCGACTCCTCCTCAACTCAGTTCTGTTTCTCCGCCCGTCGGGAAGGGCAGCTACCTGTTAAAGCGGTAAAGCTCAGTTAAAAGTGCGTATTAATGACTCCGCACTTTTCTACACTCAGCGCCTACGGTAAGACTGTTCCTTTTTCTTTATACTGGCGCGGGTGTATTTCAAACTGTGTTTAACCTTGTTTATTTCGCGTTATGTCCGGTTCTGGACGCAACGTTCTTCTAAGGCAGGCACGTGCCCCTATGCGTAGGTGCTCCTGCGGCATCTCTCAATCTGACGACAGCAGCGTTTGCCTCGTTGCCTGGGACCCAACCATGACATGGATTACATGCAGCGCCTGTTTCTCCATGGACCGCCGTGTCCTAGAAGTCCCCCGCGTTCAAGCTCGGCAGACCCGCCGACCCCGAGGGCAGCGTCGCTCAAGGGCGTAGGTAAGGTCTCTTGGCCCAGCCAGGCCCCTCCGGGCCTACTCTGAGTCCGAGGAGGAGGGTCCTGCGTCTTCTCTTGCCGAGGAGGCCCTTCAGCGGTGTCGAGGGGCGTCGTGGTCCCTTCCGGGATAGCCACGCCGACACGCCTCGGCAGTCCACCTCTTGGTGCAGGCTCCCCCCGTGTCGAGGCCCTCGTCTGTTGGGCCTGGCTCGGGTGGACCCTAAAGCGCCGCCTCACTCAGTGCCGTTTGGATCGGCGCCGTTCGCGGTGCTGGTGATCGATCTGGTATACCGTCCTCAGCGCTGTTCGGATCCAGGCGCCCGGTGATCGGAAAGTAGTGCCATTTCTTGGCGCCGCTTTGAATCCAGCGCCGTTAAGCGGTGCCCGTTTTGGCCTCTGCGCCGTCGCGGTACCCGATAGACGCTGGCGGCGCCGCCCGGCAGTGCCGCTTCGCCTCCAGCCTTGTGGCCAGCGCCCGTCGGCTTCCCCTCCCCAGGCGGTGCCGGGCCTGCGAGAACCGCTGGGGGTGAGAATTGAACCTTCCTGCTGCGGCGTGAGACGGCGTCGGCGCTTCGATACCCGGGGGGGCGTCCGTGGCCTCGGGACCCCTAGGGTGGCCAGCATCGAGGTCCTGCTGGTCTAAGTCACTCCTCGGGAGGGCAGATGACTCTGATAATGTGGACCCATCCTGGCACCCCCATTCTTGGAATCTGGGGTCCCTCTGTGGCTAGGGTACCAGGCGGGGAGCAACCCGGGCCCCTCCCTCTGTCCCCTTGCCCGTCGTCTCACAAGGGGTTTCCTCGGCTGGGGAGCGGCGCGAGGCCCGGGGGGCAGATGGAGGGAGGCTCCCTCTCTGGAGGCCAGTGACAGCTACCCCCAGGGTGCTGTTGCCTCCTCTAGGGACAGAGGGGCGTTGCAGTCGGGGAGGCCCTCTCGGAATCCGAGGGTTGAGGGGGCAGGTGGCCTGCTGCCCGGTCTTCCTTGAGTGACCTCAGGGGTGGCCAAGCCGTGGTGCAGAGCCCCACCCCTCCCCAGGGTTCTAGGGTGTCCCTCTGGCGGCGTGTGCAGACTGCCCTTCTGGATCCATGCTGTCACGCGTCGTCACAGGAGTTTCTCCCCAGGGCTCTTCCAGGCTCGCTTCCCCAGGGTTCCGTTCTGCGGCCTGGTTTGATATCCGGGATCCCTCCTACTAGGAGCTCCCTTCCCGGATTCCAGAGCCCTCATGAAGAGAACAGTTGCTGCCTCCTCGGAGGTGCCCTCTCCCATCTCTCTGCCTTCCACCACCCGGCTCCCGAGCCATATCGGTCCCTCAGGGTCCCATTATCCTAGGAGCAGTTCAGGGGTTCTCGGCGGCCTTCCCCTCATATGTTAGACACATGCATGAGGCGGTCTTTCGACTCCTCCCACACCGCGCGGGAATCCTCTGGACATTCCAGTTCCCGTCATCCTCGTCTCCCTCCTCTGAGGGAGAACCCCTGCTCATCTGTCCTCCGATGCTGATTTCACAGAATATCCAGCGTTTCCTCTCCCGAGGATGGTGAGGGATCTCCGGTTTCCCTACGTTTGGAGAGCGATACCCGAGCAGGAGGCATGAGATTCCTTGGTAGAATTCAGTGCCCAGCATCTGGTGGTACCTTCCTGGCCTATCCCCTTCCAGGGCGTCTATCCGATCCTGGCAGTTCCCTGCCGCTTCTTCTCCAACCCGGGGACTGCCAGCATAGGTATTGTACCCCCTCTGAGTCTCTAGGTTTCCCTTCCCAACCCGTCCCTCAGGTTTGGTATACCTGGATACTCCTTCTGAAGTAGCCGTTGCCTGGGCGCACGACCCATCCACGGTTAGGACTCTCCAGTTAGGCCGGTGGGGAAGAGAAGTGTTCTCTTCTGCGTCACGATGCTTGTATTGCATCACATCAGGCTCACCACGCTGCCTACAGCCTGCATCTGTGATGCGATGATGTCCCAGCTGCTGGCATCTATGCCTGACAGACAAACCAGACAAGCCGTTGCCCTCTCCGGCGGTAGGCCTGGGCTAGCAAGACACCAAGCAAGAGCGTCTTGGCGCCAGTGAGGTGCTTCAGGCTTGAGGACAGCGATCTACATCAGGCGGGCGGCAGTACGTCTGCCAGGTTGTCACCCCTGGCCCGTGTCGTGGGGTGATGCGATCCGCCTTCCGGGACCGTCTTTTCTCATCAGAGCTAGGAGACTTTCAGGGGCTCCATCAGTCTCCTCGTCCTCGGGAGGCACCTCAAGCTCTTCTCCCACTAGGCTTTCTGAATAAGCCAGGGTCTTCCTCCTCCTGTTTCTCACCAACAGAAGGCTGGGGGTCTTGTTCCCTCAGGGTATAGCCTGCATCCCCTCAGGAAGGAGCTTGAAATACTCACCCAGGAAGTAATGAATGGTGAAGATTCCACAAGGGAAGATAGGAAAATTACGTACCTACAGCCAATTCTTGATCTTACTTGAGACACAGCTCTTGCAGCAGGTTACACCATTAGGACTGACAAAAAAGTCGAAACCCAGGACTACGGAAAAATTCTAGCTAGCTAACTACAGCAGGGACCACCCCGACGTCGGTCCCGCCTCCGGCGTCAGGCGTGGTACAAAAGAGGCGGTCCGATAGATTCCCAGATTCTTTTCCGCCGTCCCGACAATACCTGGCCCCTTGAGTTACCACTCTAGCAGCAGCCGCGTGAATGTTACTTTTAGTACATTTTTGGGAATTCTCTTCAAGCAAGATCTTGATGCTCATCACCAACTTCTGGCCATCCAGCCGAAGTACACTTGTGGAAAGCAGATCCGTTCAAGGACCCCCACACAGCCTGCGTCCGGTGCCTGGGCCCAGACCACGATACAGGCCTGTCCTTCTTGCCAAAGGTTCAACAGCCATACCCGGATCCGGCATGAGAAGGCTTTGCAGGGCGTTTCTTCCTGGAAGAACGAACGGCGAAGACCATGTATCCTCAAGAGAAAGCTTCCAAAGTCCACAACCGCAGCGAGAAGAGAAGAGAGAAGGGAGAAGGCCCCTTCCAGGTCCCCATCCCGGGGTTGAGTCAAGTAGCTCCGGTTGAAATCTCCCCGCTGCAGTGAGGAAGCCTTCCTCTCCAGGAAAAATCCATGAGCCTTCCTCCCCTTCCAGGGCCTTGGCGAAGTCGAGGAGCAGACACGCATCCACCACCAGCAGTCGGGTTCCAGCTCCTCGGTGCCTCACGCATAGCAGCTGGAGCTCACGCCCTTAAAAGGCCTGTAGCCCAGGCGCGGCTCGACAGCCGTCAGCCGTCGCCCTGCTTCCTGGAGCCGCCCGTCGGCCCGGCGACCGGCGCCCGGCCATTGCATCCCAGCGGGCCGCGGTAGAGGACAGGCGCCCGCCCTCCTGAGATGAAGAAGGCCCTGTTGCCTCCGACAGGCGTCAGTCAGGAGCCTCTATCGGAGGAGGACCTAGAGCAGCCCGAGGACCCAGGCCAGGCGGGCCCGGTCCCGTCGGTACTCCCCCGGGGAACCGCCCATTACAGGCCCTGGAGCCGGCGCGGGACCGGCGGCCGCCACGGCTCCCGGGCGTCATCGAGCCTTTCTCTAAGCGGAGATGAAAGATCTGTTCACCTCCTGGTGGGGATACCATTAGAAAGGACATGGTTCCTCCTCCTCCTGCCCCCGCCCCCTACGCCGCCGGGGTGGCGGGCCGTCATTCCTCCTCCCGAGGCCTAGGAGCCCTCCTGAGAGGAGACCTGATATGAGGAGACCTCCGTCGAAATCCTCTTCCTGATCTTAGCCCCAGAGATCCAGGAGGCGCCCGGCCCGATAAGCCTTCCAGCGGAGGACAGGGGATCAGACTACGCCTCTGATCCCATCTCCACTCTCCATACAGCTTCATCCGGACCCACGTGGATGCCTAGATCTCCGGATGATCCCTCGATTCCTTGATATGAGACCTTATACAAGAACATGGGATGGGATGCTGAAGACTTGAACCCGAAGATGCATACCGTAAAATATCTTGACAAAGGACCCCAAGCCTGTGGTGGTACCGTGGTTGACACTTTCGTGGAGCGTCACCAAGGCCGACTGGGCGTCCACACTCACCAGTAGAGACCCGAAGAAAGCCTGTACAAGGCTCTGGGGCGACCAGTACTTGGCGCAGCATCCTCAGGCCGATTCTCTGGTCATCACAGCCTCCCATGACCCGGTCACAGAGGCCACAACATTTTGAAACACCCTGCCACTGGACCCAGAGTCAAACGGCAGGAGGCGCATTGGGTAGGGCGCGTATGCTTCCGCTACCTCGCCATCAGATCCATGAACTATTTAACCCGCGGTTCCAGTTCCAGGGAAACTTTGGGAATAGGGTCTAGAAGCCTGAAAAGATGCGAAGGTGAGCAGAAGGAGGAAATGCTTCAGCTCCTCCGTAGCAGGTTCAGGCGTGGGGACCCAAGTGCTAAAACCCGGCGTGCCATTCCAGCGGACTCATCGGCCCGAGCAGCAGCTGGCGTATACTCCGGAGACACTCTTGGTTGAGCGTCAGTTTAGACGTCCAAGACGTGGGCAGCTCCTTTTGAGGAGAGGTGTTTGGTAATCCTGAAGATCACCAAACTCAAGAGGCGGACAGGCGGTTCAGGCATGTGCGACCTAAGCTTGGTTCCTTCGTAGACAAACCCGTTTCAAATCTTGAGGACAGGACAACTCCGCTGCCTCAGAGCTCTGGTTTCATAGGCCCAGAAATAACCAGCCAGGTCAGCGTTCTCTAGGCAGGCCCAGCCGCGAGTCCATCTGTCGCCCAGCCAGCTCTTGCACCCCCCTCAGGATCAGCAGGAGTTTATAGGCAAAAGTAGCAAACTTCTGCCAGATGAGGCCATTACAGCGACAGGTGGTTCTTCATTGGTCAGTCTAGGCCACTGCAAAATTACAGGAAAAGCCACCTCGAGGCCTCCTTTGCTCGGTATCAGGGTCAGCACAAAAGCCTTGATCTGGCAAGAAGTACACCGCTACACTACAAGGGCGATAGAGTATGTCCCAGAGAACCCAGAGAGGACTAGGATACTATTCCTGCTTCCTGGTTCCCAAGAAACAGGGACCTCAGTCAATCCTGGACCTCAAGCGACCTCAATAATGAGGTCCTTACAAGAATTCCGCATGGAGCCCTTCAGGTCTTACCATGCTCAAACAGGCGCCTTTTGGATCTCTAGACATTGGATGCTATGCATCCTATAACCAGGCGCACATAGGGTTCCTGCTTGAGTTCTTGACCTACCTTCAGTTCCGAGCCTTCCTTTCGGTTTGTCTTCCGCCTCAGGGTCTTTACCAGTGCATGGCAGTGTGGCAGCGTCTCTGAGACAGAATTTTCGTGTTCCGATACCTGGAGCTGACTGGCTTCTCTTATGGCCGCCTCAGAAGGCGTTGCTTCTTACAATCAGAACACCAGGATCTGTTCCGATCCTGGGCATTCTCAAATACAGTCTCTCCTGCAGTACCGTCAAACTGCATTCAAGGAACAGTTCTGGACACACCGTAGGAAGAGCCTTCCTAACAGGCCGGGCGCATCAGATCCCTCGCAAGGACTATAGTAAGCAGGTTGGCACCACCAGGTAGACATCGCACAACGCCGGACACATGGCTCGGCCATTCCTGCTGTCCCTTTAGCAAGACTCCACATCGAATTACTCAGTGGATGCTCCGGTGCAATGGGACCAAAGGCAGACCCGCACAGCATCGGTCAGACTCACAACTCGTGATTCCAAGACTGGCAGTGGTGGCTAGCCAAGTCGCTCTCATCAGGCGTCCGTTCATTTACGCCATCGAGTCACCTCACCAGAGCGCTTCCGGTCTTGGGTAGAGCACACCTGGAGAAGGCAAGTCCCAGAATCGTGGACCCAGATGAGCTCACCTTCACATCAACATGCAATGAGCGGTCCTCTATGCCCTGAGCCCGCACCAGTCAGTTATCCGTGTACTCTTCTACCAGACAGACCTTACGGCGGTGATATCAATACCTCAACAAACAAGAGCACTCCTTACCCCTTTAGACCCATGAGAGTGTGGTTAAACAATCAGACACTGCGAATCTGATCACTGTGCCGTTCCCGAGTGGACAACACAATCTGAGCAACCAAATCGTTCTCAGGCAAGTCCCCGATGGGAACTACTGAAAGGTAGCAGAGGATCTGTTTCTTGGAGTGGGAACTCCAGATCTAGACTTGGCCTCCCATCAGCACAAAACTGCCCAATTTTTCATGATCAAGGCCTGGTGTTTCTGGCAGGCCTTATCCCTCTGGACAACCGATTCCTCCCTTTCCCTCCTTTCCCGTTATCCAGAAGTTCTTCTCAAACTGCGCGGGACGCACTAATGTCCTGCTGTTTGGCCCAGACAGATTTAGTTCCTTTGTTGATTCAGCTATCACAAGAACCCCTTCGTTACCCTCAGCTCCCGCACTGTCTCAGGAGAAGGTTCACTTGTCCACCTGGACCTCGTTCCTTGAACCTGCATGTGGCTCTAAGTAGCCATTTTTAAATCACGGGGTCTCGCAAGAGTTGCAGTCCTTTCTGCAGCCAGAAAGCCGGCTGCTTGTCGACGACGCATGAAATGGCGCCGTTTTATGTGTCATCGCGACACTACCCCCAAGTTGTCCTGGGGTAATATTAGAATATTTGCTCTCCCTCTTTCCACCTAGCCTACTCTATTAAGTACCTCTGTGCCATTGACACCACCTCGGTGAAATCGTACAGTGGCTCAGGTGGGCGCCCTCTCATAAAATTTCTTGGGGTGGTACACCTTGGGCCTCTGCTTAGAGCCCTCATGCACCCATAGGTTGCTCTTTGTCCTGGAACGCTCACGCCCCCCTTTGAACCTCCAGCCCATTGCGAGCCGTTTTCTGTCGCCGACGTTGTTTTTAGATGCTATTATTACCTCGGCGAGAAGAATTTCCTGAACTTCACGCTCTCATGTGCAAGAGCCTTATTGGTTTTCCTGGGACAAGTATCCTGAGGCAGACCTAAATTTTGCCTAAGGTGGTTTCTTCTCCTCCAGACCGGATGTAGCCTTCGGTCTACTTCAGAGCTACTCAAATGGGAAACCACCATACCCTGGATGTTCAGAACCGAGGTTTTACCTCAACAGAACTCAGTCCTTTAAGCGTTCTGGCAACTTTCATTCCTTCTCTACAGAATAGCCCGACAACCCATGTCAGAACAGCCCTTTCTCACTGGCATCAGTGACTCTCTATTGGTATCAAACAAAAGCCCCCCCGGTACAGTCAGGGTCATTCCACCTAGAGGGTGGCTACTTCCTACATAGCTCAATGTTCCACTTCTGCTATAGCTGCAGCCCTTGGAGTTCTGTGCCTTTATCAGGCATTATAGCTGGACGACGCCTCGGCGAAGGCTGGTTTAAGCAGCCGTTACAGGGTCTCCTGTCCTGAGTGGGACCTGGTATTTATCCTTTATTTTTCCTCCTCCCGGATTTTCTGACAGCGTTACTGCTTGGGAATCAGTCCTAATGGTGTAACCTGCTGCAGCAGCTGTGTCTCGAGATAAGATGGTACAGTTACATGGGGGAACTTACCGTAACAGTAGATCTTCGAACAGCTCTTACCAAAGTACCATCCCCCACCTTCCCCCTTGGAGGCATGGCTCAGTCTTTCTGAGCAGGAAGTGTTATCTTTCTGTCTTCTGACGAATCCTAGGTCTCCCATTTTGATGTCAGCCTGCGGCAAAGTCTCCGAAGGGGAACTGGGAATCTAAGCAGGACCGCCCCTTCTGTACCCGCCTGGCGGGCCGGGGACCCGGCGGTCGGGCGGTCGCTGTAGTTAGCTAGCTGGGAATTTTCCGTGGGGTCTAATGACTTCAGTCCTAATGGTGTAACCTGCCAAGAGCTGTTCGAAGATCTACTATTACAGTAAGTTCTTACGTAACTACTATCTTCTCTTGTATCTTCACCATTCACCACCGCCAACCATCCCTCAGTGGCCTCTTCTTGCTTCTCACCTCGTCTCCTTCCTCTCTCTGTAAAAAAAAAAAAAAAATTTTTTCTTAAAATAGGGAAAGTTCCCAATTTTTCCCAAAAAAAAAAATCTTTCTGGGAAGTTCTAATTTTTCAGAAAAATTACCTCCTAGATTCATAGGCCATCTAGTGGATTGCATTGTGATCAAACTGCACAACATCCACTTGCCATTCTTCTGGCAATACCTCTGGGGTTTTGGCCTGGCTCAGGCTATTCAGTTGATCCTGCAAGTCCGTTTTCCAGATAGTTGCCCTGAAATCGTGTCCCCCATTCTTGCCTTGCAAACAGAGCAGGCAAATCTAATCCTTTTTTTTTGCAAAAAAAAAAAAAAAATAAATATTAAATGCAGGGAACTCTCTTAGACTATTATAGGCATCTTGACGAGGTCATGCATCTGGTCAAAACATTTACCTAAAAAAAAAAGGGAAAAAAAAAAAAAAAAAGGAAAAGAGGAAGGTAGGCTATCCTTCGCTAGTTGTAGGGTTTTCCTTTTTAAATGTAAATCCTGGACAATTTTTTGCAGAGAGCAGTACTGACCATATCCGATCCCACTGCCTAACCTTAGCCTGCCTTGGCAGTCAGTCTGAGTCCCATTTCTATCTTAAGGCACACGAAGGCTTACATTTCCATTCTAAACTGACAGCTCTCTCCTTTTCCTGGGTTTATTCTCCTCCTCGGGTTCCTCAGTTAAAAAAGCATTAGGAACAAGTGGATATCAAAACAATGGCATGTTGAAGATGAGGACTATGCCCTCCTGAGTCTGTCTAGCGGATTGAACCTTCTCTTCAGCTCTATCTCCGATTCTGCTTCCCTTCGGTGAGCCTTAGCTGTAAGCTAACTATACTCATTGAGCATTCTGGTCCTTTCAACATCCATCTCTCTCTTTCTTCTTCTTCTTCTATTTTCTCATTTCCTTCTTATCTCTCCTCCCAAGTCGCCCAGGTGACCCTGCAGTCCCTAGGCAAGACATACCTCTCCTCTGTCTTCCTCCATGGCTTATTTCTTTTCAGTTCATTCTTCCTTGCTTTGCTATCCACAATATCTTGCCTGCATATCTATATTCTCTGCTTTCTCTTTTGCCTCTCAAGCTCACAGAACTGAGTTGGAGAGTCGTGGAGTAAGCTACTAACGGCCGCCCCTCATGTATGACGTCACTCTCGGCGGTGCTGTTGGCAGACTTAAAAAAAAAAAAAAGCTCCGTGGCGGGTGCACGCTCCAGCTTACACAAGGTAATGAATGGTGAAGATACAGAAGATCAAATTACGGTAGATACGTAATTTTCCTTTTTTGCCTAAGGTGGTTTCAGATTTCCATCTTAACAGTCCATCTCCTTCAGTATTCTTCACGAACACTCCTCTTCTGGTGAGAGGAATTGCACAATTGGATGAGGGCCCTTAGTTACTATTTAGAACGTACCAAGGTCACAGGTTGAATCCTCAACTTTTCTCACTACGGTGAGGTTGGGAAGGAAACACCACTAAAGATCAATTACCAGGTGGATTGTCTCTTGTATCCAATTTGTTATCAGAAACTGGGCAGAATCCCCTCTGGCTTGAGGCTCATTCTACAGAGTACAGCCCGGCGTCTCTAATGCCAGAGACATCCTATATTGGAGATATGCCAGGCTGCTACTTGGAAAGCGGTACACTTTCACAAAATTACTCCTGGCTGTCCAGGCTGGGAGAGATCCTCGGTTTAGCACAGCTGTGCTTCCGACCTATTCAGTAGGTTCTGTCCTCCTCCATGGGTACTGTGTAGTCTGCAACTTGTCATAAATGCAAGACTTCATGTTGTTTGAAGAAAAAATTACTCACCTTATACTATTGTTTGTTCAATAGGTCTTGCTATATGACATCCCAACCTGCCCTCTCAGAACTTCTACTTGGGTATGATGCTGGGCAACCTAGTGTGGGCACTATTTTATGCCCTTTAGGGGTTTTCACCCCTTTTGGGGTTTGGGGTGTGGTGTTGTATTCTCTTGTGATTTCTCATATTGTTAATTATATTAATAATTCCAATCCCCTGACTTGGTCTTTGGTGTTAGGACCAGCAATGGGTGTTATTATTTAGGTAGCATTGGCTAGTGAGTTACAACTTCACACAGACAGTGAGTTTTTGCTCGTGAATCTGACAGTTCAGGTTTGAAACTACAGACCAAACTATCTTAGGCTCCTGTAAGTTCCATTCATGGAATGGTTTACTATTCACCTCAGAGCAGTTCTAGTGGTGACAAACTGCAACTTGTCATAATAGCAAGACTCCATTAGAAGAAACATTACTAAGGTGGTAATTTTTCTTATGGACCTCACCAGATACCAGAGTCAGGTGAGATACGGTTCTGGACTGGCTAAACAAACTTCCCCAGCTAGCAAGAGCTGGAGGTGTGTGGCTCGTGAGTAGCACACACTCCTGAGGCCGGAGGTCAGAGGCTGTGGGTTCAGTTCCACATCTGGCATGAGCCATATCCAGTCCCCACACTGTAGTGCAGCAGAGGTGCTGCACTTCACAGTGCAATCTTCGGATCAGACATTAAACAGAGGTCCATCTGCCTGGATTGGTGGTAGTTCAGGCGGATATAAACAATCCCGTGGCACTTGAAAAGAGAGAAATTTTTATTATAATAACATCAAAAAAAATCATAATAACAGTGCTAGACACACATCATATTCATTATTAGCATAGTGAGACTATAAAATGCAATTTAAAAACCACAAAATTAGTGTACAAAAAGAAAAAAACAAGAAATAGGACATACATTTACTCCTATAAAATTACAGCAGGTTTGTATTGTTTCTTTCTTTTTTTTTTCTTAATTTAAACCACTAATCTCAACTCAACATTATTTCCATCTTAGCCTAGTATTATAAAATAAAACATACCTTCCACAATTCAGAATAGTTCTAGGTGATGTGGTAACATCTGATAGACCGTTTATAACATTACTTATAACAATTAACAACATCTATAGGCGTAATTTTGTAGTCATTGGCATCTAGCCTGCAGAAATAATATATTAATAACAGCACAATATATTTAGTGTTCCATATAATATTGATTATAAATGTACACAATTCCCTAATACAAAATATTATAATCAATTTATAACCATTTCATATCATTGAATCAATAAAACTTCAAAGTTAGCATAGGAACAGTCAAATAAAAATGCTCGTATTTCCTCTACATTTATACATTGTAGATATGACAATTCGTTCGGCAACATATTGGCATTTCCCTTCCCAATACGACCATAAACCGATAACCATATTGGTCCCACATATAACTGGGTAGTCTAGGATTATTTAGTCTTTCCATGCACTCTTTAATATTTTGGGATGAATGATTTTAAGCAGGTTCATTTTCCCAGACATAAAAGTGTCAGCACTGACTATAATGATTTTCCTGAACAACCGTATATCTTCTTTTATTGATTCATTTATACATTTTCTTAATGATAGGTAAGAAAAAAAACAGGAACCTTAAAAGGAAGAGGTTTAGGGGTAGCGGTAGAAAAACCTTTAGGTAATTTCCCAGTATGACTGATAACAATAAATCAGTTTTTGGTCTAAATCGATATCATAAAATTAGAAAAATAAGTGGGAAAAAAAGTGACTGATCAATTATCCCAGCCTCCACTGTTTTGATAATAAGTATATTGCGTTTAATTGGGTTAAGCCTATTACCCCACAACATTTGAAAAATAAACTATAAAGTCTGGTTTCTAATACAGGTGGAAGTGGAACAACCTGGGCAATATATAATAATAATGGAACAAAGAATTTTTATGACAGCAACCCATTTTAGTTTAGTAATCTCAATCTTTCCATATCTACTATATGACAGTTTATAAACCTTTCCAATTCAATAAGGCAAATTTTGAGGTCCATAAGATCCAAGTATCTTTAATGGTTCAGTGGATATATAACACCTTCAATTTCAGATTCAGAAAATTTAGTTCTATAAATAATCCTCTGCATTTAAAGGTTCAATTGTGCATTCGAGACCTTAGAATACTGTAACATTAACTCTAAAGTAACATTACAGTCTGGGTGCTGAAAAATAAGCACAAATCATCAGCATAAACAGGACTTTTATATTGGTATAATGAAGTATGTGATACCATCCCATAAGCCTTGACATGATACATATTTGATCAGAACTCTGTACATATACACACAATAATGGGCTCAAAGGCAGCTACCTTACACCAATAGGAATGAAAACCAGAACCTATCACAGTGTTTAACATAGGGTAAATTAAACTAGTATTATAGATCTCCTTAAGCCAAGTTACCAAAATGTGGTACCCCATAATAAGATAAACTAGTAATAAGAAGGATGATATACCCTATCAAGGCTTTCTTTGATCTACTGATACCATACAACTAGCTTGATTACTGTTAACATATTCTATCAATCTCTGATAAAGTGGTGTGCTTGAAAATCGATCTAAACACTACAATATTGGTTTGGGGATATAACCTGACAAGCTGTGCTGATCTGACATTGAAATACTCATTAATATCTTAGTCAAATTCAATAAGGTAATGGCTGCAATTATCAATAAATATCTGTCTCCAGATTTAAATATAAAGATTAGGCCTTCGAAAACCATAAAACTTAACTGAAGAAGGAAAAATTAAATACTAACTCCAAACTTGTTGCAAAGAAATCAGAAAATGTTTTTATATAATTCTCGTCAGGCCATCCTTACCAGGTGATGTTCAGATTTCCAATTTCTGAATACGGTTATGATTCGTTAAAATGGGTGAAACTAAATCCCTATACCTGCGAGATATTTAGATTTATCTAAGTTGCCAAATTTTCTATCTATAAACAACTGGGGCAATACGGGTCTATGAACCTGAAAAATGTTCTATCTTAACAATGACTCTTGCTCTGTAATGTATTTCCATTTTATCATTTTAGACCATCAATAGTAATAATGATCTATATTCTTAAAGGCTCATAGGATCTATTCGGACCTTTTTATTCTAAATTAAACAAAGCCTGTAAGTATCTGCCTATCATATTGCCAGTCTTTAAGTTGTTGTTTCAGGGACGCAGTTTTATCAGAGTTATTAATTTTGGAAATATTGAAAATCTGATAGTATAATTGTTGCCTCATTTTAGATAATATAAAACTTAACATTTCCCGGTTTACCAATATTTTGAAAAGGATGAAAATCTTTTTAATCCACCATTCCCCAAATCGTCATATAAAACTGACAATCTAACCTGTAATAGAAAGAAAACTTGTTCTAATTTCTAAACTCTGAAATAATGTAGCATTCAATTTCCATGCTCTTGGTACCATCTCCAAACTCCTAGATAATTTACACAACAAAAGCAAATGGTCAGAGAAAAGAAATGGAAATAAAAAATTCAAAAACAAACAAGATCAAACCCGAGAAATATAGTCAATAGTAAAAGTAAGTATTTCTTTTTAAAAGTAAAATCTACTCTCCTCTTGTCTACTTCTACCATCTATCAAGAATCCTTTTATTAATTGTGCTAAGCTCTGGAATCACGTATATCTTTAACCTTATCCATCTCATTTCCTTAGGGTTACTTTATCTGTGACTGAGTACACAATTAAATCCACATAAAAATCTTATACGAAGTAAACAAATATAGCTAATCATGAGAATAAAGCTATTCGTTCAGTTTAATTTGAGAGCAGTAAATATTAATAAATCTGCGTCAAAGACTTCCATACCCATCAGGATCAATAACCCGCCAGGTACTCATCCATCAATTAATTAAGGAAAATTAGAATAAATATTCAAACCCTATCCGTCAGCTGAATCTGACCAAATGACCAATAAAAGGCCCCAGCACCATTCACGTTGAAGAACTACTTTGATCCAGAGAGTACATCCAGGTTTCCTGCAATAAACAAATCTACAAATTTTCAGGAGAACATACTCAAAGTAAGCCTTCTTTTATAATTCAAAGGCTGTATACATTTATAGATCCTAGAGTAATGATCATTTCTTAGGAAAAAATCCATTCTTCTTTTTCCTCTTTTTCTTTACCTTTATAACCTTCAGAAACTCTTAAAAAGAAGGTGGACTATCACCAATGTGTTGGGAATCAAGCTCCTGACTAGTAAATTCTATCACCCATGAGAAGTTAATACGAAAAGTTAATGATTCTGTTTCAATCAGGCCAAATTTGTTTAGTATCTCTCGAGGATCCAGAAGAGGATTCTCGACGAGGTCTCCTCATATCAGGTCTCCCCTCAGGAGGGGTCCTAGGCCCCGGGAGGAGGAATGACGGCCCGTCACTCCGGCGGCTAGGGGGCGGGGGCAGGAGGAGGAGGAACCATGTCCTTTCTAATGGTATCCCCACCAGGAGGTGAACAGATCTTTCATCTCCGCTTAGAGAAAGGCTCGATGACGCCCGGGAGCCGTGGGCGGCCGCCGGTCCCGCGCCGGCTCCAGGGCCTGTAATGGGCGGTTCCCCGGGGGAGTACCGACGGGACCGGGCCCGCCTGGCCTGGGTCCTCGGGCTGCTCTAGGTCCTCCTCCGATAGAGGCTCCTGAATCGACGCCTGTCGGAGGCAACAGGGCCTTCTTCATCTCAGGAGGGGCGGGCGCCTGTCCTCTACCGCGCCCGCTGGGATGCAATGGCCGGGCGCCGGTCGCCGGGCCGACGGGCGGCTCCAGGAAGCAGGGCGACGGCTGACGGCTGTCGAGCCAGCGCCTGGGCTACAGGCCTTTTAAGGGCGTGAGCTCCAGCTGCTTGCGTGAGGCACCGAGGAGCGGGAACCACTACTGCGTGGTGGTGCGATGGTGTCTCCCCTCGACTTCGCCAAGGCCCTGGAAGGGGAGGAAGGCTCATGGATTTTTCCCTGGAGAGGAAGGCTTCCTCACTGCAGCCGGGAGATTTCAACCGGAGCTATTGGACTCAACCCCGGGATGGGGACCTGGAAGGGGCCTTCTCCCCTCTCTCTTCTCTTCTCGCTGCGGTTGTGGACTTTGGAAGCTTTCTCTTGAGGATACATGGTCTTCGCCGTTGTTCCTTCCAGGAAGAAACGCCCTGCAAAGCCTTCTCATGCCGGATCCGGGTATGGCTGTTGAACCTTTGGCAAGAAGGACAGGCTCTGTATCGTGGTCTCGGCCCAGGCACCGGACGCAGGCTGTGTGGGGGTCCTTGAACGGATCTGCTTTCCACAAGTGTACTCTCGGCTGGATGGCCAGAAGTTGGTGATGAGCATCAAGATCTTGCTTGAAGAGAATTCCCAAAAATTGCTAAAAGTAACATTCACGCGGCTGCTGCTAGAGTGGTAACTCAAGGGGCCAGTATTGTCTGCGACGGCGGAAAAGAATCTGGGAATCTATGCGGACCGCCTCTTTTGTACCACCGCCTGACGCCGGAGGCGGGACCGACGTCGGGGTGGTCCCTGCTGTAGTTAGCTAGCTAGAATTTTTCCGTAGGTCCTGGGTTTCTGACTTTTTTGTCAGTCCTAATGGTGTAACCTGCTGCAAGAGCTGTGTCTCAAGTAAGATCAAGAATTGGCTGTAGGTACGTAATTTTCCCTATCTTCCCTTGTCAATCTTCACCATTCATTACTTCCTGGGTGAGTATTTCAAGGTCCTTCCTGAGGGGTGCAGAGGCTATACCCTGAGGGAACAAGACCCCAGCCTTCTGTTGGTGAGAAACAGGAGGAGAAGACCCTGGCTTATTCAGAAAGCCTTCATGGGAGAAGAGCTAGAGGTGCCTCCCGAGGACGAGGAGACTGATGGAGCCCTGTCAAAGTCTCCTAGCTCTGATGAGAAAAGACGGTCCCGGAAGGCGGAGCGCATCACCCCACGCACGGGCCAGGGTGACAACCTGAAAGACGGTACAGTCTGCCGCCCGCCTTGATGTAGATCGCTGTCCTCAAGCCTGAAGCACCTCACTGGCGCCATAAGACGCCTTTTGCTTGGTGTCTTGCTAGCCCAGGCCTACCGCCGGAGAGGGCAACGGCTTGTCTGGTTTGTCGTGTCAGGCATAGATGCCAGCAGCTGGGACATCATCGCATCACAGATGCAGGCTGTAGGCAGCGTGGTGAGCCTGATGTGATGCAATACAAGCACTCGGACGCAGAAGAGAACACTTCTCGCCCCCACCGGCCTAACTGGAGAGTCCTAACTGTGGATGCGGTCGTGCGCCCAGGCAACGGCGCTTCAGAAGGAGTATCCAGGTATACCAAACCTGAGGGACGGGTTGGGAAGGGAAACCTAGAGACTCAGAGGGGGCACACTACCTATGCTGGCAGTCCGCGGTTGGAGAAGAAGCGGCAGGGAACTGCCAGGATCGGATAGACGCCCCTGGAAGGGGATAGGCCAGGAAGGTACCACTAGATGCTGTGCACTGAATCTCACCAAGGAATCTCATGCCTCCTGCTCGGGTATCGCCTCTCCAAACGTAGGGAAACCGGAGATCCCTCACCATCCTCGGGAGAGGAAACGCTGGATATTCTGTGAAATCAGCATCGGAGGACAGATGAGCAGGGGTTCTCCCTCAGAGGAGGGAGACGAGGATGACGGGAACTGGAATGTCCAGAGGATTCCCGCGCGGTGTGGGAGGAGTCGAAAGACCGCCTCATGCATGTGTCTAACATATGAGGGGAAGGCCGCCGAGAACCCCCTGAACTGCTCCCAGGATAATGGGACCCGGAGGGACCGATATGGCTCGGGAGCCGGGGTGGTGGAAGGCAGAGAGATGGGAGAGGGCACCTCCGAGGAGGCAGCAACTGTTCTCTTCATGAGGGCTCTGGAATCCGGGAAGGGAGCTCCTAGTAGGAGGGATCCCGGATATCAAACCAGGCCGCAGAACGGAACCCTGGGGAAGCGAGCCTGGAAGAGCCCTGGGGAGAAACTCCTGTGACGACGCTGGACAGCATGGATCCAGAAGGGCAGTCTGCACACGCCGCCAGAGGGACACCCTAGAACCCTGGGGAGGGGTGGGGCTCTGCACCACTGCTTGGCCACCCCTGAGGTCACTAAGTGAAGACCGGGCAGCAGGCCACCTGCCCCCTCAACCCTCGGATTCCGAGAGGGCCTCCCCGACTGCAACGCCCCTCTGTCCTAGAGGAGGCAACAGCACCCTGGGGGTAGCTGTCACCGGCCTCCAGAGAGGGAGCCTCCCTCCATCTGCCCCCCGGGCCTCGCGCCGCTCCCCAGCCGAGGAAACCCCTTGTGAGACGACGGGCAAGGGGACAGAGGGAGGGGCCCGGGTTGCTCCCCGCCTGGTACCCTAGCCACAGAGGGACCCCAGATTCCAAGAATGGGGTGCCAGGGATGGGTCCATTATCAGAGTCACTGCCCTCCCGAGGAGTGACTTAGACCAGCAGGACCTCGATGCTGGCCACCCTAGGGGTCCCGAGGCCACGGACGCCCCCCCGGGTATCGAAGCGCCGACGCCGTCTCACGCCGCAGCAGGAAGGTTCAATTCTCACCCCCAGCGGTTCTCGCAGGCCCGGCACCGCCTGGGGAGGGGAAGCCGACGGGCGCTGGCCACAAGGCTGGAGGCGAAGCGGCACTGCCGGGCGGCGCCGCCAGCGTCTATCGGGTACCGCGACGGCGCAGAGGCCAAAACGGGACCGCTTAACGGCGCTGGATCTCAAAGCGGCGCCAAGAAATGGCACTATTTCCTATCACCGGGCGCTGGATCCGAACAGCGCTGAGAGACGTATCGCCAGACTATCACCAGCACCGCGAACGGCGCCGATCCAAACGGCACTGAGAGGCGGGGCGGCTTAGGGTCCACCCGAGCCAGGCCCAACAGACGAGGGCTCGACACGGGGGGAGCCTGCACCAAGAGGTGTGACTGCCGAGGCGTGTCGGCGTGGCTATCCCGGAAGGGACCACGACGCCCCTCGACACCGCTGAAGGGCTCCTCGGCAAGAGAAGACGAGAGCCCTCCTCTCGGACCGGGAGTAGGCCCGGAGGGGCCTGGCCGGGCCAAGAGACCTTACCTACGCCCTTGAGCGACGCTGCCCTCGGGTCGGCGGGTCGGCCGAGCTTGAACGCGGGGACTTCAGGACACGGCGGTCCATGGAGAAACAGCGCCGCATGTAATCCATGTCATGGTTGTCCCGAGGCAACGGGCAAACGCTATGCTGGTCTCAGATTGAGAAATGCCGCAGGAGCACTTACGCATAGGGGTACGTGTCTGCCTTAGAAGAACGTCGCCTCCAGAACCGGACATAACGCGAATAAACAAGGTTAAACACAGTTTGAAATACACCCGCGCCAGTATAAAGAAAAAGGAACAGTCTTACCGTAGGCGCTGAGTGTAGAAAAGTGCGGAGTCATTAATACGCACTTTTAACTGAGCTTTACCGCTTTAACAGGTAGCTGCCCTTCCCGACGGGCGGAGAAACAGAACTGAGTTGAGGAGGAGTCGGTCGCTACTAACGGGTCGCTGCGCATGACGCCACTCGAGGGGGTGCGTTAGCCAGACTTTAAAAAAGCTCCCGGTGGTGGGTGTGCGCTGGCCCGGCTTGGCATACCCAGGAAGTAATGAACGCGAAGATTGACAAGGAAGATCTTCCTGTTAGTCCTGAGGACTACCATATCCCTGTGGAAAGAAACAAAGCTGCTTCTACTGACAAGGCTTGTAACTCACTTATGCTGCCAGCAGAAGTGATAGCCACTAGGAAAAACAGTTTTCCAAGTTAGATACTTAGCTCTGCAGAAAATAGAGGTTCAAAAGGGGGTTGCATTAACTGGGCAATGCAAACATTAAGGTTCCAGGCAGGGGAAGATCCCGAAAAGGTGGATTAGTATGGAGTAATCCCTTAAAAAACTTGGAAAACACAGGGTGAGCGGAAAGAGAGGATGACTTTCCTGCTGAAACAAAAGCAGAGACAGCTGCCAAATGAACTCTCAGGGTAGCTGGTCTGAGGCCCAAGGAATCAAGATGGACCATGTAATCTAACACAATGGGCAAAGCAGCAGATTCTGGGGAAATATGCTTCCCAGAACAACAAATGGAAAACCTTTTCCATTTAGAATTATAAGTAGCCCTAGTGGAAGGCTTCCTAGAAGCCTTTAGAATTTCAAGAACACCCTGAGAGAGGTGTAAGTCAGCAAATTCTAACTCCTCAAGAGCCAGGCCTTGAGGTTGAGGGATTTGAGGTTCGACACCAAACTCCCTGGGCACAGGATAATAGGTTGTGATTCCTGGGGAGACGAGGAAGACTGACTGTCAGGGACAGAAGGAGTGGTACCAGGGCTGTCTGGCCAATCCGGGCAATCAGAATCACTCCGCAAGGCTGGCATCTGATTTTGACTAACACTTTGAATAGGAGAGGAACGGGGAAAAGCATAAAGAAACTTCCTTCCCAATCCAGAAGGAGGGCGCCCAGGGGACAGAGCCCAACACTGGAGGCCTGCAGCAGAACAGTGAAGTTGGTGATTGTCTGGGGCTGCAAAGATCTACCTGAGGGGTGCCCCATCTGGCAAAGACTATCCCCAATACTTGAGGATCCAGGGACCATTCGTGATGGCCCTGAGAAATCCTGCTGAGAGCATCTGCTAGAACATTGTCCTTTCCTGGAAGGTGAACTGCCATGAGGGAAGTGTTCAGGGAATAGGCCAGAGACCACAACTTCATTGCCTCGTGCACAAGGTCGAAGACCAGTGCCCCCCGTTGTTGATGTACCACATTGTTGTGGTGTTGTCTGTTCTGACTTGTACCACTTTGTTCTGAACAGATGCAGAAAACACTTGAAGTGCTAAAAAGACAGCTCTGAGTTCCAGCAAATTGATGTGGAACAGAGATTCCTGGGGAGACCACACTCCCTGAGTGGAGAGGTCGCCCATGTGGGCTCCCCACCCCAGGAGGGAAGCATCTGTAGTGAGAGTCAACGTGTGAGCAGGGGGAATGAAGGGGACCCCCAATCTTAAATTGCTCTGATCCTGCCACCACTGGAGGGCCTGGATCAAGGTTCGAGTCACTGGGACCAACTTGGAAAGGGGGTCTCTTCTCTGAGACCAACAGGTTCTCAAGTGAAACTGAATGTCTCATCTGAAATCTTGCTCCCTGCACTACAGCTGTGGATGCAGCCATGTGCCCCAGGAGCTGCAAAAAGTGTCTTGCTGGTCGAGAGACCCGCAGAATGAAGGAGGAGGCCAGAGCTACCAAGTTCCTTACCCTTTCTAAGGGAAGAAAAGCTCTGGCCCGGTTTGTGTCCAATTCTGCACCTATAAAGGTGAGTACCTGGACTGGTTCCAGAACCGACTTTGGTAGATTTAGCAGGAGCCCAGGGAGGTGAGAAGCTGCTGGGTGACTTGCAGGTGAGATTTTACCTGTTCTGGGGACTGGCCTACAATGAGCCAATCGTCTAAGATAGGGAAAACAGCAATCCTTTGCCTCCTTAAGTGAGCCACTGCTACTGCAGACATTTCACTGAGTACCCTTGGGGCAGAGGTTCAGTCATGGGCATTGCTTCTGAACTGGTAATGACCGGAGGGCAGTTCGAATCTGAGGTACTTCGGTGGGAGCTTCTGATTAGGACGCGGAAATAGGCATCCTTGAGGTCCAGGGAAGCTAGCCAGTCCCCTGGCCTTAGAGAAGGTAAAATCATTGCCAGAGTTACCATTCTGAACTTTGGTTTCAAAAGATGCTTGTTCAGATATCTGAGGTCTAAGATGGCCACCATTCTCCTGTCTTTTGGGGTAAGGAAGTATCTGGAATACAGACCCCTGCCCTGGTGTAGGGGAGGAACCTTCTACTGCTCTGAGAGCCAACAGGGTTGAGACCTCTGCTTCTACAGCAAGGGTCTCTAAAGGACTTGGTAGAAAAAGCCTGGCTCTCATCTTGGGAACTTATTGAAGCTGAGAACCAGACCCTGGCTTACTACTTCCAGAACCCACTTGTCTGAGGTTAAAGACACCCAGTTCTGACTGAAGTAAGCCAACCTGCCCCCTACTGGTAAAGGAGAATCAGCCCTGGGCACCCCATCAGGGTGCCTGCTTGGCAGGTGCTTTAGGCTGAGGGGTGGGAGCAGGCCTGCCCACACCCCGTCTGCCTCTGAAGAACCCTCTCTGAGCATAAGCAGAGGAGACCCGAGTTTGGTGGAAAGGACTACCCCTACCCCTGGGGGTGTGCCTCTGGGGAGTGGCTTGCCGCTCCTTAGCTTGGGCACTTTTGTAAGTAGTCCTATATTCATCCATCTTTTTCATATAATTCTCTGTCTGCTCCCCAAACAGAGAATTTCCCACCACAGGAAAATCCATAGCCTTTGTCTGGGTATCCTGTGAGAGGCTAGTACACCTGAGCCAGGCCAACCTACGAAAAGCTACAGATGTGGCCATGACTCTAGAGGAGACATCATTAACATCCACAGCAGCATGAAACTGCACCTTAGAAGCCTCAATGCCATCGGTAGCCACCTGTTCCAGCTCGCTAGCAAGCTGGCCATGGCCTTGTTTGGCTAATTCCATAACAGTATCTCATCTAGATTTCTGATACCTTGCTATATAAGCCATATAATTTGCTTGCCTGAGTCCCAAGGACGCTGCCATGTACTGTTTTTTTTGCCATGGCATCAATCTTCCTGGAATCCTTGTCAGGAGGATGTGAAGCCAGGGGAATATTAGCTTTATCACAGGCTGCAGCCTGAACTACTCCAACATGACTGCATTGCTGAGAAAGGAATTCTGTATCAGGACCTGACAATGTGTACCTTCTGTCCATCTTTTTATCTACAGGAGGCACAGAATTAGGAGTTTTAAGATTTTTATTGTTTGTTTCCTAAAAGACTTATGCAAAGGAATAGACAATCTCCTAGACTCTGGAAAATCCATCATTTCTACAAAATCAGGCTCCTCTTGCTCATCCACAGCTTCTTCCAAAGGAAGCTGGAGGGTTTCAGCAACTTTTTTGTAAAACATAAAATGAGAGGGGGACTCAAAGCATAGGGGGAGATTCTAAAGGTCTGTCTGGGGAAACGTCCGGTTCAATGGGCACACCCAGACCCTCCCAGCCACATTCATACTGTTCATAATCATCCTCCCCCTCCTCTGGTTCATAAAACTCCTCAACATCATATTCTTGAACTCGATGGAACCGGACAGAACCAACCTTTTACCAGATAGTGGCGGTTCGGACGGGACCGGAGACAGTGACTGGACAATTTGAATAGCTCTTGCTATCTCTGCAGCAGCTGGAGAAGGGATTTTGGACTCCAAACCTGCTGACTTCCTTGTTCTTTTACTGGAACTGGTTCCTCCGAACCAGCTTTTCTTTTGCCCGAGGAAGTCTCGCCCTGGTCAGAGGGCACTCCCTCCGAGTCGGTTGGCACCGAACTGGGCTGGCCATCCGGGTCAGCGGACTTTTTGGCCTCTCGTTCCCTGAGCCTGCCCAATCTCTTTTCCAGGGTGGCTGCAGGGAAATTCTTACAAATCTGGCAGTCTGACTGGAAGTGGTCAAACCCCAGACAAACACATGTGGTGTGTGTGTCAGCCTTGGCAAAGACTTCCCCACAGACATCACAGTGTTGAAACCCAGTGGGCCCGGTTTTTCTTTTGGGTTTCTCAGACATAATGCCAGCTTAACCAGAAAAACTTGCCCTTTAAACGGCAGTGCCAGGCAAGACACCCTTATCGGTTCCTAACCGTGTCACGGGTATTGGAAAAAACCGTAATAAATCCGTTTTTTTTTAGAACCGATAAGAACCGGGAACCGCACTCTAAAATGACAAGCTTTAAAATTTTTAAGCTTTTAACCCAGCTGATCGGTTCAAAACCGAACCGATAAACTTATAAGTTCCACACAGAAAATACAATTTTAAATTACTTACGATACCACAGAGAGCTTGAACTGAACGGTTTTGCGGTTAAAATAAAACTATTCTCGGTTGAATCGAACCGAGAAAACACTGTTTAAACCGAGAAATGAACCGAGCAGTAGGAGAAATCTCTGAGCGACTGTTCAGTGAGGCGGAGTAAAGAATCTGACAGTTCAGGTTTGAAACTACACAGACAGAGCTTCTATCTTAGAGCTCGTGCTCAAAGTTCCATTCATGGAATGGATTTAACTATTTCACCTCCGGAGCAGTTCTAGTGGTGGGACAAACTGCAACTTGTCATAATATAGCAAGACTTCATGTTGTTTGAATTAGCATGCCTGGATCCCAAGGAGGATGCAGAGTATTGTTTCTTGGCTATGGCATCCACCTTCCTGGAGTTTTTATCTGGGGGTGTGAAGCCAAAGGTATATTAGCCCTGACACAGGCTGCAGCTTACATTACCCCAACATGGCTGCAATGAACAAAAACTCTGTACGTGACCCTGAAAGCATATACCTCCTGTCCATTTTCTCATCTACAGGAGGTAAAGAATTTGGAGTCTAAAATCTTCTGTGTCCATTTCCCTAGGGATTTATGAAGGGGAACAGACAACCTCCTGGACTCTGAGATGTCCATCATCTCCACAAAAAAATCAGGCTCTTCCTCCTCAACAGCTTCAACCATAAGGAGCTGGAGGGTTTCAGCCACCTTTTTGTAAAACAAAGAGATATGGGGACTCAAAGCCTTGGAGGGGAGACATTGGAGGGTCTATCTGGGAAGATGTCTGGTTCAGTGGGCATATCCAGACCTCCGTCATCGTCAAACTCTTCGTCCCCCTTCCACTCCAATTCGTAATAGGCATCCGGATCATAATCAGATGGAGTTGGGTCCGACCTAACCGATGGTTCGGATGGAACTGGACGAAGCGATTGTACAATACTGATCACTTTGGCTATTTCTTCAGCAGTTGGAGTAAGGGACGCTGGATCCGAACCGGCTGACTTTAGTCTTTTTGATGGAACTGACCCCTCAGGGTTGGCTCCCTTTCTGCCAGAGAACTTCTCGCCCAAGTCAGTGGGCACCTCCTCAGGTTCGGTCAGAACTGAACTGGGCTGGCCATCCGGGTCGGCCTCCTTTTCCTTTAGCCTACCCAATCTTTTTTCCAGAGTGGCCTTAGGAAAATTTTTTGCAGATTTGGCAGTCTGTTTTGAGGTGGACAAACCCCAGACGAACACAGTCGAGGTGGGGATCGACCTTAGCAAAGGCCTCCCCACATTCTGTACAGTGCGTTAAAACCCAGTAGCACCTTTTTCCCTTGGGTTTCTCAGACATAGCCAGACTAGAAAAAATTACCCTTTACAACTTTTAGCTAGGTAATACACCCCTATCTGTTACCAACAGTGTCATGAGTTGTGTAAAGAAACCGAAAACAGTTTGGTTTTCTTGAAACCGATAGGAACTGGCACATAACTATTAAAATCCCAGAAATAAAACTTAAACACGAAAAGTCTGTTCCCAACCGGACCGACGAAGAACCGAAGTTTACAATTTCCACAGAAGAACACACAATCACAGTTCACTACCCATCTACGCAACTTACTGTACCATAGACAGAGGCTCGAAACCAAAAACCGAGCTTGAGCTCAACGTTCTATGCCTGGCATAGAAATTAACTCTTTCCTCTCCGGAGCAGTTCAAGTGCTGGGGCTAACTACATAAGACAGAATACAGTAAGACTTAATGTTGTTTGAAAGAGCCAAAGTCTCAAGCACATAATTCAGGTCCCAAGGCGGGGCCGGATTATGAATGTGAGGTGATTTCATGTGCAGAGTACCTCTCACAAGGTGACTACTATATTTGGTGGAAGGCTTTCTGGCTGCAATCAGCAGATCAGCTCCTTTAGGGGACACCCCAAACCGTGTAATGGCTAGGTCTTCCAAGAGCCAGGTATACAGGTGTAGGAACTTCAGGTCTGTATGGACCAGAGTCCTCGTTCTGTGACAACAGGCCTCTGCATGGTGGAAAGGGTATTGGAAGCTCCACTGCTAGAGTTGCAGGACCAGCAAATATATTTGGTTAGGCCAAATAGGTGCAATAAGGATCCCCCCTCCCAACTCTATAGTTTCAGTAATACTCCCTATATTAATGAGATGGAATGCATACAGAAACCTCCCTTCCCAAGAGGGAGACAACTCGCACCCAAAAACTCCTGGCCCCGAGGCTAGCTAGCTGAAACATGGAAGTTTTGCGCTGGTCGGGGATGCAGAAAGGTCCAACTCTGGACAACCCCAAGTTCCCATTCGTGCATCTTGGACTGTGACCTGCTGAGCTTGTCTGCTAATGTGTTCTGGACACCTGTGAGATGCACGGGTAACCACTCTAGGCTGCGTTCCAGCACCCAGTACCACTCTCAAGATTCCCAACACAGGAGACAAGAATGAGTCTCCCCCGGCCCCTTTTTATATAATGCATAAATAGCATTGACGTCTGACTATCAGTAGGGACCCACAGCCAGGTACTTCTGAAAGGTCTGAAGACTGTACAAGATAGCTCATCTCCACAACTTATTTGTAGCCTGGTTTCCATCGGGGACCAAGAACCCAGAGTCTGACAAGGGCCCAGATGCCCGATGCATCTAATGTGAGCTCAGTCGGAGCTGGGATTAGAAATGAAACGCGCCCCTTAAGAGGCTGTTGCAGTCTATCCACCACGTCAGTATTCTGCATAAATGGGACGTGACTAGCACTTTCTGGTCCATATAATCCATCAATTGGTTCCACTACACTCTCAATGTCAGTTGTGTTGTCTGCATGTACAAGAGGGCCAGTGGCAGTCATTATGGCTCCTACCATGAGTCCCAGGAAACAGAAAAGTTCTGGTTGGGACGTAATGACTGGTGTATACCAGTTGTGACTGAGCTACAAGACATTCGACCTTATCTAGGCGTAGAACAAACAGCCCTGTTCTTTATCCAGGATAGAACCAATGTACTACAGCCTTTGGCACATTTACCGTACCCCCAGGGCTTCGAACAATTGCCTTGTTTAGGACAGTGTGTGTGCGAAAGAGTTGGTTTCTGTAGCTGGCTTTCAATAGCCAATGGTACAGGTATGGGAAAACGTACAAAACTTCCCTGAGAAGGGCTGCTGCCACCACTGCCAAGCATTTGGTAAAAACCCGTGGTGCAAAAGACAAGCCAAAGGGCAATACTCTGAACTGGAAGTGCTCCCCTTTCAGTACAAATCTCAGATACTGTCTGTGTTGATGTCTGGTCTTGATATGAAGATATGCATCCGCAATATCCAAGGAACAAATCCAATCCCATGTTTGCAACAGGGGAATCAGATTTTGCAGTGAGTTCTGACACTTCTTGTCATCTATGTACAAGTTTAGGTCTTTCAGATCTAATACAGGCCAGAGATCTCCTGTCCATTTGGGAACTAGGAGGTACCAGAAGTAGAACACTTCGTTCTTCTGGCAAGAAGGTACAGGTTTTATTGCACATTTCTTTGGCAATGCCTGTACCTCTTTCAACAGGGACAAATGTCCCAGGGGATAAATCTGAAAAAGGTGGAGGATGCTCTTGTGTTAGGAGCCCTGACAATGGGCTACCCACCCAGACAGGAAGGCATCCGTAGTCTCACCCAAGGCTCCGGTTGGGAGAAGGGAAACCCTGGAAGATACTGTCCTCCACTGACCACCATGTGAATGATCAAACCAGGGGCTATATCAACTATGAGACCCAGCATACACAGGCTTAAACAGATTTGAACTCCATATAGTAGTATGTTATCTGCAAGATCACCAGTGTTCTGTCCTCTGAAGTGAAGACTGGGCCTTGATGGTATCTGGAAAGCTCCTATGAACAGTAGCTGCTGTGAGGGTCAGAGCTGATACTTGTAGATTCAGCAGAACTCCAATGGAGGAAGGAACAAAGAGGCTGTGGCCACGGATTGTTCTGTATTGTGTCTGGACAAAAGTACAGTTACTCAAGAACTTACCGCAACAGTAGATCTTCGAAAGAGGTTCCTTCAGTAGGCCATCACATACAGGACTAGCACCACCCGGCGCTGGGACCACACAGCAGACTTTTCCAGCAATACCCGACAGGGGACAGTCCACCTGTCACGAGACCAACATCAGCGTGACCCTATATAGTGGGCGGTCCAGACGCCTGTCCTCCAGTTCTCCCGCCAGACACCTAAAAGGTATGACAGGAGAAGGAAACCGAATCTGGAGTTCCAAAAGAAAATAAGGGAGGGAGGGAAAAACGACCTACTGAAAGAACCTCTCGAAGATCTATTGTTACGGTAAGTTCTTACGTAATTGTACTATCTTACTTCGAAAGGGTTCCTTCAGTATGTCATTACATATAGGATGGAGTCCCAAGCAGTCCCTCCAAAGAGACTTGGAGAAACTAACAGAAAAAATTGAACGGAACCAGCCTAGGACAGAAGGCCCTGCAGCAAAGCTAGGCCAAAACCTACCCTCCGCCTAGAAGCTATGTCCAGACTGTAATGCTAGGTAAAGGCATGGACGGAACTTCAGGTTGTTGCCAGCAAATCTGCCACAGAAACATTACGCAGAAAGCTGCAGATGCAGCCATGCCCCTAGTGGAATGACCTAACAGACCCTGGCAGATGTTTACCATACTTGGTAACAGAAGCGAATGCAGTTGGTTAACCATTTGGACAGCCTCTGCTTGGGGACAGCTTTCCCAAGGATCTGGGACGAACTAAACAAAGAGCTGATCATCCTTCTGGAAATCTTTGGATCGATGGGTATAGCACCTGAGAATACGAGCACATCCAATGTGTGCAGGAGCACCTCACCTCTATTTGCAGGAGTCAAATAGTAGACTGGAAGTTCCACTGTCTGGTTCAGTGTGAACACGGACACCACCTTAGGCAAGAACTTAGGATTTGTTCTGAGAACCGTCCGGTCCCTATAAAAAAGTCAAGTAAGGCTCCTTGCACACAAGAGCTTGAAGCTTGGAAATTCTGTAAGCGGAAGTAACTACAACCAAAAATAGCGCTTCCAAGAAAGATCGTGCAAATCACAGCTCATCGCTGGCTCAAAAGGAGGGAGGGAGAGAGCTTCAACACAAAATTTAAATCCCAAGGTGGTGTAGGCCTGCGGATGGTGGGGGTTTCATATGGAGAATCCCTTTCAAAAAGGGATCTGAGACCTCCAACTGAGCCACGGGTTTGCCAGCCATTAACTCGTGGTATGCTGAAATGGCAGATAAATGGACCTTTAAGGAGGAATAGGAAAAAATGAATGAGGTATTCCATGATCTGTGGGTGGAATAAGAAAAGGGTCCCCAACCTTTGGAAGCAGCCCAAATGGAAAAACGTTTCCACTTCATGGCATAAGTGGATCGGGTAGAAGGCTTTCTAGCCTCCAGCAAGACTTGGGTAACTGTTGGAAACTCCAAAGTGAGAAATCGCTATGTCTGCAGGAGCCACGATGCAAGTGCAGGGTCCTGAGCCCCGATGCATGAGCCGGCCTTGATTCTGTGTCAAGAGGTCGGTGTCAATAGAAACAGAACTGGGGATTCCTTTGCCAGCTGCTGCAGAAGCGGGAACTGAATCTGTCTCAGCCAGAGAGGGGCAATCACAATCATTCCTGCCTTCTCTGTCTGAAGCTTGAGGAGAACCCACTGGAAATTGGGAAATGGAGGGAAGGCGTACAAAAATTTCCCTGTCCAAGAGAGAGAACGTGTCGTGCCAGAAAGCACCATGCCCTGGAACGAGCGAGCAGAAACTGCGAAGTTTTGCGTTGGATGGGGAGGCGAAAAGGTAGAGTTCCGGACGCCTCCATCTCAGAAAGAATCTGCCACTTCCTTATTTAGTTCCCATTCATGGCTGAGGGTCAGAGACCTGCTGAGACTGTCCCAGAACGCTTTGCACTCCTGGAATGTGCATGGCTGTCAGAGACCGACCGTGCTGGACTGCCCAGTTCTACACACTCATCGCCTCCCCGCAAAGGGGGTACAAGAGAGTTCCCTCCTATTTCATATACCAGCTGACCAACATTGTCCATCTGGATGAGCAGTGATCCCCAAGGAAGAAGAGTCTGAACGCTTAGGGCGACAAGACCGCCTCCTCATCTCCAAGATATTGATGTGTAAAGAAATCTCCAAGCTGGAGCAAAGTCCCTGGGCTTGGTGTTCCCCCATGTGAGCCCCCAACCTAGGTTGGAGGCATCAGTTGTCAGATGCTTGGGGGACTTGGCTCCTGAAATGGAGACCGACAGACAGATCAAAGAGATCCCTCCAACTCAAGTCTTTCTGAAGAGCGGATGACACAAGGACCAGATGGTCCAGACTGTCTGGACCCGCGAGGACCACAGAGTGATTCTCATGTGCAGCCTCACAAGGGGAACTGTAGAGATGGAGGCTGCCATTAGTCCTAGCAACCTGAGGATCTCCCGGGCCAGAAGGGTCCTGGAGGAGGCTACCAAAGTGGCCTGCTTGATCAGAGTCTCCATCCTGTCTGGAGGAAGGAAGGCTCTGCTCTAGACAGTGTCCAAAATTGCCCAAAAAACTGCAACCTCTGGGAGGGAGTAAGGGACAACTTGGGGACACTGACTGTAATCCCAGTCTGGAGAATAAGTCCAGAGCAGTGGATAGGGCCTCCGAAGACTCCTTGGACTGGGCTGGAATGAGCCAATCGCCCAGGTAGGGGAAGACCGCTATGCCCTGCGACGAGAGGCGCTGCCACCACCGCTAGCACTTGGTAGACACTTGGGGTGCCGAGAAAAGGCCAAAGGAGAGAGCCGAAATTAGAAAAGCTCCCCTTGGAAACAGAACCGGAGGAATCTGCGGTGGCTGGGGAAAATCGGGATGTGCAGGTAAGCGTCCTGCATATCCACAGCACAAAGCCAATGATTCTCCAGAAGGAGAGGGAGGAGGCTTTGGAGTGTTAACATCTGGAATTATTTGTACTCTACAAACAGATAGAGACTGCTTAGGTTGAGAATGAATCTCCTGTCTTTTCTAGAACCAGGAAGAAGAGGGAATAGAACCCCCTTCCCCTTTGATAGAGGGGAACGGTCTCTATGGCTTCTTTGAGTAACCGAGTCTGGATTTCCTCTCTTACTAGATGAGCCTGGTCTCGGGACTAGGCTGATCTTCTGGGTGGAGATTCTGAGGAGTCCAAACTCTAGTGTCCTTGGGACAATAACTGCAGGACCCACGCATCGGAGCTGATGCTCAGCCACTCCTGCTTGTGGCGAGCAAATCTCCCACCACAGCTCCTTGCAGTGAGGCGGAGAAGGGGGTGGGGTGAGGGAATCAGGAGGTGGCAGGATGGGCAGGGGGAGGTCCCCTTGAATGTGTCTGGTTCTTGGAGGCTGGAGGGATAAAGGTTCCTGTGGTCTTGCACTTGCCCTGGTGCCGGGCCAAGGCTTGCTTCCTCTGCCTCCAGGTCCTCTTCCAAAAGGGCTGCTGCTCTTGGGTGCCTGATCGGTATATGGATCGCAAGGATCTCAGGGCTTGGCCTCGGTCCTGGAGGTCTGTGATTATGTCCTTGGTGTCTACACCAAAAGAACCGAGCCCCTGAAGGGGCATCTTGTACGCTGCCTGGACCCTCGTAGCAGGCCAGAGATGCGAAGTCATGCCTGCTGAAGGGAGACTGGCCCGCAACGCATGCTTGCAAGAGATCCTGAACAGGTGGATGTCCTTGGAGAGCTCCTCCCTGAGGTCCAAAGGGTCCATGGATTGGTCTCCGGCCTAGAGTCTGGCCAAGGTAACTTTTTGACGAGACATCATATGGGCCACATAACCGTAACGCACATGTGGCCAATGAGAAGACTTTACCGTACTGGTCCATCTGCCTCGACTCCTTATCTGGAGGAGAAGTGCTTGTGTGCTTGAGTGTTGTGGAGCGGTTATGAGCAGCTAAGATTACCATCAAGTCAGCCTTCGGATGTGCACTGAGGATGGGGGCATCCTTAGGCACCCGGTAAGTCTTGTCCGCCCTCTTGGGGACAGCCAGGACTGAAGGAGGCATTTGCCAGACCATAGTGGTGAGGTCCTGATGAGGTACGATCCACGAAGGAACAGGAAGCCGGGACGGAGACTCCAGGTCAAGGTGTTCAGCGAGCCTCTGACGCATGGGATCCTCCTCTTCAGACTCCCAATCAAAGTGTTGTATGGATCTCAATAGGTCTGAAAAGGAAGGATCCGCCAGGGGTGGGGGGTGTGGGGGACTTGGGAGAATCCTTGCCGTTAGGGACCCGGGACTCGTGGTCCAAGGGCTCCTCCGACATATCATCCCTCATGTCTGAACTGTCTTCTAAATCTGGAAGAGTAATGTTTCTCGAGGTAGTCCCCATGATGTGAACGGTGGACAGGGACGACACGAGCTCACCGGGAAGGGACCTGGGAGAGCCGGGAGGAAGTCTGCTTTCTAGGTCTGTCGCCAACTCTGTATCTGCCTCCTGCCACCAAGACTGTACAAGAGTCTTAAAATCAAAGTTGTGACATTGGTTGGGGGGGTGGATAGATGGGAAGGAGGGTAGTGGTACCCATGGTATCCTGAATATCCAAAACCCGGGTACGGGGTGTAGCCTGGGAGTTAGTGTCGCGCGCCACTCCAGTCTGGAGGGGGACCTGCCAGGGGATGGTCCAAAGGATACCCATAAGGGTAATTTATTTAAGAGTTTTACCAGGAAGGCATACTAAGCGGGGAGCCACTCTATTCCAGATGCGTCCTGGGGTAGGGGAAGGAAGGAATATATACAATAAACAGTGGCAACTACAATACAAAAGGCTACAGAGCTGATATCCTAAATAGTTACAAAGTAAATGGGAGATCAGAGTGACAAGCAGGAGAATAGCACTACAACTCTTACAAGAAATTAAGTGCTTTACATTCATTAGGCCCATATAATACATATTACAGGTGCATACTGAGAGCACCATAAATTGCAGATGGATGTGAGCAGATAGATGAGCTCCAGCCGCAGAGGACCTTATAATAAGTACTCTGCTGAAGCAGGGTCCGTGTACGCTAGCAACAAGATGAGACTGCTGCAGGGGACCATTATATCAAGTACTCCATTGAAGGCAGAGATCTGTGCACGTTTACTTGTGAGCTGGGGTACCACACAGCGTGGTAAATGGAAATTTTTGTTTTTTTATTAAAGGGGGGGCACTAAGCTCCTCGAGGGAGATAGGTGCATGAGCAGGTGGAGGAGAAATGCACCTTGAGGAGATAGCCGAGATGCTGACTGTTGTCTAGGTGCCGAATGCCTGCCGGCAAGGAGTTCCATAATTTGGGCATACGGAAGTTGAAGGCAGCTTGGCCTTTAGTTGTGGACATACATGGGACATGAAAAAAAACAGGAGTCTGTGTTCCTGAGCACGTACGCAGAGGGGGGTGGAACTGAGAGGGTGGACTCTAGGTAGGAGGGGAGGGACTGTGTCCAGAATTTCTATGCAACCCTGGCACAGTGGGCCTGTCTCAGTTTCTGTAGTGACGGCAGGTCAAGTGACTTGTAAAGGATGCAGTGATGTGTAGTGGGTGGACAGTCCAGGGCAAATCAGCAGAAGGAATGGAAAAGGGGATCCAATCTGGTTAAGGTTGACTTGGGGGCTGCACTGTAGACTACTTCCCCATAGTCAAGAATTGGGAGGATCATTTTCTGTACGATAGCTTTGTAGGTGGGCAAAGGGAGGGAGGTAGGCACTGTTGCGATATACGGCGCCCAGTTTGGGATGAAGTTTCTTGAGGACTGGCTATATGAACAGAAAAATTGAGATGCTGGTCAAAGCCAGACCCTGAGGTATCTGAAGGAGGTGCATCTTCCAAGGGGGACCCATCAGTGGTGAAGAAAGTGGGGGTTGCGGAGAGACTTAAGAGTCTGCCACGTGCCGAAGGTTAGTGAAACAGTTTTCTTTGGGTTTAGAAAAAGCTCGTTCAAGCGAAACCAAAGCTGAACAGCACTGAAGTCCTCCTGGAGTCTAATGGCCGCTTCAGATGTGGAGGGACCTGATGCATACAGTACAGCGTTATCAGCATACATGTGAATGGATGTCTGTGGGCATACTGAGGGCAGGTCATTTAGAAAAAAGGAGAACAGTAATAGGCCAAGGACCGTGTCCTGGGGACCCCAGAGGTGACAAGGAGAGGGACAGACGTGCAAGAGCCTATTCTTACAGCTTGTGACCTGCCTACCAGATAGGACTGGAATCAGCTGGTGGCTGCTTCTGAAAGTCCAGTGTGGAGAGTTTGGACAAGAAAAGGGTGGGAGACTGTATCAAAGGCTTTGGCAAGGTTGATAGGTGAGGTGGTGTGCCAGTGTTCCATCTCCAGTAAGGATGGTGTTGGTGAGCCTTAGAAGTGAGGTGATGGTGGAGTGAGACTTCCTAAATCCAGTTTAGGGAATGAGGGCAGATTAATGGAGCTCAATATGTATACCCTTGAGCAAAGGAGGGAAAGTTGATATGATCGAAACATTCGAACACCTTAAGGGCATTAACAAGATCAAAGAGTCTAACGTGTTTAAATATAAGAAAAATAGCAGGACAAGGACACAGCATGAGATTAGAGGGAGGCCGATTAAGGGGTAATGTGAGGAAATTCTTTTTCACAGAAAGAGTGGAGGATGCATGTAATGGCTTACCTCAGGAAGTGGTGGCTATGAATACAGTGCAGGGCTTCAAACAGGCATGGGACTGGCATAAGTGAGCAATACAGACGAGTATGGATAGGCCCTGACAGAGCAAGGCCGATGGCACATTTATAAGGTAGAAAAGAAATGGGCAGACTGGACTGGCCTTTGAGAGAGATAGATAGATATATATATATATATATATATACATACACACACACACACACACAACACACACACACACACACACACACACACACACACACACTACATACATATAGAGAGAGAGAGATCCCTCAGGGCCATAAAAGCAGTAAGCAAACTTAGAAAAAATCTTTATTAAATAAAGAGAAGGCCTTACTAGGAATATACCTACAAATCAAAACACTACACTTTTTTTTTTTTTGAAATTTTGACTGTTCTCCTTTAAAGGTCCCATCTGGTTTCTTTAAGGAGGTTTTATTCCTGTGGGGTGTCTTAATCATATAAGGAGGCAGTATAGTGCAGTAGGCCAAGGCTCTGAGCTGCAGATCTGGAGACCTGGGTTTGAATCCCACAGCTGCCTAGGTGCATGCTGTGCGATCCTGAACAAGTCACAATTTCCTTGTGCTCCCAGGTCGCATTTGGAAATGAGCTTTGATTTAGTGCGCTACTCCTGGTTAAACAATGTTCCCTTTCCATACATGGATTAATTTCTTCTTTGGTACCCCATATATTAAATTTGTTGCATCGCTAAAAAAATGTGTGTTCTTCCTGAAAATTAAACAACTTCTGCTATATGGAAAGATAAATCTATCCCCATTTCCCTTATCCTAGTAAGTAATTGTAAAAACTTACCACAAAGTCCCAAGTACAGTATATATTCAGTTTTAGTCAGTTTTCCCCGAAATAGTAATCACTAAATTCTTTCATTTCTCTTTTGGTGTCTTCCCACCATTCTATGGGGTCCCTCATACAAAAATAGCTTCTAAAGGGCTTGTATGTCTGATTTATAGTCCATTATCTTCCAAAAGTGAGGTATTCCTTTTCAATAACCTCTTCCCATATCTAATTCCTGCTCCTTCCTAACACTGTTTTTATTGCTAAGTGATCCGAGGATTCTAAAGGGACTTGCCCTGCTTCTCTCCCCTAGTCCTTGTGGACACAAATAAAAAATCAATTCTTGTAGATAATTTACCTTTGTAAATGGTGTGTACTGGTGCACAGCCTAACATATAAACATCCACAAGCTCATATTTCTTCAACATACTTTTAAGTAATTAGAATCACAGTATACCTTCTCTGATTTTCTTCCCCAGTCTCTGGCTGACAACCCACAATTGAAATCCCTCCCACAATATTATCTGAGAAATTCAAACAGGGTTCAATCTAAGTAAAGCAGTTCTGTCTGATTAATATATATACCCCCAAGTGAAAGCAATCTATGTGTAACTTGTTCCATTACAACATCCAACAACACTGCTCTACCTGGCTATAAATCATACTCGAGTACAGTAAACACAGGTTATTCATCTGTAACAGTAGTTCTAGGAGTGGTATATGTTCATCCACACTTTCTGGTAGATCACCTTTCCTTTAAGAGGTGCCGGAATGTCTTCAAGCTGGCTCCTTCCACCCACTCTGGTAGTAAAACCTCTGCTCCGCCCATGGACGCCAGATCTTACCAGCTGGAAGCAGAGAGGTATGGCCAGCCAGGAGGTTGGGTGGGTCAGTGTGGATGAACAACATATACCACTCTTAGAAAGTGCAGTTACGCAAGAACTTACTGTAATGGTAGATCTTAGAGGAATGTCTCTTGCATTAGGTCATTACTTCTGGGAGGTTCCAGCAGGAGGCGCTATCACATGGCACCTTCTTCCAGCAGTCCTTCACCAGGACTATCCATACATGACATTTCCTGGCTCTGCCTATAGAAGTGGGTGGTCCCTGGTATCCTCTGTTCCCAGCTGGTTTCAACTCTCAAAGGCATGGGAAACCGAGGTACCAGCAGTCCAACCCTAATTCCTTAGCTAATGATTTCCCTGTTACAGAAGGCAGGGGGGGCGGAGGGTGGGAAACTACCTACTGCAAGAGACATTCCTGAAGATCACCGCTACAGTAAGTTCACGAACTGCACTATCTTCTACAGAATGGTCTCTTGCAGGTCATTACTTGTGGGAGATTCCTAAGTACTTATGTCTCAGTGGGAGGACAACTATGCTAGTATACCTTGGAGCACTGCGCGGCTCAAGGCCGTTCAGCGTAGTGAGGCAATATCTAGGTTATAATGCATGGTAAAGGTATGGATGGTAGACCAGGTGGCCACATTGCAAATTTCGCTGATGGAGACAACTTAGAAACAAGCCGCTGTAGCCGCTATGGCTCTTGTGGAGTGGGCTTGGACTTGACCTGGTAAAGGTTTATCGTATTTCTTATAACAATAAGTAATGCAATGGGCTAATCAGCACAAGAGTGTGTTTGGCAACTGGGAAGCCTTGCCGACCCGGTGCAAAGGTGATGAAGAGATGAGGTTGTGTGGATAGACTTCGTCCGGAGAATATAACAACGTAGGATACGGTGGACATCCATCATATGTAAAATATGTTCCCATATTAGTGTATTCGGGGTAGAAGACTGGTAATTCCATGGTTTGGTTTAGAGTCTGTCCCAAGACCACTTTTGGAAGGAAAGCAGGATTAGTGCAAAGCACTACCCTGTCTGTGAAATATCAGGCAAGGTTCTCTGTACAGAAGAGCATGAAGCTCAGAGATTCGTCTGGCTGAAGTAATAGCCACTAAAAATAATGTTTTCCATGACAGAAAGCGGAGGTCGCAAGAGGCCACAGGTTCAAACGGTTCCACTGTTAATTTCTCGATCATAAAATTGAGGTCCCATGGTGGAATGGGACGTCTAATTGGTGGTTTTAAATGTAAACCATCTTTTAGGAACATTTTTGCCAAATGGTGTTGACATAAAAGGCAGCCACCTAGTGGTTCGTGGAAAGCAAAGATGTCAGCTAAATGAACCTTGATGTATGAATAACTGAGGCCTTCCCCTAATAGGATGGTCAGGTAGTCCAAGATCCTCATGAGTAGGCAAGATTATGGATCTAATGATTGGGATGCTGACCAAATTGCAAAGTGTTTCCATTTAGGTTATAAGTTTCTCTGGTGGCTGCTTGCAGCAGCCAGTAGGATATCTGCTACTTTTTCTGATACTTGTAGTCTATTTATGATGACAACTTCAGGAGCCAAGCATGAAGATGTAGTGTCTTCACAATGGGGTGGATCACTGAACCGTGGTCTTGTGTTAGAGATCCGCCTGGATGGCAATGGAATTGGTTCCACTATCGACAGCTGAAGCAATGGAAACCATGCCTGCCTGGGCCACAGAGGAGCTATGAGAAGCACTGTGGCCGGCTCCATTTGTAATTCTGCTAATGTTTTGAGTACGAGTGGGATTGGAGGCGGCATATAAAAAGAGTCCTGTCCAGCTTTGGGATAGGAATTCTATAGATTTTTCCTTTGTATTCGGGATAATACAGAAGTACCTGGGAGTTTGTGGTTGTCTGGGGAGTGCCCCATCGAATAAACAGATCCTGGAGTACAGAGTTGTACAGGGTCCACTGCGTGTGGGAGGACTGGCAACTCAGGTGATCCGCCAATACACTGAGGTGTCCCGGGAGGTGAGCGCTGTCAATGTCAGATTGTATTGTATAGCAACATTTCACGCTTCTATGGCTGCTCTGCAGAGAGTGAGCGAGAATGGGTGCCTCTTTGTTTGTTGAGGTAACACTACTGTGGTGTTGTCTGATTGTATCAGTAGGTGACCCGGGATTAGGTGTGGATGGTGACCCGGGATTAGGTGTGGATGGTGACCCGGGATTAGGTGTGGATGGTGACCCGGGATTAGGTGTGGATGGAAGGTTTGCAGTGCTAATAGGACTGCACGCATTTCCAGTAGATTGATGTGCTGTTGGGCTTGAATGTCATTCCATTTGCCTTGAGCCTGATGTGGCCCCAAATGGGCTTGCCATCCCTCTAGGGATGCATCTGTTAGCACTTTTCATGGGGGGAGGGGGTATTTGGAATGGGCAGCCCTGGTTGAGATTGGAGCGAGGGTTCACCATGATAGTGCACGCTGAAGGGCAGGAGTTACTGTGATGGGATCGTCAAACTGCCCTGTGCTTTGGCACCATTGTTCTTGTAATGCCCACTGCATGGGACGATTCTCAGGTGTGCATATTCTACTGTTTGGATGGAGGTCGCCATGTGTCCAAGTAGGCGGAGCATGCAACTTGCTGAGGTCATTTTTGAGACTATTTGTCTGGCCTGTTGTAGTAAAACGTCTTGATGTGCCAGTGGGAGAGAGGCCTTGGCAACTGTCTTATCCAATGTCACTCTTATGTATTGGACGGTCTGGGATGGGTGAGGAATGGATTTCGGCCAATTTACTGTAATCCCTAGATTGTAGAACGGAAGGGTCTCCATCAGGGAAGATAGCAGTTGCTCTCTGTGATGTGCTTTTATAAGCCAGTCATCGAGGTATGGAAATATGTAGTGTCCTCGTTTTCTTAGAGCTCTCGCCACCACCGCTAGGCATTTGGTGAAGATAAGGGGAGCAGAGGACAAGCCGAATGGCAGGGCTCTGAATAGATAATTTTCCCCCAGTAATTAGAATCTGATGTATTGTTGATGGGCTGCATGAATGGGAATATGCAGATATGCATCCTTCATGTCAAAGGAACACATCCAGTCCCCTTGTTTCAATAATGGTAGGATGGATGATAAGGTGATCATCCTGAAGTGTTTGTACTGAATGTACTTGTTCAGTGGACGTAGGTCTAGTACGGGTCTGAGATCCCTTTTTTGGGGTACTAAGAAAAAATGGGAATAAAATCCCTGATGTACTGGAACTGGTACAATGGCCTGTTTTGTAAGTAGGGCATATACTTCCTCCTGCAGAATGGCCATGTAGTCTGGAGGGTAATGGACCTTCTAGGAGGAAAATACGGTGGTATTCTTTTAGTTCCAATGTGTGTCCAGTTTGAATAATCTGGAGTACCCAAGTGTCTTATCTTTTCCAGGCCTCTAAATGGAGGGCAAACGACCCTCAACAGCCACCAAGGCCTGATCAAGGAGAATGGGGTTCAGCCCTGGTTAGTCATTGGGAACTGAAGGTACCCGTGACCCCTGAGGGGCGGTACATGGAGGATGGGCATTAGTTGTCCCTTTTGTGGGTTGGCCTCGTCCTCGAAAGGTATTCCTGCAAAAAGATTTATAACTATTTCCCCTTTTGTTCTGGTAAGTACATTGTCCACGCTGTGTGTGGTACATACCTTGGACTGTACATAACTGATGGCCAGAAATTTGGAGATCTAAAATGATTTTTGCTCCGGGCCAAAAAATTTATCTCCACAAAATGGGGCATTAGTTACTTTTTGTTGTATGTCTGGTGCCAGACCAGAAACCCGGAGCCATGCTTGGCAGCGCATGGTAATGCCTATGGTTGAAACCTTAGCTGAAGTGTCCACTACCTTGTAAACCAGACTTAAGGTGTTGTGATAGTGATGTAATGGTAGTGAGTGTTTGCAATAATTGTTCCTTTCAGGGGATGGAGGCATTTTTTTTTTTTTTTAAAGTGTGTCCATGGCAGAATTGGCCAATGTTCTTTGGTATTTTAGCATGTGGCCCGTATAGTTTAAAATCCAGATGCTCACGGTACCAGAGGCATATACTTTTTTGCCCAAGTAATCCAAGCATTTAGACTCCCTATCAGGAGGTAGTGAGCTGGTATGTTTGTTTTTTAGTACGGTCGTGAGCAGCTGCAATTAATACGGAATCTGCTGTCAGGATTGAAGACAAGTATTGATGGTCTAGTGGAGCCTGGTAAAGGCGATCCACTTTTCACGGTACAGCTGGTGTGTTTGAGGGCTGGCACCATGCTTCCGCAATAGCATTTTGATAAGTAGATATCAGCGGAGGTACCACTAGAACTGGTTCTTCCAGGAGGTCAAGGTATTCTGCCATGTCCCTTCGTTGTTTCTTGTTCTGTGGTGGCAAATCCCATAATATTTTGGATTTGAAGCATCATATCTGAGGAGGAGTCATAAGGTGGTGAAATGGCACTAGTAGGTTGTGCCAAGTCCTCGTCAAAAGAGGATGCTATAGAGTATGGAGAGTCTTGCCCCTGAAATTCTATATTGGGGAAATCTTCCTCAAATGTCCTCTGACAATTCTTCTAACATATTTGGTTCATTTTCCGAATAGTATTCCTCTAAAGGCAGAGGAATTGAGGAGGGTGAGGCTTCTAATTCAGAGCAGAGTCTTAGTAGGTGGTGGAGTCAGAGTTTCAGGCAAGTCCGTAGGGACTGTACCCCAATGATTGTAATAGAGCATTAATAATGTGTTCCATATCAGGAAGCTGAGAGGGTGGTAATTCCACCCCGGGTTGAGTACCCATTGTAACTGGTGTTATTGAAGATGGGGAGTTGTGGAGGATCTGGCGTGCCCTCAAATAGAGTGCTGGGTCCATAAGTGGGAGGAGCACCCTATATGATGAAATTTGTGAAGGGGTTGTCCAATAAATGCAAGTGAGGCTGGTTTCCACTCCCAATGGTGTGTACTGATCCTGTATTTTTTGACATGGGGTCCCCATATGAATAAGGGGGGTACCCTTTGGTGCGGATGTTAATGTAGTCATCTCCAATGTTGAGAAGGCATCAGAACGTCTTGTTTTATGAACAATATGCTCCATCGATGGGGAAATGAAGCAGTCGACGAGGGAGCATGGAATAGGTGCTCCATCAATGGCAGAGATCCAGTTGACGATGTAGTCAAACATGTGTCGACAGGGAAAGCAGTCCAATCGATGAGGGAGCCAAAAACAAGTGCTCCGTCGATGGGGAGGTAGCCCCGTCGACGGGAAATGTGCCACATGAACCTCCGTCGACTGGTGAGTATTCCTCGTCTACAAGGAAGGAGATTTATAGGTTGTCATTGATGGGAGAGCGTTTGTCGATGGATGCTCCGTCGACTGTGTAGATTTGGAGGAAGTCACCGTTGATGTACGCGGCAGGGATTGAGAGGATGGTTTTCCTTCCTTTAGTGCCAGAATGTGACTGACGGTGTCGAGCTCTTGGAACGAGCCCCTTGGGTCTCCATTAAAAGCCAACTGTTCCTCCATTATGTAGGCTTGTATTGTTGCGAGATTAAATTCCTGGCAAAAAGCAGAGTCGGTGTCCTGTGCGGGGCCCAAACACCTCAGGCAATATAAGCGATTATCAAATCTATAAATCTTCCTGCCACAAGGGCAGGAATGAAATGAAGCTTGTTTTCTCTTTGAAGATTTTCTTTAGACATTAGTTAGTTCAGTTCTCGTCGATTGCTACACAGAAGATTGATGTAGCTGCTATGTGAACTGAAGCAGGCGAGAAAGTGAACAGAGGATACCGGGAACCATCCACTTTTATAGGCAGAGCCAGGAAATGTCATGTATGGGTGGTCCCTAGTGAAGGACTGCTGGAAGAAGCTGCCATGTGACAGCGCCACCTGCTGGAACCTCCCAGAAGTAATGACCTACTGCAAGAGACCATTCCGTAGAAGATCTACTGTTACAGGCGAAAAACCTGCGTTTCTAGGGATGTGGATGTGTTGTTCTATCCACACTTTCTGGCAGACTCCTAGCAGTTCTCCGGGAGGAGGGAGGCATGGCACACACCCCCTACTTAGGTAATAGATTGGAGAACTGAAGCCTGAAAACCAGCATCCCGGCATGACTCGTGGTCAATGTGGTAATGGGAAGTGAAGGTGTTTGGACTTCCAGGTAGCAGCCCTGCAGATATCCTGGATAGGGACGTCCCTAGAAGCAGCCACTGACGAGTGGTATGGCAGGTGGAATGAGCCTCATCCTACATGAGGCTCCCTACCGCCAGCCAATAGCAGAGATCAAAGTAGGAAGTGATCCACCTGCCAATCGTCCACTTGACTGCAGATCAGCCAGAAGCAGCTTCAGCATAGGTGACAAACAGCTGTTGAACCTCTCCCTGAACGCCTGCTGCTACGTAGTTTGTAGTAGGCAAGCGCTTGTCTCTGGTCCAAAGCATGGAGCCTGTACTGCTCAGAGGCTTAACTGGGGTAGTACACCGCACAGGGACAACACCAAACAAATGGTGCCTTAGGAGATCCACGCTACAGCTACTGAAAGTACTCCACTGTCACATTTCACAGGGACAACAATCTATTGCTTATCGAGCACCACTCTGGTTCAATGGCCTCAGCCCAACCATCTCCTCTGCCCCAACAATTGGTATGTTTAAAACCAGGCTCCGGACTATCTCACTACCAACAGCTCCTGTGACTGCCCAACTTAACCTTTGTTTCTCCACTTCCTTCTTGCTCTAGTGGTCCCCTCCCTCCTCACTGGATTCTACCTCACATCTTGGTATACCCAATGCTGCATGCACTTTTCACCCTCTCCCACCCTTCCTACATCCCCCATGACTCTGGCACTTATCTGTTGTCTATTTTCTGACAAATGCCCTGGCTGCCTTTGTTACAATGCTGCCCTTGAATTGTATTAATCTGTACTCTGTTTGCAATGTCCACATTGTTGTAATGTCTGTCATGATGTTCACCCTAATTTGTATTTCTCTGATGTGGAACCTTTGTAAAATAGCCAAGGCTCAAAGGTATTTGTAATCCTAGACTTGATAAATAAATAAAACAGTCAACACCTGATTAAGGTGAAACTCCCAACACCACCTCCGGAAGGAATTTCTGGTGAGGGTGCAGGACAACCTTGTCCCTGTGGAAGACCAGGTAAGGATACTCCAAGAGTGTCTGGAGCTCCCCAATCCTTCTGGCTGACATAATGGCCACCAGAAGGCGGTCTTCCAGGACAGGTGAGAGATGTCGCACTTGTGCATCGGTTCGAATGGCTTGCCCATCAGCTTTGCCAAAACCAGCCGAAAATCCCACGGAGGTGGTGGTTCATGCACCGGAGGGGATATGTGATCTATGCCCTTGAAAAAGTGACAGATCACCTTCTCTTGCGCCACGGCTCTGTTGACTGGCCCGGCTCCTGGCAAGCAGAGATGGCTGCCAGGTGCACCTTAACAGTTTCATCAAGTCCCTGCAGGGAGAGAGAGACCACAGGAAGTCCAAAATGCTAGCCATTGACAGGACGTGGGTCCAACCCTTGTTTTGCACCAAATGGAAAATCTTTCCATTTGAAGGCATAGCATTTTCTGGTCGATTCCTTACAAGGTTGCCTCAACAACCGTAAGGACCTTGTTTGAGAGACCCAAAGCCTGGAACACTAGCCGCCAGAAACCAGGCTGTCAGGTGCAGGGATTGAAGGTCCGGATGAAGTACCTTCCCATGACTGATGGAGAGCAGGTCCGGCGTGCTGGAAGACTCCTCGGAGCCCGTTGCTGAGGCCAAGTAGATCTGGATACCAGAACTGGCATGGCCAGTCTGGGGCTACCAGATCACCTGTGCCGTGTCCCTCATGGTCTTGAGGAGCACCTTGTGATCAAGGGAAGTGGAGGAAGGCACAGAAGAGGCCTGGGGTCGGCGGCCTCGAGAAGGCATCCCTGCTAAGGGAGGCAGGTATGGAACAGCCTCAGCTTCAGATTCTCCCTGGAGGCGTAACAGGTCCACCTGAGGGATGCCCCACCGAGAACAGATCTTGTACTACCTCCAGATGGAGGGACCACTCGTGAGATGCCTCACCCATCAAGCTGAGAGCATCAACCAGCTGATTAGAGGCTCCTGCCATATGGATGGCTAGGAGATCTGCCCCTAAGCTGAGCACAAGGGTCCAAGTGCGGAGAGCTTCCTTGCACATGGGCAAGGAATGCATCCTGCCCTGCTTGTTGAGACAGTAAAGTCGTGGTATTGTCTGTCTGGACCTGGACACCAAATGAACGGAGCAATTGCGGTCAGGGCTAGCGGAACCACGTGAAACTCCAGCAGATTGATGTGACACTGAGATTCTTGAGGGGACCAGAGCCCAACCCAGAGACGCGTCGGTAGTCAGGATGACAGTCTGCTCGGGGCAGACAAACGAAATGCCTTCCTGCAGATGAGCTGGGACGAGCCACCACTGGAGGCAGTCCCACACCCTCAGAGTCACGATGACCAGCTGGTCGAGGTGACCTGAACGCTAAGACCACTGACTGGCCAGTTCCTATTGAAGGGAATGCATATGCCAGCAGACCCATCAGACCACGCTGGTACAGGTCACCATGTAGCCCAGAAGACACAGGAAATTCCGGGCAGGGCTCGACTGCCCAACCAGAAATGATTGGGCAAAGGAGGAGAGAACCTCCACCCTGTCCGCAGGGAGCCAAGCTCTGGCTCGGTAAGACTTTAGCTCCCCTCTGATGAAATGAATCACCTGTGAGGATATGAGTTTAGACTTGGCCTCACTGATCAGGAGGCAAAGCTCGAAGCAAGTCTGGGAGGGCCAGATCCCTGGACTACTCCACCTCCTGCCTGGAGGACCTGCTAAGAGCCACTGGTCCAGGTGGGGATAAACCCGACCCTCTGCGCCTCAGGCAAGCTGCCACCACTGCAACGATTTGGTGAAGACCCTGGGGCAGACGAGAGGTCAAGGACATGGCCAGGAACTCAAGGGTTTCCTTGGCTTGGAAGCAGAGGAATCTCGGGGACGGATGGATCGGCACGTGAAAGACTGCATCCTGAATATCCAGTGAGCAAAACCACACGGCCTTGCTCCAGGGATGGTATGATCTGAGCCAGAGTTACCATCCGGAAGGTGCTGAGAAACCTGTTCAGGTTGTGCAGACAGAGAATGGGGCACCAGCCCTCCCATCCATTTTGGTACCAAGAAGTACCTGGAAACAAACCCTGTGTCTGTCAGAGGTTCTGCCACTCTGCGCACAACCTCCTTCCAGAAGGGCTGAGCGATGTTTCAAAGAGCCCCCTGAGTGACAGCGGATGCCAAATCCTCCCACGGGGCACGGGCACAGCCTGGAGGGTACTGCTCTAATTCCAGCGGCAGACCCCGCGAATCTTTCCAGCATCCACCTGTCCGTGGTGATAATAGACCAGGTGGAAAGAAGTGGAGGAGCCGGCCCCCATGGGAGGACCCAGGGAGATGTAACGAGATTTAGGGTGGCACCCCTGAACCCATCACTGAGCAGGCTTGGAGGATGGGGAGCATGCCGAGGGTCTGCCAGGTCCCTTCCCTCGAGGCTTTCTGACCGAAGAGGCCACCGACTTGGTCCAGGGGTTGCCAAGTTTGAGCCTGCTGGCCCTGCTGCTGGGCTGGTTTAGCCGCAGGAGTGGAAGACTGAAAGGGCTTGTGCTTTTGGTGCTTAGGGCCCTTGTCCTTCTGGGCGGATGTCAGAGTCCAGGGTGGCACTGGACTTTTCAATGCGTTGGGAGGTGGGCCCTCTACACTGGGCCCAAATAGGTGACATCTGCCAGCTTATGTTGGGTATCCGCCATAAAGGTCGAGATCCTCAACCAAGCCCTACGGCACATGGCTACTGCGGCTGTGACAGAGTGGGCACATGAATTGCCAATATTCAGAGCTGTCTGGAGTTGCTGCTTCACCACTGCCCTCCCCAGGTCCCGGACCCATTTGACAGTGGTCTGGAGGTCCGCCGGGAGGTGAGGAATCATCTCGTCCAGGGAGCCCAAAAAGGCATGGAAGAAGTGTGCCATCAGCATAGCCGAGCTAGCCCGACAAAGGCAGAGCGAAGAGACAGACTTTTTAGCCGAATGGTCCAGTTTCTTGGACTGTTGTGTTCTATCGATATCCCTGTATTGCCCAAGCGCCGAAAAATGGAGTCAGCCACCAGTCCCTCAGACAAGGGATGCTCCGAAAACCCCAAAAGGGAACCGGCTGGAACCACGTACTTGCGGACCGTCAGGGCCGAGGGCGCAGGGCAAGAGAAGGGAACTGCCAAAGGTCCAGGGTTGGGCAGACAACAGGGAAGGCCTCCGTAGGAGAATCCCCTTTGTCCATACTCAGTAAGGGGGATACAGAGTCAGTTTGTGGACCGGCTCGAGCTCCATCCCCGTGGACTCAGATGAGCCGAAGAAAGCCCATAAACGAGATGGGTCCCTCGTCCATGGAGACTCTCCCTCGAAGACTCCACGTTGAGGGGACACGAGTGCAGCAAGGAGTCTTCAGACTCAGGAGTCCACGTACAGCGGGTGTTCACCTGAGCCACCCTCGATCCACCTTGGGTGGTCGGAAGTGAGGGTGACAGACAGCCGATGGGGCAGCCCTTTGGTGGGCCGAGACTCCTTAGTTGGAGCCCCAAACTTCGGCTGTTCAGGTGGCTGCTCTACCACAATTGGCAGAGTAGCCCGGTTCAGCAGAGACGACAGCCTGCGGTGGTACCTCTGAGGGGGTGACAGTGGCAGGTCATTTGAGCAACAGCCACCTGACAGCCGGGGTAGAAACCGGGGTTGGTTTGGGACCGACAAGACCAGCTGCTGCCACATTAAGTCTTCATAGCGCCGATGCAATTTGCGCCACAGCCTCCTCAGCCGAGAATGAAGAGCAGTAGTGTTGCGCCATGATGCTACAGGAACGAGATCGGCCGGGTGACTGAAAGATCTGCCCGATTCAGAGGAATACCACTAAGACCTTGATCTGACCGCTAGGGGCAGACTGGGATCTTTAGAAGCAGCCGGGGGCCCCCGGCTCTTCCGGTCAGGGTCTAGGGCCTGGTTGGTTAGACCAGAAGGCTGAGCTGACCTGTCGGAGGACACCAGAATCACCAGAACGCGAGAAAGTAAAATTGGCCCTTCGGACAACAACCTGTTGATCGGTTCGAGAAAATTCGGCCGCACTGACTGGCGCCTTGGCCAGCTGGCTTGATGGGGCTCAGTGAAACCAGTGGCCACGGTTTGACCGAAGTCTAAACCAGAGTCTCCCGAGAACGGGACCGCTCCTGATCCCAAGAGCATCAAAGTTGTGTCTTCTCTTTTTTCGACTCCTTACGAGAGTGCGAAATGTACGATCCAGAAGGACCCTCTCCCTTGGTGCAGAGGATACTGGCACAGCTCTTTGTTCTGCTCTAGTTGGGCTCCACTTATTCAGCTTCCTTCAAAGGCTGAAGCCAAAGAGGAACTGGCCACAGCCTGAGCCTCCTCCTCCTCGGAGGCCTTAAGTTGTTCAAGCTTCAGTGGACCCTGCAGCTGTGGAGACCACCCAACCAGCATCCTGAGACTATTGGTGGGTAATGCTTCCAGTCACCCCAGCTGGAGTCTGGCAGTGCAGTCGTCCAGAATCGACGGGTGAAAGGACAGACAGATGTCGAGGCCCGCGGATCGTGGTCATGTCCTAAGCAATACACACGGGCATGAAGCCGAGGGTTTTACCACGTGATGGAGGAGCCAGCTTGAAGACGCTCCGCACCTCCGCTTTAAAGCTCAGCTTATTCAATGCAATCTCACCACAGCAATACACAGATTAAAGTGGTTATCATCACAGTTTCAAAAAAAGAATTCAGTCAACTAATCACCAAGTTCACCTGTGAGTTGGGTGGGCACCTGCCATTAGAACGGCAGTTGTCCAGATAATCAGACCAATTATAAAACCTCGGTAAGGGCAGTAACAAACAAGACCTTAGCCCCGAACAAAACATTGGCTTGCGGCAAAACATCTTCCTCTCTTCTTCTATACAATAAGATAAAATAAAGAGAATTCAATGTTTAAAAAGGAAAAATCTGGTTGAGCCAGTCCATCCACAATTTGAAGAACTTTAAATTCCATCTCTGGAAAAAATCTGCCATTAGCCAACGAACATCTCAGCATCAACAACAGTACCAGAACAGGCAGGCCTAGAGGTCAGAGTAGTTTCCTGGCCCCTCCTGTGCCATTTTAAAGCACAACAGGAGGGCCCGGCAGAAGTGCCAGACTCAAGAGATTCCCCAGCAGCAAAGACTCCTATCCTTGCCACCTTTGCATGTTTGTCACACAGGAGTTCAAGCTTTGCTGTCAGGGCCTCCATGGAGAGAACTTCCTCACTCTGCCCACCCACTCCTATCGTATGCCTCAAATTGAAGCTATTTAGCTGTGATATGAACATAGAAATTTGCCAGCAGATAAAGGCCTAGCGGTCTATCACGCCTGCTCAAATGTGCAGCTAGCACACCTTATTCTGCAGCTGCCCCTCCCTTCCACCCTTCCCCTTGTCCTGTCCCATCCCCTTTTGAAGCAGTCCACTGTTCTACTGGATACCACTTCTGCAGGTAACGCATTCCACCCAGCCACCACCCTCTCTGTAAAAAAGTGTCTCCTCATCTCCCTCCTGAACCTTCCTCTCTTCAGGGAAATGAGTACGAGTACCACCCTGCGCGAGTCCCCTTTTAAGTGTGTTGCTGTGGGGATTCCCAGTACCCATTCTGTAAAATCTATGGAAGGAGAATCCATGTGATTTTTTTGGACCGTTTGGAGTGCCTTCCAGAAATCCTACAGCTAGGCAGCCCCAAAATACATGCCCGTTGTTAACTCCCCCATCAAGACTGTCTCCAGCATACTGCTGAATGAGAAGTGAGTAAAGCTGTGTTGCCTGCAATTCCAGTCATCCTCACTAATGATCTGGTTCAATTCTTGTTCCCATGCCACCTTATATGGTTGTAGAGAATCTCCCTCCCGCCTCGGTAACATCTTGTGTACATTAGATGTGTTGATCTCCCACAGCTACTCATACAGTTCCATATAAGAATTCCTCCCACTCCGAGCAGGGCCTGGTAAGGCATTCAAGGTGATCAGAGTTAATCAAGTGCCTGGTTTGCATATTATCTAAGGAATTTGAGTTATTCCATCTAAATTTCTCTTTAGTTCTCTGAAAGGAAATGCATCTGTCATTTTCAATGAATTGAACAAAAATGAAAATTATGTACCTACTGTAATTGTTTATCTTTCTGTGCATCTTCACCATTCATCACTAGTGGGTACTGCGCCGGAGCTAGGACCCCGAGGGAGACTATGGGTTGATCGACGAGGCCAGCGCTGCCATCATGGCCGACGCTCTACATGTCACTCGTGGGTTTGGCAGTTATCTGTCGACTCTGCCCCACCTCCAGTTCTGAAACGCTGGAGAGTGAGAGGAAAGGAGGTGGGTGGGGCAAAAGAGCCCAAAGGATAGATAAAAGGAAAGGACATAATAAACTAAAAAGAAATAAACGACAGAGACAAAAGAGAAAACTAGATATGGGAAATTGGGGAAGGGGCCCCAATCCCTGGAAGTAGAAGAAGGGAGGAATAAGGGAAGGATAAGAGGGAGGGGGGAATAGGACCACACCCCAGAGAGATCCTGCATCCTAGGGTTTTGACAATAACCATAGACCACAGTCTAGACTACCAAGGTTAAAAAGCTGCCGGGAAGCAAAGCCTGAGCTATTAAGCAGCATTCGCCCGAAGGGATAACCTTAAGAGAGGAGTCAGGATGAGGGGTGTCTCATATTCTCCCTCCTCCCAAAAACTTAAACTGCCAGGAGGGCATTTGGGAAATGAACTTAAAAGCTTTGAGATCTTAGAGAAACAGAGGGGCTCCAAAACTCTCTCCCTCACCAAAAAGAGGAGAGAGAGACAGGGAGTGACCCCCATACACCATTAACAACCCCCCCGGAGAATATTCCTGCCTGTGTCTTCCAGGGTCCTCTTCCTCCCAACCACGCAGGGAGGAGAGCGAGAGAAAAACAGAAGACACACAGGGAGAGGAGGAGCCTAGAGACTGAAGCCCCAGGGGGAAGGAGGGTGGCATTTAGTGATGAATGGTGAAGATATACAGAAAGATAAATTACGGTAGGTACGTAATTCATATCTGTCAATCTTCACCATTCATCACTAGTGGGCCAGTACCAAGCCCCCCGAAGGGGGGCCCTAGACTACCCCAGGAGACTAAGTTCCTTAGCCTCCAGTGGGTGAGACACTAGAGGAGAGAGCCCTTACAGGCCTGGGGAGGCCAGAGACTGGTCTGGGTGAGAGGGAACCCCCAGTGGGGGAGGGAAGATGCCCCGAGGTCACCGTCTCACCCTGCGGGAGAAGAGAAGAGAAGAGGTGGGTTCTCCAGTATGCGGAGGAGATCACCCTACACCAGGCCGGGGTTGACAACCAGGATAAGCAAAGACATGCCATCTGCCTAATGCAGATAGTTGCCCCATCGCTCTGGATGCCACCTCACTGGCGTCATAAGATGCTCCTGCTTGGTGCCTTGCTAGCTCCAGGCCCTGAGCAAAGAGGGCAATGGCTTGCCTGGTTTCCTCCGAATCAGGCATTGAGGCTAGGAGCTGTCCTAGCATGGACCACAAGAACCTATCATAGGATGCAAAGTGGGCCTGATGTAAAGCAACAGAAAGGAGAATCCGTGCCTAATAGAAAACTCTCCTCCCCAGAAACTGAAGTCCGCAGATTCAGAGTCCGGGGGTCAGTTACAGTGGGGGTGCAAGGCCCAGAGGAGGTGTCCAGGGAAGTCAAGACTGAAAAGGGATGAGGTAGAGAACCTGGAGAGGCGCAATACCGTTGGTGTATGTCCCTTGGGGCTGGAACAGTGGAGAAGGGACGCAGCCAAAGCTGATGTGACGCTACCTCGAAGGGGACAGGCCAGGTGGGAACCACCAGGTTGGCCGCACTGTACTTGTTCAGGAAGGCACGCATCACATGCTAGGATTGCTGACCAGGACTGGGGTCAGATGGAGCTCATCCAACATGTCATGCAGGAAGCTGCTAGGAACAGACGCTGGGGAGATGTGGAGAGATGGTTCCTCTCCCTAAGAGGAGGAGGAGGATACAGGCAAGCTCAGAGGTTCAGGGTGTGGCTGCACAGGAGCATGGTGGAACACCTGCTGCTCCAGGGCATGGAGACAGGTAGGGCAATGTGCAGCGGAACCTCTGAACTGTCCCCAAGTAAGAGATCCTTTAGGACCAGGAATACCTGGGATAGCCGGGGATGAAGACAAAGGCTTGGGCGACAAGCTCCTAGCAACAGGAGAACAGTCTCTGTCAGGGCAGGGGGGCCAAGAGGAAACTCCCAGCAAGGAGGGAGATCTGAAGGTCCCAGCAGCCAACAGCCATTCAACCAGATTGGAACAGTCAGCTGTGCCCATAGAAAGAAATCCTCGTGATGGGACCAGTGCCATGCGAGTCTAGAAGGATGGTCCCTGACCTCAGAAGTTGAAGTCCCTCTTGACCTATCCAGGGAAGCGAGGATCTGCACTGTGGCTCCTCCCAGAACCCAGCTGGGCTCTGGTAAGGGCACGCTGCGCCACACCCTTACACCTCAACCCTTCAGAGTCAGAGAGGGACCTCGTCCTCAGCCACCAGCCTAGACAGTTGACAACCCCGGCAGCCTCTGAGGAGTCCACCCAGGGAACAGCTCCTCCCCTTCCTTATGTGTCCCGGCTGTCCCAAACCCGGACTGTCCAAACACACCAAGGAAGGGGTGCCCCAACTGGAGGAGCAGAAGTGCCAGTGGCCCTAGGTTGTATGGTGGTAGCCACGGGACCAACGCTGGCTGGTCAGTACCCACTGACCCTAGGGCCAACTGGTGACGACTGACCCCCAGAAGGAGGCTGTAGGGGCTAAGGTGCAGGAAACGGAGGATCCGAGATTCCAAGAATCTGGACAGACCCAGAGTCCTCCTCCGAGGAGGTAGACTCAAGTCCAATGCCAGATGACCCCTCAACCCCCAGGTTCCTGGACCACGAGTTGGACCACCTTCCACCCCGCACCAGAGTCAGCACAACACCGCCACCCTCCCAGCGCCACGAACGGCACAGAGAGCTGAGCGCAGCACTGAAGCCAAGCACTGCACCACAAATGGCACTGGAGTTGGGTGAGACATCAGCGAGCCCCGCAAGCGGCGCTAGAGCCAAGGTCTGGCGCCCGACCATGGTGCTGCCCCATCTCGGCGCCAGAAACAAACAGGCCCAGGAACTGCTGAAGCACTACCCCGCACTGCAATGACGCCAGGAGCAACAGCGCACAGGAGATGGCCCGCGCCGATGCCCTCCAAGTACACAGTGCTCGAATGGCACTGCACCAAGAGCGCGCCGACAACAGTGCCGCGATCCAGACTCGAGGGCCCAGAACATGACACCAAGGGAGCCTCTCATCAAGAGGCGACTGCCAAAGTGGTGCCTCCTGACTGTCCCCTGAGAGGGAAAGACTGGGCCTCCTGCACCCCGGGAGGAGCCCCCGCCGCGGCAAGGCTAAGAGGTGGGGGCCCCTCCTCCACGGGCCGAGAATCCTTGCCTTGGCCTGCTGCCTGCCAAACCGTCCTCTGAAAGTTGACTGCGCACGTCAGACTTTAAATGTGCGGATTTCGACAACTCGGCGGTCCATGGAGAAGCAGGTGTCGCAGTTGTCCATATCATGGGTTGGGCTGAGGCAGAAGAGGCAGTGGTCATGCTGGCCCATCACGGAATAGAGGCACCCACAGGGGCACTGACGCATAGAAGGCCACCCCACTTTCGACGGCTTCTGCCCCCTCCCAGAGACATGACCGTACGAGAAATAAGGACAAACACAGTACTTGACACCGCTTAAAAGTAATGGAACGATCTTACCGCCAGGAAGCTGATGTCTAGCAGGGCAAACAGAACCAAGGAATAGATAACGCTTACTTAACTTAGGCCGCAAATCTTGATAGCAGAAAGTCTCCACATGAGGTCTTCACCGGCGGGCGGAGAAGAACTGGGGCTGGGGCAGAGTCAACGACAGATAACGCCAACCCGTGAGTGCCACGTGAGAACATCGGTTCTAGAGGGGCTGCGCCCGGCCCCGCGCCCAGGCCCGCCCCATAGGAAAAAAAGTCTCCTGCGCGTCCTAGCTCTGGCGCAGTACCCACTAGTGATGAATGGTGAAGATTGGCACAGATAAGATCCTCGCCACCGCCAAGTCTCCGGACCTCTGGCTCATATCTAATCAGTGACAGTGGACAGACTCCAGTTAGGAGTCACCAACTTTTAAATTTTTTTTTTTATAAAAACACTTGAGAGAATATACAGCCCTTTGCGACTCATTTGTTCGAATTTATTTTACATACTCAGGAGTTACTGGGGACAGAACTAATGTGAAAATGGGATTACCTCATGCCGACTCATTCTCTAAGCTTACACCAGCCTGATGTGCTCCATTTAGCCCAAGAAAGAACTGGACACATCTGGGCTGCCAGGTAATATAAATAAAGTTCGGTAGGGCCAGTCCTCCCCATATCTTTGGGGAGAAATAGCACCCTTCTAGCAATTCTAGGTTTCTTATACTGCCACACAAATTGCAGTATGCCCTTGTTTAATCTGTTCCAGAAGGCTTGTGGAAGTCTTAAAGGAGACACAAATAAAGTAGAAGATGGGGAGAAAGTTCATGTTTATGACTGCTACCTCCAACAAATTTAGGGGAAATAAGTCTCCACCTGGCAAAATCCTGTTCTATTACTTCCCATAATTTACTGAAAACAGTTTGGATATGTCTGTGTTGCTCTGTATGCCTAAGTATCTAATTTGATTTTTAGGGGCCCATCTAAAGGGGAAGATCTCTAAATTTTTGTTCCAATTTTCCACAGAGTACAAGAGCCTCAGGCTTAAAAAAAAAAAAAAATGTAATCTTACACTCAGATCTCGCAAATGACTCCAATAATTTTACTAGGGAAGGGACTGAACTCTGAGGATGACAAAAAGAAAACGGTGTCGTCAGCATAGTGAAATTTTCTGTTCAAAACTACCCATCACAATATCGCTCACCTCCTGATTCTGTCTAACCTTTACAGCCAGAGGCTCCAAACATAGGGAAAAAAGTAGGGGCAAGAGGGCGGAGCTTATACTGTTTAACTAGGGGCCCTGGGGTTTTTGTACAGCTGAGAAATGGATTCTAAGAATTTGGGGTCAAATTTCATTTTTTCCATGGATGTTTTAACAAAGTGCCAATTTACCCTATGAAATGCTTTTTCTGCATCCATGGAAACTGCTAACTGAAGGTGTTCGTGTGAACTCTGGGAGGAGATAATGTTTAATAACCGCGGATGTTATTGGGTAGAATCTTCCTGTAATGAACCCGTTTGGTCTGATATATTAGGGATGTGATGCAGGTTTGCAGTCTCCTGGCCAGTAACCCTGTGAACAGTTTCAGATCGACACTCAATAGAGAAATAGGTCTGCATGACCTACACTCGAGGGTCCTTTCCTAATCTGTGAACATCACATGTGGGCAAGCTGCCAAGACTCCAGGGTGGGCCCTTCTCCATTAACTCCTTGCAAACGAAGTAAAGGGGCAGTAGGAGGTCTGCAAACACCTTTAAAAACTGAGGAGAATCTATCTGGTTCTAGGGATTTGCTATTTTTAGGCAATTAACTAGGGGTCAAGCTCGTGCAAGGTAACCGCTCTGTTAGTTCCTCTCTTTCCCTTGTGAGCTCCTGGACCGCCATACCTTCAAAGAAAGTTTTTTGTCTGAACATGTTACAGGCCCCTGAAAGTAAAGGGATTTATAACAGTTTGAAAAGTTTTGTTCTTTTCTCCAGGTGGCCAACTACGAGTTCATCCTTCTCTGGATCCCTCAGCTGAAGCACCAACCTGCTAGCTTGTTGCTGCCACAATGTGGCAGCCAGCAGCTTGCCTGCTCTGTTGCCGTTTTCGTAGTAATTCTGTTTAATCCTCCGAAAGCTTGCCTCCATTTGAGAGGAGAGAAGCTTCTTGGAGGTCTTTTTCTTTCTTGTAACTGGATCCGCATTGCTCGTTTAGCGAAATTTTATGTTGAAACTAAGTCATTTATTTCAGTCTCCACTTCCATTCTCATCTGTTCGTGTTTACTTGCTCTGAAGGCAAAGGCAATTACCCTGCGGAGGACAGCCTTTAGGGCATCCCAACAGACTGCGTGGGTGGTCAATTCTGGGGGGTTATCCAGGGTGTATGATGTAATTGTGGACTCTATCAGGTCTCTGAATTCCTGATCATTTAAAAGCCCCACAATGAGCCTCCAATGACAGTTCCAAATGGAGGGGCCTAGTTCCAACCTCATTTTGAATGGTGCACGATCTGACAAAGTACACTGTAAAATGTGACAGGAATTCACAGAATGCAAACATTCTTTGGAAAGAAAATATATTCTGAAAAACATTTGTGACTGTCAGAGTAATGTGTGTAATCTCGCTGGTCCCCATTAATCTCCCTCCAGCCCTAGGTTTGGTGCAGATTCTGGTCAGAGTAGTTCCTGTCACTCCCAATGTGGCCCTAGATGCCCCGCTTTGTCCCCCTAACCAGACAGAGGATAGTGTTAAAGTCTATGATGCAGTCTCGTTCCGTAGCTGTTAATATTCATGCGAAGAAATTTTCTTTTAAGAAGGGTGGCTTCCCTTTCTTCATTTGGGGCATATAAACTTGCCAGGGTGCAAGGAGTATCCATAAAGGATCCCTGAATCACTACAAAATCGCCCTTCTGGGTCTGAGACCACCGATACATCCTGTAAGGGGCAGGCCTCGTGTATTAAAATCGTAGTGCCTCTCCAGTGGTGATGAGCCCAATAAGAAGGGGCATATACTGAGCCAACCCATGTTCTGCACAACTTCTGGTGCTCAGTTTCTGAGAGATGGGTTTCCTGTATCAATACAATCTGTTCCCGGCCCTACCCATTTCCTGTAAAAGCCTCTCTTAATTAGGTTATAAAGCCCTCTGATATTGTAAGTCAACACTGTAAGGTCTCCCATCTTTCCAGCCTGGGTACCTCTGTATCATAAGAAGCCCCCGAGACTTATAGGATGGGAAGAAGCGCACAGTCATAAAAAGTCTCAGTTTAACATAACCATGAAACATAAGCACTTAAACTTCCAACAAGTTTGTGTAAAACCAATAACTCTGCTTCAAAGGTGTCACATTGTGCTCACCACGCTTAAGGTGAGTCATGGTGGTGGGATTAGATCCCACACCGTGCCACAAGACCAATTAGTGTTGATCCCTATGCAGCTCTTGTGGAGTCACTGGTGCCATTCGGCTTGTGCCCAGTCTCCCCACGAATCATCTTCTCAACTGTATTCCAGTAGGCCCCGGGTCCCATGTCCCAGCAATTTACTAGCCCCCTCCCCCCGCGCCCTTGTTGAAAATATCCCTTTGAGTCTCAGTTTATTAAGGAACATTATTTAGAGCGAGTATGAAAACTATTTGGACCCCCCCACTCAATTTTTAAGGACATTACTGACATGGAACCTTTGTAAAAGAGTACCTGGCTCAAAGGTGCATCTGATTCCCTTAAATAAAAAAAATAAAAAAGTGGGTTGTAGGGGAGCATTGGGAGTTAACTTCCCGCTTTCCAGGCACAAAAAAACAGATATTATCCCCAACTCCTGTACCCCTTTCATCAGATCTCTGAATGTTATAGCAGAGTCAGTGAAGAAAGGAATTTTAATAAGTGAACTAGCCAAAGCTCCAGTCTCAGTCAGGTGGCATCTCTTAAATGAGGCTTTGGGATTTCTGCTCAGAATAATCAGACATGTTTGCTTGCCAGACAGTTAATTCAGGTGTTGTATGAGGAGTCCAAAGTTTTCTGACCCAGAACACGATCTGGAATCTCTGTGGGGTACTGTGGGACTAGTAGGAGGGTTTCAGCCTTCCTTCTGCTTTGCAGTCAGTTCTTGCAGCTTGGACCAGGGATTGGAGGTCTGTATAGATTTAGGCCCGCTGGGAAGCGCCTGTAGTTAAAGGAAGACCCCATTGGTTACCATTGTCTCTCTAGGTCTTTGATGAGGGAGGGGTTGATCAGATCACTGACAGCCGGCAGCAGCTGGAATTCCTCTTAAGCTGGCAACCCGGGGAAAGATGGGCGCCCCAGGCTGCTCTTTTCGGGGGGTTTGGGGCGTGCCTGGCATGCCATACGTATTCTGGCGGAGGCTGGAGGGGGAAGAGAATCGCAAGCACCATTGCTAAATTCTAAGAGAGGGGTGGGGCGGACGCTGGACATCACTGCACATCCCCACCCCTGGGGAACCTAGAAAATCAGCTCGCAGCTGCCATGAATGAAGCCTGCCCCTGATCCAAGTCCCATGATTGCAGCATTAGACCAGGTGCCGCAACCCCACCCTGGGGAGAAAGCTGGGGAGCTGTGGCCAATATGGAAGTGGGGGCTCAGGGGTCTGTGACCAGGCAGATGTGCCGGCAGCCATGGGCAGGAAAGAGAAAAATTAAAAATAAATAAATAGACTGCGCTATCTAGAGGCGCCAGATACTTTTTAGCCTCAGGGACCAAGTCAAAAATCTTTACCCCTTTGTCAGAGATTATTCAGAGTTTGGCTGGGAAATCTACCCTAGCTTTTAAGCCCTTGCCACAAAGCATCTTCACCACTGGGAACCAGAGCTTGCACCTAGCCATAGTAGGCGCGTAATCTGGTTCAATGAAAAGTTAAATGTCCCCAAATATTATCTCCCCCGTAGACCAAGCCTTCCTCAAAATCATCTCCTTGGTTCTAAAGTCAATGAATGCTATGATTAGGAAGAGGGGCCTGGCTTTGGGGTCCTTCAGTGGCACCATAAGGGCTCGGTGAGCTCTAATATTTAGCAGCGTGTCCAAGTTAAGAACTTCCTTCAGTAGACTTTCGACAAATTCTGGAACACTGCTGCTTTCTGTTTGTTCTGACAGGCCATGCAGTCTGAGATTAATTCTGGCAAGAGATTTTCTAAATTCTCAATCTTGTTTAAAAGGATTTGTGAGTGATCATGTTATTGCAGAATTGCTCAGTTATGGAGGTCTGAGGCCTCCAAGTAAGAGGCAAGATGTTTCTTGATAAGTTTGAATTTGCTTGGTATGCCCTTATTTTAGCTTTATTGTCAGTTACCTCTGCCTTCATAGCATCCAGGGTCTAAGTAAGGCGCCGGAGTTCTCGGCAGAGTTACCACGAGGTAAAGGTGAAATCTTCCTCGCTGCCCTCAGAGTCGCTCCCCAGTCCCTTTTCGGTTGTTTCTGGAGGCCTAGTTGGTGGTGTGTGTCTAGCTTGACCTTTGGGGCCAAATCCAATTTTGCTGTTTGAGGCCCCACCAACTCCCGATCGCGCTTTAGATCTGTTCGGAAAAGTTCCGTATACTTAGGTTTAGGTAACTCACTGGGATATTTAGAAAATGTTCAACTTTTAAATCATGGGATAGACGGAGCTCTGGATTACCACCACCGCATGGCTCAGTGACGCCACCATAAGTCCCCTGCTCCAGCACCTTTTAAAAGGTAAGGTAGAAAGTGTGGATAGAACATATCCACATCCCTAGAAGCGTATTCCAGTAAACATTATTCCTAATGCCGCGCATAGACCTTCCTCTACTGACCAAACAGGACCCCACCACCTCCACTGCTTTGCACCTGTTCAATTTCTGCAATAGTGTGTAAGTGGGTATCTTGCAAAAACAAACATTTCCTCCTGAGCTTAAGCTTGCAAAGGTAACCTGCCTCCTAGTGCTAGTACCAATTCTATTCACAATTGAAGTAATAGCAAGATCTGACATGACAAGTAGTTAAAGGCAGCGTGTAAGAATAGAGATAGCCATTCAAAACTAAGTTACTCTTTTTAAATCCTCATTTTCTCTTCTTTTTTCCCTTTGGTTTTGGCTCATCTTTTCCCCAGTTCTCTACTTCCTTCTATCCAGGAGAAAAGCCACCTGATTCACCCCGTTTCGGCTTCTGCTGTGCCCATCAACACAGCATAGGAATTCTGGGTCGTGACCCCTTCTACTTCATTTATGCATGGGTGAAACAATCGTTTTAAACTAGTTTTGATCTAGTTACACTTTGGAATGTGCTCCCCAGATGTGTGTGTGGGGGGCATTTCTTGCATAGCTGGCACTACTACAACGGATGCCTCTGAAATGTGTGTGACACTATGTTTCTTCTACCCTCTATCTTGGGGATCTGAGGTCTTGGCTGATGTCTGATGCATCATCAAGATTTCCACGAGGGGTGTCATCTACAAAGCTTGTCGCTTTATGAGAACTAGCAGAGTTCTTTCTTCTTGCCTTTCTACCATCCTTGATCTTACCACTCTTTGGGGTTTAGGGGCTTGGAAATTTGAGAGATTCAGCAGTTCCTCAAATTTCATTCTTTTTGCGCTGCAGCTACGTATGCATCTCTCTCCTCGCAGTGCCTGCTCTAAGCTATTATGGGAAGCCCATACACAAGTTCTGAATATATGTCCTAGCTCTTCACAAAGATTACATTTAATGGGTTGTGCACATTGTGCACTTATGTGCCCCACCTCTCCACACAACTCACATTTTTGCTTTTCACAAATTTTACTTAAGTGACCCACTTCTCCACACCTGTAACAAGCGCGAGGCTGCCCCGCATAAAAGATCACCCAGTCTCTCCCCAGAAAAAAGTTGGGGAGATGCTGCATGCCCCCATTTACCCATTTCAGAGTGACTATACCTCCAACCCCCTGTCCAGAGGTGTCCCTCATCCAATATTGGTTCAGGGTAACCATTAACGGTACAACGTTTTAACCAATATGTAACATTTACCCCCTCATTACAAAACAGTACTGTTATTTTTTTGCATGCTGGCTTTGCAAGGGGGATGGCCAAAAAGGATTTCCAAATAGCAGTATTTTTAAGCAACTGATTGTTTCCAGAACCTTTCTAACCCTATGGGGTGTTTAAAACTAATGTCATAAGTAGCATCACCCGCATATGAATCAATGCACATATTTCATAGGAATAGTACTTAATACTGTTTTTAGTAATACTCTCCCTTTAAACAACCTGTCTGGAATGTCTCCCATACTGCCACTGTACTTGAGGCATACTGCATTTCTCCTAGCTCCTGGTTCTGATACCAACCTACCAGTTTCTGGAAAATACAGGTTACTCACCTGTAACAGGAGTTCTAGGAATGGTATATGATGTTCTAGGGACATGGATATGTTGTTCATCCACACTGTCTGGCAGACTCTAGCAGTTCTCTGGGAGGAGGGAGGCCAAGGCGCACGCCCCTACTTGGGAAATAAAGACTGGAGAACCGAGGCCCCAAAACCAGCATCCCAGCGTGACTCAAGGTCGATGTGGTAGTGGGTGATGAAGGGTGTGCCAACTTCCAGGTAGCAGCCCTGCAGATTTCCTGGATAGGGACGCCCCTGGAAGCAGCCACTGATGCAGCGGTATGGCGGGTAGAATGAGCTCTTATCCCTCTGGGAGGCTCCATGCCCACCAACCTATAGCAGAGATCTATGCAGGAGGTGACCCACCTGCCTATCGTCTGCTTGGCTGCAGGTCTGCCAGGTGCGGCTTCAGCGTAGGTGACAAACAGCTGGCGAACCTCTCTCCGAACTTCAGCCGTCCGTTCCTTGTAATAAGTGAGCGCTCTTCTAGGGTCCAAAGTATGGAGCCTATATTCGGCCTCCGAGGTGTGATTGGGGTAGAACACTGGCAGAGTCAACACCTGGTTAAGGTGAAACTCTGACACCACCTTCGGAAGGAATTTCGGGTTGGGGCGCAGGACAACCTTGTCCCTGTGGAAGACCAGATAAGGAGACTCCATGGAAAGCGCCTGGAGCTCTCCCATCCTTCTGGCTGACGTGATAGCCACCAAGAAAGCGGTCTTCCACGACAGGTGAGAGATGTCACACCTGTGCATCTGTTCGAATGACCTGTCCATGAGCTTAGCCGATACCAGCAGTAGATCCCACGGAAGTGGAGGTTCTCGCACCGGAGGGGATATGTGATCAAGGCCTTTGAAAGAGCGCCTGACCACCACCTCCTGCGCCACTGACTGCTTCCTGGCCCGTGTCCAGTAAGCAGAGATAGCTGCAGGACACCTTAAGGGTCGCCGACCAAGCCTTGCTGAGAAAGGGACCACAGTTAGTCCAGAATGCTTGCCAAGGAACAGGAGGAAGGGTCCAGGCCCTTGCCCTGACACCAAATGGAGAATCTCTTCCATTTGAAGGCGTAGCATTTTCTGGTCAACTCCTTACGGGACGCCTCAACGACATTGAGGACCTCATTGGAAAGACCCAAGGCCTGGAACTCTAGCGCCAGGAACCAGGCTGTCAGGTGCAAGGATTGAAGGTCCGGATGGAATACCTTCCCTGATTGACTGAGATCAGGTCCAGGCGGGCTGGAAGCTGCCTCGGAAGCCTGGAGCAGAGACTGAGGAGATGTGGATACCTGGAACTGGCGGGCCAGTCTGGGGCTACCAGAATCACCTGCGCCTTGTCCTCTTCGCCCTGAGAAGCACCTTGTGGATCAAGGAAAATGGGGGAAAGGCGAGAAGAGGCCCAGGATCCACGGCTCAAGAAGGCATCCCCGCAGTGAGCCCTGCTGAGGGGGGCGGGCATGAAACAGTCTCAGCTTCACATTCTCCCTGGAGGCAAACAGGTCCACCCGAGGCGTGCCCCAGTGGGAGAAAAGATCTTGTACTACCTCTGGCAGGAGAGACCACTCGTGGGACGCAGCCCCTATCCAGCTTAGGGCAACGGCCAGGGTGTTGGAGGCTCCTGCCACGTGAATGGCTAGGAGATCCGCCTCCAGGCTGCGCACGAGGTACCATATGCCGAGAGCTTCCTTGCATAACAGCATGGAGCGCGTCCCGCCCTGGCGGTTCAGACAGTACATGGTCGTGCTATTGTCCGTCTGGACCTGAACCACTTGACCCCGTAGAAATGGAGTGAAGGCGGTGAGGGCTAGACGAACCGCTCAGAGCTCCAGCAGGTTGATATGGCATCGGGACTCCTGAGGGGACCAGAGGCCGTGCACTCTGTGCTCCCACAGATGGGCACCCCAACCCATCAGAGAGGCATCGGTCGATAAGAGAGTCGGCTCAGCGGACATACTGAATGCCCTCCTAGAGATGTGCTGGAACAGTCCACCACTGGAGAGCGCTCCACATCCCTTGGGTCACTATCACTAGCTGATCCAGCGGATCGGGCGCGAGACCATTGGCTGGCTAGCCCACACTGAAGGGGACGATGTACCAGCGGGCCCAATGGACCATGCTGATGCAGGCCGCCATGAGACCCAGGAAGTCCCGGGCAGGGCGCGATTGCCCAACCTGAAATGATTGGGCAAATGAGGAAAGAACCTCAGCCCTGTCCGCCGGGAGAGGTGTTCTGGCTCAAGAGAGTCGAGCTCTGCCCGATGAATTGTATCACCTGCTTTGGCACGAGTTCCAACTTGGCCTCGCTTGACGAGGAGGCCAACCTGAGAGCAAATTTGAGGGCAAGATCTCTGGACCGCCCACCTCCGCCTGGAGGGGCTGCACCGCCCAGGTAGGGGGGTACACCCGACCCTTCGGGCGCCAAGAGGAATGCTGTCACCACTGCCATGCACTTGGTGAAGACCCTGGGAGCTAGGGAAAGGCCAAAGGCCATGGCCCAGAACTGTAAGGGATCCCTCCGCCTGAAGCGGAGGAATCTCTGGTGGACGGACGGATTGGGACGTGAAAGAACGCTGTCCTGAAGGTCCAGAGAACAGAACCACACGCCTGCTCTAAGGATGGGATTATCTGAGCCAGAGTGACCATCCTGAAGGCCCGAGACCTTAGGAACCTGTTCAGGTCGTAGGTCAAGAATGGGGCGCTAGCCCCCATCCATTTTGGGACCAGGAAGCACCGGACACAAATCCTGGGTCTGAAGGAGGATCCGTCACCTTCCTGATCACCTCTTTTCGAGGAGCAGGGCAATATCGGCTCGGGAGCAGACAGAGAGGCTGGGGACCCCGTGCCTCCTCCGAGGGGCTATGCCTGGAAGGATGGGGCCTGCTCAAACTCCAGAGGCAGGCCCTTTCCAACCATCTCCACACCCACTGGTCCATGGTGATAGCGGACCAGGCAGAAAGGAAGTGGCGGTTCCGTCCCCACAGGGGAACCCAGGGGAGTGATGAGGCTGGGGTGACACCTCAACCCGTCACTGGGCAGGCTTGAAGGAGGGACCGCCGAGGGACCTCCTGGCCTTACCTCCTGCTTCCTGTGGGAGGAAGCCACGGGCTTGGGTTTGGGATGCCAAGGCGAGCCTGCTGGCCCTGGTGCTGTTGGGCCAGACGTGCCGCAGGCGCAGAAGGACGAAAGGACTTGTGCTGTTGCTGTCGGCAGCCTTTATCCTTCTGGGCGGAGGTGACAGAGTCCAGAGTGGCATTGGACTTTTCAGTCCGCTGGAGGTGACCTTCCACTCCAGGGCCGAAGAGGTCGGTCCCCAAGAAGGGGACATCCGCCAATTTGTGCTGGGTATCCGCCGTGAAGGTGGATATCCTCAGCCATGCTCTGCAGCGCATGGCCACCGCGGCCGCAACCGATCTGGCACAGGAGTCTATGTGCAGAGCAGTTTGGAGCTGCTGCTTAGCCACTGCCCTATCCTGGTCCCGCACCTGCCGGACCGTGGTCTGTAGGTCGGCCGGGAGATGAGGGATCACCTCATCCAGGGAGCCCATGAGGGCGTGGGAGAAGTGTGCCATCAGCACAGCCGAGCTGGCCTGACGGAGACCAAGGAGGACGAGTTACACCTTGTGCCCGGCGCAGTCCAGCTTTTGGACTCCTTGTCGGGGGCTTGTCCATGTCCCTAGCATTCCCAGAACACGCCGTCAGTGACCAACCCCTCCGCAGAGGGGTGTTCCAAAAAAACGGACAAAGAGCCGGTAGGACCATACTTCCTGGCCATCCTGACCGGGCGAGGGCAGGAAGCCGGCCGCTGCCAGAGCTCCAAGGCTGGGCCAAAATGGCTTCAGCCACTGGAAAGGCCTCCGTGGGTGAATCCCCTCGGTCCAGTATCTCCATCAGGGGATACTTGGCCCTCTTGGATACGGGCTCGAGCTGCATCCCTGTGGACTCAGATGAGCCGAAGCAAACCCATGAAGGACGATGGGCTTTCGTCCAGCGACTGGCCCCCAGAGGACTCCAGGTCAATGGGCCTGGAGAACAGGGAGAAGTCTGACTGAGGAGTCCGCGAAGAGCTGCCTGGGGCCTAAATCACCCTCCACCTACCGAGGTGGGTCGGGAGTGAGGGTGATCCACAACCTGTGGGGCAGGCCCTGACCCGACCGAGAGTTCTTGGTCGGCGCCCCCGATTTCAGTTGCGGAGGTTCCACCACAAAATCGGTGGGGCAGCTGGTTTTGGCCGAACAACCGGCCCAGGCTTGGGCACCTCTACTACAGCGAGGGGTTGTTTCGGCCGCTCGGGTGACAGCCACTTGATGGCTGGGGAAGGCGATGGCGTCGACTTGTTCCTGGACAGAAGTAACTGCTGCCACATCAGGTCCTCGTAGCTTGATGCAATCTGCGCGAACCTCCTCTTCCGAGGAGGAAGACGAGTGGCGGCGGCGACGCTACCCGTGCAGAGACCGCCGATGGACCAAGACGATGTCTGAGAAAGAGATCTCGGTGTTTCCGAGACAGGTCTGGGAAGGACACCACTCTTCTCTCAGCTTGGAAGCCTTAACGGGACTGCAGCACCAAAGGCGCTTGGCAGGTCCTCAGTCTCCACTGGGGAACCGTGAAGAAGGGTTGTCTGCCTCACAAAGACAGCGCGGCCGACGGGTGTCTCGCCGGGTTGGCCTGACGGGACGCCGTGAAGCCAGTGCCTTAGCAGCAACCTCGACCCAAGTCGACTGTCCGGGAAGAGACTCTCCTGCTCCCACTCTAACGCCAACGATGGGATTTACCCTTTGAGTCCTTTGACCGAGAGGAATGTCCCGATGGCCCCTCTCTTCGTGGAAAGGGACTGGCAAAGCTCCTTGAAAGAAGCTGAATACGAGGTACCCAGAGAGAGCAGGGTAAATGCCGCGGCAGAGGAAGATGCGGCCTGGGACGCCGCCTCCTCGAGGGCGATCATCTGCTCGAGTTGCTCAGCCGAGCCAGCTGCCGCCCAACAGGCCTCCTTCGACTTGACTGGCAGGCAGCGCTTCTCAGGGCACCCAAGCTGTAACCGGGCAGCACGGTCCTCCAAGACGTTCGCCGAAAATGAACGGCACGACTCGCAGGCCTGCGGGTCGTGTTCTAGGCCGAGGCAGTAGACGCATGTGGAGTGCGGGTCTGTTCTGGATATCTTCTGCCCACAAGGGCCCCGCCGAAATCCGGGAGTCGAACTGTCCATCGCAGCCGCGAGGGAGAAAGATGACCAAAGTCTTGAAAATTTTAAAATGAGTTTCGGGCGAACTAAAGAATTAGGATCCAGTCTATCACGCAGAGCGTTAAGGAAGGAACCTGAGCTTCCAAGTGGTAAGAAGATTCAACGCCATGGGGCGGAGCCGAGAGTTTTACCACCCGGGTGGCTGGGAGGAGCCAGCTTGAAGACCTTCTAGCAAGATTTAAAGCGGCAAGGAACCTGCCAGACAGTGTGGATGAACAACATATCCATGTCCCTAGAACAAATGTTCCCTTACATTTGTATTCCATACAAGTGGGCCCCACTGCTTCCCCTTGCCCTATATCTGCATTTTCTAAGAGTAGTCTGAGATGCAATATTTTCACTTAGTTTTGTTTTAGCTCCTTCAATGATAGACTCCTTCATGTTTTTCCCTTGTGCTCAACACCTCCTCCCTTCCGATATCCCCTTCCAGGTTTTGTATTTAGTTTCTGAATTTTTATTCTCCTGGCCACCTCTCTGCATCCCAGATATCTTCCTCGCAGCCAGCCTGGGATCCGGCCACCATCAGCCTTGCTGGGACCCTCTAATTCCTGTGGCTTACCCACTGCAGTGAGACGGCAGCAAGCCCCCCATCTCCCCACCCTTTCATGGATCCAGCTGACGTGCCCGACAAAACTGCGGCTATCAAGCCGCATGAGAGGTGCCACATTTTCCTCTGTTCCCCTTGAGTCAGTGGGCAAGCAAGGACGCCGGCGACCAGTAGCGTGCATGCGTCTGCATGCGCCCACGTCCTGGCATCTACCTCCCCCGACTTTCCCCAGTGTACAGCGTGCATCTCCGACTCCAGGCCTCCACCAGGGGGCAGATAGGGTGCCGATCATTGTGGGAGAGGGACAGCAGTCCATTGGATGCTCGATCCTTCTTCCTGCCAGTCTCTGGTGACCCTTGCTCGCTCTCGAACCCAGGCCACAAGGTGCGGTGACCAGCACCTCTGCACTCAGCACCACTGGGCCAGCCAGGTTTTGTATTTCTTGGAAAAATATCTGTACTGGCACCTTCCCGAGTATATATGTACCTCCTCACTCCCAGTTCGTTGCCCTGGTGTAATCTGGGAAACTTCCTGAGGTGTTCCTGAGTGTGAAGCAACCTCAAAGTCCCTTTGTGGGGATATGTCACCCCCCTCAAATGCACTGGGGAGGTTAGCATCACAGCCAATTCCATCGAACTTTTTAACGCATCCTTTCTGCAGTGCTTCTTGCACCCACCCTGGGGTGTCTGAAGCAAGCCCTACTGCCGAATCTGCAAAATCCACAGCATTCTGAACTTGTGGCCCAGAGCACACTGCAAGGCCCCCCCCCCATTTTACTTCATCCACTTTTGCCACAGATTTTCCCAATGTTTCCTGTAGTCGTACCTATCAAAAAAGTAACTTTCTAGGATAGAAGATTCTCGCTGCCCCTCAGAAGTTACTGGGGTCGACACAGATTGTGCATCTGTCCGAGAAACTTTCCCCGACACTGCCATCTCTCTTTATCCGTTCTGTTAAAATCAGTTCTCCCTTCCCTGCTCCCATCCGGAACCACCGCAACCCACCCCCCTCCGGTACCTGTGGCTCCAGATAGCTAGACATCACTTTTTCTTCCATCCTGGTCTCCTTTGCTGTTCCTTGTATCCGATCACTGCAGCCCAACTTATTTTCCCCATGTACCAAGCCATCCATCTGGTTTTCAGCTTCTCTGTGTAACAATTCCTGCTGCAAACCATTCGCTCCATAAAAACCACCATTCCTCTTCCTGTACAAGCTGCCATAGTTCCTCAGTCAACATAATGCTCCTTTTCCGCTTCATGGTCCGCTCCAGTCTCTACCCTCTTCCTTCTTCACTTTCCTAATTCCTCATTAGCCAAGACAAATCCATCTTCGGTCACAATTTCAACCTCTGTTAAGTCCGGGAGGAGGCCTGCCTCAGTCCCTCCACCTTCATCCTGCTTGCTGACTTCAGAGGAATGACCATTGCAACACCAGTCACAGCACACCTACCAACCGAATAGGTAATTTCCTGGTGCCCTGGCCAAATTTCCTTTTCACTAAAGATTCCACCAACAGCTTAAACTGATTCAAGGTCAGTCTGCATTCATCTGTATCCCTCCCGGTTGTGCCTGGAAATAGGTAGAATTTGTCTAGTGCACTTACCCGTCAACAAAAACTAACTAAATAAATAAGGCTCCCAACTGCTGCACCAGCAGAGTGGAAAAGCGGACAAGAACTTCCAAGTCCAAGGTTGAAGGAGGAGTGGTTGATGACAGAAGAGCAGATGACCAGTCCTGTGTGTCCAACGAACTTGTCAACAGTGGAGGGCAGAGCGGCCCCGAGTTGTGGCCAAAGAGCCCCTCTGAGAGCTGGGCGAGGAAACTGTTGGTATGGGCCTGGTGGAAACAGACCTGGAAAGTTGGCCTCTTCCGTCTTGGCAGCAGCGAACAGTCCCCCAAAGGGAGAAGCTAGCCGGGAACAGGATGGCCGGGAGTAGTTGTGATCCCAGTCGCTTCTTGCGCTCTTCCTCAAGGATTTGTCTTGGACCTTAGGAAGCCTGGGAGATTGTGGAACCAGAAGGCGACTGGGTGGCCAGGGCCCCGGAGGACCCCTGCCCAAAGCTGGCTACGTTGTTCCATGAAAATTTTGAGCCTTTCTGCATTGCCCGATGGTAGTTTGGCTAAACGTCTGGCAGAGCTCAGAGACATCGTGGTCAGGCCCAAGACAGCAAACACAATCCGAATGCTCGCCGTTGGAGATGATCTTTCTGAAGTGGCAGCAATGGAAGAGAAGGATTAACTCTCAACATAAAAAAAAAAAAAAAGTAGAGAAAATGTGGAAAAAGTGGCTGTAGGCTGAAAAAGGCATGAACAATGAGACAGAGCTTCCGCGGAGACTGCTTGCAAGTCGATGGCGGCAAAGAACTTAGGGAGCTGGGCGGCCTACACCTGTATAGGGTTGGTGACGTCTGCAGATGACAGCGTGGCTAGCCCCAGTTGTACTGCTGAATATCTTCCGTGGGGATTCCCTTCACCAATGGCGTAAGGTTTCTATGGTGTTACCTGATTGAGATACCCCCAAAGAAGATTGGGAAGATTCGAGACCAGGATTTCAACAGCGACTAGGACCTCTACCTTCTAATCGGAAGGTCGATGGCGAGAGGAAGGAGGAGGAACTGTGTTCAAGATACACCAGCTCCTTCCACTGGACCCTAAGGGCATCTCTTGGGAGGAGGCAGTCTGCTTGACTGGATTCTTCTGACCCTGAGGGAGGGCTGAAAGGAGAGTCCTAGAGATAGTCATCCTCTACTACTTTGATAAGTTGAGGGTCAAGAAAATCTTGACCAACTGGTCGGCCTGCATCATGGCCAACAAGACTGTGGTCCTGTGGAGCTAATGGCCAGACCTCAACCAGGGAGGCTCAGCCAAGGTAGAGAGCTCGACAGGCATCAAGCAATTGAACAGTGGGAGTGGGAAGAGCATGCCTGCTCCAGTCCCATGACCAATGATGGAATCTCAGTCTCAGATCTCACCCTGGGAAGGGCTCTTCCAGGGTTCTGAACGGGCTGGCACATCTCATGAAACTGCCAGTAAAGGATGCCCCCAACGCCAGTGCCAACTGGGAGTAGTGCACAGGTGCAGACAAGGTAAAGTACAGTTATGCAAGAACTTACTGTAACCGTAGATCTTAGAGAACAGCTCTTGCAGCAGGTTACACCATTAGGACTGAAGCCGGCAGACGCCAGGATCCCACGGAAATTTTCTAGCTAGCAGTATCCAGTGGGGACCACCCCCGATGTCTGCTCCGCTCCAGTCAGGCATCATATTAAAGGGGCGGTCCCCCAGAATCCCCAGTTCTCCTGCCAGAGACTCCCGGCCGCTAGATGACATCAGAAGTGGAGACAGAGAATCCGCCATCAAAAGGTATTCAGAGTGGTGTTAGAAACACCTAATCCTAGAGAGACCGGAACAACTCCCTCCAGAGGGGATGGTGGGAGGGAAACTACCTGCTGCAAGAGCTTAATCTGGTTCAAGGTCAGTTGGCATTCATCTGTATGCCCCTCCCCCTGGGTCATGCCTGAAAATAGGCAGGCTTTGTCTAGTGCACTTACCCAGTCAACAAAAACTAAATAAATAAAATCTACTGTTACAGTAAGTTCTTACGTAACTGTACTATCTCACTTCGAGAAACAGCTCTTGCAGCAGGTTACACCATTAGGACCGATTCCCAAGCAATACTGGAAATCCCTCGCAGGTGGGAGGAGGCTAGGTAGAGACTGCGAGTTGGACCGAAGCCTAGGATAGGAGTCCCTGAAGGACTGCTAGACCAAAACCAGCTCTTCGCCATGATGCAACATCCAGGCTATAATGCCTCAAAGGTGTGCATGGTGCTCCAAGTAACTGCTGCACAGATGGCTGAAGTGGACACGTTCTTCATGGCCGCAAAGGAGTGAGTCACCCCGCCGTGGAATGACCCTTAACTGCGCGTGGTAAAGGTTTGTTACGCTTCTGGCAATAGAACGGATGCAATGGATGAGCCACCTGGACAGCATTTGTTTAGAAACCGGAGCTCCCATCATCCTATGGGCTAAGAAGATGAAAAGCTGATCAGATTTATGGTGGTGCCTGTTCTCATCAGGTAGTATCTTAGACACCTATGCACATCTAGAATGTGCAACAGGGCCTCTCTCCTCTACTAGAGTATTTAGGAAATACACTGGTAAGTCGATGTCCTGATTGAGGGTGAGAGCTGAGACCACCTTGGGAAGAAACTTTGTATTTGTCCTTAGGGACACCCTGTCCTGGTGAAAACCAAATAAGGTTCTTTGCACATAAGTGCGTAAGTTCAGAAATCCTTCTGGTCAAGTAACGGCAACCAAAAATAATGTCTTCCATGTTAGAGACGAGCTCGCAATCTGCGGCTGGTTCAATTGGTGGCAGCGTGAGCTGCTCCAGGACAAAAGATAAATCTCATGGAGAAATAGGATCCTTAATCGGAGGTCTAAGGTGGAGAACAGCTCTCAGGAAGGCTCGTGCTGTGTCCAACTGAGTTATGGGACAGTCTATAGGTGTATGATAGGCTGAGATGGGACAAAGGTGTACTTTAGAGGAGTAGGCCAAGCCTGCCTGGAAGAGAGACAGGAGGTAGTCCAGGGCTGACCTTCCGGACAATCCATCAGGGAAAGTCCTCGTGCTTGAGCCGGGAGTAAAATCTGTGCCATTTCATGGCATATGTGGCATGAGTGGCCGGTTTTCTAGCAGCCGCTAGTACATCTGCTACCTCTAGCAAGACCCTGTACCGCATGATAGCTATGTCTCTAGGAGCCAGGCGTGCAGGTTCAGAGAGCGAAGGTCCAGATGGACCAAAGAACCTGCCTCCTGGGACAATAAGTGAGAGCCGATTGGCAGACACCCCGGAGGTTCCTGGGACAGCTGGTGCAGAAGAGGGAACCAAATCTGTCTGGGTCAAAAGCGCAATAAATATCAGTGTCGCCTGCTCTGTGGAGTTTCAACAGGACCCTCTGGATCAACGGAAGGGAGTAAATGCGTGAGAGGAATCTGCCCGTCCAGGAGACGGACAACGCCCTCGCCAGAAAACACCAGGCCCTGGATTTAGCGAGCAGAAATTGGGCAGTTTTGCGTTGGATGGGGACGCGAAAAGGTCCAACTCTGTGAAACAGATCCTCTACTACTTCCTGGAGTAGTTCCCACTCATGGACTCTGGCCTGAGAGCGGCTCAGGCTGTCTGCAATGACATTGTCCACTCCTGGGACATGAACAGCAATGAGATTTGCGCCATGTTGTAGAACCCAACCCCACACACTCAGCCTCCCTGCAAAGCGGGTAGGAATGGGTGCCTCCTTGTTTGAGGCAATACATCACCACGAAATTGTAACAGAAGAGTACCTGGTGGGATCTCCGACTGGAAGGCCTGCAAACAAAGAACTGCTCTCATTTCCAAAATATTTATGGAGATGAGCTTCCTGGGTGTCCATGAGCCCCAAGACCTGACCTCGTCGAGGTGCACTCCAACCGAACCCTGAGGCATCCGTGGAGAGCATCACAATCTCAAACTGTGCAATGAAGGGAACCCCCGACGACAGGTTCATCTAGCCACCATTGCCAATCCCGGATTACGGCATTCGTGATCCGAATTGGAAGCTACAAACGGTCTTGTTTCTGATCCCATTAAACCCATAACATCCACTGGGTCACCCGTATGTGGCGACAGGCTAGCGGGACTGTTGCAATGGCCACAGCCATGTGTTCGAGCAGGCAAAGGACCAGTCTGGCTGGGACAGTCTTCTTTGCCAAGATGTCCCTGATGAGGGATCTGATGTGTTCCGCTTCAGTCCTGAGGCAGAAAGTTTCCCTGACAGTGTCCAGAACTGCGCCTATGAACTGCAGATTCTGTAACTGGAACCAGGTGCGACTTCTCCTGATTGATAATGATGCCCAACGTCCCTAACAGGGACGGAGTACAGTGAATTATGGACATCAGACCCTCCCGAGAGGGTGCCATGAGGAGCCAGTCGTCCAGGTAGGGGAACACGAGTGGCCTTGCCTCCTTAGGAGCCACCGCTATGACTGCCATGCACTTCGTGAACACCCAAGGTGCCGATGACCGCTCAAAGGGAGGCTTGAACCGATAATGGCACTCAGAAATTCAAAACGCAAGAACTTCCTGGCGCCGAGCTATGGGTATGCAGGTAGGCATCTTGCATGTCCAAGGATCGCTAGGAAGGCGCCTGCTTGAGCATGGGCGCCAAACTGGGAAGGGTCACCATACGGAAGAGTTTGTAGAGGACCAAGCGCTGAGATCCAGTATCGGAAGGAAGTCCCCTGTCTTTCTGGGAACCAGAAAGAAGTGAGAATAACCTGCACTTCTCTGGTTCCTCGGTACGTGCTCTATAGCTTCCTTTCCCAGAAGCGCGAGCACCTCCTGCTGTATGAGCAGTGCGCGCTGACTCGAATAACGGGAAAGCAGGGGAGGTGGGTGGTCGAGGAATTCTATAAAGTGACCTCTCTTGACTAGCTGAAGGACCCACTAGTTGGCGGTAATAGACTGCCATCCTGAAAAGTGGAGAGCAATGCGACCCCCGACCTTTTCTGCCCGTTGATCTAAAGGAGGGGAGGGGGCCGGGAAGGAGTCATGCTGTGGCAGCATTACCTCCTGCAGGCTGGGCCGGTTTGGTATACCGCTGACCTCGGCCTGGGGAAAACTTGGGCTCGGCCTTACGGTGGAAGGTGCCCTTGCTGCTGGCTGGAACTTGGCTGCTGTCGCCGGTTGCAGAATGGTTCTGGTTCCTATGAAAGGAACCAGATTTGGGTCTTACAGTCCTTACTGCCTTCCCGCGCCATGAAGCTTGGTGATTATCTTTTCAGAGGGTTCACCAAACAGGACCTCTCCATTATCAGGGACGCCCAGGACACACTTCTGTACTCTCCGAGACAGATGCCTTGTTGCGCCTCTGGCAGATGAGTCTGCAGAATCATATGCGGCTCTTAACACTTGGGTCCCCACGCCTGACCCCTGTGCGGAGGTGGTTCAAGGGCTCCGCTTCTGTTCGCCATCCAGTAGTTTGTCAACCAGGTCCTGACCCTGTTCTCACAGGGCACTGACTTAACAATACGAGTCAGATAGTTCAGTGACCTGATGGAGCATGTAGCAGCCGCACACATGTGCCTCCCCAAGGCATCCAACTGCTTGGATTCCTGGTCCAGTGGCTGTGTACTCAGACGCTGTGGTCATTGAGATAGATCATGGGAGGCCGGAATGACCAGGGAATGAGCCAGGGGTTGTTGTGCCAAGTACGGGTCCTTTGTCGGGGCCCTGTACAGGCGGTCAGCTTTCTTCTGCACCGCAGGGGTGGAGTGTGGACGCTTTCACGCAGCCTTGGTGACGTCCGTGAGGGTGTCCACCAAGGGTGGCACCACCACAGGCTTAGGGTCCTTCTGCCGAAGGTAACGAGCTAGCCGCTGTCTTTTGGGGTTGAGATCTTCCGAATCCCATCCCATGTTCTCCTGGATGTGCCTCATGATTTCAGAAAAAGAGGGATCATCCGGAGGTGACCTGGGCAGGTCTCATGGGTCAGGTGATGGGATGCTGATTGGAGAAGGAGACATGGAGGTATCCGAGGTGTCAGGTCTAGAATCATCCCCCTTCGGAGTGGACCATCGATGTCTGGGTCACTTAGGACTGGGAGACTGAGGGAGATCTTGAAGGGGGCCTTCTCCGTTCTTTGGATCTTCCCCTAGGAGGTGGAGTAGGTTCCTTGGGGGTTGGTGGTCCTCGTGCTGGCCCCTGAGGTGGAGTAGGAGGTGAAGGAGTAGAGAAGAAGGAGAAGGAGGTTTTACTTTGTGTCTCACCAAAAGGTGGAGATCTTTGACCTCCTGGATTCATACCGACGACAGACCTGGCATCGGGGTCTGTCGCCGTATCAGGCATCGGGTCCAAGGGTGTCGCCGGTTTGCAAGGCTCCTGTGGAAGCACGGCATCCTCACTGTTGCCTGCCTGGTCATCAGGCAACGCCGGGTCCTCCTCTGTACAGGCCCGTGACCGTGTCCACCAGTGACAGGGAGGCAGTTCGCCCAGCTCCACTGACGCCAGGTACTTGGCCGACGCCTGTACCGACTGGCGAGTAACCGATGAAGGGTCGGTAGGCCATGCGGGCTGGGTCGTCCATTTTAGGACGTTAGGTCCTTAGTCTTCCTGGGAGGGGGGTCCGGACCTCTAGTAGGCTGGGAGGCCGATCTGGCAACGGAGTCTCGGTGTCTGAGGAAGCTTGAGGTTTTGAAGAGGACTTGGACCGGTGACGGTCTGCAGACTTCGAGGAGGCCCAGAAGGGTGTTGAGGAAGCCAAAGACCTGGAAGTCTTGACGGGATGCAGAGAAGCCAAAGTACTGCCTAAAAACAACCTTTACTGGTGGGGGCTGAGAGCAAGCCCTGGAGGGAGTGCGGTCTGAGCGCTGTGGAGCCTGAGCTGGTGCGTGACTCTGAGGCCCAGTTAGGGATCTGGACCTGGCCTTCTCCCGATGCTTGTCCCGGGCTTATGGGACTTGGAGGTAGACTCACCTCTGGAGGCAGGGTCTCTGTCCATGCTTTTTAACTTTTCTTCCAAGAGGAACCCCTGGAATACCTTCTGGCGGTGAATCGGGTGCGACTATTGAACCGCTGGCAAAAGGAGGCGGGCACTGGTGTCGTGTTCGGGCCTAAGCACCGCAGAGACAGGATGAATGTAGATCCTTGAAAGGGATCTGTTTGCCGCAGGCACACTTGGAGGGACATCCTGAGGAAGGAGTTGGAGATGCCGACATTTAGAGTAAAACTTTGAAAGTTCTAGATGTCATTTGCTAGAGTGGAACCGTGAGGCCGATGCTGGCAGAGTTGGCGTGGAAAAGAATTGGGATTCTGGGGACTGCCCCCTTTATATGATGCCTGAGGTCGGGGCGGTCCCAGCTGGATACTGCTAGCTAGAAAATTTCCGTGGTCCTGGTGCCTGCCGGCTTCAGTCCTAATGGTGTAACCTGCTGCAAGAGCTGTTTCTCGCAGCAAGACCCACTGCAGCCTGGGCCGCTGCCTCTTCTAAAGCCACGAGCTGAAAAGCAGAACCCGCAGCTATGGATACTGCTTTACGGGCATCTTTACAGTGGATTGGGCTGGTCCCATTTGGCTGACAAAAGAGGTGGCAGACATACAAAGTTTTCCAAAGTCCGCAAGCTTGAAGGTCTTGCTCTGCCCTGAGGCAGTAGATGCACGAGGCATGTAGGTGTGTCCGGGACCACAATGAGGCTCACCATGCTCCATACTGGAACAAGGCGATGAAAAAGGCACTTGAAGTATGCTTGAAAAGATTTCAAAGTTCTGAAGCACTGGCCTATACAGTGTGCACAGAGCTACGACAGAAGACCCGACTTCAAGTGGAAAGGAAGATCTGAGGTCACTGGATGGAGCAGAGGAGAATACTGCCAGGTGGGTGGGAAGAGCTTGACTTGAAGACATTCCAGTTTGATTTTTTTTTTGGTAGTCTATTCTCTCCGGGACCGAGGAACTCTCTCCAGCTACCTAGCCAGCCTGGCTCTACCTCCCGGTCTGAAGCTCGCTATTCCAGGCAGACTCCCCAGCAGATCCCCTGGCTCCAGCGCCCTCCCGGTGGGACTGCCCACGTGCTCTATCTACAATCTAATGCGCTGGGCAGGTGTCAGTGGACCCCTTGGAAACTAAGCCCAACAGTGGGGGTGTGACCTAGACTGGAGGCACTTTTCGTCTATCCTCGGCCGGGGGTTTTCTTGCGGTAGTTGCCCCCTGAGCCGACGACAGAGACGCCACGGGAGAAGCCGCGGAGCATCCTCCACTTCATGCCTCCAGGCACATGTAGTACACCAGGTCTCCACCGGTGTCACCACTGCACCGAGGAGCCCCCAAACCCACCCCAAGGAGAGGAGAGGAGAGCTGTCCTCCAGACACTCGATCCACTCCCTCCCCTGCCGACCCGACAGTCCAGGCTTGTTCTCAAACCCGGGTCATCGGTGTGGCGTTCAGTGCTTCAACCCTCAGCACCATTGGGCCAGCTGTTCCAGCTGGGTTTAAAGGGGAGAAGAAGACTGCCACTGTGTGGATAGTGCACCATTTCCACGTTCCTAGAATCCTCATTTCTAGGAGTGTGGATATGGTGCACTATCTACTCTGGCAGACTCTTAAAATTTCTCTAACAGGGATCAGAGAACTGAGATCCCAAACAAGCATCCCGGCATGTCTCTAGGTCAATGTGATAGTGGGAAATTAAAGTGTGTGCCAACTTCTAGGTAGCAGCCCTGCAGATCTCCTAGATAAGGACATCCCTGAGAGCAGCCACTGAAGCAGCGGTATGACTGGTGGGATGAGCCCTGAGTCTCACGGGAGGCTCCTGCCAACCTGTAACGAGTCGATGCAGAAGACAATCCACCTGCTACTCATCTGCTTGGCTGCCTGTTTGCCAGGTGCGGCTTCAGCGTAGGTGACGCTTAGGGAACCTCTCCATCTCCGGCTGTCTCTCTTTATAATAAGGGAGTGCTTGCCTCCATCCAAAGTATGCAGCCTGCGCTGGCCTCCAAATTGGAAGTGAGAAGCACACTGGGAATACAATCACCTGATTAAGATAAACTCCAACACAACCTACAGGAGCAACTTTGCATGGGAGCAAAGAGCCACCTTGTCCTTGTGGAACATCAGATAAGACTCCACTGGAAGCATCTAGATCTTACTGATCCATCTGAGGCCATAGCCACCAAGGAGGTGGTCTTCCATGACAGGTATGACATCTCACACCTTTGCACCGATTCTAATGGTTTGCCCATGCAAACTGCCAGTACCAGCAACAAGTGCAAAGTTGGTGGTGGTTCACACACTGGCGGGAACAGGTGATCAAAGCCTTTGGAAAAAAATGCCTGACCTGTGCCATTGTCAGCATACCAGCCTGCGCTTTGCATGCAGAGATGGCTGCCAGGTGCACCCTGAGGGTCTTCTACCCCAGGTCTGACAGATAAGAGACTACAGGTAGTCCTGAATGCTAGCAAAAGGGCAGGCCAGGGAGTCCAGCTCCCTGCCCTGGCACTAAATGGAAAACCTCTTCCATGTGAAAGCGTAGCACTGACTGGTTGACTCTTTCTGGGAGGCCTCCACAACTTGAAGAACTCTTCGGAGAGATTCATAGCTTGAAACTCTAGCCACCAGGAACCAGGCTGTCAAGTAAGACTGAAGTTCCGTAGCAAGCCCCCCACCCCGAAAGCAGATCCAGGCATGGGGCAAGCGCCACAGAGGCCTGCTGTGAGGCAGAGGAGATCTGGGCACCCAAACTGATTAGGACAGTCTGGGGCTACCAAGGTCATCTGCACCTTGTCCCTCTGCACAGTCAAACACTTTGTCGATCAGGGGAAAAGGAGGAAATGTAAAGAAAGCCTGGGATCCAGGGCCTCGCTAATGCACCCTGACCAGTATCACCACACTGTAGGGGCAGGCACAGAACAGCCTCAGCTTGGTGCTCTCCCAGGAGGCAAACAGGTGGGGCCATCACCTTCTGATGCAGGGACCACTCATGCGACAACTTGCCCACCCAGCAGAAGGCATCCGCTAGCTGGTTGGAGGCTCCTGCCACAGGACTCACCAAGAGATTAGCATCTGCTGCATGAGGATCCAGGCGCAGAGGGCCTCCCAACACAAAGAGTGGGTTCCGCTCTGTTTGTTCAGGCAGTACATGGTTGTCTCACCGCCAGTCCCTACCTGCACTCAGACAAATGGAATGAATTCTGTCAGAGCAAAGCACACAGCATGCAGCTCCAGTAGGTTGATTTGGTAATGGTCTCCATGGGGTCCAGAGCCCTGTGGGCCCACAGGTGCACACCGCATCCCACTAGAGAGTCAGCTGTCAGGGTGACTGCTCTGGGCAGATGAATAGGACCCTTCCTCCAGATGTTCTGGTATGAGTCACCACTGGATGGCATCCCACATCGGCAGAGTCACTGACTGGCTGGTCCAGGTATCCTCGGCACTAAGACCACTGGTGGAAAGCTCTCACCGCAGGTGGCTCATCGGCCGACAGGTCCACTGGACCTCACTGGTGCAAGATGCCATGTACCCCAGCTGGTGCATGAAGTCCCAGGCAGGGTGCGAGCGCCCAGCCTGAAATGGAGCAAAGGAGAACAGATCCGATGCCCGTCACGAACCCACTCCTGAGGGTCAGACCCACTGAGCTCACAGTGCCCACCTTTAAGTGCAATCTGACGGGGAGGGAGAGAACAGGGATACCTCTTCCTTAAGACTGCTTGCAGAGGTCACGACTGCACTCTCACAAGGATCTCGCGCCCCCAAGTTCTGGAGCAAGCACATTACCAGTCTCTAGTCTTGTGGCCACATATGAACATCTACCTGTTTGGTGGTCAGCTCTTCAGCTGATTCAGGATCAAAGCCTGGGGTCCATTAGGACTGCATGGAGGACCCGGACTCCAAACACTCCTCAAAGACAGCCCTCGGCCGCTTCTGAACATGCCCTACCCTGGACTCGCCAAAGTGGGTAATTTAGAAAGACAGCAGACCGGTCAGGCAGGTGGCTGGGCAGGCGGCCTTGGTGAGAGCTCTTAAATGGTTGCTTAGGCTTAGTTCCACCAAATTGCTTAAGAGGCCAGAGACACCAGGCTCAGCAGGACTGGTGACCAGGAAGCGTGTGTGTGTGTGTGTGTGGGGTTCTGCAGGGGCCTACACCGCCAGAGAACCCACTGCTGCCACATCAGCTCCTCAAAGTGCCAAGACTGGGAGCGCGAGGAGTCTTTGACCGCGATCTGGACCAACAATCTGATCGCTGGACGGTGAAGAGAGGCAGGCAGAGGGGCTGTGTAGAGAACATGCACCAGCTCCTGCCGCAGGACCCGAAAAGGAGGCCACTGTACTTTGAAGACATTACTGCCTGAAAGTCCTCAGAAAAGCAAGCACCATCTGTACAGTACAATGTTTAAATCAACAATTAACTTTTTGTATCTGTTACAAAAGGATGTGCATTTCTTCATACCACTATAAAATTCTGTAACTATTTTTATGTGCAATCATAGAATGATCACATCTCTTAATAGTTTGAGTGTCTGCACATGTAATTACTGACAAGAGTCAGATATGTGGATTCTTTTTTGTACTCTGTCAACTTTATTGCCCACTGTCATCCTTGTAAACAGGCATATTATGCCTATTGACCTATACGATTAATAAAATAAATACGGTTGCTACTGCAGTAAGGCATGTTGCACCGACACTAGTGATCTCACCGTTTCATGGTATACTGTAGTACTGGAAGTCATGGCACCGATACTGTGGGCAGTTTCTGATGATATAAAGTACAGTTACATAAGAACTTACCGTAACAGTAGATCTTAGAGAACAGCTCTTGCAGCAGGTTACACCATTAGGACTGAAGCCGGCAGGCGCCAGGACCCCACGGAAAACTCTAGCTAGCTATCTTCAGCTGGGACCGCCTCTGACGCCAGACGAGTACATAAGGGGCGGTCTGCCCAGAGACTCCGCCGCAGGCTGACATCAGAATGGGAGACCGAGGATCCACCGCTGAAGAAAAACGGGAAAAATTCCTGTTGATAAAGGCTAGCCATGCCTCCTTCAAGGGGAAGGTGGGATGAAGGTATTTGCTGCAAGAGCTGTTCTCGAAGATCTACTGTTGCGTAAGTTCTCACGTAACTGTACCATCTTACTTCGAGACACAGCTCTTGCAGCAGGTTACACCATTAGACAGATTCCCAAGCAGTAACGCTGCCAAAATTCCGGAGGAGGAAAATAGGAAATACATTCCAGGTCCTGAATCTAGGACAGGAGACCCTGTAGCACCGCCAGGCCGAAACCGGCCCTTCGCCGAGAGGCGATGTCCAGGCTATAATGCCTGATAAACGTATGCACAGAGCTCCAAGTGGCTGCAGCACATATGGCAGAAGTGGAGACATTTCGGAGTGCTGCAAAGGAGGTGGCCACGCCCCTAGTGGAATGACCCCGGACTGAACTCGGGAGGGGCTTCTGTTTGAGCTCATAACAGAATGAAATACACTGGACAAGCCAGCGAGACAGGGACTGTTTGGATACAGGTTGGCCCATCATCCTCTCAGAAAAGGAAACTAAAGTTGCTCAGAACTACGAAAAGGCTTAGTTCTGTTGAGGTAATACCTCAGGCTGCGGTGAACATCCAGGGTGTGAAGCAGAGCCTCCTCTATTCGAATAGTTCGGGAAGTAGACCGGCAGGTCAATGTCCTGATTTAGAGTGAGTGAAGAAACCACCTTAGGCAAAAATTTAGGATTCATCCTCAGGGATACTCTGTCCCGGTGGAAAACTAAATAAGGCTCTTTGCACATGAGAGCGTGAAGCTCAGAAATTCTTCTCGCTGAAGTAACAGCAACCAAAAACAGTGTTTTCCACAACAGAAAACACAGCTCGCAATCCGCAGCAGGTTCGAAGGGGGGGAAGTGTGAGTTGTTCCAGGTCAAAGAGCAAGTCCCATGGAGGCACTGGTCCTTAATGGGTGGCCTAGTGTAACACCCTCTCAAAATTCCTCGAGAGGCATCCAATTGTGCCACTGTAACGGTGTCCCACCGGAAGGTGGCAGGCAGAGATGGCACAAAGGTGCACCTTGATAGAGGAGTAGGCTAGACCCGAACGAAAGAGGAAGAGCAGGTAGTCCAACACCACCCCACCGGCAACCTAAGGGAATAATTGCGTGCTCACGCACTATAAACAAAACGGCACCATTTCATGACGTACGTCGCATGCGTTGCTGGCTTTCTGGCTGCAGAAAGAACTTCCGCAACCTCTTGCGAGACCCTATGACGCAAGATGGCTATGTCTCCAGGAGCCATGCATGCAGGTTCAGTGAGCGCAAGTCTGGGTGGACTAGTGAACCTTCCTCCTGAGACAGGAGATGGGAGCTGAACGGCAACGGGAGTGGAGGTTCCCGGGATAGCTGAATCGGCAAGGGGAACCAGATCTGTCTGGGCCAAAAGGGGGCCACCAGGATCATTATTGAGTGCTCCCTGCGCAGTTTGAGGAACTCTTTGGATCAACGGGAAAGGAGGGAAAGCGTAGAGGAATCTGTCCACCCAGGAGAGGGACAACGCGTCTCGCCAGAAAACACCAGGCCCTGGATCTAGCGAGCAAAAATTGGGCAGTTTTGCGTTGGATGGGGATGCGAACAAGTCTAACTCTGGAGTTCCCCATCGAAGAAACAGATCCTCCGCTACCTCTTGAAGAAGTTCCCATCGTGGACTCTGGCCTGGGAGGACTCAGGCCGCCTGCAATCGTGTTGTCCACCCGGAACATGTACAGTGATCAAATTAGCGTGTCAGATTACCGAATCCCACACCCTCACGGCCTCCTGCAAAGGGGTAACAGTGTGCACCTCCTTGTTTGTTGAGGTAATACATCACCGCCATGTTGTCTGTCTGAAGCAGAAGAGTACTCGCGGATTTCTGACTGAAAAGCCTGCAGGGCGTAGAGAACCGCCCTCATCTCTAGAACATTGATATGGAGATGAGCTTCCAGCGGGTCCACGCATTCTGGGACTTCACCCCATCCAGGTGTGCCCCCCACCCTAGACCTGAGGCGTCTGTGGTGAGGATTACCTCCGGGGACGGCGCTACAAACGGGATGCCCATGGAGAGCGACCCTGGGTCTAGCCACCACTGCCAGTCTCGAATCAGTGTTCGTGATCCTGACCGGATGCTGCAAGTGGTCTTGCCTTTGGTCCCATTGCACCTTGAGCATCCACCGAGTTACCCGCATGTGGAGCCTTGCGAAAGGGACGGTAGGAATGGTCGCAGCCATGTGTCCGAGCAAGCAAAGGACCGACCTGGCAGGGACGGTCTTGTTCGACAATAACTCCCTGATGAGGGATCTGACGCGCTCCGCTCTGTCGTCTGGAAGAAAAGCTCTTCCTGGACAGTGTCCAGTACTGCACCTATAAATTGCAGTTTCAGACGGTACCAGGAGAGACTTCGTGGTTGATTAGGATGCCAAGAGATCGGAACAGGTCCTGGGTGCTCTGGACCGCACGTAACAACGCTCTCTGGAGGCGGCCATGAGAAGCCAATCGTCCAGGTATGGGAACACATAATGGCCCCGTCTCCTTAGAGACGCTGCCACGACTGCCATGCACTTGGTAAAGACCCTGGGTGCGGATGACAGTCCGAATGGAAGGGCTCGGAATTGAAGGTGGTGGTCAAGGAATTCGAAGCGCAGGAACCTCTTGTGCGCCTGAGCTATAGGGACATGCAGGTATGCATCCTGCATGTCTAGAGACGCTAAGAAGGCGTCTTGTTTCAGCATGGGAATAAGACCCGGAAGAGTCACCATGCGGAATCTCTTGTAGGTGACCAACACATTGAGGTCGCTGAGGTCCAAAATCGGACGGAGGTCCCCTGTCTTCTTTGGAACCAGGAAGAAGTGGGAATAATATCCTTGTCCTCTCTGGTTCTCTGGGACGTACTCTATCGCTCCCTTTTGTAAGAGCGCGAGTACCTCTTGCCAGATCAGAGATTTGTGCTGACCTGGATATCGGGAGAGCAAAGGAGGCCTCGGGGTGGCTTTTCTGCGAATTCTATATAGTGGCCTCTTCTGACCAACTGAAGAACCCACCTGTCGGTGGTTATAGCCTGCCATCCCGGCAGGAAGTTCGCAATGCGACCCCCGACCATGATTTCCCGTTGATCCTGAGGGGCGGGGGCCGGAAAGGAGTCAGGCTGTGGCGGCTGAGGGTCCCGCTGGCTGGGCCGGCTTAGGAGTACGCTGGCTTCGGCCCGCGGGCTGTTTCCCCTGGGCTCTACGAAAACCGGAGCCCCTCTGTTGTGGAGCAGAGCGGGACTGCTGCCTCTGCATCAGTCCAGGAATTCGGCTTTGGTTCCTACGAAAGGAACTAAGCCTGGGTCGGTACATGGCCTGGACCGACCTCTCAGCTTTCCCAGCCTCTTGAAGTCTGGTAATGATCTTCTCTGAAGGTTTGCCAAACAAGACTTCTCCCTCGAATGGAGCGTCCATGATATTCTTCTGGACGTCCAGGGTAAAGCCAGAGACGTGTAACCAAGAGTGCCTCCGGAGGCCTACGCCAGAAGCTGCTGCTCGGCCGAAGAGTCTGCAGAGTTGCACGAGCTCGTAGCACTTGGGTTCCACGTCCGAAACCGCATTTAAGGAGCTGAAGCATCTCCTCCTTCTGCCCACCGTCCGGCAGTTTTTCAGCCGCTTCAGACCTGTTCCACAAGGCATTTTGGAACTAAACCATGTGGGTCAAATAGTTCAAGGATCTGATGGCGAGGTAGTGGAAGATACGTGCGCTACCATAGTGTCCAACTGCTTGGACTCTGGGTCCGGTGGCAGGGTGCTCAGATGTTGCGGTCTCTGGGACCGGTCATGTGAGGCTGTGATGACCAGAGAGTCGGCCTGAGGCTGCTGAGTCAAGTACTGGTCTTCTCTAGGAGCCTTGTACAAGCGATCAGCTTTCTTCGGCATCGCCGGGAGCGAATGTGGACGCTTCCACGCTGCCTTGGTCACGTCCACGAAAGTGTCAACCAAGGGTGGCACCACCACAGGCTTGGGGTCCTTCTGCCGAAGATATTTGGCGAGGCGTATCCTTTTGGGGTCTAGCTCTTCTGCATCCCATGTTCTCTTGGATGTGCCTCATAATATCCGAGAACGAAGGGTCATCCGGAGGAGACTTTGGCATCTCACATGGGTTCGGAGAAGGGATGGAGAGGGGAGCTGGGGATCTGGATGTTGAGAACTCTGATCCCGTGGCCTCCGTCGAAGGCAATCGGTGTCTCCTGGGTCTCTTGGGGCTGGGTGACCTAGAAGAGGATTTAGACGGAGGTCTCCATTTGTCTGGTCTCCCCCTGGGAGGGGTTCCATACTCCCGGGGAGGAGGTGAGCGGCCTGCCGACCCCGATGGCGAGGGGGGTGCAGGAACCGAAGGTGGAGGAAGAGGAGGAGGAGTGGGAACCGTGTCCTTCTTTATGGTGTCCCACCAGTAAGTGAAGAGGTCCTTCACATCCGCTAAAGAAAGGCCCGAGGGTCCGGGCGCTGGTGGACGGTCGTTGGGTCCCGGCGTCGGCACCACAGGGGGCTCGGGTAACTGCGAGGTTTCCCTGGGAGTCTCGACAAGACCGGGGTCGCCCGTCTGGTCCTCGGGCTGCGTCAATTCTTCCTCAGTTAAGGTCTCCTGACAGACATCGGTTGGAGGCGTCAGGGCTCTCTTCTCAGGAGGAGCGGGCGCTGGCCCCCCTACCGGCGTCCGCTGAGGTGTTGGCTTGGCCGGCGACGGTAGTCTGGCCGACGGCGGCTCCAGGGATGCAGGGCGAGAGTACGACGACGGACGCACCGGCGTCGGATCCTGAGGTCTCTTCAAAGGAGTTAGCGCCAACGTCTTGCGGGGAGGCAAGGAAGCTGACCTGACGTCGGGTTCCAAAGGGCGGGAACCCGACTTATGATGATGGTGATGGCGATCCCCAGACTTCACCAAGGCCCTGGAGGACGAAGACGAGGACGGCCTGGTGGACTAGGCCTGAGAAGAGGACTTCCTGACCGCAGCCGGGGGAGGTTGAGAGCTGGCCCTGGAGGGGGAGCGGTCGAACCTGGAACCGGAGCTGCGAGAGTCCGAAGCCCTGGAGGGGGACCTGGAAGGGGCCTTCTCCCTTCGTTTCTCAGCGTGCTTGTGGGTCTTTTTAGAGGATTCCCCCTTGGAAGACATGGTTTTCAGCTTTTCTTCCAAAAAGAAAGCCTGAAGGGCCTTCTGACGTCTGATCCGGGTTCTACTGTTAAACCCCTGGCAGAAGGAGCAGGCCCGGTATCGTGGTCTGGGCTAGGCACTGGGCGCATGGCCGTGTGGGGGTCCTTGAAGGAATCTCGTTTCCCGCAGCACACTTGGGAACAGCGACTGGAGGTCGGAGAGACATCAGCGAAAACTTGCTGTAGAAACCAAATTTCCTAAAGGAAAGAATCTAACCACGCTGGCGTCACTAGAGCTGAACCGAAGGGTCGACATGCAAAATGACATGGAAAGAACTGGGGAATCTATGGACCGCCTTATGTACTACGTCTGATGTCGGAGGCAGGACTGACGTCAAAGTGTCCCCGCTGGAAGATAGCTAGCTAGAGTTTTCCGTGGGATCCTGACACCTGCCGCCTAGTCCTAATGGTGTAACCTGCTGCAAGAGCTGCGCTCAAGTAAGATCTATGGTTCACTGTATACTGTGGTTTTCAGGACTGTCATCTAATTTTTAGAGGGTATTTTAGTAACTGTCCTTTCTGTGTCAACTCTCCAACACAGAGCTCAAAGAGACTTATATTATATAATATTGTGAATATGGTAGTATGAAGTAATCATTTATGTCTCATGGTTATTAAACAGTCATAATTTGATACTGTGACATTATTTCCTAACACCTGGGTCAGCATTCAAGCCCATGGAAACCCAAGCACGAGTTAGCTAGGACTCAGGCATGTTGTGGAGGTGAAATGCACCCACCCCATTCTCAGTTTTACAGCCTTAGGGTGTGCCCAAGCTACTGCCACCAGCTCCCCAATAGTGTTTTACATCATTACACAGCTTCAAAGCTTTAGAGCAATATACAGCACACTTATGGCACAGAAAGGCACCATCTCACAAAAGCTTGGCACTCTGATCAAAATTAGATTACTGGTTGTGTGTGAACTCCTGGTTATCCATTTTCAATACTGGTCAAGTACTATTAAAACCGATCAGAAAGTACTATCTGGTGTTCAGTTTGCCCTGAGAACCAACTCCTGCTGTCAGTTCCACCATCTGATTGCTGGTTAGGCATTCAGACTCTGGTACCAAGAAAAAGGTAAAAAGGACAGATCCTAGGTGGGCAGATGAAGCCCCTCTTCCCAACAGGCCATTCCAACTTCTCAGCCAGCCCAGTCCTGTGCACCTGGGCAGATTCAGTCTCCCCAGCTGAAAGGGGTGTCCCATAGGGACTTGGCAGTAGCAGAATTGGTCAGACAGCTGGAGATGATAGCAGGGCTAGCAGATGGAGGAGACCTCAATCTGGCCCACTAGGTACATTGTATGGAGACAAACGTGAAAACTTTCATAAAACTAATTTTCCAGTGGAAAGCTTCAATCTGCACTCAAAAGCTACCAACAGATTCTAGTTTCCAACTGTAATACACTATGTGCCTTGCCAGTAAGAATCTTCTGGCAAAATCCACACAGCCAGTCAGTGAGGCACAACAAACATCCTGAAAATGTCACTTTGCCTGCCACCTGCACTGTGTAGAGCTACCAGTTCATAAGCTGAGACAGATGCACTATCCCGTAGAAATGACTTACTAGCAGTTATAAAAAATGAAAAAGGTGACTAAACCTCACAAGTTATATGTAATGGATCTAAATGCACAAAAAACTTATTCTTACTATGTACCCAATTTTAAGACAGTAGCGTTTCAGAATTACCTAGAATTCAAGAAAAAACTAAGAATACATTTTATATTGTGTTACCGCTTATGCAATAAATACAAGGAGGCTGAATTCTGCTCCAGTCCATGGTCTGCACTAACTGAACCAGCTACAGATACTTGGTCCAGAAATCTGTAAGAGAATGGATGCCCACCACCTTATCAGATACTGGCCCTGAAGCATGAAAAATCCATCTGCAAATCTTACAGACTAAGGGGTCAGATTTTGATATTGTGTAAAATGACAGAAGAAATAATCTGTGGGAATTTGTGTCACTTCACAGCCCAGTTGCAGGAAATTTCTGCAAGGTAAGTGAAGTGACAGATGGCTGACAAAATTACCCTGTTCTAACAGAAAGTGCCAAGTTAGAATACACGTGTGAGGGCATGGTGAGTGTGCAAGTAGGTAAAGGAGTTCCTTTTTCTCCCAGAAGTCTGTACCTTAAAATCTTGCCCTGCTTTGTTGTACATACTTTCCTGTTTGTGCATCAGTCCAAATCATTTTGCCAGTTTTTGTTCCGTTACTTAAGGCTAAATGATGGCAAAACATCTGCACCTACCCATTCTTGCATCATCCCCAAAATTCTTGCACATACTTACTTTTCTCTATCTGTTTTGTAGATACGTGCTATCTCTGGCACTAGCGGGTCGTCTGGATTTGGATCACATAACAGCGAACAAATGGACAAAAGAACTGCAAAGTAAAACGCAGTATTAGCTTTACATCCCATGGAAACATCTGCTGCATCATGAACATGTGCTGGCCACCAGTGTTATCCATGGACCAGCACCCCTGATTGGCCCCCTACCTCGCAGACAGCAATACTTCGGGAACAGGCACTTATCGTATAGCACAAGTGTCAGAATCTGATTTCTACTGTATTGCCTACCAAAGAATCATATTGTACTTGCTATTATAATTGTACCACTTGGTAGACACCTCTATATACACACACACACACCACTGTATAAGTAGACAATACTGCCATCTTTAGTTCTAGTGCAGAACAGCAATTATTTATGTAATTATGTGTGTAACCACAAATGGTCTTCACAAATACAGGTTCTTTTAGTTATCCTGTCTTTCTGCTAGCTCAGCATGCTTTCCCAGGCTAGTGAGAAGTTATGTTATTTGCCATTATCCAATGAAGAGTTTTGTGTAGTTTCTTGGTAGTTACTATGGTGATTATCAGGAGTACAAGACCCTCTGCATTGCACCTTTTCCCCTGAGAAGAGGACTATTGCTGCCAATAGGTAAGAAAGATTGGAGGTGTTCTCCCCAGTGTTTATCACTGTGATCTGGTTGTAAGCCTGTTTTATATACCAGAAATAAATCACTTTATGTGCTGGACACCACTTGTCTGTAGTTTCTTCACTTTTGTGCAGGTCCAACAACCTGAAAAGGGTAATTTTATTATCCAGTTACACCAGACTATTCTCTGAACTAACTCAGCAACTAGAACATTTTCATGTCCTGTACAGCCACTGTACACAATTATTGTGCATTACAGCACTGACGAGGGATGCTAAGAGATGCAGTACAAATGCTACTAGTATGGGATAATGAGGCGATAGAATTGCGTAATATAGATAAAGCGAGGCAAGTGTAAGTGTGGCGTTGAAAAGCTAAAAAATTTAAGAGAGTTCCCCAGAAGAAGCCAGAGGTTGGCGAAATGTTGGCGAGAGCTGAAATAAATTAAGAAAAGCAAACTGAATCTTGTCTGCATGTGTTTTGACCAGAGTTGGTGCATTAATGTATTTCTGAAGATTTTTCATACACCCAGCACCACCTCCGCATTTGAAGTATTGAGAAACTTTGGAAGCAGATTTCCCTTAGAAGCTCTTTTGGGTATCCTTAAACATTAGGGCCAGAAGTTCAGAAATTCTTCAAACTAAAGTAATGACAACTAAAAAAAATACAGGTTACTCACCTGTAACAGGAGTTCTAGGAATGGTCTATGTTGTTCATCCACACTGTCTGGCAGGTTCCTTGCCACTTTAAATCTTGCCGGAAGGTCTTCAAGCTGGCTCCTCCCACCCACCTGGGTGGTAAAACCCGCCCCCCCATGACGCCAGAATCTAGCCCGCGAAGCCAAGTTGCACGTCGGCCGGGAGGCCAGGCGGTCGTGATGGATGAACAACATATACCATTCCTAGAACACCTGTTACCAGGTGAGTAACCTGTATTTCTAGGGACATGGATATGTTGTTCATCCACTGTCTGGCAGACTCTAGCAGTTCTCCGGGAGGAGGCGGCAAGGCACACCCCTACTTATGAAGTAAAGACTGAGAACTGAGGCCCCAAAACCAGCATCCCGGCGTGACTCAAGGTCGGTGTGGTAGTGGGTGATGAAGGTGTGTGCTGACTTCCAGGTAGCAGCCCTGCAGATTTCTGGATAGGGACATCCTGGAAGCAGCCACCGATGCAGCGGTATGGTGGGTAGAATGAGCTCTTATCCTCTGGGAGACTCCATGCCCGCCAACCCATAGTAGAGATCTCATGCAGGAGGTGACCCACCTGCCTATCGTCCGCTTGGCTGCAGGTCTGCTAGGTGCAGCTTCAGCGAGGGTGACAAACACCTGGCGTAACCTCTCCCCAAACTTCAGCCGTCCGCTCCTTGTAGTAAGCGAGCGCTCTTCTAGGGTCCAAAGTATGGAGCCTATATTCGGCCTCAGAGGTGTGACTGGGGTAGAACACTGGCTGAGTCAACACCTGGTTAAGGTGAAACTCCGACAGCACCTTCGGAAGGAACTTCGGGTGGGGGCGCATGACAACCTTGTCCCTGTGGAAGACCAGATAAGGAGACTCAATGGAAAGCACCTGGGGCTCTCCCATCCTTCTGGCTGACGTGAACCACCAAGAAGGCGGTCTTCCACGACAGGTGAGAGATGTCGCACCTGTGCATCGGTTCAAATGGCTGGCCCATGAGCTTAGCCAATACCAGCAGTAGATCCCACGGAGGTGGAGGTTCTCGCACCAGAGGGGATATGTGATCAAGGCCTTTGAAAAAGCACCCGACCACCTTCTCCTGCGCCACAGACTGCTTCCCAGCCTGCGCCCGGTAAGCAGAGATGGCTGCCAGGTACACCTTAAGGGTCGACAACTGAAGCCCTTGCTGAGAGAGGGACCACAGGTAGTCCAGAATGCTTGCCAAAGAACAGAAGGAAGGGTCCAGGCCCTTGCCCTGACACCAAATGGAGAAACTCTTCCATTTGAAGGCATAGCATTTTCTGGTCGACTCCTTACGGGACGCCTCAACTACATCGAGACCCTCGCCGAAAAGACCCAAGGCATGGAACTCTGGCCGCTCAGGAACCAGGCCGTCAGGTGCAGGGATTGAAGGTCCAGATGGAATACTTTCCCTGATTGATTGAGATCAGGTCCGGGCAGGCTGGAAGCTGCCTCGGGAGCCTGGAGCCGAGACTGAGGAGATCTGGATACCAGAACTGGCGGAGCCAGTCTGGGGCTACCAGAATCACCTGCGCCTTGTCCCTCCTCACCTTGAGAGGCACCTTGTGGATCAAGGGAAATGGGGGAAAGGCATAGAAGAGGCCCGGGGTCCACGGCCTCGAGAAGGCATCCCCCTGCAGCGAGCCCTGCTGAGGAGGGCCGGGATGAAACAGTCTCAGCTTCGCATTCTCCCTTGAGGCAAACAGGTCCACCTGAGGCGTGCCCCAGTGGGAGAACAGATCTTGTACTTCCTCCGGCAGGAGAGACCACCTGCGGGACGAGCCCCTATCCAAGCTTAGGGCAGTCGGGCCAGGGTGTTGGAGGCTCCAGCCACGTGAATGGCGAGGAGATCCACCTCCAGGCTGCGCACGAGTGACCAAATGCGGAGAGCTTCCCTGCACAAAGGCATGGAGCACGTCCCGCCCTGGCAGTTTAGGTAGTACATGGTCGTGGTATTGTCCATCTGGACCTGAACCACTTGACCCCGTAGAAACGAGCGAAGACGGTGAGGGCTAGACGAAACCGCGAAGCTCCAGCAGGTTGATGTGGCATCGACTCCCGAGGGGACCAGAGGCTGCACTGTGCTCCCCAGATGGGCACCCCAACCCATCAGAGGCGATCGTCGACAGAGAGACCGCCTGCTTGGGACGGACAAACAGGATGCCCTCCTACAGATGTGCTGGAACGGTCCACCACTGGAGAGCTGCCCACTTCCCCTGGGTCACTGTCACTAGCCGATTCAGAGGATCAAGTGCTGAGACCACTGGCTGGCCAGCCCCACTGAAGGGGACGCGTACCAGCGGGCCAATGGACCACGCTGGTGCAGGCCGCCATGAGGCCCAGGAAGCCTGGAAGGCACGATTGCCCAACCTGAAATGACTGGGCAAAGGTGGAAAGAACCTCGGCCCTGTCCACCGGGAGCCATGCTCTGGCTCAGAAAGCTCGAGCTCTGCCCCGATGAATTGTATCACCTGCCTTGGCACCAGTTCCAACTTGGCCTTGTTGATGAGGAGGCTAACCTGAGAGCAAACCTGGAGGGCCAGATCTCTAGACCACTCCACCTCTGCTCTGGAGGGGCTGCAATCAGCCACTCGTCCAGGCAGGGGCACCGGACCCTTGAGCGCCACAGGAATGCTGTCCACCACTGCCATGCATTTGGTGAAGACCCTGGGAGCTAGGAAAGACCAAGGGCATGGCCTGAACTCGAGGGATCCCTCCGCCTGAAGCGGAGGAATCTCTGGTGGGATGGACGGATTGGGACGTGAAAGAACGCGTCCTGAAGGTCCAGAGAACAGAACCACACGCCTCGTTCCAAGGATGGGATTATCTGAGCCAGAGTGACCATCCTGAAGGTCCGAGACCTTAGGAACCTGTTCAGGTCGAGAATGGGGCGCCAGCCCCCATCCGTTTTGGGACCAGGAAGTACCTGGACACAAACCCCGGGTCTGGAGGAGGATCTGCCACCTCCCTGATCACCTCTTTTGAGGAGCAGGGTGATATCAGCTCGGCGAGCCAACAAAGAGGCTGCGGACCTAGACGGGCGATGGCTTGGAAGGGCGGGGCCTGCTCGAACTCCAGAGGCAGGCCCTTTCCTACCACCTCCAACACCCAATGGTCCGTGGCGATAACAAACCAAGTGGAAAGGAAGTGGCTGAGCCGTCCCCCCACGGGGGGAACCCAGGGGGGAGTGACGAGGCTGGGGGAGACACCCCTCAACCCGTCACTGGGCAGGCTTAGAGGAGGGACAGGCCGAGGGACCTCCTGGGCCTTTACCTCCCTGCTTCCTGTTGGAGGAAGCCACGGGCTTGGGTTTGGTATGCCAAGCGCGAGCCTGCTGGCCCTGGTGCTGGTGGGCCGGACGTGCCGCAGGCGCAGGACGACGAAAGGAATTGTGCTGTTGCTGTCGGTGGCCTTTCTCCTTCTGGGCGGAGGTGACAGAGTCCAGAGTGGCACTGGACTTTGATCCGCTGGAGGTGACCTTCCACTCCAGGGTCAAAGAGGTCGGTCCCCAGGAAGGGGACATCCGCCAGTTTGTGCTGGGTATCCGCCGTGACGGTGGATATCCTCAGCCATGCTCTGCGGCGCATGGCCACCGTGGCTGCAATCGATCTGGCACAGGAGTCTCCAATGTCCACAGCTGTTTGGAGTTGCTGTTTAGCCACCGTCCTACCCCGATCCCGTACCTGCCGGACCGTGGTCTGCAGGTCAGCCAGGAGATGAGGGAATCACCTCATCCAGGGAGCCCATGAGGGCGTGGAAGAAGTGTGCCATCAGCATGGCCGAGCTGGCCTGACGGAGGCCAAGGGAGGATGCAGCGTACACCTTGCGCCCGCACAGTCCAGCTTTTTGGACTCCTTGTCAGGGGGCTTGTCCAGATCCCTAGCATTCCCAGAATGCTGGAAAATGCTGTCAGAGACCAACCCCTCAGCGGAGGGGTGTTCTGAAAAACCGGGCAAAGAGCCGGTAGGGACTGCATACTTCCTGGCCGAAGGCGCAGGACAGGAAGCAGGCCGCTGCCAGAGCTCCAAGGCAGGGTCAACAATGGCTTCAGCCACCGGACAGGCCTCCGTGGGTGAATCCCCTCAGTCCAGTATCTCCGTCAGGGGATGCTTGGCCCGCTTGGATACGGGCTCGAGCTGCATCCCGGTGGACTCCGAGATGAGCCGAAGCAAATCCATGAAGACGATGGGCTCGCTAGCGACTGGCCCTCGGAGGACTCCAGGTCAATGGGCCTGAGAACAGGGAGGAGTCCGCAAGAGCTGCCTGGGTCTGAGCCACCCTCCACCTGCCAAGGACAGTCGGGAGTGCGGGTGACTGACAACCTGTGGGGCAGGCCCTGACCTGACAGAGTCCTTGTTCAGCGCCTCCGATTTCGGTTGTGGAAGCGGAGGTTCCACCACAATCAGTGAGGCAGCTGGTTTTGGCCGAACAACCGGCCCAGGCTTGGGCACCTCGGCTACAGCGAGGGGTTGTTTTGGCCGCTCGGGTGACAGTCACTTGATGGCCGGGAAGGCGATCGCGCCGCCTTGTTCCCCGGACAGAAGTAACTGCTGCCACATCAGGTCCCTCCTAGCCGACGCAACTTGCACCAAGCCTCTCCTCTTTGAGGAGGAAGAGGACAGGCGACGGAGTCACTCTGGTGCCCAGACAGAAACCACTGATGTCGGGGATCGGCTGGACCAAGACGATATCCGAGATCCTCGGTGTTTCAGAGGACGGGTCTGGGAAGGGGTGGGGACACCCGCTTCTCTCTCGGCTTGGGAGCCTTAACCAGGGACTGCGGCACCGGAGGCGCAGGCAGGTCCTCGGTCTCCACAGGGGGAACCGGTGAAGGACCGTCTGCTTCACCAGTTGACAGCCTGTCCGACGGATCGAGAAAAATCTCGACCGCGTCGACGGAGGTCTCTGCCAGCTGACCTGACGGGGACACAGTGAAGCCAGTGGCCTTAGCCGCAACCTCGACCGAGGTCAAGTGTCGACTGTCCAGGGAAGGGGACCTCTCCCACTTCCACGAATGCAGACGATGGGACTTACCTTTTGAGTCCTTTCTGGACAGAGAGGAATGTCCCGATGGCCCCTCTCCCTTCATGGAAAGGGACTGGCAAAGCTCCTTGAAAGAAGCTGAATATGAGGTACCCAGAGAGAGTGGGATAAATGCCATGACCGAGGATGATGTGGCCTGTGCTGCCTCCTCCTCGAGGGCGATCATCTGCTTGAGTTGTTCAGCCGAGCTAGCTGCCGAGGTAACCGCCCAAAGGGCCTCCTTCAACTTCACCAGCGGGTGTTCTGGAGGATGCGGTGTTGTCCCATCTGCAGGCACCTCTCTGGGCTGAGGGAGGAGGTTGCTCATCTCCAGGCTGAGTTGGCCAGGATTTGTGGGACCTCCTCTTCCATCCAGGGACCACCAGTGCCACTGTCGCTGCCTCAGAGGCTGCCAAGAAAGAGGAGCGGTTGGACCACAGTGGGCTCAGGGAGGGTGAGGGTGGTGGAACATAGGCGCATCCCTCCAGTTGTACCTCTCCACAATTCCTATGCCATTCTGGCAAAGTGTGGTTCCTCTATGGAGGCACCCACAGTGGAGACCAAGGAGGATGCTGGGAACCTCCACAAAGGAGACCCACAGGAGGGTGGCAGGGGACCCTGCAGGGGAAGGAAACAACTCCTGGTGGGGACTCCATTGTTAGGAAGGTAGAACTGGGGAGGAAGGAGAGGGAGGTGGGGTGCCTGCCTGGCGCCGTGGCTTGGAAGGACAGGGAGCGAATCCTCGGGATTGCCGGAGCAGCTGCACAGGGGAAGGAGCTGGATGTCGTCCACCTGGGGACAGGTGACCTGGCTGGGAGGGGGATTAGAGAGGTGCAGGAGTTGTTTGTGGAGTTGGGGAGGGGCCTTGGTCGGGTGGCACGCACGGTGGCCTTCTCAGTGGTGCTGCCCATCTATGGCATAGGAGAGGCTGGGGTGTTCCGCACCATGGGATTCAATCAGTGGTTGAAAAACTGTGTGGAGCTCAGGGATTTGGCTTCATTGGGGACTGGGGGTCCACCTGGAGTGATGCAAGCCTATATTGGCATGATGGGCTGCATCTGTCCGGGAGGGGAACCAGGATCCTAGGTGATAGGTTTAAATGCTTCATTGGCAAGCTTTTAAACTAGCCAAGGGGGGAGGCACTGGAAAGGAGCAGGAAAATACTAGCCCCCCCACCAAATAATCATGGTGGTGGGTGCAGCAAACACCAACATAGAGGTGTCGATGGGGAGGGGGGCAGGGGTACATGGAGAAAGTGACAAAGGCAGGGAGGACAGGGATGGGGCAAGGGGGAGCAAGGCCATCATGAAATCGAGGGTAATGAGTACCAATGCCCACAGTCTGGGCAACAAGCTCCCTGAGCTGGTGGCCTTAATGGAGGGGGGATGCCTGGATGTTGTGGCGGTCGCGGAGGCATGGTGCACAGAGAGCCATGACTGGGATGTTAACATACCAGGGTGCATAACCTACAGGAGAGACAGGCAGGGGAGAAGAGGGGGAGGAGTAGCTCTCTATGTAAAGGAAGGGATAAAAGCAACTGAACAAAAGAGTAGGCAGGGAGGAGAGGAGGCACTGTGGGTCACCTTGGAGACTGGAGGGGCGCCACAATCCGCACAGGGGTTGTGTACAGACCCCCATGTCAGTGGGAAGGAATGGACAAGGATATGATAGAAGGCATTCTTGGAATGGCGGAGAGGGGGGAGATGCTGTTGATGGGGGACTTGAATGTGCCGGATGTTGGCTGGAGCACATTTGCTGCAGACATCCAAGAGCAGGGCCATTCTTGATGCCCTACAAGTGGCAGGCATTAGACAGCTAGTTTCGGAACCCACTCGTGAGGGAGCAATCTTAGACTTCGTACTCTCAAACGGGGGCAGTGAGAGGATCTCAGATCTAGAAGTGGGTTGCCATCTGGGGCCAAGTGACCATCAAACAGTGTGGTTCACGTTAAACTCGGCTACAGAGTCAAGCCATACAAAAGTGAGGGTACTGGACTTTAGGAGGGCTGACTTTGGCAAGATGGAAGAGTGCCTCAGAAAAGCACTAGCAAACAGGCTAGAAGGAGGTGTGGGGCAACAATGGGGAATTATCGGAGCTGCCATCACGGAGGCGGCGGGCCTTTGTGTGAAGCAAATAAACAAATCAAAACGAAAGAAAAAGCCACTATGGTTCTCAAAAGAGGTGGCTGTGAAAGTCACGAAGAAAAAGATAGCATTCCGGAAGTATAGGGAAACACAGAAGGAGCAGGACAGAGAGCTGTGCCAGTTGAGGCAGAAGGAAGCGGGGAGGGAAGGCAGAATAGCAAGGGCCCAGACTGAGGAAAAGATAGCCAACTCAGTTAAGAGGGGGGATAGGGCCTTTTATGGGTACATCGGCGAGCATAGAAGGACAAAGGGAGGGATAGTGAGGCTGAATGGAATGAACGGTTGGTGGGCAGAGGGGGACAGTGGAGGGGCAGGAATACTGAACGAGTGTTTCTGCTCAGTATTCACAAGAGGGGAGGAGGAAGTGCCTAGTCCGGTTAACGGAAGCACTCTTGATGGGGGGGTCGATCCCAGTCCTTTCACAGAGGAAGGGGTTCTGCAGGAACTCCTGGGGCTGAAGGTGGACAAAGCAATGGGTCCTGATGGAATTCACCCCAGAATTCTAAAAGAATTAAGGGAGGAACTAGTGAAACCACTGACTACTCTTTTTAATAAATCATGGGAGGATGGTGTCGTACTCGAGGACTGGAGGAAGGCAGATGCGATTCCCCTTCACAAAAGTGGGACCAAGACAGAGGCAGGAAACTACAGACCTGACAGTCTGACCTCTGTGGTAGGGAAAGTGATGGAGTCACTTGAAGGAAAGAATAGTTGAGTACCTAGAGGCCAGTGGAGCACAGGACCCAAGGCAGGATGGGTTCACAGCGGGAAGGTCATGTCAGACATAATCTATAGATTTCTTTGACTGGGTGACCAAAGTAGTAGACCAGGGAGGGGCTATGGACATGGCCTACCTAGACTTTAGCAAGACATTTGACACAGTCCCACATAAAAGATTAATAGTCAAATTAACCAGCCTGGGAGTGGGACCCAGGGTGGTAGCCTGGGTAAAACATTGGCTGGACAACAGGACACGGAAGGTAAGAAAAAATTACTCACCTTAGTAATTGCTTTTCTTCTCATGGAGTCTTGCTATATTATAACAATAGCAGTCAGCCACTGCAGCTGAACTGCCCCGGAGAGGAAGGAGTTAACCCAGAAGATCTGAGTTCTACAGCGGAGGGCGCTGTGCTCAAAGTTTATCTGGCAGTTTCAAATGAAACTGTCAGATCTTTACGAGCCAACATCAAAGGACGGAAAAGTCTGTGTGGAAAACTACACTAGCCTATGGCTACCTACTAGTAGTAATAACAACAATATAAACAACAAAGAAACACCCAGAACCATAATAACAAAGATTGATGGTATTATGGTTCGCTTTACCACCCTTGACAAGCATATATGAACCCCCTTCCCCCAAGACTCAAGTCCAAGAAGGGGCAATAAAAATAACCTAAAAGAACATCTAGATCCCTAACCCAAAGGAAAACAGGGTTAGGGAAACTAAAATGGCATGACAGTGCTTGTCACAATTTGCACCTCTACCCAAGCAGGAGTTCTGAGAGGGCAGAGGAGGGTGGTTATATATATAGCAAGACTCCATGAGAAGAAAAGCAAATTACTAAGGTGAGTAATTTTTTCTTCAAACACCATGAAGTCTTGCTATATTATAACAATAGCAGATTACACAGCAGTACCTCCATGGAGGAGGGTCAGAACTCACTTAGGAAATAGGCTTGAAGCACGCTGTGCTTAACCGAGCATCTCTCCTGGACTGGATATCCAGGAATAATGCTTGGTAAAGGTGTGAACTGTCTTCCAGGTAGCAGCTTGACAAATCTCCAGAATAGGAATGTCTCTAGCAGCCGCTAGAGACGCAGCTGCTACCCTCAGTGGAGTGGGCCCTCAATCCTGAGGGGTACTCACCAGTTTCTGATAACAAATTGATACAAGAGACAATCCACCTTGCAATTGTTCTCTTAGTGGCAGGTTTCCTTGCCAACCTCGCCATAGGTAAGAAATAGTTGGAGGATTCAACCTATGACCTCTGGTGCTTCTAGATAGTAACTTAATGCCCTTCTGACATCCAAGCTGTGCAGTCTCCTCTCACCTGAGGAAGAATGCTCAGTGAAAATACTGGGAGGAGATAGATTGATTCAGGTGAAATCAGAAACCACCTTAGGCAAACACTTTCTATTAGTCCTAAGGACTACCTTATCTCTGTGGAAAGAGATAAAATCTTCTTCCACTGACAGGGCCTGTAACTCACTTATGCGCCTAGCAGAGGTGATAGCTACTAGAAAAGCGGTTTTCCAAGTTAAATACTTGAGTTCTGCTGAAGACAGAGGCTCAAAGGAGGTTGCATTAACTGAGCAATGCAAATATTCAGGTCCCAGGCGGAGCTGGTTCCCAAAGGGAAGGTTAGTGTGAAGTAACCCTTTAAAAACTTGGAGAACACAGGGTGAGAAGAAAGGAGGCAGGCTTCCCGCTGACACAAAAGCAGAGACAGCTGCCAGATGAACCTTCAGGGTAGCTGGTCTAAGGCCTAAGGAATTCAGATGGACCAAATAGTCCAAAAGAATGGGAAGATCAGCAGATTCTGGGGTAATCTGCCCTCAGAGCACCAGATGGAAAACCTCTTCCACTTAGAATTATAAGTGGCTCCTAGTGGAAGGCTTCCTTGAAGCCTTTAAATATCCATAACACCTTGAGAAAGGTGTAAATCAGCAAATTCTAGCTCCTCAAGAGCCAGGACTTGAGGTCCGATACCACTCTCCCCTGTGCACAGGCCAGTAAGTCGTGAACTCTGGGCAGGCTCAGGGCAGGGTGGACTGCCAGGGACAGGAGCAGAGGGTACCAGGGCTGTCTGGCCCAATCTGGGGCAATCAGAATCACTCTGCAAGGTTGAGATCTGATTTTCACTAGTACCCTGAAAAGGAGAGGAAAGGGGAAGCATACAGGAACTTCCTTTCCAACAGAAAGGCATCCAGAGGGACTGGAGCCCAGTACTGAGGCCTGCAGCAAAAAGAGGAAGTTGGTGGTTGTCTGGGCCGCAAAGATCTATCTGAGGAGTGCCCCAACTGGCAAAGACGGACCCCAGTACTTGTGGATTCAGAGCCCATTCGTGATGGCCCTGAGAAATTCTGCTGAGGGCGTCCGCCAGCACATTGTCCTTCCCTGGGAGATGAACCGCTATCAGGGAGGTGTTCAGGAATAAGCCAGAGACCACAACTTCATTGCTTCGTGCACAAGGCTGAAGACCGAGGCCTCGTTGCTTGTTGATGTACCACATTGTGGTGGCATTGTCTGTCCTGACTTGAACCACTTTGTTCTGGACAGAATCTGAAAAGATCCGAAGAGCTAAAAAGACAGCTCTGAGTTCCAGAAGATTGATGTGAGCAGAGATTCCTGAGGAGACCACACCCCTGAGTGGTAAGGTCGCCAGGTGAGCCCCCACCCTAACAGGGAGGCATCCGTGGTGAGGGTGAGGGAGGAGAAATGGGAATGAAGGGAACCCCTTGTTTCAGATTGCTTGATCCTGCCACCAGTGTAGGGCCAGGATCAGGATTGAGTAACTGGGACCAATTTGGTAAGGGTCCTTCCTCTGAGACCAATAGGCCCTCAAATGGAACTGAATGTCCCTCATCTGAATCTTGCTCCCTGCACAACAGCTGTGGAAGCAGCCATGTGTCCGAGGAGTTGAGGAAATGCCTTGCTGGTCGAGAGACCCGCAGGGTAAGCTGAGGATGCCAGGGCATGAGTCTGTCCACCCTTTCCGAGGGAAGAAAGGCCCTGGCTAACCTTGTGTTCAATTCTGCGCTATGAAAGTTAGGGCCTGAACTGGTTCCAGAACTGACTTTGGTAAGTTTAGCAGAAATCCCAGAGAAGTGAGAAGCTGCTGGGTGACTTGTAAGTGGATTTCACCTGACCTGGAGACTGACCCACAATGAGCCAGTCGTCCAGGTAGGGAAACACAGCAACCCTTGCCTTCTTAATTGAGCCACTACTACAGCGAGACATTTGTGAATACCCTGGCGCAGAGGTAAGGTCAAGGGCATTGCCCTGAACTGGTAGTGGCCTGAGGGCAGTTCGAACCTGAGGTACTTTCGGTGGGAAGGCCTGATCAGAACATGAAAATAGGCATCCTTGAGGTCCAGGGAAGCTAGCCAGTCCCCTGGCCTTAGGGAAGGCAATATCATTGCCAGGGTTAACATTTTGAACTTTGGTTTCAACAAATGCTTGTTCAAGTATCTTAAATCCAGAATGGGCGCCATTCTCCTGTCTTTTGGGGTAAGAAAGTATCTTGAATAAAGCCCTTGCCCTGATGGCAAGGAGGAACCTTTCCACTGCTTTGCAGACCAGAAGAGAAGAAACCTCTGCTTCCAAAGCAAGGGCTTCTGAAGGACTTGCAGGGAAATGCCTGGCTCTCATCTTTGGAAAATATTTGAAGCTGAGAATTGGACCCTGGCCTGTTACCTCCAGAACCCATCTGTCCGAGTTAGGGACAGCCAGCTCTGGCTGAAATAGGCCAACCTGCCCCCACTGGTACAGGAGACCGCCCTGGGCACCCCATCAGGTGCCTGCTTAGCAGCAGCCTTAGGCTGAGGGGAGGAGACGGTCTACTAGCGCCCGCCTACCCCTGCCTCTGAAGAAACCCTCTGCGAGACAGCAGAGGAGGCTTGAAATTGGTAAAAGGCCTGAAAAGGGTCTGCCCTCACTTCTGGGAGCATGCCTTTGTGGCATGGCATGCTTCTCCTTAGCCTGGGCACTTTTGTAGGTAGTTCTGTATTCATCCATCTTTTCATATAATTTTCTGTTTGCTCTCAAACAGAGAATTTCCCACTACAGGAAAATCCATAGCCTTTGACTGAGTATCTTGGGACAGATTAGTGCATCTGAGCCATGCCAACCTACGGAAGCTACAGAAGTGGCCATGACCCTAGAGGAAACATCATTAACATCAACAGCAGTATGAAATTGAACTTAGAGGCTTCAATGCCATCAGCAGCCACCTGTTCCAACTCACTAGCCAGCTGGCCATGGGCCTGCTTGGCTAACTGCAACACTGTGTCCCACCTAGATTTCTGATATTCAGCCACATAAGCCATATAATTTGCCTGCCTGAGTCCCAAAGAAGCTGCCATATACTGTTTCTTCCCATGGCATCAATCTTCCTAGAATCCTTATCAGGAGGATGTGAGGCCAGAGGAATATTAGCCTTGTCACAGGCTGCAGCTTGTACCACACCTACATGACTACACTGCTCAATAAGGAAGTCTGTATCCGAGCCTGACAAAGTATACCTTCTGTCCATTTTTTATCTACAGGAGGGACAGAATGAGGATTTCTTAAAATCTTTGTTGTTTGCTTCCAAATGACTTATGCAAAGGAATAGACAACCTCCTAGACTCTGGAATATCCATCATTTCCACATAATCAGGCTCTCTTGCTCATCCACAGCCTCCTCTAAAGGAAGCTGGAGGGTTTCTGCAACCTTTTGTAAAAATAAAGAAAGAAGGGACTCAGACAGAATAGGGAGATTCTAAAGGTCTGTCTGGAGAAATGCCGGTTCGATGGGCACGTCCAGACCCTCCCAGCCACACATATATTGATCAAATTCCTCCTCCCTCCTGTGGTTCATAAAAATCCTCAACTTCAAAATCCTGAACCACTGGGACTGAACGAACCAACCTTTACCAACTGTTGGTGGTTCTACAGATCCCTGAGACAGTGACTGGACAATCTGAATGGCTTTAGCTATCTCTGCAGCAGTTGGAGACACAATTCTGGACTCCAAACCTCCTGATTTCTTTGTCTTTTTACTTGGGACTGGTTCCTCTGAACCAGTCTTCCTTTTGCCCGAGGAAGTCTCGCCCTGGTCAGAGGGCACTCCCTCTGGTCCAGTGGGTACTGAACCGGGCTGGCCATCCGGGTCAGCGGACTTCTTGGCCTCTCGTTCCCTGAGCCGCCCAATCTCTTCTCCAGGGTGGCTGCAGGAAATTTTACACACCTGGCAGTCTGACAGGAGGTGGTCAGCCCCAGACAATAGACACAGTGGTGTGGGTCAGCCTTGGCAAGCGCCCCCACAGACATCACAGTGTTGAAACCCAGTGGGCCCGGTTTTTCTTTTGGGTTTCTCAGACATAATGCCAGCCTAACCAAAAACTTGCCCTTTTGATGGCAGTGCCAGGCAAGACACCCTTATCGGTTCCTAACCGTGTCACAGGTATTTGAAAAAACCGTAATAATTTCGGTTTTTTTAGAACCGATAAGAACCGGGAACTGCACTCTAAAACCCACAGTACAGTTTTAAAAGACAGAAAAAACCAAGCGATCGGTTCAAAACCGAACCGATAATTTTCCACACAGACTTGAGTTTTTGTACTTACGGTTACCAGATAGAGCTTTAGAACCGAAATGCGGTAAAAATAATGACTTTTGCCGGTTCAAATGAACCGAAAACTACTCTTAAATCGAGAATGAACCGAGCTGAAGGAGCTGATCTCCGGAGCGACTGTTCAGTGAGGCGGAGTAAAGAATCTGACAGTTTCATTTGAAACTGCCAGATAGAGCTTTGAGCACAGCGCCCTCGCGCTGTAGAACTCCAGATCTTCTGGAGTTAACTCCTTCCTCTCCGGGGCAGTTCAGCTGCAGTGGCTGACTGCTATTGTTATAATATAGCAAGACTTCATGGTGTTTGAATTGTAAATGGAGTCCACTCTGAAGAAAGGGGGGTTACTAGTGGGGTACCGCAGGGTTCAATATTGGGTCCAGTCCTTTTTAACGTCTTCATCAGTGACATTGCAGAGGGACTGGAAGGAAAAGTATGCCTTTTTGCAGATGACACAAAGATCTGCACCAGGGTTGATACATAAGGAGGCGTGGAAAGGATGAAAAGGACTTGGCAAGGTGGGAGGAATGGTCAGAAGTATGGCAGCTAGGATTCAATGCAAAGAAGTGCAAAATAATGCACCTGGCAAACAAGAACCCAGGGGAAGAATACACAATGGGTGGGGAGGTAGTAACAACAAAAAAGGAAAGGGACCTGGGGGTAATCATATCAGATGACCTTAAGGTTAGCAAGCAATGTGAGAAGACAGTAGGGAGGGCTGGAGTATACTGGGATGTATAAGGAGAGGCATCATCAGCAGAAAAACAGGAAGTTGTTATCCCTCTGTACAGACGGTGAGACCCCATCTGGAGTACTGCGTCCAGTTCTGGAGACCCCATCTCCGCAAGGACATAGACAGGATAGAGGCAGTCCAGAGGAGGACAACTAAAATGGTGCAGGGTCTGCAAGAGAAGCCGTATGAGGAGAGACTAAAGGAGCTTAATATGTATACCCTTGAGGAAAGAAGGGAGAAGGGGACATGATAGAAACTTTTAAGTACCTCAGTGGAATCAAAGTCAAAGAGGTAGCATCTTTCAGAAAGAGACTTGCAAGAACAAGGGACACAATTTAAAGATAGAAGGAGGGCAGTTCAGGGCAATGTGAGGAAGTATTTCACAGAGGGTAGTGGATGCATGGAACAGCCTTCCTGAGGGAGGTTGTGGGGTCTAAAACTGTGGGAGAATTCAAGAATGCATGGGACAGACATAAGGCAATTCTTGTGGGGGTAGGAAGAAATAGGCTGTTGGTTAACTAGGATCTGCGTGCCTATCCTGTAGGTAGGGAAATGAGCAGACTAGATGGGCCTAGCGGTCCTTATCTGCCGTCAAAGTCTATGTTTCTATGTAGCGCTTCTCTGGGCGCCCAAGCTGTAACCGGGCAGCGTGGTCCTCCAGGACTTTGGCCGAAAACCAACGGCATAACTCTCAGGCCTGCGGGTCATGTACTAGGCCGAGGCAGTAGATGCATGTGGAGTGCGGGTCCATCCTGGACATTTTCTGCCCACAAGGGCACCGCCGAAATCCGGGAGTCGATTTGTCCATTGCAGCCGCGAGGGAGAAACTTGACCGAAGTATTGAAAATTTTAAAGCAAGTTTCGGGTGAACCGAAGAATTAGGATCCAGTCTACACGCACAGCGTTAAGGAGGGAACCTGAGCTTCCAAGCGGTAAGGAAGATCTGGCATCATGGGGCAGAGCCGAGAGTTTTACCAACCGGGTTGGTGGGAGGAGCCAGCTTGAAGACCTTCTGGCAAGATTTAAAGCGGCAAGGAACCTGCCAGACAGTGTGGATGAACAACATATCCATGTCCCTAGAATAATGCATTCCACGTTAAAGCACCTCTCGCGGCAGGCTCTAAGGGAGGCAAAGTGAGCTTTTCCAAGATAAAAAAAAAGATCCCAAGGTGGGACAGGATCCCAGATGGGAGGCTTCAAGTGAAGCATGCCCCTCAGAAAAGTGCAGTTAAGTTCCAGTCGGGCAATGCATTTGCCTTCAATAGGCACATGGTATGTATACACGGCAGACAAGTGCACTTTCAATAAAGAGTAGCAGAGTCCTGCATCTGACAGAAGAGATACTCCAGTACAGAGTTCAGTGGGCAAGTGAATGGATCCAAGCTCCTAGCAGTGGCCTAGATGCAGAACTGCTTCCATTTCATAGCGTAGGCTGCCCTAGTGGCGAATCTCCTGGCTGCCACAAGGACATCCCCTACCCTCAGGGAAACTCCGAATCTGAAGACAGCTAGGTTTGCAGAAGTCATGCATGGAGATAGAGATCCGGATGAACCAAATAGCCCTGCTCCTGGAAGAGCAAGTCTGACCCGAGATGCAAGGACATCGAAGGTTCCACCACCAGCTGCTGCAACAGTGGGAACCAGATCTGATGAGGCCAGAATGGAGCCACCAGATCATCTCTGCCCCCTCTGACTGCAACTTGATGAGTATATGTTGCAGAAGGGAAAAAGGAAAGGAACGCATAGAAGAGCCTCCCCGCCCAGAAGAGGGACAATGTGTCTTGCCAAAAAGCACCTGGCCCTGGACAGAGCGAGCAAAAACTGGGCAGTTTTGTGTTGGATGGGGAGGCAAACTGATCCATTTCTGGGCAACCCCATTTGGCAAAAAGATCTTCTTCCACTGTGGGAAGCAGCTCCCACTCATGGGCTCTGGACAGAGTCCAACTGAGGCTGTCGGCTAGCATAAAATACCACCGACATGTTGTCCGTCTGTACCAGCATGGGATAAGGCCAGAGGACAGTCTGGAAAACTTGGAAGACGAAAAGAACTGCCCCCATCTCCAGAATACTGATGTGGAGATGAAGTTCTTGTTGACACCAGGACCCTAGAGTCTGGCGAGTGCCCAGATGAGCTCCCAAACCCTGGCCCGACGCATCTGTGGTTAAGATCTGTGTGGGAGATTCCTTCCTTAAAAAAAAAAAAAAAACCCGTTGGAAAGATTGGGAGTATCCAGCCACCATGTCATGCACCGCTCGACTGGGTTGGATACCAGGACTGGATGGTCCAGGTCATCAGATCTCTGATCCCACTGAACCCGACGTTCCACTGGATAACCCTCATGTACAGTCTGGCCATAGGAACCATGGCAATAGCCGCTGCAATTTGTCCCAACAGACAGAGGACTGCCCTGGCCAGAATTTGGCAAGCAGAAAGCAGATGCTGAGCATGGGACTGAAGGTGTTGTGCCCTGTCCTGGGGAAGGAAGGCTTGCCTTAAGCAGTGTCCAGAACTGCCTCCATGTACCGAAGTCAGGGACTTGGACAGAGGTAGGATTTGGGGGAGATGCAGCGTAATCCCCAGGTCCTGAATGGGGCAAATGCGTAAGAATTTCTATGAGTCGGTCCCAAGAGGGAGCAGTGAGAAACCAATCGTCTAAGTAGGGAAAGACATGCCCCTACCTCCTGAGACTTGCTGCTACTATGGCCAGGCACTTGGTAAACACACCCTTGGTTCAGAGCACAGTCCGACGGGCAGGGCCCTGAACTGCTGGTGGCGGCTCTGAAAGCAGAAGTGCAGGAACCACCTGTGCGTTTGGAAAATCAGAAAATGGAGGTATGCATCTTGCATATCCAGAGAGCATAACCAGTCCCCCTGGTGTAGCAAGGGAAAGAGACTGATCAAGGTCACTATCCTGAACTTTTTGTACTATATGTACTGGTTCAGGTGGCTAAAATCCAAGATAGGACAGAGATGCCCGATATTCTTTGGTACGAGGAAAAAAATGGGAGTAGAACCCTGTTCCTCTTTGCTCTGGGGACACCGGCTCAGCCTTTTTCTGAAGGAGAGCCTGGACTTCCTCCGCTATAAGAGCGCTGTGGGCTTGAAGGTATTGAGACAGTACCAGAGAGTTGTCTGGAGGAACCTCTATGAACTTGAGTGTGATCTCCCTCAATGACCTGTAGTACTCAGCGGTCTGAGGTTATGCAATGCCACCCTTGTGTGTCAGGAGAACCCCCACCACATCCCCTCAAAGTGTGCTGAAGGAGAAGAGCCAAACAGCAAGTCATGCAGAGGAGCCGGGGAGGGGGAGAGCCGGCTAAGATGTTCTGGGGGCCCACGGGGCAGAACCTCAGGTGGCAGAGGTGGTGGCCTTACATTTGAAGCCAGCCCGCTGTCGCCGACCTCGAAAGGGCAGTCGTCTCTGCCTACAAAAGGACAGTTTAGATTGTGGCTTGGGCTTGTACAGGGTCTGCACAGACCTGATAGCCTTCCTGGCCTCCTGTAAACTGGTAATGACGGTACGAGTATCTTCCCCAAATAAGATCTGTCCTCTGAAGGGTGCATCCATAATCTTGGACTGGACATCTTGGGCAAACCCAGATACTCTCAAAAGTATCAGTGGATACAGACTGCAGAAGCTGCCGATCTGCCCGCCACATCCGTGTCATATGAAGCCCGCAGGACGTGGTTACTGACATCTGACCTGGACTTCATGATAGCCATTAGTTTGGCTCATTCAGCATGGTCTGCGTCAGCTCAAGTGCCTGGGCATTCTAGTAGTGGACCATGTGGGCAAGGACGTTCTGTGACTGGATAGCACAGGTAGTGGAGAAAACCTTCCAAGCCCGATAATCTAGTGACTGCGTGCTGAGGCGCTGCAGACGTCTGGACTGGTTCTGGGCAGCATTCAGCACTATGGAGTCTGGCTCCGGTTGTTCCCCATAGTAGACGTCGTACTGGGGAATAGTATATAGCCGGGCCGACTTTTAGGAAATGCAGGTGTAGAGAAAGGGTGCTTTCAGGCTAGCTTGTTGGCGTCCTTGGAAGAATCAACCAACCATCGGGGGAATTACCACAGGGAGTTCATTCTTCTTTCTTAGGAAGGCAGCCAATCTTTTACACTCCCGGTCGAGGTCCTCCACTTCCCAGCCTTTTAACTGCTGAAAGTGATGCATCACATCCATAAAGGAAGGGTCATCAGGTGGGGAGTGCGGGAGTCCTTTCTGTCCAGGTCAGATGGAGGGTCCAAATCCCCTATCTTAAGATAAGTAGAGTCCACTTTATAGTCCTCCAGGTCTGAAGGCATAGGCGACCTCAGGGGCCTGCTTGGCCATGGAGACAGCAGGTCCCTGTCATGTGTCTGCCTCCTAGGAGGCGGAGAAGCAGAGTGGTTTGAGAGCTCAACAGGCTTGGGCCCTGGGGGTGGCAGCTTAGCTGAGAGGTGTGGAAGGACTTCCCACACCCCAAGGAGCCTTCTCCCAAGACAAGAGATTAGGGAGGCTTCGCTACCGGGAGCCAGGAGGATAAAGGGGTTGCAGACTTCTGCATCGGGGGTTCGACAGTGACCTTCTGCTCCTGATATCTCCTTGCCCCTGTGCTTGTGTTTGCTACTCGATTTCTTCCTTGTAAGAAGATGAAGAAGAGGACGAGCTCTTGCGGCGAAGTTCCTTCTCCATGGCAGATATTTGTTGCAGAAGGAAAGCTTAGAGGGCCTTCTGATGCCTTAGCCTCGTGTGCTAGTTGAATTCGTGAATGCTGTCAGGCCTCAATGTTGTGATCTTGGCCTAGGCAGGCCGAATGGCTGTCTATGCAGGACATGCTTGCCACGCGCACTTAGAGAAGTGCCTCTCAATGGAAGAGAATTAAGAAGATGACATGCATGAAGACTTAAATAGCTGAAAAAAAAATTAAAATTGGGTGTTAAACGCATACAAAATGGTCATCAACTAGCTGAAGGCATCCGTGGAGGTCTGACTTGTGCGGTCAATGGCAGGAAAAGAACTAGGGATGGTCTAGGGGACCGCTACTTTTATACCATGCAACGTCATGGGTGATCCCCCACCTGGTATAGCTAGCAAGTTTCCATGGGGTCCCAACACCTGCCAGTTTCAGTCCTAAGAGAGTTACCTGCTGCAAGAGTGAATCTCGAAGTTAAGATCCTTCTTTTCCAGGAGAAGGACAACGCGTCTCGCCAGAAAGCTCCAGGCCCTTGAGTGAGCAAGCAGAAAAGTGGCAATCTTGCATTGAGTGAGGACGCAAAAAGGTCCAACTCTGGGTGTCCCCACCTGGTGAACAGGTCTTCCACGACAAAGGTCAGCAGCTCTCATGCATCCTGGATTGCGAGCGGCTCAGACTGCATGCCAGGGCATTTTGCACACCTGGAACATGAACGGCGGACAGTTCTAGACTGTGTTCTAGAGTCCAGTACCAGACACTCATCACTTCTTGGCATAGAGGGTATGAGCAAGACCCCACTTGTTTGTTGATGTAATTGACTATGCTGGCATTTTCCATCTGAACCATCAGATGCCCTGGGGACAAGTGGGTCTGGAAGTCCTGGGGGGGGGGGTGGTATATGGAACAGACCTCAGGTCCAGATGGACCAGGGATCCCCTGTCCTGTGAGACTGACAAAATGGTGGAGGTACTGGAGGCTTCACCACCAGTCTCTGCAGGAGCAAAAACCATATCTGATAGGGCCATAGAGGAGCAATGAGAGTGAGGGTGGCACCCTCCAGTTGCAGTTTGATTAGTAGACTATTTGAGGACTTGGGGAAATGTGTACAGGAATTCCCCTTTCCTAGAGACAAGTTTTACCAGAAAACTCCAAGCTGTTGAATGAGACGGCAGTAAGGTGGTGGTTTTACATTGCATAAAGATAGAAACAAACAACTCTGGGCAACCCCATCTTGCGAAGAGGTCATCTACCACAGACATCAACAGCTCACATTCCTGAATCTTTGACCTGCTTGGCATGTCTGCCAAGATGTTCTGGACACCTGTGAGATACACAGCTGACAGTTGTAGGCCATGGGACAGAGCCCAGTACCATACCCTCACTGCTTCCCTGCATAAGGGATAGGAATGAGTGGCCCTTGTTATGTAATGCATCACACACCTGGCACTGTCAGTCTGTATTAACACACGGCCTGCACTAGATACTCCTGAAATACTAACATACTAAAATGCCAGCAGAATAGGCCTAATGGTCTTTCGTGTCTGCTCGTTTGGTCAGTCCCCAACCTGGGTGCTGACCTTGCTGTCCCCCTCGCCTTCTCTGGCTTCTCCCTTCCCAGTTCCGGATATTCTTGCTGCATTGGATTTTGCTTCCAGAACCCTTCCCTGTACCTGTCCCACCCCTCTTGAACCCTCCACTGTCTCTGCCTCCACCAGCCCCTAGGCAGTGCATTCCATGGCTCCACCACCCTCAGTGAAGTAGCACCTCCTCCTTTCTCCCTGAATCTTCCCCTCCAGCTTCCAGCCATGCCTCTAGTGGCCCTTCCTCCTTCCTTCAAGCACCCGACTGTTCCTCCCCTATTTACCCTCTTCATGTACCTAAAGACCTCTATCATGTCCCCCGGCCCTTCTCTCTTCCAATGTGTACATATTTAGCTCTTGAGCTCTCCTCATAGGTCCTGTCCCCAAGCCCCAAATCATTTTGGTTGCCCTCCTCTGGACCCTCTCCAGGAGGTTAATGTCCCGCTTTAAGTGTGGCCTCCAAAACTGCACGCAGTACTCAAGGTGCGGCCTCACCAAGCAGTTATACAGAGGGAGCATCACTTTCCTCCTTCTGGAGGTGATCCCCCTAGCGATGCCTGGAGGCTGTACGGAACAGCTCTCCTCTCCAGGACATATACGTGTAACATGGCCTCCACCTGGGACCATAACCCTTGTGTCTGGTAGAGGCCAAGATGAGCACCCCAGGTGGATCCTAAGTATCTATGGTAAAGATCCATACAGGAGTGGTACAAGGAAAAGATCGCCATTTAGAAGGTTGTTGCAATCCAGCCACCATAGTAGCGTTCTGCACATCAGGGACAAGACAAGGATCTTTCGGTCCAGTTCGTTTGTCAATTGATCCCACTGAACCTTAAGTGTCCAGTGTGGTATAATGTGTAAGTGTGCCAGTGGCACTGTCACAATGGCCACAGCCAATTAGACCCAGAAAACATAACATTGTCCATGCAAGGGCATAGCGACTTCTGTATACCAAATGTATTCAAGCATTCAGATTTTCTGCAGGAAAGCACATCCTTTCTCTGTATCCCAGACTGCTCCTATATACAGCAGTCTGGCAGGGAGTCGTGACAGACTTGAGATGCATTCACTGTGACACTCAAGTTCAACAACTACCTTGTCCGCATCAGGATATGTAATTAAGCTTCTCTGGAGTTGGCCTTCAGAAGCCAGTCATCCAGGCAGGGGAACACTTTCAGGCCTTCCCTCCCCGAGAAGGGCTGTTTCCACTACTGGCAAGCATCTGGTAAAGACTTGTGGCACAGAAGACAAACTAAAGGGCAATACTCTGAACAGATACCGCTCCCCTTCCAGCATGAAACATAGATATTGTCTGTTGGCATTTACCTTGACATGAAGGTAGGTATTCTTCATGTCTAGGGAGCATAGCCAGTCCCCTTCTTGAAAAAGGGGAATATGGGCTTGTAGGGACACTGTTCTAACTTCTTGTATACCATGTACAAGCAGAGATCCCGGAGATCCAGCACAGGACCTAGATCCCCACTCCATTTTGGGACCAGGAAGGTTCGGAGGAACTCATTCTATAGTACATTTCTGGACTATGACTACACTTCTTCCCACAGAAGGGACAAATGACAAGAGAATAACAGGAAGGAGACAACGGATGACCTGGAGGGGTGTCCAGCAACTCATCTCCAGGACCCCCTCATCCATTGTAATCTTCCACCACTTGTTCAGATGCAGGGAAATCCTGTCTCCCACAATCAACCCTGGAGGTAACAGTGAAGGTGGAGTTGTAGTCTGAAGAGAGTAATGTGGAACTGATGGGGCAGAGCCCCTGACACCAGTTGCTTTGGATGCTTTCAAATGGGCACCTGAGAGGGAGGGGTTCTGGCAGAGTCACCTACTCTACCCCATCAGCCATGTTGACAGAAAGCACGTCCACCTCTAGCAACAGGCTGACAAAAGGATCACCCTCCCACATCCCCTAGAAGAAGCGCCATAAAAAACAGATCAGAGTGTCATTTTGGAGGATTCAAGTCCAAGCACCTTTTTACCAGCTGATGGGTCCATTTGGAGCATCTCATAGCTACAAGAGTGACACTCTGCATGTTCTGAGGAATAGAGGATTGCAAACCGAAAGTGAGCAGTTCTGTGGTCCAAAGGACAAAAGAAGCGACACTCGTAGCCATAAGAGGCCCTCCAAATGGGCCCACAAATTCTAGATTGCTAACCATATTGAATAAAAACTTATTTAATGCAGTTAATTAACTGCAAGAGCGGTCAGCGAGAAGCCCATTACAGTGGCTCAGTATGTGAGGTACTCTTGCAGAAATAAAAGCACCTGACGCGCAACTGAAGGGAGGCCTGTTACTGGTCAGGAACACTCATGCGATTTATAAAATCAAAACCAGCAACTCTAAGCCAAGAAGAATGTCTCAAATAGCAGAGCTGGCTGAAGCATCAGAAACTTAGGCTGCCCCTAGCAAATGTTTGTAAACATCAGCCTTAGAAGTTAGTTTTAATTAACTCATTCTTGCCAGAACAGTCAGGCAAAGCCTGGGCTGCAGACTTAGCTTTCCACAGGCTGTTCTGATATTTGATCATATGGATCTGTACCATGCAGCAAAAGTGGCATCCTTTAATGACGATGGTCCAGCCAAGGGTGCCAAGTCGACGACAGCACATCGTCTGGATAGGCCCCGAAGGGGTTGGCAACGGAACAGTCCACTTGCTCAACAGCAATATGGGCTTCAAATGGGGAGGGAGAGAGGAGGTGGTAGCCAGCACCAGACCCTGGCGTCTGAAAGACAGCAGGTGGGTGGGGAAGCCACAGGACCCAAACCTGGAGCCTGGAACCCATCTTTTCTCAACAGACATACTCTTAGATGTACAGGGGAGCAGACTTATCCTCCCGTTGTTTTAGTGACAGTGTTTCCAACCTGCAGGACTGGTCTCTGTAAAACGAATCAGTGACTTATCCCCTGGTGGCCACTTTGTGTCAGGTTAGCAATGGACAGTATGGACTTCATACGAAGCTACTGGAACTAATGAGTTACAGTCGACTGTGGGGAATGGCAGGCAGACAGCAAACTGAGAACAGCAGCAGCTTACATTAAGCTGCCTTTGCCAAAACCGGTTTCCCCATTTCCTTTACATGTACTTCCAAAGCTTTCTTGTGAGGTCTTCTGGTTGTCTTGTTAAAGCTCCTCGAAACTGAGCAGGCTTCAATGTCATGGTGTGTTCTGACGCAACAGATATAAAATGGAGTGGTCTATAAATTTTAACTTCACAGTGGCAACAGCGGAGCAATGATTCCTCTTCTGACAGTGGCATTAAAGTAAATAAGTGAAACTTTACAAGTTCAACAGCGTTCAGCAGCAGTGGACTGATACGGTTGATGGTAGGAGAAAATAAGCATGTTGGGGCACTCACATTATACAGGTGCTAGTGAGGCAAGTCGGTGGGGGCTGCAGTCAGCAAAAATGTCTGGGTGGTTCTGGCACTAGCTTATGGTTCCATGATGTGACTCAATGTAGGGAGATATCCAACCACAGAAAGATGTGACCTCACGGTGGGTGGGGGGGACAAGAGGATAAACCACCTGGTAGTAGCTCAAGACATTCTGATGACTTGGTTGTCTGCGGAAGACTGCCAGACTGTGGATATGAGCTATAGACATGTACTTCTAAAGCAGAGAGTCTTCAGCCCAATGACGAAGTGCAACAAGCTAGGACCTACACTGTGTGGGGATCCTCTTGCTGCAAAGTAGAAGAGGAAAAGACCTGGGTGGTGGTCATAAGGGGCAAAGACCTGAAAAGCAGTGCGAGGCTGCTGTCAAAAAGGCTGGAAGAATACTGGGGTGCACTGAAAGTGCTTTTCCCAAGACAGACTGAGGGAGCTAAACATGTACTCCCCGAAGAAAAGGAGGGATAACAGGGATGTGATCAAAACCTTCAAATATATGAAGGGCATAAAAGGGTCAGCACAAAGGGGATTTTTACATTAAAGGGAGGGAAAGACTAGGGGGCACAGCCTGAAGTTGGGGCGCAGGTTCAGGAGGGAGATAAGATACTTCACAGAAAGGGTGGTGGCTGGGTGGATGCCTACCAGAGGAGGTGGTATCGAAGTCAGTGGGCAGTTTTAGAGAGGGTGGGACAGGGTCAGGGAAGGTTACTACTGTAAAGGGGAGGGCAGGCAGCTGCAGGTAAATTCTGAGAGCTGCTCACTTAAGCAGACTCAATAGACCTTACGGCCTGCATCTCCTGGAGTTTTTCATATGTTCGAATGTTCTCCGAGCTACCTCTTCTGCAATACGCAGATCTGTGTCTGCCTTCCTAATGGCCCTCACTACCCCCCTATTTTTCTCTATGTACTCTCCCCCTTCTGCCTCCCCTTTTTTGTATTTATAGAAGGTCTTGTACATCACCACTTCCCTGGCCCTTGCCGAAACCTATTATGGCCTCAAACCTGTTTTTGTTACGGTTCTTATGCATACCTTAGATGCCTAGAGACTAGCTCCCTTAATTGCTCCATCTCTTCTACCCCACCTATGTTATCCACCCCAACTTATCCCTGATCAGCTCCCTCAGCCTATCGAAGTCTGCCCTTCTAAAATAAAGGACTTCGGCTCTCGATTATGATCGGCCAGACCCAAGAGCCAATTCCAACCAGTATGGTCCCTGTTCCCCAGTGGCTTCCCCACCCCCACAGTTCCCACCACCTCAGAGTTGGTGAACACCACATCAAGGATTTTAGTCTGCCTGGTGAGTTCCTTAACTAGCTGTACCAGTAGACAGTCTTGGAATGAATCCAGCAAGATCGGACTTTTGGTGCTTTTAGCCACTGGAATGCCCCAACCGATGACTGGCAGATTCAGATCCCCTACCAGCACTACTTCCCACTTTGCTACCCTTCTAAGCTCTTCCCTGAACTCTGTCCCTTTCCTCCCCTTGCCCTGGAGACCTACAGATCACCCTCAAGCATATTTTCTTGCCTAAGGCTGCCAGAGGTTGTAACCCGATTGCCCTATATCCCCATTACTACCCCAAATGCACCCATCTGCCACCCCAATGCTCTCCTTGACACAAAGGGCAACTGCTCCCCCTCAACCTTTTCCTCTATCCCTCCTAAACAGCAAGTACCCAAGGCCCATCATCTCCCAGTCATTATTCCCCATACTTCTGTGATGGCCACAATGTCCAACTCAGTGTCTGCCATCAGCACCTGGAGCGCACAGGTTTGTTATCCATGGCTCTTTGCTTTTAGGCATACCCCCTTCCTACTAACCCCTGAGCCTACTTTGCTACTGATCTTTTGTTTTCTTTGTCTGCCATGCACCCACCATTGCTCCGTTTACACCTTCCTCTCCCTTCCCTCGCTTGAAGATAGGCACCTCTCTCATTGCTCCTCCCTTCTTGCTATACACTGGCTAGACTTTCTCACCACTCCTCTCTGCCCCCTCCTTCCTCTTATACCCTTCGCAACTCTGGATTTTGCCACCCAACACTCCCCTTAATGTCATCCTCAGCTGACCAGGCCGCTTTCTCCTACCACTTCCCTAAACTACAGAATTCTTGCCCCCCAATCATCTGCTCTGCACCTTCACTCTCCTCTCTGATCTCATCCCTTCCTCTTGCAAATGTACCCAATCTCTACCTCTGCTCCTCCACTCTATTCCTCCCAACAGTTCTCCCCCTTGTCTTCCCATTTCCTCTAACACTGCCCTAGCCCCCACCTGCTTATCCCCCACATACCTACTGTTTAGCCCCCCCGCCTCTGCCTGTACATCTCCATGATGCACTTAAAAGGACACTGTCAATCTTTTTTGCATCATATTTTTAGGTAAAACGACACATTTTATGATTGCTTACCTTCTCTAAAATTCACTGATGTTGCTGGTTATTTTATCTGACTCTTTGCTTGTTAGAACTGAAATGCATGGCAATGTATAGCTTTACCCAGCCTTGTTTTGCTTCAAATCACTGAAACTCTTACTGTATACCTCCTGAACATCAGAAACACCCTCAAACTGTGCAGCCACTCATGATACAGACTGCTATATTTCCACTGATAATAAGTAAGTAAAACTATTTTTTAAGCACTTTTCAAAGCCAAAGCGCTGTACAGATGGGCAAGCAATTAAAAATTTTACAAACATATAACATCAACAATAATAATACAATCACAGTAAAAATCACAATAAAAATCACTCTCCATATGCTTTTGAGAATAAATAAGTTTTTAATTCTGACTTAAAACTCTCGACGGTCAAGCAGCTTCATATCCGATGAGGTAGAGAATTCCACAGGGTTGGGGCAACGTAAGAAAATGCCCGTGCCCCAGATGTTTTTAAACGAACCCTGGGAATCTCTAGCAATCCCTCACTGGCGGATCGGAGTGAGCGAGAGGGACCGTAGGGAATAAGGAGATCTTGAAGATACACGAACAGGGACCGCAGTAGGGCTTTGTAGGTCAGTAAGCCGACCTTGAAGGTGATCCGCCACTGGACCGGCAGCCAGTGCAGTTCGCGCAACACCGGCGTGATATGACTTCTCATAGATGACCCAGTCAAAAGCCTGGCTGCTGCGTTCTGCACCAGCTGCAAGCGGCGGATATCAACCCCCGGTAGCCCTAGGTACAGGGCACTGCAGTAATCAAGGCGAGAAGTAAAGGCATAGACCAATGTCGGAAGGTCAGCCGGAGGAACTAGGTGTTTTACCCAAGCGATATTCCTAAAATGGTAAAAGGAGGATTTGACAGCGGATGACACCTGAGATTTCAGGGTCAAACTGTTGTCAATAATAACGCCCAGGTTACGCACCTGGTCTGAAGTTGGGCGCTGGGCACCATCGATCCATATGCCCGAAGGAAGCCCAGCCCTACAACCCGCCTCAAGGCAACCTGGGTCCACCACCAACACCTCAGTCTTATCCGGGTTTAACCTTAGCCAGCTGGCACTCATCCAATCCTTGATCTCGGACAGACAGCTGTTAAGTATAGAGTCTGCATCTTCCTGTCCGGGACTAAAAGACAGATACAGCTGGGTGTCATCTGCATAGCATTGAAAACCCAAGCTGTATCGCCTAATAATGTCTCCCAATGGCAGCATATAGACAGTAAACATGGGTGCCAAAATGGAACCCTGCGGGACCCCACAGGGCAGGAGAACGGTATCAGAGGAATAAATTCCGGTGATGATCCTCTGTCTCCACCCCGTGAGGAAAGATCGAAACCATTGCAGAACTGTACCAGATAGTCCGCAATAGAGCCGCAGGCGTTCCAGGATCACACCATGGTCCACAATATCAAATGCTGCAGAGAGATCAAGGACTAGAATAGTACGAGCCTTTCGATCTCTCGCTATCAGGAGATCATTTAGAACCCGGACAAGGGCAGTCTCAGTACTATGTCTTTTCCTAAATCCTGATTGAAGAGTATCATAGATATTGTGATTTGTAAGGTGGTCATCCAGTTGTAGTGCAACCGCCTTTTCAATAACCTTACCCAGAAAGGGCAGGTTAGAGACCGGTCTGTAGCTGGCTGGACAGTTCGGATTCAGTGAAGGTTTTTTCAGGAGTGGTCGAATGACCGCCTCCTTTAGGGGATCGGGGAAGATCCCCTGCTCCAAAGATTTCCAAACAATTTCAGCAATGATCGGACAGATAGTATCTACGCAACCTAGTAATAGTGGCGTAGGGCCCGGATCCAAACTACAGCTGGTTGGACGTACAGTCTGGACAATCCTCACAATATCCATGAATTCCAGCTTACCAAAGTCAAACCAGGTGACACAGGTGTTTGTTTTCTGCGATCACCGCAAACCCTTAAAGAGTGAGCCTGCCCGATATCCGACCTAATGCTGGCAATCTTATCTGCGAAGAACCGAGCAAGCTCATCACACTTTATTTGTGAAAAATCTCTTCCAGACTGTAGACAGAGTGGATTGCACAGTCTGTCGACAGTCCAAGTGATGAGTGGCCAGATTGTACTGGAGGTGTTCCTGAGTCCAGAAAAGATGCAATGAGAGTTGGTCAAGAAATGTAAACATATTTCAGTGTGGCAACACCACTATGGTAGGCACTCAAGTTTCACTTTTTAAAAGAAAAGAAACTGAGTCAAACTACTAGCTGCATCAACTGCCTATAAAATGTAAACAATCAAAAAATGTGTTTTTTAGACTAGGGACACTGAGGCCTAAGTGAGTTGACAGTGTCCTTTTAATTTTATATCTTCTGCTTTATCCAGCCTATCATATATATTATATATACACACACACACACACACACACACACACACACACCCACACCCACCCCTATACATATACACACAATATACATACACATTTTTTAAAGTTGTTAGTTGATTTGTTCTCTTTGCAAATTATGTTTTTTCCCTGCTGTAATTATTGTTTTGATTGGTTATGGTTTAGCCTCCTATCACCCTTTCATCCCCAGGACGCCATCTGGAAATGAACTGCTACTCAGCTCAGTATCTCTTTCCTGGCGAAACTTGAACATTTTTTCTCCTCCTTTTGTTTGTGCTTTCATCCTTTGCATTCCCTCTACTGCCCTTTCCCTTGGTCCACTAATCACTGCAGCTGTCTTTGTATCTTCTTTGCTGCAACAATTCCCCAGATGTGGGGTACTACTAGGTAGGATCCCCTTCTGCTCGCAAGCTGCCATGGTTCCCCTAGACCTGGTCTCCCCCACAGTCAGTTTAAACATTTGACAGAGGCCAAACTTCTGCCCCATCATGCAGGTCCCCTCTCAAGTGAAGTCCGTCAACCTTGCAGAGTCTCCTGTCCCAGAAGTCCCCCACAAAGTGGTATCCCATTTCCTGATACCACCCCCTTAAGCCACCTATTAAACTCAATTACCTCCCTTCCCTTCATAAGCTGATGCTAGAGACCATCAAGTAATACAATGGCACATTTCTTCCATTCAGTAGTATCCACTCTTCCAATATTGCTTTGGCCATTTTTGTTCATTTACTGCCATCTTATTCTCCCTCAAGTTTGTTAACCGCTGTCCATTTCCATGTCTCCTGGGCATTTTGTATCTCAGTTTAGTGTAAGATAATGCTCAAGTTTGATTATGTAATTCACATTCATGTTAGAAAATACAGATAACTGAAAAAGTAGTAAGCTGGGCTGTCCATGCCCAGTCAAGAAGGCACCCCCTCATCCAAAACTTCCATCCAAGTAGTGCTTTTTGGGGTAAGAAAAAAAATGTTACTATTCCCTACAGATTCATTTTTAATTGTGCACCCCAACCCCAGTAATCATCTTGTCATGATGTTACTAATTTGTATTTTAACTTGTTTTTCTAAATAAACGTAAAAGTATGGTCACGTTATTTTATGATATTTTTTGTATTTGGAACAACTTCAAAAGTTTGGTTGTCATTTAAAAAAATCAAAAGCATCGATGCCAAGAGATTAGAGCATTAAAGGTACACATTAAATGGCTTTCTACCCTTTCTTGTAGGAGCTGAAATTTCTATGTGTTCTTGGTGACAAATAGGTCCATCTACACAGCCACACTGTTCCAAGTCATTTCCAGTACAACCAAAACAGTACACCACCATGTGCAAATTACAAAGACAAATCTTCAGAATACCAGTCACTTGTCTAAACATATTACTTGGTCACCACATGACCTTCTGCAACGCTAGATTATTCAATCAAGTGTTCAAAGAGGCTCCTTGCTGGGTTATCAAACATTCTACTGCAAATGTTGTTACTGCAACTGTTCATTCCATTTACAAATAGAATAAATAGGTTCTGGTGTATTACAAAGTAGTAATTCCATCGAGAGGTTCTGGGGACACAGAAAACCTCGAGAGGTTTCATGTGTCCCCAGAACCTCGAGATGGAATTACTACCTTGTTATATCAGAATCTATTATTTTTTTTAATATATGGATATGAGGTGAATTCTCAGACCTTCATTTGAACAGTGCAGTCAGCCGGTTCATGTGCGTGCTGGCAGGGTTCCCCAGTGCTGTGGGCTTCATTTAGCCCTACCTTTTTAAACTGTTGGTCAGCGGCAGTATCAGGCGAAACAGAGGAGCCATAGACAGAGTCAATTCTTCATAATGACAAAATTTTTCAAAACTAAAAAACTGTTGCTGCTCCAGACCATTCGCTCGCTAGCCCGAGCGAGCAGGCGCCATGTTTGGACGTTGCCATACACAGCAACAGAGGCCAATCTCAAGGCACGCTTTCTAAGGCGCGGGGATAGACTTGCGCATCGCTCTTCAGCTTTCTTGATACTATCGCTCGGTGCCGAACTATATTATTATGGCACCGAACGATAGTATTATCACTTAGGAACAGTAGTATTATCGCTCCAGGAGCGATGGTATTACAAGAATTTTTGTATGCTTTTCAACCGTATTATTTCAACAATCCATATATTAAAATATTTTTACCCTTAGAAATAGTTAACGCAGGAGACCATCAGACCTTAGAATATCGAGACAAATGCTGCCATTACTGTTAATATTTGGTGATAAATTTTGTTGTAAATGCCACCTGCAACCAGAAAAGGTATGGTTACCAAAAATGCATTTAACTACAGCACGAACATACATGCATGTACTTCTTGCCTTGCCCATTACAACATTCTCTATGGCATTCCCAAAACTCAACTAGGTGTACAAGTCCAGAATTCATTCCAAAAACAAATCACATTACTTACATTTTCCAAGTAAAGAAAGTTATTTACTGTAAAATTAAACCTTCAGGAGTATCTTCTCCACAAAAACATTTACTGGAGACAACAGGACCCCACGGGAAAGACAAAATTACTCACCATAGTAATGTTGTTTCTTCTAATGTATTCTGACTATATGCAGTTAGCCTCAGCACTTCAACTGCTCTGGAAAGTAAGGGGTTAATTCTATGCCAGGGCATAGAACATGCAACTCAAGCTTGGTTTTCAAACCTGTGTCTGGTACATCTCAGTGTAACCGTCAAATTCCTACGAGCAGAAACTAACTAGAATTATGGAAATTGTTTTAATTTTAGGCCCAAAAAGGCCACAAAGCTTGGGTCCAAAAGACTCAAATTGAGAACCCAGGAAGAAAGAAGAGATGGTGAATTAAATATAACAATAACAGAACAACCACCACCCCACCCGAACTAAAGGGAGGGGTGCAAGGTACACCCCTGAGGTGCAACACTGTACCTGCCAACCCACATCCCAAAAAACTAGATTCTGAGAGGGGAGGCAGGGAGGGAAGTCAGAATACAGCAAAACTCCATTAGAAGAAACATTACTATGGTGAGTAATTTTTTTCTTCAAATAACATGAAGTCTTGCTGTATTCTGACTATATCATCCCAGGAGAGGGACAAAGAATCTTACTTTGGGAATAGGCTCTGCAACACTGCTGTACCAGACGAGCATCACTCCTAGTAGATGTCCAGAGAGCAATGCTTGGTGAATGTATGGACCGTTTTTCAGGTGGCTGCTTTACATATCTGTACCAAGGGGATATCCCTAGCAGCTGCAAGGGAGACAGCTGTACCTCTAGTCGAGTGGGCCCTCAGACCTGAAGGAGGTTCTTTGCCCAATTTGGAATAGCAGAATTGGATACAAGAGACAATCCACCTGGCAATAGTCCTTTCAGGGGCAGGTCTACCTTTTCCCACTTCTCAGTAAATGAGAAACAGCTGAAGACAATCCTTCCTATGTAGAAGTACATAGAAACAGAGGTTGACGGCAGATAAGGACAGCAAGGCCCATCCAGTCTGCCCATTTCTTTTTCTACCTTATGAATGTGCCATTGGCCTTTGCTCAGTCAATGGCCTATCTATTCATACTCATCTGTATTGCTCCCCTATGCCTATCCCATGCCTGTTTGAAGCCCTGCACTGTATTCATATCCACCACTTCCTGAGGTAGGCCGTTCCATGCATCCACCACCCTTTCTGTGAAAATAAGTTCCTTACATTCCCCTTAATCGCCTCCTCTAATCTCATGCTGTGTCCTCTTGTCCTGAAAGATGTTAGGCTCACCTTTTTAATGCCCTTCAGGTGTTTGACTGTTTCGATCATATCACCCCTCTCCCTCCTTTGCTCTAGGGTATACACATTGAGCTCCGTTAATCTGTCCTCGTATGTTTTCTGATGCAGTCACTGCACCATTTTGGTTGCCCTTCTCTGGACTATCTCAATTTGGTTAATGTCCTTGTGAAGGTGTGGCCTCCAGTACTGCACGCAATACTCCAGTTGGGGCCTATCCAGTGTCTTGTAAAGAGGGATTATTACCTCCCTCTTACGACTTGTGATACCCCTACTAATACATCCTAACATCCTCCTAGCCTTACCTACTGCTTTAGTGGTCTACTTGGATGATTTCAGGTCACTGGTGATGATGATTCCCAAGTATTCTTCCCTTTGACTGCCAGCAACTCCTCTCCCTGCCTATAGGTGGCTTCAGGGTTTCTCTTCCCTATGTGCATGATCTTGCACTTCTTTGCATTAAACCCCAGTTGCCACTCTTCCGACCATTTTGCTAGTTTATCCAGATCTCTTCTCATTCTGCCCACCCCATCTGGATCATCTATTCTGTTGCAGATCTTGGTGTCATCTGCAAACAGACAAACCTTACCCTCAGTCCATCTGCAATGTCACTGGCGAAGATACTGGAGGACTGGCTAGGACTGATCCCGAGGTACCCCATTTGTGACCTGCATCTCTTCTGACTGTATACAGTTTACCACCACTCTGTTTCCTGCCAGTCAACCAGTTTGCCACGCAGTTGACCAACTTCTGACCCACCCCAAGCCTACCCAGCTTATTAATCTATGTGGAACAGTATCGAAAAAGCTTTGCTGAAGTCAAGGTAGGTGACAAACTGCTCCCCCTTGGTCCACCACCCTGGTTACCCAGGCAAAAAAAATCTATGAGATTAGTTTGACAGGACCTTCCTTTTGTAAACCCATGCTGTCTTGAATCCTGTGCTCCTATGGATTCCAGGTGTTGCACTATCCTTTCCTTAAAGAGTACCTCCTTAATCCTGCCCACTACTGAGGTAAGACTGACTGGTCTGTAGTTTCCTGCCTCCTCTCTACCACCACTCTTGTGGAGCGGCATCACATGGGCCCTTCTTCAGTCTTCTGGGACCTCTCCTGTGCTCGGAGACTCACTAAACAGTTCTGATAATGGCTTTGCTAGTTCCACCCTTAGCTCCTTTAGTACCCTGGTATGTATGCCATTAGGTCCCATTGCCTTGTCACCCTGAGCTTATAGAGGCTCTTGCAGAACCCTTTCTTTTTGTGAAGGACTAGTGCACCCCCCATGGTGCTGAGCTGGGCCTCGCCTACCTTCTTCAGTAAATACTGACAGAAATATCTATTTAGGATAGATGCTTTTACATGGTTCTCCTCCTCACTCTTCCCCCTCCATCCCCTTTGATCTTGGCAATACCCCTCTGGACTTTCTCCTTTCACTAATCTATACAAAGTCTTGCCACCTTTACTGTTTGTGCTAGTGTTTCCTTGGTTTGGGCCTTTGCCTGCCTTACTGCCTTCCTTGCTTCCCTTAGGGACATTTGGTATGCCTATCTTCATCCTGCTGCGTTTCCTCACACTTCCTGAAGGCCATCCTTTTGGCTCTGACCTTTTCTGCTGCTGTTTGAGAACCAAAGTGGTTTCTTTCTTTTGCACTTCCTTTTCTCTAACACAATGCCTCAGTATGCTCTATGTAATAGCCAAGAGCCATTTTCACATCCAGACTGTGCAATCTTCTCTCCCGAGGGAGAATGGTCAGTGAAAAACACAGGTAGACAGATTGATTCAGATGAAAATCTGATACTTTAGGCAGAAATGTTCTATTTATTCCGAGGACCACCTTGTCCCTATGAAAGGAAATGAAGTCTGGGTCTAATGACAAGGCCTTCAATTCACTGATCCTCCTGGCAGAAGTAACAGCTACTAGGAACACAGTTTTCCAAGTCAAGTACTTAAGCTCAGCAGAAGCCAAGGGCTCAAAGGGTGGCTGCATAAGCTGTGCAATGCAGACATTCAGATCCCAAGCTGAAGTAGGCTCTCTAAAAGGAGTGTTAATGTGGACCAAGCCTTTGAAGAACTTACTGAACAAGGGATGGGATGCCAGGGAAGATCCCTTCCCCGCAGAAAGAAAAGCAGACAGCTTCTAAATTAACTTAAAGGAACACAGGCTTAAGACCTAGGCTATTAAGATAAACCAAATAATCCAAGGTCGTGGCAATACCTGCAGCCTCCAGCTGTATACCTCTGAGACCACCAAATGGTGAACCTTTTCCATTTGGAATTATAGGTTTTCCTGGTAGGTTTCCTAGAGACCTTCAAAATATCCATCACCCCCGAGAAAGATGCAGGCCTGCATATTCTAACTCTTCAAGAACCAGGTTTTGAGACTGGAGATCAGGGTACCAAATCCTCCCTTGAGAAGAGGTAACAAATTGTGTCTCCTGGGTAGAGACAGGGGCAGTGACACTGCTAGAGACGAGAGAGGATACCAGGGTTGTCTGGCCCAGTCTGGGGCCACTAGAATCACTGTGCAGGGATAAGACTTGATCAGGACTCTGAATGGTAGAAGAAAGGCAGGAAAGGCATAAAGAAACCTGCCTGTCCAATCTAACAGGACAGTATCCAAAGGAACAGTCCCTAGGACTGGAGGTCTGCAGCAAAACAGAGGAAGTTGATAACTGTCTGGGACTACAAAGAGATCAGTCTCTGGAGTGTACCATCTGGTGAAGATGACTTTCAGGATACGAGTGTTCAGGGTCCATTCGTGATGGCCCTGGGATATTCTGCTCAAAGCATCTTCCAGCACACTGTCCTTTCCTGGAAGATGAACTGCTGTCAGGAAGCTTGGGAAGAGTAAGCCAGAGACCAGTTTCATAGCTTCTGTGCACAAGGCTGTAGACTAGAGTGTGCCTCTGCTCGTTTATGTACCACATTGTGGTGGTGTCTCTGCTGACTTGCACCACTTTGCCTTTGGCCAAAAAAAACCTGGAGGGTTAGGAACACAGCTCTGAGTTCCAGGAGCTTGATGTGAAGGAGAGACTCTTGCTGTGACCATATTCTCTGTGTAGTGAGTCCCCAGATGGGCTCCCCAACCCAGGAGAGGCATTTGTGGTTAAAACCACTGAGAGGTCTTGACTGAGAAATGGGACACCCTGTCTGAGACTGTCCTGATCCAGCCACCACTGGAGAGCCTGGACCAGAGTCCAAGTCACTGGAATCAGTTTGGTGAGAGAATCTTCTGAGACCAAAATGACCTTAAGTGGAACTGAAGGTCACTCACCCGAAACCTAGCCCCTTGTACCACAGCAGTCGAAGCTGGCATGTGGCCTAGGAGTTGGAGTAAGTGCCTGGCTGGTCGAGAGACCAGAGGCTGAAAAGAGGAGGCCAGATCTGTAAAGGTGGTTACCCTTGTCTGTTAGAGGAAGGCCCTTGCCTGGACTGTAACTCTACTCTTACAGAAGTGAGGAGTTGTACAGGTTCGAGAACCGACTTGGGAAGATTGAGGATGAATCCTAGGGAACTGAGCAGATTCGGAGAAACTTCCAAAGCTGACTTGACTTGGCCCGAGGACTGGCCTACAATAAGCCAGTCGTCCAGATCAGGGAAGACTTGATAGACCCTGCCTTCTGAGGAAGGCCACTACTATTGCAAGGCACTTTGTAAATACTCTTGGAGCTGTAGTGAGGCCGAAGGGCATGGCTCTGAATTGGTAATTGCCTGAGGGCAACTCAACTCTAGGTACTTTCTGTGGGAGCACCAGACAGGAATGTGGAAATAGGCATCTTTGAGGTCCAGGGATGCTAGCCAATCCCTGGCCTCAAGAGGCGAGATCACTCCCAGAGTCACCATTCTGAACTTTGGTTTACGTCGTTTGTTCAGATATCTTGAGTCTAGGATGGGTCGTCACTCCCCTGTCTTTTTTGAAGTAAGGAAGTACCTGGAGTACAGCCCTCTGCCCTTGTGTTGTGGAGGAACTTGTTCCACAACCTTGAGAGCTAGCAGGGAAGAAACCTGCCTCTCAGGCAATGGTCTCTGATGCTGATGCAGAAGGAAAAAACCTGACAGTTTTGGAAATCTCTTGAAACAAAGCCAGGCCCTGGCTTACTACCTCCAGGACCCATTTGTCTGAAGTAACATACTTCCAGGCCTGGAAATAGTAAATCAGCCTGCCCCCTACTGGTATAGGGGAGGCGACCTGAACAGACACATCAGGGTGTCTGTCTGGCAGAAGCCTTGGACTGGGAAGAGGATGCAGCCCTGCTCGTCCCCTCCTGCCTCTCCCTTGGAAGAACCCCCTCTGTGGGAAGGAAGAGGAGGCCTGGGCTTGGTGAAAAAGCTTGCCTCTCTTTGGCCTGTGCACTCCGGTAGGTGGTCATGTATTCATCCATTTTCTTCATGTAAGCCTCCATCTGCTCCCCAAACAGAGAATTACCAACCATGGGAAAATCCCTGGCCTTAGCCTGGGTATCCAGAGACAGGCTAGCACATCTGAGCCAAGCAAATCTCCTGAGAGAGACAGATGTAGCCATGACTCTGGATGAATCATTAAGAGTAGACAACAGCATGAAATTGCACTTCTGATGTCTAGTCCATCAGCAGCCACCTCCTCCAGCTCTTTGGCTAGCTGGGGTGAGGCTTTCTTTGCTAGTTACACTACTGTGTCCCACCTGGACTTCTGGTACCTAGCTGTATAGGCCATGTAGGTTGCCTGCCTTAGTCCCAAGGAAGATGCCAAGTACTTTTTTTTGCCATGGCATCCACCTTCCTGGAATCTTTATCTGGGGGATGTGAAGCCAAAGGAATGAAGCCCTGTCACAGGCTGCTGCCTGCACTACCCCAACATGGCTGCAATGGTTGTACAAACATTCCGTACCCAAGTCAGATACAGCATCTCCTGTCCATTTTCTTATCCACAGGAGGTAAAGAGTTAGGCATTTGCAAAATTTCCCTCATCTGTTTCCCCAAGGACTTGTGAGGAGGGATAGACAGTCTTTTTGACTCTGGGATGTCCATCATTTCTATACAGTCAGGCTCTCCCTCATCAGCAGTTTCCACCACTGGAAGCTGGAGAGTTTCAGTCACTTTTCTGTAAAACAGAAAATGGGAAAGTGACTCAAAGCCTGGGAGGGGAGACACTGGAAGGCCCGTCTGGGGAAATGTCAGGCTCATCTAGGCCTCCAAATTCAGTATCCTCTAAATACTCTTCCTCCTCTTCATCTCCCTCCCTCCACATCATAAAAATTCTGGATCATAGTCCAATGGGAGTTGGGTTTGATGACCCCAATCGCTTAGTCAGAGGATCGGTTCGGAAGGAACTGGACAAAACAACTGCACAATGCTTATCGCTTTGACTATTTCAGCGGCAGTTGAACTTGCGGTTCAGGATCCGAACCAGACTTCCTTTTTCTTTTGTGGAACGACCCCTCAGAGTCGGATCTCCTTTCCGGAGGATATATCACCAGTGTCAGCAAGCATCCCTTTAAGTTCGGTCTCAACTGAACCAGGCTGGCCATCTGGTTCAGCGGACTTTTCGGCCTCCCTTTCCTTCAGCCTACTTAATCTCTTACGTAAAGCGGCTTTGGGAAAGTTTCTACATATTTGGCAGTCTCATTTGAGGTGGTCAAACCCCTGACAAACACAAATGAAGTGGGCATCAGCTTTAGCAAAAGCCTCCCTACACTCAGTACAGTGTTGAAACCCAGTGGGACCGGTTTTCTTCTTTGGTTTCTCAGACATAGCCTTAGCCTACAAATTACCCGTAACAGCTTTTAAGCCAGGTATTACACCCTTAGTCAACAACCACGTCATGGGCTGTGGAAAAATGAAAAAAAAAAACCCCCCCCGACCGATAAGAACCGGACATCACTACTAAAATCCCAGAAAAACAGAAATAAGATTGTTTTGCTTCTCAACCAGACAGAAAACTGAAAAAAAAAATCCGCAAGAAAATTCACTATATATCTACTTACGTTACCCTGTACCGAAGACAGATCTGATACCGAAAAAAAAACCCCAAGAAAATTGGTTGACCAAACCGACAGATTCAAACTTTACCAAACTGAAGCTAAAGAGAAATCTCCAGAGCTACTTCAGTTAGGCGGAGTAAAGAACCTGACAGTTACACTGAGATGTACCACAGACAGAGGTTTGAAGAAAAAAAAAAAAAAAAGCTCAAGCTCAATGTTTTATGCCTTGCCATAGAATTAACCCCTTACTCTCCGGAGCAGTTCAAGTGCTGAGGCTAAATGCATATAGTCAGAATACAGCAAAATTTCATGTTTGAAATTAAAATTACGTACCTATCAGTTTTTGATCTTCCTACGTATCTTCACTATTCATCATGGGTGGGTGTCTGCCGGAGACAGACACCCCGTGGGAGACTTTTCTGAGGGCCGACAAAATACGTGGCGCTCGTGGGTTGGCGTAACGGCCGTTGGGTCCACCCCTGTTCTGCTGAAGGAGAGACAGAGAGAAAATAAAGAGAAAGAAGAGCAGGACAAGGGAGCCCAAGAGACAGTAAAAGGAAAATTAGCTGAAAGAGCATGCCGACGAGGACAAGAAAGAGGAGGGCCTGAGGGTTTGGACCAGGAGGTCTCAGTCCCTGAGTGACCAAAGGAGAGAAAGGAGAAAATAGAGAGAGGAATAGAAGATATGGGATGGGGGGGTGGCCTTTGGTCACCAAACAGGGCAACTGTTGGGGATGCCAGGTAGAACCCTGATGACAGCTGTAACCTGAAGCCTAAATGCTCTTAAAAGCAAGAAATAAAAATGCATACCTACGTAATTCCTGATCTTCTCTTGTATCTTCACCATTCATTACTTACTGGGTGTTAGCGGACACCGCCACAGGCTTTTTTTTTTTAAAGTTTGCCTAACGGCGCCCTCGAGAGTGATCATCGTCATCTTGCGAGGGCAGCCATTAGTAGCGACGACTCCTCCTCCAACTCAGTTCTGTGGCGGAGAGGCAAAAGTGAGAGCAGAGAATACAGATAGCGAGCAAGATAGCGAGGATAGCAAAAGCAAGGAAGAATGAACTGAAAAGGAATAAGCCGATGGGAGGAAGGACAGGAGATAAATATCCTAACCCTAGGACTGCAGGGCCTCCTTACCTGGGCGACTCTAGGAGGAGAGATAAAGTAAGGAGATGAAAATAGAAGAAGAAGAAAGAAGAGAGAATGGGATGTTGAAGGGACCAGAATGCCCAACGAGCATAGTTAGCTTAGAGCTGAAGGCTCGACTAAGAGGGAAGCAAGAATCCCCGGAGATAGAGCTGAAGAGAAGGTTCACCAAACCCGCTAGACAGACTCTGGAAGGCATAATCCTTATCCTCAACATGCCATTGTTATTGATACCCCCCTCGGGTTCCTGGCCACGACAGGCCTAGAATTCGAGGACACCCGAGGAGGGAAAAGGAACCCCAGGCAGCAGGAGAGTGCTGCTCTGGGACTAGAAAGGAAAATGTAAGCCTTTCAGGCGTTTAAGCATAGAAATGGGACTCGGACAGACTGGCCAAGGCTTGAGCTGGCGGGATTGAATATGGTCAGCACAGCTCTTCTGTAAAAGTGTCCAGGAGGACACTTAAAGGAGAAACAATATGCAAACTAGCGAGGAGGAGATTACCTTCTCATTTCCCCTCTTGTTTGTTTTCTTTTTTTTTTTTTTTACAGAAAAAATTTGAGGTTGGTTGCATGACCCCAAAACCAAGGTGCCTATAGCAGTCGAAAAGGTTCCCTCAGCATTCCCCCCTTTTTTTTTAAAAGAAAAAAGGAACAGATGTGCCAGTTCCTCTGCTCTGCAGGGCAAGAATGGGGGGGATTGATTCAGGGCAATATCTGGAACAGCGGGATTGCAGGATCAACTGAATAGCCTGAACCAGGCCAAAACCCCAGAATATCTTGTCAGGACAGCGCAAGAGATAGTTGTGCAGTCTGATGCAATGCAATCCACAGAGATGGCACGAATCTTGAGGTAATTAATTTTCTGGAAAATTAGAACCCCCAAAAGGATTTTTTTTTTTTTTATTTTTGAAAAATTAAGCAATTTTCCTAGTTTAAAAAATTTTTTTTTTTTTTTTTTGCAGAGAGGAAGAGCGGGAGGTGGAGAAGCCACAGGAAGGAGGCCACTGAGGGGATGGTGGGCGGGGAGTAAGTAATGAATGGTGAAGATACAAGAGGATCAGGAATTACGGTGAGGTGCGTAATTTTCATATCTTCCATGTCAATCTTCACCATTCATTACTCTAGTGATACCAAGCTGGAGGAAGAGGTAATACCCTGAGAGACAAGACCCCAGCCTTCTGCTGGTGAGAAAACAGAAGGAAGACCCTGGCTTATTTGAAAGCCTAAGTGGGAGAAGAGCTAGAGGTGCCTCCCGAAGGCGAGAGGCGGAGGAGCCCTGTAAAAGTCTCCTAGCTCTGGAAGAGAAAAAGACTGGTCCCCAGGCCGGGCGAATCACTCGCCCGGGCCAGGGGTGACAACCTGGAAAAGGCGAAGCCATGCTGCGTCCGCCTGATGCAGATCGCTGTCCCATAAGCCTGGAAGCCACCTCATTGGCGTCATAAGATGCCCTAGCAGTGTCTTGCCAGCTCCAGGCCTACCAGCGGAGAGAGACAGCGGCTTGTCTGGTTTGCTCCGTATCAGGCATAGATGCCAGCAGCTGGGACATCCATCGACCACAAATGCGGTTATAGGCAGCGTGGTGAGCCTGATGTGATGCAATACATGTACTGCAGGAAAGAGAACACTCTTAGCTAGCGGTCGAACTGGAGAGTCCGAATCCGGTGGGCGGTGATGCGCCAGACAGCGCCCAGAAGGGTATCCAGGTATACCAAACCTGAGGGCGGGTTGGGAAGGAACCTAGAGACTCAGAGGGGCACAATACCTGCTGGCAGTCCGCGGGCTGGGGAAAAGCGGCAGGGAACTGCCAGGACGGATAGGCGCCTCCTGGAGGATAGGCCAGGAAGGTACCACCAGATGCTGGGCACTAGATTCACCAAGGGAATTCACGCGTCTCCGACGGTATTGTCTCTCGAACATAGAAATCCGAGATCCCTCACCATCCTCGAGAGGAAGCGCTGATATTCTGTGAAATCAGCATCGGAGGACAGATGAGCAGGGGTTCCTCTCCCTCAGAGGAGGAGGCGAGGATGATGGGGAGCTGGAATGCTCAGAGGATTCCTGCGGCGGTGGGGAGGAGTCGAAAAGACCCGCTCATGCATGTATCTAACATATGAGGGGAAGGCCGCTGCAGAACCTCTGAACTGCTCCCAGGATATAGCGGACCCGTGGGACCGACATGGCCGGGAGGCGGGGTGGTGAAGGCAGAGAGATGAGAGGGGCACCTCCGAGGAGGCAACTGCTCTCTCGCGAGGCTCTGGAATCGGGGAAAGGAGCCCTAGTAGGAGGGATCCCGGATATCAAACCAGGCAGAGGCAGAACTCTGGGAAGCGGAGCCTGGAAGAGCCCTGGGGAGAAACTCCCCTGCTGACAGCCCTGGGACTGCATGGATCCAGAAGGGCATTCGCTGCAGCTGCGGAGGACACCCTAGAACCCTGGGGGAGGGCGGGGCTCTGCACTCTGGCTCCTGGCCACCCCCTGAGGTGGCCAAAGAGACCGGGCAGCTGACTGCCCCTCAACCCTCCAGTTCTGAGAGGGCCCTCTCCTCGACTGCAGCGTCCCCCTGTCCCTAGAGGAGGCAACAGCACCCGAGGGTGAGCTGTCACCAAGCCTCAGAGGGAGCCTCCCCTCCGTCACCCCCATGTCTGCCCCGGGACACTCACCACCCAGCAGGAACCCTCAGGAGGCGGCGGTAAGGAGGACAGAGGAGGGCCCGCTGCCACCGCCTGGTACCCCTAGCCACGAGGACCCAGATCCCGAAGAATGGGGTGCCAGGATGGATCCCATCTAGTCTTAGTCCTCCGAGGAGGGCGAGATCAACAGGACCTCGATGCTGGCCACCCAGGGGTCCCGAGGCCTGAGCGAGCCCGGTACCAAGGCGGCGCCGCTCCCCCGCCCGGCAGCAGGAGGCTAACCCCCACCCCAGCGGCTCCGGCGAGGCCCGGCACCGCCGAGAAGGGAAAGCCAGCGGCGCCGCCCGACAACGTCGGGAGGCGGGCGGCACCGTCAATGGTGCGCCGTCATCACCGGCAGCGAATGGCGCCGAGGCCAAAAGCAGCACTGCCAGCGGCGCCCGCTCCACTCACTGGTGCCATGACGGCTGCAGGGATCAAAGTGGCGCCGCCCGATCACTAGCGCGTGACGGCGCGCCCTCACCGGCGCACACCCATGAGCGGTGCCAGGATCTGGCAGCGCCCGCGGGTACCAAGCCGAGCCCAAAGCCAAGGAGCCTCGACGAGGCTGCACCTCCGAGGTGACTGCCGGGCGGTGTCAGCGCTGCGGCCCGGGAGGGGCTCAGCTCCCCAACACAGCGGAAGGGCCTCCTCCTTGGCAAGATAGGATAGAAGCCCCCTCCTCCTCAGACCGTATAGGCCGGGAGGGACCGGGGAAGGGCCTAAAGATCTCGCCTGAGATTCCCGTGAGCAACGCCGTCCCAGTGGCGGGGCCTGCACCGACACGAACGGACTTAGAGGCGTGACGGTCCATCAGAAACAGGCGCGCACAAATCCATATCATGGTTGGGTCCCAGGCAGAAGGCAAGCGTCATGCCGGTCGAGGCGGAGAAATGCAGCCACCAGAGCACCCGGCCTTGGGGTCGCCCGTCTTCGAAAAAACAACAGCTCCAGAACCCGGACATAACGCGAAACCAGCGAGACTAAAACAAAGTAGGAAATACACCGGCGCGAAAGAAAGAAAGAACAGTCTTACACGTATCGCGTAGAGTGTCAGGAAAAGCGAATTCGGGAAACTACAACTACCAGGCGCTTCTGGCGTGGACAGAGTGCTGCCTCGTGGTAGGGAGAAACAGAACTGAGTTGGAGGAGGAGTGGGTCGCCTGTGACCGCCCCTCGCGCGTAGCGTCACTCTCGAGGCGGTGCCGTATGCAAACTTTAAAATAAAAAAAAAAACTCGTGGCAGGTCGCGCGCCTCCGGCTAACACCCAGTAAGTAATGAATGGTGAAGATTGACAAGGGAAGATCGTAGCAGCGCTGTAAGATTTTCCTGCTGAGCCCCCAGATTTAGGCAGAGCCAGCACTGCTCCGAGGGTGAGAGGGAGCACAAGAGGAAAGGAGGTAGTGCCAAAGAGTTTGGGGAGAGGCCACTGCCCAGGCTCAACCCCAACAGATAGAGGACGGTCAGTTCTTGGTCCCCCTACCCCAGAAACACCAAAGGTTTTGGGTGGGGTGAAAAAACTACATATGGAGGAAGGGTAAGGGCATCCTGGGAAGCCCGAGGCACTTCCCCCTAGACCGGAAGACCCAGAGAGTGGGTCAAGCAAGGTGTCCAGAAGAGGCCTCCCGAGACCCATGAAGCAGAACCCGAAGAGTTAGACTTGCTCAAACAAAGACCCCACAGAGCACCCCCCCAGGCGTCAGAACTCCAGGATGGGGGTGGGGTGGCAGGAGAGGCAGGCGTCTCTGACTGAGGCCTCAAGGGGTAGGTGGGAGGAATTCAGTGATGAATGGTGAGAGACACAGGAAGATCAAGAATTACGGTAGGTACATAATTTTCACATCTACCCAGGTCAATCATCATTCATCACTGGTGAAGATTCTAGCACCTGGAGGGGGCCCAAACCCTGAGGGAAACATTCCAGTCCCACCTGGGAGAAAGGACCCTCCATTAGCCAGTTCAAGGCTGGGACTTAGAGTGAGATGGGGTCCCCTTAACCTTAGGGGAAGGAAGTGCCCCTGAAGTTCCAGTCTCTCCCTGCAGGAAAACAGATGGATCCCCTGGAAGGGGGGGGCCAATAACCTGCGCCAGGCCAAAGGTGACAACTGACTAGCAAAGCCATGCCGTCTGCCTAATGCAGATCACTGTCCTCGAAAGCCGTGAAGTGACCTCAGTGGCATCATACGACACCCTTGATTGGTGCCTCGCCAACTCCAGGCCTGTAGCAGTGAGGGCAATGGCTTGCCAGGTAGCCTCCAAATCAGGCAGCGATGTTAGGGCCTGTCCCAGCATCTCTCTCAGATGCCTGTTGTAGGCAGAGTGGTGCGCCTGATGTGAGATAACTGCCAATAGGCTCCACGCTGAAGAGATGACTCTTCGCCCCATCCGATCCAACTCTCAAGAATTAGTCTTTGGGGGGTGCCGCACGCGCCTATCATGGATCGGGCGCCAAAGCCTGAAAGGGGTGTCCAGCTGCGTCAGACAGTTATTTAATTGTGCCGGTTGCTAAAACGCTGTCCCTATGCTGTGAGACACTCAGCTGGAGCGTGAGACAGTACAGGAGAGTTGAGGTCATAGACATGGAGCAGTATTTGTTTTTAAAACAGTTGCGACATGTAGCCCTGTCAAACAGCTAACCCAGGAAGCCATTTGCAGGAGTGTAGTTTGAGGGGCAGTGCTGTAAACTACAACTACTGTCCTGCTGTGTTTAGTGGCTGCTATAGCTGGGGAGGTGGAAAGTCTGCAGGGACTGCGTAAATACATCTGTGGGTGTTAATTTTTACATATTTCGCGTGTTTTGTGCAATCAGGGATTCGTGACCCAGTGGTTCACATCCGGGTCATGTGATATATCTTGCTCACATCTCTGCAAGTGGGATGAGCACACGTATCTGTGCACCGAGGGTAGACAGGCCCCAGGTACTTTTAGTGGGTTAAGTCGCCCATATTAATTGTTCTGCGATATTTACCAAGTAGCACACGTACTAAACCCAAGTTATAATGTCAGTTTCACACATTAAGGGTGAGCATCTTGCATTGTGTTTATAACTATTAAAGTGAAAGCTATATGGCTTCACAATTAATAACACAAGTAATGTGACTTACAACCACCTTAGGACAACTGGGGCTACAATGCACATTATGTAAACATTAGGTAAAATGTTTATAATTACTACAAGGGAGATCCCAATCCAGCCTTTCTAGTGTTGCAAATGTTTGGAGAACATGGAATTAAAGCATGAAATGAGCTTATTTTCCTCACGCCCAACACATTTAGAAGTTACTCAATTAAAAATAAGAGGTTTAGTACTTTAAATAACCTGCCCTCTAGTCAGAAGCCCCGATTCTCCACAAAATGCTCAGTGCACTATTGAACCCACACCTCTAGCTGAATCAGTTAATGACAGACAGACATGACTAGCAATTCATTGCTAGTCCAAGCAGCCTCTAATTCTATAACCACTACAAGTGAAGTTCCTAAGAAAAGAGCAATGGAGGATGATGTTAGAGGATAATAGCAACATATGGTACGAAGTACAAAGCACCAGGCATTGCAAAAAGGGTAGAAAGGCTGATCACAGTATCCCATTATCCAACAGATTTGATTTCCTGCAAAGTCAGAAATCTAACTTAATTTACCCCCTAGCTCTTTTGGATGCAACCTATCAGGTGATTTAAATGATCCATCCTCGTTAACCCCCAACCCAAGAGGAGTTGGTCGTTGCTGACCAGCCACTGATTGACTTTACTAATACTACACCCAACAGTTTAGGCACTCCAGTCCATAACAGTGATGTTCCTCCTACTAATAGGAGCAGCTTCCACTTGCATACTGTGTGACCCTGAGCAAGTCACTGAACTTCCTGTGCTCCCAGTTCGCCTGTAAAAGCTTTCAGCTTAGTGTGCTACTCCTGGTTAAACAACCAAATAAAAAATAACCCCCTTCAAGGCAGGTACTGGTTATAGGGGATTGATGATAAGTTGAAGATGATAAGAACTTGCACTAGTGTTAGTGGCGCTAAGCTTACAGATCTCTGAATATGCTGGACAATATTATGAATGAGTGTGGTATTAACCCCATTGTTATACATGCCAGAGCCAATAATTATCACGATTCAATAAATGACATTAAGTCAGCCTTTGTGGGTCTAACCAAATTAGTAGAAATTGGATGCAAAATCTGTATTTCAGAAATCCTTCCTATTCCCTGTTTTCCTCCATTTCTCAATTGGAAAATTAAGATTAATAATTGGCTTACGTAATTTGTGTCTACAACTGGACGTCATGTGTGTTGCCATTAGGAACTTTTGGGCAGAGAAATTATTCAGTAGGGCTGGGTTACATTTAAGTAGGCGGGTAATGCTATTTTGAGCAAACAGTTCTTGTCAATTAACTATTTAAACTGAATAATGGGGAGATGAAGGTTAAGCCATCATCTCACAAAACAGCTAGTGTTACTAAATTATCAACAAAACAATTACAGGTTCTAAGTTTTAATGCAAGATGTCTTACTCAAAAAATGGACGAACTTCAGTTCAGTCTCTTCTATAATAATATTCATATTGTTTCGATATGAGAAATATGGGAGATAAAGCTTTATGGGACTGCTGTTTACGGACTTTAGATTATATAAACTAAGACAAAATAGAAAGTGGGTGTTGCTTTATTCATAAAGGACACACTGAACACTATGAACATAACAGATATTATAAAACTCACGACATCTACGAAACCATTTGGGTTAAAAGTCTTTTTGGCACAAGATGATTTTATTATACTTGGGAGTTGCTATAATCCCCCCAATTCACCTATCTGCATACTGGATGCCACTCAGATAGAGCAGGTTAGTGAACTTGGGCATACTGTCATTACCAGTGATTTTAATCTTTGTGATATTAACTGGCAGGACCTTACTGCCATAAGTAGTAAAGTTAAAACTTCTCTACATGTTCTGAGGACAGGTGGACTGAAAGTTCCTCTTCCTTAATGGAGGAAGACAAGGTGGTCGAGGAGCTTGGCAATCAGACTCTGGCTGCAGCGGGGAACTGGTGGAAGGACTGCTTATCCATGGCACTAACGTGCTGAGGAGCGCCATACCCGAGACCTGAACTGATTCCAGGTCAAAGGCCCAACGTGGCTTGGGAAAGGAGCTGGACAGAGCGCAGGCGCGACGCAGTCACCTGATGCGACATGCCCTGCCAGGGCCAGCAGAATCCACAGGAGAGCCTGGGATCAGAGGAAAATGCAGGACTGTAGATTCACCATCCTATCATGGAAATCAAAATGGTGAGGAGGCTAACCCCGTGGGAACAGACACCTATGAGGTGACCAGGGCCGCATGGATCAGAGGCAGGACCCCAGCCGAACCCAGAGGGACCTCCGATGTGAAAACAAAGGGCTTGGCACTACAGCTTCTCCCCCGACGGGTCACAGAACTATGCCATGGTCCCTTGCCCCTCATCCTCAACCCTGAGGACTGAGAGGAAGCCCTCTTCCTCTACCCCTGTGCCAAGGGCTCCTTTGACTCCACAGGCCACAGGAGGAGGGGGCTCAATCGTGATTCTAAGAGGGGGAATGGTACTGGGGACAGCAGCTACTCCCTCACTCAGAAACCAGACTGCCACCGCAACAGCAGAGGGACCTGAAGGTCGCAGCTGGCCTCCCCAGCCAGGGGTGGCTGGGAGATCCGCACGAACCCCAGTCATCTGAGCCACCAGAGGGAACACCAGAGAGACAAGGGTGCTGGGAACCCACTGACTCCAAAGAGTCAGGCAGCCAATTCAGATCCGCCTCAAAATCATCTTCCTCCGAAGAGGAGAAAATTATGAAGGACTCCAGATTGGTGGCCCAGAGGGAGCCCCCATTCATGGCGCCGAGAATGGCCCCGCAACCCTCAAGGTGTGGCTCCGGGATCTGAGACGGCACCACTGGATGGCGCCAAGGAATGCCCCACGCCAGGACCCACAGCCATGGGCCCCCAACAACTGAGGAGCCCGCACCTCTGAAGAGGTAACTGCCAAGGTGGTACTCCTGGCCCGGCCCCAAACGAGGCCAGACCAGCCCTCTGGGCCCCACGGTAGGGACCTCCTCCATGGTAAGGCTGGAAGAGGAGGAGGCCCCCTCTTCACCGTACCGTATAGGCCCGGGAAGGGAACCAGAGGTAGAGCAGAGTCTCCTGTGCTTGGATTGGCATGAGCGATGACGCCCCCGAAAGGTCGGCGGAGCCCTGCCAACCTTTAACACGCGATGCTCCAAACCTCGACAGTCCATCGAGAAGCAGGCGTCTCAAGCATCCATATCGTTCTGGGGACCAAGAAAGGTGACACACGTCATGTCGTTTGGTCAAGGAAATCTGTCGGCCACAGGGACACCAACGCATAGGGGGCCAACCTGTTTTCTTGGAACGCTTCTTGTCCCGACAACCAGGCATCACGGAATGGTAGCCACTTAAATTCAGAAGAGACTCAACGCCGCACACAAAATAAAAAGGATAGGTCTTACCAGTGTTGAGTGGCATCTAGTAGCAAAACAGAGGCAGAGTAGAAGATAACAATGTTGAACTTGGCATCACAGAAAATGCTAGAAGTCTCTAGTTAGCTGGGGTGCCGTCTGACTGCGGGAAGCAAAAGTGAGGAGGATCCAACAGCCATTAATGGCCAACCCACGAGCACCATGTATTCGTCTGCCACTCCCACAAAAAGTCTCTCACGGGTGGCTGTCTCCAGTAGACACCCACCAGTGATAAATGACCAAGACTGACAGGTAAGACCAGTTATGCAAGAACTTACCACAACAGATTTGAGAGTCTCTTGCATAGGTCACACACTAGGAACCCTCTTGCAGTCAAGCAACAGGATCACACGAAAGTTTTCACTAGCAGTCTTACTGGGGCCACCCATGACCTCAATGTCACCACATCAGTGCTACCCTATACAGACGTGGACGGCCCCATACCCTGCTCCATTCCCAGCCAAAGACTAGCCAGCCAGGACAAGCTCCCGAGGAACAGAGAAGAACCAGAAAAAAAAAAATATACACATCAGAGTAGGAGAAGCTAGACCATCCTGGAAAGAGGACAGGAGGGAATATGAAGAGGGCAAGGGAAAAGGCAACCCGCTGCAAAAGATTTTCTCGAAGTCCTGTTATAGTAAGTTCTTCCATAACTATTCTATCTTCTTCGAGGATCTCTTGCAACAGGGCACACACTAGGACGAGTCCCAAGCAGTGACTTGGAAAATCAGTAATGGGGAGGAGGAAGGTGAAAGGCTCAAGAAAGGAGGCCCTGGAGCACGGCAAGGCAAAGTTAGCTCGCCTCCTAGAGGCAATGTCCAGACTGTAATGCCTAGTGAAGTTATCGTCTGTACTCCATGTGGTTGCACACATTTCGGCCACATAAACTCCCTTGAAGCATGCGACTAAAGCCGTCATGCATCTGGTGGAATGGCCGACTGTTCCTGGCAGCTCTTTGCTGTGCTTTCTGTAGCAATACACAATGCAGTTAGCCAATCAGCCGGACAGGCACTGCTTGGAAACAGGGACACCCTCTTTCCCAGGGGCGAAGGCAACAAATGTTGCGAGGACTTCCTTAGGTCCTTAGTGCGGTGAATGTAATAGCAGAGAATTCTATGTACATCTAAAGTGTGGAGCAAGGCTTCTCCTGAACTGGCATGCTCCGGGTAGTAGACGGGGAAGTGGATGGTCTGGGTTCAGCGTGAACTCTGACACCACATCAGTCAGGAAAGTACAGTTACGCAAGAACTTACCGTAACAGTAGATCTTCGAGACGCACTCTTGCAGTAGGTAATTACGTACAGGATTGACGTCGGCAGGTGGCAGGACCCCATGGAAAAATTTCTAGCTAGCAGTCCCTGGTGAGAGACCGCCCCCACGTCAGGTGACCAGCGTCAGGAGAAGTCGGTATAAAGGGGAGGTCCCCGATGCTTGCCTTCCAGTTCTTTCCCGCAACAGGCCAGAAAGGCTGGAGCGAGAAGGCGGATATTTCATCACTGGAAAAGGATCTGAAAAAAGCCTAGAGGGATGGAGCGGGAGGACAATACCTGCAAGAGCCCCTCTCAAGATCTGTCATCGCCAAGTTCTTACATAACTGTACTATCTTACTTCGAGAGGGCTCTTGCAGTAGAATATCGTATAGGACTGAATCCCACTCCAAGAAGCAGTTCTAGCTGTGCAGGCCTCAACAAAAGAGGCCTTGCAGAACAACCAACCTGAAGCCGCTCTCTAATGGCGCAGAGGCAACATCCAAACTGTAGTGTTTAGTAAAGGTATGGACGGAAGTCCTGGTGGCGGCAGCACAGATGTCTGCCGCACACACATTTCTGAAACAAGTCGCTGAGGCAGCTACTCCTCTGGTGGAGTGGCCTCTTACCTGACCCGGGAAGGTCTTGTATTTGTCATAACAGAAAGATGCAATGACCCAACCACTTAGATAGGCATTGCTTAGAAACAGCATTGCCTTCCCTTTTATGAGCAAAAGAGACGAACAATTGATCAGTCTTTCTGAGATCCTTCGCCCTGTTGGTGTAGTATCTCAGAATCCGGTGAACATCCAGAGTATGAAGTAAATACTCCCCTTGATTAGAGTACTGTGTGAAAAAGGCGGGTAACTATGGACTGATTTAAAGAGAACTCTGCTACTACTTTAGGGAGAAACATAGGATTCGTGCGAAGAGTAACACGTTCCTTGTGAAAAATCAAGTAGAGAATTTTACATCAGGGCCTGAAGCTCGGAAATTCTCAGAGCAGAAGTAATGGCCACCAGGAAGATAGTCTTCATTTAAACGTAACTTCAAACTGCAGAAGCTGCCGGTTCAAGGGAGGCAGAGTAAGTTTCTCAAGAACAAAGTTCAAGTCCCCAGGGGAACAGGAGTATGGATAGGGGTCTCAGATGGAGGACCCCTCTGAGAAAGGTCTTGAGATCACCAATTGGCAAAGTTTTATCTGCAAAGGGACACGATAGGCTGAGATGGCGCCATGTGTACCTTCAGAGAAGAAAGACTGAGACCCAGGTCAAACAGGTGCCGTAGATACTCCAGCAGAAGCCCTGCTGAACAGGAGAAAGGTTCCGCATTCTTGGAGCGGCCCAGATAGTGAATCTTTCCACTTCATGGCGTAAGTGGATCTAGTGGAGGTTTTCTGGCCTCCACCAAAATCTCCACCACTTGGGAAAACACCCCAAAGCGGGATTGAGCCAAGTCTGCAGGAGCCATCGTGCAGCTGAAGGGATCTGAGGCCTGTATGGACCAGGGTCCCTTGATCATGGATCAGTAAACCTCGAGATAGAGGAAAAGGAAGAGGATGATCCTCTGAGTATTACTGTAGGAGAACCAAACTTGCCTGGGCCAGAAAGGAGCAATCAGAATCATTCGTGCTCCTTCTGAGCTAGTTTCTGCAAGACTTGTGGGATAAGTGGAACTGGGGGAAAGGCATAGACGAATCTGTCTTTCCAGTCTAGAGAGAGTGTTGCTCCAGAAAGCGCCTCTCTCTGTAACGAGCGAGCAGAAGATGGGAAGCTTTGCGTTTAGAGGGGATGCGTACAGGTAGACCTGTGGTGTTCCCCATAGTCTGAAGATATTGTCTAGGACCCCTTGGTCCAGTTCTCACTCATGAGTCAGAGCAGAAGAGCGACTTAGCTTGTCTGCCAGGGTGTGTCGACTCCCGGCAGTGAACTGCCGTGAGGTGAAGGTGGTGTGTTGCCCAATCCGAAACCCTCATTGCCTCCGTGCAAAAAGGGTAGGACAGAGTCCCTCCCCATTTGTTAATGTACCAAACCACGCACATGTCCGTCTGGACGGCTAGGTAGCCGGGAAGGATGTATTGGTGAAGGGCTTGGAGAGCGTACAACACTGCCCGGAGTTTGAACACATTGATGTGGACAGTTTGTTCGAGCTTGGATCAGGAGCCTTGGGTCAGATGAGGGCCTAGATGGGCTCCCCAACCTTCAGCCAGGCGTCAGTGGTTAAGAGTCTTGGGGGACGAAAGAAAGGAACTCCCTGAAACAGGTTCTCTCGAAGCATCCACCATTGCAAGTCTCAAAACATCGTAAGGAGACCAGAACTGGGCGATCTAGGTCGGTCCACCAACTGATCCCATTGGGGCTGAGAGTCCACCGAGATATTCTCACATGGAGTTGAACTCAAGGAACTGCCGGGATAGCAGCCGCCATGAGCCCGAGGAGGTGAAGGACTGACCTTGCAGAGACCCACCTGTGGCCGGACAGCAGACTTATTTGAGTCTGGAGGGTGGACGCCCTGTCCAGTGGCAGGAAGGCCCTGCCCGTGGTCGTATCGAGAATCGCCCCAATAAACTGTAGTCTCTGGGATGGGATCAGGTGAGACTTGGAATGGTTGATGGTAATACCCAGGCGGGCAAAAACCTGCTAAGTAAGGGAGAGGCAGCGCAGCAGTTCCTCCCTGGATGGGGCCGCCAGGAGCCAATCGTCCAGGTACGGGAAAACCTGCACCCCCCTGGTACGCAGGTGGGCCGCCACCACTGCCAGGCATTTGGTAAATACTCAGGGAGCCGAGGATAGACCAAACGGAAGAACCTTGAATTGGTAGTGGTCCCCCTGGAACGCAAAACAAAGGTATTTGTGGTGAGACTGACGAATGGAAATGTGCAGGTAAGCATCCTGCATATCCAGAGCACACAGCCATTGACCCGGCCGGAGGAGGGGCAGAAGGCTCTGCAAAGAGCATCCTGAACCTTTTGTATTCCACAAAAAGATTTAGGGAACTGAGATCCAGAATTGGTCTGAGGTCTCTCTTCTTCTTTGGGACCAGGAAGAAATGAGAATAGCAATCTGTCCCTTGCAGATGAAGTGGGAAGGGTTCTATTGCCCGTTTCAGCAGTACAGCTGAAATTTCCTCCTGGACCAAGAGAAGATGTTCCTGAATCTGACGATGTCAGAGTGGGGTGGCGAGGTGGCTTCTGAAGAAACTATCTAGTGTCCTTCTGCGATGAGGTGGATCAACCAAGAATCTGTTATCTTCTCCCAGCCCGGAAGGTGGAGGGAAACCTCCTCCTACGGTTCCTCCGGAGGCTGTGGGAGAGGGAAGGAGTGAGGTGGTGTGGGGCAGCGCCTGGCTAAAGCACCAGCTGCTTTTTTGGGCCGGGGCTTAGTTGCTGTGGGGGCTGGCGTTTTGTGGCCCGCCTTCCTGAGGTTTTGCCTTGGCCCAATTCCAGTCTTGAAAGGGACGGTGCTGCTGCCGATGGGGGCGGTACATAGAATCAACAGACTTCAGTGCTGTACCCTTCTCTTGCAAATTGGTGGTGATGTCCTTGGCATCACCACTGAAAGCATCGACCCGGAAGGCGCTTCCCTGGATAGTGGATTGCACCTCGAGACCAACCGGACATGCAGAGCCAAGCATGATGCTTCGTAGGCCTACGGCGAAAGCTGAGCTCCGTCCAGCAGTGTCCACTGCATCGTATGTCGCATGAAGCATGTGTCGACTGGCCGAACGTGCAGAGCGGACAAGATCAGCCAACTCCTGCTTGACTTGGGAGTCTGGCAGGGAGTCCAATTTGGCTTCCACCTGAGTCAGAACAGCTTTCTGGTAGTCCCCCATATGGCTGACATAATTCAGGGCCCTAATCCCAAGCTTGGAGGAAGCAAAGAGCTTCTCATACTGGTCAGAAGGCGGGATTCCTTGTCAGGTGGCGACCAGCTGAGGTGTTTTGGGTTGGCCGACCAGCCGTGAGCAGCGCTAATAACAACCGAGTTGGCACGAGGGTGAGACTCCAGGAAATCAACACCCTCTGGAGCCTGATATAGCCTATTCGACTTCCTTGGAAATGGGGCTAAAGCAGATGGCTGTTTCCATATAGTGGTGAGGTCGGCATGAGGCTATCCAGGGTGGCACTAAGGTAGGAGCTGTCACAGGCAGATCCAGATGTTCAGCGAGTTTCAGACGTTGAGGATCTGGTTCCAAGCAGTGCCACTGATGAACCTCCTGGATTTTCCTTAGCAACTCCGTAAAAGAAGGATAATCCGGAGGAGACTTCGTCGGAGTCCTTGGCCTGGGCTTTGACGGACAGCGTGGCTCATCGTCCCTCTGGAGCAATAGTCTGAAGAAGAAGACTCCTTTTCCCGACCGGGAGACAGACCCCTTGGAGCCCCTGGAGGCGTGTCCTGCATCTGGACCCAGACGGAAGGGCCCTGGAGTCCGGAGGTGGTGAGGGTGCAGCCGCGGACGACGGGAACCTGAGACGGCACCATCGGAAGGCTGCTCAACCTTCCTGGTGAGCTGAGCCTTGGCCTCAGCTCACCAGGAGGCCAGAGTCTCCTGCAGGTCCACCGGCAGCTGTGGGGGGCCGTGGAGGAGGCGGGGGATAAGGATATGGGTTGTACCCATGAGAGTATCCAAAACCCGGGTGCGGAAAGCCCGGCGTTGGGTACTGCGGTGCCAGATAGGACGGAGGGTACCCAGAGGAGCTGCTGGTCCGGCCGGCGGATCCACGTTGGAGGGCCTGGCGGAGGAGGGACACCCGGAAGCAGGATGTCTCCTGGAGTTGGTAGAACCGGCGTCGGAGGCCCCAGCATCAGATCTGGTGCACCTACCTGGGGGACGGTCCCCAGCATCGCCCGAGGATGGAGGGGAAAAATCCCCGGGGTCAGGCTGGGAGGACTGGGTTCCCGGATGGCAGCGAAGGACCAGGTATGACGGACGGGGGGTTGTCCATCGTCGGTTCCGTCGCTGACACATAGGACGAGCAAAGTGTGGCTTTCGGCAAGCTCCTGGCGGGCGCCCGGAGGAGAAGGATCGGCCTGGTTCGATGGAAGAGAGGGTCGCCGTCAACATCTGGAAGGGTCGCGGGCGCCTTACCGCCTTCTCCGCGCACGGACGGAGCCGACGCCCGACTTACCGAAGTCACCCACTCCAGTAGGCCGCGAGCCTGCAGCCGAACCAGGGGCAGAGGCCTCTAATTGCCCGGAGGCGCCCGAAAGGCCCGAGCCAGACAGGTGGGCCGACGTCCCCTCGGAAACCTCCGAGGCAGCCGTCAAGGAGCGATCCCCCGGAGAGGATGTTACCTGTGTCCTGGCGGCTCCCTGAGGGAGATGCAGTAGAGGAGCCCTTGTCCCAGTGCCTCTCCTTATCCTTCTTCCAATGGCCTTTGGGGAAAGTGGATGCCTGCCTCAGTTTTTTTAGGTCCTTCTCCATTGAACTCATCTTTTTCTTCAAAATATGGGCTTCCAGGGACTGCTGCCGCCTTTTCGGGTAGCAGCGTTGAAGCCAGGCAGTGCTGGCACTTGACCCGGGTGATCGGGGCCTAGGAAGAACAGGCACAGGAATGGCGTCCTTGTGCAGTAGTGGCTGCAGATCGCACTTATTTTTCATGCTCGAGGTGTGGGGGCGACATACACAGACGATGGTACTGGACGTTAGTCGAAAAAACAAATTACTTCGGTAAAACCGACGAAAATAGGGCTGACAAAGCACAAACTTTTCCGCGATGCGCTGCACGAGCCAACGGCAGGAAAGAACTGAAAGGTGGGTGTCAGGGACCGCCCCTTTATACCGATGTCTCCTGACGCCGGTCACCTGATGTGGGGGCGGCCCCTTGCCAGGGACGGCTAGCTAGAAATTTTTCTGTGGGGTTCAGCTGCCTGCCGACGTCAGTCCTATACGTAATTTTCTACTGCAAGAGTCCTCTCGAAGTAAGATCTTAGAGTTCATGCATAAGAGATACCCTGTCTTTACAAAAGATTAAATAAGGCTGTGAACACATGGCTGGCTTCAGAAATCCTTAGAGTGGAAATGGCAACCCCAAATAATGCTTTCCACGACCAAAAGCGTGCTTCAGATGTCGACAGACTCAAAGGGAGCTGTGTAAGTTTCTCTAAAATAAAGTTCAAATCCCAGGGTGGTGCAGATTACAAACAGGGGCTTTAAGTAAAGGATGCCCCAAAATGTATGGGTCACATGCAGCTGGACCACCACATGGTCGTCGACAGGCACATATGGAGAAAGCCGAAATGGCAGGCAACTGCACTTTCAGGGGAGAATACTTAAGAACCGTGTCTGATAAAAGCAGCGGTAGTTCAGGATCTGGTTCACTTGACAGGTGAACAGGGTCCAACTGATGGAAGCAGCCAATAAGGTGAACCTTCCACTTTAAAAAAAAAAAAAAAAAAAAAAAAGTCACGGTGGACGGTTTCTGGCAGCCACCAGGACTTCAGCTACCTTCTGGGAAACTTTGAACTGGGCACTGGCTATGTCCTCAGGAGCCAGGTGTGCAGATGAAGGGATTGTAGGTTTGGATGAACCAGCATCCCCTGGTCCAGAGACAGGAGGCCCGGACACAGAGGAAGGCTGATCAGCACCTTCACCGCCAACTGCTGCAACAGTGGGAACCACATTTGTCTCTGCCAAAAAGGTGCCAGCAGAATCCTGGTGGCCCCTTCCATCTTCAGCCTCATAAGCACCTTCAGAAGCTCCCTAGACTGGCAAACTGCTGGTGGGTACGCGTCAGGGTCAGACAGCTGTACCTTGGATGGGCTTTATGTCGTCCAAATAGGGAAGACATAGAAGCCTCCTCCCTGAGGGCTGCTGCAACTTTGCTAAGCACTTGGTAAACACCCGAGGTGCAGAGGACAAACCAGAGGGAAGGACCCTGAACCGAAAGTGCTGGTCCTGCAATCAGAACCAGAGGACCCTCCAGTGAGCAAGGCAAATGGGTGTCCTGCATATCCTGGGAGTAGATCCAGTCTCCTGTTGTAGTAAAGACCCAGAGAGTGACCATCTGGAACCTCTCTCTTGTACTGGATAAAGAGGTTCAGGGCCCACATGTCCAGGATAGGACTCAGATCCCCAAAGGACTTGGGGACCACAAAGTAGTGAGAGAGATCCCGGTTCTGCCAGGTTTCTGGGACCAGTTCTATGGCTCACTTTTGAGCATATTTATCTCCCCTTGCAGCATAGGGACATAAGCCACATGGTTAAACTACGGCCTGGGAGGGAGGACTATAGGAATCTCTAATCTCCAGAAACTCCAGAGCGTGGCTCTGTTCTATTAGATAAAGAACCAAGACATCCGTGGTAATGTCCCGCCACCCTTCCAGGTGGAGACAGGACAGATCCCTGACCACTGCTTCCTGAGGTGCCAAGTGTGTGTGTGGGTGGGTGGGGAGGTACCCAAGCAAGAGAGAGAGACTCAGAGGGGCTGCAACACTGCCTCAGGCGGACTTTCCGGCGGGGAGGGCATCGACAAGCAAGGCCGCAGAAGCCTTGTGTGTGCTGGATTGCTTAGAAGGCAGTCAAAGGGTGGCACACCCAAAGGGCATCTCACTGACCAGACTTCTGATGGGTGTGATACAAAGAATGGACAAAGCAAAGGGTCCTACAGAAAGTCTGAAGGTTACTCAGGATGTCCTGAACATCACCCCCAAACAATTTAGGACCCTGGAAAGGGGCATTCAGGATGAACTGCTGCACATCAGCTGTGAATCCTGACACCAAGAGCAAGGAGCGTCTCCTGAGAAAGATGCCTACAGCTGAAGCCCGTGCTGAGGCATCTACTATGTCTTCACTCTCAGAAGGAGTGTTCCAACATTCGCCCCCGACTGGAGGGTCTTAAGTATCTCTTGCTTGTAAGGCTCGTCCAGGAGGGATTGCACAGAAGCCCTTGCGGAGTCCCAAAGGTCATTTTGGTAGCGGAGCTATGACTGATTTAATTCAAGATACAGATGGCCAGAGTAGAGGAGATAAAAATAGTCAAGCTTCCGAGACTCCTTATTGGGGGGTAGAGCCCAGAGATCTTGCAGCCTCTAAGAACGATTATGAGCTGCATTGCTAACAGAGTCCACCGGGGGGGGGCCAAGGTGAGGCCTGTGCCAGGAAGAAAAAATTACTCACCTTCGTAATTGTGTTTCTTCTAATGGAGTCTTGCTGTATTCTGACCTATGCAGTTAGCCCCAGCACTTGAACTGCTCCGGAGAGGAAAGAGTTCATTTCTATGCAAGGCACAGAACATTGAACTTGAGCTCTGATTTTAAACCTCTGTCTGTGGTGCCTCAGAGTGTAACCGTCCGATTCTTACGACCAACTAACTACACTTCCAGTGTGGAAATTGTAAAACATGTAAGCCAACAGCAACAACTTGGGTCCAGAAGACTCGAAGTCGAGAAGACAAAAGAAAAAAAAAAACACAGGTAGTGAAGAAGATATACTAACATACTAAAATGCCAGCAGAATAGGCCTAATGGTCTTTCGTGTCTGCTCGTTTGGTCAGCCCCCACCCTGGGTGCTGACCTTGCTGTCCCCCTTCCCAGTTCCGGATATTCTTGCTGCATTGGATTTTGCTTCCAGAACCTTTCCCCTGTACCTGTCCCACCCCCTCTTGAACCCCTCCACTGTCTCTGCCTCCACCAGCCCCCTAGGCAGTGCATTCCATGGCTCCACCACCCTCTCAGTGAAGTAGCACCTCCTCCTTTCTCCCTGAATCTTCCCCTCCAGCTTCCACCCATGCCCTCTAGTGGCCCTCCTCCTTCCTTGAAGCACCCTGACTGTTCCTCCCCTATTTACACTCTTTCATGTACCTGAAGACCCCTATCATGTCCCCTCAGTCCTTCTCTCTTCCAATGTGTACATATTTAGCTCTTGAGCCTCTCCTCATAGGTCCTGTCCCCAAGCCCCAAATCATTTTGGTTGCCCTCCTCTGGACCCTCTCCAGGAGGTTAATGTCCCTCTTTAAGTGTGGCCTCCAAAACTGCACGCAGTACTCAAGGTGCGGCCTCACCAAGCAGTTATACAGAGGGAGTATCACTTCCCTCCTTCTGGAGGTGATCCCCCTAGCGATGCATCCCAGCATCCTGTTGGCCTTGGCTGCTACCCTCCTACAAGTCTCAGAGTTGTTCATCTTGACATCCACCACCACCCCCAGGTCCCTCTCAGCCATCGAGACTTGTAGCATTTCCCCAAGGTGTACACTTGGCCCGGGTTTCTGGCCCCAGGTGGAGTACCTTGCATTTCCACATTGAACCTCAGCTTCCACTTTCTAGACCATCTTTCCAGAGCCTCCAGGTCCCCTGTAGGGCCACCCTCCCTCCTCCCCATCCACCACCGCCCCAGTTTGAGTCATCTGCAAAGAGACTCATCTCACTCCTGATTCCTGTCCTTATGTCAGATCGTGGGCGTTGAACAGAAGGGGCCCAAGGACTGATCCCTGTGGGACCCACTAATGACCCTCCTTGGGGATGAGACTATCCCGCTCACCACGACCCTCTGGGTACGGTCCTGGAGCCAATTGCCTATCCATCTGATCATCTGGTTCCCCACCCCCATTTCTCCCAGCTTATCCAACAGGCCCACGTGAGGAACAGAGTCAAATGCCTTGCTGAAGTCTAGAAAGAGGACGTCCACTGGTCTACCCAGGTCCAAGGCACTTATCACCCAGTCATAGAACTCCACCAGGTTTGTCTGACACGATTTCCCCGGGATGAATCCAAGCTGTCTATCGTCCAGGCACCCTGACTTATTCAGGTCCTCCCCTAGCCTCTCCTTGACAATGCCCTTCATCACCTTGCCCACCACCGATGTCAGGCTGACAGGCCTGTAGTTCTCTGCCACCTCCCTTGATCCCCCCTTGTGGATAGGCACTATATGCGCCACCTTCCAGTCTTGGGGCACCCACCCTGTCCTCAGAGAGATGGTGAAAAGCTCGCCAGGGTTTAGCCAGGACATCCATAAGTTCCTTCAGCACTCTGGGATGTAAATTTATCCGGCCCGGTGCTTTCTCCGTCTTAAAGGGAGCTGAGGCTTCCCTCACTCTCTGCTGTGATTTCCACTTCGGTACCTCTTCTTCCTGCTTAGCCCTTCCAACACCTGCCAGTGATGCCTCCCTCTCCCCCAGACCGCCCGATGGTAAGGGCCTCAGCATCTCTGTCTTCTCCCATGTATGATGCGGCACCCCATTTTCTTGGTGAAAACTGGAGAAGTACGATTTAGTACCTCAGCCTGCTCCCCGGTCTTGTGCCCATCTCTCCCTGATTTAATCCTGCTAATCTGCCCCTTCACCCTTCGTTTTTCCCCAATGTATCTAAAGAACCCCTTGTTCCCTCTCCTAATTTCCCTGGCCAGGTTCTGCTCCTTCCTTGCCTTAGCCGCCCTCACCACTCTAGTGGCATAGATAGATAATTAGATATGTAATCTAAATTTACTTAACCACCCCACCCTGAAGGGGAAGGGTGTAGAGTACACCCCTGAGGTGCAACACTACCTGCCAGCCCACATCCCAAAACTAGATTCCAAGAGGGGAGGGGGCGCAGAATACAGCAAGACTCCATTAGAAGAAAATTGCTAAGGTGGAATAATTTTTTCTTCAAACATGAAGTCTTGCTGTATTCTGACATATGCAGACTACAAAGCAGTACCTCCATGGAGGAAGGTACCGATCCTATTTTGGAAATAGGCTCTGCAGTACTGCTGTACCAAACCTCATACCACTCCTAGTCTGGACATCCAGAGGGTAATGTTTGTTGAAAGTAGGGACTGTTTTCCAGGTAGCTGCTTTGCAGCTCTCTAACAAGGGTATATCTCTGGCAGCAGCCAGAGAAGCAGCTGTACCCCTAGTCGAATAAGCCCCCAGGCCTGAGGAACATATTTTGCCTAGTTTGTCACAGCAGAATTGTATACAAGAGACAATCCACCTGGCAACAGTTCTCTTAGTAACAGGCCTACCTTCCCCTACTTCACCATAAGTGAGAAATTGGAGACAGTCATTCCTATGTGCCTTAGTATGCTCAATGTAGTAGCTAAGTGCCCTCTTAACATCAAATTACGTAATCTTTCTCCTGAAGACTGATAAGCGAAAAACACAGGAGAGAGATGAAAATCTGAGACCACTTTGGGTAAGAACCTCCTATTGGTTCTGAGGACCACCTTATCTCTATGGAATCAGATAGTCAGGTTCAACTGACACGGCCTGTAATTCACTGATTCGCCTGGCAGAAGTGATGGCTACCAAACAGTCTTTCAGGTCAGGTACTTAAGCTCGGCCGAAGCCAGATGTTCAAAGGGTGGCTGCACCAGACCGTCGAAACTTTTAAGGGAGCACTTAAAACATATCTTTTAAACAAGCGTATAATGATTTTTAAGCATTATTAGCGTAGGTTAATTTATTGTTTTAGTAATATTGTTCTTATGTGATGTACAGGGTGCCTTGGTTTTAGAAAGGCGCCTTTTATAAAGTTTTGATCGACTGATTGATAAGCTGAGCAATGCAAATATTGAGATCCCAAGCCTGTGTAGGCTCTCTAAAAAGGGGGGTTGATATGAACCAGACCTTTAAAGAACTTAGCAAAGACAGGGGGAGAAGCCAGAGAAGAGCCCTTCCTGGACAGGAATGCAGAGACAGCAGCTAGGTGAACTTTTAAAGCGGTCAGCCTAAGCCATTGAGGTGACCTAGGTAATCCAAAAGTGTAGCAATGCTAGCAGCATCTGGTAGAATATCCTTATAGGAACACCAAATGCTGAATCTTTTCCACTTGGAATCACAAGTTTTTCTGGTATATGGTGACAACCCACCTCTCCCTCCGGGCTGGAGCAGCTTTTAGAGAGCTGTCTGTCCTCGGGTATTTGCTGCCACCAGCTGGAAGTCGTCCAGTGCCCACCTTCAAGTTTACAAACTTGAATAATTAAACGTGCAACTGCACAAGTCAAAACCTGGTAATGTCTCTCTAGGGTGGCGGATGCTAAACAGTTTACCTCAGCCAGTGGAAACCATATTACCTTAGAAAAATGACATCAGTCACAACTGTTGAGCAAATAAATAGCTTTTACTTAACAGAAAGTAAACAGAGCATAACAGGATATATATTTACATCACAAGACAATAACACGGATACAGGAAAAGTAAACAAATTTCTTTAAATAACAGATAGCGAAAGAAAAAGGCTAACTGCTATGTGCTCATATTAAAAACTTAACCTTCCCTGTCCTTTCAAGAAAACACTGGACCCTATGCTAACTGCCAGCTCCCATGGACATAGCTAGAAGGGTAGGCACCCAAGCTTAGGTTCTCCCTCCAGCTTCAAAAGTAACTGACTGACCCTCTTCACTGTCTTTCAGCATTTTATATACTCAGAGAAAAGAATGCCTATTCCCCCTTTGAATGTACCAACCATCTACCATGTATGTATTTAATTGTCCCAAATCAGACTGAACACCTATCAGTGACCAAATTATATTCCCTCTTACCCTTAAGTTTATATTTGAGTGAACCAATCCCTTTAAACTGCAAGCATGTGTGTGGACATGGCCACTCGAGATGTACGACCCAGCTCTTACCCAACAGCTAGGGAGGACAGTGATAATTCCAGCTTGTAAGTTTTTCCCCCCAGACTGCTACAGAAATGTGTTTGGAAAATCCAAACATTAACTCCTTCCTTACCATTTCTATCACAGAGGGTTTCAGAGAAATCTTAAAGATGTCCAAAACTCCCTGAGAAAGATGCAGGCCTGCATATTCTAACTCTTCAAGAACCAGGCTTGGAGATTGAGAGACTGGCGATTAGGGTACCAGATCCTCCACTGAGAGGAAGTTAGGAGGTTGTGTCTCTTGGGAAGAGACAGGGGAGTGAGATCGCTATGGACAACAAAAGGATACCAGGGCTGTCTGGCCCAGTCGGGAACCAGCAGAATCACAGTGCAAGGTTGTGACCTGATCTTGACTAGGACCCTGAACAATAGGGAAAGGGAGGAAGGCATAAAGAACTTGCCTTCCCAGTCAATATCAGGGCATCCAGGGAACAGTCCCTAGGACTGCAGGTCCACTAGCAGAAGAGGAAGTTGGTGATTGTCTGCGGCTGCGAAGAGATCCATTTCTGGAGTGCCCCACCTGGTGAAGATTACTTTTAGTAGGAGGATCCAAGGTCCATTCGTGATGGCCCTGGGAGATTCTGCTCAGAGCATCTGCTAACACACTGTCCTTCCCTGGGAGGTGGACTGCTATTAAGGAGGTTTGCAGGGAGTAGGCCAGAGACCATATTTTCATGGCCTCCGTGCACAAGACCATAGACCGGGTGCCCCCTTGCTTGTTGATGTACCACATGGTGGTGGTGTCTGTCCTGACCTGAACCACCTTGTCCCTCAGAGTCCGAGAAAGCCTGGAGGGCTAGGAATACTGCCCTGAGTTCCAAAAGATTGATATGAAGGAGAGACTCTTGTGGAGACCAAACACCCTGTGCTGTGAGAGGTCCTAGGTGGGCTCCCCAGCCCAGGAGAGAAGCATCCGTGGTCAGTACCACTGAATGAGACAGAGTGAGGAATGGGACACCTTGTCAGAGATTGTCCTGATCCAGCCACCACTGGAGAGCTAGGACCAGAGTCCAAGTCAATGGAACCAACTTGGTGAGGGAATCCTTTTTCTGAGACCAAAAAGACCTTAGGTGAAACTGAATGCCTCATTTGGAACCTGGCTCTTTGAACCACTGCAGTGGAAGCTGCAATGTGGCCTAGGAGTTGAAGAAAATGTCTTGCTGGGCGAGAGACCAGAGGGTGAAAAGAGGAAGCAAGATCTGTTAAGGGCCTTTACTCTTGCCAATGGGAGGAAAGCTTTTGCTTGAACAATATTCAACTCTACTCCTATGAAAGTGCGGAATTGTACTGGTTCGAGAACTGACTTTGGCAGATTAAGAAAACCCAGAGAACTGAGCAAATCTTGAGTGACTTAAAGACCTGACCTGGTCGGGAGACTGTCCTACAATGAGCCAGTCGTCCAGGCATGGGAATAGAGATCCCCGCCTTCTGAGGAAGGCCACCACTAAGGCACTTGGTAAACATTCTGGAGCCAATGTTGCCGAAAGTCATGGCTCTGAACTGATAATGGCCTGAAGGCAACTCGAACCTGAAGTACTTACTGTGGGAGCACCTGATAGGAATGTGGAAATAGGCATTCTTGAGGTCCAGGGATGCTAACCAATTTCCTGGCCTCAGAGGAGAGAATTACTCCCAAGTCACCATTTTGAACTTTGGTTTAAAACAGCGTTTGTTCACATACCTTAAGTCTAGGATGGGTTGCCACTCCCGGGTCTTTTTTGGGGTAAGGAAATATCTGGCATACAGACCCTTGCCCCTGTATAGAGTACATACTAACATACTAAAATGCCAGTAGAATAGGCCTAACGGTCTTTCGAGTCTGCTCGACTGGTCAGCCCCGACCCTGGGTGCTGACCCCATCGCCTTCTCTGGCTTCTCCCTTCCCAGTTCCGGATATTCTTGCTGCATTGGATTTTGCTTCCAGAACCCTTCCCCTGTACCTGTCCCAGCCCCTCTTGAACCCCTCCACCGTCTTTGCCTCCACAAGCCCCCTTCGCAGTGCATTCCATGGCTCCACCACCCTCTCAGTGAAGTAGCACCTCCTCCTTTCTCCCGAATCTTCCCCTTCCAGCTTCCACCCATGCCCTCTAGTGGCCCCCTCCTCCTTCCTTCGAAGCACCCCGACTGTTCCTCCCCTATTTACCATCTTCATGTACTTGAAGACCTCTAACATGTCCCCCCCGGTCCCTTCTCTCTTCCAATGTGTACATATTTAGCTCTTCGAGCCTCTCCTCATAGGTTCTGTCCCCCAAGCCCCAAATCATTTTGGTTGCCCTCCTCTGGACCCTCTCCAGAGTTTAATGTCCTCTTAAGTGTGGCCTCCAAAACTGCACACAGTTACTCAAGGTGTGGCCTCACCAAGCAGTTATACAGAGGAGCATCACTTCCCCTTCTGGAGGTGATCCCCTAGCGATGCATCCCAGCATCCTGTTGGCCTTGGCTGCTGCCCTCCTACAAGTCTCCCGAGTTGTTCATTTTGACATCCACCACCACCACAGGTCCCTCTCAGCCATCGAGACTTGTAGCATTTCCCCCAGGGTGTACACTTGGCCCGGGTTTCTGGCCCCCAGGTGGAGTACCTTGCATTTCCCTGCATTGAACCTCAGCTTCCACTTTCTAGACCATCTTTCCAGAGCCTCCAGGTCCCCCTGTAGGGCCACCCTCCCCTCCTCCCCATCCACCCCCCCAGTTTTGAGTCATCTGCAAAGAGACATCTCACTCCTGATTCCTGTCCTTATGTCGGAGACGTAGGCGTTGAACAGGAGGGGCCCAAGGACTGATTCCTGTGGGACCCCACTAATGACCCTCTTTGGGGATGAGACTATCCCGCCAACTACGACCCTCTGGGTCCAGTCCTGGAGCCAATTGCCTATCCATCTGATCATCTGGTTCCCCACCCCCATTTCTCCCAGCTTATCCAACAGGCCCACGTGAGGAACAGAGTTAAATGCCGTGCTGAAGTCTAGAAAGAGGACATCCACTGGTCTACCAAGGTCCAAGGCACTCGTCACCCAGTCATAGAAATCCACAAGGTTTGTCTGACACGATTTCCCCGAGACGAATCCCATGCTGTCTATCGTCCAGGCACCCTGACTTTTCCAGGTTCCCCCCTAGCCTCTCCTTGACAATGCCCTCCATCACCTTGCCCACCACCGATGTCAGGCTGACAGGCCTGTAGTTCTCTGCCACCTCCCTTGATCCCCCCTTGTGGATAGGCACTATGTCGCCACCTTCCAGTCCTGGGGCACCCACCCTGTCCTCAGAGAGATGGTGAAAAGCTCCCCAGGGTTTCGCCAGGACATCCATAAGTTCCTTCAGCACTCTGGGATGTAATTTATCCGGCTCGGTGCCTTCTCCGTCTTAAGGGGCCGGGGCTTCCTCACTCTCTCTGCTGTGATTTCCACTTCCAGTACCTCTTCTCCCGGCTTAGCCCTCCCCTCCTGCCAGTGCTGCCTCCCCTCCCCCAGACCACTGATCGGTGAGGGCCCCCCAGTATCTGTCTCCTCCCATGTATGATGCAGCACCCCCATTTTCCTTGGTGAAAACTGAGGTGAAGTACTCATTTAGTACCTCAGCCTGCTCCCCCGGGTCTTGTGCCCATCTCTTCCCTGATTTAATCCTGCTAATCTGCCCCTTCACCCTTTGTTTTCCCCCAATGTATCTAAAGAACCCTTTGTTCCCTCTACTGATTTCCCTGGCCAGGTTCTGCTCCTTCCTTGCCTTAGCCGCCCTCACCACCCTAGTGGCCCTTCTAGCCATCAGCTCATACTCCCCTCGATCCCTTTCCTCCTTGAGCACTTGGATTGCCTATGGGCTGCCTTCTTTCCTGCACCACCTCCTGGACCTCCCTGGTCCACCAGCAGGGTTTTCAGGCCCTACCGCATTTTCGTCTTACTCTTGCACAGGTGCTGGTAGCATCTTGCACTCCTCTCCTGATCACTATCAGCGTCCATGTCTGACCCAATCCCATCCAAATGCTCTTTAAGGATCCTTCCCATTTCCTTAAAATCCGTTCCCCTGAAGTCAGTTACCTCCATCTTTGTGCAGCTTTCTAGCCCTCCTAGGTCCAGGCAGAACCAGACCGTGGCATGGTCACTCCCTGCCAACGGGTCCCTTACCTCCAGGCCCCCAATCTGGTCACTGTCTGCCAGGACCACATCCAGTACCACGCCTCCTGGTCGGTTCCCCCACCTGCTGGTTAGGAGCAGCGTCTTGAAAGACATCCAAAACCTCTGTTCCTGGTCACAAAGATGTCAGTTTCCCAGTCTGTTCCTGGCATGTTTAAGTCCCCGACACCACCACCGTTCCTCTGCCCAGTCTGCAGTGTCTCCCAACATCTGCCACCAGACTCTCCTCCAGCTCCTCCGCCAGGCAGGGGTCTATACACCACTCCTATTTTACTCTTGCCCCCCTGTTATCAAGGTGACCCAAATCGCTCCATGGTTCCCTCCGCCTCCTCTACTCCCCCTATGCCAATGCAGTTTTTGACTATCATTGCTACCCCTCCTCCCCTTCCCTTCCCCCTGTCCTTCCTGAACATAGTGTAACCCTCCAGGTTCAGGTCCCAGTCGTGTCCTGCAGTGGCCCAGGTCTCGGTGACTGCTGCCACATCCACTGCTCCCACATCCACTGCTCCCTCAGCATCACCTGGAGCTCAGGCATTTTATTTCCCAAGCTCCTGGCATTTAGCAGGACTACCTTCCACCCTTTCCCTATACTTCCATTTCCCTTGCTCTTGTTCCCATGGGGATTCTGTTTTCCCCTGGTCTGCACTTTACCAGTCGGCCTTTTCCCGCATTCCTCCAGCTCCCCAGGGGGGTGGAGACAGAGTCCCTCCTTTATCGGCACCCCCTTGACAGCCTTTTCTCCCATCCCCTTCACAAGTTTAAACCCCACTTTTCACCAATGAACCCCTCTATTTTCAACTTAAGGATTCCCCTTCCCTCCAAATTGAGATGGAGTCTATCTCTAACATACAGCTCCTTATCCTCCCAGGTCTCCCCCAATCCCCAATCAACCCATACCTTCTGGCCTCACACCACTCCCTGAGCCACTGGTTTATCTCCCTAATCTTCCTTTTGTGCTCCCCACTAGCCCTTGGCACCGGCAGGATTTCTGAGAAGGAAACTGTGCATCCTATGTCATGACAGACCCTGGCAAGCTCCTGAATCTTGCCTGTATCTCTAGCTGCTTTTCCTCAATGTCATTTGTACCCAGGTGGACCAGTATGTCAGGGAACCCCACAATCCTTTGCCAGCTGATATACCTCGTGCTTAGCCCTGTGCAAGTTAGTCCAGGGAAGCATTTTGTTCTAACTGCGGCTTCTCCCTCCTATCCCATTTGATACCCCTGATCATAGAATCCCCCAACAGGAGCACTCTGACCGCTCCTTTTCCTCCATTTCCCTCCCTTCCATGTCCCTCATCCTTTCTACCGGCCCCTCCACCCAGTCGGCTCCTTGATCCTCCCCCTATCTGGGTGCCACATGCCACCCCCTCCTTATTTACCCTGACCACCCCCTTCCCTCCAATCCCATGTCTCTCCTCCTCTTGAGTATCCTTCTGTACCTTGCTAACTCCCCCCTCACTGCTCGCAACTGGTCCTTCTCCCCCATCTGCTAAACTAGCCTGGCTCGTCCTCCCTTCCTTGTTTTCTCCATTTAGTCCCTCCTTGCTTGTTGTGCTCCCCTAGCCTAAACCCTCAGCTCCCTTTATTAAATCCTCCTTGTACTTCTGGTCCTTCTCCATTACCTTTCCTCCCAACTGGTCCTTCTCCTTGCGCTTTCCTCCCTCTTCCCCCTGCCCCTCCTGCTCAGATTCACTGCTCCCCCATTTTCCTGCATTCCAGGTTCCCCTGTTCTTCCTGCTATCTGGCCCCTGCCTCCTGCCCCACCCCAACTCCCTTCCATCTCTAGCCACCTGGCCATGGCTACATCACCCCTCATCCCCTAACAGAAGAAGAGAATGAAGCTGTTACTGAGTAAGATCTGATCCACCTCCCGCCTTTGCTTCCTTCTGTCCAGCCCTGGCCATCTGCCTACTTCCCTGAGAATGTTGTCCTCTGTCCCTCCTTTGTGAGGGTCCCAGATTACCTGCCTGCTTCCTTGGTAGTGTCCTTTTGGACCCTCTCTGCCAGGTCCCTATGTGACCTGAGTATTCTCCTGCACTCCTTTCCTATGCCGCTGCCCCAGTGCTTGGTGCAACCCTGTGGGAGATCCCTGCCCTCTTCCCCAACCATACCTCCCCCTTCCCCAGCTGTCTCCTAATCCCCGCAACCTCCTCCCTAAGCTGTGCCAGCTAGTAGCACACTGGGCAACCACCAAACTTCCAAGCCCAGTCCAGTATCATGGCTGCTCCACACCCTGTGCACCCCACCACCCTCCCAAAGATGCCGGCCCTAATGCCATGTGGTTCCATCCCCTTCCAAGTAGGTTTCCTTGGGTGAGCCACCAGGTTCCCCCCAGTCCAAGATATACCCCTACTGCCTAATCAGGTCACCCACCAATCTTAGATACAGTCCCACAGTACACCGGTAACCCTGTTACTACGTGCAGTAGTACACAGTAAACTTATAAGGGAAATGAACAACTCCTAAGCTCCTCTCTCCCGGCCTTTAAATCCAACCCCAGGGTAGAACTACATGAGCTGCACCTGCAACCTTTCCTCCAATTGCAGGGCAGGTGTTCCCTATAAATTAGAAGAACCTGGGAGGGTGGGGAGGTGGGGTCTTGGACAGACAACCCGACTCAGAGACTGTATCAGCCCTGTGTCTCCCTCCAAGCCCAGCAGCCAAATACCCAGGCCCAAGCAAATCCCACCAAATAGGTTTTAAATCAGAAGAAATAGCCTCCACCAGTGCAGCCTGTTACACAGTGAAACATTCAACAAATGAGCCCACTTACAGCCACCAAACCAGTTTTCAAACTTCCAACAGCCCCCACAACAATACCCTGCTAGCCCCTTAGAAGTAAGAAAGCAAAGAAATAACTTTCTACCAAGTAAAATCCACAAGAACCCTGTAAAAACAACAAGCAGCAGCTACTGTCCTGGAACACAACTGATCCTGTCCCCTTCCAGTACAAACTCTCTCTATGGCTCAGAGGCAGCAGAGGAAACCTCAGCTTCTAAAGCAGTGGTTTCTGAGATGTTTGCAGGTGGAAACGATCTGACCCTCATTTTTGGAAACTTCTTGAAATTGAGGGCCAGTCCTTGGCTTACTACCTCCAGGACCCACCTGTCTGAAGTAACAGACTTCCAGGCCTGGAAGTAGTAAGTCAGCCTGCCTCCTACTGGAGCTGGGGAGTCGACCTGGGCTGACACATCAGGGTGCCTGCTTGGCAGAAGCTTTGGACTAGGAAGAGGATGCAGCCCTGCTCATCTCTCTTCTGCCTCTCCCTCAAAAGAACCCCCTCTGTGGGAAGGGAGAGGAGGCCTGAGCTTGGTAGAAAGGCTCGTGGAAAGACCTGCCCCTAGGCTGCTACTTTTGAGGCGTGGCCTGCCTCTCTTTGGCCTGTGCACTCCTGTAGGTGGTCCTGTACTCGTCCATTTCTTTAATTTAAGCCTCTGTCTACTCCCCAAACAGAGAGTTACCTACTACAGAGAAATCCATAGCCTTGGCTTGGGTATCCTGTGAAAGGCTAGGACATCTGAGCCAAGCTCGTCTCCTGAGAGACGCAGATATAGTCATGACTCTTGATGCCACATCATTGGAGTCCACAGCAGCAGCATGAAATTGCACTTTGGATGCCTCAATCCCATCAGCAGTCGCCTCCTCCAGCTCTTTGGCTAGCTGGGGAAGACTGTTTAGCCAGTTCCAGAACTCTCTCCTCTCCGGAGCAGTTAAAGTGCTGGGGCTAACTGCATGTCTCAGAATACAGCAAGACTTCATGTCTGAATGATGGGTGGGATGAGGGGTGGGAATAGATTCTGGCAAGTGCAGATAATGGACCAGATTCTACCTGGACTCTTCCTATTCAGCAGACTAATCCCATAGCCACCTAGAGCTAGTGCATAACAGTCAAAAGATGGGCCAGGAAAAATAAATCGAGGAACATATTCTGGTGCGTCGTCCCCCGAAGAAGAAACTGTGACAGTACTGGAAGGGGTCCTAGCCCCAAGGCCTCCTCTTCCTCAACATAGTCGTCCCCGGGTGGAGATAACAGGGGACGTAGTCATCGCACTCATCCCCAGGCTGAGAAGGGGGAGACAAGAGGGCCACAGTCAAAGGACCCACAGTGGCGGGCATGGGGTTACTTTAACCATGTCCAGGACCAATGAGAAAAAAGGGCCTGGACAGCCACCATCACAGAGGAAAGAATGGCTCCTTGAGGAAACAGAGGATTGTACTGCACCCTTGTTGAAAAGACAGACAGATTATACAATATGACAGCTGGCTGAGGTACCAGCTGGGGAGCTGGCACACCCATCGAAGGGACGACCAAGGCAGACAATGAGAACAGCTGAGCAACCAGAAGAGAATGACGGCCAGCCAGCAAAGGACCAACACTGCCAGCTATATGCTCCTTGGGAGGAGGGACATTCAGCAAGGAAGGTGCATGGGGGAGAAGGAACCTAACGACAAGGGCCCAGGATCAGAGGATCCCACAGGCTGCACTACAAAATCACCCTGATTCAGACAGGGTGAAGGAGGCAGTGAGTAGTGTCGGCGGGAGGCTAAGGCGAGCCAACTAAGGCTCACTTGAACTGACCAACGGAGAGCTGCCAACACCGCCCTGGTGGCTAAGGGTTGGAAAGGCAGAGGGTGTTCCAAGCCAGACAATGATCCCTAAACTGTTGCCACAGGACACAATGACCAAGACTGCTCATGGTAGGAGGCACAGTCCTTGTCCATACAAAGAGGCAAGAAAGAAGCACGCATCCACTCTCCCAAAGGTGATCCAGCCCACAAATATCACCAATATTATAAAAATTATTCATGCTCCTATTTAGCATGTACTTGAACACTCCCTACAAGGCCTGCGCTGGCCAGATACTTCTGTATGCTGACGATGCGGTCATATCTGCCAGCCACTCTGACCCCCTACTCCCTTCAATCCTCCCTGCAGCGCTCCTTTTCCGGAGTTGAAGTCTAGTTCTCAGATCAGTCTTGTTCTGAACTACAAAAAAGACCAAGGCCATGCCCTTCACACAGAGACAAAATAAGCACAGAAATTTTCCTCTCAACATCCTTAATATCCAGTGCAACCCTCTTCATCTGGTGCCCACCTTTATATACCTGGGCATCATAGTAGACTCCTCTCACATACCACGAACATATCTTTCTGCTCAGCTCCGCTATCATTTCTAGACAAGGTCTCTTGTATAAGCATAAGGGGTGCATGCCTCCAGAAGCCCTAAGCTTGGCTGTGACATCATAGGTGCTCTCCCTTATTGATTATGGGATTGTCATCTACGATTCGGCCGACCTCACTGCCCCGCGCCATATCAATGTTGCCCCAATTAAAGCCTGCTGGTTAGTTACTGGCTGTAACTGACTGACTGATACCTGTGAACTCTAATGCACTCAACTGGCTTAACTTTTGACAGAAGACTCCAATACCAGACTTCTCCTAGCCAGGAAGCTCACAACCCCACCCCTGGCCTCTGCCTCCATGTACAGCCCACCACCCTACCACAGTCCACACTGAGCTCATTGTCTGTCCCCGTCTTGGTACCCCACTACAGGATCTCTACGGAACACCACTCCTGTTTCTACAGGGCCCCCCCCTCTGGTTGAATGAAATGCCATCGGCCACTACTCTGGAACAGCGACTATGTACATTTAAAGAGCTAGTGTACTGCTTGGAATTAATAGTAATTTTCAGATGCAGTCAGCGATCACTTCCAACATCTGAAGTATTTTTTATTTTCTGTTTGCTACAAAAGATTTTCCACCTGGCAGTACTGGGGTGATGTGTGGAGCAGCACTCTGGAGGAAAAAAAAAAAAAGCCGGCTCTGATCCTCCCACTACATCCTCAGAAATGAGACAAAACACCTTGAAGGCACCACAGTCCCTGCAGCCTGAGCAGTGACTTTCACAAGCTACCAATCAAAATGCAGGAAACTGACATCGCTAGTAACCAGGGAGAGTCAGTCACTGCTGCTTCATGTGAAAGTGAAGCACTGGCAGTGAGAAATGGTTCTCATTGGTTACTAGTGATATTATAATCAGTGTGGTCTCAGTGTTGATGTAGTGGGAGGAACAGAAATACAGGTTACTCACCTGTAACAGGAGTTCTAGGAATGGTATATGTTGTTCATCCACACTGTCTGGCAGGTATCCTTGCCGCTTTAAATCTTGCCGGAAGGTCTTCAAGCTGCCTCCTCCCACCCACCCGGGTGGAAAAACTCTCGGCTCCACCCCAAGACACCAGATCTGGCCCGCGGGAAGCTCAGGTTGTGCGTCGAAGCCGGGGAGGTCGGTTGGGTCGTGTGGATGAACATATACCATTCCTAGAACTCCTGTTACAGGTGAGTAATCTGTATTTCTAGGGACAAGGATATGCTGTTCATCCACACTGTCTGGCAGACTCCTAGCAGTTCTCCAGGAGGAGGGAGGCAAGGCGCACACCCCTGATACTTACTTGGGAAAGAGACTGGAGAACCGAGGCCCCAAAACCAGCATCCCGGCGTGACTCGAGGCCGATTGTGGTAATGGGTGATGAAGGTGTGTGCTGACTTCCAGGTAGCAGCCCTGCAGATTTCCTGGATAGGGACGTCCCTGGAAGAAGCCACTGATGCAGCAGTATGGCGGGTAGAATGAGCTCTTATCCCTCTGGGAGGCTCCATGCCCGCCAACTTATAGCAGAGATCTATGCAGGAGCTGACCCACCTACCTATCGTCCGGCTTGGCTGCAGGTCTGCCAGGTGCGGCTTCAGCGTAGGTGACAAACAGCTAGCGAACCTCTCCCCGAATTTGACCGTGCGCTCCTTATAGTAAGCAAGCGCCCTTCTAGGGTCCAGAGTATGGAGCCTATATTCGGCCTCCGAGGTGTGATTGGGGTAGAACACCGGCAGAGTCAACACCTGATTAAGGTGAAACTCAGACATCACCTTCGGAAGGAATTTCGGGTGGGGGTGCAGGACAACCTTGTCCCTATGGAAGACCAGGTAAGGCGACTCTATGCAGAGCGCCTGGAGCTCTCCGATCCTTCTGGCTGACGTGATAGCCACCAAGAAGGCGGTCTTCCACGACAGGTGAGAGAGTTCACACCTGTGCATTGGTTCGAATGGCTTGCCCATGAGCTTTGCCAGTACCAGCAGTAGATCCCATGGAGGTGGAGGTTCTCGCACCGGAGGGGAAATGTGATCAAGGCCTTTGAAAAAGCGCCAGACCACCTTCTCCTGCGCCACCGACTGCTTCCCGGCCCGCGCCCAGTAAGCAGAGATGGCCGCCAGGTGCACCCTTAGGGTCGACGACCTAAGCCCTTGCTGAGAAAGGGACCACCGGTAGTCCAATATGCTCGCCAAGGAACAGGAGGAAGGGTCCAGGCCCTTGCCCCGACACCAAATGGAAAACCTTTTCCATTTGAAGGCGTAGCATTTTCTGGACGACTCCTTACGGGACGCCTCAACTACGTTGAGGACCTCGTCGGAAAGACCCAAGGCCTGGAACTCTAGCCACTCAGGAACCAGGCCATCAGGTGCAGGGACTGAAGGTCCAGATGGAACACCTTCCCCTGACTGACTGAGAGCAGGTCCGGGCGAGCTGGAAGCTGCCTCGAAGCCTGGAGCCAAGGCTGAGGAGATCTGGGTACCAGCACTGGCGGGGCCAGTCTGGGGCTATCAGAATCACCTGCACCTTGTCCTCCTTGCTTTGAGCAGCACCCTGGCGCATCAAGGGAGCAGGAAGAAGTAGAAGAGGCCGGGGTCCACGGCCTCGGAAGGCATTCCCTGCAGGGAGCCCTGCTGAGGGGGTGGGCATGGAACAGCCTCAACCGCATTCTCCTGGAGGCAAACAGGTCCACCTGAGGTGTGCCCCAATGGGAGAATAGATCTCCTACTACCTCCGGCAGGAGAGACCACTTGTGGGAGGCAGCCCCTATCCGGCTTAGGGCATCGGCCAGGGTGTTGGAGGCTCCTGCCACATGATTGGCTAGGAGATCCGCCTCCAGGCTGTGCACGAGTGACCAGATGCGGAGAGCTTCCTTGCAGAGGAGCATGGAGCGCGTCCCACCCTGGCGGTTTAGACAGTACATGGTCGTGGTATTGTCCGTCTGTACCCGGACCACTTGACTCCGAAGAAACGGAGCAAAGGCGGTGAGAGCTAGGCGGACCGCTCGGAGCTCCAGCAGGTTGATGTGGCATTGGGACTCCCGCGGGGACCAGAGGCCGTGCGCTCAGTGTTCCCCCAGATTGGCACCCCAACCCATCAGAGAGGCATCGGTCGACAGAGAGACCGTCTGCTCGGGGTGGACAAACGGGATGCCCTCCTGCAGATGAACTGGAACGGTCCACCACTGGAGAGCGTTCCACATCCCCTGGGTCACCGTCACTAGCTGGTCCAATGGATCACAGCATTGGGACCACTGGCTGGCCAGCCCCCACTGAAGGGGGCGCATGTTCCAGCGGGCCCAACGGACCACGCTGGTACAGGCCACCATGAGACCCAGGAGGCGCAGGAAGTCCCGGGCAGGACGCAATTGCCCAACCAGAAATGATTGGGCAAAGGAGGAAAGAACCTCGGCCCTGTCCGCCGGGAGCCGTGCTCTGGCTCGAAGAGAGTCGAGCTCTGCCCCGATGAAAAGAATCACCTGCTTCGGCTCGAGTTCCGACTTGGCCTCGTTGATGAGGAGGCCAACCTGAGAGCAAACCTTGAGGGCCAGATCTCTGGACTGCTCCACCTCCTGTCTGGAGGGGGCTGCTATCAGCCAATCGTCCAGGTAAGGGTAAACCCGGACCCCTCGGCGCCGCAGGAATGCTGTCACCACTGCAATGCATTTGGTGAAGACCCTGGGAGCTGGAGATAAGCTGAAGGGCATGGCTCGGAACTCGAAAAGTGAACCTTCCGCTCGAAAGCGAAGGAACCTTTGATGGGACGGACGGATAGGGACGTGAAAGAACGTGTCCTGTAGGTCCAGAGAGCAGAACCACACGCCATGTTCCAAGGATAGTATCATCTGAGCCAGAGTGACCATCCTGAAGGTTCGAGACTTAGGAACTTGTTCAGGTCGTGTGGAGGTCGAGAATGGGCGCCAGCCCCGGTCTGTTTCGGAACCAGGAAGTACCTGGATACGAACCCCGGGTTTGAGGGAGGGTCCGCCACCTCTCTCATCACCTCCTTCTCAAGGAGGAGAGCGATGTCAGCTCGGCAAGCTGACAGCAAGGCTTCGGACCCCGAGGCCCCCCCAAGGTGCGACATCTCTGAAGGGTGGGGCCTGCTCGAACTCCAGAGGCAGGCCCTTTCCTACCACCTCCAACACCCACCTGTCTGTGGTAACAGCAGACCAGGCGGAAAGGAAGTACCGGAGCCGTCCCCCCACGGGGAAATTGGGTAAGGTGACGAGGTTGGGGGCGACACCCCTCAACCCGTCACTGTGCAGGCTTGGAGGAGGGACCGGCCGAGGGACCGCCTGGGCCCTTACCTCCCTGCTTCCTGGAGTAGGAAGCTGCAGGCTTGGGTTTGGGACGCCAAGTGCGAGCCTGCTGGCCCTGGTGTTGCTGGGCCGGGCGTGCCGGGGGCGCAGACGGACGAAAGGGATTGGGTTGAGGTCTGCGGCCCTTGTCCCTCTGAGTGGATGATACCGAGTCCAAGGTGGCATAGGACTTTTCGATCCTCTGGAGGTGGCCTTCCACTCCAGGGCCGAAGAGGTCGGTCCCCAAGAAGGGGACATCCGCCAATTTGTGCTGGGTATCAGCTGTGAAGGTGGATATCCTCAGCCATGCCCGACGGCGCATAGCCACTGCAGCCGCTACTGACCTGACGCATGAATCACCGATGTCCAAAGCAGTCAAGTTGCTGCTTGGCCACTGCCCTGGTCCCGCACCTGCTTAACCGTGGTCTGCAGGTCAGCCGGGAGATGAGGGACCACCTCATCCAGGGAGCCCAACAGGGCGTGAGAAAAATGTGCCATCAGTACGGCCGAGCTGGCCTGACGAAGGCCAAGGGAGGACGCAGCGTAGACTTTTCGCCCGGCATAGTCCAATTTCTTGGACTCCTTGTCGGGAGGTTTGTCCACGCCCCTAGCGCTGCACGCCGAAAACACTATCGGTAACCAACCCCTCGGCCGAGGGATGCTCCGAGAAACCAGACAGGAACCGGTAGGGACCGCATACTTCTGGCCATCCTGGCCGAAGGCGCAGGGCAGGAAGCAGGACTGCCAGAACTCCAAGGCCGGGCAGACAATGACCTCAGCCACAGGGAAGGCCTCCATAGGGGAATCCCCTCTGTCCAATATCTCCGTGAGGGGATACTTGGCCTGCTTGGATATGGGCTCGAGCTGCATCCCGGTGGATTCCGAGATGAGTCTGAGCAACCCCAGGAAGGACGAAGGGCTGTCGTCCAGCGACTGACCTCCAGAGGACTCCAAGTCCACTCGCTTGGAGAAAAAGGAGGAATAGTCGTCGGACTCGAAGAGTCCGCAAAGAGCTGCCTCGGGCCTGAGCCACCCTCCACCTGCCGAGGGCGATCGGGAGTGAGGGTGACCGGCAGCCTATGGGGCAGACCCTGAGCCGACCGAGAATTCTTGGTCGGAGCCCCAAACCACAGCTGAGGAGGCGGAGGCTCCACCAGAATCGGTGGAGCAGCTGGTTTTGGCCGAACAACCGGCCTGACAACAGGCTCCTCTGGTAAAATGGGGGGTTGTTTCGGCCGCTCCGGTGACAGCCACTTAATGGCCGGGGAAGGCGTCGGCTTATTCCTGGTCAGAAGGAGCTGTTGCCACATGAGGTCCTCGTAACGTCGACGCAACTTGCGTCGAAGCCTCCCCTCAGAGGAGGAGGAAGAGGATGAACGGCGAGACAGAGACCGCCTATGACGGCGGGATCGGCTGGACCGCGAAGAAGTCAGAGACCGAGAACCTCAGCTTTTCCAAGGACGGTGCGGAGAGGGGACGGGTGGAACCGGCTCCTCCCTCGGCTCGGAGGAAACACCCAAGGGCTCCAGAACCGGAGGCACTGGCAAGCCCACGGGATCCTCAACTCCAACCGGGGGAACCGGGGAGAGGGGGATTTTCGGCTTCGCCGGTCAACAACCCATCCAACGGGTCGAAAGATCTCGATCAAGGCCGACGAGTCTCGTCAACTGACCTGACGGGACACCGTGAGACCAGTGGCCGGGTTTAACAATCAACCGAAGTCGATGGCCGACAACTCGGGGAGAGGGACCTTTCCCGCTCCCAAGAGCGTCGACGAAGAGACTTACCCTTGTCTTTCTTCTTGGACAGAGAAGAAGGTGGTCGAGCAGACGTTGGTCCCTCTCCCCTTGTGGAGAGGGACAGACAAAGCTCCTTAAAGGAAGCTGTGTAAGAGGAACCCAGGGAAAGCGGAATAAAAGCCGCGGTTGAGGAAGATGCGGCCCGCGCCGCCTCCTCTTCGAGGGCGATCTGCTCTAGCTGATCCGCCGAGCCCGCCACCGCAGAAACCGCGGACCGGGCCTCTTTTGACTTAACCGGAGGAAAACATTTCTCTGGGCGCCCTAGTTGTAAACAGGCAGCACGGTCTTCAAGGACGTAGGCTGAGAAGGAAGAGCACAGGTCGCAAGCCTGCGGGACGTGCTCGAGGCCTAAACAGTACACACACGTGGAGTACGGATCCGTCCGAGACATCTTCTGCCCACAAGGGCACCGCCGAAAACCGGGAGTCGATTTGTCCATCGCAGACGCGAAGTCTTTTAAGCCAAAAACTTTTAAATTCGGGAAAACGAAGAATTAAGAACCAATCTTATACGCAGAGCGTTAAGGAGGGAACCTGAGCTTCCAAGCGGTCAGGAAGATCTGGCGTCATGGGGCGGAGCCGAGAGTTTTATCACCCGGGTGGGTGGGAGGAGCCAGCTTGAAGACCTTCCGGCAAGATTTAAAGCGGCAAGAATACCTGCCAGACAGTGTGGATGAACATATCCATGTCCCTAGAACTGACTTTTTCCCTCCAGACAGAGTGCTGCTCCACACATCACCCCAGTACTGCCAGGTGGAAAATCTTCTAATTAGCAAACAGAAAAGAAAAATACTTGAGATATAAGAAGAGAGAGCTGACTACATCTGAAAGTACACTTAATTGCAGGCAGTTTCCAGGCAGTACACTAGCTCTTTAAATCCCTACTCCACTCAGAAATTCTTTCCCATTCCAGCTGTTATTGATCTTAGTCCACTTCCTCATTTCTGCACCTGCCTGACCTTCCACCTCCTAAATTTCTCTTCCTCTCCCTTTACCTGTGAATGCTGACCTACTGTATCTCCCTCTATATGTTGCCTCGTTATTGATTAGACTGTTGATTGTTACCTACTGTTATTTATATACTTGTTTCATCCTAATTGGCTTGGGTTGGTCAATTACCAATCAAACTTAAATTGCTCTCCATATATTCTTGTGTACCTGTTCTCTAAATCTACAATTTATGTATATCTGATGTATTTCCCATAGATTTCTTACTGCATATAGTGTATGTGTACCTAATGTGGAGCTTTTACAAAGGAGTCCTTGACTCAAAGGTTGTAACTCCGAATCCTTAAATAAAAAAAGCGAGGGCTGGGCACACACCATTGAACATCACATAGAAATAATTAAACTGAGGCAGTACCAGGGGGGAGACAGGACTAAACATACTATTACATAGAGAACGAGGTGGATCTCTGTATTAAATGCACAGATTCCCGATCTTAAAGACAAACTGGCTTTTAGACAGTATTTAAAAATAAGGATACACTGAGGTTGGGGGGGTTTTCCCTCGGAGCCCCACTTTGGATTTCTAATCTGACATTTGCGATGTTCTAAATAGCGCAGTTATGAGCCAGGTAACATGGTATATTGAATACTGAGTTCTGGTCTATTTAAATATTACAGCATGCAGTTGTACTTCAATTCTACAAAAAAAAAGCTTTGTCTAAGTTGCTATTTAGCCATTAAAGAAAATATGTAATGGTTTCTTATGGCTTACAGGTTAAACAAGAGCTTTGCATCCAACTGCTTACGAAGTTGCACCAGTTTATCAATTCAAATGAAAGCTACATGAATTTCTGATCCCTGGAATGATCATTTTTTTTTTTTATGTTGGGTTTTGAGTGCTGCACTTTACATTTATATAATATATTTTCACACTAATGGATTAAATGTAAGTATAGAAACAAGTTTTAAATGAATTGGTGAGCAATTACTGTTTTTAACAATGCACTCAATGTCTGCTTTGCACTATGTTTGCAGGTTTTTCTTGCAATCCCAGCAATATTGCTATTAATAATGTTAATTATTAAAACATAAGTATGTGTATACAGCATACTGCAAGCTTTGCCCCCAGGAAGACTAAGTTAATAGGTCAATATGTAAAGGGTACTGCCTCAGTTTTTGTCATGCTATAAATTTAATAAACTAGTTCAATGCTGTGTGCCCAGCCTTTGCCTTTGCCCAGCCTTTGATTTTTATAACGTTCTTGTCCCAATGGTGGCGTTTCCCCAGATGACTTGTCCTGGGTTTTCAAGGAGTGGGAATCGGAGGACGGCACCAGGGAAGTGGAGAAGCCTTGAGCCTGAAGCTACTTTTCCAGAATGGTGACGACCTGCTCTATCAAAACTACTACTGCGGCGCTGAGGGTTGGGCGCTGGATGCCACACCTCGCGCTGCGCCAACGGATTCGGGGAGGAGAGAGCTCGGGGCGCCGGCAGGGCGGGAGAGGACTGAGCGCCTGATGGGCTCCTCTCCTCCGGGAGGGGGTGCAGGATTGCCTGCCATGCCAGCGGCTCCTGGTGGAGACTGGGGGCTGTGGCACGCCGGCTGCACGTAATCTGCATGCCCTGACGCAGGCAGGGGTATGCGTATGCCTTGTGTCGAGGTGCACACACATGGGAAGGGGAGGATCTCAGAACAAGGAAAAGCCCTGAGGGGTAGGCGATGGCACCTGCCCCCATGCCGAGGCAGAGTCCATCCTGCCTGACCTTCCAGGTTCCTCCACCGGGTCCTCTCCCACAGAGTCTGTAAAAGTGCACCCAAAGAGAAGGGTGGCCCCACCCCAGAGGGTTAAGCCGGGTGCCGATCATGGACAGAGGAGGAGGGAGGGGAGGAATAGGTATGTGGACTTCAGGCAGGGCAGGAACAGGCAAGATGCCCAGATCGTGACTGGAGGAAAGAGATTGAGGGCAAAAAAAAAAAAAAAAAAAACACGACTTCCAACTCTTTCAGGTGTCGACGGGAGATGGCTTTGTTAAACCAGCTGCAGATGAAACAGGCCTGAATGACCCAAGTGGCGTCCAGGCAAACACAAGCATGAAGGTTTGTCGAAATTCTTCTGTCCACACTGACAGCAATTAACTAGACTGACATATATGGGGGAGAGGAGAGGGAAATCACTTTAGAGCCAACTAAAGTGATAAGAAAAACTAGGGTGAGAAAAAAAAAAACCTAAGTTAGTTAACCAGGAAAGAAATAGAGGTTGACTGTAGCAACAGTGTTTCACCAGTCCAAGGCACGATGGTCGGCAGCAAGAAAAGAACTGAGGAAGGTATGAGACCACCTACGACTATACAGGTAGCACCGGTGGTGACGTCGACATTGAGAGCAGCCCTGGGAGACTGCTAGCAAAAAGCTTGTGTGCGATCCTGGTGCCAGACAGCAAGAGGTCCCTAGTGTGTCATCTGCTGCAAGAGATATAAGTCAAAGATCTAGAGCTCATGGCTGGTGCGCGCCGGTGCCTTACACCAATGACAGGCCACCGGGGTATAAGATGGGGATGGCCCCAACCGCGCGTATATATATATATACATACACACACATATATACATACATATACATACACACATACACACACACACACACGCCAAGGAGATGTGTGAATTGCCCATCTAAAAATGTTACTAGCAAAAAAGAATATAGCCCACCAGTCCCTATAAGTAGGACAAGCATCTTCAGGGTGTGCGAGTGTGTATGTAAAAAGAGAGAGTGGTTATTTAACTAGATCTTCCAGAGACGCCTCCATTAGTCGCATCTTTGGGACTGTATGCCGGTGTCAGGACCTTCCAGAAACTTGCCTGGCTGGGGGCCAGCCATGATGAGATACAATGGTGCATATAAAAACATGGACAGCCCCTAGGCTCCTCAGTTCCCCAGATCAGCTAGAAAGGCCACTTACCGAGAGGAACCAGGGGACCACACCCAGGATGAGGCACAAAAGGAGAAGCTGGGACTGCTGACAAAAGCACAAATAACCATATCCTGTGCAAAGGCAGTGGGACAGTCGGCCAGCTGGCAACTCGTAAAGTGGGGGGAGGAGGGTGGGTGCAATACTGCCCAATGGAGAGAGTCTCAAAGATCTGTTACCAGTAAGTAATTACTCTGTCTTCACTGAGGATCTCTCCTCCATTGGGCAATACCTTTAATTTCAACACAGTACATAAGAACATACGTACCTCCCAGCAGAAAGACCACCAGGGTCTATCAATGTCTACCAGAGTGTGCAGCTAGCCCCCTAGATTGCAGCTGCCCCAACCCTCTCCCCATCTGTCATTCCCATGACGGCCTCAGCCCCCTTCACCCAGACCCTCCCTCGTGCTCTGTCCCACACCCTCTTAAAACTTTCCACTGTCTTACAGGATACCACCCTCTGGTAGTGTGTTCCATTTAGACACCACTGTACAAGGTTCCCAGGAGGCTAGAAATGCCTGTTCAGGACAGCAAGACCTAAAAAGCACATCTCGTGAGAGAACATCTAGACTGTAATGTTTGGTAAAAGTGTGGACAGTGTTCCAAGTGGTAGCAGTACAAATGATAGAAGATATACCCGCAAACAGGCAACAGAGGTGGCCATGCCACAAGGAGTGCCACACAGACCCAGGAAGTTCCCTACCATACCTTTCTATAACACAACATAAGACAGTTAGCCAGCCATCTGGACCGGGGCGCCCTCTCTTTCAGGGCAAATGAGAAACAGCTAAGATGACTTTCTGCAGTCCTTCATATGTTCCGGACAGAAAAAGTTCTGTGAACATGGAGCAACTCTTCACCCTTGTCAGCATGCTCAGTGTAATACATTGGTAGGTTAATTGTCTGATTCAGTGTAAAGTTGTAAACTACTTTATGTTAAAAAGAAAAAAAGATTCATACACAATGCCACCCTATCCGAACGGAAAATCAGGTGGTGGTGTACAGTCATAAGAGCCTAAAGCTCAGAAATCCTTCAGGCTCAGATTAACAGCCACCAGAAAAAAACAACTTCAAATTAAAATGAAGGTCCCATGATGGAACTGGTTTATGAATTGGGGCGCATGTGTATATACCCTTCAAGAAGATGTGCCATTATGCGTCCATCAATAGAAGCACAGTAAACCAATACAGTAGCCAAGTGCATCTTAAAGGAGTACTGCTAAATAACAGGACATGTAGAAGGGCACACAGAGTGTGAAGCACACCAAACAAACGCTTCCACTTCAGTGAATACTATATCTACTGGAAGGCTTACTAGCCGCCAGCAAGACATTAGCCGCTTGGGGAGAAAATCCAAACCATACAATGGCTATGTCCTCAGAAGCCAAGCGTGCAGGTGGTGGTACCAGAGGTCCAGGTGGACCAGGGATCAGCTGTCCCGAGACAGTAGACCCAGACAGCAGCAAAGGAAGTGGTGGTTCCACTGCCAGATGCTGCAGAGTGAAACCATATCTAGTGAGGCCAGATGGTATGATCAGTACAAGGTTTACCCCCTCCACCCTCATCTTCAGAAGGACCCCCCGAATGAGAGGGATTGGAGGGAAAGAAAAAGGAACCTCACCCGCCAAGAGAGGGACAGCATGTCCTGCCGAAAAAATCCAGGCACTGGAGTGAGCAAGCTGAAATGGGGCAATTTTCTCATTGTGTGAGACACAAAAAACATCCAACTCTGGATGACCCCATCTTGTGAAGAGGGCATTTACCATGGAGGTCAAAAGTTCCCATTCATGTACCAGAAACTTGGAGCAGCTGACTCAATCTGCCAAGACATTTCGTATACCTGGGAGAAACAATGACAGCTGGATGCTGCAAGGCATGGTCCAGTACCACGCTCATCGCTTCTTTTTTGATGATGGCTACAGCCATCAACCCCAGCATTCGTAACATCATTCAGGCTGAAACAATGGCTTCTGTGCATCAGCTGGGCTTGGGCAACAAGGGCCTCCGCCCTGTCTGCAGATAGGAAGGACCGCCCAGTGCCATGGGCCATACCACACCAGTATACTGGAGGTGCTGACAATGAGTACGGATTTTGGTATGTTTAATGTGACACTCAGTTCCTAAAACTGGTCTTGTTCTGAATACAAGGATCTTTTCCCTAGACAGGGCCTTCAAGAGCCAGTTGTCCAGATACGGGAAGACATATAGCCCTTCACTTTGGAGAGTCGCTGCCACAACTGCTAAACATTTAGTAAATACCCTGGGTGGCAAGGATAAACCAAAGGGCAAGACTCCGAACTGATAATGGCTGCCCTCCAGAATGAAGCGAATGTACTTGCCTTTGACTCCTGCTAATTTTTATATGAAGTTATGCATCTTCATGTCCAGGGCACAGAGCCCTTTTGCAGTAGGGGGATGACTGCCTGAACAGACACCATCTGAATTTTTTTTTATTCAATGAACAGGTTTATGTCTCGGGTCCAGTACAGGAGGTAGATCTCCAGTCCACTATGGAACCAGGATGCATCTAGAATGGAACCCTTTGTTCCTTTCTTAGGGAGGTATGGGTTTGATAGCCAGCTTGGGTATAAGACTGAACCTCCTCTAGTAGAAGGGACAAGTGGCCCAGAGGATAACAAAGAGGTGCAGGATGAACTGGGGTTGGGTGGGGTGGGGGGTTGACAGCAACTCCAGAGGATGGCCCTGGTTCATTATTTCAAGAACCCACTCACCAGTCATCTTTTCCCACTCTGGCAGATGGAGGGAGATCTGTCTCCCAGAGGTAACAGTGAGGGGAAGAAGCGGGGTGTCAGAAGGCAACAGAGGCACTGCCTTGACCGATGCCTTTGTATAGGCACCAGGAGGGAAGGGACCACCAGTTTTGCGCAGTGGACTGCTGACAGGCGGCAGGCCTGCAAAGAGCCCCTACCAAGTCCCCTAGCAGATTGACATTTGAGTGACATTACAGTCATTCAGGAGGACTGAAGCCCATGTAGAGCATTTTCAACATTTCTCCCAAATAGCTTGGAGCCTCTAAAAGGGCCATTCAGCACAGCCTGTTGTACATCCCCTAAGCCAGGAATATATACGAAAGCATATGCCAGAGACAGTCGTATCATATACACAGCAAACAGATGTTTCCAGTATCCACACCAGCTGATGCAGCTTTAAGCAATTCAGCTTTGGCATGACAATCAGGAAGAGCCTGAATGGTAGATTTTCACAGGCGATTCTGATATTTATTCATGTTTGCCTGGTGGTCTGCCATTCTTAGGCCTAAGGATACTAAGGCATAAGTACTTCTGCCTGTAACACCCAACCTCTGGAATTCTTCTTTGTCAGGAGGCAAAGTGCTCATAAGTTTAGAGCAGTCATGAACAGTTATGATAACCACAATCTGTTTCAGGCTGGAAAGCATATTAAAATGAACCTTTCCTGCATTTTCCTTCTGTGTAAAAAAAAAAAAAACAGAAACATGGAGCTCCTTAACCTCAATGGGAGCTACACAATGTTTAAAATGTCTTCTACAAGTAGTACAGTTGTAGTATTTATTTATATCTGGTGCCCTTCCCCAGAGGTCCGGGCACCATTACAATAAAAAAAAAAAAAAAACAGTCCATAATGCATAGCAACAGATGAAACAAAAATAGTACCATCTTATTCCACTAAAATTGACAAAATACCCTAAAACATAAAATTAGCGAAACATAATACAACTTTAAAAGTGCTGCATACACGGATTATGATGAGATATCTCCAGATGCTTGAAGTAAAACTTGAGCCCCTTTAAAGCGCATCCACTGAGGCCTCCCTCAGGATCCTGGGTAAAGAAGTTCCACAAAGGCGTACCCAGCTACTTCAAAGGCCCGATCACCAGAACTCTTCAATCTAGCCTCGGAATCCTAAAGTGGCCCCAAAGGAAGGGAGGGATCACAATTTGACCCCATGGGGCTGCAGCATGATCCCTTACCACCTTCCCCAACGTCTATAGGGAGGTGGGGCATACTACATTCACCTGACTGGAGCATCATTTTCAAATCAGATTTCCCAATTTCAAATGAACCCTGGCATCAGTCGGTAGCAAAAACCAGATCTGAAATCGAAAAAACTGAGCGAATGGGCGGGTCAGAGTCAGGAAGTGGAAAGAGATCACGTTGCCAGTCCCTCGGGGCCAAATTATGATCCCTTCCCTTCTTCTGGGGGTGAACAGAACAAAAATTTTAAACATGGTAGAGCTCCCATTGAGGTAAGGGATAGGGTTGTCGTGCCCTATGCCACTGACCCGTCCACTGTAGGAGACTCATTCCATCATCATAGACCTTACTGATCGTCCTGGTCAGTTTCTCTGTCTTGGTCCATCAGCTCGGTGCGTTGCGACATGGTTCGCCCATGCCATTGACTAGTTATTCTCAGCATACTGCTGTCTATGCCTTGCTCTTTGGATCCTGAACCAGAGCACACCGACAGAGGTGGGCTATCATCCGGACCTTTTGTTACCAGAGAAAGAGGAGGAGAAAGAACCTCGTTGTCCGAGGTGCCGACGTCAGATCAGCAGGAAGTTGATCCGGAGGTGGAACCAGGACCTCAGCCTCTCCCGGGGACGGAGGGGAAAAGTCCCCGGGGTCAGGCTGAGGAGACTCGGGGGTCCCCAGAGGGCAGCGAAGGCTGCGGGGAGCTGGGAACGACGGACGTGGGAGGGTCCGGCATCGGCTCATCCGCTGTGCGGACGTCAGGCGGACTGACATGTGTCTTGTCTTAGTGGGATCCAAGGGAACATTGGAGGGGCTGGCGTCCGACTTAACGGATCCTTCACCAGGGGCAGGCCACGAAGGAGGGGTGGTCTGGCCTGGCAGAAGAGGGGTCACGCGCCACCCCAAAGGGTTGGGCAGCTTACCGACCCTCTGCTTATCGGAGGAGCCCACGTCGGGAAACCACGGCTTGACCGGGGATGGAGGCCTCAAGCCAGGGCGCCCGAAAGACTGACAGCAGGCCAGACAGGCCACCGCCTTCCTAAACTCGAAGGCGGCAGTCGAGGTGAGTGAGGGGGTGGGGGACTTACCTTCAACACAGCGACCCCGAGGGGTAGCGGTGGAAGGAAACCCTTGTCAGTGTGCTTTTCTTGGTCCCTTCCTCTTGTGATCGCCTTCAGGGGAAGCCGGCGCCTGCTGTAGTTTTTGAGTTCCTTTCCATGGAGCTCATCTGTTTGAGAATGTGAGCTTCCAGGGACTGCCGCCTTCTCGGGTGGCTGCACTGAAACTCAGTCAGTGCTGGCACTTCAACTTGATGGTGGGACCTACACAAAAAGGCACAAGGGAATGACTGTCTTTGTCGGAGTTGGGCACTGCATGAGTCACTTGTTTTTGTGCTCAGAGGGTGTAGGGGATGACATACACAGATGGATGACTGACTAATATAGTAGAAAAAGCGGAAAAACTCTAAAATAACTGACAAAAGGGCCTGGCAGAGCAGGAACTTTTCCATAGGCGCTGGCATTAGCCAGCAGTTGGAAAAGAAACTGGAAGGTGGGCGTGAGGGACCCGCCTTTATACAGACTTCTCCTGACGCCGGTCACCTGACGTGCAGGCAGTCCCTCACCAGGGACCGCTAGCTAGAAATTTTTTACGTGGGGTCCTGCCGCCAGCCGGCGTCAGTCCTATACGTAATTAGCTACTGTAAGAGCCCTCTCGAAGTAAGATTCTCTCTTTCAACTGGTCCATTGCCCTCACAGTGAGCGAGGACTCAGTAAAGCATATCCCAGGTCTTCCCCTCAGGATTCTACCTTCCTTACTATACGGCCCAGCCAGTGTCAGGTGCTGTGGTCATTTAAGCAGTTCTTGAGCATCTAAGGTGTCCAGGCACCTTAGCTTCCTCCCACTTCGACAGGGAAGCCCGCAGGCTTGTCCTTGGGGGCAAGAGGGTTTCAGCTTCTTCCGCTTTGGGGCAGAGAACTCCCCTTTATCTATCCCACTTGGTGGAATATCAGAGTACTGTTTGTCATGAGGGCAAGGCTGCTTGCAGAGTGCAGAGATTTTTTAGCAAGCACCTTCTCCGGGCACTTTGTGATATCTCAGATATGAATACCAGGGCTGCTGCCTCAGGCCTGTGCCTTTGGAGGCACCCCTGGTTGAAGTTTCAGTATCCGGCTGATGGCCAACAGAGGGTGTAATGCCCTTTAACAGTTCTAACTTATTGGACCAGATGTTGACATCATTAGCCAACTGCAGGTATCTGGCAGGGCTATCAATCTGTCAATTTGCTCTACCATACTCCACCTCGAACCACCTCTGAGCAAATGGCGCCCACCCTTTCGTACAGTATCTCAACAGCTGGGACAATCTCCCAGCCCCAGGGTAACCGAAAAACCTCCTCCACCTTGTCTGCCATCTCCTCCTCTGGTCTCACAGTCAAGCACCCTAGGAGCTACTGACTAGCCCCCTGCAACCTGTCCCGCCTCTGACTGGCTCCTGTTGTGACCCTCCCTCTTCTGATCCTTGACCAAGAGGTGGTGGTCAAAGGTCAGTTCTCCCTCCATCTCAATTATTGGAGAACCATCTCTTCAGATGGCAGAGTCCTTCAGATTGTAGACAGGTGTCACTCCTGGGTTTGTAGAGGCACCCCCAGAGACCCCCTGCCCGAACCCTCCAATTATACCCACTGGACAGGGATCTGCGACCCATATGAGATCTTACTGATACATCCAGTACAAAAAGCGCCATATCGTCACCCTGCTGGGCTTGCTGCCCCTCCTCAAGCAGGGTAACTGGCTGTGCTCCTGGATATTTGGGATGTTTACCTGCGTATCTCTTTCTGCCACACAGAAGGTTTCTGCGGTTCCTCTCTCAGCAGGAGCTCTATCAGATCTTAATCAACATCCTAGAGTGGCGGATGGTTCCATATGCCATGCAGACCTTTTGGAACCATCTTTTCCTGGGTCATCTGTTGATCCAGATGGACAACCACAGCATTGCTGATTACACCAGCCAGCACAGGAAGACCCACTTGTATCCCCTAGGCAGGAAGTCATGAGAATATGGTACTGGGCCATAGCCCACAGTCTTTCACCCTGCAGACCATGTCCCTGGCATGCAGCACACTCTGGCCAGCTGCATTTGCAGGACTAAGTCCAGCATGCACGAGTGGGAGCTCCTCTCACCCATCGCAGTCTCTTTGCCAGATGGGGTAGTCCACAGCTGGACCCTTTATTGCGTCAAAACTACCCAGTCTCGGCTCACTAGATCCGGGGCATGGAGTTATCTGGTGAGACACGTTGTCCCTCTCCTGGAATGGGAGGTCTTTATGCCTTTCCTCCATTTTGGAGGCTGCTAACCAAGCTCCACTTGGAGGTGGCCAGCATGGTCCTAGTGCCCCTATTCTGGCCACAGCAGATATTGTGTCCATTGCTGAAACAGTTGGGGTGGGATTCCTGATCCCTCCACTTCTATGCAGGGGTTGTTAAAGCAGACTCTTGGGACCCGTCTGTTCCAATCTCAAATCCTGTCTGCATGCTTGGCTGCAGTCCTGAGGAGACATGGCCATCGCCCGACTGGGCGTGTCAAGAGGGCAGCGGGCATCATTGCAGCTCAGAAACACTCTACTTGGGGCTGGCCCAATGGCGCAGGACGTCTTACCTCGTGCTACACCTGTGACGTGTGTTCGACAATGAGCACAGGCCACCGGGGGTTGGCGGAGTTGGAGAAGGACTGAGCACCCAAAGGACTGTTTTCCTTCTCCGGGGAGGGGGGACATCAGTGGTCGGCACTTGACTGGCCCCCGGTGGAGACTGAGGGGGCAGTGCGCCAACGCTGCAGAAGAGGGGCAGACGGCATGAGGAGCACATGCGGACACGTGAGCGCATGAAAGCTGCCCCAATGTTGCACCACGGACGCGCCCAAGTTGGCTCCCTCCTGATCCCACCCTCCAGGTCTCCAAAGTGCTGGGGTAAGTAGCCACTGTAATACGACTTGGAGGGGCTGTGGTGGGGAGGTCTGAGCTCTGGCTACGTCCGGGGCGGCAGCCCGTGAAGGGGAACCAAAGGCAACCCCTCCCCATAAATAAATTTTTTTTTTTTTTTTAAACTCTACTTGGAACACTTTATGCCATGAAGTGGTAAAGGTTTGCTCTCTCTAGGCGGCCAAGCATAAACTGGACACTACCTAGTGTCCCTTTCGGGCTCCGGTCTACAGTACTCTTCCCATCAAGGTGTACAGGGTTTTATTTAACTCTAAATATTGATTAGCGTTTTGCTCATAAAAGTGCTAACACTTTGTGAAAATTAATAGCTCTTGCCTCACTGTTTAACACAGCACTTCTAGAAAATCTATATAAATACTTTCTGTACAGTTAGTATAGTCAGAAGAAAAAAAACTGCTAATCAATTATTTAAAACCCTGATGTACCTCTTGGCTATATCAGCCTTTCACGAGCCAGCGGGTGACCACACTATGGCTTGGTTGGAGATGTCCCATAACCTCCTCAGCGACATCCTGCATCTGAAGCCCTGATCGGTTTTCCTTTTTTGGCTTGAGCTCTGAATTTTGCTTTGGGCAAATCTGACCCTGTTTGAGCCAGCTGCGACTCGCGGGCTACACTCTCTTGAAAAGCGTTTGTTTTAGTGGCTCTTACCTCTGCTCTGAGGTTTTCCAAACTTCAGGTTCTTTGGTACAAAAAACTTTTTGATTTTATACTGAGTCAAGGTAAGGTGTCTTTGCTCACCAACCTTAAGCTTCTTCCTAAGGTGATGTCTGGACTTACTCTGAAATTATTCATCCACCTTAGTCTCCCCGAACATGCCAATCCAGGGAAGTGCTGCTCAATATGTTAGGTGCACACAGGATTTTTGAAGCATCTGCTTTGGACTAAAGAGCACAGACAGTCAAAGCAGCTTTTCATTCCTTTCGCCCCAGGTAGAGAGAGCGCTCGGGTTTTGAAACGGTGTTTGTCCAAATGGTCGACACATTGTATTGTGCTCGGTTTCATCAAGTATGGCAAAAAGTTGCCCGGGATGGTGAAAGTCCATTTCACAAGGGGCATGCTACCTCTGTGGTCTATTTTCAAAGGGGTCTCTGCTGTCCACATTCGTGCAGTTGTCACCTGGAGCACAGTCCATACTTTCTCAAGCACTACAGTCTGGACATTGACTCTTAGGCACATGCATGTTTTAGCAGGGCTGTGTTGGCGAGGCCTCATCCTGAATTTCAGCTGGCCTTCCTCCCAGACTGTTTCCTTGCACTTGTAATTGCTTGGGATTCGTTCCTACGGTGTGACCCGATTGAAATACCCCCTGAAGAAGACTGAACAGTTATGTAAATACAGTTCGTAGAACTTACGTAACAGTAGATCTTAGAGAACAGCTCTTGCAGCAGGTTACACCATTAGGACTGAAGCAGTCAGGCGCCTGGACCCCACGGAAATTTTCTAGCTAGCAGTCTTCAGCTGGGACCGCCTCCGACGTCAGGCGTAATACATAAGGAGGCGGTCCCCCCACAATCCCCAGTTCTCCCGCCGGAGACTCCCGGCCGCTGGATGACATCAGAAGAGGAGACCGAGGATCCGCCACCAGATGGCCAAGATTAAAGTCAGAACGTCCCATCCTGTAAGATGGATGTTTGGCTACGACCTACCTCCAAAAGAAGGGGGATGGTGGGCGGGAAGGTACCTGCTGCAAGAGCTGTTCTCGAAGATCTACTGTTACGGTAAGTTCTTACGTAACTGTACTATCTTACTTCGAGATACAGCTCTTGCAGCAGGTTACACCATTAGGACTGATTTCCAAGCAGTAGTGGCAATCTTACTCCACAGGGAGGAGGAAGGTGAAATCTCCATACAACTCGAGCCTAGGGCAGAAGTCCCTGAAGGGCGGCTAGGCGAACCCTGCTCTTCGTCTCAATGCAATGTCCAGGCTGTAATGCCTGATAAAGGTATGCACAGAGCTCCAAGTGGCTGCAGCGCAAATAGCTGAGGTGAGACATTCTTTAACGCATAAAATAAGTGGCCACCCTCTCGTGGAATGACCCTTAACTGCGCCTGGTAAGGGTTTGTTGCTCTGTCATAACAGAAAGTGATGCACTGGATGAGCCACCTCGAGAGAGACTGTTTGGAGACAGGAGCTCCTTTCATTCTAACGGCAAATGAGACAAACAGTTGATCTGCCTTTCGAAACGGTTTGGTTCTGGTCAGATAATATCTGAGGCACCGATGCACGTCAAGGATGTGCAGAAGGGCTTCCCCTCGGTTGGTGTACCTTGGGAAATACACTGGTAAGTCAATATCCTGATTAAGGGTGAGTGCTGAAACCACCTTAGGCAGAAATTTTGGATTTCTCCTCAGGGATACCCTGTCCTGATGGAAACCTAAATAAGGCTGTTTGCACATTAGTGCGTGCAATTCAGAGATCCTTCTTGGAAGTAACCGCAACTAAAAATAGCGTTTTCCGGGAAAACTTGGCTCTCAATCCGCAGCTGGTTCAAAGGTGGCAGCGTAAGCTGCTCCAGAACGAAGGCAAGTCCCAAGGAGGAATCAGATCCTTAATGGGTGGCCTAAGATGGAGGACTCCTTAAAAGGCACAGTAGTGTCAATTGGGCCACCATCCGATGGCCTATGGGGCATGATAAACCAAAATAGCACAAAGGTGCACCTTAATCGAGGAGTAAGCCAATCCTGAATGAAAAAGAAAGCAGGTAATCCAAAACCAGCTTTTCAGGACATTCTAACGCAAAACTGCACACTTGAGCCCACAAGCAAAATATAGCCATTCATGGTATCGTTGCATGGGTTGCCGTTTCTGGTGCAGAAAGTACATCTACTACTTCTTGCGAGACTCAGATTTGAATATGTGGCTATGTCTCTGGAGCCAAGCGTGCAGGTTCAAGGAGCGCAAGTCTGGATGGACTAATGAACCCTCCTCCTGAGACAGCAGATGGGAGCGGATTGGCAAAGGAAGTGGAGGCTCCCGGGATAGCCGACGCAGAAGCGGGAACCAAATTTGTCTGGGCCAGAAAGGCACTATCAAAATGAGCGTCGCTTGCTCCCTACGAAGTTTTAAGAGAACTCTCTGGATCAACGGGAAAGGAGGGAAGGCATAGAGGAATCTGCCCGCCCAGGAGAGGGACAAGGTGTCTCGCCAGAAAACACCAGGCCCTGGATCTAGCGAGCAAGAATTGGGCAGTTTTGCGTTGGATGGGGATGCGAAAAGGTCCAACTCTGGAGTGCCCCATCTGTGAAACAGATCCTCCCTCTGCCACCTCCTGTAGAAGTTCCCACTCGTGAACTCTGACCTGAGAGCCACTCAGGCTGTCTGAGATGGTATTGTCCACTCCTGGAACGTGTACTGCAATTAGGTTTGCGCCGTGCTGCACTACCCACTCCCACACTCATGGCCTCCTGCAAAGTGGGTAGGAGTGAGTGCCTCCTTGTTTGTTGAGGTAATACATCACCGCAGTATTGTCTGTCTGTAACAGGAGAGTACCCAGTGGAATCTCCGACTGGAAGGCTTGCAAAGCATAAAGAACCGCCCTCATCTCCAAAATGTTGATGTGGAGATGAGATTCCTGGGCTGTCCATGTGCCCCGAGACCTCACCCCGTCTTGGTGTGCTCCCCACCCAAAACCTGAGGAGTCTGTGGAGAGAGTCACAGTCGGAGAAGGCGCTGTGAAGGGAACCCCCGCGGAGAGATTCTCCGGATTTAGCCACCACTGCCAATCCCGAATCGCGGCATTCGTGATTCGAATTGGCTGCTGCAGATGGTCTTGCCTTTGGTCCCATTGCACCCTTAGCATCCACTGGGTTACCTGCATGTGGAGTCATGCCATCGGGACTGTTGCAATGGCCGCAGCCATAAGTCCAAGCAGGCGAAGGACCAATCTTGCGGGATGGTCTTCCTCACGACAGGTCCCTGATAAGGGATCTGATGTGTTCCGCTTTGTCGGAGGAAAAAGGCTTTCCTCTGGCGGTGTCCAGAACTGCTCCGATGAACTGCAGTTTCTGGGACGGTACCAGGAGACTTCTCAGTGAGGGAGGATGCCCAGTGATTGGAAGGGACTGGAGTGCGGTGAATGGCCATCATCAGTGCCTCCTGGGAGGGAGCCATGAGAAGCCAGTCGTCCAGGTAAAGAGAACATGTAGTGGCCTTGTCTCCTCAGAGACGCCGCTATGACCGCCATGCATTTCGTAAAAACGCGAGGTGCCGATAACAGTCCGAAGGGAAGAGCTCGGAACTGATAATGGCGGCTCTGAAATTCGAAGCACAGGAACCTCCTGTGCGCTTGAGCAATGGGAATGTGCAGGTAGGCATCTTGCATATCCAAAGACGCCAGAAACGCGTCCCGTATCAGCATGGGAATTAGTCCCGGATGGGTCACCATGCAGAAGCGTTTGTAAGCGACCGACAGGTTGAGGTCGCTGAGGTCCAGAACTGGATGGAGGTCCCCTGTTTTCTTTGGAACCAGGAAGTAAGAATAATACCTAGCCCCACCTGGTTCTCTGGGCGTGCTCCTAAGGCTTCCTTGTCCAGGCGTGAGCACTTCCTGCCTAATAAAGCAGGCGTGCTGACCAAGTAGCGGGAAAGCAGGGAGATCTTGTAGGTGGGCTGCCTACAAATTCTATATAGTGGCTTTTGAGCCAATTGCAGCACCCACCTGTCGGTGGTGATGGAGCCGCCACCCTGGCACGTGACATGCGATGCTACCCCGACCTTCGTTTCCCGTTGATCTTGAGGAGGCGGGGCCGGGAAGGAGTCATGCTGTGGCAGTGTTTGATCCTGCAGGCTGGGCTGACTTTGCGGCTTGTTGGCCTCTGCCTGGGGAGGACTTGGCCTGGGCTTTTCGTAAAGAGACCCTCTGCTGTTGGAGGGAACGTGGTTGCCACCTCTGTCCAGCTACGAAACAGACTCCTACGAAAGGAACTAGGTCGAGATCTGTACATGGCCTGGACAGATCTAACTGCCTTCCCTGCATCCTGAAGTTTGGTGATCACCCTCTCGGAGGCTTCACCCAACAGGACTTCACCGTTGTAGGGGGGTCTAGAATGTTCTTCTGGACGTCCAGGGTAAAACCAGAGACATGGAGGCAAGAGAGTCTCCGGAGACACACGCCTGAGGCTGCAGCTCTGGCCAAAGAGTTTGCAGAGTCATATGCGGCTCTGAGCACCTGGGTCCCCACATCCGAACTCGTACGGAGGAGGGTCAAGAGCTCCTCCTTCTGACCACCATTGGGCATCTTCTCAACCAGGTCCTGTCCCTGTTCCCACAGTGCGTTCTGGAACTAAACCATGTGGGTGAGGTAATTCAAAGACCTGATGGCGCAAGTCACAGCCGCGTACGTGCGCCTACCCAGGACATCCAATTGCTTGGATTCCGGGTCCGGTGGCTGTGTGTTCAAGTGCTGAGATCTCAGACTGGTCATGCGAGGCAGTGATGACCAGGGAATCGGCCAGAGGATGGTTCGCCAGATACTGGTCCTCCCTCGGTGCCTTGTATAGACAGTCAGCCTTCTTCAGCACTGCCGGGGTCGAATGTGGGTGCTTCCACGCAGCCTTGGTGACCCCGCAAAGGTGTCCACCAAGGGTGGCACTACCACAGGCTTTGGGTCTTTCTGCCGAAGGTAGCGGGCAAGGCGCTGTCTCTCTGGGTCAAGCTCTTCAGCATCCCACCCCATATTCTCCTGAATGTGCTTCATGATCTCCGCAAAGGAGGGATCATCCGGAGGAGACCTGGGTAGGTCGTGTGGGTCTGGGGAGGGAATGCTGATGGGAGAAGGAGACCTGGAGCACCCTGAGGTGTCAGATCTGGAATCCTCCGCAGACGTGGTATACCGGCGTCTGGGTCTCTTCGGGCTAGGTGACCCTGAAGTGGATCTTGAGATGTCTTCTATCTGAGGATCTGCCCCTAGGAGGAGGTGTTGGCTCCTTGGGGGTTGGTGACAGTCCTACCGGCCCCTTGGGTGGAGGGGGGGCGTGGGCGGTGAATGAGTGGGTAGGCGGAGCCAGAGTAGGATGCATGGTGACCACATCCTTCCTGATGGTGTCCCACCAGAAGGTAAAGAACTCCTTACCTCTGCCAAATTCAAGCCCGAGCGGGCGGGCACGGTAGCCTGTCGCTGGGGTCGGGTCCCGGGGTCTCCCGCACGGGGAAGGTTCCCGTGGGGAGTCCGGCGACTCGGTGTCGCCCGCCTGGTCCTCAGGCTGGTGGTATCCTCCTCCGATAATTCCTTCGCCGATGTCAGCTGGCGGCAGTGGTGCAGTCCTCTCTGGGGTAGCCGGCGTCTGTCCCCTGGCAGACGCCCTGGGAGGCGAACGCCTGGCCGGTGACGGGTGTCTTGCTGTCATCTGCTCCTGGGAGTGCCAGTGATGCTTGGCAGACGTTGGCTGGGCCGACGTCAGGTCTGGCGTCCGTTTTAGGGATGTCGGCTCCTCAGTCTTATGGGGGACCAGGTCAGACCCACGCGGAGGCTCGGAAACCGACCTGGCGTCGGAGTCCCGACGGCGGGAGGAAGATTTGTGGCGCTCCCCAGACTTGGCCGAGGCCTTAGAGAGAGTGGATGCAGCAGACGGCCTGGAAGTCTTGAAAGGCTGCAGAGAGGAGGAGCCGCTGGAGGATCTGACCTGAACCAGGGGAGGCAGAGACTGAGCCCTGGAGGGAGAGCGGTCCGACCGCAAGCCGGAGCTTCGGGAGTCCGAGGACCTCGCCGGGGACCTGGGTCTTTCCTCCTCCCGGTGTTTTCCCCGGTGTTTGTGGGTCTTTCCTGACGACTCCCCCCTGGAGGAAGATTCCTTATCCATGGTCTTACATCTCTCCTCCAAGAGAAACGCTTGAAGGGCCTTCTGGTGGTGGATCCTGGTGCGACTGTTGAAGCCCTGGCAGAAGGAGCAGGCCTTGGTGTCGTGTTCCGGGCCTGAACAGCGCGCACAGGCAGAGTGAGGATCCTTGAGGGGATCTGTTTGCATGAGCACTGTGATGGGTGACCTTCCAGAGGTGTTTGGAGAGGGACATCAGATGAATTCCAAATTCGATATAGAGAAGGCATACGTAGTTCTAAGTCGTGCATGCGCTAGAAGAGAGAGGCCAATGCTTGTGATGTCGCGGCGGAAAAGAACTGAGGATTGTGGGGACCGCCTCCTTATGTACTATGCCCGACGTCGGGGGCGGGACCGACAAAGGCGGTCCCCGCTGAAGACCGCTAGCTAGAAAATTTCCGTGGGGTCCTGGCGCCTGACGGCTTCAGTCCTAATGGTGTAACCTGCTGCAAGAGCTATATCTCGAAGTAAGATCTTACCGTAACAGTACATGTTTCACGGGATCTCAGTCATCAGGTCTGCTTCCCCTCCCACCATCCCCCTTTAAGGAGTTATTCTCTCAAACTGGTTTTCTGGTGTATCCAGCCTTATATTTTGGCCTGGGCACCTCCCTCTCTTCTGTCTCCTTTGGCACGGATGTGCTCCCTTGGTCTTGGGGTGGGGGCTGAGGTGGGAGCGGGGCTGCTCACGCCTATACAGGGTTGGTGACATCGATAGATGGCGTGGACGGCTGAAAATCTTCCGTATGGATCCTGCTTCACTAGTGAACTTCCTATGATGTGACCTGATGACTTGAGATCCCTTCTAAGATCTGTTACGGTAAGTTCTTAACTTCTATATCTAGCAGTACAGAGCCTCTAATTCTCCAGTAGAGGTGAACAAATGGATTCCTCTTTTCCTTCCAAAACCTGAAAAAGCATCCTAAGGTGCTTGACTGTGGGACCAGAGAAGGAGATGGACAAGTTGGAGGAGGTTCTTCAGCTACCCCGGGACCAGGAGGTCGTCCCGGATGTTGGGATACCCTATGAATGGGAGGATGCCATTTGCTCAGAGGTGGTCGAGGAGTATGAGAGCAAATGGACAGATTGATAGCCCTGGCAAATGACTGCAGTTGGCTAATGATGCTAACATCTGGTCCAATAAGTTGGAACTGTTAAAGGGGCATTAAGCACCCTCTATTGGCCAGCCGGGATACTGGAAACTGCAACCTGGAATGCCTCTGAAGGCACAGGCCTGAGGCAGCAGCCCTGACATCCACATCAGAGATATCACAAACTGCCCGGAGAAAGTGCTTGCTAAAAAAAAAAAAAAATCTCTGCACTCTGCAAGCACTCAAGAACCTCTTGTCTTGATGGCAAACAGGAAGGGCTAGGGCGGCAGGAAACCTTGCCCTGACAAACAGCACTCTGATATTCCACCAAGTGGAATAGATAAAGGGCAGGTCTTCCCTTGTCAATCTTCACCATTGATTACTGCTTGGTTAGTGCGGAGGTGCGCACCCTCAGGGAGATTTTTTTTTTTTTTTTTTTTGAGTCGGTCAATGGCACCGCCCCAGTGGCAGCTGTGTCATCACGAGGGCGGTTGTTATAAGCCGCAGACCTCCTTCATCTCTGTTTCTCCTGGCCAAGGCTGCACCTGCTGCATGGATAGTTAAAGTTAGGCCTTTTGCCTCATACAAGCCAGACTCCTCCTCCTACCTCGACGCCATCACCCGGTAAGACCGTTCTGTTTGTTTCTTTCGACGGCGCCGAGAGCTTTTGCTGTTTTTAGTCTAAATTTTTTCGCATCATGTCAGGTTTGGGGGCAAAAAGTAAGTCGAAGGCAGGCCACGCCCCTATGCGTCTGTGCTCCTGTGGCCAGCATTGTTCCATTTCGGACTGGCATGATGTTTGTCTTCGTTGCCTGGGACCCAACCATGATACGGATGCATTAGATGCCTGTTTCTCGATGGACCGTCGCGTCCTAGAAGTCCACGCGTTTAAGATCGGCAAGGCCCCGCCGACTTTCGGGGGATGGTGCCGCTCCAGGGATTCCCAGGTAAGGTCTCTAGGCCCTTCCTCCGGGTCCCCTCTCAGGCCTATACGGGTCTCTACAGGAGGAGGCTTCCTCATCTTTTGCCAAAGAGGAAGCTTCTTTTGCGGTGTCGGAGGAACGCCGAGGTCCCTCCCCGGGCCGCTGGGCGGGTACACTGCCTCGGGAGGTGCAGGTGGCTCCCCAGTGTAGAGGCCCACATCTGCTGGGCCTGGCATCGGTAGACCCTTGACACTGCCATTTCGGATCCCGGCGCCGGTGATCGAGATGGCGCCATTGGCGGCACCGTGTTGGCTCTCGGCGCCGCTGGCCCAGTTGGCTCTTCTGATGGTGCCGAGTGGGGTCCCGGCGCCAAGGGTGGTACTGTGGGTTCGGCCGGCGCCGTTGGGGAGTCTGGGCCGGACCTAGGTGTTGCGGGGGTCTGGGGTCATCCAGTGCCACCCCCGGCACCGGCGCTGTTTCACTGGAGACCCCTGGGGTTGCCAGTATTGTGGTCCAGCTGATCTCTTCCTCCTCAGAGAAGGATGACTGACGTGGACCCGTCCTGGCACCCCGACTGAGACAGGGTCTCCGGTGGCACGAGATGCTAGGCGGCCCGGTGCGCCTATTCCTCTGTCCCCGCTGCCGTACTCCCGGGGCCCCCAGGCTGGGGGTGGTCTGGGGTCCCTTGGGGGTGATGGAGCGGGGGTGGAGGGAAGGGCTCTCCCTCCTGAGGGGGTCGTGGCAGCTACCAACCCTTGTGCTGCTGCACCCCCTCGGGGTGGGGGCGGGTCGCTGGGGTCGAGGAGGAGGGCATTCTCGGAGTCCGAGGGGTAGGGTTCAGGCGTCTGTCTCTACGTACCACCCTTCGCGGTGCGGGTCGGAGCCGTAGTGCTGGGCCCAGTCTTTCCTTCCTGGACCCCAGGGACCCCTCTGGTGGCGTTGCTGTGGGCTGCCTTTCTGGATCCATGTAGTCCTAGGTTCGTCACAGGGGAGGATCCCCTTCTGGGCTCTTCCAGGCTCCGCATCCCTCAGGATTCCGTTTTGCAACCTGGTCTGTTGTCCGGGATCCTGCCAGCTCTGGCTCCGTTCCCTGGATTCCAGAGCCCCAGCAGAGGACATCTGCCTCACCGTAGGTGCCCTCCCATTCCTCTGCAGCCACCCCCCGCTCTCCCAGGCCATGTCGGTCCCACAGGCCAGTTATCCTGGGAGACGTTCAGAGGTTCTGCCGCGGCCTTCCCCTCATGTTAGGTACACGAATTAGCGGATTTTTTCGCCTATCCCCACAGCCGCAAGAGTCCTCTGGACACTCAAGCTCTCCATCATCCTCATCTCCCTCCTCTGAGGGAGAGGAAACCACTAATCATCTCCGATGGATGCTGATTTCACTGAACATCAGCGATTCCTTTAGAGGATGGTGAAGGATCTTCGGATTTCCTATGTTAGGCGAGACAATACTGAACGGGAGACGCGTGAATTCCTTGGCGAATTCAGTGCCCAGCATTTGGTGGTACTATCCTGGCCTATTCCCTTCCAGGAGGAGTCTATCCGTTCCTGGCAGTCGCCAGCCGCCCTTTCTCCAGCCCCGGCAGACTACCAACGTAGGTACTGTGCCCCATCGGAATCCCTAGGTACTCTCCCCAACCCACCCTCGGGATTGGCATACCTAGAGACTCCCTCCGGGCGCCGCCGCCTGGAGCACGACCGTCCACCAGACTCAGATTCTCTACAATTTGACCGGTGGGACCGAAGGTGTTTCTTCCTCTGCATCTCATCAAGGCCCACCATGCTGCCTACGGTAGGCATTTGTGGTCAATGCTTTCCCAAATCTTAGCATCAATGCCTGATCGGAGCAAACCAGACAAGCTATTGCCTCTCTGCTATAGGCCTGGAGCTGGCAAGACACAAGCAAGGGCATCTTATGACACCAATGAGGTGGCTTCCAGGCTTGCAGGGACAGCGATCTATATAGGCAGACGGCATGGCGTCTATAAAGTTGTCACCCTGGCGGCATAGGAGTGATTAGCTCTGCTTTCGTGGGACCCATCTCTCTTTTCCTCCAGAGCTAGGAAACTTCTACAGGTGCTCCCTCAGTCTCCCCCATCCTCGTGGGACAACTCCTAGCTCTTCTCTCCCATAGGCTTCTCTCTTGATTAGCCGCGGAGCTTGATACTCACCCAAGCAGTAATGAATGGTGAAGACTGACAAGGGAAGACATGAAAATTATGTACCTACCGTAATTCTTGATCTTCTCTTGTATCTTCACCATTCATTACTGATACCCGACCACCTTCCCCTCAGTGGCCTCCTACTGTGGCGTCTCCTCCTCCCGTCTCATTCCTCTCCCTTCCTTGGCCTTTATGCAAAAAAAAAAAAAAGAAAAAAAAGAAAAATATCTTTCTGTTTTCCATTCTTCTTGAATGGATCTTTTTCCTCAAGGTAAAGAGGAATGAGTGCGATCTTTCACCATTCTGAGGAAACTTTCTGACTGCCCTAGGATGTGACCTCCTGGGCACCTTAACACATTGCTCAGTTCACAGCTTTGGAAGCGTTCTTTGGCTCGGCCTCAAAATTTAAGATTCCCCTGGCAAGTGTTATTGTCAGCTCATTTTGGCTGGTGCTTCTGGCACTTAGCCTTGAGCGTTGTTCCTGCCTTGCCTTCAGGAGTCCGAGTTCCCACCCATTTTTCAGACAAAGCTTTTCCATAGGGCTTAACCCCTTCCCATACACTTCTGTGTTAGCACTTAACAGGGTGCTAAGGGGCTTAATCCTCCCTAGTTAGGTGCTCTCTTTCCAGAACAGATTTTCTGCCCGGGCAGTCTGTGAGCTCTCAGCTAGAGTGTAGGGAGTTGGCATGTTAGGAGGTTAGAGAATCTGCCCTTTGTGTCCAATCTGTACAGGCGGTTCAGTTGAACCTTCTCAGTCCTATCAGGAGGATTCTTGCTCCTTGTTTTTGCTTCGAGCTTATAAGTCTCTCAACCAATGCATCTATGGTCAGTGTTCTCCGCTCTCAGCATACCTTATTTTCTTCCTTTTCTTCTTCTCTTTGTTCCTCCCTTAGAGCAGCCCCAGAAAGGATGCCCTGCGGTCCCTTAGGGTAGGAATTCTCTCTCCTCTCTACCGGCTTATTCCTTTTTCAGTTTATCTCTTTTCCTTTTTCTGTCCCTCGGCTCTCTTGCCTCGCTCTTTTTCCCTACCCTTTGTTTTCGCCTCTCCGGCTACCAGAACTGAGATGAAGGAGTAGTGAGTCTGCGACACCTAAATCAGCCCCTACGGCGCATGGCACTGCGATAAGCTCTCGAGGCGGCCGTTGGAGCGAGACTAAAAAAATCTCCCGTAGCGGGTGCGCGCCTCTGGCACTAACCCAAGCAGCAATGAATGGTGAAGATACAAGAGAAGATCAAGAATTATGGTAAGTACATAATTAGTTTCTCTGCCCCAAAGCGGAAGCAGAAATCCTCTTGCCACCAAGGACAAGCCTACGGGCTTCCCTGTCGAGGTGGGAGAAAGCTAAGGTGCCTGGGCATCTTAGATGCTCATGAGCTGCCTAAAATGATCACAGCACCAGACATTGGCTGGGCCACATAGTAAGGTAGAATTCTCGGGCGCGCTGAGAATATGCTTGACCAAGTCCTCGCTCACTGAGGGGTAGTGGACCTGTTGGAAGAGGTTCCTTGTCCTCTGCTTTCTCTGGTAAAGGTCCGGATGGTAGCCCACCTCTATGTCAATGTGCTCCGGTTCAGGATCCAAGAGCAAGGCATCAACAGCAGCATGCTGGGAATAACTTACCAACGGCACGGGCAAGCCATGTCACACCGAGCTGATGGACCAAGACAGTAGAAACTGGCCAGGACCATCAGTAAGGTCAATGAAAGTAGAGTAATCTACAGCGGAGGGTCAACGGCACAGGGCACAACAACCCTATCAACAGGCCTTGAGAACCCCAAAAGCCCAAAACCCTGGGCCCAGAGGAACATCAGGCCATAACGGGAGGGCTACAGACGAGGAGGCAGTCACTGATAAAGAGAGTACCCTGAAGGTCAATGACCACACAGGGCATTGTCGACTGTACAGGAAAAAACAACCCTGACGGTCCTTGATAGCCCAGGGCCTGGAGGTGCATCAGGCTGCAACGAGAGGGCTGCTGTCAACAAGCCAGTCATTGACGGAGCAGGCACAGTTAGGGTAAACAACATTAGGAAATGTCGACTGCGGAAGGGGTCGCTGGCACTGGGCACGACGACCCCAACAAGCCTTTTGAGTCCAAAGCCCAGTGAAGGATCAGGGCGTAACGTGTGTGTGTGTGTGTGTGTGTGTGTGGGAGGAGGGGCTGTTAACAGACCAGTCACACCAGGTATCAAGATAAAGGACAAAAGGCTTAGATAGCAAGGGTGGAGTAGACGGCACAGGGCAGGACTCCCCATAGACTGGCTTGAGAGCCCAAAGCCTGAAGAAGCATCAAGCTACGATGGGAGGGTTGTCGGCGAGCCAATCAACTGAACAGGTACCATTAAGGTAGACAACAGTAGCCTGAATCAACAACCCCAATGGGCTTAAGAGCCTAAAGAGCCCAAAGCCGGGGACTGAAGAAGCATCAGGCTGTGATGGGAGGCTGTCGCCAGATGAGCCAATCTTAGGCATAAGCGACAACGCTGTCATTATGGGTCCGATAAAGGCAGAGACCTGGACAGTAACCATCGACGAGGCGAGCCATCAGTGAGCAGGAAAACCAGGTAAGTGGTCCTGGTGTGTCTGACTAATCTCAGAGGACTGGTCCTGGGCCTTGGAGGCCTGAGAGCTTGAAAGACTCACGGTGATAGGGAGAGGCACCCAGAGGATCCCTGCCCAAACTGCTCCACAGGAATGTTTGTAGAGCCGCCTTCTGCGCCTGAGGGCAGGTAGAAAACAGAGTCTCACAGTCCAAGATGACAGGGGTCAGGCCCAAGACAGTAGACTGAGAAAAAAAAATTAGTCTGAGAAGGCGATGTTCTGTCAGCCACAGCAGCAACAGAGGTGAGAAGGAGAAAGTATAAGCTCTTGATAGGAAATCTCTAGAGATTCTAAAACAAGAAAATTAAGTTGAAAGCAAAATGGCACGAAACTGCATCAGAGCTTCGTGGAGACCCATGCAAACGAAATCGATGCCAGGAAAGAACTGAGGAGCCGGACGGGCTGCTCACACTGATACAGGGCTGGTGACAGATTACCTTGACATGGACAGTCCCAGTTGTACTGCTGAATCTTCCGTGTGGATCCTGCTTCACCGACTGTGAAGTTCCTATGGTGTGAACTGATACTGATGGTGCCAACCCCATGAATTTCAGCCTGAAGAAACGGGGGCAAGCATAGATGACAGTGTCTGCTGGTGTTTCAGAGCAAATTTCTTTATCACCCCCCTTCCCAAGTGACTAATAGCCATATCACAATTTCAGCCTCGTGATATCTTCATGAGGAGGTTTTCTCAAGATCTACTTGCAGTTTGTGTTGGAGTAATTTCTTTTGGGTTCTGTTATGGAATGCCTGAGTCACTTTTACTTTCATTTCCACAACTGGATTTCTATACTAGAATAAAGGCATTTCTTCTTGGAGGCATTAGCTGATGTTCTTGCATTCAAAATAAAAAAAACGCTCTTTTTGTTGTTTCCAAGACATTACCCATGCAGTTACAGAGGAACATTCGTAAGCAACTGATTCACTCTGCTCCCCTGTATGAGACACTTGGGTTCTGCATAGTGCCTTGCATGCAGCTAGCTTGGAAACGGATTCTGCCCAATATATTAGAGTGCTGTTGCAGGGGCAGAAGTTAAGTTTTCTAGCCACTGCCCAGAAGGGCTAGTGACTAGAAAAATACACTGGCCCCACAGACTTTTCTATTGGCCCAGCTGGTGTACTTACTGAAGTATTACCTGCTCCATAACAAGCCCACAAGGCTACTTAAAAATGTACTAGCCCAATACAAAATCTACTCTAGCATTCAGCTAGTGGTCCAGCCTTGTTGTTGGATGGCATTATCACATTTATAAATCAAGTCAGTTAACAGAGTTGATCACAGAGTACTTATGAAAAAATTACTCACCTTAGTAATGGTGTTTCTTCTAATGGAGTCTTGCTGTATTCTGACATATGCAGTTAGCCCCAGCACTTGAACTACCCCAGAGAGGAAAGGGTTACTATGTATAGGCATAGAATGTTGAGCTCGAGTTCAGTTTTCAAACCTCTGTCTGAGGTGCTTCAGAGTGTAACAGTCAGATTCCTACGAGCAACTAATTACACTTCCAGTGTGGAAATTGTAAACACGCACACACGCACAAACAAAAAAAAAAAAAAACATACACAGGCAATTACTTGGGTCCCAAAAGACTCAAGTCGAGAACCCAAGATATAAAAAAAGTAGTGAGCAAAATATACATCTAAAACATAACTACCCCACCCGGGAGGGGTGCAAGTTACACCCCTGAGGTGCAACACTACCTGCCAGCCCACTTCCCAAAAACTAGGTTCTGAGAGGGGAGGTCAGAATACAGCGAGACTCCATTAGATGAAACAATTACTAAAGTGAGTAATTTTTTCTTCAAACTTAAGTCTCGCTGTATTCTGACATACGCAGACTACCAAGCAGTACCTCCATGAAGGAGGGTACCGAACCTGCTTTGGGAATAGGTTCTGCAGTACTGCTGTACCAAACCTAGCATCACTCCTAGCCTGTCTATCCACAGAGTAATGCTTGGTGAATGTATGGACTGTCTTCCAGGTGGCTGCTTTGCAGATCTCTAGTAAAGGTACATCTCTGGTAGCAGCCAGAGAAGCAGCTGTACCCCTAGTCAAGTGGGCCCCTCAGGCCTGAGGGAGGTGTTTTTACCTAGCTTGGTATAGTAGAACTGTATACAAGCTACAAGAAAAAATTACTCACCTTAGTAATGTTGTTTCTTCTATTGGAGTCTTATTATATTATGACATATGCAGTGAGTCCCAACCTTCGAACTGCTCCAGAGGTGAAAGTTAACTTTCCATGCCAGGCATGGAGCATGAGCTCGAGCTCTGTTGAAAACTGTCTGTTCTTCAAACTCAAACCGTCAGATCTTCTGAGCTAAACTCACTGAGGTCCTGTGTGGAAGCTGTAAACCTACACTAGCCAACTGGCTACTAACATAACACCACATTTTTGTTCCCAAAACAAAGACTCAAGTCAGAGACCCAAAAATGAAAAACACAACACAAGTCACCCCAAAAAAGGAGGGGTGAAAAAACAACAAGGTGGGCACCTACTAAGTGCCAACACTGCACTGCCCACATCCCAAAAACAGGTTCTGAGAGGGGCAGGCGGGGTCGTCATAATATAGCAAGACTCCAATAGAAGAAACAACATTACTAAGGTGAGTAATTTTTTCTTCAAACAACATGAAGTCTTGCTATATTATGACATATGCAGACTACAAAGCAGTACCTCCATGGAGGAGGGACAGAACCTACTTGGGAAATAGGCTCTGAAGCACAGCCATGCCAAACCGGGCAACACTCCTAGCCTGGATATCCAGGGAGTAATGCTTGGTAAAAGTATGAACTGTTTTCTAGGTAGCTGCTTGACATCTCTCTAGAATAGGGATGTCCCTGGCAGCAGCCAGGGAAGCAGCTGTAGCTCTGGTAGAGTGAGCCCTCAGCCTGAGGGAGGAACCTTACCCAGTTTTTCATAACAAAATTGGATACAAGAAACAATCCACCTGGCAATGGATCTCTTAGTGGCAGGTTTCCCCTTACCAACCTCGCCATAAATGAGGAACAGATGGAGGGAGTCAAACCTGTGACCCTTGGTATGCTCTATGTAGTAGCTAAGAGCTCTTTTGACATCTAAACTGTGCAGCCTCCTCTCGCCAAAGGAGGAATGGTCAGTGAAGTAAACAGAAAGAGACATTGATTAAGGTGGAAATCTGAAACCACCTTAGGCAAGAACTTCCTGTTAGTCCTGAGGACCACCTTATCTCTATGAAAGGAGATAAAATCAGGCTCCACTGACAAAGCTTGTAATTCACTTATCGTCTGGCGAAGTGATAGCTACCAAGCAGTTTTCAAGTCAAGTACTTAAGCTCTGCTGAGACAAAGGCTCAAAATGGGGTTGAATAAGCTGAGGAATGCAAACATTAAGGTCCCAAGCAGGGGCAGGGTCCCTGAATGGAGGGTTGGTGTGAAGCAGTCCTTGAAAAACTGGAGAATACAGGGTGAGCTGAAAGAGAAGAGGCTTACCTGCTGAAATAAAGGCAGACACAGCTGCCAGATGCACTTTAGGGTAGCTGGTCTCAGTCTCAAGGTATTTAGATGGACCATGAAATCCAGGACTGTGGGTAAATCAGCAGATAATGGGAAGTATGTTTCCATAGCACCATATGGAAAATCTCTTCCATTGGAATTATAAGTAGCCCTGGTAGGTTTCTAGAAGCCTTCAGGATGTCCATTACACCCTGGGAAAGGTGTAAAAGCAGCAAACTAACTCAAGAGCCAGGCCTTGAGATTGAGAGATTTGAGTTCGGTGCAAACCCTCCCTGAGCACAGGTTAACAGGTTGCGATTCCTGGGAAGACAGAGGAAGATGGACTGCTAAGGACAGCAGGAGTGGATAACTGGGTTGTCTGGGCCAATCAAGATCATCTTGCAGGGTTGAGACGGATTTTGACTAGCACTTTGAACAGCAGAGGAAGGGGGAAAGCATAGAAAACTTCCTTCCCAGTTGAGGACTAAGGCATCCAGAGGACTGAGCCCAACACTGGGGCCTGCAGCAAAAAAGGGGAAGTTGGTGATTGTCTGGGGCTGCAAAAAGATCTACCTGTGGCGTGCCCAGTCTGGCAAATACCACCTCCAGGACCAGGGGTCCAGTGACCATTCGTGATGGCCCTGGGTAATCCTGCTGAGAGCATCTGCTAGGACACTGTCCTTGCCTGGGAGGTGAACTGCCGTAAGGGAGGTGTTCAGGGAGTAAGCCAGAGACCACAACTTCATTGCTTCTGTGCACAAGGCCGTAGACAGTGCCCCCTTGCTTGTTGATGTACCACATTGTGGTGGTGTTCTCTGTTCTGACCTGTACCACTTTGTTCTGAACAGACTTGGAAAAAGCTTTAAGTGCTAGAAAAACTGCTCTGCGTTCCAACAGATTGATGCGGAGCAAGGGATTCCTGAGGGACCACAACCCTGGGTAGTGAGGTCGCCCATGTGAGCTCCCCATCCCAAGAGAGATGCATCTGTAGTAAGGATTAAGGAGGCGAGACTGGGTGACAAAAGGAACCCTTGTCTGAGATTGCTCTGATCCTGCCACCATTGTAGGGCCTGGATCAGGGTTAGAATCACTAGGATCAATTTGGTTAGAGGTCTTTCCTTTGAGACCAAAAGGCTCTCAAATGGAACTGAATGTCCCTCATCTGAAATCTTGCTCTCTGCACCACTGCTGTAGAAGCAGCCATGTGCCCCAGGAGCTGTAGAAAATGCCTTGAGGGTCAAGACACCTGCAGGGTGAATGAGGAGGCCAGAGAGACCAGGGTCCTTGCCCTGTCCAAAGGGAGGAAGGCTCTGGGCTTTCTCTGTGTTCAGCTCTGCGCCTATGAAGGTGAGGAGCTGAACAGGCTCTAGAACTGACTTTGAAAGATTCAGAAGGAAACCTAGAGAGGTGAGCAGTTGCTGAGTTATCTGTAGGTGTAACTTGACTTGGTCTGGGGACTGGCCTACTATGAGCCAGTCGTCCAGGTAAGGGAAGATGGCAATTTTATGCCTTCTTAGAGAAGCAACTGCTACTGCCAGGCATTTTGTGAACACCCTTGGAGCAGAGGTGAGGCCAAAGGGCATTGCTCTGAACTGGTAATGGCCTGAGGGCAGCTCAACCCAAGGTACTTTCGATGGGAGCTTGTGATGAGAATATGGAAGTAGGCATCTTTGAGGTCCAGGGGCGCTAGCCAGTCCCCTGGCCTTAAGAAAGTAGACTAATTCCCAGAGTCACTCATTTAAATTTTGGTTTTAAAGGTGCTTGTTTAAGTATCCGAGATCCAGGATGGGCCGCCATTCTCCTGTCTTTTTTGGGGTAAGGAAGTACCTGGAGTAGGGGTGGAACCCTTTCCACGGCTCTGAGAGCCAGGAGGGAAGAGACCGCTGCCTCTAAGGCAAGTGCCTCTGGAGGATTTGCAGGTGGAAAGGATCTGGTTCTCATCTTTGGAAACTTTCTGAAGCGGAGAACCAGTCCCTGGCTTACTACTTCCAGGACCCACTTGTCTGATGTCAGAGACTCCCAGTCCTGGACAAAGTAAGCCAGCCTGCCCCCTACAAGTAGTTGAGAATCAGCCCTGGCAACCCCATCAGGGTGCCTGCTTGGCAGGGGCTTTGGGCTGAGAGGTGGAAGCAGGCCTGCTTGCACCCCCGTCTGCCTCTCCCTCTAAAGAACCCCCTCTGGGCAAAAGCTGAAGAGGAGGCCTGGGCTTGGTAAAAAGGCCTATGAAAAGGCCTGCCCCAGCCCCTGGGAAGCTGCCTTTGAGGAGTGGCCTGCCTTTCCTTGGCCTGTGCACTCCTGTAGGTGGTCCTATACTCATCCATTTTCTTCATGTAATTCTCTGTCTGCTCCCCAAACAGAGAATTACCCACAACAGGAAAATCCATGGCCTTAGTCTGGGTATCCTGCGACAGGCTAGTACATCTGAGCCAAGCCATCCTGCGAAGAGCCACAGATGTAGCCATGACTCGATGACATCATTGGAGCCCACTGCAGCATGGAATTGCACCTTGGATGCCTCAATATCAGCAGCCACCTGCTCCAGCTCCTTGGCAAGCTGGCCAGGGACCTGTTTTGCAAGAGCCGTAACAGTATCCCATCTGGATTTCTGGTATCTTGCAACGTAATCCATATAATTTGCCTGTCTGTGTCCCAAGGATGCTGCCATGTACTTTATCTTTGCCATGGCATCAACCTTCCTGGAGTCCCTGTCCGGGGGGTGTGAGGCCAAGAGAATATTTGCCTTGTCACAGGCTGAAGCCTGCACTACCCCAATATGGCTGCATTGTTGTGTAAGGAACTCGGTGTCAGAGCCTGACAATGTGTACCTCTTGTCCATTCTCTTATCGACAGGAGGTATAGTGTGAGGAGTTTAGAATTTTTACTGTTTCCCAAAAGATTTATGCAAAGGAATAGACAGTCTCCTAGACCCTGGGATATCAATCATTTCCACACAGTCAGGCTCCTCTTGATCATCCACAGCTTCCTCCATAGGGAGCTGGAGGGTTTCCGCCACTTTTTTATAGAAAATAAAATGAGAAGGGGACACTCCTGAAGGTCTGTCTGGGGAGATGTCCGGGTCGATGGGCACATCCAGACTTTCAAATCCCATTCCTCTCTTCATACTCCTCTTCCCCTCCTCCGGTTCATAATATTCCTCTAAATCGTACTCTTGAACCGGTGGAACCGTCAACCCAGGCGCTTACCTGATGGCACCGTTCGCCGGAACCGGAGACTGGACAATCTGAATCGCTTTGGCCATCTTCAGCGGTTGGAGATGAAAGTTTTGGCTCCACATCAGCTGATTTTCTAGTCCTTTTTGCTGGAACCGACCTCTCAGAGTCAGCTCTCCTTTTGGCCGAGGAAGTCTCGCCCTGGTCAGAGGGCACTCCCTCTGGTTCAGTTGGAACCGAACCGGGCTGGCCATCCGGGTCAGTGGACTTCTTGGCCTCCCTTTCCCTGAGCCTACCAACTCTCTTATCCAGGGTAGCTGCAGGAAAATTGACAAATCTAGCAGTCTGCATTGAGGTGGTCAAACGCCACACAATAAACACAGGTGGTGTGGGGGTCAGCCTTGGCAAAGGCTTCCCCACACACACTGCAGTGTTGAAACCCAGTGGGCCCGGTTTTTCTTTTGGGTTTCTCAGACATAGTGCCAGTCCTAACCAAACTTGCCTGTTTATGGCAATCCGCCAGGCAAGACCCTCTTATCGGTTCCCAACCGTGTCACGGGTCGTGGAAAAAATCATAAGAAATTTTTTTTTTTTTTTTTTAAGAACCGGTAACCACACTCTAAATGACAGAAAAAAATATTTTTAAACAACCTGATCGGTTCAAGAGCGAACCGATAACAGTTTACAAGTTCCACACAGAAGAGAAATAATGTAAACCTATCTAGTACTCACAAATACCAGACAGAGCTTGAACCGACCGGTTGAGGTTTAAATTCGGTCAAAAAACCGAGAAATTAACACTTTAATTTAACCGACAAAATGAACCAAGCAGAAGGAGAAATCTCGGAGCGACTTCAGTGAGACGCAGTAAAGAATCTGACGGTTTGAGTTTGAACAGACAGTTTTCAACCAAGCTCGAGCTCAGCGTTCCATGCCTGGCATGGAAAGTTAACTCTTTCGCCTCCGGAGCAGTTCGAAGGTTGGGACTCACTGCATACGTCATAATATAGCAAGACTTCATGTTATTTGAATCCACCTGGCAATAGTTCTTTTAGTAGCAGGCCCACCTTTTCCCACTGCACCATAAGTGAGAAAATTGAAAACAGTCATTCCTACGTGCCTTAGTACGCTCGATGTAATATCCAAGTGCCCTTTTAACATTCAAACTGTGTAACCTTCTTTCTCCTGAAGAATGATCAGTGAAAAACACAGAAAGACACATGGACTGGTTCAGATGGCAGTCTGAGACCACCTTGGGCAACAACCTCCTATTAGTTCTGAGGACCACCTTATCTCTGTGGAATGAGAAAAATCAGGTTTAACTGACAGGGCCTGTAATTCACTAATTCACCTGGCAGAAGTGATAGCTACCAGAAACGGATTTCCAGACCAAGTACTTAAGCTCGGCAGAAGCCAGGGATTCAAAGGGTGGCTGCAAAAGCGGAGTAATGCAGATAGAGATCCCGAGCCAGAACAGGCTCTCTGAAAGGAGGATTGATATGAAATATATATTAAAAGAACTTCCCAAAGACAGGATGAAATGCCAGAGAAGAGCCCTTCCCTGTTGACAGGAATGCAGAGACGGCTGCAAGATGAACTTTTAAAGTGGTTGACCAAGGCCTAAGCCATTAAGGTGAACCAGGTAATCTAAGACTGTAGCAATACAACAGCATCTGGTAGAATATCCTTGTGTGAACACCAAATGCTGAATCTTTTCCATTTGAGTTATAGATTTTCCTGGTAGAATGCTTCGAAGAAACCTTAAGGATGTCCAAAACTACCAGAGAAAGATGCAGGCCTGCATATTCTAACTCAAGAGCCAGCCTTAAGATTAAGAGACTGGAGACTGGGATACCAGATCCTCCCCTGAGAGGAAGTTAAGAGATTGTGTCTCTTGGGAAGAGACAGGGGGAGAGAGACTGCTAAGGACAACAGCAGAGGATACCAAGGTTGCCTTGCCCAGTCTGGAGCAACTAGAATCACTGTGCAGGGCTGTGACCTGATCTTGACTAGAACCCTGAACAACAGGGGAAAGGGAGGACAGTTATAAAGGAACTTGCCTTCCCAATCCAATATGAAAGCATCCAGGGGAACAGTCCCCAGGACTGGAGGTCTGCAGCAAAACTGAGGAAGTCAACTGTCTGAGGCTGCGAAGAGATACATCTCTGGAGTGTCCCACCTGGTGAAGATTACTTTCAGGATGAGAGGATCCAAGGTCCACTCGTGATGGCCCTGGGAGATTCTGCTCAGAGCATCCACTAGCACACTGTCCTTCCCTGGGAGGTGGACTATTACGGAAGTTTGCAAGGAGTAGGCCAGAGACCATACTTTCATGGCTTCCATGCACAAGGCTGTAGACAGAGTGCCCCCTTGCTTGTTAATGTACCACGTGGTGGTGGTTGTCCTGACCTGAACCACCTTGTTCCTTACAGAGTCAGAGAAAAACTGAAGGACCAAGAATACTACCCTGAGTTCCAGAAGATTGATAAGGAGGAGAGACTCTTGTGGAGACCAAACCCCTTGTGCTGTGAGGGCTCCCAGGTGGGCTCCCCAGCCCAGGAGAGAAGCATCTGTAGTAGGGACCACTGAAGGAAGTTTGCTTGAGAAATTGGACACCTTGCCTGAGATGTCCTGGTCCAGCCACCACCGGAGAGCTTGGACCAGAGTCTGAGTCACTGGAATCAGCTTGGTAAGAGAATCTTCTTTGAGACCAAAAGGACCTTAGGTGGAACTGAATGTCCCTCATCTGAACCTGGCTCCTTGCACCACTGCAGTGGAAGCTGCCATGTGACCCAAGAGCTGAAGAAAATGTCTTGCTGGACGAGAAACCAGAGGATGAAGAGAGGAAGAGAGATCTGTTAGGGCCTGAACTCCTGCTAGTGGGAGAAAGGCCTTTGCTTGAACAGTATCTAACTATCTCTATGAAGGTGAGGAGCTGTACTGGTTCGAGAACAGACTTTGGCAGGTTGAGAAGGAATCCCAGGGAACTGAGCAGATCATGAGTGACCTGTAGAGCTGACTTGACCTGGACGGAAGACTGTTCTATAATGAGCCAATCGTCCAGGTATGGGAATAGAGAAATCCCCTGCCTTCCGAGGCAGGCCACTACTACTGCAAAGTACTCTGTAAACACCCTTGGAGCCGATGTTAGGTCGAAAGGCATGGCTGTGAACTGATAATGGCCTGAAAGCAACTCGAACCCGAGGTACTTTCTGTGAGAACATCTGATATATCTGAAACAAGGAAACAGGCATCCTTGAGGTCCAAGGATGCTAACTAGTCTCCTGGCATTAGAGAGGGAAGAACTACTCCCACAGTCACCATTTTGAACTTTGGTTTTAAGATGTGTTTGTTCAAATACCTTAAAGTCTAGAATGGGTCGCCACTCCCATGTCTTTTGTGGGGTAAGGAAATATCTGGAGTACAGACCCTTGTCCCTGTGTAGAGCAGGAACTCTCCATGGCTCAGAGCCAGCAGAGAGGAAACCTCTGCTTCTAGAGCAATGCTTTCAGAGATGTTCATGCAGAAAAGACCTGACCCTCATTTTTGGAAACTTTTGGAAACTGAGGGCCAGTCCCTGGCTTACTACCTCCAGGACCCACTTGTCTGGAGGTAACATACTTCCAGGCCTGGAAGTAGTAAGCCAGCCTGCCTCCTACTGGAATTGGGGAGTCGACCCAGGCTGACAGGGTGTCTGCTTGGCAGGAGCCTTGGACGGGGAAGAGGATGCAGCCCTGCTCATCCACTTCCTGCCTCTCCCTCAGGAGAACCCCCTCTGTGAGAAAGGAGAGGAGGCCTGGGCTTGGTAGACAGGCTTGTGAAAAGGCCTGCCCCAGAGTGTTGCTTTTGAGGAGTGGCTAGCCTTTCCTTGGCCTATAGGTGATCCTGTATTCATCCATTTTCTTCATGTAAGGCTGTGTCTGCTCTCCACACAGAGATTTACCCACCACAGGGAAATCCACGGCCTTAGCCTGGGTGTCCTGAGAAAGGCTAGTGCATCTGAGTTAAGCAAATCTCCTGAGAGACACAGATGCAGCTATGACTTGATGCTGCATCACTGGAGTCCACAGCAGCATGAAATTGCACTTTTGATGCCTCAATCCCATCAGCAGTCACCTCCTTCAGCTCTTTGCCTAGCTGGGAAGCCTGTTTAGCCTGCTCCAGAACCATGTCCCACCTGGACTTCTGGTATCTGGCTGTGTAGGCCATATAATTAGCCTGTATGAGTCCCAAGGAGGATGGCCAAATACTGTTTCTTGGCCATGGCATCCACCTTCCTGAGTCTTTATCTTGGGGGGTGAGGCAAGGTATATTAGCCCCATCTCAGGCTGCAGCCTGCACTACCCCAACATGGCTGCAATGACTGAACAAAAACTCCGTACCGAGCCCGATAGCATATAAGTCCTGTCCATTCTCACCCACAGGAGGTAAAGAATTTGGAGTCTGTAGAATCTTGTGTCCGTTTTCCCAGGGATTTATGAAAGGGAATGGACAACCTCTTGGACTCTGGGATGTCCATCATTTCCACAAAAATCAGGCTCTTCCTCCTCAACAGCTTTAACCATAGGGAGCTGGAAGGTTTCAGACAGTTTTATAACACAAGTAGTGAAATGGGGACTCAAAGCCTTGGAGGGGAGACATTGGAGGGTGTGTCTGGGGAGATGTCCGGTTCAATGGGCACATCCAGACCTTCATAATCACTGCCACCATCATCTGGTAACTTCATCCCCTCCCTCCAGCTCATAATAAGAGTCAGACTCAAACAGATGGATTCTGATCTGACCAAACTGAGAGCCTAACTGACTGTGCTGACTCGGACAGAACCAGGCGAGGCGATTGTATGATACCGATCACTTTGGCTATTTCTTCAACAGTTGGAGCAAGGGATGCTGGATCCGAACCGGCTGACTTTTTGTGCCTTTTTGACGGAGTCCTCCCCTTTTGCCAGAGGACGTATCACCCAGGTCAGTGGGCACCTCCTCAGGTTCTGCTGGAACTAAACCGGGCTGGCCATTCAGGTCAGCGGACTTCTCTGCCTCCTTTTCCTTTAGCCTACTCAATCTTTTTTCCAGAGTGGCCTGAGGAAACTTTCTGCAGATCTGGCAGTCTGTTTTGAGGTGGTCAAACCCCAGATAATACACAGACGAGGTAGGGGTCAGCCTTAGCAAAGGCATCTCCACACTCCAAACAGTGTTGAAACCTAGTGGGACCATTTTATTTTCTTGTGTTTCTCAGACATGACCAGAATAAACAAATTATCCTTTACAGCTTTTAGCCAGGTAATACCGCCTATCGGTTACCAACTGTGTCAAGGGTTGTGAAAAAAACAGATTTCAGTTTTTGGAACAGATAGGAACGACACACCACTACTAAATCCCAGAAATTAAATGCATACACACAGGTCGGTACCGAACCGACCGAGAAGGAACAAGAGATTTACAATTTCACAAAGAAAAACTGTAAACACAGTTCACTACCAATCTACATCACTTACTGTACCATAGACAGAGGACCAAACCGAAAATAAAGAAATCTGTTGAAAAACAGACGCTGCTTTTAAACTTTACCAAACCTAGCGAAGAACAATCTCTGGAGCAACTTCAGTTAGGCGGAGTAAAGAATCTGACAGTTACACTCAAGCACCACAGACAGAGGTTTGAAAACAGAGCTCAAGCTCAACGTTCTATGCCTATGAATAGAGTTAACCCTTTTCTCTCTCGGGCAGTTCAACTGCTGGGGCTAACTGCATATGTCAGAATACAGCAAGACCATGTTTGAATCAGTGTTCCTTTTTCCCCATTTCCTCCACTAAATACTACAAGTCTAACCATTAATTATTTTCTATCAGCACTTAATCCTCTGCATTAATAAAGTTACGGTCTCACACTGTTCTGTAAACCCAAATCAAATAAAGCTACTTGTAAATGCCACCTTAGGTGGTTTGAATGGGTAGTCTGTAGGAAAATGAATTGTCAAGAAGAATACACCACCCTGATATGGACTGTCATTCTGTCAAAAACAGAAAAGGTTTCCTTCAGTGTCAAAACTTGCATTTAAAGCACCATCATCCCAGTATATACAATGACACTAGCCAAATGGCTTTACACATGCCTGTACTTGGGTATCAAAAGCATTGCTGAAGTAGCCAGACTGCTACTGCAGTTTCCCAATCTGCACTTCAAAACTGAATGAGGAGTTGTATGGTTTGACAAAATGTTGTCCATTATCTAAAATGACAATTAGCCGAAATGCAATAAGGTGTTTTACTTTCATATTAAAGGGACACTGTCAACCCCATTTGGCCTCAAAGTGTCCTTAGTTTAAAAAACACATTTTATGATTGTTCTCATTCTATAGAGACTGCTGATGTAGCTGGTTGATTCAGGCTTTTTCCTTTTAAAAGTAAAAAACTGAGCGTCAACCAAACCGGTGTTAACACACCAAAACATGTCCATTTACATTTCTTGACCAACTACAACTGCATCTTTCCTGGACTCAGGAACATCCCCATCACTACCAAGCTACTCATTATGCAGTGGGAGCAGATGAGACTACTGTAACACAAGTGACTGCACTATTTCAGGCATTTCTAATGTTCAGGTAGTATGCAGGAAGCGTAGGTAAACAATTTAGAGCAAAACAAGGCTGTGTTGTGTATAACTACATTCCCATGTATTTCAGTTCTAATAAGCAAGGAGGCATTAAACAACCAGCAACATCTGATCAATAGAGAAGGTAAGCAATCAAAAATGTGGGTTTTTACCTAGTAATGATGCAAAAAAAGATTACCAGTGTCCCTTTAAATGCTGTACTTTCATTTTTCCAAATATGAATGGAATGGACATCATAAATATACTCCAGCAACTCCTTTCCAAGTTGAAGTTGAGATACCCAGTATTCCCCATTCATCGTTTTAGCACAGTGGGCCACCACCCCATTTCCCCCCTATATTTTGTTAATAAAATCTTCCAAAATTTCCTTTCACCATCAGTTTTTGCACTCCTACTCTTGTTTTGATACCAGTACTTTAAACTGCAATTAAAACTTATGTACATGTACATTGTATACAGGAGGCCCAAGAGATGATACACATTTGGTCCCAATCACCCAACCACCGCCCTATATCTGTAGGCTTTGGGGAACCCTGGATATCACAGTACTCTTGATGAAACTGTCTTTATCCCAAATAACAGCATCTCCATTTGGGTGAAAAGAAATGAGAGTGAGAGAGCCAGGAAGTGCCAAAATCAAGACACTCCAATTTTGCTATCCCTATGCCCCCCAATTTCTTTATCAGTATTTCCCATAAAGAAGTATTTGTGCTTTGTGGTACTGTGGTCGCCACCCTCCTCCCCACACAACACCTTCTGCCACCCACCTGAATTTTCTAAACAATGGCCTGGTCTCAATATTGTACATTTGGGACCACATAATTAAAATAAAAGGAAAGGAGACAAATGAAGTGCCGGGGGGAAAAAATAAAGCATAAAGACTCAGAAAAAGAAATGAAGAGGGGGAGGGAGAGAGACATGCTGAAGAGGATGGGCACAGAACAGTTTCAGCTTCCTGTTATCCCAGGAAGCAAACAGATCCCCATTCTAAGAACACCTGGGACACCACAAGTGGATGTAGCAACCATGCACGGATGCCTCTCCCACATAACTGAGCATCTCTCAGATGGCTAGATGCTTCCGTGACATGAGCGGTCACCAGGTCTACATGCAGGAGGCAAGCCAAAGACCATGTCCAAAGCACCTCCTGAGAGGAAGTAGCTGCCCAGCTCGCCTGGTGCAGAAGATGGTGTTGATCTGACCACTTTACCGTGGACCAGTGGTACAAACTATGCCAGCACTAGGCAAACCACGCACAGTTGGTTGATGTGAAGCAGTCTCACTTGGTAATCTGAACCCGTGCGTTGTGTGGTCCAGCAGACAGAAACCTAGAATTTATAGCAGATTAAGGGCCACTTGGCCCACCAATCTGCCAATTAAAAGAAATCCAGTGCGCCACTAGAACCCACTAGATAACTGTCAGATCTACACCCTGCCCATTAATGAAGTGTCCGGAATAAAAGTTCACCTGGGAAAATGGTATGCCTTCCATACAGTTCAGTTTATCACCAACGGATGGCATCCAGCATCAGCTACGTCTCCTGGACCAGTTGGTTCAGGCCTGCATGTGACTGGGACCATTAGCACCACAGTTAAGGATCCCATGGCCCAGTGGGCCCAACACACCACAGCCATGGGGTAGAGGCCATGAAGCAAAGAAACCACAGAAATTACAAGTTGGGTGCAACTGTCCTGCCATAATGATCAGGCAAAGGAGAGCAAGTCCTTTACCCTGTCAGGAGGCAGACAAACTCTGGCTTGCAGCAAGTCTAACTTTGCCCAAATGAACAGATCTGCTGCTTCAGGGTGAGCTTGGACTTGGCTAAACTGACCCACCAGTCCGAGGTCCTGGAATGTCTGGACAGCCAGCTACCTTTTGTCAGGAACCCATTTGTACAGACCCTGTGTCCAGGGTGGACCCGCTTCCTGGACTTGTCCAGATGGTTGCCCGACTTGCCCTGCACCTTAGCCTTTAACACCCTGTCTGCCTATAACACCTCCTGGCAACTGAGGCCAGGTGCTGCCAGATACTTAGCACCAGGCCAAAACTGCAGGAGCGATAGGGAGGTGAGGTCCCATTCAACAATATCCAGTAGCGAGCAGATCTGCTTCTGGATCTTCTCAAAGGATTATCCAAGGCACACTATCTGCTGACACAGTCTATGTATCTATGTATTCCATTAAGGTGGCTATGTAGGACAGTTTCCTGTTTGGCTAGTTTCCATCCCAGAGATGTCTGAATCAAGAGTTGGGATTAAGAAGCAACCACTGAGACAGTATGGACAACACTGCCAAGGTAGCTACAACCTACAGGACAGGAGAAAGTCTTTAGTAACAGAAACATATAATTTAACAGCAAATAAGAACTGCTTGGCCCACCCAGTCTGATCTTTTTCCCCTATTGTAACATCACAGACCCTACTTCATCTCCAGCTTTACCCTCCTTTTCCACGAGGTTCCAGTATGCCTGTCCAATTCCTTCTTGAAGCCCATTACACTTTTGCCCCTACCACCTCCTCTGGGAGGCTGTTCCAGGTATCCACCATCTTTCTCAAGTGACTTTTACATCTCCCTTGAGACTACCCCTGCAGCTTCATAGCATGGCCCTGGTCTTGAACGCCTTTTGTCTGAGAAAGGCTTTTCTTGAACCTTGTTTATACCTGTGAGGTATTTGAAAGTCTCCATCATATCCCTGTTCTCTCCTTTCCTCCAGGGTGTGCATATATTGAGGTCCTTCAGTCTCATAGGGCTTTTGATGCAGAACCCCTCACTATTTTAGTTGCTCTCCTCTGTCCTTCCTGAGATGTAGTCTCCAGAACTGGACACAGTACTCTAGGTGAGGAGAGTCTCACCAGTGATTTATACAACAGTAACACCACCTCTCTCTCTTTCTGCTGGTGATACCCCGCCCTATGCACCACAGCATCCCACTGGCTCTCCGCACTGCCTTGTCACACCGTGTAGCCACCTTTAGGTTATCAGATACGACTACCCCAGGTCTCTTTCCTGTTTGGTGGTTGCTAGTAACACCCCCCCACCACCACCATTTTATACTCTGCTCCTTTGTTTCTGCACCCCCAGTGCATGATTCTGTACTTTTTCACATTAAAATTGAACTGCCACATTCTTGACCACTCCTCGTTTTCCTAGATCTCTTAATCCCCACCCCCCCCCCAAGTTTCAACCCTATTACAGATCTTAGTGTTGTCTGCAGAAAGGCGTAGCTTCCTTCTAGTCCCTCTGCAATGTCACTAATAAAGACATCAAAGAGGACCTATCCCAGTACTAATCTCTACGGCACCCTACTGGTCATCCTCCCTTCCTCGAGTGAATTCACATCAACCTCGCCTCCTATCCCCCAAAAAAACAATTTCTTTTTACCCAGTTTTCCACCTTGACTCACCCTTAGGCTGCTCAACTTATTTAAGAGTCTCCTATGAGAAACTGTCAAAAGTCTTACTGAAATCTAGGTAGGCTCCACTCAGTGCTCTGCCCTGATCTACTTGCCTGGTCACCCAGTCAAAGAAATCCATCAAATTTGTTTGATATGACCTCCTTGTGAATCCATGCCGCTTCCGATCTTATAAGCCACTGGATTCAAGATATTCCACAATCCTTTCCTTCAGGTTTTCCCCACCACTGATGTCAGGCTGACTGGCCTGTAATAAAATGTAATCACCGTAGTAATCTTGTTTCTTCTAAAGGATTCTTCAATATGATTAAACTAATGCAGTCAGCCTCCTGTGAACTGCCTCGAGATAGCTGAACATACGCAAATAATGGAAAACCCAAATGGCTCGTGCCACAATTCAAACTGCTGCCCCTAGTCAACTGCTGCATTCCATAATGTTCAGATTCATTGGAAGCATGTGGGGTAAGACCCCCAAGCTAAACTACTCTAATACTAAACACTTAACCCTTTAAGATTCCTACAAAAATAAGTTACAGAACCAAAAAGGGGAAAGCATGCCTTCTGGTTTTAAAAAGTTCAACACAACTAGGATATAACCCCAACAGCAAGGTAAAGACTGGCTTGAGCCATGAGACTAAATTCTGCAAGGGAGGCAGGGTGGAGGTTTAATCATATTGAAGAATCCTTAGAAGAAACACATTACTACCATGTGTAATTTCTCTTCAAACCCCAGGAATTCTTAAATATGGATTAAACTAATGCAGACTACCAAGCAGTACTTTTGGGAGGAGGGTACAGAATCTACTTGGGGTACAGGCTCTGCAGTACTGCTGTGCCAAATCTGGCATCACTTCTGGACAGGGTGTCCAAACAGTAATGTTTTGTAAATGTGTACTGTTTTCTATGTAGCTGCACTGCAGATTTCCAGAAAAGGGATGTCTGGCAGCTGTTACTGAAGTAACTGAATGCGTGGAATGAGCCCTCAGGCCTACTGGGGCACTTTGCCAGCTTTACTGTAACAGAACTGGATACATGCCACTATTCAACACGCAACGGACCTTCTGGAAGCTGGTTTCCCTCTTCCCACATCCCCATAAGTCAGAACAGAGTTTTGTCCTGCCTGTGGGCCTTTGTGTGGTCAAGGCAGTAGCCAAGAGTTCTCTTGACATTCCAGCCTGTGAAGCCTACACTCACCTGAGCTAGAATGATCTGTGAAGAAGACTGACAAGGTGGCAGACTGGTTCAAACTGAAATCAGAGTACCTTTGGAAGGAATTTCTGTTGGTCCTGAGAAGGTACCTTATCCCTTGAAAGGAGATCTAGTTCGCTGGCCTGGTGGCACCGAGGGTGACGCTGGGCCTTACCTCTTGCACGCTGGTGACCCTGGTTCAGACGTGAGCCTGGTTGACAGAGAAGGATGGGATCGAGCATTCAAGACTGCTCCCATCCCTGAGGAGGGATCCAGGGAACCACTGCTACGTAGCGGCCCCTGGTGACAACCGGGGGCACTACTGGAGGGGGATTATGCATGAGGGGCAGAGTGCAGCAGATGTCTGCGTTGTGTCAGACACTGCACGCTCGCACTCCAGGGGAACAGAAAAAACCTAGGAGGAAAATGGCAGCACAGGGTCTGCAGCAGCAGGACAGCTGCAGCTTCACCGTCAGACGAATGCCTGGATTGGAGCCTTGCCGGGCGTGGGGACATAGGGGGAGTCCCTTTCGACAGTATAGCAGCATATGCCAGCAGGGCACGTCCAACTTTGGGGTTGGAGGTGAAGGAGGAGCGGTGGTTGGAGGCAAGCAGGAGCTGTGGCTGCAGGGAGGATAGAATATGAAAAACCCACAGATCTAGTTCAGTTCTGTGCACAGGGCTTGTAGTTCACTAACTCGGCTTGGCTGGAAATAATGCCACCAGGAAGAGAGTTTTCAAATCACAAATCTGAAGCGCACTATAGCCACAGGCTCGAATGGAGGTTGCCTGAGTTTGGCAATGCAGATGTTAAGATCCCATGATGGGACCGGTTCCCTGTGTGGAGGATGCAGAATGAGCCAACCCCTTAAACAATTTCCTAAAAATGGGGTTGGAGGCCATGGAAGCACCCTTACCAGCCGAAAGATAGGCCAAAACTGATGCCAGGTGAACCTTAATGGTAGAGGGCCAAAGGCCCAAAGAGTGCAAATAGGTGAGAGTACAACAGCACTGATAACCTCACCTGTGAAGGCATCATGTTGTTCCTGTTACACCAAATGGAAACACTTTTCCATTTAGAAGCACAAGTCTTCCTAGTGGACCATTTCCTTGATACCCTGAGTACACAGAGAACACTTTCAAAGAGATGTAAGCCAGCATACTCCCAAGTCCTCAAGAGCCATGCCCAGAGCTTGAGGAACCAGAGACTGGTATAGGATCCTTCCTTGTCAGGAGACTGTTCCTCTGAGGGAGGTGGATGGGCTGAGCCATTGACAGGCATAGCAAGAGGGAGCACCATGGCTGCCTGGCCCAGTCTGGAGCTATCAGGATCATGGTGGCTGGCTGGGACCCGAGCTTGATCAGGACCCTGAGGAGCAGGGGAAATGAAGGGAAGGCATACAGAAACTCCCTACCAGTCCAGAACCAAGGCATCCACTGGTACAGTGCCCCTTGTACGGGGCCTGCAGCAGAACTGAGGGGAACTGGTGGTTTACAAAAGAGGCAAACAGATCCATCTCTGGAGGGCCCCACTTTCTGAATACTGTCTCCAGAACTTGCCTGTTGAGACCACTTGTGGTGGTTCTGGCAGATTCTTCCAAGTGCATCTGCCAAGGTACTGTCCTTTCTTGGAAGATTGATGGTCGAAAGGGATACCTGTAAAGAGTTTCCTGGTCTCCAAACTTCCACTGCTTCTGTACACTGCAAGGTGGACTTTGTTCCCCCTTGCTTGTTGATGTACTACATGGTTGTAGTATTGTCTGTCCTGACTTGTATCATCTTGTTCTTTACTAGAGAGAGGCAAAGGATTGAAGAACCAGGTGCACTGCCGCGAGTTTCAGCAGGTTTATGTGCAGAAGTGACTGTAGGGGACCATATGCCATGCACAATGTGCTCCCCATCCTAGGAGGGATGCATCTGTGAGGACCAGTGTGGGGGACTCTTGCCGGAATGGTACCCCTTCTCTGAGGTTGTCCCCGTCATGCCACCACTGCAAGGCTTAAAGTACAGACTGTCACTGGTACAAGCTTAGAGAGTCCCTTCTCAGAGACAAATGAGCCCTTAAATGGAACTGGGATGTCCCTCATCTGGACACCCCCCCCCCCCAGTACAGTCCTGTGCAGCAGCCATGGCCAGGAAATGTCTTGATGGCTTGTGTGTTCTGAGGCAGAAAGTACTCCATCTGTAGGATGCTGTCTGCTCTGTCCAGAGGGAGAAATACCCTTTCCCGCGTGTCCAGTTCTGCTATGAAGTTCAGTAGTTAACCGGCTGGGGCACTGACTTTTGGACATTTTATTTATTTTATTTATTAGATCTGTTTACAGACCTTTGAGGCAAAGACTCATTCACAAAGGCACCTTGTCAAGACAGCAATACATCACAGCAAACAAAACAGTATAGCACATAACACTTAGGTTAAAAAAGCAACCAGTGTTACAGGAATTCACTGGTGGTACAAGCTTGGTAATAGGTAGATCACAGTAGTTATAATATAGGTACACGAGTACCACATCAGGTGGCAACCAGAGATATTTTAATACATTAGTCAGCAGATGTTGCCAGAGACCCCAGGCATATACAGCAAAAGTAGACAGGGCAAACCCAGCCTGGGGGGTGAGGCAGGGAGGCAGGTGGGGACTATGTGTAGTTGGCTTCTGAGAGAGACCTAAAAGGACCAAGCTTAGTGAGTCAGCTATGTTGGCTGGGAGGCAATTGAACCAGGAGGGAGCTCGACAGCAAAAGGATCTCTGGGCCATAGAGGTCCTTACCGTGGGGACAATAAGGGAGATTGACAGTGCTGCAGGTGGAGACTGAGTAGGAGGCACACTGCAGGGAGGTGGCCCCTAGCAGGGTCATTTTTACAAGAAGGCAGGTTTGGAAGCGGAGTCTTTCTCTTCAAGGTTGAGCAAGTTGGTGGAGGAGTACAGCAGGCACGTAACAAGGCACCTAGGGGCCCACCATTAGCATACAGACCTTTGTTTATAGAAAGCTGATTCTTGCAGGTGCAGTTTTGTCGGCTGCTGCATAGATGGGCAGCCCATAGTCTATTAGCGACAGGACAGAGGAATTGATTGCCAATCTAAGGGCCTCTTGTGGTAGGCAATCCCTATGGCGGTATAACAATCCAATCCTGACACTGGTGGCAGCAAAGGGCATTGATATGGGAATGGAAGGAGAGTGCTGAATCAAAGGTAATGCCCAGATACTTGTAGGAGGAAACCTGCTCAATGGGGTTTAGCGTGCTAGGCAGTATCACGAGAGGGGCACCACTGGCTTTGCTTTAGCAATCAGAGAACATAGCTTTGGTCTTTTTTTAGGTTCAGGACTAGCCTTTCATGATGTAAACCAATGCTCAGCTCTATCAAAAGCTTGTTGGAGGGTGACATGGAGTGTGTTGGGGTTAGGGTCAGAGGCAAAGAGCACAGAGTCATACGTGTAGAGGAGGATCTAACTTGGGCAGGCTTCGGTGAGGAAGCAGAGGTAGCGACTGAAGAGGAGGAGAGGAACCCCAGTGACTCTAGGGTGCTCCGAGTGACTGCAAGGGTGTCCTTTACCCGTTTTGATTGTCCGACGACTAGTCAGTCTAGGTGAGCAAACACTGAGATGCCTTGCCTTCTCAAATATGCCACCACCACTGCCAGGCACTTTGTGAAAATTCTTGGAGCAGAGGTTAAGCCGAATGGCAGAGCTGCAAACTGATAGTAATCCAAGGGTAGTCTGAACCTGAAGTACTTTCTGTGAGATTCCCTGATGGGAATGTGGAAGTATGCGTCCTTGAGGTCCAAGACAGCTAGCCAGTCTCCTTGCTGGAATGTGGGAAGAATCACTGACAGAGTTACCATCTTGAACTTTAGCTTGGTGAGATGTTTGTTCAGAAGTCCTGTATCCAAAATGGGTCACCACTCCCCATTTTTCTTCAGAATCAGGAAGTATCTTGAGTAGAAGCCCTTTTCTCTTTAGGAAAGGGGGAACAGGTTCCACTGCTTTTGCCTGCAGAAGGTTTGACACTTGTTTCCAGAAGTGCCCTTTCTGCTGGAGTAGCTGGACTGAAATGTCTTGCCCTCAGTTTGGGGAATAACTTGAAGCAGAGGGAGTGACTCTGGCTCACTACTTCCAGGACCCACCTGTCTGTGGTGATCTTTTCCCAAGCCTGGAAACAGTGAGCCAGCCTGACCCAGTACTGGTAGTGGGGAGAGGCGACCCTGACAAGCATGGCAGGGGTATTGCTTAGCCTGGGCTCCAGCCCGGGGAGCCAAGTCAGAATGTCTGGCTCACCTTTCCTCTGCAGTACCTCTCTGCCACTGATAGTCAGGGAGGGCTTGGGCTTGAAAAATATTCAGCCTAGAGTAGGCTCCTCTACCCCTGCCTCAACTTCCCTGTGGTCTGTATGAAGTGGAGACCTTCTCCTTGGTGGCATTACTCTTCTGTGTGGATTTCTACTCATCCATCTTCATAAGCCTCTGTCTTATCCCCAAAAAGTGAGTTGTTCTCACATGGGAAGTCCATGGCTTTAGTCAGAGTGCCCTGGGTAAGGTTTGTGACTCTGAGCCATGCAGACAGCCACAGGGACACAGTTAGTGCCATCCATCTGGCTGCAGTGTCACTGGCATCCACAGCCATATGAAACTGATTTAGTGGCCTCCAGTCCACATCTTGCTGTTTCAATAAGGTCAGCAGCCAACCCCTGAAGAGCTTTGTCAGCAAGAGCCAGAACTGAACTCCACACTGACTTCTGGTACTGGGCAGTATAGGTCATGTAGTTTGCTTAATGGACAGAAGCAGCCAGGTAGCCATTCTTGGCCATACTGCATTTTTTCACGTCCTTATCCGGAGGATGGATGGAAAAGGTACCTTGGCTCTATCACAAGCAGCCACCTGGACCACGCCTTCATGGCGGGATGAGAGAAGAGAAACTCTGCCTCAGTCCTGGCCAGTTAGTACTACTTATTCACCTTCTTGTCTAAAGGTAAGAAGGCGCAGTCTCCAGAATCTTTAAAACTTGCTTCTTCAGAGATCTATTAATCAGAAGCAGCAGGTGTTTGTGGGTGTAAACCCCATCATATCCAGAAAACTCAGCCTTCCCTCATCCTCCGCTTCATGAGTGGAGAGATCAAGGGCATCCACGATCTGCTTTACAAAAGTGTAGTGTGAGGAATAATCCTCTGCCAGTCTGGGAGGAGATCCAAACTCCTGCTCCGTAGAGACCTCCGGTTCTAAAGGTTCCCCCAACAACTCCTCTTATGAGCGGTCCATTTCCTGGGAATTCGGAACAGATGCTGGAACCAGCGTTTGCTGCTACTGCAGAAACGCAGTGGAGCCCAGGGTAGTGTTTGCAAGGCTGAAAACTTTAAAGGCTTGTGTAATCTCCTTGACAAAGGCATGGCCAGTTTGTCAACCGAGAGCTCATTTGCTTTTTCAGCAGGAGATGTGGTGACATGCTTTTATGTTTCTTTTAGACAGACTACAGTTGGTTCCCCGGAATGTTTAGATTTAGAGGATTCATCTCGTCAAAGGGTTTCAGTTCCAGGTTTTTTGTTTTTTTTTTAAATAGAGGGAAGAACCCAGTTCCCTCAGTAGGCTGGTTGTTCGATCGGTACAGAAGGGGTCATTCTTTCTGAACCATTCAGCTCTCTTTGGTCTTACCACAAAGTCTTGTAATAATCTGCCTGGAAATGAGCTGAGCCCAGACAGAATAAACAGAGGTAGTGTTTGTCAGCTTTGGCAAACACTTCACTACAACCTAGGTAATTTTTTTTTTTTTTTTTTTTTTTTTTTAAACCAGTAGGCCCAGTTCTTTGACCTCTGACAAAACGCTCACACAATCTTCCCCAAGTGAAGGAAAACTTGACCGTCAGGACCATACCAACAAATTATACTTAAAAATATATAGAAAAAAGGGAACAGGGAGCCTTTTCAGTCAGAAATCAAAAACTGAGCACGGTCAGTTCCTGAACGGAAAAGAACCGCAACCTTACTGAAAATCAACCCCCTAGCACACAGGACCATATACAAATCAAAGTAAGGTCAAGTTAGAATTTAAAAGTTAGTTAAACCTTTATCGGTTCCTCTTTGGTTTCACAGAACCACTGAGGAACAGCAAAACAACAAAATGCTAAGACTAGGCTAACTAACCTGACAAACCCTAAAGTAGGGACAGCACTTGAAAAATAAAAGAACGATTTACTTTTCAGTGGAAAATAAATCCAATAATCAGCTAAGCTGAGGAGCGATCTCAGAGGCATCTTAACTAGGCAGGTGGAGAAATAAAATCGGAGCGTTTTAGAAAGCAGCAGTTGACTAGGGGCAGAAGTTTGAATGGTGTGTTCAAACATTTGCATATGTTCCACCATCTCCAGGGCAATTCAACACAGCAGGCTGACTGCATTAGTTTAATCTTATTGAAGAATTCCTGGGGTCTGAATTTCCAGCTTCCTCTTTACTACCCCTTTAGTGAACTGGGACTGCATCTGCCCTACTCCAGTCCTCCAGGACCACCCGTTTCCAGTGGGCAGTCAATCAGGACTGTCGCAGGTGCAGCAAGCACCTCTGAGCTTCCTCAATATCCTTGAGTGTATCCAGTCTGGTCTCACTGCCTTGTCCACTTTCAGATTTGCAAGTTTCTTCTAGACTCTCTGCTCTGTAAATGGACTAGTATCCACCCCCCTACCAATGATGCCCCTGGTTCTTATCTGTGGACCCTCACCTTTCTCTGAACACTTAAAAGTATCTATTCAGCTTTTTCCTGCCCCCCCCCCCCTTAGCCTTACAATCCCTCCACTGGTCTCTCCTTTCGCTTACATACCTGAAAAATGTCTTGTCCCTGTTCTCTACTGCCTGGACTACTTCCTCCACTGTTTGTGCCTCTAGCGCTCTGACTGCTATCCCTGCCTCCTCTGCTTCTCTTAGTACTCCTTCCTACCCTCACTCAGTCTTGTACTTTTGCTTTTACCTTCATAGACACCTCCTTTGAGGACCATAAGGTCTCTTCATGCTTTTGCTTAGATGCAGAGGGTTTCTTGCTTTCACTATTCCGGCTTTTAGTTGCGCCCACTGTTCTACATACCCAAGTTCCCCAAACAATCTCTCATCTTTGGGAGGAGAGAGATCAGCCCTTCTGAAGCCCAGAACCTTTGCGCGATTCGCCTGTCACAGATCTTACATTGAACCACCTGTATGGAGATAAGTGATTCCCAGACGGTCACCCACTGCGACTCTTTCTGCAACACTGTCCTTGTTAGTGAGAACAAGGTCCAAAACTGCTCCTTACGAGTTGGCTCCCTCACAGTTGCCTGAGAATGCCCCTGCAGGAGTCTGGGATGTCAATGCTCCTGGCTGATGCTGCAGCTGGGATTCTCCAGTCTACATCCGCAGGTTGAAGTACTCCCCAGCAGCATCTCACCTTATTTGCCATCCTTTGGATGTCTTCCATCAGAACCATATCCATTCTCCACCCCCATGCTGGAGGTTTGTGGATCATATCTGTTTGAATAGCGGCTCCTTCTGTCTCTAGAGTAACTCACAGTATAGTCACCTCTCCCTGTGTTCCCTCATTCTCTGTTGCTTTTATGCTATCCTTCACATAAAGAACTTCTCCTCCTCTTCTTACCAACCCTATCCTTCTTGAACAGAGTAAAGCCTGGTATGGTTATGTCCCAGTTATTGAATTCACTGCACCAGGACTCTAATGGCGACAATGTCCAGGTCAGCTTCTGCCATAATGGTCACTAGGTTGGAGATTTTATTTCCCAGACTTGAGCATTTGCACACATGGCCTTCAAATTCTGCTGCCACCCTGCAGGTCAACCCCCAATATATTCCCTCTACCTCTCTCTTTACCCCCTTGATCCCATTCCCATCTCTCCATTTAGTATTTGTTTTAGGTACCCTGTGGGATTTTCCTCCCTTAGGCTATTCCCCGACTACTTCAGCCTGCCGGGGGGTGGGGGTTGTTTCCCTACTTCCTTCCACCATCCCGGTCTGCAAGATTAAATGCTCACTGACGTAACATTTTAACAGTCTAGCCTGGAGTCCTTGATCGAAGCACGTTCCACCAGATGTAGCGATAGAGGCTCCACCTGTATACGTCACTTCTGCGAAGTCAAAAACAGAAAGGATATCCATGGCCTGGCTGGTTACAGTGGCATAGGTAGACCTCATCCCTAGGCAAAAACTCTGTAGGTCCAACACTGCCAGGCTACACTTCTCAACTATGATAGGCTCAACATCAATGGCAGGAGCCAGATAAGGGATCTACACTGAGATGACGGCAATTTCAGAGTTTATACTGGAAAAGGGAACCAACCATGATCTCGAACAAGGACTTGAGAATGGATGTGGCCCACTATATGGGACCAAGTATCCCAGAGACACCCTGGTACTGGCTGAGAAATGGGCTGCACCACAGTTGGAATGACAGGTGGGAGGGGCTAACTGGGAGCTCAGCTGGATAAGAAACATCCTGTTTGGAGTGGTCCAGTCAGTACAGGATCAGAGAGGGCAATGAAGCCTCTCCCTTTATGGGGTCGACCTATTCGCTACCAAGACGAGTTCTGTGGGCACGCATGAGAGCAATACAGTCAGCTCACCCACCAAACCTAATTGACCACAGATGCTCTAGCAAGGAGAAAGCAAATTGTCCAAGTGACAGGTTGAAGACCAGTGTTAGCACTTCTTGTTTTTCTGCACCAAGATGGGAGACTCATCTTGGGAGTAAACTGACAAGAAAAATCTTGACTTCTATCTCTGTGAGGAGTAATGAATTCCAACACGTAAACCTTCAAAGACAGAAGGTCCAAGGCCAGAACATCCTTTCCAGTCCCTTCCACGTCCTCTGCCTGCAACTAAACCTGAGGCACACATGCTCTCACAGGCTTGCCCTTTGGCACCCACAGCCAGGGGAGGAGACCCATTACTTTCAGTGGAACAGAGACCAGAGCGCAAATGGGGTGAAGCAGAAGAAAAAATTACTCACCTTAGTAATGTTGTTTCTTCTAATGGAGTCTTGCTGTATTCTGACATATGCAGTGATCACCAGCCTTTGAACTGCCCCGGAGAACAACGTTAACTTTTCATGCAGGGCATGGAACGCTGAGCTCAAGCTCTGTTGAAGCCTCTGTCTGCTGTTTAACCCCAACCGTCAGATCTTTACGAGCTATACTCACTGGGTGTTCTGTGTGGAAACTGTAAACTCACACTAGCCAACTGGCAACTAAATTTGATAAAAAGGTTTTTTTTGTTTCAAAGCAAAGACTCAAGTTAGGAAACCCAAAAAACAAAACACAACACACCCAAAATAAAGGAGGGTGAGAAAAAAGGGGCACCTCTAGGTGCCAACACTGCTCCTGCCACCCACATCCCAAAAACAGGTTCTAAGGAGGAGGTCAGAATACAGCAAGACTCCATTAAGCAACAACATTACTAAGGTGAGTAATTTTTCTTCAAAAACATGAAGTCTTGCTGTATTCCATTTATATCTGAACTACCAAGCAGTACCTCCAAGGAGGAGGGACAAAACCTACTTTGGGAATAGGCTCTGAAGCACTGCTGTGCCAAACAGAACATCACTCCTAGCCTGGATATCCAGAGAGTAATGCTTGGTGAATGTATGGACTGTTTTCCAGGTGGCTGCTTGACAGATTTCTAAGATAGGAATATCCCTGGCAGCAGCCAAGGAAGCAGCTGTACCTCTAGTAGAGTGAGCCCTCAGGCCTGAGGGTGGGATTCTACCCAATTTTTCGTAGCAGAATTGTATACAAGAGACAATCCACCTGGCAACAGATCTTTCAGTGGCAGGTTTGCCCTTACCGACCTCTCCCTAAGTGAGGAACAACTGGAGAGACTCAAGCCTGTGACCTTTGTAGTAGCTAAGGGCCCTTTTTACATCTAGGCTGTGCAACCTCCTCTCTCCAGAGGAGGAATGGTCAGTGAAGAAAACAGGGAGACAGACTGATTAAGGTGGAAATCTGAAACCACCTTAGGCAAAAACTTCCTGTTGGTTCTTAGGACCACTTTATCTCTATGGAAAGAGATGAAATCAGGCTCCACTGACAGGGCTTGCAATTCACTGATCGCCTGGCAGAGGTAATGGCTACCAAAACACAGTTTTCCAAGTCAAGTACTTGAGCTCTGCAGAGGCAGAGGACAAAGGCTCAGGGGGCTAAGCTGAGCAATGCAAACATTAAGGTCCCAAGCAGGAGCAGGGTCCCTGAGGGGAGGATTGGAGTGCAACAATCCCTTGAAGAATTTGCAAAATACAGGATGGGCTGATAAAGAGGGCTTGCCTACTGACAAAAGAGCAGAAACAGCTGCTAAATGTACTTTAAGTGTAGTTGGTCTGAGTCCCAAGCCATTGAGATGAACCATATAGTCCAGGACTGTAGGCAACCCAGCAGATTCTGAAGAAATATGCTTACCAGAGAACCTTTTCCATTTGGAGTTTTAAGTCTTTCTGGTGAAAGGCTTTCCAGAAGCCCCAAAATGTCCAGAACACCTTGAGAGAGGTGCAGATCAGCAAACTAACTCTTCAAGAGCCAGGCCTAGAGACAGAGATTCGGATACCAAATCCTTCCTGAGAGGATGTCAACAGGTTGCAATTCCGGGAAGAGATAGGGAAGGTGGACTGCTAAGGACAGCAACAGTGGGTACCAGGGCTGTCTGGCCCAGTCTGGAGTGATCAGAATCACTCTGCACGGCTGAGACCCGATCTTGACTAGAACCTTGAACGGGGCGGGGAAGAAGACATACGGAACTTCCCTTCCCAATTGAGAACCAGAGCATCCAGGGGGACTGAACCCAAGACTGCAGCAAAAGAGAGGAAGTTGGTGATTGTCTGGGGCTGCAAAAAGATCCATCTGTGGAGTGCCCCATCTGGAGAAAATCACTTTCAAAATTAGGGGATCTAGGGACCATTCGTGGTGGCCCTGAGATATCCTGCTGAGAGCATCTGCTAGGACATTTTCCTTCCCTGGGAGGTGAACTGCTGTCAGAGAAGTTTGCAGGGAATAGGCCAGAGACCACAACTTCATTGCTTCTGTGCACAAGGCCGTAGACAGAGTGCCCCCTTGCTTGCTGATGTACCACATTGTGGTGGTATTGTCTGTTCTGATCTGGACTACTTTGTTCTGAACAGACTTGGAAAAAGCCTGCAGTGCCAGAAACACTGCTCTGAGTTCCAAGAGACTGATGTGAAGCAACGATTCTTGAGGTGACCACAGCCCTTGGGTGGTAAGATCCCCCAAGTGGGCTCCCCAGCCCAAGAGGGGGGATCTGTGAGGATTAGTGAATGAGACTGAGTGACAAAAGGAACTCCCTGCCTTAAATTGTCCTGATCCTGCCACCATTGAAAAGCCTAGATCAGGGTTCGAGTCACTGGGACTAGTTTGGTAATGGAATCCCTTTCTGGGACCAGAAGGCTCTCAAATAGAACTGAATGTCCCTCATCTGAAATCTTGTCCCTGGACCACTGCTGTAGAGAGCTGCCATGTGGCCCAGGAGCTACAAGAGTGCCTTGCTGGTCGAGACACCTGAAGGGGAAAGAAGAGGCCAGTTCTATTAGTGTCCTTGCCCTGTCCAGGGAAGGAAGGCCTTGCTCTTTGTATCCAGCTCCGCCCCTATAAAGGTGAGGAGCTGTACTGGCTCCAGAACTGACTTCAGAAGGTTGAGGAGGAATCCTAAGGAAGTGAGCAGTTGCCGAGTTATCTGAAGGTGTGACTTGACTTGGTCTGGAGACTGACCCACTATAAGCCAGTCGTCCAGGTATATAAAGATGGAGATCTTTTTTCTCCTTAGGAAAGCAACCACTACTGCCAGGCACTTTGTGAACACCCTTGGGGCTGATGTTAGACCAAACGGCATTGCTCTGAATTGATAGTGGCCTGAGGGCAACCTGAACCTGAGGTACTTCTGTGGGACCACCTGATGAGAATGTGAAACTAGGCATCTTTGAGGTCCAGGGAGGCTAGCCAGTCCCCTGGCCTTAGAGAGGGCAGAATTATTCCCCCAGTCACCATTTTGAATTTTGGCTTTAAAAGGTGCTTGTTTAGATATCTCGGATTCAGGATGGGCCACCATTCTGTCTTTTTGGGGGTTAGGAAGTACCTGGAGTACAATCCTTGGCCCCTGTGTAGGGTAGGAACCCTTTCTATGGCTCTGCGAGCCAAGAGGGAAGAAACCTCTGCCTCTAGGGCAAGGGCCTCTGATGGATTTGCAGGTGGAAAGGATCTGGTTCTCATCTTGGGAAATTATTTGAAGCTGAGAACCAGTCCCTGGCTTACTACTTCTAGGACCCACTTGTCTAATGTTAAAGACTTCCAGTCCTGGACAAAACAAGCCAGCCTGCCCCCTACAGGTATTGGAGAATCGGCCCAGGCAGACCCATCAGGGTGTCTGCTTGGCAGGGGCTTTAGGCTGAGGGGTGGAAGCAGGCCTGCTCATACCCAGTCTGCCTCTCCCTCTAAAGAACCCCCTCTGAGCAAAAGCAGAACAGGAGGACTGGGCTTGGTAAAAAGGCCTTTGAAAGGGCCTGCCCCTGGAATGCTGCCTCTGAGGAGTGGCTTGCCTTTCTTTGGCCTGAGCACTCCTGTAGGTGGTCCTGTACTCGTCCATCTTCATGTAGTTCTCTGTCTGCTCCCCAAACAGAGAATTACCAATGATAGGAAAATCCATGGCCTTAGCCTGGGTATCCTGTGATAAGCTAGTACATCTGAGCCGAGCCATCCTCCGAAGGGCCACAGACGTAGCCATGACTCTAGATGAAACATCATTGGAGTCCACGGCAGCATGAAATTGCACCTTGGATGCCTCAATTCCATCCGCAGCCGCCCGCTCCAGCTCCTTGGCAAGCTGGTCAGGGGCCTGTTTAGCTAGAGCCATCACAGTGTCCCACCTGGACTTCTGGTATCTAGCTGTGTAGGCCATATAGTTAGCCTGCCTGAGTTCCAAAGATGCTGCCATGTACTGTTTCTTTGCCATGGCATCAATCTTCCTGGAGTCCTTATCTGGGGTGTGTGAAGCCAAGGGAATATTTGCCTTATCACAGGCAGCTGCCTGCACTACCCCAACATGGCTGCATTGCTGGGAAAGGAACTCAAGTGTCTGAGCCTGAAAGAGTACCTCTTTTTTTTTTTTTTAAATGTCTGTTTCCCAAAAGACTTATGGAGGGGAATAGACAATCTCCTGGACTCTGGGATGTCCGTCATCTCAAAATCAGACTCCTCCTGATCCTCTACTGCTTCTTCCATAGGAAGCTGGAGGGTTTCAGCCACTTTCTTGTAAAACAGAAAGTGGGAAGGAGACTCAGAAAGCCTAGGAATAGAAACACCTGAAGGTCTGTCTGGGGAGATGTCCGGGTCAATAGGCACATCCAGACTTTCATAATCACCATCATCATCTTCATACTCTCCCTCCTCCTCCGGTTCATAAAATTCTTCTAAAGTATAATCCGGAACCGGGGGGAACTGAACAAACCAAGCCCTTGACAGATAGTGCCGGTTCGGCCGGAACCGAAGTCAGCGATTGAACTATCCTTATTGCTTTGGCCATCTCATCAGCGGTCGGAAAAAGAACTTGAGGATCCGAACCGGATGATTTATCCCTTTTCTTTCTTTTAACCGGAACCGACTCCTCAGAATCGGTTCTCCTTTTGACCGAAATTTCGCCCTGGTCAGAGGGCACTCCTTCTGGTTCGGTTGGAACCGAACCAGGCTGGCCATCCAGGTCAGCGGACTTCTCTGCCTCCCTTTCCCTCAGTCTACCTACTCTCTTATCCAGGGTACCTTTGGGAAAACTTTTACAAATTTGGCAGTCTGAATTGAGGTGGTCAAACCCCAGACAATCAACACAGGTGGTGTGGGGATCAGCCTTAGCAAAGGCTTCACACACACACACACACACACACACACACACACACACACACACACACACACACACACACTACAGTGTTGAAACCCAGTGGGCCCAGTTTTTTCTTGGGTTTCTCAGATATGGCCAATCCTAACCAAAACTTACCCTTTTTCAGCAATCCGCCAGTCAAGACACCCTATCAGGTTCTGACCATATTCTGGTCTTGGAAAAAACGTAATAAATTTTATTTTTTTTTTTTTTCTTTAGAACCGATACGGACCGGTTACACACACTAACAGACAGAATTTAAACACAAACCTGATCGGTTCAAACTGAACCGATCCAATGTTGAAAGTTCCACACAGAAACTAATATAGAAAAACCTATCTAGTACTCACGGTACCACAGACAAAGCCTTAAGACAGGTTTAGAAGCAGAAATTTGGCTGAAACCAAGTGAAAAAATGACACTTTAACCGACTTTCTTTGAACCGAGCGAAGGAGAAATCTCCGGAGCGACTGTTCAGTGAGGCAGAGTAAAGAATCTGACGGTTGGGGTTTAAACAGCAGACAGAGGCTTCAACCAAGCTCGAGCTCAGCGTTCCATGCCCTGAATGGAAAGTTAACTTTGTTCTCCGGTGCAGTTTAAAGGTTGGTGATTACTGCATTTGTCAGAATACAGCAAGACTTCATGTTGTTCGAAGGATATGTTTCAGTGGTAAAAGTAGTTAAGATTGAGGACTGTTCGAATGGCTGAACATGCTCAGTGGAAGACTGCCCAAATATGGCATGTGAACGGAATGTAGGCAGTTAGAAAGGTCTGTTGCTTGTTTGATAGTCATCCCTTCACTGGTTTCAAGGGGGGCCCTACTTTATTCAGACACTAAGCATTTAATGTTACATACCATAGAAAAGCATGATTACACTTAAAGCCCCTTGGGACCTCCCTACATCCAGTGAAACGAGAAGCAGGTTCACTATGCCACTGAACTGGGTTCATGTCAAAGCTCATATTACACCCGGGGCACTAAAGACTAGGTACAGCAGCTAACTCCGGTCTCAGGAAGGAAAGCTCACACCACCTTCTGACTTTGCCATGGAGATCGTACTAAGGGGAAGGAGTCATGCTGCTTCATTCTACAGATAGATATATCCCAAATGGGTGAAGCAGGATTTGACAAACGTGTTAGATTAAGTTCCATCCTCTCCTTTAACCATCGGGGCCAACAAAAGGCCTCTACTCCCCCCCCCCCCACACACACCTTTCTGACACTAACTCAAGCAGTTCCTACTGCTTTTTTTTTTGTTTTTTTGGGGAGTAGGTAGAAGATCTATAACAGATGGAAAGGGGGCTGGGGGTCACATAGTTGACAAGACTGGATAGAGGCAGTCCCTTGGTAGAGGAGAAATACATAGCAATGAAAAGGTTTTAGATAAGGGGACTGGTGGAAAAAAAAAAGTATTAAAAATTGTACCTTACAGGTCCCATGATTGTGGCTTGCCAATGAAACACTATCAAAAGAAAAACAAAGTTATTGCCATGAGTTTCCAAGACTGTTAAACATTTGCTCTAAAGCATATGTCCTACTTTAAGACCAGTTAAACACATGGGTCGTATTAATTTCAGCCACTCAAATCCACTGACCTACAGACATTTTACTAGCCCACTAAGTAAAAAATTAAGGTTTGTAAAAAGATAAATATCAATTTTTTCAGGCAAGCAAAGAAACTTCAATGGAGCTAAAGCATTTGTAAAAACAAGTATGTTCTACTGTAAGACACATTGGAATTTGAGAAAACAAACATTCCCACAGTTTTATTACTGATCTACATTTCTGGTACCCTGTATCACCATACTTGGCACAAATTATGTGTGCCCACCAATCACTCCCCCATCCCTTGGTACACAGGAAAAACAGAGGTTACTCACCAGTAACCATAGTTCTAATGGTACTCAACTGGTATCAACACTCCGGCAGTTACTGGGTCAACAGCTCAGTCATGGACATCTCAAAGCTAAGCTCCTCCCACCTCAGTAGTACACATCCTCTGGCTCCACCCCATCGATATTTGATCTACAATGCCAGAAGCAGGGTTCTGAGGGCCTGTGCGGGGTGGGGGTGAGAGGTGGGGTTGAACTGAATACCAATAGTAGAAAGTACAGTTATGCAAGAACTTACCATAACAGTACATCTTCGAGAGAGGTTCCTTCAGTAGGTCATCACATATTGGACTAGCGCCACCTGGGGTCTGGACCCCATGGCCGACTTTTCCAGTAATACCCGATGGGATTGCACACCCGACATCACGTGACTGACATCAGCGTGACCCTATATAGTGGGTGGTCCCCAACTCCGCCCTCCAGTTCTCCCGTCGGTGGCCTTAAAGGTATGATAGGAGAAGGAAACAGTCTGGAGTCCCAAAAGAAAATAGGGAGGATGGGGAAAACGACCTACTGAAGGAACCTCTCAAAGATCTACTACTATGTTACGTAACTGTACTTTACGTAAGAACTTACCGTAACAGTAGATCTTTGAGAGAGGCTCTTGCAGTAGGTAATTACATATAGGACTGATGCCGGCCAGCGGCAGGACCCCACGGAAAAATTTCTAGCTAGCAGTCCCTGGCGAGGGACCGCCCCCACGTCAGGTGACCGGCGTCACACGACATCAGTATAAAGGGGCAGTCCCGGACGCCCACCTTCCAGTTCTTTCCCGCCACAGGCCAGGAAGGCCCGGACGAAGAGAAGCGGATGTTTCCATTCCTGAAAAAGGAGCTGAAAAAGCCTAGGGGGATGGAGGGCGGGAAGGTATTACCTACCGCAAGAGCCTCTCTCGAAGATCTACTGTTACAGTAAGTTCTTACATAACTATACTATCTTACTTAGAGAGGACTCTTGCAGTAGGTAATTACATATAGGACTGAATCCCAAGCAGTCTGGAACAAGGAAAAAGGCACTGGGAGGAGGGAACTACTCTAAAAAGTAACCCTAGCCGTGCAAGCCTCAAGACAGTAGGCCTTGCAAAACAGCCAGCCCGAAGCCTGCTCTACAGCGAGAGGCAATGTCCAAACTGTAGTGTTTCATAAAGGTATGGACAGAAGTCCATGTGGCGGCAGCGTATAAGTCTGCCGCAGACATTCTTGAAACAAGCCGCCAAGGCAGCTAGTCCTCTTGTGGAGTGGCCTCTGACTTGACCCGGGAAGGTCTTGTTGTACTTGTCATAACAGAAAGTGATGCAATGAGCCAACCACTTAGACAGGCATTGCTTGGAAACAGCACTGCTTTACCTTTTGTGAGCAAAAGAAACGAACAACTGATCAGTCTTTCTGAGATCCTTCACCCTGTTGGTGTAGTATCTCAGAATCTGGTGAATATCCATAGTATGGAGTAAATATTCCCCTTGGTTAGAGTACTGCGTAAAAAAGGCAGGTAGCTCTATGGACTGATTTATGGTAGACTCTGCTACTACTTTAGGTAGAAACTTAGGATTAGTCTGAGGAACAGCTGTTCTTTTGTGAAAAATCAAGTAGGAGTTTTACACATCAGGGCCTGAAGCTTGGAGATTCGAGCCGCAGTAATGGCCACCAAAAAGAGCATCTTCCACGAAAGAAACTTCAAATCTGCAGAAGCTGCAGGTTCGAAGGGAGGAAGAGTAAGTTTCTCGAGAACAAAATTCAAGTCCCAAGGGGGGCAGGAGTATGATGGGGGCCTCAGATGGAGGACCCTCTGAGAAAGGTCTTGAGACCTCCAGTTGAGTGAAAGCTTTATCATGGCGGAAACATGGTAGGCTGAGATAGCTGCCATGTGAACCTTCAAGGAGGAATGGCTGAGACCCAGGTCAAACAGATGACAAGTACTCCAGCAGAAAAGCCACTGAACAGGAGAAAGGTTCCACGTTCTTGGAGACTGCCCAAATAGAGAATCTCTTCCACTTCATGGCATAAGTGGACCTGGTGGAGGGCTTTCTAGCCTCCACTAAAATCTCCGCCACTTTTGGAGACACACCAAAACGGGATTGGGCTAGGTCTGCAGGAGCCATGCATGTAGTTGAAGGGGTTTAAGGCCTGGATGGACCAGGGGGTCCCCTGATCCTGGGTCAGCAAACCTCGAGATAAAGGAAGAGGAAGAGGAGGATCCTCTGAATATTGTTGTAGGAGAGAACCAGATTTGCCTGGGCCAGAAAGGAGCGATCAGAATCATTTCACTCCTCCTGAGGCTAGTTTCTGCAATACTACAGTGGGATCAGAGGAACTGGGAAAGCATAAGGCAGTCTGTCCTTCCAGTCTAGAGACAAGGCGTCGCTCAGAAACGCCCGCTCTGGAACGAGCGCAAAGGTGGAAGTTTTAATGCTTTGAGGGGAGGCAAACAGGTCTACCTGCGGAGTCCCCCAAAGCTGAAAGATATCGTCTAGTACCCCTTGGTTCAGTTCCCACTCGTGAGCCATAGCAGAAGAGCGGCTTAGCTTGTCTGCCAGAGTGCTGTGGACTCCTGGAACATGAATCGCCGTTAGGTGAAGGTTGTGTTGTGTTGCCCAATCCCAAACCCTCACTGCCTCCCTGCAGAGAGGGTAGGACCGAGTTCTTCCCTGTTTGTTGATGTACCACACTATGCACATGTTGTCCGTCTAGACTGCTAGGTGGCCGGGAAGGATGTATTGGTGAAGGGCTTGGAGAGCATACAACACAACCCGAAGCTCGAGCACACTGATGTGGAGAGCTTGTTCCAGCCTGGACCAGGAGCCCTGGGTCCGATGAGGACCTAGATGGGCTCCCCAACCTTCACCTGACGCACCTGTAGTCAGTCTGGGAGGGGGGAGGATGAAAGAAAGGGACCCCCCGAAACAGGTTCTCTCGAGCCATCCACCATTGCAAGTCTCGCACCATCGTGATGAGATCAGAATTAACTGGATCTGGGTGGTCCACAGGTTGATCCCACTGAGAGAGAGACTCCACCGAGATCCTCATGTGAGTCGAGCTTGGGGGTCGCCGGAATAGCGGCAGCCGCAGGCCCCAGAAGGCGGAGGAACGACCTGGTGAGACCCTCCTGCATTCTGATAGCAGGGAAATCTGGGTTTGAAGAGAGGCCGCCCTGTCCAGAGGCAGGAAGGCCTTGCTCACGGTCGTATTGAGGATAGCCCCGATTAACTGTAGCCTCTGGGAAGGGTCCAGATGACACGAGACTTGGAATGGTTGATGGTAATACCCAGGAAAGTGAAAACCTGCTGGGTGAGGGAGAGAAAATGCAAGGGTTCCTCCCTGGACGAGGCCGCCAGGAGCCAGTTGTCCAGGTAAGGGAACACCTGTACTCCCATTTCTACGCAGGTGGGCCACTACCACAGCCAGGCATTTGGTAAATACTCGGGGGGCCGAGGATAGACAAAGGGGATCGCCTTGAATTGGTAGTGGTACCCCTGAAACGCAAAACGAAGATACTTACAATGGGAAAGGCGAATGGGAATGTGCAGATAGGCATCCTGCATATCCAGGGCACAAAGCCATTGACCCGGCCAAAGGAGGGGCAGAAGGCTCTGCAGAGAGAGAGCATCCTGAACCTTTTGTGCTCTACATAAAGATTCAGGGAACTGAGATCTAGAATGGGTCTGAGATCTCCAGTCTTCTTTGGGACCAGGAAGAAATGGGAATAGTAACCCGTCCCTTGAAGATGAAGGGGGACGGGTTCTATCGCCTGCTTCATGAGAAGAGCCGAGATTTCTTCCCGGACCAAAGGAAGGTGTTCCCTTGAATAGGACGACTTCAGAGGGGAGTGGCGGGGTGGTTTCTGAAGAAACTATGGAGTGCCCTTCCGCTATAAGTTGGAGCCAAGAATCAGGGTTATCCTCTCCCATCCCGGAAGGTGGAGGGAACCTCCCTTCTACTGGTTCCTCTGGGAGGTCCAGAGGCAGTGGGAGAGGAAAGGAGTCGGTGGTGGGGGCAGCGCCGCAGCTGGAAGCACCCGCTGCTTTTTTGGGCGGAGGGAGCTTAGCAGCGGGGCCCCGAAGTTTGTGGCCCGCCTTCCCTGTGGTTTCGCCTTTGGCCGAATCAGTCTGCAAAAGGGACGGCGCTGCTGTTGATGGGAATGGTACATGGAATCCACCGATTTCAGAGCCGTGCCCTTCTCCTGCAAAATCGGTGATTATGTCCTTGACATCACCTCCGAAAGCACAGACCTCAGAAAGGTGCCTCCTGAATAGCGGACTACACTTCCGGGACCAACCCTGACACGCGGAGCCAGGCATGAAGCCGTAGACCCACGGCGAAAGCGGAGCTCCACCCGGCAGTGTCCACTGCAACGTATGTCGCACGTAGAATGTGGCGACTGGCCGAATGAACAGAACGGACGAGGTCGGCTAACTCCTGCTTGAATTGGGAGTCAGGCAAGAAGTCCAGCTTGGATTCCACCTGAGTAATGACAGCCTTCTGGTAACCCCCATGTGGCCGACGTAGTTCAGGGCCCAAATTCCCAGTGTGGAGGAGGCGCAAATCTTTCTTCCATACTGGTCCAGAAGGCGAGATTCCCTATCAGGAGGGGACGAGCTAAGATGCTTTGGGTGTGCCGACCGGCCATGAGCGGCGCTGATCACGACCGAGTCGGCCTGAGGGTTAGAGTCTAGGTAGTCAACACCCTCAGGAGCCTGGTATAGCCTGTTCAACTTCCTTGGAAGTGGGACTAACGCCAACGGCTGTTTCCATATCGTGGTGACAAGGTCGGCGTGAGGCTCTATCCAGGGTGGCACTAATGTAGGAGCGGTCACGGGCAGATCCAGATGTTCAGCAAGTTTCAGTCGCTGAGGATCTGGTTCCAGAGAGTGCCACTGATGAACCTCCTGGATTTTTCTAAGCAACTCCGTAAAAGAGGGATCCTTCGGAGGAGTCCTTGGCCAGGGCTTCGACGGAGAGCGGGGCTCGTCGTCTCTCTCGGAGCATCCTTCGGACGAGTCAGAGGAATCAGAGAGTGAAGAGGAGGAAGAAGAAGAATAAGACTCCCTTACCCGACTCGGGGGAGGAACGGGTTCCTTGGGTAGTACCCGTGAACGCGTGTCCTGCCCCTCTCTGGACCCAGACGGGAGAGCCCTGGAGTCCGGAGGTGGTGAGGGAGTGTGCCGCCTCGGACGTACAGGAACCTGGGGAGGCACAGTCGTCGTAAGGCGGCTCTCCACCTCCTTGGTGGAGCTGAGCCTTGGCCTCAGCCCACCAGGAGGCCAGAGTCTCCTGCAGATCCACCGGTGGCTGTGGGGGCGGAGGAGGAGGGAGAAAGAGTGCAGGTTATCCCGTGTGGAGAATCCGAAACCCAGCTGTGGGTATTGTGGCCCTGGAGTGCACGCGTTGGATAAGACAGCGGGCACCGTGGAGCCGGGAGCTGCCGGAGCAGACGCCCGGCCGACGGTCTCACGGGCGGGTCACATTGGAGGGCCTGGAGGGCTAGTGTGAGGGGACATCCGAAGCGGGATGTCTCCCTGGGGTCGGCAGAACCGGGCCAGATCCGGTTCCAACGGAGGAGGGTCTGACTGAGGAGGAAGATTCCTGCATCATCCAGGGATGGAGAAGAAAAATCCCCGGGTCAGGCTGGGTGACTCTGGGTCTCGGACGGCAGCCAAGGCTGCAGGGAACCGGGAACACGGACGGGGAGATCTATAGTCTGTCTCCGCCGCCAGAGTGTCGGACGAAAGCAGACGTGGCGGCTTGAGGGCGAGCTCCAGGGCGCCAGAGGGCCGAAGGCGCTCGCCTACGGGAGCCATCACCGAGGCGGGCTGAGGGAAGGGTCAGCCAGGTCCGGTGGGGTAGAGGCCGCGCGCCACCCTGAAGGGTCGGGAGTTTTACTGGCCCTCTCCATGTGGACGGAGGAGCTGACGCCCGACTTACTGGAGTCGCCCAAGCCAGTAGGCCGCAAGCCTGCGGCCGAACCGGGGGCGGAGGCCTCCAATAGCCTGGATGCACCTGCAAGGCCAGAGCACGAGCCAGACTGGCGGGCTGACGCCACCTCCAAAACCTTCGAGGCGGCCATACCTGTGTCCCTGCGGCTCCAGAGGGAGACGCGGAAGAGGAGGTCTTATCCCGCTGCCTCTCCTTGTCCTTTTTCCGATGTCTTTCGGGGGAAGTGGACGCCTGCCTTAGCTTTTTGAGCTCCTTTTCTATAGAACTCATCTTTTTCTTCAGAAGATGGGCTTCCAGGGATTGTTGGCACCGTTTTCGGGTAGCCGCGTTGAAGTTGAGGCAGTGCTGGCACTTCGACCAGGTGATCGGGGCCTAGGCAGAAAAAGCAGAGGGAATGGCCGTCCTTGTGTGGCAGTTGGGCGCCGCACGAGTCGCACTTGTTTTTGTGCTCGAAGGTGTAGGAGACAACATACACAGACGATGACCTGACGTTAAGAAAAAAATAACTAATTTTCGGTAAAACTGGCGAAAGATGGGGCTGATGAAGCACGAACTTTTCCGCGAGGTGCTGCATGAGCTAACAGCGGGAAAGAACTGGAAGGCTGGCGTCCGGGACCACCCCTTTATACCGACGTCGTATGACGCCGGTCACTTGACATGGGGGCGGTCCCTTGCCAGGGACTGCTAGCTAGAAATTTTTCCGTGGGGTCCTGCCGCCAGCCAGCGTCAGTCCTATATGTAATTATCTACTGCAAGAATCCTCTTGAAGTAAGATCTATACTACCTTACTTCGAAAGGGTTCCTCCAGTAGGTCATCACATATAGGACTGAGGCCCAAGCAGTCCCTCCAAAAACAGACCGGGAGGAGGAGAAGAAACTCCAAAGGAAAAAACTGAATGGAACCAGCCTAGGACAGAAAGCCCTGCAGCACAGCTAGGCCAAAACCTGCCCGCCACCTAGAAGCAATATTCAGACTGTAATGCTTGGTGAAGGTATGGACTGAACTCCAGATTGCTGTTGCACAAATATCTGCTACAGAAACATACACAAAAGCTGCGGATGCAGCCATGCCCCTAGTGGAGTGACCTCTAACAGCCTGCAGAGGTGTGTCATACTTCTGGTAACAGAAGCAAATGCAGTTGGCTAACCATTTGGACAGACACTGCTTAGAGACAGCTTTCCCCAAGGATCTGGGGAGCGAACAAAACAGAGCTCATCATCCTTCTGGAAATCTTTGGATCGATGGGTATAGCACCTGAGAATACGGTGCACATCCAATGTGGGCAGGAGCGCCTCACCTCTATTCGCAGGAGTCTACTAGTAGACCGTAAAGTTCCACTGTCTGGTTCAGTGTGAACTCAGACACCACCTTAGGTAAGAACTTAGGATTTGTTCTGAGGACCACCCAGTCCCTATGAAAATTCAAATAAGGCTCCTTGCACACAAGAGCTTGAAGTTCAGAAATTGAGTGTGGAAGTAACCGCAACCAAAAATAGTGCTTTCCAAGAAAAATGGCACAAATCACAGCTCATCACTGGCTCAAAGAGGGAGAGTGAGCTTCTCCAACACAAAATTTAAATCCCAAGGTGGTGTAGGGCTGCAGATCGTGGGTTTCAGATAGAGAATCTCTTTCAGAAAGGTTTTTGAGACATCCAACTGAGCCACGGGTTTGCCATCCATTAGGTCGTGGTACGCCGACATGGCCAATAAATGGACCTTTAAGGAGGAATAGGAAAGACCCAAATCAGAAAGATGAGAGGTGCAGTATTCCATGATCTGTGGGGCAGAAGAAAAGGGGTCCCGACCTTTGCAAGCCACTCAAATGGAAAAAAGTTTCCACTTCATGGCATAAGTAGGACAGCCTCCACCAAGACCTGGGCAACTGCTGGAAACTCCAAAGCAAGAAATCACTATGTCTGCAGGAGCCACGCATGAAAGTTTGTTGAATTTTGTTGATCCGGTAAGCCCACTGGGCATAGCAGTCCCTTTTTCAGGAGCGACCGGGGGGGAAGGGGGGATACAGATGGTAAGCAACTAAAATAGAACCAGATTAAGCTGTTGGTGGTATTTTTAATGAATGAGGGAAATCTGGCCAGGACACTGGGGAAATTCCCCCTACTCTGAGAAGTGCGATGGAATTTTTAACATCCACCTGAACTACCACCAATCCAGGCAGATGGGACCTCGGTTCAACGTCTCATCCGAAAGACAAAAAATGCAGGGTCCTGAGCCCTGGATGCACGAGCCAGCCTTGATTCTGCATCAAGAGGTCATGTCAATGGAAGCAGAACTGGGGGTTCCTTTGCCAGGTACTGCAGAAGCGGGAACCAAATCTGTCTCGGTCAGACTGGGCGATGAGTCATTCGTGCCTTCTCTGCCTGAAGCTTGAGGAGAACCCTCTGGAGAATGGGAAATGGAGGGAAGGCGTACAAAATTTCCCTGTCCAAGAAGGAGAGACAACACGTCGTGATACAAAGCACCATGCCCTGGAACGAGCAAGCAGAAACTGAAGCTTTGCAATTGATGGGGAGGTGAAAAGGTAGAGTTCCGGACGCCCCCATCTTAGAGATAATCTGCCACTTCCTGATTTAGTTCCCATGCGTGGCTGAGGGTCAGAGACCTGCAGAGACTGTCTGCCAGGACGTTTTGCACTCCTGGAATGTACACGGCTGTCACAAGGAAGAAGAGTTTGGAACAGCTTGCAGTGTGTACAACACCGCTCTCATCTCAAAGACACGGATGTGTAAGGATATCTCCAAACTGGACCAAAGTCCCTGGACTTGCTGTTCCCCAAGTGAGCCCCCCAACCTAGGTTGGAGACATCTGTTGTCAAAGACACCTGGGGAATTTGGCTCATGAAGGAGGACCTACTGACAGATTGAAGGGATCCCTCCACCAAATCAAGTCTTTCTGAAGAGCGGATGACACAAGGACCAGATGGTCCAAATCGTCCTGGAGTTGATTACACTGAACCCGCAAGGACCACCAAGTGATTCTCATCTGGAGCCTCGCAAGGGGAACCGTAGAGATGGAGGCCACCATCAGTCAAAGCAACCTAAGGACCTCCCGGGCCGGGAGGGCCCTGGAGGAGGCTGCCAAAGTGGCCTGCTCGATCAGAATCTCCACCCTGTCTGGAGGAAGGAAGGCTCTGCTCTGAAGTGTGTCCAAAACCACCCCAATAAACTGCAACCTCTGGGAGGGAGTAAGGGATGACTTGGGGCTACTGACTAATCCCCAGTCTGGAGAATAAGTCAAGAGTAGTGGATAGAGCCTCCGAGAGAGAGACTCCATGGACTGAACTGAAATCGGCCAATCATCCAGATAGGGGAAGACCGCTGTGCCCTGGCGATGAAGGGCTGCCGCCACCACTGCTAGGCACTTAGCAGACACCCGGGGTGCAGAGGAAAGGCCAAAGGGGACAGCCTGTAATTGAAAATGCTCCCCTTGGAAACAGATCCGCAGGAATCGGCACTGGCCGGAGAATATCGGGATGTGCAGGTAAGCGTTCTGCATATCCAGAGCACAAAGCTAATGATTCTCCAGAAGGAGAGGGAGGAAGCTCCGGAGTGTTAACATCCAGAATTGTTTGTACTCTACAAACAGATCGCGATTGCTTAGGCTGAAAATGGGTCACATGTCACCAGTCTTTTGGAACCAAGAAGAAATGGGAGTAGAATCCCCTTCCCCTTTGATGGAGGGGAACAATCTCTATGGCTTCTCTGAGCAATAGTCTGGAGTTCCTCTCTTACGAGACGAGCCTGGTCTCAGGAGTAGGCTGACCTAGGTGGAGATTCTGAAGGGAGCTCCAGAAACTCTAGTGTGTTCCTGGGACACTAACTGCAGGACCCACGCATCAGAGGTGATGCTCTGCCACTCCTGCTTGTGGCGAGCAAACCTCCCCACACCAGCTCCTTGCACTGAGGCTGAGGAGGGGGTGAGGGGTCAGGAGGTGGCTCGACGGGCAGGGGGAGGCTCCACTGAACATCTCTGGTTCTTGGGAGGCAGGAGTAGTAAAGGTTCCTGTGGTCTTGCACTTGCCCTGGCGCCAGGACTGGACTCGTTTCCTCTGCCTCCAGGTCCTCTTCTGAAAGGGCTGCTGCTGGTGGGTGCCTGATCGGTATATGGACACTCGCGATCTCAGGGCTTGGCCTCAGTCCTGGAGGTCCGTGATGATGTCCCTGGTGTCGCCACCAAAACACCGAGCCCCCTGAAGGGGCATCTTGTTCTCGCCTGCCTCACCTCAGCAAGGCGCCAGATGCGGGTCATACCTGGCCAAGGGAGACTGCAGTCACCAAGGAGGGGGCCACAGAATCGACAGTCGTAGGTGGCCTGCAACGCATGCCTGCAAGAGACCTTGGACAGGCAGATGTCCTTGGTGAGCTCCTCCCTGAGGCCTGAAAAGTCCATGGATTGGATGCCTCGAGTCTGGCCAAGGTAGCTTTCTGGTGAAACACCATATGGGCCATATAATTGAGGGACCATAATGCACATGTGGCCAATGAGAAGACTTTACCATACTAGTCCATCTACCTCGACTCCTTATCTGGAGGAGAAGTGCTCATGTGCTGTGGAGCAGTCATGAGCAGCAGAGATTACCATGGAGGCAGCCTTCGGATGCACACTGAGGAAGGGGGCATCCTTAGGCACCTGTTAAGTCCTGTCTGCCCTCTCGGGGACAGCCGGGATTGAAGAAAAAAAATACTCACCTTAGTAATGTTTCTTCTAATGGAGTCTTGCTGTATACTGACATATGCAGTTAGGTCCTGCCCTTCAACTGCCCCAGAGAACAAAGAGTTAAACTTCCCATGGCCAGCATGGAATGTTCACCACGAGCTTGGCTGAAGCCCCGGTCTGCTGTTTAAACTCCAACCGTCAGATCTTTACGAGCAATACTCACTAGATGTTCTGTGTGGAAACTGTAAAACTCAAAACTAGCCAACTGGCAATTCTATCTATATAAAAGGTTGTTGTTTTTTTTTGTTTCAAAAAAGACTGAAGTCAGGAAACAAAAACACACATCCAAAACACAATCACTCACCCAAGTAAGAGGGTGAAAAAAGGACACCCTTAGGGTGCCAACACTGCTCCTGCCCACCCACATCCCAAAAACTAGGTTCTGAGAGGGGAGGCAGGGAGGGAGGTCAGAATACAGCAAGACTCCATTAGAAGAAACATTACTAAGGTGAGTAATTTTTTTCTTCAAACATGAAGTCTTGCTGTATTCTGACATATGCGGACTACCAAGCAGTACCTCCATGGAGGAGGGACAGAACCTGCTTTGGAAACAGGCTCTGAAGTACTGCTGTGCCAAACCGACCATCACTCCTAGCCTGGATATCCAGAGTGTAATGTTTGGTGAATGTATGGACCATTTTCCAGGTGGCTGCTTGATAAATTTCTAAGCGAGGAATATCCCTGGCAGCAGCCAGGGAAGCAGCTGTACCTCTAGTGGAATGAGCCCTCAGGCCTGAGGGTGGAGTTCTACCTGGTTTCTCATAGCAGAATTGTATACAAGAAACAATCCACCTGGCAACAGATCTTAGTGGCAGGTTTGCCCTACCAACCTCTCCATACGCGAGAAACAACTTGAGAGATTCAAACCTGTGACCCTTGGTGTGCTCTATGTAGTAGCTCAGGGCCCTTTTAACATCTAAGCTGTGTAGCCTCCTCTCTCCAGAGGAGGAATGGTTAGTGAAGAAAACAGGGAGAGAGATTGGTTGAGGTGGAAATCTGAAACCACCTTAGGCAAAAACTTCCTGTTAGTTCTTATGACCACTTTATCTCTATGGAAAGAGATAGAAATCAGGTTCCACTGACAGGGATTGCAATTCACTGAAACGCCTGGCAGAGGCAATGGCCACCAAAAACAGTTTTCCAAGTCAAGTACTTAAGCTCTGCAGAGGACAAAGGCTAAAAGGGGGGTGCATAAGCTGAGCAATGCAAACATTAAGGTCCCAAGCAGGAGCAGGATCCCTAAAGGGGATTGTGTGAAGCAATCCTTGAAAAACTTACAAAACACAGGATGGGGTGATAGAGGGGAAGGCTTGCCTACTGACAAGAAAGCAGAAACAGCTACCAAATGTACTTTGAGGGTAGCTGGCCTGAGGTCATTAAGATGGACCATATAGTCCAGAACCGTAGGTAACTCAGCAGAATCTGGAGAAATATTTTTCTTAGAACACCAAATGCCGAATCTTTTCCATTTGGAGTTACAAGTCTTTCTGGTGGAAGGCTTTCGAGAAGCCTTAAGGATATTCAGAACCCCCTGGCAAAGATGCAGATCAGCAAACTAACTCTTCAAGAGCCATGCCTTGAGATTGAGAGGCTGAAGATTCGGGTACCAAATCCTCCCTTGAGAGGATATCAACAGGTTGTAATTCCTGGGAAGGGACAGGGGAAGGTGGACTGCTAGGGACAGCAACAGGGGTTACCAGGGCTGTCTGGCCCAGTCTGGAGCAATCAGAATCACTTTGCATGCTTGTGACCTTGTCTTGACTAACACTTTGAACGGGGGGGGCATACAGAAATTTCCCTTCTCAATTCAGGATCAGAGCATCCAGGGGGACTGAGCCCAAGACTGGGGGTCTGCAACAAAAGAGAGGAAGTTGGTAATTGTCTGGGGCTGCAAAGAGATTTCTTGAGTGCCCCATCTCGAGAAAATCACTTTCAGAACTAGAGAATCTAGGGTCCATTCGTGATGGCCCTGGGATATTCTGCTCAGAGCATCTGCTACGGCATTGTTCTTCCCTGGGAGGAGAACTGCTATCAGAGAGGTTTGCAGGGAATAGGCCAAGGACCACAACTTCATCGCTTCTGTGCACAAGACCATAGACAGAGTGCCCCCTTGCTTGTTGATGTACCACATGGTGGTGGTGGTGGTGTCTGTTCTGACCTGGACCACCTTGTTCTGCACAAATTTGGAAAAAGCTTCCAGTGCCAAAAACACTGCTCTGAGTTCCAAGAGACTGATGTGAAGCAGATTCCTGAGGTGACCACAGTCCTTGGGTGGTAAGATCCCCCAGATGGGCTCCCCAGCCCAGCAGGGAAGCATCTGTGGTGAGTATCACTGAATGAGACTGAGTGACAAAAGGAACCCCTTGTCTCAAACTGGCCTGATCCTGCCACCATTGCAATGCCTGGATCAGGGTTCGAGTCACTGGGACTAGTTTGGTAAGGGAATCCTTTCTTTGGGACCAGAAGGCTCTTAAGTGGAACTGAATGTCCCTCATCTGGAATCTTGCTACTTGGACCACTGCTGTGGAAGCTGCCATGTGGCCCCGAAGCTGAAGGAAATGCCTTGCTGGTCGAGACACCTGAAGGGTGAATGAAGAGGCCAGTTCCATGAGGGTCCTTGCCCTTCCCAGGAAAAGGAAGGCTCTTGCCTTTACTGTATCCAGCTCTGCCCCTATGAAGGTGAGGAGCTGTACTGGTTTGAGAACTGACTTTGGAAGGTTGAGAAGGAATTCTAAGGAAGTGAGCACTTGCTGAGTCGCTTGCAAATGTGACTCGACTTGGTCTGGAGACTGACCTACTATGAGCCAGTCGTCCAAGTATGGGAAGATGGAGATCTTTTTTTCTCTCCTTAGGAAAGCAACCACTACTGCCAGGCACTTTGTGAAAACCCTTGGGGCTGATGTTAGGCAAAAGGGCATTGCTCTGAATTTATAGTGGCCTAAGGGCAACTCGAACCTGAGGTACTTTCTGTGGGAGCACATGATGGGAATGTGAAAATAGGCATCTCTGAGATCCAGGGAGGCTAGTCAGTCTCCTGGCCTTAAAGAAGGAAGGATTATTCCCAGAGACACCATTTTGGACTTTGGCTTTAAAAGGTGTTTGTTCAGATATCCTAGGTCCAGGATGGGCCGCCATTCTCCCGTCTTTTTGGGGGTTAGGAAGTACCTGGAGTACAATCCTTTGCCCTTGTGTGGGGTGGGAACCCTCTCTATAGCTGTGAGAGCTAAGAGGGAAGAAACCTCTGCCTCTAAGACAAGGGTCTCAGATGGAAAGGATCTGGTTCTTATCTTGGGAAATGTTTTGAAGCCGAGAACCAGCCCCTGGCTTTCTACTTCCAGGACCCACTTGTCTGATGTTAGAGACTTCCAGTCCTGGACAAAGTAAGCCAGCCTGCCCCCTACTGGCATGGGAGAATCAGCCCGGGCAGACCCATCAGGGTGTCTCCTTGGCAGGGGCTTTAGGCTGAGGGGTGGATGCAGGCCTGATCATCCCGTCTGCCTCTCCCTCTAAAGAACCCCCTCTGAGAGTAAGAAGAGGAGGCCTGAGCTTAGTAAAAAGGCCTTTGGAAAGGCCTGCCCCTGGACTGCTGCCTTTGAGGAGTGGTTTGCCTTTCTTTGGCCTGCGCACTCCTCTAAGTGGTCCTGTACTCGTCCATCTTTTTCCATGTAGTTCTCCGTCTTCTCCCCAAACAGAGAATTACCAATAACAGGGAAATCCATGGCCTTAGCCTGGGTATCCTGTGATAGGCTAGTAGATCTGAGCCGAGCCATCCTCCGAAGAGCCACAGATGTAGCCATGACTCTTGATGAAACATCACTGGAGTCCACAGCAGCATGAAATTATACTTTAGATGCCTCAATCCCATCTGCAGCCACCTGCTCCAGCTCCTTGGCAAGCTAGTCAGGGGCCCATTTAGCTAGAGCCAGCACAGTGTCCCACCTGGACTTCTGGTATCTAGCTGTGTAGGCCATATAGTTAGCCTGCCCGAGTTCCAAAGATGCTGCCATGTACTGTTTCTTTGCCATGGCATCAATCTTCCTGGAGTCCTTGTCTGGGGGGTGCGATGCCAAGGGAATAATTTGCCTTATCACAGGCAACAGCCTGCACTACCCCAACGTGGCTGGATTGCTGGAAAAGGAACTCCATGTCTGAGCCTGAAAGAGTATACCTCTTGTCCATTCGTCTGTCCACAGGAGGTATGGAATTAGGAGACTTAAGAATTTTATGCGTCTGTTTCCCAAAGGATTTGTGGAGGGGAATAGACAATCTCATGGACTCTGGGATGTCCAACAAAATCAGGCTCCTCCTGATCCTCTACTGCTTCTTCCACAGGAAGCTGGAGGATCTCAGCCACTTTTTTGTAAAACATAGTGAGAAGGGGACTAAAAGCCTAGGAGGAGAAACACCTGAAGGTCCGTCTGGGAAGATGTCCGGGTCAAGAGGCACATCCAGACTTTCATAATCACCATCATGCTCATATTCTCCTTCCTCCTCCAGTTTATAAAATTCTTCCAAAGCGTAATCCGAAACCAGGGGAACTGACCAAACTGAACCCCTGCCAGATGGTGCTGGTTCAGTCGGAACCGAAGTAAGCGACTGCACTATTCTTATAGCCTTGGCTATCTCATCAGCAGTCGGAGTATGAATTTCTGGGTCTGAACCGGACGATTTATCTTTTCTTTTCCTTTTTACCAGAACCAACTCCTCAGAATCGGCTCCCCTTCTGCCCGAAGTATCGCCCTGGTCAGAGGGCACTCCTGGTTTGGTCGAAACTGGGCTGGCCATCCGGGTCAGCGGACTTCTCAGCCTCCCTTTCCCTCAGTCTACCTAATCTCTTTTCCAGGACAGATTTGGGAAAATTCTTACAAATGTGGCAGACTGAATAGAGGGGTCAAACCCCAGACAATAAACACAGGTTGTGGTTGGGGGGATCAGCCTTGGCAAAGACTTCCCCACACACACTGCAGTGTTGAAACCCAGTGGGCTCGGGTTTTTCTTGGATTCCTCAGGCGTGGCCAATTCTAATCAAAAGCATCCCTTTTTTGGCAGTCCGCCAGGCAAAGACTCCCCTATCGGTTCCTGGCATTATCTACGGTCTTGGAAAAAGACGTAATAAAATCCCCCCTTTTTTTTTTTAAGAACAGATACGGACCGTCACCACAATTAAAATCACAAACTGTTTTTACCTGAAACTGATTGGTTCAGCCAACCGATCCACAATTTACAAGTTCCACAAAGAAACTACACAGAAAGCCTATCTAGTACTCACGGTACCACAGACAGAGACTTGAACAGACTGAGCGGTAACAGCAATTCAGCAGAAACAGAACGAGTAAATTACACCAACTGACATTTTTGAACCGAGCAAAGGAGAAATCTCCGGAGCGACTGCTCAGTGAGGTGGAGTAAAGAACCTGATGGCTGGAGTTTAAACAGCAAACAGGGGCGTCAACCGAGCGCGCGGTGAACATTCCATGCTGGCCATGGAAAGTTTAACTCTGTTCTCTGGGGCAGTTGAAAGGCAGAAACTAACTGCATATGTCAGAATACAGCAAGACTTCATGTTTGAATGAGGCATATGCCAGACCATAGTGGTGAGGTCTTGAGGTCCGATCCACAGAGAAACAGGAATCTGGGACACAGACTCCAGGTAAAGGTTCAGCGAGCCTCTGGCCATGGGATCCTCCTCGGACTCCCAATCAAATGTTGCTATATGGATCTCAAGTCCGAAAAGGATCCTCCGTGGGGATTGTCTGAAAGCCCTCAGACCATGAGTCCCAGGTTCCTAAGGGCAAGCAGGGGACCAGCGCGGGATGGTCCAAAGGATGCCCTGAAGGGTAATGTGGGACAGTGTGGGTACTAAATGGAGACCAACTCAGGGGTCTGCGGGGAACCCATGTGGGCCTGCCATTGTATATATGGGGTGGCAGGTCCCGTGGGTAGAGGTGCCAGCATCGGGCTGCCATCGGAGACGGCACCACCAGGTCCGGCATTGGACAGGCTAGCGCGGATCCGATGGGGGACCTGGTCTGCTAGGGGAGCTGACGGCAGAGGCAGACGTGAGGAAGGGTGTTTGGTGTGGGAACATTCGCTGGGACAGGGACAATCCTCCCTGAAGGGACAGGAGGCACCTCCAGTGAAGGGGCAGATGGCTGAAGAGGAACCTCCAGAGACCAAGGAGGGTGAGCAGGTATTAGACCCAGAGGTGTGCTCCACATTGAGTGGGCCCGCACTATCCTTGCCCGGGATAGCGGCCGTGGAGGGACTGGCTACCGGCGGGGGAGAAGGGCGGTCCCCTGGGCTCGTCTGGGTGTCTGGTGGGCAGTCGTTGGGCCCAGATGAAAGAGCAGTGTGTGTGTGTGTGTGTGTGTGTGTGTGTGGTCGCCAGGGGCCGCAGACTAACTAGACTGAGGAGCTGCGAGAAGGAGCCCCAGACTTAAGGCTACGGCCAGGCAGGTCCCAGTGTCGTGGGAAGCCAACTTACCGGCAGCCCCGGGAGGAGCCAGCGGTCGACTTACCCGTTGTGGAGGTCTTCAAGGGTTTTACCAGAGTCCTGTCGCTGACTGGGCCTTGGACGGAGGCAGTATAGAGGCCTTGCTGGTGGAGGGCTTAGTGGACTGCCAGAGAACCTTCCGAAAAGCACACCTGCTCCTTGGGGTTTCTCCTTGCAATATTGTGAAGGTGAAGGAGTCTGATGCGTTCCAACTGCTTTTCAAGGGACGCCACACAAGACTTCAAAAGATGGGCCTCCAGATCATGCTGCCCCCTTTCGGGTAGCCTGGTTTAAGGGCTGGCAGTCCAGGCAGGTCATGGTCAGATGGTTTAGGCAGATGACATACTGGAGGTGGCTGTCCTTGTGTGGAATCTGGGTGCCACAGGTTTGACACTTTGGAGAAGACGCAGAATTCGCAAGAATAGCGAGAAAAAAGGTAGGATTTAATAACTACCAATGAACTTTCAACGGCAATCACTGTGGAAGTCTACCGCAAGGTAACCGACATGAGGTGACGGCGGGAAAGAACTGGAGGGCGGGCGTGGGGACCGCCCACTATATAGTGTCATGCCGATGGTCATGTGACATCGGGTGGGCGGTCCCCTGTCAGGTATTGCTGGAAAAGTCTGCTGTGCAGTCCAGACGCCATGTGGCGTCAGTCCAATATGTGATGACAAACTGCAGGAACCCTCTCGATGCAAGATCTATGGTTACAGGGAGTATTTCTACTATTGTGGATTCAGTTCATCAGTTACAATCTGGCAGATTCCTCAAAGTCCTCCTAGGGGTGGGAAAGATGTGAAACGCTTATTTAGTGAGCAGAAACTGGAGGACTTCGGCCAGAAATGCAGCATCTAGACAACCGAGCATGCCAATGCTGCAGTGGGAGATAAATGTGTGTGCTTTAGCCCAGGTTGCACCCCTGCAGAGCTCATCAATGGGGATGTACCTGGAAGAAATTGAGGCAGTGATGGTATGCCTAGTGGAATGAGCCTTCAGTCCTATTAGCAGCTCCCCATTAGCCAACCTACAATCAGAGGGTGATGCAGGAGGCATCTGCTTTGCTGCCAGTCTGCCAGCTGGTGAGTCTCATTGCAAATTCCTGCTGCGCACTCCACGTAGTAAGACAGCACCCTTCGAAGGTCTAGAGTACGAAACCTGCAGTCAGCAGAGGTAGGGTTATTACCTGATTAAGGTACACTCAAACACCATCATTGGGAGGAACTTTGCGTGGGGCAAAAGACTACCTTGCCCTTGTGAAAAACCAAACATCGAGACTCCACCTAGAATGCCTGGAGCGCTCGCTCTTCTGGCTGATGCGGCAATAACCAATAAAGGCAGTCTTCCACAAGAAAGAACATCTCACACTTGTGTATGGGCTTGAATGTTTCTCCCCATCAGTACTGCAAGCACCAATGGCAGATCCCACAGTAGCAGTGGTTTGCACAGTGGAGGGGATAAACGGGCCCAGGGTACCACCTTCTCCTGTGCATCCTTCAGTATACTGGCCCAAGCCAAGTATGCAGAGTTGTCTGCCAAGTGCATGTTAAGGGTTGTCCTGTATGAGGCAGGGGCCAAAGGTATTCCAAAAGGCTGACCCAATCAGCACAGTGCTACCACTCACGACCCAGCCTCAGTAGTGAGCCAGAGTCAGAGCCAACCAGAGGGAGGAGGATTCAGTTCCCACTCCAAGAGCACCACCTGGGTTGACAGGTAAACTGCAAGCAGCACTGAAGTGAGTGAGGAAGTCTTATGCTGCATGGCACGCTTGCATGCACGCATATGTGCATGCCCTCGAGTAGACGTCTTGGGGATGGGTTGAAAAAGGAAACCAGCCCCAACCGCAGCAGAATGAAACTAAAAATTACAGCAGAAGAGACCAGGTCCATCCAGTCTGTCCAGGTTTCCTATCCAATATTCTATTACCTATTACTATAGAGGGTTTTTCCTCTAGATCTACCCTCCCTCCCCGCTAACCCCCTTCACTTTCTACTCTCAATCATCTTAAATCTCCTTTTGGTACTACAAGCCCCACTATCTGTCAGACTTGATTTTTAACCCATTTACAAATCCAGCCCCCACCATATCTTTCAGCAATCCATTCCAATATTCCACCACCCTTTCGATGAACTTCCTTACATCCCTCTTAAGTCTCCCACTGACTAGTCTCCACTCGTTCTCCCTTGTCACCATTTTACCATTCCTGTTGAACAGGTTTTACATGCACACTCTGTTTATCCCCCTCAGGAACTTGTCAGTCTCTATCACATCTCCTCTATCTCACCGGTCCTCCAGCATGTACACGTTTAGGTCCACCGGCCATAGAAAAACTCACACGTACAATGCATCAAAAATAAGCAGAGTAGCATTTAAGATTAAAATGGTCACACACTGACATTTAAAGGAGAGATGCTGTCAAAATGGGAGGATGACCTTCCATGGCTGGCATGCAGGTCCCACACCACTGACCCGTGCACCCCACCGTCTCCACCAGGATCTAGCATGGGGGTTGGGCTTGGGAAAGCTACCTAAACCGATGTAGGAGTGAAAGGGAGTAAGTCATGGGGAACTGAGACATTGAGGGGGGACGCCAAAAAAAAAAAAAAGGGTGGCACTGAGAATCAGCCAATTCCATTTAAACTTGAACACAAATATTCTGCAAGTTGACTCCCTTCGGCATGCTGCTACAATGTAGAGAACATCTCCAAAAGGCCCAAGACATGCAGGATAATTTCCAGTGGTCTTGTCAGTAGGTCTGGACAGAGATGCAACTGCTATGGGTACCCGATGCGGAGGAGATTCAGATAACAGAACTGCCTGGGCCAGTCCAGAGCAATCAGGAAAAACATGCCTTGTCCCAACAAACCTGGAGTACAGTCGAAGCTGCTTATATGGGACACCTCCACGGTGTGATCAAACATCCCACTTAGGCAGCTGTCTGTAAACCGAAGTGCAGTTTTGCAGTCAGTTTACTCAGTCAGTACAGTATAGAAAGCACACAGAACGCATTTACTGCGGATAGCCTTTATTTTACTTTCTTACTTTATTGAAAGATTATGTGTGCAGTTGCACAATTACTGTGATTTATACTCTTATCCCAGGTCAGACTCAATCCTCTGATGCTACCGCAGTTAAACCCAAGCACATGCTGCAAAAATCTTCACGTTCTGGGAAAAGATCAATAGATGTTTCTAGTACACCTGGAGTACTCTGTGCATAGGGAACACATCCTGTGCTTGCAGAGCTGCCTGCTCTGTCAATAAGTCAATGATCCTGCATTGCTTTGCCTCGTTGAGCACTTCTTTATTTTACTCTCTATATCCAACAAGTGCTCCCAACAGGACACCTGCTCTCTTCGTTGGCACCACATCATTGCTGCATTCATTGTCCGACATGTCTTCTGCTGCCTTCATAGTGGTGCTGATGACTTCAACATCAGTAAGTTCGCAGACGGTGGGCTAGTCGTTGTCCAGGTCGACAAAGGCATTGAAAGATGCTGCATCCATACATGGTGGAAATGGGATGTTCAAGGGCAGAGGCTAGTTGGCTATCAGGCTGCGTATCATGTGTATTAGAAGTTAATGCAGTTTTCCTGTAGCAGTTTACAACTGTTGTGGGCTTCACAGGCCACCATGGCTTATGTAGCATGTACAGAGTGTCTAGATTACCTTTCCCTGCAATTTCTACTACTGCAAGCGTACTCTGTCCATCGATTAATTGCCAGCAAGACTGTGCAGCCAAAGACCAATAGTGGCCCTTGAGATTTTTTAATAACGCCCATGTCCATGGGCTGCACTGTGCTTGTTGTGTTGGGTGGGGAAAAAACTGTAGCTTAATGTAGTGCAGCCTTCTTGCAAGCTCATGTGGATGCAGAGTATTAAATAAGCCGAAAAAACTGATTAGCAATTTTACATGTGAAAGTGCTAATCAGCTGTGAATATGCATAGCACTTGGCACAGATTTGCACAATTGCACATCTATAGTTTTATTCATGTTGCATTCTAGGTTATATGGATGCACCCAAAAACATGGTTGATCTAATTCTACTGCTACACATTTCTAGAAATGGATAGTATTACCCAGTTTTGCATAGCATTTTGCTATGCTATAGCAAATATTTAAAACCCTGGGATGAGCACTACAGTTATCCACAAGAAGCACGATCTTGCGGCAGCTACGTCTGAAGCTCACTTTCCCACCCCAGTAGCCACTCCTGGAAAATTGCGGATGTCATCCATGCATTGCAGGAGTTTGTGTAGATGACCGATAGAACATTTAAGTCTTTAGGCAGGCATCAAGGTTTCCTACTCCTGCCTATAACTAGCAATGTTCTCTTCTCCATGCCAGACGCATTGGCGCAGCAGAGAAGAGATATGCAGTCCTTAGCTTTTTGGCCCCCAGTGAGATCCTGATCCCCATGGCATATCTGAGATCAGGGTAGCCCCAAGAAGAGACTAGTCTGCGTTAAAAATTGGGAGGATCTCCGTTACCCAGTTCTGTGCCGCTGCTGAATCGGCATCCTGCTTCTTGCCATGCTCACGTTTAAAGACGATCTGGTGTCTTCCAGCAAGAAAGCCATCCAACGCTTGGTTCAAACTGTGTGTCCCATCTGCACAGCAAGGTCCTGGGCTTTGGATTTCAGCATTGGCCCAGAGATGCAGGCTCCTTTGCCAACAGCCTGCTAAAAGCAAACAAAGAGTGTGTCCTCAACGCTACTGTCTTTCGATCGCCACTCAGCCAGAATAGCATCTGTTTTTGCCAAGTCAACCAGCCTGGCTTTTGGGGATATGAAATTCAGCGGCGACAGAGGACAGGGATGATGTGGGGTTCTGAAGACCTTACAGAACCTTTCCCCTGTCTGCAAAAGACAGTTCATTTCTCAGCTGAGACATTGCTGAAGTGCTGAAACTGGCAATTGCCAGTGCACCAGTTTTAACATACTTTACATGCTAGTGGACTGCCAGATGAAGCAAATCAAAGGCAGGACAACCTCCAAGCGTCCCACTAAAGCAGAATTTTCTAATTTTAGTGTGCCTACAAACTGAAGTTAAACAAGGCGCACCCCCCCCCCCGAACTCTATTCTCCCCAGCACTGTCTCTGCCGTTCGACCTGAAGCCTAGACATCTGACTCCAGTTGGGGGGACCCCCATTCCATATGCCGCCTTGCCCCAACCCATTGGATCCATGTCCCCTGAGGAAGGACCGCCATACTCCTTACTGGCACTATCTATAGTGCTGGAGGGCTGCTACTGGAGGGAGGATCGGAACAGACGTCCTACTGCCCGCCCGGCATGGGACTGCAGCCACTGACCCACCTGCCTACTAATGGGGAGTTTTCCTTTTCCAGCAGCGTAGACATGCAAGGACTTCCAGTACAGCAGGTACACTCCCACCTGCAGGCGTCTTCTTGTGCCACCTTCCCTCTTGGAGCGTGCACTGTGTCAGCTGAGCCCCAAACTACTAGGGGCTGCCAGAGCTGTGCAGTGCAAACCTCCTTCCGGAAAGGAAGGAGCCTACTGACAGCTCAATCAAGTCGTCCCCCCAAAATCCAGGTCACTGGTGTGGTGTGCAGCACTTCAATCCTCAGCGCCACCAGGCCGGCCTACAAGACATTTTTAAAAAAAGGGGAGATCCGTTCCCATTACAGGGTTCAGAGTGTCCCATTTAAGCGGACGTCCCACTTAACTGGCATGTACTGTACCACCCTTCAAAGGGAAGGAAAGGCTTACAACAGATGGCATACCACAGCAGCATTGCAGTCTAAGAGGAGTGGGCACAAAATCCTCAATTGTCTGTTCTCCCAGGAAGGAAACCAGTGCACCAGGTCTACACCAACAGGAGAACAGCTGTTCCACCACATTCCAGTGCAGAGACCTCTTGAGCGACGTCTCTCTGATCCAGTTGACAGCATCCGCCAGCTGGTTCTCTCCTGTGACATGAAAGACCAAGGATCTGCCTGTATACTGTGCACCAGTAGGGAATGGAATGCATCCTGCCCTTCTTGTTCAGGTGGAACATGGTGGTCATGTTGTCAACCTGTATGACCTCAGTGAATCAAAAGAGCAAACATCAGTGCCAAGTGCATGGCACAAGGCTGCTCTGGCATTGAGATTTACTGGTGACCAGAACCCATGGGCCCCATAGTCTTCCAGTAAACTCCCCACCTCACACATATCCACTGTCAGCACAAGGGTTTGCTCTGGGTGGACAAATAGAATTCCTCCCTCCAAGTTCTGGGAAGACAGCCACCATTCAATGGCATCCCACATCAGCTGGGTCACCAGGACCAAATGGTCCAGGTGACTAGTGAGTGCACTGGCAGCCCTGTTCCCACTAAAGAGGGGGCATTCACCAATGTGCCTAAACAGACACTGGTAGAAGCTGCCATGTACCCCAGCAGCTGGAGGAATTCCAAGCTGTGTGCAACTGAATAGCCTGAAATGATCGGGCAAAGGAAGTAAAGTACAGTTACGTAAGAACTTACCGTAACAGTAGATCTTCGAGAACAGCTCTTGCAGCAGGTTACACCGTTAGGACTGAAGCCGCCAGGCGCCAGGACCCCACAGAAAAATTCTAGCTAGCTAACTACAGCGGGGACCTATCGACGTCGTCCCCTCCGGCGTCAAGGCGTGGTACAAAGAGCGGTCCATCAGATTCCCCAGTTCTCCGCGGAGACTTCTTCGCATGAGCTGACATCAAAATGGGAGACCTAGGATTAGCGTCAGAAGACAGAAAGATAATTCCTGCTCAGAAAAACTGAGGCCATGCTTCCTCAAAGGGGAAGGTGGGCGGGAAGGTACCTGCTGCAAGAGCTGTTCTCGAAGATCTACTGTTGCTGTAAGTTCTTACGTAACTGTACTATCTTACTTGAGACACAGCTCTTGCAGCAGGTACACCATTAGGACTGATTCCCAAGCAATACGCTGTCAGAAAATCGGGAGGAGGAAATTAAAGGATAAAACAGGTCCTGAACCTAGGACAGGAGACCCTCAAATACGGCCAAACCAAAACCAGCCCTTACGCCGAGAAGTGTCAAACTATAATGCCTGATAAAGGTATGCACAGAACTCAAGTGGCAGCAGCGCATATAGCAGAAGTGGAAACATTTTGAGCGCTGCAAGAAGTACCACCCCTCTAGTGGAATGACCCCGGACTGAACCCGGGAGGGGCTTTTGTTTGATACCATAACAGTGAGAAATACACTGGACAAGCCAGCGAAAGGGACTGTTTGGATACTGATTGGCCCATCATTCTCTCAGAAGGAAATGAAAAGCTGCTCAGAACTTGAAAGGACTGAGTTCTGTTGAGGTAAAACCTCAGGCTGCGGTGAACATCCAGGGTATGGGCACAGCCTCTCCTCTATTAGAGTAGTTGGAAGTAGGCCGGAAGGTCGATATCCTGGTTCAGAGTGAGTGAAGAAACCACCTTAGGTAAGAATTTAGGGTTAGTCCTCAGGGATACTCTGTCCGGTGGAAAACTAAATGAGGCTCTTTGCACATGAAGCGTGAAGTTCAGAAATTCTTCTTGCCGAGGTAACAGCAACTAAAACAACGTTTTCCACGACGAAGCGTAGCTTGCAATCAGCGGCAGGTTCAAAGAGAGCGTGAGGCTGTTCAAGGACAAAAGCAAATCCCATGGAGGCACAGGGTCTCTAATAGGAGGCCTAGGTGCAACACTCCCTAAGAAATTCCCGAGGCGTCCACCTGAGCCACTATACGATTTCCACCGGAGGTGGTAAGGGAAATGGCACAGAGGTGCACTTTAATAGAGGAGTAGGCTAGACCCGAATGAAAGAGGAGAGCAAATATTCTAATATTACTCCCACAGGACAACCTAAAGGGGAAAGAGTCGGCGTGCCGCGACCATACAAAAGCAGCCATTTCATGGCGTCACGTGCATATCGTTGCCGGCTTTCTGGCTGCAGAAAGGACTTCTGCAACCTCTTGCGAGACCCGTGGCCGCAAAATGGCTATGTCTCTAGGAGCCAAGCATGCAGGTTCAAGGAGACGTAGGTCCGGGTGGACAAGTGAACCCTTCTCCTGAGACAGTAAGGGGGAGCTGGCGGCAGCGGAGGCAGGGGTTCCGAGATAGCTGAATCAACAAAGGGAACCAAATCTGTCTGGGCCAAAATGGGGCCACTAGGATCAATATTGCGTGCTCCTAGCGGTTGAGGAAGAACTCTCTGGATCAGCGGGAAAGGAGGAAAGCGTGAGGAATCTGTTGGCCCAGGAGAGGGATAACGCGTCTCGCCAGAAAACACCAGGCCCTGGATCTAGCGAGCAAAAATTGGGCAGTTTTGCGTTGGATGGGGAGGCGAACAAGTCTAGATCTGGAGTTCCCCATCGAAGAAACAGATCCTCTGCTACCTCTTGAAGGAGTTCCCATTCGTGGACTCTGGCCTGAGAACGACTCAGGCCGTCTGCAACCGTGTTGTCCACTCCGGGAACGTGCACAGTGATCAGATTTGCGCCGTGTCTGATTACCAAATCCCACACTCTCATGGCCTCCCTGCAAAGGGGGTAAGAGTGTGCGCCTCCTTGTTTGTTGAGTAATACATCACCGCCGTGTTGTCTGTCTGAAGTAGAAAGGAGTACTCGGTGGGACAACTGACTAAAGGCCACAGGGGCATAGAGGACAGCTCTCATTTCCAGCACGTTGATGTGAAGGTGAGCTTCCATCTGGGTCCTACCACAGGACTTTACCCGTCCAGGTGTGCCCCCACCCAAGACCGGAGCGTCTGTGGTGAGGGTGACCTCGAGGGCAGCGCAATGAACAGGGCGCCTGATGAGAGGCGACCCTGGGGCTAGCCACCACTGCCAGTCTTGAATCACTGAATTCGTTGAGTCTGACCGGATGCTGCAAGTGGTCTTGCCTTTGGTCCCATTGCACTTTGAGCATCCACTGAGTAATGCGTGTGGAGTCTTGCGAAAGGACAGTAGGAATGGCCGCAGCCATGTGTCCGAGCAAGCAAAGGACCGACCTGGCAGGTACAACCTTTAGTGATAGGTCCCTTATAAGGGGATCTGATGCGCCCGCTCTGTCGGCGGAAGAAAGGCTCTTCCTGAACAGTGTCCAGAACTGCTCCTATGAACTGCAGTTTCTGCGAGCGGTACCAGGAGAGACTTCTCGTAATTTATGAGGATGCCCAGGGATCGGAACAGATCCTGGGTGCTCTTGATTACAGAAGCAACGTCTCTCTGGGCGGCCATGAGGAAGCCAGTCGTCCAGGTGCGGGAACCGTAGTGGCCCTGTCTCCTCAGAGGCAGCTGCCACGACTGCCATGCACTGGTAAAGACCCTCAGTGCGGAAGACAGTCCGAAAGGAAGGGCTCGGAACTGAAGGTGGTGGTCGAGAAACTCGCGCAGGAACCTCCTGTGCGCCTGAGCCATAGGGATGTGCAGGTAGGCATCCTGCATGTCTAGAGGCAGCTAAAAGGTGTCCTGTTTGAGCATGGGGATAAGACCTGGAAGGGTCACCATGCGGAATCTCTTGTAAGTGACCGACACATTGAGGTGCGCTGAGGTCAAGATGGACGGAGGTCCCTGTTTTCTTGGGAACCAGGAAGAAGTGGGAATAGTATCCTAGTCCTCTCCGGTTCTCTGGGACGTGCTCTATAGCTCCCTTTCAATTAGTAGCGCGAGTACTTCTTGCCAGATCAAGGCTTTGTGCTGACCCTGATACCGGAGAGCAAAGGAGGCCTCGGGGTGGCTTTCCTGCGAATTCTATAAAGTGGCCTAGACTGACCAACTGAAGAACCCACCTGTCGGTGGTAATGGCCTGCCATCCCGGCAGGAAGTTATGATCGACCCCGACTATAAACTCCCGTTGATCCTGAGAGGGGGCGGCAAGGAGGTCAGGCTGTGGCGGCAGATGGACCACTGGCTGGGCCTGCCTAGGAGAGCGCTGGCCTCGGCTGGCGGGGTGTTGCCCTGGGCTCTCTGAAACCAGAGCCCCTCTGAGGGTGCAGCGGGTGGGTCTGTTGCCTCTGCGTCCGCGCCTCGAAAACTGCTTTGGTTCCTCTGAAAGGAACCAAGCTTAGAGTAGGTACATGGCCTGAACCGACCTTACCTATCCGGCCTCTTGGAGTTTGGTAAGGATCTTTTCTGTAGGATTACCAAACAATACTTCTCCCTCAAAGGGGAGTCAAGATGTTCTTTTGGACGTCCGAGGGTAAAAACCGAGGCAGCGCAACCAAGATGTCTCCGAGCAGCGCCAAGCTGCTGCTGGGGCGATGAGTCCTTGAGTCATCTGGCGGCTCTGTACCCAGGTCCCCACGTCTGAACCCGTGCGGAGGAGCTGAAGCATCTCCCTCCTTCTGCTCACCTTGAATCTTTTCAGCCACTTCAGACCCTGTTCCCTAAAGCGTTCTGGAACTGAACCATGTGGGTTAAATAGTTCAGGGATCTGATGGTGCAGGTAGCTGAAGCATCGTGCGCCTACCCAATGCGTCAGTTGCTTGGACTCTGGGTCGATGGCAGGGTGCTCAAATGTTGTGGCCTCTGTGACCGGTCATGTGAGGCTGTGATGACCAGAGAATCGGCCTGAGGATGCTGCGTCAAGTACTGGTCGTCCCATAGGGCCTTGTACAGCGATCAGCTTTCTTGGTCTCCGCCGGGAGGCGAGTGTGGGCGCCTTCCACGCTAGCCTTAGTGGCGTCCACGAAGTGTCAACCAAGGGTGGTACCACCACAGGCTTGGGGTCCTTTTGCGAAGATATTTGGCGATTCGCACTCTTTCGGGTCTAAGTCTTCAGCATCCCATCCCATGTTCTCTTGTATATGTCTCATAATATCAAGGCGAGGGATCATCGGAGGAGATCTAGGCATCTCACGTGGGTCCGGAGAAGGGATGGAGAGTGGAGATGGGGATCTAGAGGTGGAGTAGTCTGATCCCGTGTCCTCCGTTGAAGCGAGCGTCGGCGTCTCCTGGATCTCTTGGGGCTGGGTGATCCAGCAGAGGATTTGCGGAGGTCTCCGTTTATCAGGTCTCCCCTGGGAGGTTCTAGGCTCCCGGGGAGGAGGAGCCGCGACCTGCCGACCCCGATGGCGAGGGGGCAGGGAACCGGATAGGAGGAGGAGTAGGAGGAGGAGGGAAGCCATGTCTTTTTAATGGTACCACCCAGTAGGTGGGCTTCGAATCTTTCACCTCCACTAGAGAGAGCCCGACGACGGCCGGGTGCAGTGGGCGGTCGTCGGGTCCGGCCGTGGCTCCACAGGGGCTCTGGTAATGGCGGGGATCCCTGGGAGTACCCTCTGGGACCCGGGGTCGCCCGTCTGGTCCTCAGGCTGCTCTAGGTCCTCCTCCGATGGGGGCTCCTGACCCGATGTCGGTCCGGAGCAACAGGGCCTTCTTTTCAGGAGGCGCGTCGGTCCCCACGGCGTCGCTGGGGATGTAATGGCGGCGTCGAGTCGGGCCGACGGCAGCGACTCCAGGGAAGAGGCGCCGCGGCTGGCGGCTGTCGAGCGGCGTCTGGGCTGGGCCTTTTAAAAGCGTGAGCTCCAACGTCTTCGCGTGGAGGCACCGGCGAGACCTGGCGTCGGGTACCGAGGAGCGGGAACCCTACTGCGGTGGTGATGGTGTCGTTCCCGGACCGCCAAAGGCCCTGGAAGGGGAGGAAGGCCTGGCAGTTTCTCCTGAGATGAAGGTTTCTTGATTGCAGCGGGGAGATTTGAACCGAGCTCAGGACTCGAACCCCTAGAAGGGACCTGGAAGGCCTTCTCCTTCTCTTCTCCGGCGTGCTTGTGGACCCTGGAGCTTTCCCCTTGGAGGACATGGTCTTCAGTTGTTCCTCCAGAAGAAGCGCTGCAAAGCCCTCCGGCCCGGGATCCGAATGCAGCTATTGAACCCTTAGCCTTGAGGACAGGCCCAGGTATCGTGGTCTGGGCCTAGAGCACGGGCATGAGCCGATGTGGGGGTCCTTGAGCAGGATCTGCTTTCCACAAAGCGCACTTGAAGGATGGCCCGAAGTTGGTGAAGACATCAAGATCTTGCTTGAAGAGGATTCTGAAAAAGAAGATTTTCGAAAATTTTATCGAAAAGAACATTCTACATGATCGCGCTAGACTGGTAACGAAGGGGTCAGGTAGCTAAGTCGACGGCGGGAGAAAAGAACTGAGGAATCTGGGCGGGACCTTTTGTCTCACGCCTGGCAGTGAGATGAGGACCCGGCGTCGAGCGGTCCCCGCTGTAGTTAGCTAGCTAGAATTTTTCCGTGGGGTCCTGGCGCCTGGCGGCTTCAGTCCTAATGGTGTAACCTGCTGCAAGAGCTGTGTCTCGAAGTAAGATCATCAGATGTCCTGTCTGCAGGTTACAGGGACTTTGCCTGGAGGGAATCCAGCTCTGCCCAGATTTTTATCGCCTGCATGGAGACCAAATCCAACTAGGACAGGCTGACCAGAAAGCCCAAATCCTGGAAGGCCAAATCCCTGGACCTCACCACTGCCTCCCTGGAGATGCACCATATGAGCAAGTACATGCACAGGCAATACCTGGCGCCAAAAGCAGATCACCACCATCAAGAGGCACTTGAAGACCTCAGGTGCACATGACGGACCTAAACGCTTGACCATGAACTGGTTCAGAACCCTTTCCACCATTAACTGGAAGTATCGGAGGGACAGACGAACTGGAATATGAAAGAATGCATCCTGGAGGCCTAGGGAGAAGAACCAAGCCCAAGGTTCCAGAGATGGTAAGATCTGGTTCACAGTGACCATTTGGATCTCACTTCTGTGCACAAACTTGCTGAGGCCATGCAAGTCCAGAAAAGGATGCCAACAGCCACATCCATTTTGGCATGATAGAGTACCAGGAGAGGTTTCCCTGTGAGCAGTCGCCCAGGTCCAAGACCATGTGGGGTCCTTGGCACACAAGCAGCCCCAGAGGACCCCAGCTTCCATCTGCTGTGAAGCTGGGAGAGCGGGAATGAAATCCATGAAGAAACCAACAAGGGTGTTTGCCATCATCATGGCGTAGCTGGCCTACCAGTGGCCTAGAGTGCCATCTGTGAGACCTTCTTGACTACATGGTCCAGTTTCTTGCACTCCTTGTTTTGTCCACATTCCCCTGAACCTTAAGACTTCTGAACGGCTGAACTGGACAGAAGCCCCACAGCAGAAAGGATGCTCAGAAGTCCCTGGGAGGCTCCCAATAAGGACAGTGTGCTTGTGGGCCATACGAGTGGGAGGCAGGATGCTGGGTGCCGCCAAAAGTCCAGTACAGGACCCAGGACTGCCATGGCGGGGAGTTGCCCATATCCAGAATGCTTCTAAACTGGCTCTAAAAGGACCTCAAAGGACTCAAACATGCTCTGGAGCACAGCTGCAAAGGAAGTAGATCCCGACCGAAGAGATGAGGTTGACAGGCTGTGTAAAGACTTTAGGCCATTGAGGACTCTTCAGAGTCCTAGGCTTCCTAGAAGAATGCCAGAGTCAGTTTGGGGGTGCAAACCACCCTGGAGTCCTGCGTGACTATAGAGGACAGTCGATTAGGCTAGCCAGCCACAGTTAGACTTTCGTTGGGAGCCCCCTTGCACGGCTGTGGGGAATGAGCCATCACAGTTGGATATGAAGTGGTTATCATCTGCGGGACTACATGCTGATACAGCACAGTGTGTCCTGGAAGCAGAGATCTGCCACTCCCAGCAACAGCCCACTTTTGCTAAAAGTACTACTTGCATTGTCTACAAAGGTAATGGACTGACCTCTGAAGAGGACAAAGCCTGGTTTGACAGGTGCCAGGGTCTACTACAGCGGGACCAAGATAGATATCTCGCATGAGAGCAGGGCCTCAAATGTTGACCCCCAAACAAGTGTCTACAAGTGGAGCTGAACAGACCACTTGCTTCTGCAGGGTGGGCACTGGAACAGGCAGGACACGAGTATGCTCGACCGGGATCCTCTAGCTAGATGAAGCTTCAGCCTCCCTCTTCCAACAGCTGGTCAACCAGTTTAGGAAATAACTTAACTGGCAGAGTTGTAGGCGTGGACAGGGCCAATGTGAAAGACACAGCACACCTCAATGAGGTCACCTGGTCTGGGTAGCAGAAACAGAGCAGTCCCTTTCCCACAATCAATAAGAGCTTCATATGCTTCTTCTAGTAGGCAGTGCTCACCGATGGTCTGGAAGGCCATGGTGTATATATTTCGAGGAACTCACAGCAGCCTGTGAAAGGCCAATGGTGTGCCTAGCCGGGACAACTGCCAAGACAGACAAGACCACCTCCCACTGCCACCTCCTCAAAGGCAGCCAGCTGTGCCATGGACCCGGCAGCCACAGAGTGGTTTGCGATCCTTGGGCTTAACCTAGGAAGAAATGCACCTTCCAGTTTTGGATCAGCATCAGGAGGCATAGCCTAGCAGCAGCTGCACACCCCTTACTGCTGTGGTTTTCCTCAGGCTGTAGACACACATCAGGCGGATCCTTACCTACATGTTCTGGCTACAAAGAACGCACCACTTGAAACTGGGGTTATTGGGGTGCCATCCTCTCATTGTCAATCGAGCATGAACCAGAAAGACATTTCTGATCATAAAAATTGTCAGTTTTTAGCGCTTGAAAATTGAATTCCTCACACACGTGCAGAGCTACAAAGGCACATCCCTTTCAGCAGAAGGCCTGGCACTGATGGAGTAGAGCCAGAGGACATGCACCATGGCATGAAGGGAGGAGCTTTGCTGAACAGAATCCAGGACAAAGCTGTTAACCAGCTAACTACCACAGTGTGGAAAGTGAAAAGAACTCAAGTTAGAACAGCAATTGCTAGACCAAGCTGATGCTATACAAGCTGCTAAATGGGACATGGAAGTACACAGTTACACTATAAAAATGTTCAAGGTATGGCACTTTGAAAAGATCACAGCTGTATTAGCAGCAATATTACGGCATCTGTTCTCGGATTTCTGAAACATTCCAAACTATATTTTTTTTTTTTTTTAATGGTGGGGCCTGAATTTTCTCATACTGCATCATGGCTAATGATACAAGAAATATATTGCACACCTGCAACTGTAGTTCTAGGAGAGGTATATAGTTCACATCCACACTGGCAGTTCCACTGGAATGTGACACTGGGCCAGACGTCTTTAAGCTAAGCTCTTCCCATCAACCGGGCAGATCCCCCCCGATGTAAGCAAGATCAGGTACCATTTGCTGGGGGAGGCCAGGTGGCTTGTGTGGATATGAACTATAGACCAGTCCTAGAACTACACTTATAGGTAGGGCATGGATATGGTTTACTTATCCACACACTGGCTGACTCCTAGCAGTTCTCCGGGAGGAGGAAGCAAGGCATGCACCCCTACTTGGCAAACAGACTGAAGAACAGAGGTCCAAAACATGCATCCCAGTGTGACTCTAGGTTGATAAAGTAGTGAGAAATACAGGTGTGTGCAGACCTCCAGGTGGCAGCCCCACAGATCTCCTGAATGGGTATATCCCTGGAAGCAGCCACCAAGGCAACAGTACGTCTGGGCAGAATTAGACCTAATCCCAACAGGAGGCTCCTAACCAGCCAACCTATAGCAGGTGGATGCAAGATATAATCTACTTTGCAACCATCTGCATTGCTGCTAATTTGCCTCTGAATACCAGCCATCTGCCCTACATAACAGGAGAGCACTCACCGCAGGTACAGGGTATGCAGCCTGCAGTCGACCTCCAAAGAAGGGCTGGTATATACTAGCAAGTTAATCACCGGGTTCACGTGAAACTCTATACCATCGGCAGAAACTTTGGGTTGGGGCAAAGAACGGCTTTGTCCCTGTGGAAGACCAAACAGGGAAAATCCAATGAGAGCACAAAGAGCTCCCCAATCCCTCTGGCAGAACGAATGGACATTAGGAAGGCAGTCTTCCATGACAGGTGTGACAATTCACGCCTGTGCATCGGCTCAAACAGCCTGCCCATGAGCACAGCCAGGACCATCAGTAAGTCCCACACTGGAGCTGGATCATGTACTGGAGGGGACAAGAGACCAAGTCCTTTGATAAAACAAAACGGACCTGATCACCTGCTCCTGGGCCACCGTCGGCACACCAGCTTGTGCCCAGTAAGCAGAATGGCTGACATGTGCACCTTAAGGGTTGTCGCTCGCAGTCCCAGCTGGGAAAGGGACCACAGGTAGTCCAGGATGCTAGCCACAGGGCAGGCAAGGGAGTAAAGCTCCTTGCCCTGGTGCCAAATGGAAAATCTCTTCCATTCAGAGGTATAGCACCTAGGAGCCAACTCCTTTCTGGATGCCTCCACGATGTGAACACCACCCTCAGAAAGACAAGGCCTGAACTCTAGCCGCCCAGGAACCAGGCTGAGAGGTGCATGGACTGAAGGTTAATGTGCAGGATCACCCCAAAGCCTGGTCAGCAGGTCTGAGCGGAGAGAAAGTCACCAGAAACCAGCTGCTAAGGCTGAGGAGATCCGGGTACCAGAATTGCCTTAGCCACTGGATCACTGACCAGTTGGTCCAAGTGGCCCAGGTGCTAGGACCACTGACAGCCCATCTCCCATTGAAGGTGGTGCAGGATGCCACATACCCCACAACAGTTGAGGATTCCTTTCCAGCCTAAGTGTAACAAAACTGGATACACTACTATCCATCGAGAAGCTGACTTTTTAAATGCTGGGTTACTCTTTCCCACATCCCCATAAGTCAGGAACAACAGTTTTCTGTCCTGCCTATGGTTTTTAGTGGCCATCATATAGTAGCCAAGAGCTCTCTTGACATTCAGACTGTGGAGTCTTTCACCAGAGGTTGAGTGCTCAGTGAAAAAGACAGGTAGGGTAATTGTTTGGCTCAGGTAGAAATCAGAGACCACTTTTGGGAGAAATTTCCCGTTTATTCCCAGGACCACCTTATCCCTGTGGAATGACATGTAGTCCTGATCAATGTAGAGAGCCTGGAGCTCACCGATTCTTCATGCAGAAGTTTCTGTCACTAGGAAAACTGTTTTCCAAGTGACATATTTCAAATGAGCAGAAGACATGGGCTCAAAGGGAGACCCCATGAGCTTAGCTGTGCACACATTCAGGCCCCATGAGGGCACAAGTTCCCTATGAGGGGGTGCAAATGGGCAAGGCCCTTAAAGAACCTCTTGAAGATAGGATCTGAAGCCATTGACACATTCTGTCCAGCTGATATGTAAGCAGATGCTGCAGCCAGGTGGCTCTTAAGAGTACTGGACTACAAGCCCCGTGAATGTAAATAAGCAAGATAAGAGTACAGCTGGGACGCCAACAAGTGCTGGTACCAGTTCCCTGGTTGAACACTAAACAGAAAAACCTTTTCAATTTTGAGGCATAGGTTCTCTTACTGAAGGACTTCCTGTAACCCCTTAAAATGTCCAAGACACTTTCACAAAGATACAAGCATGCATATTCTAGGTCCTCAAGAGCCAAGCCTTGAGCCAGAGTGACCTGAGGTTTGGATACAGGAGCCTCCCCTGGTTGGAGGTTGGCAGACTGTGCCTCTGAGGAAGGTGCACTGGCTCAGCCACAGACATGGCGAGCAGTAGAGAGTACCATGGCTGCCTGGCCCAGTCTGGGGCTATCGAGATCACTGATGCTGATTGGGACCAGAGCTTAAGCAATACCCTGTACACCAGAGGGAAAAGAGGAAAAGCATACAGATGCTTCCCTGACCAATTCAGAGTCAAAGCATCCAAGGGGACAGTTCCCCAATCTGGTGGTCTGCAACAGTACTGTGGCTGGTGGTGGTTCTGGTAGGACGTGAATAAAATCTACCTCTGGGGTGCCCCACCTCCGCCACTTGCCTGTTCAGGGTCCATTCGTAATGGGCCTGACTGATCTGACTCAACAGCATCTGCAGGGGCATAGTCTTTCCCTGGCAGAAGGATTGCCTGTAGGGAAACTGAGTATGCCAGGCTCCAGATTTTCATGGCTTCTGTGCAGAGGGAGCTTGACCTTGTACCTCCCGCTCGTTTATGTAGTACACTGTGGTGGTACTGTCCATCCTGACTTGTACCACCTTTCCCTGTACTAGTGTTGTAAAGGTCTTTAATGCCAGAAACACTGCTGAGTTCCAGCATGTTTATGTGCTGGAGTGACTCTGCACTTGATCAAATGCCCAGAGTTGTGTGGGCCCCCAAATGGACACCCCACCCTAGTAGAGATGCATCTGTTGTGAGAACTGATGGGGACTCTTACTGAAAGGGAACCCCTTCCTAGACTGGATTCCTCTTTCTACCACCACCGAAGTGCCTGTAACAAAGTTTTTGTTATTGGGATTAACAGAGAGGATTTCTTTGGCACCAGTGTGCCCTTAGGTGGAACTGGATGTCTCATTTGGAACCTAGGACTGTTCCGTGGCTGCAGCCATGTGGCCCAGGAGCTGTATTAACTGCTTTGCAGTTTTTGGTTTGTGCAGGCTGAATAAATCTGCAATCAGCTGGATACTTCTTACCCTGTCCAGAGGCAGGCAGGCCCTGCCTTGCAGGGCATTGATTTCTGCCCCTATAAACTGCAGCACCTGTGCAGGTCGAATGATAGATTTTTTGTGGTTTATCAGGAACCCCAAGGACTCCAGAAGCCTCTCGGTGACATGCAGCTTCTGACTGACTTGCTGTGGTGATTTTCCTACCACCAGGCGTCCAAATATGGGAACACCGACACCTAGTCTTCGAAGGTGTGCCACGACCACTGCCAAGCACTTTGTGAACATTCTTGGAGCTGAAGTGAGTCTGAATGACAGGACTGCCAATTGGTAGTGAACTGATGGGAGTCTGAACCGGAGGTATTTTCTACGAGACTCCCTCATGGGGATATGGAAATAGGCATCTTTTAGGTCCAGTGACGCCAACCAGTCTCCTTTTTGGAGTGTTGGCAGAATCAATGCCAGTGTTACCATTCTGAACTTTGGCTTTGTCAGATACTCGTTTAGTACCCCGAGGTCTAAGACAGGCCGCCAATCCCCATTTTTCTTTGTGGTGAGGAAATATCTTGAGATAAACAGCTTTCCTTTCTGCTGAGCTGGGACAGGCTCGACTTCCTCCGACAGTAGCAGGTTTAGAAACTCTTCCTCCAACAGCTTCTTTTCTGAGAGGGAGGATGGCCTGAATACTCTGGTTCTCAGAACAGGAAGGGATCTGAAAGAGAGACCCTGATTCACTACCTCCAGGACCCACTTGTCTGTGGTAATTTCTCGCCAAGCCTGGAGATGAGCCAGCCTGCCTCAGACAGGTACAGAGGAGGCAGCCTACAAAAGCACGTCAGGGTATTTACTTTGGGGCCGATATCCTCGTCTGGAGCCCCTTCTATCCCTACTTCTGAAGTACCCTTGCTGGGGATACTGTTGGCATTGGGATGCAGCCATTGCCTGGAAAAAGGGCCTGCCCCTGCCTCCCCTCCCATAGAGTCTGGTGGATGGGAAGGCCTTCTCTTTGGCTGAATTGCTCTTGAAGGTGGCTTTGTATTCTTCTGCCTTCATGTAAGCCACTGTTTTGTTTCCAAAAAGGGAACTGCCCTCAAGAGAAATCCATTGCCTTTGTGTGTCCTGGATAAGACTTGTGGCTCTTAGGCAGGTAAACCTCTTCGAGCAACAGTACTAGCCATCCACCTAGCAACTGTATCGTTGGTGTCAGCAGCCATTTGAAACTGATATTTGCCCGCTTCCAAGCCAAACCTAGCAGTTTCTGCAAGATCAGCCAACAAGGGTGATGTGGTCTTATTTGCCATAGCCAAGACAGATTACCACAGTGACTTCTGGCACTGTGCTGCATAGGCTTGAAAATTAGCCTGCCTGATGGCCAACCAAGGAGGCCGAAAAATATCCCTTCTTGGCCATACTGTCAATTTTTCTGGACTCTTTTCTGGTGGGTGAGAAGCCTGGGGCATTTCAGCGTTGTCACAGGCTGCCACCTGCACAACCCTGATGGTCAGGGTGGGAAAATAATTCTGCACCCTCCTTGCCCAGCTGATATTTCTTGTCCAATCTTTTATCAAGAGGGGGGACTGAGTTAGGAGTCAGTAAAACCTTCAAAGTATCTTTTCTGAAGAATTTGACTGGGAGGAGCTTTTTAGTGGGGGTTAACCCCATCATCTCAAGATATTCCTCCTCCTCCTCCATTTCCTCACTTGTGGTGATGTCCAAGGCATCAACCATCCTTCTCACAAAAATGAAGTGTGAGGAGGAATCCTCTGTAGCTTTGGGAAGAGAGCCAAAATCCTGCTTTTGGAGGGGGACCTCAGGTTCAATGGGTTCCTCCTCCTGACACTCCCCATAATCATCCTAAAAAAAAAAAAAAAAAAAAAGACGACGATTTGGCTGTGGCACCAGGCTATCCAGCCAGGGTTTGCCCAGATGGCTGCTGGCCAGGAGAAAAAAAGTCTCTGCAAGGATTCTGCCACTTTGAAAGCCTGTGCCATCTCCTGAAGAAAGGGGAGAGCTAGAGCACCCACAGAAGTCCCCTTTTTTGGTTCAGTAGGGGGTTCTGTGTGCTTTTTTCACTCTTTTGAAGGAACTGGGGAATCAGCCGGTTCAGCAAGCCTCTTAAGTCATTTCACCCTTCTCATGGGTTGAATGAGAAACTGCAGTGGTTGGGCCGGGCCGCCGGCGCAGCGGTTGGATTTCCACTTGCGACACCAGCGACCAGGGTTTGGGAGCGGACTCTGGTCATTGGAGGGCCGGCCGGGGGAGATGGCATGAGTGTCCCATAACAGCTCACCTTCTCCAGGGAGAGGGTGGGGGCCAAAGCCCGCTACAAGCCCTGCTCACGAGGGGGGACTGGCCATGACGTGTGGTGGACATCAGCGCACAGCGCGTTGACGTCAGGGCGCACACCACACGAGGGGAGTAAACCAGAGGGGGGGGGAAATCAGCCTTCCACTGACAGGAAGACAAGGTACCAGGAGCGTGCCCATGTGTCACCACCCGCCCAGACCACCTTGCGCGACGAAATCAAGTCCTAGAGAATTCTAGAGGTCAGGGGTAAGGGGAAACAGACTTCTAGGAAAACAAATTGAACTTACAAGCTCAAATGGGCAGACTGGGTGGGCCATAGGCCCTTATCTGCCGACACTGTCTATGTATCTATGTATCTACAGGGTGTTAGTTACCCGCGGCTCCATGAGGCGCAAGGTTGGTGGTGGATCGGGTGGTTGACAGAGGGGTGACTCCCAGGTGGCTCCGAAGGGTCGGAGATGGAAGGCCAGTAGGAAAAAAAATAGAAAGTAAAAAAAAAAAAAAAAAAAACTGCAGTGGTTTCACAAACACCAGAAGAGGGTGTCAGCTGGTCAGAAACTGAGGGACCCTTAGGTGGAGGATGTTTTTTCTTTAGCCGTTCCAGGTGTTTCCATTTTTTTCTGGGAAAGTTTTACAAATGTCACTCTTAGGTGATCATAGCCAAGGCAGGCAACACAAAGTGTGCTTATCTGACTTGGAAATACTTCCCCACAATCAGAACAGCTTTTAAAACCTGGTTCGCCAGTTTTCTTTAGGTTTTTCACACATTTAAAAATATTCAGACCACTAAGTGATTTTAAATTAAGTAATATTTATCAGTTGCGACCGGTTCTGGAACTGATACGAACCGGGAACCGCAGAAAAAAAATTAACTGAGGCTATTGGTTCAGTAACCGATAAAGCGGTTACTAAAATCAATGTTTAATAAAAAAATAACTAAATTGAGTTTTTTTAGTCAGAAAACTCAGATCCCCACCTGCTATACCGAACCAGGAAGAAGACAAAAATACAAATTTAACACTAAAACTACAGTTTCAATAAGTAAAAGGCAGCAAATGAAAAAAGGATACTTGTATTTTATACGTTTCTTCATGTCACAGATAGAAATAGAGGAGAGGAACTCCTAACGTCTAGACTGGACAGGCGGAGAGTGAAATCTGAGAGGTTTAGAACCAAGGCAATTAGTTCAAGGAAGCATTTGAAAAGTTGTCACCCACAAAAGGTTCCATCATTTGTATGTGTTCCATTCACTCCAGGCAGTTCTCTCTTAAAGGGTCACTGCATAAGTTATGAATACCCGAGTATTACTGGGGTTAGAATTTGGGCTTAAGCAAGTGCCTGTTCGGGTACCTCAGGTCAAGAATAGGTCACCAATGTTCGTCCTGTGTAAGAAAATACCTGGAGTCCTCAGTAGGGAAAAATGGGACCCTGTCCACTACCTTTACAACTAAAAGTGACTTCATCTCAAACTCCTGCAGCAACTTTTTCGTTGGGGTTAGGGGTTTGGAAGGATTGGCCTATAAAGGGGAAACGTTACTTTTAAGTTAAAGCCTAGACCCACCACCTCTTGTACCCACTTGTTCATGGTGATGAAGCAGCACTGATGGAGACAGTGAGTCAGCCTGCCCCCTTCTAGGGAAGGGAAGGCGAGCTGTACATTGCAGTCATGAAGGTTGCCTTGACTGGTGCTGTGAGAAGGAGAGGAGCTGGTTCTCCTTAGACCTCTTCCTCTCAGCTAAATAAATCCCCTCATTTGAGAATAAGTCAAGGCCTTGACATAGGGTAAAGAGCTATAGGAAGCAGCCACTGCCTTGTCTTCCCCTGTGTAACCCCTTTGTTACCCGGGGTTACTAGAATCCCAGTAAGACCTAGTGGTAGGCAGGGAAGGCAGCTTGTGAAACTCCAGTTAAATAGTTAAATGGGTTTCACACTGTCTCACTCTGTCCTCAGTCACAGCTGAGACTTGAGAGATGACATCATTATAGAACTGTCGCAGCTGCATGAGCCACATTTGGACTCTTCAGCTCACAGAGTGAAGTTTAGAACTTTGAGAAATTCAAAGTGAGTCTTCAGTTTGTCCTTAAGCAAACAGTGAGGAAATCAGTAGTTGTCTGTTTACCTCCACACAGAAGGAAGTGTTCCAGAGTTTCACCTTTTTAAAGTGGTGGAGACCGCTCCCCCGGTCTCAGTGCCCCCTCCCTCTTGGGGAGGGGGGGGTAGGAAAAGTTCTCTGTGGGTTCCTGGGGCAATCCCTTTCTCCCACCCTGGGAAGAAAGCTGCCTGTTTTAATTTAAGTTCAGTCTGTTCATGTATAACAGCAAAGGTTACAGTTCTTCGCCTGCGGGGCACCTGCACAGCGAATGGATGAGTGTTTGGCTCCATTGGAAGGGGCAAACAACTTCTTTTCTTCAGTTGGATTTCAAGTAAATGTGGACTGCTATTTGGGAGGACTATGTCAACTAGGACAAACAAATAGAGCAATCATCTGTTTAAAGTATTAATGGATTTAAAGTTCACTGTAGAGGGGGTGCTTTAGGTCATTCACCGTTCAATCTACATTTTAAAGTCTAAAGTTCTGTGTGTCCAGAGAAATGGCCGGGTATAGGCTGTGGGAGCTGGAGGTGGGAAAACCCCCCATCTTTAGTAACAAGGTCCACCTCTACGGATTTCTTGTGTGTTTTTGCTACTTGCCTCATGCGCTTGGCCAGTAATGGGGTGGGTACCCAGACGTGGGTCGCAACTTGAAAATCTCTCTAGGATGCGCAGACTAAGTGGTGTGGGGAGCCACAGGATGGGAAAATTATTCCTTGTTGGATGGGAGTCTCCTTGTTTGATGGGAGTTTCGATTGGAAGTACGAAAACAAATCTCTCTAGGAGTCGCAGACTTCAAGTGGTGTGGGGAGCCACAGTTTGGGAGCCTCCTTGTTTGATGGAATGTCTTTCCAAGTAAAGTTTGGGTTCATTTGCCAAGTGGACCGTCAGTCGAGTGGCAGGCAGGGGAGCCGGGCCAGTCGGGCTGTGTATCCAATGCGCATGCAAAGTCCGGGCTGAGTGCCTGGTGGGTCCAAAGCCAGACAACTGTTGTAATGTGTTCATTCCTCAAATGGACCGCTGTGTTTAACCTCTAATCTGCATTACAGTAACATAGCCCTTTGGGGGACCATGCAGTGCTTTGTTTATGTTCAGTGAGTTAATAAAGCCACACTGAAAAATCCCAATTCTGGTTCTGGACATTACAGTTATTGCTTCCTGTAGTTAGATTTACTTGGGTGCCCCTGTGCAGAGTAGCCAAACCTAGGTCTCTTGTGCCAGGTAACCTCATCCTTCCCCGAACCCGTAGATACATATGTATACCCATGTTACAAAAATGGAGGCATATGGTTACACCTGTTTGAGACTTCAGGAAGTAGAGGCCGCCCTCCCCACCCCCTTTTTTTCTTTTTTAAAAAACTACTTATCTGATAGGTGCTCTTGTGTTCCTCCACCTTTTCTGTGCAATGCTCAGTCTTCTCCCCGTAAAGAAAACTATTCTGACAGGGGAAATCCATAGCCTTGGTCCCAGTGTCCTATAAGTTGCCCTTCGGGACGCCTGTACAGTTTAATGATCCTGAATATTCTGTCTGGACCATTATGTGATGACTAGAATAGGGTTCCAGAGTGCTTTTTGATGCTGGGCTGCATAGGCCATATACGTACAATGGTGAAGCAGCAGGAGGCTGTAGCACATAGGCAATTTTCTCATCTCTTTACAGGAGGTTTAGAGGAAAGAGGGACCTCTGCTTTGGAGCAAGCTGCAGCCTGAACCACTCCCTCATTGTCAAGATGCTCATAAAGAAATGCAACATTTCCATAGTGGCCCTTTTTAGAGATTCTTGAATGGGCAAGAACGGTTTGTTCGAGGTAGGGAGACCCATCACCTAAGAGTCTTCCTCCTCCCCTTGATCACTGGTCTCCTGGAAAGGCAGGTCCACGGTGCCCACCATATGATGCACCAATATACAGTAAGAGGAAAAATTCTCCAGGCCATCGAGGGGGTACCAACTCCTGGAAAGGGGATACCTCAGATTCTATAGGGTTATCCTCATTTTTTTCATCATAGGAACAGTTGCCCTGGGTAAAGCAGGGTCAGCAAATAAGGAATACTAGGATCAGACCAGGCATTAAGGGGTCACCCAGCCTGATATATTTTCCAGGCTTTAGCCATTTGTTAAGCAGAGGGCATCTTTCTTTGAGTCACTGATGTCTCACTGCACCTTCCACCGAAAGGCAAAGGGATAGGTTTTGTTTTGCAGGTAGAGTCAGACACCTCCTCTTTTTGGCCTGGCCAATAAATTACTTGACTTATTTTCTAGGGGTTCCTAACAGGACCCGAATTAGAATTATATTAGAAGACCTCTCTGCAGAGTTTTCACTAGAGGGGAAGGAAGACTCAACGAAGTAAAAACAGAATAAAACAAGCTTTCAGCAGCACTGGACTGAATTCTCCAGGATCGTGAGCGTCTGCCTTGGCCACGATCTCAAAGCATGTTTGAGAAGTCTTCAAAATCTGCTGGTGCAGTGCTGTCAAAAGGTTCTTCTGACCTATTAATTTGTCAGAAGCCTTGAAACAGTGTCGCTGCCGGCTTGGGGTGGGGGGGGAATGAAATGCAGTACTCTCGTGGGTAAAATAAAGTTAAATAAAATGGTCCCAAAGAAAAAGTGGAAATCGCTAAACGTTCTATATACTGTAAACACAGGGTGCAATGTTTTGTGTTCAAGCGCCCAAATATAACCTCAGAAAAAAGTGGGAAACTGTACGAGAGCCGGAGTCAAAACAGGATTCACAGTTCCCAAGAACTGAAGGGAACCATTAAAAAAAAAAAAGTAGAGAACTCAAGAAAACACCTAAAAAATATACACAAAACACAATAATTAAGAAAAAGATGACAAATAGCAAACACGTTTACTCGAAGTGAGAGTGCTCAGGGGCGGTGTTCAGTAAACGGAGAAATAATTCTGACTAGGATCTAGCCCTACCACACACACACACACACACACACACACACAGCACAACCTCTTTCTCCTGATTGGCTAATTCCTAAGCTCATCAGAATTAACTCCATCTCCAGGGCAGCTGAACCCAGCCGACATTCTGCACTTGCCAAACATACTAAAGGATCTCTAAGGAGAGAAAGAACAAGTTACTCACCTGTAACAGTAGTTCTAGGAGTGGTACATGTTGTTCATCCACACACTTCTTGTCATGTCCCTTTCCCCTTTAAATCTTACCGGAAGTCTTCAAGCTGGCTCCTCCCACTCACCCGGGTGGTATAAACCTTGGCTCCGCCCCAGGACGCCAGATCTTAGCCCGCTGGAAGCCAAGTTGTGCACCTAAAGCCGGGGAGGTCGGGTGGGTGCGTGTGGATTAACATACCACTCCTAGAACTACTGTTACAGGTGAGTAACCTGTTCTAGGAGCGTGGATGTTCACCCACACTTCTTGGTAGACTCCAAGCAGTTCTCTGGGAGGAAGGAGGAAAGGTGCACACCCCCTACTTGGGAAATAGAGACTGGAGAACAGAGGCCCCAAAACCAGCATCCCGGTGTGACTCAAGGTCGATGTGGTAGTGGGTAATAAAGGTTGTTTGCCGACTTCCAGGTAGCAGCCAGACAGATCTCCTGGATAGGGATGTCCCTTGAAGCAGCCACCGATGCAGCAGTATGGCAGGTAGAATGAGCTCTTATCCCTCTGGGAGGCACCCTGCCCGCCAACTCATAGCACACACCTATGCATGATATAATCCACCTTGCAATGGTCAGTTTAGCTGCTGCAGGTCTGCCAGAAGCGGCTTCAGCATATGTGACAAACAGCTGGCGAACCTCTCCACGAATTTCCGCCATTCTCTCCTTATAAGAGAGCCCGTCTCCAGTCCAAAGTATGGAGCCTGTACTGTGTCCAAGGTGTAGTTAAGATAGTATACCGGCAGAGTCAATACCTGGTTAAGGTGAAACTGATACCATCTTCGGAAGGAATTTCGGGTGGGGGAGCAGGACAACTTTGTCCCTGTGAAAGGCCAGAAAAGGGGAGTCCACTGACAGCGCCTGGAGCTCCCTGTCGCTCCTGGCCATGGAAAGCCACCAGGAAGGCAGTCTTCACAAGTGTGTGAGCAAGCACACTTGTGCAGAGGTCTCGTGACTTGCCCATGTGCTTTGCCGAAACCAGCAATAGATCCCACGGAGGTGGAGGTTCACGCACCGGAGGGGATGTGTGATCCAGGCCTTTGAAGAAACATCCGACCACTGTCTCCTGCGCCAGTGGCAGCTGATTGGCCCGCGTCCGGTAAGCAGAAATGGCTGCCAGGTGCACCCTAGGAGTCTATGACCGCAGACCTCCTTTGGAGAGAGACCAAAGGTAGTAGAGAATGTTAGCCACAGAACAGGATAAGGGGTCCAGACTCTTACCCTGACACCAAATGGAAAATCTCTTCCATTTGAAGGCATAACATTTCCTGGTCGATTCCTTACGAGATGCCTCCACCAGTGTAGACATCCTCAGAAAGACCCAGATCCTGGAACTATAGCCGCTCAGGTACCAGGCTGTGAGGTGCAGGGATTGAAAGTCCAGATGGAATACCTTCCCCTGGTTCAGAGATGACGGGTCCTGGTGTGTCCAAAGCCGCTCTGGGGGCCAGCAGTTAAGGCTGAGGAGATCTAGGTACCAGAACTGGTGCGGCCAGGATCACCTTCGCCTTGTCCCTCATCCCCTTGAGTAACACCTTGTGGATTAAGGGAAATGGAGGGAAGGCGTAGGAGGCCTGGGGTCCACGGCCTCGAAAAGGTATCCCCCTGCAGTGAGCCCTGCTGAAGGGGACGGGCATGATGATAAGCTGAGGCTGTGTCTTCCCTGGAGGCAAACAGGTCCACCAACAGTTTGCCCCAGCGGGAGAACAGACTGTAAGCTACCTCTGAATGGAGAGACCACTCATGGGATGTCTGGCCTATGTGGCTGAGAGCATCCGCCAGCTGGTTTGAGACTCCTGCCACATGAATGGCTAGGAGATCCGCCTCCAGTCGACTGACGAGGGTCCAGATGCGGAGCGCCTCCTTGCACAGCAGATGGGAGTGCGTGCCACCCTGTTTGTTGAGGTAGTACATGGTTGTGGTATTGTCCGTCTGGACTTGAACCACTTGACCCCAGAGCTGAGGAGCAAAAGCTGATAGTGCCAGTCTGACTGCTCTGAGATCCAACAGGTTGATGTGGAATCGGGACTCCTCGGGGGGGTCCAGAACCCATGGGCCCTGTTGTCCCCCATGTGGACTCCCCAGCCCATAAGAGAGGCATCAGTCGTAAGGACGACCGTCAGCTTGGGGCAGACAAACGGGATCCCTTCCTGCAACTGTTCTGGGACGGTCCACCACTGCAGAGCGTTCCACATCTTCTGGGTTACAGTGATCAGCTGATTGAACTGACCACGGCGCTGAGTCCACTGGGCGGCCAGCTCCCATTGGAGGGGGTGCATGAGACACCTGGCCCATCGGACCACTGAGGTGCATGCCGCCATGTAACCCAAAAGGCGCAAGTGCCCAACCAGAAATGATCGGGCAAAGGAGAAGGAGAACCTCCGCCCTGTCCGCCGGGAGCTGAGCTCTGGCTTGACAACAGTCGAGCTCTGCCTCGATGAAGCCCATCACCTGAGCAGGCACGAGTTGCGACTTGGCCTCGTTGATCAGGAGGCCGAGCTGAGCGCAGGTTTGGAGAGCCAGATCCCTGGACCTCTCCACCTCCTGAAGGAAGGACCCTGCCAAGAGCCAGTTGTCGAGGTAAGGGTAGATACGTACTCAGACACCCAAAGATGGGCTGCCACCACTGCAATGCACTTGGTGAAGACCCAAGGGGCCGATGACAGGCGAATGGCATGGCTCGGACAGGGTCCCCTCGACCCTGAAGCAGAGGAACCACTGATGGGACGGACAGAATGCGTCCTGTAGATCCAGAGAACAGAACTACATGTTTCGCTCCAGGGATGGTGTGATCTGGTTCAGAGTCACCATCCGGAAGGTGCGAAACCAGAGATATTAATTCAGGTCGTGGAGATCAAGGATGGTGCGCCAACCCTCCGTCCGCTTAGGCACCAGAAGTACCTGGCACAAAGCCTGGGTCTGTAGGAGGATCCAGCACTGGAGCCATCGCCTCCTTGCAGGGAAGCCGAGCTATATCGTTTTGAAGAGCCGACAGTGCAAGCAGAGATCCTTTCCTCCCGAGGGGTGCGGGCTCGGCTAGGAGGGTACTGCTCGAACTCTAGAGGCAGTCCCCTGACTGACTACTTCTAGAACCCACCTGTCCGAAGTGACATCGGACCAGGCGGAAAGAAAGTGGCGAAGCTGGCCACCCCATGGGAGGACCCCTGAGCTGGTGCGACAGGTGTAGGGGTAGCAACCCCCAACCCGTCACTGAGCAGGCTTAGAGGAGGAGGGAACTGGACCTGTGCCTCGGCCTCCTTTACGGGGCTGTTGAGAACCCTGCTTGGGTCGTGAGCACCAAGCTTGAGCCTGCTGCTGTTGCTGCTGGCCTCCCTGATAGGAGGTCTTCCTGACCACAGGGGAAGAATGTCGAAATGGCTCTCTTTTCTGCTGGTTCTTGCCCGAAGAACCTGTTGCAGAGGTAGTATCCAAGGTGGCACTGGACTGCTTGATACGCTGAAGGTCACCGGCCACTCCTGGACCGAACAAGTCGGTACCAATGAAAGGAACGTCAGTTAACTTATGCTGGGTATCCGCCAGGAAGGAGGACAGCCTCACCCAGGCCCTGCGGCGAGTGGCCACTGCTGCTGCTAAAGAGCGGGCACAAGAATCCCCGATGTCTAGGGCCATCTGGAGCTGCTGTTTTGCAACAGCACGGCCCTGATCACGGACTTGCTTGACCATGGTCTGCATGTCCACCGGGAGATGAGGGAGGACTTCGTCCAATGACCCGAGAACGGCATGGGAGAAGTGTGCCATGACGACAGCCGAACTGGCCTGACGAAGGCCTAAGGAGGAGGCCGCGTAGACCTTACGGGCAGAGTGGTCCATATTTTTGGACTCTCTGGGGGTCAGGCTGTGTCAGCCAAGCTACCAATATGTCTAAACACAGAAGCGGTCACCAGGCTCTTGACCGAAGGATGTTCTGTGAATCCTGGCAGGGACCCCATGGGCACCCGCATACTTGCGGGCCATGTGGGCAGACTGTGCTGGGCAGGAAGCTGGATGCTGCCAGAGCTCAAGGGCCAGTGATGACTTCAGCCACTGAAAAGGCCTCAGTCGGGGTATCCCCTTTTTAGGATGTCCGTAACAGGGTACTCCGCCTTTTTCTGGCTAGATTCCAGGGGCATTCCGGTGGATTCAGAGATCAGGCAGAGAATGCCTTGAAAGGAGAAAGGACCCTCCTCTAAACCTGCCACAGAGGACTCATCATCCCCAGGATGGGAGCGTAGTCCTGTGACAGAGTCTGAGGAGTCGTGGTACAACGGTATCCCGCCCTCGTCCCCTTTGATCCGCTGGGAAGCCCGGTGTCTGTACGAGTCCTCTTCGGGAGCCTCTCCTGGGGCTGCTCAGTGGTGATTCCACCAGGGTGGTGGAGACTTGAATGGGCATAGCGGGATCTGGACTCGCCCAGTGGACAGAGGAACCGAAGGCTTCCGTTCTGGAGGGATCGACATCAGCCAAGGAGGGGGTAGCAAAGTGATGGCTGGGGTGGATGGCGGAGCCGGCTTCTGCCCAGTCAGAATCAGCTGTTGCCACATAAGGTCCTCATAGCATCAACGGAGTTTCCGTCAAAGCCTCTCCTCGTCCGAGGAGGATGAGGATCTGCGGCGATGCCTCTTTTTAGAGTGCTTATGACTCTTTCGGCTTTTCGGCCGAAGGGGTTCTGGACAGAGATCGAGGAAGTCGACCCAATCGGGAGACACCAGGGTAGGTGAAAACAGAGGGTATGGAACAGTTTCCTGGATGGGGACACCAGCGGGCGGGGTCTCATCGGGAAAGACAAGGACCGGAGTCCTTTCCAAAGGATAGTCGACCGGAGTCTGCGAAATAGGGTCAATTAGGTCAAGAGAAATCTCAACCTCGTCGGCCACTTCCTCTGTCTCTTGCCAAGACGGAAGATCCGTGAAGCCGGCGGCAGTGGATGCAATCTCGACCAAGGTAGAGACTGCATGTTCCTAGGACTCTGACCTTTCTCAGTCCCAAGAACGTCTTCGTTTGGACAAAGACTTAGGGTCCTTCTCCCTCTTCCGAGGGCAGGAGGAATACAAGCCCAAGGGTGCCTCACCCCTGGTGGGGAGAGACTGGCACAACTCCTTGAAGGAGCCTGAAAAGGTAGAACCGAAGTTCTGAGGAAGAAAAAAGCTCCAACTGGCAGAAGCTTGAGCTGCTTCCTCCTCGAAAGAATTAATTTGCTCCAACAGTTCGGCGGATCCCACAGCTGCGGAAACTGCCCACCTCGCCTCCTTCGATTTCATTGGCGGGTTCATTTTCTCCAGTCACCCCAATTTTACGCACACTAAGCGGTCGTCCAGGACGTTGGGGTGGAAGGCCAGGCAGAACGTGCAGGTGGAGGTGCTATGTCCAACACCTAGGCAGTAGATGCACGTTAGGTGGGGATCGGTGCATGACATCTTCTTGCTGCAAGAACACCGGCGAAATCCGGGAGCAGATTTTTCCTCCATGTCTGATGCGCTACTATCGGAATCGACAACTTGAATAAGTTTTAAGGTAAGCTGCGGTGAAAACAGATGTTTGAAATCAAGGGCCTACGAATTTGCTGTGAAGGACGAGGGAACCTCATCTTCCAGCGGAAAGGAAGATCTGGCATCATGGGGCGGAGCCAAGGTTTATACCACCTGGGTGGGTGGGAGGAGCCAGCTTGAAGACTTCCGGCAAGATTTAAAGGGGAAAGAGACATGCCAAAAAGTGTGGATGAACATATCCACACTCCAAGAAAGTGTGTTCTCTCCCAGCTATCCACCTACTTTTACTCTCCCCTTTTCAGTTAGACTTCCACGAAAGCTACTCCACAATCTTCTCCCTCCTCCAGTTCAGACTTTGTATTGGAAGGCATGGACTAGGGCCTGATCACTACAGCTATTACAGACCCAGTAAAAGCCTTTGATACAGTGGCCTAAGTCCTTCTCGGATAAGTTAGGTGCTGTGGGCTATCCGGTCTGCCAGTCAGGCGGTTCCACTCCAACTCTTGAATTGGCTCTCATCAGTCCAAGTTGGAGATGCCCTATCCACCCCTCTGACCAAGTCCACTGTCCCCTTTTCTCCATCTTCAGGGCTTAAAGTTTGGTTTAATCTCCAGGCCCCCCACCAAACTGTGGGGGAGGGGGATCTCCCAAAACAGATATTTATACAGGTTACTCACCTGTAACAGGAGTTCTAGGAATGGTATATGTTGTTCATCCACACTTATTGGCAGGTTCCTTGCAGCTTTAAATCTTGCGGAAGGTCTTCAAGCTGGCTCCTCCCACCACCGGGTGGTAAAACTCTCGGCTCCGCCCATGGCGTAGATCTGGCCCGCTGGAAGCTCAGGTTGTGCATCGAGCCGGGGTGGTCAGGTGGTGTGTGGATGAACAACATATACCATTCCTAGAACTCCTGTTACAGGTGAGTAACCTGTATTTCTAGGACATGGATATGTTGTTCATCCACACTTATTGGCAGACTCCTAGCAGTTCTCCGGGAGGAGGGAGGCAAGGCGCACACCCCCTACTTAGGGAATAAAGACTGAGAACCGAGGCCCCAAAACCAGCATCCGCGTGACTCAATATCGATGTGGTAATGGGTAATAAAGGTGTGTGCTGACTCAGGTAGCAGCCTGCAGATTTCCTGGATAGGGACATCCTGGAAGCAGCCACCATGCAGCAGTATGATGGGTAGAATGAGCTCTGATCCCTCTGGGAGGCTCCATGCCCGCCAACTTATAGCAGAGATCTATGCAGGAGGTGACCCACCTGCCTATCATCCGCTTGGCTGCAGGTCTGCCAGGTGCGGCTTCAGCGTAGGTGACAAACAGCTGGCGAACCTCTCCCCGAATTTCAGCCGTGCGCTCCTTATAATAAGCGAGCGCCCTTCTAGGGTCCAGAGTATGGAGCCTATATTTCGGCCTCCGAGGTGTGACTGGGGTAGAACACCGGCAGAGTCAGCACCTGGTTAAGGTGAAATTCCGACACCACCTTCAGAAGGAATTTCGGGTGGGGGCGCAGGACAACCTTGTCCCTGTGGAAGACCAGGTAAGGAGACTCGATGCAAACCGCCTGGAGCTCTCCAATCCTTCTGGCTGACGTGATAGCCACCAAGAAGGCGGTCTTCCACGACAGGCGAGAGAGCTCACACCTGTGCATTGGTTCGAATGACTTGCCCATGAGCTTTGCCAGTACCAGCAGTAAATCCCACGGAGGTGGAGGTTCTCGCACCGGAGAGGAAATGTGATCAAGGCCTTTGAGAAAAGCGCCCGACCACCTTTTCCTGCGCCACCGACTGCTCCCCGGCCCGCGCCCGGTGAGCAGAGATGGCTGCCAGGTGCACCTTTAGGGTCGTCGACCTAAGCCCTTGACAGAAAGGGACCATAAATAGTCCAAAATGCTTGCCACAGAACAGGAGGAAGGGTCAAGCCCTTGCCCTGACACCAAATGGAAAATCTCTTCCATTTAAAGGTGTAGCATTTTCTGGTGCGAACTCCTGCACGGACGCCTCAACAACATTGAGGACCTCGTCGGAAAGACCCAAGGCCTGGAACTCTAGCGCTCAGGAACCAGGCGTCAGGTGCAGGGATTGAAGGTCGGATGGAACATCTTCCCTGATTGACAGAGTAGGTCGGCGAGCTGGAAGCTGCCTCGGGAGCCTGGAGCGGAGACTGAGGAGATCTGGGTACCAGAACTGGCGGGGCCAGTCTGGGGCTATCAGAATCACCTGTGCCTTGTCCCTCCTCGCCTTGAGAAGCACCTTGTGAATCAAGGAAAATGGGGGAAAGGCGTAAAAGAGGCCCGGGGTCCACAGCCTCGAGAAGGCATCCCCCTGCAGCGAGCCCTGCTGAGGAGGGGCGGGTATGAAACAGCCTCAGCTTCGCATTCTCCCTGGAGGCAAACAGGTCCACCTGAGGTGTGCCCCAGTGGGAGAACAGATCTTGTACTACCTCCGGCAGGAGAGACCACTCGTGAGATGCAGCCCCTATCCGGCTCAGGGCATTGGCCAGGGTGTTGGAGGCTCCTGCCACATGAATGGCTAGGAGATCTGCCTCCAGACTGCGCAAGAGTGACCAAATGCGGAGAGCTTCCTTGTATAGAAGCATGGAGCGCGTCCCGCCCTGGCAGTTCAGGTAGTACGTGGTCGTGGTATTGTCCATCTGGACTCGGACCACTTGACCCCGGAGAAACGGAGCAAAGGCGGTGAGAGCTAGGCGGACCGCTCGGAGCTCCAGCAGGTTGATGTGGCATCGGGACTCCTGCGGGGACCAGAGGCCCTGCACTCTGTTCCCCCAGACGGGCACCCCAACCCATCAGAGAGGCATCGGTCGATAGAGAGACCGTCGGCTCAGGGCGGACAAACGGGATGCCCTCCTGCAGATGGAATGGAATGGTCCACCACTGGAGAGCGTTCCACATCTCCTGGGTCACTATCACTAGCTGGTCCAAAGGATCGCAGCGTTGTGACCACTGGCTGGCCAGTCCCCACTGAAGGGGGCGCATGTGCCAGCGTGCCCAACGGACCACGCTGGTACAGGCCGCCATGAGACCCAGGACGCGCAGGAAGTCCCGGGCAGGGAGCGATTGCCCAACCAGAAATGATTGGGCAAAGGAGGTAAGAACCTCGGCCCTGTCCGCGGGAGCCGTGCTCTGGCTCAAGAGAGTCGAGCTCTGCCCGATGAACAGGATCACCTGCTTGGCTCTAGTTCGATTTGGCCTCGTTGATGAGAAGGCCGACTTGAAACACAACCTGGAGGCCAGATCTCTGGACCACTCCACCTCCGCCTGGAGGGGCTGCTATCAGCCAATCGTCAGGTAAGGGTACACCGGACCCCTCGGCGCCGCAGGAATGCTGTCACCACTGCCATGCATTTGGTGAAGACCCTGGGAGCTGGAGATGAGCCGAAGGGCATGGCTCGGAACTCGAAGAGGGATCCCTCCGCTCGAAAGCGGAGGAATCTCCGATGTGACGGACGGATAGGGACGTGAAAGAACGCGTCCTGTAGGTCCAGAGAGCAGAACCACACGCCGTGTTCCAGAGATGGTATTATCTAGGCCAGAGTGACCATCCTGAAGGTTCGAGACCTTAGGAACTTGTTCAGGTCATGTAGGTCGAGAATGGGGCGCCAGCCCCCTGTCCGTTTCGGAACCAGGAAATACCTGGACACGAACCCCGGGTCTGAAGGGGGGTCCTCTACCTCCGTGATCACCTCCTTTTGGAGGAGGAGAGCGATGTCGGCTCGGCGAGCCGCCAGTGAGGCTGCAGACCCCGAGACCCCTGAGGTGCGACGGCTCTGAAGGGCGGGGCCTGCTCGAATTCCAGAGGTAGGCCTTTTCCCCACCACCTCCAGTACCCACCTGTCCGTGGTAACAGCGGACCAGGCGGAAAGGAAGTGTCTGAGCCGTCCCCACGGGGAACCAGGGGTGAGGTGACAGGGATGGGGGCGACACCCCTCAGCCCGTCACTGGGCAGGCTTGGAGGAAGGACCGGCCGAGGGACCACCTGGGCCTTTTCCTCCCTGCTTCCTGTTGGAGGAAGCCGACGGCTTGGGTTTGGGATGCCAAGTCGAGCCTGCTGGCCCTGACGCTGCTGGGCAGGCCAGCAGGCGCAGAAGACTGAAGGGGCTTAGGCTGTGGCTTGCGGCCTTTGTCCTTCTGAGCGAAGAGACCGAGTCCAAGGTAGCATTGGACTTCTCGATCCTCTGCAGGTGACCTTCCACCCCAGGGCCGAAGAGGTCAGTCCCCAAAAAGGGAACATCCGCCAACTTGTGCTGGGTATCCGAGGTAAAGGTGGATATCCTCAGCCAAGCCCGACGACGCATGGCCACTGCGGCCGCCACAGAACTGGCACATGAGTCGCCGATGTCCAACGCAGTCTGGAGCTACTGTTTTGCCACTGCCCTGCCCTGGTCCCGCACCTGCCTGACCGTAGTCTGCAGATCTGCGGGAAGATGAGGGACAACCTCATCCAGGGAGCCCAACATGGCGTGAGAAAAATGTGCCATGAGGACGGCCGAACTGGCCTGACGAAGGCCGAGAGAGGACGCAGCATAGACTTTTCGCCCGGCATAATCCAATTTCTTGGATTCCTTGTCGGGAGGTTTGTCTACATCCCTGGCGTTCCCGGCACGCCGGAAAACGCTGTCGGTAACCAACCCCTCGGCCGAGGGGTGTTCCGAAAAACTGGACAGGGAACCGGTAGGGACCGCATACTTCCTGGCCATCCTGGCCAGGCGCAGGGCAGGAAGCAGGACGCTGCCAAAGTTCCAAGGCCAGACCCACTATGGCTTCGGCCACCGGAAAGGCCTCCGTAGGAGAATCCCCTCGGTCCAGAATCTCCGTGAGGGGATACCTGGCCCGTTTAGAAACGGGTTCGAGCTTCATCCTGGTGGACTCCGAGATGAGTCGACGCAACCCTAAGAAGGACGAAGGGCTATCGTCCACTGACTGCCCTCCCGAGGACTCCAAGTCCATGCGCTTGGAGAAGAGGGAGGAACCATCATCGGACTCAGAAGAGTCCTCAAAGAGCTGCCTCGGGTCTGAGCCACCCTCCACCTGCCGAGGTTTAATCGGGAGTGAGGGTGACAGACAGCCTATGGGGCAAACCCGAGGCCGACCGAGAATTTTTGGTCGGAGCCCCAACTAATGGCTGTGGAGGTGGAGGTTCCACCAGAATCGGTGGGGCAGCTGGAATTGGCCGAACAACTGGCCTGGGAACAGGCTCCTCGGCTACAACGAGGGGTTGTTTCGCCGCTCCGTGACAGCCACTTAATGGCCGGGAAGACGACTGGGTGGCTTATTCCTGGTCAAAAGGAGCTGTTGCCATGAGTTCCTCGTACTCTGACGCAACTTGCGCAAGCCTCCCTTATCCGAGGAAGAAGCGTGGCGCATCGCTGGGGTTCGAGATCAGCCATGGCGGGCGGGATCGGGTTGACCACGAGGATGTCCGAGAGACAGAGAGTCCCGAATAGACCGAGGAAGTAGGAGAAGTGTCGGAAACCGCACTCGGCTCGGACGATCCCAATCAAGGCTCCTGAACCGAGGCACAGACGAGCCGACGGGATCAACTCCCACTGGGGAACCGGGAGAGGGATTCTCAGCTTCTCCAGCCGATAACTCGCTCTAACGGGTCGAGAAAATCTCGACACCGTGCGAGTCTCGGTCAACTGGCCTGACGGGGACACGCGGAAGCCAGTGGCGAAGCTGAGGGTCACCAAAGTAGACTGTCGACAAGGGGAGGGGGATCTTTCCCGCTCCCAAGAGCATAGACGGCGAGACTTACTTTTGCTCTTTTTGGACCTGGAAAAAGGTCCCGAAGAAGTTGGACCCTCACCTTTCGTCAAGAGAGTCAGACAAAGCTCCTTAAAAGAAGCGAAATCTGAGGCACCGAGAGAAGGCGGAAAAATGCCGCAGCCGAGGTAGAAGCGGCCCGCCGTCAGCCTTCGAGGGGACTCATCTACTCGAGCTGATCCGCCGAGTTCACGCCATGGATACCGCCAACCGGGCCTCTTTAGATTTCACCGTGGAATTCTTTCTCGCGCCCAGTTGTAATCGGGCAGCACGGCCTTCAAGGACGAGGCCTTGAAAGAAGAGCACAAATCCAGGCCTGCGGGTCGTGCTCAACGCCCAGGCAGTAGGCATGCGTGGAGTGCGGATCCGTCCTGAACATCTTCTGCCGTGAGGGCACCTCCGAGAAACCGAGTCGATTTGTCCATCATGGCCAGCGAGGAGAAGACGATCAAGTCTTTAGCAAATAACTTTTGATTTCTAACTTTCAAGAATAAGGAACCAGTCTTAATCGCAGAGCGTTAAGGAGGGAACCTGAGCTTCCAAGCGGTAAGGAAGATCAGGCGTCATGGGGCGGAGCCGAGAGTTTTACCACCCGGGTGGGTGGGAGGAGCCAGCTTGAAGACCTTCCGGCAAGATTTAAAGCGGCAAGGAACCTGCCAATAAGTGTGGATGAACAACATATCCATGTCCCTAGAACTTACTTTACTCTGTTGCAGAAAACTCCTTGGCTAAAATACCTTAAAATGGTAAATACAACAAAAAAAAAAAAAAAAAAAACACACACCAAGTCTTACTTCTGATTATTTTGAGAAGTCTGTTGCATTGGTCAAGATTACATACTGTCCTACTAAAACGTTTCAGTAAGACAGAACTTGAAATGACTTTTATGATACATTTCCTCCGGAAATGTGGGTGTTGCAGCATACATTTCTGGGGCAATGTAACATTTCCACACAAAGATTACCAAAAAAAAACCCCTTAAAAATACACTTCGAGGATTAGCAGTGCTTTTCACCCTGACTGAGCAATATTAGATTAAAAACTGAAAACATGAAGTTGCCTTTCACCCCGACTTGGCATTTAATAGTTTTCGTTTAAGCAGGTGACCTAATGATTTAGTTCTGAAACATCTGAGATGGCAGAGTGATACCAGTAAAATATTACACCTCGAATAATCACTACAGGCACAGATATCCCACTCCCAGTTTTGTGAAATGCACTGACTGAGCAGGCACTGCTGATCATTTTTGCAGACAAGTTTCACACCATCTCAACAGGCACTGACTTACCATTAACTGTGGTAGCAGCTTTTTTTCTCCCTGTCTAAAGACACAAACAGTGTCTTGTAGTTTTGCCCAACTGCTGATTGAGCAGGTAGAGCTTGTAGGAGAATCCCCGCCCCCCAGGAGGCTATACTGGATTTGGTCCTGACCAACGGGGACAGGATCACAGATGTGGAGGTGGGCAGTCCCCTTGGTACCAGCGGCCACAGGACAGTATGGTTTAAGTAACCACAGTGGAGGAGGCAAGGCATACAAGGATAAAGGTCCTAGATTTCAGGAAGGCTAACTTTAGGGAGATGGGTAGAAATCTCAAAGAGCCCTAGCAGCGGAAGGTACAGGGCGGGGGATGTTGAAAAAAACAGTGGTCTAGACTCGAGAGTCATAATAGAAGTAAAGTACAGTTACGTAAACTTACCGTAACAGTAGATCTTCGAGAACAGCTCTTGCAGCAGGTTACACCATTAGGACTGAAGCCGGCAGGTGTCAGGACCCCACTGAAAATTCTAGCTTGCTATCTTCAGCGGGACCGCCTCAGACGCCAGGCATGGTACATAAGGGGGCAGTCCCGCCAGATTCCCCAGTTCTCCCGCCGGAGACTCCCGGCCGCAGGATGACATCAGAGTGGGAGACAGAGGATCCACCGTCAGAAGAAAATAAGGGAGGAAATTCCCTAAAAGAAAAGGCAAAGCCATGCCTCCTCCAAGGGGGAAGGTGGGCGGGAAGGTACCTGCTGCAAGAGCTGTTCTCGAAGATCTACTGTTACAGTAAGTTCTTACGTAACAGTACTATCTTACTTCGAGAGACAGCTCTTGCAGCAGGTTACACCATTAGGACTGATTCCCAAGCAGTAACGCTGCCAGAAATTCCGGAAGGAGGAAAATAGGAAATAAATTCCAGGTCCTGAACCTAGGATAGGAGACCCTGTAGCACCGCCAGGCCAAAACCAAGCCCTTACTTGAGAGGCGTGTCAGGCTAGAATGCCTGATAAAGGGGTATGCACAGAACTTCCAAGTGGCTGCAGCACATATAGCAGAGGTGGAGATGCTTCTGAGTGTTGCAAAGGAGGTGGCCACACCTCTAGTAGAATGACCCCGGACTGTGCCCGGGAGGGGCTTTTGTTTTATATCATAACAGTAAGAAACACACTGGACAAGCCAGTGAGATAGGGACCGTTTGGATACGGGTTGGCCCATCATTCTCTCAGAGAAGGAAACGAAAAGCTGCTCAGAACTACGAAAAGATTTAGTTCTGTTGAGGTAATACCTCAGGCTGCGGTGAACATCCAGGGTGTGAAGCAGAGCCTCTCCTCTATTCGAGTAACTCGGGAAGTAGACCGGAAGGTCAATATCCTGGTTCAGAGTGAGTGAAGAGACCACCTTAGGCAAAAATTTAGGGTTCGTCCTCAGGGATACTCTGTCCCGGTGGAAAACTAAATAAGGCTCTTTGCACATAAGAGCGTGAAGTTCAGATATTCTTCTCGCGCCGAAGTAACAGCAACTAAAAATAACGTTTTCCACGACAGAAAACGTAGCTCGCAATCCGCGGCAGGTTCAAAGGGGGGGAGCGTGAGCTGTTCCAAGACAAAGAACAGATCCCATGGAGGGACAGGGTCCCTAATAGGAGGCCTAAGGTGTAACACTCCCCTAAGAAATTCCCGAGAGGCGTCCAACTGAGCCACTGTACGATGTCCCACCGGGAGGTGATAGGCCGAAATGGCACAGAGGTGCACCTTAATAGAGGAGTAGGCTAGACCCGAATGAAAGAGGGAGAGCAGATAATCCAAAATTACTCCCACAGGACAACCTAAAGGGGAAAAATCGCGTGCTCGCGACCATAAACAAAAACGGCGCCATTTCATGGCGTACGTCGCATGCGTTGCCGGCTTTCTGGCTGCAGAAAGAACCTCTGCAACCTCTTGCGAGACCCCGTGACGCAAGATGGCTATGTCTCTAGGAGCCAAGCATGCAGGTTCAATGAACGTAAGTCCGGATGGACAAGTGAACCTTTCTCCTGAGACAGGAGGTGGGAGCTGAGCGGCAACAGGAGCGGGAGTTCCCGAGATAGTTGCACCAACAAAGGGAACCGGATCTGTCTGGGCCAGAACGGGGCCACCAGGATCATGAATGCGTGCTCCCTGCGCAGTTTGAGAAGAACTCTCTGGATCAACGGGAAGGGAGGGAAAGCGTAGAGGAATCTGTTCGCCCAGGAGAGGGATAACACGTCTCACCAGAAAACACCAGGCCCTGGATCTAGCGAGCAAAAATTGGGCAGTTCTGGCGTTGGATGGGGATGCGAACAAGTCTAGTTCTGGAATTCCCCATTGAAGAAACAGATCCTCTGCTACCTCTTGAAGTTCCCACTCGTGGACTCTGGCCTGGGATCGACTCAGGCCGTCTGCAATCGTGTTGTCCACCCCGGGAACGTGCATAGTGATCAGATTTGCGCCGTGTCAGATTACCCAATCCCACACCCTCATGGCCTCCCTGCAAAGGGGGTAAGAGAGTGCGCCTCCTTGTTTGAGGTAACACATCACCACCGTGTTGTCTGTCTGAAGCAGAAGAGTACACGGTGGGATTACTGACTGAAAGGCCTGCAGGGCACAGAGAACCGCTCTCATCTCTAGGACATTGATATGTAGATGAGCTTCCATCGGGGTCCACGTAACCTGGGACTTTACCCCGTCCAGGTGTGCCCCCCACCCAAGACCTGAGGCGTCTGTGGTGAGGGTTACCTCCGGGAATGGCGCTACGAACGGAACGCCCGTGGAGAGCGACCCTGGGACCAGCCACCACTGCCAGTCTCGAATCACGGAATTCGTGATTCTGACCGGATGCTGCAAGTGGTCTTGCCTTTGGTCCCATTGCACTTTGAGCATCCACTGAGTTACCCGCATGTGGAGCCTTGCGAAAGGGACAGTAGGAATGGCCACAGCCATGTGTCCGAGCAAGGGAAGGACCGACCTGGCAGGTACGATCTTGTTAGACGATAAATCCCTTATGAGGGATCTGATGCGCTCCGCTCTGTTGTCCGGAAGAAAAGCTCTTCCCTGAACAGTGTCCAGTACTGTGCCTATAAACTGCAGTTTCTGCGACGGTACCAGGAGAGACTTCTCGTAATTTATGAGGATGCCCAGAGACCAAAACAGGTCCTGGGTGATCTGAACCGCATGTAGCAACGCCTCTCTGGAGGCGGCCATGAGAAGCCAGTCGTCCAGGTATGGGAACACATAATGGCCCAGTCTCCTCAGACGCTGCCACGACTGCCATGCACTTGGTAAAGACCCTTGGTGCGGATGACAGTCCGAACGGAAGAGCTCGGAACTGAAAGTGGTGGTCGAGAAACTCGAAGCGCAGGAACCTCTTGTGCGCCTGAGCTATAGGGATATGCAGGTATGCATCCTGCATGTCTAGAGACGCTAAAAAGGCACCCTGTCTCAGCATGGGAATAAGACCCGGAAGAGTCACCATGCGGAATCTCTTGTAGGCGACCGACACGTTGAGGTCGCTGAGGTCCAGAATCGGACGGAGGTCCCCCGTTTTCTTTGGAACCAGGAAGAAGTGGGAATAATATCCTTGTCCTCTCTGGTTCTCCGGGACGTACTCTATCGCTCCCTTCCACAGGAGCGTGGGTCATTCTTGCCAGATCAAAGATCTGTGCTGACCCGGATACCGGGAGAGCAAAGGAGGCCTCGAGGGTGGCTTTCCTGCGAATTCTATAAAGTGGCCTAGACTGACCAACTGAAGAACCCACCTGTCTGTGGTTATAGCCTGCCATCCCGGCAGGAAGTTCGTAATGCAACCCCAGACCATGATTTCCTGTTGATCCTGAGGGGCCGGGGCCGGAAAGGAGTCAGGCTGTGGCGGCAGATGGGCCCGCTGGCTGGGCCGGCTTAGGAGAACGCTGACCTCGGCTGGCGGGCTGTTTCCCCTGGGCTCTACGGAAGCCGGAGCCCCTCTGATGTGTAGCAGAGCGGGGCTGCTGCCTCAGGCGTCCGCCCATCGAACGGCTTTGGTTCCTACGAAGGAACCAAGCTTGTCTGTACATGGCCTGAACCGACCTTTATCACTTCCTGCCTCTTGAAGTCTGGTAATGATCTTCTCCGAAGGATTACCAAACAAGACTTCTCCCTCAAAAGAAGCGTCCATAATATTCTTCTGGACGTCCGGGGTAAAACCAGAGACACGTAACCAGGAGAGTGTCTGGAGGCATACGCCAGAAGCTGCTGCTCGGGCCGATGAGTCCGTGGAGTCGTACACGGCTCGTAGCACTTGGGTCCCCACGTCTGAACCCGTAAGGAGGAGCTGAAGCATCTCCTCCTTCTGCTCACCTTCAGGCAATTTTTCAGCCGTTTCCAGACCCTGTTCCCACAAAGCGCTCTGGAACTGAACCATGTGGGTTAAATAGTTCAAGGATCTGATGGCGAGGTAGCAGAAGCATACGCAGGCGCACCCAACGCTCCAACTGCTTGGACTCTGGGTCCAGTGGCAGGGTGCTCAAATGTTGCGGCCTCTGTGACTGGTCATGTGAGGCTGTGATGACCAGAGAATCGGCCTGAGGCTGCTGCGTCAAGTACTGGTCTTCCTTAGGAGCCTTGTACAAGCGATCAGCTTTTTTCGGCATCGCCGGGAGCGAATGTGGATGCTTCCACGCTGCCTTGGTGACGTCCACAAATTGTCCACCAAGGGTGGTACCACCACAGGCTTGGGGTCCTTCTGCCGAAGATATTTGGCCAGGCGTATCCTTTCGGGGTCTAGCTCTTTTGCATCCCATCCCATGTTCTCTTGTATATGTCTCATAATATCAAGGAACGAAGGATCATCCAGAGGAGATTTAGGCATCTCACGTGGGTCCGGAGAAGGGATGGAGAGTGGAGATGGGGCTCTAAAGGAAGAGTAGTCTGATCCCGTGTCCTCCGTCGAAGGCAAACGTCTGTGTCTCCTGGATCTCTTGGGGCTGGGTGACCCAGAAGAAGATTGACGGAGGTCTCCGTTTTTCAGGTCTCCCCCTGGGAGAGGATCTAGGCTCCCGGGGAGAAGGTAAACGGCCTGCTGACCCTGATGGCGAAGGGGGTGCAGGAACCGGAGGAGGAACAGTGGGAACCATGTCCTTTATGGTGTCCCACCAGTAGGTGAAGAGGTCCTTCACTTCCGCTAAAGGCAGGCCCGACGACGGCCCGGGCGCCGGTGGGCGGTCGTCGGGTCCCGGCGTCTGCTCTACAGGGGGCTCTGGTAATGGCGAGGGTTCCCTGGGAGTTGAGACGAAATCGGGGTCGCCCGTCTGGTCCTCGGGCTGCGTTAAGTCCTCCTCAGTTAAAGTCTCCTGACCGACGTCAGTCGGAGGAGTCAGGGCCCTCTTCTCAGGAGGAGCGGACGTCGGTCCCCCTACCGGCGTCCGCTGAGGTGTTGGTTTGGCCGGCGACGGTAGTCTGGCCGACGGCGGCTCCAGGGAGGTATGACGCGCGGCCGATGGTCACGCCGGCTCCACAGGTCACTAAGGGCGTAAGCTCCAGCGTCTTGCGAGGAGGCACAGAAGAAGACCTGACGTCGGGTACCGAAAGGCGGGAACCCGACTTGTGATGATGATGATGGTGGCTGTGGGGGTCCTTGAAGGGGATCTGTTTCCCGCAAGCACACTTGGAGGAGTGACCAGAGGTCGGAGAGGACATCAGCAAAGGTCTTGCTTGAAGAAAATCGAATTTCTCGAAGAGAAGCACTTAACCACGCGTCGCACGCTAGACTGTAACCGAAGGGTCGAGACAAGCCAGTCGACAGCGGGAAAGAACTGGAGAATCTGGCGGGACCGCCCCCTTATGTACCACGCCTGACGCCAGAGGCGGGACAGACGTCAGGGGCAGTCCTCGCTGAAGATAGCCAGCTAGAATTTTTTCCGTGTGGTCCTGACGCCTGCCGGCTTCAGTCCTAATGGTGTAACCTGCTGCAAGAGCTGTGTCTCGAAGTAAGATCATGTCACTGTGTCAAATTGCATAGCAACAGTAAAAGAATGAAAAGGCCATTATGGTTCTCGAAGGTAGTGGCCGAGTAAGGGAAAAGAGGAGAAAAGAGCCTTTAGAATATACCAAGGAAACACAAAAGGATGAGGACAGAACAATCTGGAGAAGCAGAGGGAATTTGGGAAAATTAGAAGGGCTAAAGCACTGACAGAGGAAGGTATAGCCCAGGCTATTAAAGGCAACAAGACCTTCAGATACATGTTTTTTTTTTTTTGGGGGTGCAGAAATGGGATCGTTAGGCTGAAGGAGGAAGGAGAAAAGGTGGAGGATGTACTCTCCTAGATGGGCAACCCACCCCAACAAAAATGCAACTGTGGTAAGAATCACAGGTGGAGGCTCCTGCTGGAGAGGAAGTTATTTCTGAGGTTGTCTCCTTCAGTCTACCACTAAAGTGTATACAGTAGCTGGTTACTGGGATTAGCTCTGACAGTGGGTCTCTCTTCCCTGGCACCAGTGGCCCTGGAATTGTATGTCCCTCATCTGAAACCTGGGACCCAGAACTGTACCTGTTCACAGAAGTTTTAAAGAACTGTGTTGCTGTTTATGGTGCCATCTGCAGAGCGATACTTAGTCTTTCCTGAGGTAGGTAAACTTGCCCCACAATGGTATTCAATTAGACTATGAACTATAGTAGTATCAAAACTGACACCCTCCCCAATCTAGCAGGAACCCCAGCCCAGGGCTGTAAAAGTCCAACATCACTTGCAAGCGATTCCTCACCTGCGGCGGGGGGGGGGGGACTTTCCCACGACTAGTCATCCGGGTAGGAAAAAACTGATGCGCTTAGTTCTCTTTTGTGAGCCATCACTACTGACCAAAAAAAAGGGGGGTACAGAGAGACTGGCAGGAGGAACACTGAAGCCCTGCCTTCTCAGGTATGGCACTGGGCACTTTGTGAATGTCCTTGAAGCGTAGGTTCAGCTGAATGGCAGAGCTGCAAACTGTTTTAATGTTGGCAGAATTATTGCCAATGTGACCATTTTGAACCAGAGTTAACCCGGTGTCAAAGTAGTGGGTTCCACTACCCCTACAGGTACTTGGGAGGGCCTTAAAAAAAAAAACACACCACACACCATCAAGTCAGGTGTTTTGCTCTGGTTTTGGGCTGGGCTTCTCCAGCCTGGGAACCACACCTGGAACCCCTTCTACCTCTGCAGGGATGTTACTGCAGCTGCTGTGGCACAGACTGGGCCTGATAAAAAGGCCTGCTATATGAGGCCCTACTCTTACCTTCCCCTCCATGAGGCTTAGTAGGGGAGAGTTTCTCCTTAGTTGTGCTTCTGAAGGTGCTTTCATATTCATCCACTTAAAGGTAGGCCTCTGTTTGCTCACCAAATAAGAGTTTTCCACATGGAAATCAATGACCTTAGCCTGGGTGTCATGCGTCAGGTTAGTTGCCTAGAGTCAAGCAAACCTCCTGAGGGCCACTGTACCAGCCATCTGTCTAGCAGCACTATCACTGCTATCAGATGCCATTTGGAATTGGCATTTTGAAGCTTCCATACTCATTCTGGCAGTTTCAATCAGGTCTAGAGCTGTGCTAGAAGGGTTCCTTTCTAAAGTGTCCAGTACTGCCTGCCACATAGTCTTTTGGTACTGGGCAACAGAGGCCTGGCAACTGGCTTGTCTGATATGAAGCAGACAGGTAACCCTTTTTTGCCATGGTATCAGTGTTTCTTGAATCCTTCTCAAGTGGGTGTGAGGCCAGAGTCATCTTAGCCCTTTCACATGCTGCCTGCTGGACAATACTCTGGTGGTTGAGGTGAGTGAAAAGAAACTCGGCACCCGTCCTGTCAAGCTGAAACTTTTTGTCACACTTGTCTACAGGAGGAACGTTATTGGGCACTTGTAATATAGCCATGATGTCCTTAAAATTCTATATAGAGCAAGCAAAAGTTTAGTGAGAGTCAGCCCCATTAACTGCATATATTCAGCTTCCTCCTCATCTTGTACCTCCTCAGTGGTGTCAAGACACAAGGTTTCCACCATTTTCCTCACAAATGAAATATTTGAGCAATGATCCTCCGTAGGTCTTGGGGGTTAACCAAACTCCTGTTCAGGAAAGAGACTTCAGGTTCATTTCCCTCTTCTGCCTCAAACTCTCCTCGTTCCTCATACTCCATTTGTTCCAGGAGTGGAGGGGGAACAGAGGCAGATGCTTGCCCTGCCAGGGCTTGAACAGGTGACTGAGGAAATATCAGGCCCTGCAGAACCTGGAGCACTTAAAGCCTGTGCAATGTCAGCAGGCACTCGAGGGGTCCCTTGTTTTCCAGCAGGTGTCTGTGTGCCTTGTCTTTAACCCAGCAGGCACCCGGGAGTCAGCTTATTTAATGCCTCTTCTGCCAGAGCCTTCACCCATATCAGGGGTGGTATGAGAGGCTTTGGCAGTTTCAGCCAGTTTTTAAGGGAATGGACTAGTCGGAGCTCATGACAATTTTCAAGCCTTTTTTTCAGCCTTTCCCCGACGTTTTTCAAGTGTCTTTAAGGGAAAAGACTTGCAGATATCAATCAATAGTGAAGTGCTGTTGCCCAAGGCAGACAACACGCAAGTCATGCTTACCTGCCTTGGCAAACACCTCTGCACATTTTACACAATTCTTAAACCCTGGGGGTCCTGTTTTCCTCTTAGGATTTTCTGACATTTAAAAAAAAAAGTGCAAGAAAACAGGAATCGCAAACAGTTTCAGCAGTAAAGTAGGACGCAGTAGGTTGAGGAACCGGGGAAAAGAAACAGATTGTTAAAAATATAAAGTGGTAAAGTTAATCAAAAAACAAATGAATCTGTAATCTGTTCCAGTTTAAAAATAACCCTCAGTTCCTCCCCAGGTCAGGTGAACAGAGAAGAATTGATAAAATAAATGACCTTATTTTAGTGTATTTTAAACTATAAACAATAAATTAAACTGTGATTGAAATAAATCAAAAAATACTCAAGTAAAATACTTTAGTATTTGATGAACAACATGTCAGGAACAAATGAGAAATTCCAGGGCAACAACTTGCAGACGGAGAGAAAAAAATGAGACGTTAGAACACTGGCAGTTAGCTGGACAGCCTTAGAAAAATAGTACAAGGCAAATGTTCCATCATTTGATTACAGTTCCATTTCTCTCTGAAGCAATGCTGTCTTAAAGGGACACTGCAAAAGTTAATATTAGTGGACTCCTGGGATAAGAAAAACAGGTTACTCACCTGTAACAGTAGTTCTAGGAGTGGTATATGTCCATCCACACTTTTTGGCATGTCCCTCTCCCCTTTAATTCTTGCCAGAATGTCTTCAAGTTGGCTCGTCCCACCCACATAGGTGGTATAACCCTCTGTTCCATCCGATCTTAGTCTGCTGGAAGCCAGGTTTGTGTGTCGCAGCTGGGGAGGTCGGGTGCATCAGTGAGGATGAACATATACACCACTCCTAGAAAGTATAGTTACACAAGAAGTTGCGGTAACAGTAGATCTTCGAAGTACAGTCCCTTGCAGTAGGTTATTACTCTTGGGAGTCCGCTAGGTGCAGCCGTCACACGGTAGCTTCTTCCAGCAGTCTACTATACAGGGCCGCCCCCCCATACATCACTTCTGGCTGTGTATAAAAGGGGGCGGCCCCAGGTACACTGTTCCCCACCGGCTGCAGCACGCAAAAGGCAGAGGACTGAGGGATCAAGGAAAACAAGCATCCCAACATTCTGAGATCCAAGGACCCCAAGCAAACGAGGCAGGGGGATGAAGGGCGGGATTGTATCTACTGCAAGAGACCATACCTCGAAGATCTACTGTTACAGCAAGTTCTTACGTAACTATACCACCTTCTATGGACAGGTCTCTTGCAGTAGATTACTCTTGGGAGAGTACCAAGCACTTATACAAAAGGGAGGACAGACTGAGCATGAAGCTGCGTTATAGGCCACGGCAAAGTACAGTTACACAAGAACTTACCGTAACAGGTGCTGGACTCACGGCGCAGTGGTTGCATTTCAGCTTGCGGCCCCGGTAACCCAGGTTCAGGAATGGACTCGGGTCACTGGAGGACCAGCTGGGGGAGAAGGATGTAGTGTTCCAGGGTCTGCTCTCCTTCGGGGAGGGTGGGACACCACCTGGCACTTAACGGACCCTGGCGGAGGCGAGTACCACAGCTACCGGCCTTGACAATTCAGAAGTGAGGCGGATACAGGAAATCACTGCACCCCATTTCCAGTGCACAAAAAGCGGAAATAATCCCTGCTCTCGCTGCCTAGATGACGCCTGCTCGGCTGCACTGGCTCTCAGGCAGACTCCCGCCTTTCCCATGTTCGCGGCGCCCTTGGTCCGGGGTGCCATGACCCCGCCCTGGGGGGCAAGCCAGGGGGGTCCAGGGAGGGTGGCTAATATGAGTAGCCGCAGCCCGTGACCAGGCAGATGGTCCCGGTGCAGGAAGCAGGACAAAAATACAGAATAAAAAAAAAATTACCATAACAGTAGATCTTTGAGAGGAGCTCTTGCAGCAGGTAATATTAGGGCTAAAGGTGCAGGCATTAGGACCCCTCAGAACACTTTTCTAGCTAGCAGTCTGTAGCGTGGGACCGCCCCAGACATCCAGCACACCCGATGCCAGACACTGTATAAAGGGGGCGATCCTCTGGCGCCATGTCAGTTCCTCACTGGAGACCCAGCTGATAAATAATGGAGAACCGAGAAGGAACTCCCTATAGAGAAAATTTAGAGGTACAAACTGACCTGGGGGATGGAGGGTGGGAAAGTCACCTGCTGCAAAAGCTCCTCTCGAAGATCTACTGTTACGGTAAGTTCTTACATAACTGTACTATCTGACTTTGAGGTGGAGCTGTTGCAGCAGGTAATACCACTAGGACAGAGTCTCAAGCAGTACCCAAAAAACAAAAATAAACCACAAACACACAGATCAGAGGGGAGGAGAAATGACTAAGGTGACGAACAATATCACTCATGAGAGCAGTCCCTGAATAACAGCCAAATCGAAACCTACTCTCCTCCTAGAGGCTATGTTGGTACTGTAATGCCAAATAAAGGTATGGACAGTGCTCCAGGTAGCTGTAGCACAAAGGTCCGTTGCTGACATTTCTTAGAGGCAAAAGAGGTGGCAATAGCCCTGGTGGAATGGCCCTTAGAGTCCGGTTAGGGTTTACCACGGTGCTGATAAGAAATGCAATTCACCAACCACTTGGATAGTGTTTGCTTAGTGACAGGATCCAGTCTTATGCTTAGCAAACTCCACGAACAACTGGTCAGTGTTCCAGTCCAAATAGCAGCGAAGAATTCTGAACATCCAGAGTATGTACACGGCCTCCCCCTGTTGGAGAACTCTGGGTAGCAGACTGGAAGTCTGATTTCCTGGCTCAGAGTCATATCGGACACCACTTTCAGTAGGAATTTGTATGAAGCTGCACCCTATCCCTATGTAAAATAAGGTAAAGCTCCTTGCATATCAGGGCCTGAAGCTCAGAAATTCTCTGGGCTGAGGTAATGGCAACTAAAAATAACGTCTTCCAAGAAAGGAGATGTAGCTCGCATGACCTGGCTGGTTCAAAACAAGGGAGGGTGAGCTTTCCTAAAACAAAACAGGAGGTCCCACAGAGATGTGGAAGAACTGGATCTTTCCTGGGGGGGTCTAATATGCAAGACTCCTTGAGGAAGGTCTTGCAAATGTTGAGCTGTGCCAGAGACCTTTCTCCAACTGCATCATGATGCACCAAAACTGCGCAAAGACGCGCCTTGATAGAGGGATACCCAAGGCCTAGTCAAGGAGGTGTAGGAGGTACTCCAGAACGAACTTGACAGAAAACTGGAGAGGATCCAAGGATCGGGCTGCTGCCCAGAAAGAATAGTTTCCACTTCATAACACAAGTGGCCCTGGTAGAGTTTTTTTTTTTTTGCTGCCACCAAAATCTCTGCCACCTTCTGAAAACTTCTAGTCTCTCGCACACTTGAGACTGCAGGAGCCATGCACGCAAGTGAAGGGATCGTGGGGGCAGATGGACCAATGTCCCTACAGCCTGGGAGAGCAAGTGGGTGGAAAGAGGCAGTGGCACAGGGGCCCCTGTGGCCAACTGCTGAAGAAGCAGAAACCAAATCTGACGAGGCCAGAAATGTGTTACCAAGTTCATCCTGGCGCCTTACGACTGCAGTTTGAGCAGTACTCTCTGAACCAGAGGGAAGGGAAGGGAAAGAAGGCATAAAGAAACTTCCCTGCCCAAGAGGGACAATGCATCTCGCCACAAACACACCAGGCTCTGGATCTAGCGAGCAGAAATCTGGTAGTTTGGTGTGCCGGGACCACCCCATCTTGAATAGGTCATCCGATATGTCCTGCCACCAACTCCCATTCGTGGTTCAGAGAACGAGAATGACAGACTGTCTGCGAGAACGTTCAAAATGCCTGGCATGTGGAACGCAGCTAGGAACAGATCACATTCCATCACCCAGTCCCAGATTCTCACGGCCTCTCTGCAAAGAGGCTAAGATCTCGTTCCTCCTTGCTTGTTCAGGTAAGACTACCGGGGTACTGTCAGACTGGCTTATCAGAGGACCCCAGGAGAGCTGATCCTGGCAGGCCTGAAGGGCATAAAAAAAAAAAACTGTCCTCATCTCCCACACATTGATATGGAGAGACCTTGGTGGCAGAACACGATCCTCTCGTCTGATGCTTATGAAAGCGAAAATCCCAGCCTAGTCCCAAGGCGTCCGTCAAGACAGCTTGTGCTGGACTTCTGGAAAGGGACACCCTGTTCTTGACGAGCCGGAACTTGCCACCAATGAAGGGAGCGGACAGCCTCCAAAATCGGATGGGTCGGTCCAACTCTTCCGAACCCATGTCCCACTGGACCCCGAGGAGGCACTAAAGAACTCTTGTTGAGACGCGAGAAGGGTACTGTGACAATGGACGCTGCCATATGAACCAACAGCTGCAAGACTACTCTGGCAGGCACTTGATCTGCTGACTGGATTCTGTGAGCCAGAGCCAAAAGGCACAAGGCTCTGTCCGCAAGGAGAAAAGCCCTGCCTTGCAGAGTGTCTAGTAGCGCTCCAATGTATTAAAGCTGTTGGGAGGGCCAGGGCTGGGATTTCGGCCAGTTCAGGGTGACTTCTAGAGATTGGAAGAGTTGTTACATTTCCTTAAGAGTACCTAGGAGCTGTTCTGTGGGTGCGGAGAACAGCCAATCGTCAAGGTAGGGGTAGAAAAAGTGGCCCCTTCTCAGCGTGGCTGCGACTACTGCAAGGCATTTCGTAAAGACCCTTGGGGCAGATGAAAGGCCGAAGAGCAAGACTCTGAATTGGTAATGCTCATCTTGGAAACGGAAGTGCAGGAACTTCCTGTACGAAGACAGGATCTTTATGTGCATGCAGGAGTCCTACATGTCCAGGAAGCATAGCCAGTTCCCCTGGTGAAGGAGGGGAAATCTGCATGCCAGGGTGAACATTTGAAATCTTTTGTACAGGACAAACTCGTTCAGGTGGCTGAGGTCTAGAACTGGGCGAACATCTCCGCTTTTCTTGGGCACCAGGGAAAAAAGTGGGAGTAAAAGCCTCTGCCTTGCTGGGATCTTGGGACGGCTGGATGGCCTTCCTCTGGAGGAGAGAAAATCTTGTTCCAGAAAAAGGGCATGTGCTGTTGAGCAGTGGGATGCCACTGGCGGATTGTCTGGGGAGTCACTTAGGAATTAGATGGTGCAACCCCTTCTTATTGTCTGTAGCACCCACTGGTCGGATGAGACAGTGGACCGTTCTTGCAGGTAAAACTTTCCCCCTACTTGCTCCCCCTCAGAGACTGATGACTGGGGGGAGAACAATGGGAGTCAGGCAGTCCCTTGTGGGGTGGTGGCTGGATGTCTGGGGGCTTTGCCTCCTGGTTGCATGGGCTGGTTACGGCACTTAAAACCTTTGCCTTGGTAAGGGCGGCATCACTGTTGACACTGCTTAGGAAAGGAATGCTTACGGGCGTGTTGAGGTTCAGATCTATACAATGTGTACGCCCCTCAACTTTTTTTGCCTGGCTCCTGGAGGCCTTTTATAATTCCTTCCACTTCTTGACCGAACAGTACTGGGCCCTGGAAGGGGGCATCCAGAATAGCATCCTAGAAGTTTTGCCTGAAAGACATTGCTCGTAGCCAGGCGTGCCTGCGGAGAGAGACGCCAGATGCTGATGCTCTAGTTGCCATATCAGCGGAGTCATACGAGCATCTCAAGACTTGTTTGAGATCCAGATGAGATTAGGCATAAGCCACAGTTCATTCTTCGAGTTGGAGTCCGGCTGGGACTTGAGGAGCTCTATGGTCTTTTCCCCACAGGGATTTTTGGTATGTGACAATATGGGCCAAGAAGTTTAATGACCAGATAGCCCCAGTGGCAGAGGAGTACACCTTACATCCCCAGTGGTCTAAATTTTTTTGACTCCAGATCTGGGGCTGTGTCCCGAGGTCTCTCGGTTGGGACTGTCTGCTATGTGCTGCAGTCAAGACTGTAGAGTCCGACTTGGAGTGTTGCGCCAAAAACTGTTCCTTAGGTGGTTTATAGAGGCAGTCCTCCTTGCGTGGAACTGCTGGTATGGACGAAGATCTCTTCCAGTTTAGCTTTGCCACGTCCTGGAAGGGCTCCACGAGCCGGGGGATGGAGAGGTTTTGGGTCCTTCGCCCCCAAGAACTTCGCTAGATACTTTCTTTCTTTATAGAGTTCTTCAGTGTCCCATTGATAAGGTTTGTATGTGCCTCATATAAAGGAATGTAGCGTCATCCGGAGGGGATCTGGGGGTATCCTTCAGTGTCCAGTGATGGTGGCCTCAAGTCCTCATCATCCGACGAATCTGGTGTGGACTCCTGCCTCGTCCCCAGAAGCAGGGGTGCAGCGGCCACTAGTTGGGGGTTGGGGAGGACTTTCTCTTCAGTTTGCCTTTGGGGTCCGATGATCCCTCTCCTGCACCTGCATCGGGGGGGGGGGGTAGAAGTGTGGGACACCTGTACAGGACATCACTTTTAATGGTGCTCCACAATTAAATAGCGCTCAGACGTAAACCAAGGGGACAACTGGCAGAGGCGGCACCGGAGCAGACGGACCGGGCGTTCAGTACTGCGACCTCCGTTGGGGATGCTGCCCCTTCTGTGTCTGGCTGAGGGGTTGGCTCCCTGGGAGAGCGGTAGTCTGATCCAGCGTCCGGAGTGGCATTCATTTAATACAGCGACCGGTCGTCTGAACGGACAGTTATCCTCTGCGGAACTGCCCCTTCTGGGACGAACGTCTGCGGTCTGATGGGGAGTTTCGGCCATGGGACATCTGTCCTTTTTAGTAGTGATCACAGTGACCGGTGGAGGCGAGGTCCACTGGTGAATTACCTCTCGTCACCGGGGAGAATTGTCTGGCTTCTTGTGTCTGTCAGAGAATCTTGTGGAGCCGTGTCCCTCTCTTGGCCTAACAGCAGGTGGCAGTCCCTCCTGGACTGGGCCCTGGGATTACTTATGGGGCTGGTGAGCCAGGGGGGCCAGAGTCTGGCTGTGTCCCGAGAACGAAGGCTGGTCCTTGGGCTTAGAGGATGACTGTGGGCACTAGTTCCCTGTGAAGGAGGAATGGACCCCCGACCTCCCGCTGGAGGAGGAAGAAGAAGCATGCCTGGAGAGAGACTTGTGGCAGGACTAACTGGGGCCTGTCCTTGTTGCATTTCCCCTGGAAAATCTCTCTCTGGGGAGACTCCCTGGCGGACAAAGACGAACTAGGATCTGGAGACTTCTGCATGGCAGCTACTTTCTGCTCAAGTAGGTAAGCCTTTAAAGCCTTAGCCCTGTGGATTCTGGTCTTGCTGAACTTTTAACAATGCTGGCAGTCGTCAAGCCGAAGGTCAGGGCCTAGACAGACCAGGCAGGCCTCGTGGCTGTCCTCAGCCAGGATCTGTTCGACACAACGGCACTTCAACTTCCGCTGAGTAGGTAAAGGTGAAGACATGCACCGAATCTTTATCAAAATATGCTAAGAAAAAGGCAAAAAAAAACCACACACACACACACACACACACACACACACACACACTGTGTCCGACTACTTATCTGCAGTCAACTGCTGAAGCAAGGCGTCAGATGAGCCAAACGCAGGTCGACATCAGGAAAGTAACAGATGGCGCCAGGAGACCGCCCCCTTTATACCACGTCCGATGTCTGGTGCAATCCCCCGCTACAGACCGCTAGCTAGAAAAGTTTTCAGAGGGGTCCCAACACCTGCAGCCTTAGTCCTAATGGTATTACCTGCTGCAAGAGTTCCATCTCTTAGTCACATCAAGCAAAGCCAAGACAGATAGATCTGTGACAACGGAAAAAGAGGTGGCAAACAGGAACCAGGCAGAAGCCATGGAGGAGCCGCAGAACAATCCAAGAGACTGCCGTGTGAGCCCAGAAAGGGATGGCATCACGAAGTCCAAGTCAAGTCATCTTGAACACCCGGTCAGGCAGACAAGTCAAAGGAGTGTGAGAAGAGTACTCCACGAAGGGACAGTAGGAACAGGGTCATGTCAATGACTGAACCTGCCGAGCAGGGGCCCAAGAGACAATGGGGTACAGCACAGGGATCAACAAATTTCAAGATTACATGCTAGTCTAGGACAACTGGCCTAGCAAAAAATGATAGCCCCAGGGTTCTAAGTGGTAGTCCGTGATCGGAATGCTATATTTCAAGGGAAATTCATAAAAACAAACTTATGGAGCAACAATGTACAAGGTGGTGTGTTGTATTATTAATACTTTATAGATGTAGGCCTATTTATTTACTTAGGATAGCCCAGCTGAGATGCAACTCTTGTTAGTTAGGTCCTGCTCCTGACAATTTACATTACTCTCTATCCTGTGGCAGGCTCCAGCAGCCCCACCCTTATTCAACACAGCAGACAGTTTCCCTCCTAGCTAGCACACCACAAGAACAGACTTTTTCTTTTAATTTTGTTCTTTTCTTGGAGCAGATTTATTGGGCAGTCAGCAGGTATTCATGTCTAATGATGACCTCACTGATCAGCACCTTGAGCGCCCTTGCTCGTTGCTCCCACCTGTCCCCTCCCCAGCTCACCATTGTCAATCACCCTTCCTTTCAGTTGTAAAATATACATACATGTATAATTTTTTTCATTTATTTTTCAGGGGCTGGTGGCACACACTTAGTGCGAACTCCCAACAGCCACAAAAACACAAAAGTGTTGTGCTGTTCCTCCGCATTCCAGGACTCTACCACAGCACACATTCTCTGCTTCCCCACCTCCTCAACAGCAACAGTGCACCTCTTTCTCCGCGAATGACTGCCTAGCCTTAGAACCCACAACTCACTACCATGGCTAACAGGTTAGCTTTACAATCGTTGTCTTCTGCTCCTCTTCCCGACCCGCTCCGGCTGCTGGTTCTGGCTGCTCCCTACTTCTCGCTCTTCAGCGCTCGCTCTCGCTCTACTGACTCCAGTTACCTGCAAGCATCAACTCGCCAAGCATTTTGCCCACCATCACTGCCAGTCTGCTCTTACCCTGCCTGACTGGACGCAGCACACAAGGTGGAGTTTAATGCTGCTCTTTCCATTTGCTGCCCGTGCAGTCACTCCAACTGCTATAGCCACACCGATCAGGTTCCTGCATTGCTTGCCCATGGTCCCTCCACTGTGATTTCACCGCTCACTCCCAACACTACCCACATCACATGATACACAACCCGGAGTCCCAGCAGCAGAAGTAGAAGGAATGGACCCTATTGGCAAACTACATGAAATGCTGGTAAAATATACAATTTAACTGCTTTCATTTGCTGGTTGTCCAGGGACAACCAGCAATGCAATAAAATCTTTTCCCTGTCCAAAAACTGATAGCCCCGGACATCAGACTATGGGATTTGTCAATTCCTGGTACAGCAAGTCTAGCAGGGGATCCAAAGCGCCATCAGAGAGTCAATGTGTAACAGAGAGATGCAGGAAGCCATGCACAGGTGATTCAACCCGACGAGGCAGGGGTCGAAAGGCCATGGAACAAAACCAAAACCCAGGAGAGCATGCCAAGCGCACACTGAGTGGAGAGTACTGGGACAAGGAGCACCAGGCAGGCCACAGTAAAGAACTGAGGGGGCTCCAGGAGAACAGCAGGAGTTCCAAAGGGAACGCAGAGAGAAGGAAGCAGGTTTCCAAAGAAAAGAGCAAAGAGAGACAGGTGTGAAGGAACAACTGGGTGCCTCAGTGGCATTTGGAAAGAGGCAGGGTGCAAGCCCCGTACAGCAGTCAAGGAGGAGGGGACAGCCCCGGCCCCGCCAAGAGGATAAGCCCATGATGGTGAGCAGACGCAGCTGCCCCACTAGAGGCCCCAACTGAGACGTGAGCAATACCCAGGGGAGAGGGACAGGAACGTGACAGCCAGGCAGTCGAGGAAGACAACAGGAACTAGGGGGCAAGGGAGAGATCCCGGACCGGCCGTCTGGCATGACCGTACGGTGGGCAGCAAACCAGAAAGGCCTGGGTACCAAGTCCAAAAATGTAGCACCACAAGAGGTGACAGGTAGATGTCGGGTACCGAATCAGACACCCAAGGCCAGGCGGGGTGCCGCAAGGTGGCTGCCGTGGCAGACAGATGGCGGATGCAGCCAAGGCATCAGAGACCGCAGGAAGCCGGTGTCGGGAAGGCACAGAAAGGGCAAGCATGGGTAGCGCCGACAGGGCCGACCCTGGGCAGGGAGGCAGTGGGAGGGCAAACCCATATGCCAAAGCAAACATGGTGCCGGGAACCGCATCTGGCGGACAAGAAGAGACATGACGGGAACATGGGCCAGCCAGACAGGAGACAGATGCCCCCGGAGGCAGCTGCAATAACGGCAGTAAATCGGGACAGTCCGACAGGGCACAGCACGACCGGGAGGCACACGGGGCAGGAATGAGGGAAAGGAGGGACATCAAGCCCAGGCATGGGCAGAAAAGACCCCAGGGAACCCCAGGGGCAGACCCCAGGCATAGACCCGGAAAAGAGGGAGAACCAGGCGGAGATAGCCTGAACTGGACTATGCCGGAAGGCGGGGGACATTCCAACCCCAGCAGGGAGGCACCAGAGGAGTGGCCAGTGAGGCGAGACACAGGAACCCCGTCTGGGTGCACAAAAGGCATCGCCAACCCAAATGATATGCCTCTTGCGGCGTGGGAACAGGATGCACAGGGCCCCTGCCAGTGACAGGGGAGGGTGTGACCAGCCCGCTGAAAAGTATGCAGGCAGGAACATCCCGTTGATGGGAAAGCTGCTCCATCGGCGAAATGGTAATGGGGACGTCGCGGAGGAGCCCGTCGACAAGGGTGCTCAGTCGATGGGGGGCATCAGTCAGCGAGAGAGACTGAGCAGCATGCTCAGTCGATGGAAGCAGCTCCCATTGATGGCGAGGGAAGGAAAACATGCTGTCAACAGGAAAGAGCCCCATCAACTGGGAAGAGCTACAGTCAGCGAAAAAAGAAAAATTACTCACCTTAGCAATGTTGTTTCTTCTAATGGAGTCTTGCTATATTATAGACATTAGCAGTTTGATCCAGCTCTAGAACTGCCCGGGTGAAATGGTTAAAACCATTCCAAAATAAATTTGTAGCGAGAGCAGCTCGATCTGTGTCATTTCAAACTTGAACTGTCAGATCTTTACGAGCCAAACTCACTAAGGTCTGTGTGAAGCTGTAACCTACACTAGCCAAATGGCTACCTAAATAATAACAACCATTGATGGTCCCAACACCCAAGACTCAAGTCAGGGGACCAGAAATACTAACACCATTCTAATAATATGAAAATGGAACATAAGTATAATAAAACACACACGCAGCGTACACATACACAGTCCCAAAGGGACAAAATGCTAACAGGGCATAAGTAGTGCCCACACTAAGTTGCCCGCACCCCTCAAGTAGAGGTTCTGAAGGAGGCAGGTCTATAATATAGCAAGACTCCATTAGAAGAAACATTACTAAGGTGAGAAATTTTTCTTCAAACAACATGAAGTCTTGCTATATTATAGACATGAGCAGAATACACAGCAGTACCTCCATGGAGGAGGCAGAACCTACTTAGGAATAGGCTCTGAAGAACAGCTGTGCCAAAGCGAGGCATCTCTCCTGGCCTGGACATCCAGGGGTAATGCTTGGTAAAGTGTATACCGTTTTCCAAGTAGCAGCCTGGCAAATCTCTAATAAAGGGATCTCTCTGGCAGCAGCTAGAAGCGCAGCTGTACCCTGGTAGAATGAGCCCTCAAACCCGGGGGCTCTGCCCACTTTCTGATAAAATTGGATACAAGAGAATCCACTGGCTACTGATCTTAGTGGCAGTTTGCCTTTCCCAACTTCACCATAGGTAAGGAAAAGTTGGAGGATTCAAACCTGCTGACCTTTGTGCGCTCTATATAATAACCAAGAGCTCTCAACATCCAGGCTGTGCAACCTCCTCTCACCCGAAGAGGAGTGATCAGTGAAAAATACTGGAAGGGAGAGAGATTGATTAAGATGGAAATCTGAAACCACCTTAGGCAAAAACTTCCTATTAGTCCAAGGACTACCTTATCCCTGTGGAAAGAAATAAAGTCAGACTCCACTGACAAGGCTTGCAATTCACTTATGCGTCTGGCAGAAGTGATAGCCACTAGAAAAACAGTTTTCCAAGTTAGGAACTTAAGCTCTACAGAAGACAGAGGTTCAAAAGGCGGTTGCATTAACTGGGCAATGCAAACATTAAGGTCCCAAGCAGGGGCCAGTTCCCGAAAGGGAGGATTAGTATGGAGTAATCCCTTAAAAAAACTTAGAAAACACAGGATGAGAGGAAAGAGGGGATGACTTTCCTGCTGACACAAAAGCAGACAGCTGCCAAATGAACTCTCAAGGTAGCTGGTCTGAGACCCAAGGAATTAAGATGTACCATGTAATCTAACAAAATGGGCAATTGAGCAGATTCTGGAGAAATATTTTTCCCAGCACACCAAATGGAAAACCTTTTCCATTTAGAACTATAAGTAGCCCTAGTTGAAGGCTTTCTGGAAGCCTTTAGGATCTCAATAACACCCTGAGAGAGGTGTAAATCAGCAAACTAACTCCTCAAGAGCCAGGCCTTGAGGTTGAGGGAATTGAGATCCGGATACCAAACCCTTCCCTGGGCACAAGTCAACAGATTGTGATTCCTGGGGAGGCACAGGGGAAGATGGACTGTCAGAGATAGGAGTGGGTACCAGGGCTGCCTGGCCCAATCCGGGGCAATCAGAATCACCCTGCAAGGCTGAGATCTGATTTTGACTAGTACTTTGAACAGGAGAGGAAGGGGAAGCATAGAGGAACTTCCCCTCCCAATCCAGAAGAAGGGCATCCAGGGGAACTGAGGCCTGCAACAGAACAGAGGAAGTTTGTGATTGTCTGGGGCTGCAAAAAGATCTATCTGAGGGATGCCCCACCTGGCAAAAACTATCCCAGCACTTGAGGATCCAGGGACCATTAAGTGATGGCCCTGGGAAATCCTGCTGAGGGCATCCGCTAGGACATTGTCCTTCCCTGGAAGATGAACTGCTATGAGGGAAGTGTTCAGGGAATAGGCCAGAGACCACAACTTCACTGCCTCGGTGCACAAGGCCGAAGACTGAGTGCCCCATTTGTTGATGTACCACATTGTTGTGGTGTTTTCTGTTCTGACTTGTATCACCTTGTCGTGGACAGATGCAGAAAAAGCTTGAAGAGCTAAAGAGACAGCTCTGAGTTCCAGCAAATTGATGTGGAGCAGAGATTCCTGGGGGGACCAGACTCCCTGAGTGGAAAGGTCGCCCATGTGGGCTCCCCAACCCAGAAGGGAAGCATCTGTAGTGAGAGTCAAGTCGTGAGAAGGGGAAATGAAGGGGACCCCCACTCTTAAATTGCTCTGATCCTGCCACCACTGGAGAGCTAGGATCAAGGTTCGAGTCACTGGGACCAACTTGGAAAGGGGGTCTCTTCTCAGACCAAAAGCTTCTCAAGTGAAACAATGTCTCATCTGAAATCTGGCTCCCTGCACAACAGCTGTGGATGCAGCCATGTGCCCCAGGGGCTGCAGAAAGTGTCTTGCTGGTCGAGAGACCTGCAGAGTGAAGGAGGAGGCCAGAGCCACTAAATTCCTTACCCTTTCTGGGAAGAAAGGCTCTGGCTAGCTCTGTGTCCAATTCTGCCCCTATAAAGGTGAGTACCTGGACTGGTTCCAGAACAGACTTTGGTAGGTTTAGCAGAAAACCCAGGGAGGTGAGAAGCTGCTGGGTGACCTGCAGGTGAGATTTTACCTGTTCTGGGGACTGGCCTACAATGAGCCAGTCGTCTAGATAGGGAAAAACAGCAATCCTCTGCCTCCTTAAGTGGGCCACTGCTAGACACTTTGTGAATACCCTTGGAGCAGAGGTAAGGCCAAAGGGCATTGCTCTGAACTGGTAATGACCTGAGAGCAGTTCGAATCTGAGGTACTTTCGATGGGATCTTCTGATTAGGACATGGAAATAGGCATCCTTGAGGTCCAGGGAGGCTAGCCAGTCCCCTGGCCTTAGGGAAGGTAAAATCATTGCCAGAGTTACCATTTGAACTTTGGTTTCAAAAGATGCTTGTTCAGATATCTGAGATCTAAAATGGGCCGCCATTCTCCTGTCTTTTTGGGGTGAGAGTATCTGGAATACAGACCCCTGCCCTGATGCAGGGGAGGAACCCTTTCTACTGCTCTGAGAGCTAACAGGGATGAGACCTCTGTTTCCGGAGCGAGGGTCTCTGAAGCACTTGCAGGTAGAAAAAGTCTGCTTCTCAACTTGGGAACTTTTTGAAGCTGAGAACCAGACCCTGGCTTACTACTTCCAGAACCCACTTGTCTGAGGTTAAAGAGCCCAATTCTCACTGAAGTAAGCCAGCCTGCCCCCACTGGTACAGGAGAATCGGCCCTGGGCACCCCATCAGGGTGCCTGTTTCATCAGGAGCTTTAGGCTGGGGGTGGGAGCAGGTCTGCCACCCTCGTCTGCCCTGCCTCTGAAGAAGCCCCTCTGAGCATAGGCAGAGGAGACCCGGAGTCTGGTAGAAGGCCTGTGAAAAGGCCTACCCCCTACCCCTGGGGGCATGCCTTTGAGGAGTGGCTTGCCGCTCCTTAGCCTGGAGCACTCTTGTAAGTAGTCCTATATTCATCCATCTTCTTCATGTAATTCTCTGGCTGCTCTCCAAACAGAGAATTTCCCACCACAGGAAAATCCATAGCCTTAGTCTGGGTATCCTGTGACAACTAGTACACCTGAGCCAGGCCAACCTATGAAAAGCTACAGATGTGGCCATGACCCTAGAGGAAACATCATTAACATCCACAGCAGCATGAAACTGAACCTTAGAGGCTTCAATGCCATCAGCAGCCACCTGTTCTAGTTCACTAGCCAGCTGGCCATGGGCCTGCTTGGCCAATTGCATAACAGTATCCCATCTAGATTTCTGATACCTAGCTACATAAGCCATATAATTTGCTTGCCTGAGTCCCAGAGAGGCTGCCATATACTGTTTTTGCCATGGCATCAATCTTCCTGGAATCCTTGTCAGGAGGATGTGAAGCCAAGGGAATATTAGCTTTATCACAGGCAGTAGCCTGAACTACCCCAACATGACTGCATTGCTGAGAAAGGAATTCTGTATCAGGGCCTGACAATGTATACCTTCTGTCCATCTTTTTATCTACAGGAGGCACAGAATTAGCTTTTAAAATTGTAATTGTTTGTTTCCTAAAAGACTTGTGTAAAGGAATAGACAATCTCCTAGACTCTGGAATATCCATCATTTCTACAAAAATCAGGCTCCTCTTGCTCATCCACAGCCTCTTCTAAAGGAAGCTGGAGGGTTTCAGCAACTTTTTTATAAAACATAAAATGAGATGGGGACTCAGACAGCATATGGGGAGATTCTAAAGGTCTGTCTGGGAGATGTCCAGTTCAATGGGTACACCCAGACCTTCCCAGCCACATTCATACTGTTCATAATCCTCCTCCCCTCCTCTGGTTCATAAAATTCCTCAATATCATAATCCTGAACCACTGGGACCGGACAAACCAGACCTTTACCAGATAGTGGTGGTTGGACGGACCCTGAGACAGTGACTGGACAATTTGTATGGCTTCTATCTCTGCAGCAGTTGGAGAAGGAATTCTGGACTCCAGACCTGCTGATTTTCTTGTTTTCTTTACTGGAATTGGTTCCTCAGAACCAGCTTTTCTTTACCGAGGAAGTCTCGCCCTGGTCAGAGGGCACTCCCTCTGGTTCGGTTGGCACGACCGGGCTGGCCATCCGGGTCAGCGGACTTTTGGCCTCTCGTTGCCTGAGCCTGCCCAATCTTTTTCCAGGGTGGCTGCAGGAAATTCTTACATACCTGGCAGTCTGACTGGAGGTGGTCAAACCCCAGACAATAAACACATGTGGTGTGTGGGTCAGCCTTGGCAAAGACTTCCCCACAAACATCACAGTGTTGAAACCCAGTGGGCCCGGTTTTTCTTTTGGGTTTCTCAGACATAATGCCAGCCTAACCAAAAACTTGCCCTTTTAACGGCAGTGCCAGGCAAGACACCCTTATCGGTTCCTAACCGTGTCACGGGTATTGGAAAAAAACGTAATAAATCCGTTTTTTTTAGAACCGATAAGAACCGGGAACCGCACTCTAAAATAGTAACTTTTAGTTTTAAATGAGTTTTAAACCCACTGATCGGTTCAAAACCGAACCGATAACTTACAAGTTCCACACAGACAAACCTTCATTTACTTACGGTTACCACAGATAGAGCTTGAACAGAGCGGTTTTACGGTTAAATAAAACTATTCTGGTTAAAATCCAACGAAAACACTTTTAAACCGAAATGAACCGAGCAGAAGGAGAAATCTCCGGAGCGACTGTTCACTGGGGGAGGTAAAGAATCTGACAGTTCAAGTTTGAAATGACACAGAGCTGTCTCGTGCCAAAATTCTATTTTGGAATGGTTTTAACCATTTCACTCGGGGCAGCTCTAGAGCTGGATCAAACTGCTAATGTCTATAATATAGCAAGACTTCATGTTGTTTGAACAGAGGACACAATTTGAAGACAGAGGAGGGATAAGGCAATTTACAGGGACAATTTAGAAGAGAGAGGAGAGATTTAGAGAGAGAGAGAGAGAGAGAGAGAGAGAGAGAGAGACACGTGGAACAGCGTTCCGAGGTTGTGGGGTCTAAAACTGTGGGAGAATTCACGAATGCATGGGACAGGCATAAGGCAATTCTTGTGGGGGTAGGAAGAAATAGGCTGGTGGTTAACTAGGATCTGCAGCTTATCTTGTAGGTAGAGAAATGAGCAGACTAGGTGGGCCAAGCGGTCCTTATCTTCCATCAAATTCTATGTTTCTAGGCTTCTTCCAATGTAAGTGTGATAGCTCATTTATGCATTGGTTCAATTTACTTGCCTATGAGTTTTGCCAAGACCAGCAGTAAATCCCACGGAGGTGGAGGTTAACGCACCAGAGGGGATGTGTGATCTAGGCCCTTGAAAAAGCACCAGACTACCTTCCCCTGTGCCACCTTCTGCTGACCGGCACGCACCCGGTAAACAGAGATGGTTGCCAGATGCACCTACTTTCAGGGTCGAAGACCAAAGATCCCCTTTGGACAGAGACCAGACACAGTCTAAAATGCTAGCCATAGGACAGAGGGTCCAGGCCCTTTCCCTGACACCAAATGGAAAACAGTTTCCATTTGAAGGCGTAGCTCTTTCTGGTTGACTCCTTCCTGGATGCTTCCACTACTGGGAGTACATCTTCAGAGAGACCCAAAGCCTGGAACTCTAGCTGCTCAGGAACCAGGCTGTCAGGTGTGGAGAATGAAGGTCCAGATGGAATACCTTCCCCCTGACTGACTGAGATCAGGTCTGGGCGGCTGGAAGACGCCTCGGGAGCCTGTTGCTGTGGCTGAGGAGATCTGGATATCAGAACTGGAGCTACCAGGATCACCTGCGCCCCGTCCATCCTCACCTTGAGAACCAAGGGAAATGAAAGGAAGGCGCAGAAAAGGCCTGGGGTCCAAGGTGGCATTGGACTGCTCAACTTGCTGAAGATGACTATCCACACCTGGGCCGAAGAGATCAGTACCCAGGAAAAGATCAGTGACTTTGTGCTGGGTATCTGCCGTAAAGGTGGACAGCCTCAGCCAAGCCCTGCGGCGCATGGCAACTGCAGCTGCCACCGAACGGGAGCAAGAGTCCCCTGCAGTCTAAGGCCATCTGAAGTTGCTGCTTGGCAACTGCTCATCCCTGGTCCTCAACCAGCTTGACCATAGTGTGAAGGTCCGCTAGGCAGTGCGGAACAGCTTCGTCCAACGAGCCCAAGAAAGCATGGGAGAAGTGCGCCATGATGACGGCCGAGCTTGCCTGACTGAGGCCTAGCGAGGAGGCTGCATACACCTTCCTGGCAGAGTGGTCCAGTTTTTTGGACTCCTTGTGTGGAGGTCTATCAGTGTCAGAGCTACCTGTGCGTCTGAACACAAAAGCGGTCACTAACCCCTCCGACGAGGAATGTTCCGTGAACCCCAAGAGGAACCTAATGGGCACTGCATGCTTGCGGGCCATCCAGGCAGACAGCTCTGGGCAGGATGCTGCCAGACTTCTAAAGCCGGGCCTGCAATGGCCTCGGCCACTAGGAAGGCTTCTGTAGGGCATCCTCTCAATATCTGTAACAGAGTACTTTGCCCGTTTCTGGACAGGTTCCAGGGGCATCCCCATGGATTCGGAGATAAGGCAGAGAATGACCAAAGATGATGTAGGGCCCTCCTCAGTCGACAGACTACCCACCGACTCATCCAGTGGGTGGAAGTGGAGGTCGGTGTCGTCAGAATCGGAGGTATCCGGATAAAATCGGTTGGCCACTAAGGTCACCTTGTACACGCCTGGGGCGGTCACGCATGAGGGTGACAACCTGCGAGGAAAATCCAGAACAGTCAGATTCCTTCATAGGAGCCCCTCCCGAAGGCCATTTAGGTGGCGGCTCCACCGCCATCAGTGGAGACCCCGATTTTGGCCAGACCAGGGCAGGTTTTACCAGCTCTGCAGGTGGAGGAACTGATTTAACTGGTTCCAATGGAGTCAGCTTCGGCCTAGGAGATGAAAGTCAGGTAATGGCCGGAGCAGAAACCGTAAAAGGGTTATGCCCAGACAGAATGAGCTGCTGCCACATTAGATCTTTGAAGTGCAGAGTTTCTGCCGGAGCCTTTCCTTATCTGAAGAAGATGAAGATGAACGGTGGAGTCGTCTCTTTTTAAAGCGCTTATGCGCCTTCCTCTGCCTCTTGGTTGAGCTGGTCGGATCTCTACCTCAAACTGGACTGGTCGAGCGGGTCGTTCGGGGGACACCGCAGGAACCGGTGATTTAGCTGGATCAGGGACCGGTTTCTCGATGGGTTTGCCAGCAGGCTGGGTTTCCTTATCAGGAAAAGTCAGGACTGGGGTCCTGGTAAGCGAGTTATCAGCCTTGTCGGGCGACAACAGATAGACAGGGTCGAGAGTGATCTCCACCTCACAGACGATAAGATACCTCGGCCGGCTGACCAGTCGGCAAAGCAGAGAAGCCAGCGGCCAAAGAAGCAGTCTTGACCAAAGCAGAGACTGGAGATTCCTGTGACCAAGATCACTCTCGATCCCAAGAATGTCTTTGCCGAGACGAAGAATCTGTCCTTTTTACGGGACCTGGAGGTATGCGAGCCCAAAGATCCCTCGCCCTTGGTGGGGATAGGCACATCTCTCGAAAGAAGCCCAAGAACGTGGTGCCCAGGTTGAGTGGAATGAAAAATCAGCCAAGAGAGCAGCTCGCGCATGCCTGGGTGTCACGGCCAACACCCAAGCAGTAGATGCACACGGTATGTGGGTTTCTGCGCAACATTTTCTGGCCACACAGGCACTGGGGAAAGATTCATCTTCCATAAATCGAATAGCAAAAATTGCAACAGTTAACTCGAACGAGCTTAATCTTCAGAGGATCCAAAGAAATCGAAGCCAGTGCCTACAAAACACTGTGGCGGAGAGGAAGCAACCTGAATCTTCCAGCAGAAAAGAAGATCTGGCATCATGGGGCGTAGCTGAGGGTTATTCCACCCGGGTGGGTGGGAGGAGCCAGCTTGAAGACCTTCCGGCAAGAATTAAAGAGGAAAGGAACATGCCAAGAAGTGTGGATGAACATATCCACGTCCCTAGAATGTGCACACACATAATTACAATATTTTTACAAATGAAGTGTGAGTTTTATACAGGTTACAAGTGTAATTTCCATGGTTTGTAGTAGACAGGCTAGGTTAGCTCATCGAGGCAAAAAAAAAAATTTCCAGAGTAAGGTACGGTAGGTTCCTTACCAGTTAAATGGTTCATAAACGCCCAGTGTGCCCATGACCCATTCGTTTCAATGGCGTTTTCCAGATCATTGTGAGTGTGTTAGTGGGACTGTCCCGCATTGGGCCCAGAATTTGCAGAGGGGATAACACCTCCCCGACAATGTCAAACACTGACTGGTTCCATTCCAACTAGCTCTGATTAAATGCCAAAAGAAACACATTTGACAACAGACAGACTAGCAAGGCTCCTACATGTGTCTTCAGAACTCTACACTTCGGGGTGTGGCTCAATCAATCTCAGCTTTTTCCCCACCCACATGAATGCCATGAACAAGAAACTTTGCTCTAAGCTAGGTCTGCGGTAACTAAACAAATCCTGCCTTCCTCTCCCAATCCACTGAGACGGCATCCTTAAAGATGATAGCAAACAGTTTACATCCCCTCCTGTTGTCTGTCCCTTTAGTGTCTATCCAATATTCAGATTGTTTTTTTACCTTTATTAAAATTAACCTAATGTTGATGCTGTTTAAGTACTCTGAATCCTTCTCTCCTCAGCAGTTGCTGCTCTCCCTCTCATACTGCCTGAACATTCTAGGACATCAATAACTCCATTCCAGGACGTTCAAATGAATAGCACGGAATGGTGTTATTGATGTCACAGAATGTCTTAGATATATGAAAAGAAAGGGCAGTAGCTGGTGAGGGGAGTGTAGCTGAGGGCACCCTAAAGCTCAAATTATTGGTCAAAGCATATCACATGTAACTGGCATGGAAAGGAAGATGAAAAGGCAGTTAACTATGTAAAAATCCATTCCTAGCTCCTTTACGATGATCTTGCCTTTTCACTATGCAGATATAATCTACAGCGCTGCCCCAAAGTAGACACTAGCTAAACCCACTTTCAGGCCTGCCACTTTGCCCTTAGTGCTCCATCTCATCACTGTTCTCTAATCTCCCTTTCCCCTTCCTGGAGGCCCAGCCTCTCACCTGCTCCTGTTCATTCTTTAACCCCGCCATCCCCTCCTCCAACTCCCACCATTCGTCTGCTGCTCATTCCTTTCATATCCCTGGCAGTGAATCTATGGCATGCCAGCCTTTATTAGCCTCCAACTCCCCATCTGCCTCTTCCTCCCTCCACATTAAACCACTCTTACTGACAAACTTCACAGAAGAATGCACCTCCAGCTAGGGACTCTTCCTCTCCACATTGTTTAACCTGTTCCCTAGGGTCATTTAATGGCACCCCCTACCACTATTTTACCTTTGTCACCCATTTTGCTTCTTACTCTACTGTACCATTTACAACCGTGTACTCCAATTTGAATTACACACCACTAGGATTCTCTACAGATCTTTCAATGTGCTGCTGAAGCACTCCCTTAGCTCTCAGGTGGTGTCAGTGTGGCTCAGTTGGTAGCACGTCTGTCTCTTGACCAGAAGGTTGTGGGTTCTCATTCCACACTGGGATTGGACTCTTACCTAAAAAATGCTGGCACCTGAGTGTGCAGTCCTTTGGATGAGACGTTAAACTGAGGTCCCTTCTACCTATCCTGATGCGTGTCCAGGTGGAAGTAAAAGAACCCAAAGCATTCTTCGCAAAAGAGTAGGGGATATTCCTGGTGCCTTGGCCAATATTCCCCTTCCCAATTGTCCAAAGCTGTGTGTGGGTGTCGATGTGCAATATGGCCACCACTACGCAGTCAGTCACTTCACTACCAGTCTAGCATTGCTTGTAAAGTGCTTTGGGATACATAGTGTATGAAGAGTGCTATACAAATGCTGATTCTTCTCTCAACCCGACTACTCTACAACAGATGTACTAGTTAATATATTTTTCCTTCCTTCTCTGAAATTCATTAGTCACACTGTAATTTTATAGTTCATGCACCTGCTATTGCTGATTCACTCCCTACTGCATCACCCCCCCCCCGGTCACACCGGTCAAGTATCCAGAACCACAGGCTGATACCTCAAACACCCAACATCATACTTACTCTGGTGGTGTTGCCACCACTATGGTATATTTGAAGGCCGCCCTCACTACACTTGGTCCAAGAAAAATGGCAAGCCCCCGTGCAGAAACCACAGCGGTCACACAAAATGGCAGAGGTTGTGCTTCTTTAGCGTTTACTTCCATTGCTGCCTCCCAATGCAGCAGGTTTAAAAACCATATGCCTTGTAGTCCAAAGTGGACTTGAGAAAACAAGAGCAAAAAAATCACTTATCCCCCAAATTACAGGACAATTCTATACTTACTATCATCACCAACGGGACCTGCAGAACACTGTGCTGGAGGGTCACGTGCCAAGTCATTAAGCTCCTGGAGAGGATAAGAGGAGGAAAATTCACAATCAAGTTTTACAGAGTGAGAAATAAGAAAGGAATCTTTAAGCAAAAATCCATACTGAGAACCCTACAGCCATGTAACCTTATTGACCCTGTACATTAAACCCACAAATTTACCACCAGGGACTCTAGTTTTTATCACAGAGGTCTAGGCAAGGGCTAAAGTTAACAGTGGAAGAGTATTTACTGCAAGTGCCTCCAGCCTGGTAGTATTCTCATCTAAAGGTGGTAATGCCATCCGTTGACCAGTCTCAGACCCTGCTTCTAAACAAAGTCTCAAACCCACTGGGCACTTGCAGTTACTGGCTCTCTGCCTGGTACTACCATAGAGTTTGAGATACCTCACTGATGCTGCAAAGTGCTGTGACCTTATTTTGAACATTTTGCCAAGTTACAGCAAACCCCTTGAGCCAGTCAATTAGCAACTTCAGACAGTCACCAGTTCTGTTCCGTCACAACTGATACTGATGCGCTCTGCAGTCTACCCAATGCTTCCACTCAGTGCATGGTGCCAGGACTACTGGCATTGCAAGGTACTGTCATGTCTGTGCATGTGTAGCAAATGTACTTTGCAAGTGCATGGTGGGAAATAGCCTTAAAATGACTACTACTATTGTTTTTGCCAGATTTAATGCTCAGTTACTACTTACCAGTTCCCCTGGGAGCCAGAACTCAATATTGAGGTTCCAGAACCAAATTCAAGAAGTTCAACAATATTCTGCTGGAGTTGCTTTGCAGCATCCCATTATAGTGCACATGGGCAGCAGGTAGCAGCTGGTGCTTCCTGTGATACCTGCAGTGTTCCCCAGGGATCCTCCTTACTGATGGACCATGTTCAGATAGCCTACCAGAACGTCAAGAAGGCAGGACTCTGCGTCCCCAGAGCGCCATCAAGAGTTGGAGTTTTTTTTCCTCTGTGCGTACAGGAAATTTAAAAACCACTTTACCATTTGCAGCACGGTTTTGTAGGAAAACAGGTTTAGTTTCCTTTCCACTGTTTTTTTTTTTTTTTTTTTTTTGGGGGTGAACTACACTGAAAAACATGCTGTATTATTTCTTTTTGCTGCTGCTCCTCACCCCCTTCCCCCAAATAAAACCTCACCTGGTGCGCAAACTACACAATATCTGCTAAATAAACAGCAGCCTAGAGGTGTCTGTGCCTCAGCAGGTTACATACCTGCCTCGAATCTGGAAAAAAGTCAGAAGGCTATGGGTTCTGGCCCATATCAGCAAGGTAAATCCCAATCTAGACACTGCAGCACAGCCTGAAAGAGATGCTGCACTCCTGATGACATTTCAATGGGACCCTGAACCATAGGATCCTAAATGCCCATCAGAACAGGCAGACGTCCCGTCTGCCTGTTCTGATGGGCATTTAGGATCCTATGGCACTTCTCAGGAAAGAGTAAGGGAATTTCCCAGTTGTCCCCATCAAGTTCCCCCATTCATTAAAAAACACCACCGACAGCTAACTGGATAATATGTCTGTTTTGCATCTGTAACCCCTCCTTTGAACGTACTTCAGCACTGCAGACCTACTCACCGGCAGTCTGTCTTCACAGATGACTCCCACCCCTCCCCCACCATCATGTATTTGTGCTCCATACTCTCTCCCCCCCAGCTGCCCCCCATCAATATGCAACCCCCGACCCTTCGCCTACCTTCTCTGGGACTTACCCCACCACTTACCCAGAACCACAATGCAGGGCAGGGCCTGCAAGGTCATACTGCCAGTCAGGGTGGTTTTCTTCCAGATTCCCAAAAGGCAGCCACAAGCAAGGATGCATGTACTTGTGCCAATGTATGCATACATTTCAGGAGTCCCTATGTGCCCCCGATATGAGTCAAAATTAAGTTTTGCAGCCACTAGCCAGCAGGACTAGTGACTGGGAAAATCCACTGGCCCCACAGACATTTCCACTGGCCCAGTTGGTATACATACTGACACTGCCTTCTCCAGTACAAGCCAACAGGGCTAGTTAAATGAAAATCCTACTAGCCCGATACAAAATCTACCAGCATTTGGCTAGTGGGCCGGTGCCAGTTTCGACCCCCTGCAATAGGTGGTAGTAATGCAAGAGATGTGCGCGCCCCCTGCAGTAGTCCATGAACACTCCGCTCTGAGGCTGGCCAGGGGAAAGGACTGAACTAACAGACTAGTTACTGTACCGGGGTCACCAGTGTGGCAGGCTATAGCCCTAATGCCATACCAGCTGAATTTTTAAATTATACTGTGCAGCAAGTCCCTAAATTAAGAGATTATGGGCACAACCCACATTACAAACAAAAGTAGCTACCATTGCATAGACACACAGCAACGGTCCAACACCAACACCTGTGCACACACAGCAGCCACCACCACAGCCGCCATCTGTGCAGTACGCTCCTTATCTGCAGTCTCCATCAGACACAACAAGAAGCATGACTGCACCTAAAGAATACCACTCGTTACATCTAACATTTGACCATATTGGAGCGCAGAATGTCAAACTGCAGTTAATGTTATCTCCATTCTAAAGAAAGGCATTCAAACGCAGTTCCAGACTGTGCTAACAAGTGTGTATACAGAGGGCTCTTAGGATTTTTTGTTTGAGTGGGTCCAGAACTTTCTGGAAAAAAATAAAATGGGGGTCTTCAGGTAACACTGGGGGCCCCCTTGAAATTTTGAAAGTGTCAGTTAAAAGGAATGCAAGGATGAATACAAAAACTAGATCCAGCCCCCTCCTTTCCTGTGTTCCTTTAACTGGCATTTCTCAGCCCTCCTCCCATAACGTCCTTCCCAAACTCACCCTTTACATACTCTCCCCAACCCCTTTCTCACTGTAATGACCAATACCTGCTGCTTTAAGATATGGCATGCTATGAAATCAGCAACTCAGTGTGCAGTGTTGACAGGAGTAGCATATCTGAGCTCCACAGCAGTGATTCACAGAGCTGAAATTGAAGCAAGAGAAGGGCCACAGGGTACAACAAATCCAGTAGTCAGTTGTCCAAGGCTACAAGTTTTGTTGGGCAGACAAACATTTTTGCAGCAGCAGGTTGTCCCATGGACAACCAACTCAGCTCTGCTTCATCATTGGCTGGCTGGCAGGCAGTCACATGGTGGTGAGAACATTTAAGGCAGCATCATGTGGAATCCGGAGGAGAGTCACCATTCACGTCTTGCACCTATACAGGAGCGAGCCCAGCAGCCAGTTGCACGGAATGAAGGACCCTCTCCACCCATCGCAGCACCACTCGCACATCTTCCAACAGGACTGACAGGTGAGCCAGCTAACAGGAAATAGACTACCAGTCAGTCCTTTGGAACTGGCTGCAGCGGTGGTGGAAGGACAGACACTAGCACTGATGAAGAGGCACCATTTTGCTCTTCAGTTGGGCAGTAGACAGTCATTCCTTTCACTATGGGAGAGTGATCTTTGGGCCAGGGTACGACTAGGATGACGAGAAAGTGGCAGCAAGGGAAAAATAAAAGCATTTTAATCCTGGGGAAAAAGAAAAGAAAGCAGAAATACAGCACTTCCCTAAGTGGAAAGGATTGACTTTTTTGGGGAGTTTGAGATCATGGGACTGGGAACAACAAACAGGAAACCAAAAGAAGCATTCAGAATTACAAAAATATGAAAAAACATTTTATAAAGAAACCTGAAGTCAGTGTGGGGTGGGTGAGATCGTGGGAAACAAAGGCAGGTGTACATGCCAGGACCTGTTGGTGTATAGCAAATTCAGTACCAAAAAGAAAATAAGCATTTCAAATTAGTAAAAAGAAAGAGAAACAAAGAAAAGGTTTTACAATATAAAGGGAAAAGAACTGAAGTCTGTGGGGGAAGGGATGAGATTGTGGGGTTGCAAATACAACATACCAGGGTCAGACTAACTGACATGTACTGTAGAAGAAAGATATAAAATGAAAAAGGCACCGCAGGTGGGCGTGGAAAAGTATATAAACTTTGTTGTGCATTTAGTTCACTGAACTAGCCTAGTTGCGTCTTGCCAGTGCTACTAGCTACTAATAAAGCCAACAAGAAAGAAGTAAAGGACTGCACCACTCCTGTTCGGTCTGGTTTTTTGGGCTATGGAGTGTGCTGCCACAGTCGCTTGTGTCGACTCTGCTAACAGAACTATACTATACCTGCCTAACTAAAGGTGGCTGCTGCTGTGGCTAGTGACTTACTCTGCAGAAAACAATTACGCACACAGAGTATATTATTATTATTATTATACACACACGTATACATACATATACATACACATATAGATACATTGACAGTGTCGGCAGATAAGGGCCTATGGCCCACCCAGTCTGCCCATTTGAGCTTGTAAGTTCAGTTTGTTTTCCTAGAAGTCTGTTGCACCTTACCCCTGACCTCCAGAATTCCTTTACGTCTATCCCATGCATTCTTAAATCCCGTGATTGTTTCAGCCCCCACCACTTCCTCTGGCAGGGTGTTCCACTTGTCCACCACCCGTTCTGTGAAGAAATTCTCTCTCATGTTTCCTCTGAATCGTCCTCCCTCCAACTTCATCCCATGCCCTCTAGTCCTGAAACATCTTTTTCGCTTAAAAATAGTGTTTTCCTGCACCCTGTTCCTCCCTGTAAGAACACACACACACACACACACACCCCCACACAACCGGTCAAAAGTTTTAGAACACCCCCATTTTTCCAGTTTTTATTGAAAGTTACGCAGGTTAATGTCTCAATGTACTCTGAAATTAAAGCATAGAACAAATAAACAATTGGAGACAAAAAAAGAAATCAGAATCATTTTGTTTAACAAAATTTAATCTAAATTTTTGACTCAAAGTAGCCACCTTTTGCAGATATACTGTAACCGCCGAACACACTCGTGGCATTCTTCCTACAATGGACATCAAATATTGTTTGGGAAGTTCTTCCCAACACTGTTGTAGAAGTTCCCACAAATGTGTTGCACTTGTAGGTTGCTTTGCCTTCACCCTTCTGTCCAGTTCATCCCAAACCAGCTCGATGGGGTTCAAGTCTGGAGACTGTGCTGGCCATTCCATGATTTGAAGCCTACCGTCTTGTTCTTTTCCTTGAAGGTAGTTCTTACATAGCCTGGAGGTATGTTTTGGGTCATTATCTTGCTGTAGGATGAACCCCTGACCAACTAGGCGTAGACCAGAGGGTATTGCATGGCGCTGCAAAATGCTGTGGTAGCCCTTTTGGTTCAGGGTGCCAGTCACTCTGTGCTGTTGTCCTGTGAGCCACCCATCACGCAAGCTGTTGACTCAGAAACTTGTCTTCTGATTCTGTTGTGGCTTTGGGTCTGCCAGATCTCTTCCTGTCAGAGTTTCCTCCAGTTTCCAAGTGCCTTTTGATGGTGTGAAACTGTACTCACACTAACACCTTAGCTTTCTTTGCAATTTCTCTAAAGCAGTTTTGCTAACTAATCTTTTTTTTTTTTTTTTAACCTCTGAGTTTACCGCTTACCTTTGTACCATTTCAGGTTATTCACTGGACTTGAATTGCTTAAATTTCAATAAATACTGGAAAATGGGGTGTTCTAAAACTTTTGACCAGGTGTGTGTGTGTATACACACTATATATATATATATATATATATATATATACACACACACATATATATATATATATATATACACATATATATATATATACATACATATATATATATATATACACATATATATATATATACACATATATATATATACATATATATATATATATATACACACATATATATATATACATATACACATATATATATATATATATATATATATACACACATACATATACATACACACACATATACATACATACACATACATATATACATATATATACATACATATACACACACATATATACATACACACACATACACACACACACACATAGAAGCAAAAAACTCCGTTTAATGCATTGAGTTGGGGTTGTTCACGCGACAAAGTGAGAAGTGGCCGTTGAGTTGAACCCCGGACCACCACCCCCAAAACCGGCATTGGGGTGTGCACTGGGATAGTCAGCCCTAACTCTCACCACTGACATGTGTAAAGCAGCAGAAGTATGGGAGAATGGGGTGAGGTTAGGACACGAATCCCAATGCACTTGTGCAGGCCATCAATGAGTGAGGGTCAAGAGACCTCAACCTAACATGAGTCTCACTTTAGCTAATAGTAACTAACTATTAGATAAACGGAGTTTACCTCACATCCCTTCTTTTTGGAGATAATGAGAAATAGTGAATGTAATGCAGCGGCAGGAGCGTGGGGCCCTCCACATGTCTTGTGGCATACTATCAGGGACAGCAACGCAAACAGAAATGCTAACAGTGGCGCACATAACACGAGCGTAAATAAGAACAGAAAGGGTAACGCACATGGTGGCACAGACGGGAACGGTCTGCCACGTGATGTGTTGTCACATAGTAACATGGTGCCTGCAAACAAATGTCAATGGGCATGGTGATGTAAAGTGAAACAGAAAGATAAACAGTACTGTAGACAGACATGGCAAAAAATAACAAAAGCAAGCACAAATGAAAACGCAAAAGATAACGCACATGGCGCAGACGTCACAATGAAGTGAAATGGGTACGGAACACTAGCGGAAAGGGCAACAGTAACAGTAATGTAGCGCACAGGCTGGTTTTCCCCAAAACCTGCATAGAGAAAGACAGTGAGTAGAAATAACGTATGCATAATAATGAGTATCGGCGCAGAAATGAGAACTTGGAATACTAAATACGTTATATCTGAGGAACCGTACAACGCAGAAAAAAAATGTAAAAGTCATTATTTACAACTGTCCTGGCTAATTTGGTACTTAGCCCCCCTATTGGGGGCTAAGAATTTTCCGAAAAGTCCATTATCTGCACAGTTTCGAATCACGGGCCTGGAAGCGTCGTGAACGCCCGTAATGTTATCCTATGGGAAAAAAGTTTGGGCGCCATAACTTTCCCTCCCTGTAAAGGCACATCTGTGAGATATCGGCTCCGTTCTCTCCAAATTTCAGCCCACAACTCCCAAACGGTTCTTTTTGCAGTGTAGTGCCAAAGAATCGCTGTTACCCTACAGATGGAAAACTACTGTCATAATTCTTGAGCTTTGCAAAAGTTCGACACTTTCGTGAACACAAGTACTTTTTCGAAATTTGAAAAACATATTTCTGGGGTCTTTACTACAAAATAAAGACATGGCAAGCATCCTCAGGGTCCGACTAGGTGAATACAAAAAATTAGGTTGCTAGAGGGTCCCAAATTTAAATGCCAACCATTTTTCTGATCAACTGAAAACAAAATGGCGATTTACTAAGTAACAGGCACATTTGCGTAAAAATACATTGCGAAAGTGTTGAACTTTTGTTAACTTTTCCATTGACTTATAATGGAAACTTTTTGAATAACTTTTGAACAGTTTAATATTTTCTCACAAAATCTTGAAAGGCACATCGGGGACCCGACAGACGTTCCTTAAGATTTCGGGCCGGTCGCACAAACCGTACAACCTGTAGGCGCGACCATAGAATTCCAGAAAAAGTGTAAACGCGCGCACAGATCACACTTAATAACTCCGCAGCCGTATATCCGACCAGTACGAAACTTGGCAGATCCCAAGGCCTATGGTTCTTGATCGTGAATTCCAAATTTCAGCCAAATCTGTGAAACGGTTGCAAAGTTATTAAGGTGCAAAGTTTTGGGGTTTAACATAGAAATGGCTCCTCAACCCTAACTATAGTGGCACTACCTTGCCACTACACACACACACACACACACACACACACACACACACAATACACCTATATGTGTGATTTTGTATTTCTTTGAAACTTGGCTTCCCAGCCAAATGCCCTTTGGGGTAACCATTGCCTCAGTGCTTGCACACAGAGGTTCTTTATCGTGTATACACACACACACACACACACACACACACACACACACACAGGTATTCTTAGCACTTTATTTGCAACCATTTAACGGATTTGCACAAAATTTGGTATACACTGTCCTGTGGGGTAGATCTCTTGATGTGGCAAGTTACATTACAGTCAGATGTGCGGTCTGAGATATAGAGAGGTAAAGAAAATGTTTTTGCTCGTTGACTTTGCTGGGATTTTTCTTGCCTACAGAACAGAGGGTTTGTTTTTTGGGTCTGAAACTTTCAGGACAGAAAGGGACTACCCACCCCATAGATGTGCTTTTTGCCAGTCTGGTGAAAAACTAATGAGCAGTTTTCAAGTTATAGCAATTTAAAAATGTGAAAAAAATGTTTGAGCATGCTCAGTAAGTACTTCAAGATAGCTGTATGAAATGTAGTAATCCTGCTTTGTGTGGCTGCCATCTTGTTTTCAGTTTTACCTGAAATATTCAAATTTGGACCCCAAAAAATGACAACCTGGGGCAGAAACGACACATGTAGCTCGCTTACTGGGACCCCTTAGGCACATTTTGCACTTTACTGCTTGAAAATGCCCTTAAAATGGGCTTTTAATTTATCTTTGAATTCTTCCATCGTATCCACGCAATACGAAAGGATTTAACTTCGTATGAGACACAAAAGTAAGATCTGATTTTGAGAGCCGGAAATATGATTATTAATTTAAAAACACATTTTTATGCAGACATCAGGTGCCCAATCCCTGTGTCTGCACTAGAGGACCCCCACCAGTGTGGAACACAGAGGACGCACTCAGTGTCCCCAACAGAAGAACACTATTTTCGACAACAGGTGCCCCCAATCCCTTGACAGCCCCCAAAGGCAGGACACTGAGACCCACTCCCAGTGTCCAATATATTATACCATCCACACTCCACCACTACTGGGAAGGCCACCCTGTGTCCCAAAATGTATACCTGAAAAGAAAAAAGCCCCCCAGTCTTTTTTTTTTTTTTAAACCCTGTAAAACAAACAAACCCCACCCCCAAAAAAAAAAGGTCCCATGTCATCTCCTCATCCCCCACTGAGCAACCCCACCTAATACTTACAAGAGGTCAGCAGCCATCAGCCATCATCTTATGTGGACCGGAACAAGTCTGCACTCTTCAAAGCAGAACTGCAAACTGAATAATCAAGCTAAGTGCCGTATAATGTGATCTATGGCATTTTGAACTTCTATTGACATCTCTGGCATTTTCAACATTTTTTGCAAACTTTCAACATGGCTTTGGGACTAACTCAAGAACACTGATTGTCAGCATTCGTCCTGAAAGGCGATTTGTGGAATTACCTTCAGGACCGATTAACCAAAATGACAGTGCCAGTGTTCAAGAGGGGAGGTTCCCAAAAGGCCCATATTGAAAATTTGGTGTCAAACGCATCTCGCCAAAGCCACCTCTCCGGACCACGCCCTGGGATGAGGGGAGGAAAAGGGAAGAAAATCCCCAGCAGCTCCAGACAGATGAAGCCGCCCCCACACCTCAGCAGGGTCCACTAAACTCCTCCCACATCGCAACAGCTCCACCCAACAGGCCCCAGCTGTTGAGTGAAGTACGTTCCTCCTGGTTTTGGGGTGGGGACAGAGGGGTTCCGCAAATGGGGGGATAAGCCATGGGTTACAGTCAGGGTAAGCAGAAGGTTGTTGAGCAAAGGCTGGTGTTGGGCAGGATCATCTGGGACATCACGTGGTGGGTGGAGGACTTCTGCAGGTGGAAGAAGGTCCCGGCAGCTGGCGAGGTGAAAATGAGGGCAAAACAGGAAGTTAAAAAAAAAAAAAGTCCTGGACTATCACTTGAAACTCAGGGGCCACCATTTTTGGCAAGCCCAGTAGTCCTGGACTAGCATGCCATTTTGAAGTTTGTGGATCCCTGAAGGGCAGTGATGCAATTTGCCTACTTCACATCCCCATTCTCCCAATACTGCACACAGAGCTGCTGCAACTTTCTATTTTATAGCATGCAGTTCCTTAAAGCAGCAGACATGGGACTCCTGGGGCCTTTAGTTTCGAGCATCTCTGGGACTTGCTGCCAATATAAAAAAAAAAAACATCCCGACAGCCAGGATGTGCATAAAGGACGTGGCTATCTGTGTTCCGAGAGCCCTGGGGAAGCATAATAAAAATTAAATAGAGCACAGCCTTTATAGGGACTGCAAGCAAAATGTTAGGTCCAGTCCATGATGGCAGCATACTCCAATGCAGAATATACAGAAAGCACCACAATAGTAGGTGCAGCTGTAACCTCCAAGAACTTAATTGAATCTTTTACTGGAGTCTTCCTGTTCATCCTCAAACCCCACACATCCTGGATTTGTCCGAACAAAGCCCGAGAGTGGGGATCTGCAGGAGGACACCTCTGGTTATAAACCACAGAATCCTCACTGCAAGATGAAAAAGGTATGGCTGGAAGGGAAACCCCCTTCATAGGGATTCCCCCCCCCCCATCCTTCAAATCCTCCTCCATAATAAGAGCAGGATTACGTTCTATCTTATCGACATCCTCCATGACTACTGAGGAAATCAGACAGCGAAGGAGGTAGCAGATGTAAAGAAGCAACTACGGGGTACTTTAGTCCTGCTGGTGACAGTACAATGGAAAGTACAGTTACGTAAGAAACTTATCGTAACAGTAGATCTTCGAGAGGAGCTCTTGCAGCAGATAACACCTTTAGGACTGAAGCCAGCAGGTGCCAGGACCCCACAGACACTTTCTAGCTAGCAATACCAGGCGGGGGACGACCCCCAAGTCTGCCTGCCCAACGTCACGTATGGTATAAAAGGGGCGGTACCCCAGCCCATCCCCAGTTCTACCAAGACCAGATAATGATAAAGTACAAAGGAGAACTAAGGTATCGGAGAAGAAGAAATCACTGGGAGTTGGGGGAGAAACAGTACCTGCTGCAAGATCTCTTCTTTAAGATTTACGGATACAGTTAGTTCTTACATAACTGTACTCTTAGAGATTCGCTGTTGCAGCAGGTAACACCTAGAGTCCCAAGCAGTAAAGGAGAAATCCTTATCAGAAGGGTGGAGGAAGGAACTCCTTGGAGAAATTTTAAGACAGAAGGCCCTGAAAGACTGCAAGTTCAAAGCCAGCTCTGCGTCATGAAGCAATGTCCAGACTGTAGTGTCTTACAAAGGTGTGGACAGAACTTCCAAGTGGCAGCCGCACAAATGTGTGTGGTACAAGCATTTCTCAGTGAGGCGAAGGAAGCCACCATGCCCCTGGTAGAACAACCCTTTACCGTTAAGAGAACATAATGCAATCTACCAACCATTTGGACAACAGTTTAGAAACTGGAGCCCCTGCCATCCAGGGGGTGAAAGATGCAATTAACTGACCCGACTGAAACGGAATGGTTACGCTCCACACAGTAACAAAGCACCCTATGGACATCCAGAGTATGCAAAAGAGCCTCCCCTCGGTTTGAGTACTCTATATAGTATACCGGTAAGTGGACATCTTAATTCAAGGTAAACTTAAACCACCTTTGTAAGAACTTTGGATTAGTGCGCAAGGACACACTGTCCTTATGAAAAAACAAATAAGGCTCCTTACTCATCGGGCCTGAAGCTTGGAAATCCTTCAAGCAGAAGTAATGACAACTAAAAATTACTTTCCACAGCAGAAAGCGGAGCTCGAGGCAGGTTCAAAGGGAGGCAGAGTTAGTTTCTCCAAAACAAATTGCGGGACAGGGTCCCAGAAGAGAGGCTTCAAATGAAGCATGCCCTGCAATAAGGTACAGGGAAGGTCCAGCTGGGCAATAAACTTGCCCTGAATAGGCACATGGTATGCAGAAACATCAGACAGGTGTACCGTAAGGGAGGAATAGCAGAGTCCTGCACCTGAAAGAGACAGGAGGTACTCCAGAACAAAGTTTACTGGGCAAGTGAAAAGATCCGAGCTCCGTGCAGTGGTCCAAATGCAGAACCGCTTCCATTTCATAGTGTAGAACGCCCTAGTAGAGGGTTTCCTCACTGCCACTAGGACATCTGCTACCCTCTGAGAAACTCCAAATCTGGATACTGGTAGGTCTGCAGGAGCCACGCATGAAGATGCAGACAACTGAGATCCGGATGGACCAAAGAGCCCTGCTCCTGGGAAAGCAAGTCTGATCTGAGGGGCAGGAACAATCGGGGGTTCCACCACCTGCTGCTGCAAAAAAGGGGAACCAGTTCAGATTAGGCCAGAATGCAGCTACCAGGATAATTTCTGTCCTCTCTGACTGCAATTTGATGAGTACATGTTGCAGAAGGGGAAAGGGAAGCAACTCGTAGAGAAACCTCCCAGTCTAGGAGAGGGACAACACATCTTGCCAAAAAGCACCAGGCCGTGGATCCAGTGAACAAAAACCTGGGCAGTTTTGCGTTGGATAGGGAAGCAAATAGATCATTTCTGGTCGACCCCATCCGACAAAAAGATCTTTCGCCACTGCGGGAAGCAGTTCCCACTTGTGGGCTCTGGACAGTGTCCTAGTGAGACTGCCAGAAAGTTGTGAATGCCTGGGACGTATGTATTGAAGCCGCTGACTTGGCCAGAGGTAGGATTTGGGGAAGTTCAATGTAATCCTCAGGTCCAGAAACAGGGTGACTGTCTAAGAGTTCCCACGAGCCAGTCCCAAGAGGAAGTGACGAGAAGCCAATCGTCGAGATAAGGTGAAAGACTAGTCCTCTCCTCCCGAGACTTGCTACTATGGCCAGGCATCTGGTGAACACCCTCGGTGCTGAAGACAGACCAAAGGGCAAGGCTCTTAACTGGTAGTGACACCCCCCTGAAAGCAGAAGCACACGAAGGCTGGAAGATCAGAATGTGGAGGCATGCGTCCTGTATGTCCAGTGAGCATAACCAGTCCCCCTGGTCACCATCCTGAACTTTTTCTACTCTATGTATTGGTTCAGATAGCTCAGATCCAAGATCAGGGAGCTCCCCCGTTTTCTTTGGCACGACGAAAAAGTGGGACTAAAACCATGTCCCTCTTTCCTCTGGGACACTGGTTCGATGGCTTTCTTCCAAAGGAGAGCCCAGATTTCCTCTGCAATAAGAGCGCTGTGGGCCAGAGAGTACTGGGACTGTACTGGAGAGTTGTCTTGAGGGACCGCCGTGAATTTGAGAGCGTGACACCTCTCGATGAGCTGCAAGACCCAACTGTGAGGTGATCCGATGCCATCCTGCGGTGTGCAAGGAAAACCGACCCACCACTTCCCCCACTGACTGTTGGAGGAGGGGGGTCAGGCAGAGAGTCATGAGGAAGAGCCGGTGGGGGAGAAGAGAGCCGGCTGAGAGGTTTGAGGGGCCTGTGGGGCAGAACCTCTGGTTGCAGGAGTAGAGGCTTTGCGCTTGAAGCCTGCCCGCTGCTGTTGCTGCCCTCAAATGTCTGTTGACCCTGCCTACGAAAGGGCTGCCTGGATCGTGGTTTGGGTCTGTACCAACACAACAGCCTTGCCCACTTCCTGCAACTGGGTAATATGTGCATCTTCCCCGAACAAGACCAACCCTCTGAAGGGTACGTCCACAACCTTGGACTGGACATCCTGGGCAAACCCTGAGACTGAGCCAACAGTAATGGCAGATGCAGACCGCCGAAGCTGCGGCTCTGCCCATCGCATCCACCATGTCACACAAGGCTCACAGGACTGGATTACGGATGTCCGAGCCAGACTTTATAATAGTCATGAGTTCTGCCCACCTGGGTGAGTCTGGTAATGTTTGCAGGAATCAGAGTGCCTTGTCCCACAAGGTATTCCGGTACTGTACCATGTGAGCAAGAAGTTCTGTGATCTGATGGCACAGCTGGAGGAGGAGAAAACCTTCCTAGCAAGATGGCTGAATTTTTTTTGGAGTCCATGTCTGGTGGCTGTGTACTGAGATGACTCTGACGTCTGGACTTGTGGGTGGCATTCAGCACCACACAGTCTGCCTCCGGTAATTCTCTGTAGTAGGGATCATCCCGGGGGATGGTATATAACCAGTCTTTTTGGAAACGGCAGGAGTAGAGAGATGCTTCCAGGTGAACTTGTTGGCGTCCTTGTATGAATCTACCGTTGGTGGGTGTGTGTGGGGGGGGGGAGAGAACTACCATAGGGACAGCATCCTTTGAGGAAGGCAGCCAGCCTCGTTCACTCTGGGTCGAGGCAGTCTGTGTCCCATCCATTCAACTGCTGAATGTGTTATCACATCCATGAAGCAAGGATCCTCAGGCGGGGAAATGTCTTTTCCAACGTCAGGATCAGACAGAGGGTCTGATTCCTCCTGTCTGAAGGAGGAGGAGGAGTAGGAGTCCACTTCCGAATCCTCAGAGTCCGGGGAAGGCGACCTTGTGACCCTGCGTGGTTGTCTAACATCGGCCTCCAGGGTGGCGGAGAAGCGGATGGTCTGAGGGCTTGGCAGATGGTTTCTGGGGAGCCGGTTTGGTAGGAGTCTGGGAAACTTTATCTTTGTCCTTAAAGAAGGATCAATCACTAGGCAGCAAACCATTCATTGAGCCCCTGCGGTAGTCTGGGTTCGTCTGGTACCGGGGCAGTGAGTGCAGAAGGTCCTGGCGGCAGGTCATTCAGCCGAGGTATGCCTGGCATTGTAGTAGTCTGACCCTGCCCATCCAGTGTCAGGGCTGAAGGGGTACCCCCAGGCATCGAAAGAACCTCGTCTTAGCATCTGTCGGATCTTCAGGCGGTGTGCGAGGGGTGCCAGTATCAGCAGGCATTTGTGGAGATGCCGGGGTCTTGACTGGGCGACGGGGAGGTTGGCACCGAGGTGACCAGTAGAGGCCAGGTAGGAGAACTAGCCAGTGGACACCCAGGTGGAGTCACCTGTGGGGGAGGCATCACTCCTGAGCAGGAGGCGCATCTGTTACTCCCGGAGGGAGAGGACAGCTGTCCCTGGTGTCGCTTCCCAGCGTCGGCCCGAGACGTCAGGGTGGACTCAGCATTCTGCCACCCAAGGAACCACCAGCCAAGCCACCAGGTTTAGAGCCCCTAGAGGTGATGGGCTTAAACTTAAGTGGCTGAGATACTTGAGAAAACTTCCCATGTCCTGAAGATCCTTCTCCCAAGGAAAGCTTCAAGAGTCTTCTGGTGCCGAAGCCTTGTGCGCTGGCTAAAGTCGCGGCAGTGCTGGCAGGCCTAGATGTGGTCTGGGCCGAGGCAGAATAGGCAGACCAAATGGACATCTTTATGCAGGATCAGTTTGCCGCATGCGCACTTGGAGGGGCGCTCTTGATGGAAGATGTTGGAGAAGACTACATGCATGAAAACTGATAGTGAAAACTAAAAATAAAATAGGGCATTGAAAACGTGATCAAAATGGCGGTCAGCTAGCTGAAGACATCCGTGGAGGTCTGACTTGTACAGTCGACGGTGTGAAAAAGAACTGGGGATAGGAATCACTGGAGAATCACTCCTTTTATATCATAAGTGATGTCGGAGGCAGGCCAACATAGGAAGCAGTTCCCCGCCTGGTATTGCTAGCTAGGACGTTTCTGTGGGGTCCCGGCGCCCGCCTGCTTTAGTCAAAGGTGTTACCTGCTGCAAGAGCGAATTTTGACAAGATCTATAGGCACTGATGCCATCAGTGACAGTAACAGGAGTCTGAAAAAGATGTCTGTACAGTCTGGGACTGTACACCTGTTTGAGCATTCGTGACTGCCGTCACACCCAGGAGCAGCATACTGTCCATAGTAGGTACAGTAGCGCCAGAGGTAAGCTCGACCTTGCTGTTTCAAACAGGAGCAGGGATTTAAGAACTTTGAAAATGTCCCCTCATTTCTCTTCACCATCCTTGCCAACTACATGATGTGTCCTTAAGGGTGGCAGCCGGGCGTGAGGGAGACTCCAGCCTGGAGCCTGTTACCTTGGCTTGGGATTTCCTGGCCATGATGAAGGTTTCTAGGGCCCTCTTTTGGAATCTCCTTGTGGCCTGGTTAAATCCTTGGCAGCTCTTCCAGGCACTCACATTGTGGGGCAGGCCCAAACAGCAAATACACCGTATGAGCACTGTCTCTGGATTTTGCATCTGCAGGTACAACAAATGTCTAATGTTGACAAGGTATGGTAACAGTAGAAAAATAAAGTCGTAGAAATGGTTTTCTTTAGCAGTCGATCGCTCGCTGGGACTTAGGGAAACAAGTGAGGAGCTATGGGGCTGCCAATGTTTTACAGGCACTAATACTGCAAGTCATCGTGGGCTGTCCACAGCTAGCAACCGTTTCCAAATGATCCTGACACTGAGTAGCTAACAGTTCCATGGTTGTGGCCCAATGGAGAAGATATCCTTGATAAAGTTATTACTTTACCGAGATGATGGTGTAGGGAACTGATAGTTGCATTACTAAAAATTTTACTACACGGCTGCTCAATTATTTATTTATTAGTTTAACCAGGTATAGCACACTATGCTGGAAACTTTTTTTACAGGAGCGACCTGGGAGCACAAGGAAGTTAAGTGACTTGCTCAGGGTCACACAGTATGCAAGTGGAAGCTGTGGGATTCAAACCCAGGTCTAGTCTGCTGGATGTCACCAGATTTGCAGCTCAGAGCCTTAGACCACTGCGCTATACTGCCTCTCATTGAAAACAATGTTTCTCTGGCACAATTTTAAAACTAGTTCACACTGGACACAGATGAAAGTTTATCTACATTGGTCTATCTATGAAGAAACATGATTGGGACAGTTAAACACTCTTACAAATTGGGTACTACTCAATTCTGGGCTCCCCACTGGTTAGAACCCCCACGCATGCTGCTACATTAAGACAATACCTACCCCTGCTGGAACACACACCAGGGGTGCATTAACACAACACTTGCTGGGACAGAAAAAGGTCACCATTCAAACTCCCCTAAGAACCGCCACCTCAATCCTTCACCCATGGTTACAAGACCCACAACCACATGAGACTAATGCAGAGCTAGCAGGGCACCCAAACACTGCTTCCCTGCAATTCAAACAGCCTACCAGCAGACAGCAAGCACTAGCAGAAGTAAACTCCCAAGCAGCACATCAAGAAATGCCTCAAAAGGAGCAGAGAAAGAGTGGGACAGCGAGAGAGCAGGTGAGGAATGCTGCATTACAGTAGTGCTCTTCCTGTCTTCCTTTAAGGTGTTGGTGGGGGGTGTGAAGAGACAGTGAAAGAAGAAAGGTCCTGGGGCAGAGCAAGAGCAAAGTTTTATTTTTTTGTGGGGGGAGGCAGAGAGCATGCAAGAAAGCTGTCAGGTGGAGGAGAGCAGTTGGGGCACAGCAATGAATTTGCAACCCATTTTATAAGTGGAATAACAGTTCCATTGGGGGGAGGGGGGGTTATGCTGGTTAATGTACCTGGGAGTTATTAAGTCCACCCCTTGGTATATTAACATAGCACAACTCCCCCTCACCCCAGTTATGCCTTATTCCTTGCATATCATAGTACAAGCCAGCAGAATAGGCCCCATGGTCCATCATGTCTGCTAGGAAGCTAGCCCCCTACTGGGAGTTCACTCTTCCCCCCCCCAAGCCCCCGAGGTGGCCTTCGTTTCTCCCTGTACTTGTCCCAACCTTTCTTGAACCCTTCCACCGAGGTCTCTTCCACCAGACTCCTAGGCAGTGCGTTCCATGGTTCCACCACCCCCTCAGTGAAGAAGAGTGTCCTGTACTCCCCCTTGTACCCCTGCCCCCTTTCCAGCATCCCTCATGCCCCTGGTAGTTCCCTCTTCTAAGCCTGAACATTTCTCTGGCTCCACCCTTATTTATCTCCTTTACATACTTGAAAGCATCTATCCTGTCTCCTCTGTCCCCCCCTCTCCTACAATACATACAGACCGAGTTCTTCCAGTCTCTCCTCATAGGTCCTACCCTCCATACTCTGAATCATCCTGGTCGCCCTCCTCATGACCCTCTCCAGCAGCACTATGTCCCTCTTAAGATGGGGTCTCCAGAACTGCGCACAGTACTCGAGATGTGGCCTAACTAAGGCATTATACAGAGGGAGACTCACCTCCCTCCTCCTCCTGGTTATGCAGCCCAGTATCCTGTTTGCTTTTACTGCAGCTCTTCAACAATTCTCAGTGTTATTCATTTTGCTGTCCACCACAATCCCTAGGTCCCTCTTGCCCGATGTGACTGGCAGTGTGGACCTCCCAGGGTGTATGCATGTCCCGGGTTTCTGACCCCCAGATGCAGCACCCTACATTTCTCTGCACTGAACTTCAACCCTCACTTCCTTGTCCACCCCCTCCCCCGGTATCCAGATCCCCCTTGCAGGGCCTCTCTCCCTCCTGCCCATTTGCCAGTGCTCCCAGTTGAGTCATCCACAAAGAGACTCAACCTACTCCTAACAACCCACCCTATGTCTGAGACACAGGACCTGAAAAGGAGTGGCCCCAGGACCGAACCCTGGGGGACCCCACTGACGACCCTCCTGGGGGAAGAAACTATCCCTCCAACCACCACTTGCTGTATTCGCCCCACAAGTCAGTTCTCTACCCACCTGAGCAACTGCCCCCCATCCCCCCAGCTTTGTTAACAGGCCGTTGTGGGGTACAGAGTCGAACGCCTTACTGAAATTCAGATAGAGGACTTCCACCAGCCTGTGTCAGTCCAAGGCACCCGTCAACCAGTCATAAAACTCCACTAGGTTAGTCTGGCATGACTTCCCCAGTACAAAACCATACTGCCAGTCATCCAGGTGCCCAAATCTTTCCAGCTGCTGCCCCCCCCCCAGCCTCTCCTTGATAATGCCCTCCATAACCCTACCTACCACAGATGTTAGGCTAACGGGCCTATAATTCCCCACCTCCTCTCTGGAACCCCCTTGTGGATAGGCACCACTTGAGCCATCTTCCAATCTAGAGGCACCCACCCTGATATCAGGAAGAGTGAGGCCAGTGGAGCTGCCAGCACATCCGCCAGTTCCTTTAGCACCCTTGGATGCAACCCATCTGACCCCACCGCCTTCTCAGTCTTTAGCGACTGGAGGGCCTCTCACCTTATCCACTGCAATTTCACCCTTCCATCCCACCTCCTCATGCATCCTCTCCTCCCCGTCTAGATACGACCCATCCCCTGCCCCAGCCTTATCCAGTCCTTCAGTTTCCAACTGACCTCCTGGTTCAGTGTGCTCCACTACCCTCCCATCAGGTTGAAAGGATCCCCCCGGTAAAGACAGAAGCAAAGTTCTCATTTAGCACCTCTGCTTGTTCCCCAGCTCCTCGCCCATCCCACCCCCCAGTTCTAATCCTGCTTATCTGTGCCCTCACTTTTCTCCACTACATATCTATAGAACCCCTCCACCCCAGCCCCTCCATGGATATCACTGGCCAGAGTAAGCTCCTCCTCGCCTTGGCCCCCTTTACCACCTGGTTGCCTTCTTAGCCAGGAACTCACTCTCCCTAGCCCCCTTGAGCACTTTAAGCACGCACAGGCAGCCTTTTCTCCCTCACCACCTCCTAGGTCCACCAACACAGCTTACTGGCCTGACACTGCTTGCACCTTACCTTTACGCAGGCCCTCAAAACTTCCTGCACCCCCTTCTTAATGGTCTCCCACAAGCTACCAGCATCGTCTGGCCTTATCTCATCCAAGCACCCTTTAAGAATCCTTCCCATGCCCTCAAAGTCTGCCCCCTTGAAATCTATTACTTCTGTGTTGGTGCGAATTTCCTCTCCCCCCTAGGAACATAAGAAACCAGACCATGGCATGATCATTGCCTGCCAACAGGCTGCTCACCTCCAGGCCCCTTATCCAATCATTATCTGCTAGGACGATGTCCAGAATCCTATCGTGCCTAGTAGGCTCCCCCACATGCTGGACTAGGAAGGCATCCTGGAAGACATCCATCAACCACTGCTCCCTGGCCACCGAGGATGTCAGTGCCCCAGTCTGCCCCTGGCATGTTCAGGTCACCCATGATCACCACCCTGCCCCTTCCAAGGCCACAGCGACCCCTGATGTTCTCAGCCAGATCATCCTCCAGTTCTGCTTCCACTGCGGGGGGCCTGTACCCCACCCTTATAATCTTTTACCCCCCTTGTTTGTAGGGTTACCCAAATTGCCTCCACATCTCTCTGTGCCTCAATTCCACCAACTACTATGTCATTTTTGACAATGACACCCCCTTCCAACCCCCATCTTTCCTAAACATAGTGTAGCCCTCTAAATTTAGGTCCCAATCATGCTTCTGGGTGGCCCATGTCTCAGTAATTGCCACGTCTGCTGCACCCTCAACTAGCATTGCCTGGAGCTCTGGCATTTTATTGACCATGCTTCTGGCATTGATCAGGACCATCCTACAACCTCCCCCACTCGCCACTCTCCAGTCTTCTCAGCCTAGCACAATCCCCCTGTCTCTTCCCCACTGGTCTTTTAAATACTACCCACAGCCTGCTTTGCATGATCTAGTCCTGAACCCTCAAGCTTCCTCACTGGGGCTTCCAGTCTTTCTGTCCCTCCCCCCTTTACAAGTGTAAACCCCACCAGTCACCAATGACTCCAGAAAGTTTCAGTTTAAGATCTCCCTCCCCTCCAGGCTCAGATGCAGCCTATCCCTGGAACCACCTTCTGAGGAGGTCGTTGGGTCTAAAACAGTGGGGAAATTCAAACATGCATGGGACAGACATAAGGCAATTATAGTGGGGGGTTGCAGGAAGCAGGCTGTTTAACTAGAATCTGCAGCTTATCCAGTAGGTAGAGAAATGGGCAGACTGGGTGGGCCAAGTGGTCCTTATCTGCCGTCAAAGTCTATGTTTCTATATAGCCCCTCGTCTTCCCATGCATCACCCCAGTCCCCCATCAATCCATACACTTCTGACGTGCACCACTCCCTGAGCCACTGGTTCACCCTCTCCCCTCCGCTCGCCCTTGGTACTGGCAGTATCTCAGAAAAGGAGATTGAGCATCCTATAGAGTGGCAAACCCTAGCCAATTCCCCGAATCCTGGCTGCATCTCCAGTTCACTGTTCCCTTCCAAGTAGTTTGTTCCCAGGTGAACTAGAAAGTCTGGGGATCCTCTGCATTCCCTTGCCATCGAGTATAGCTGGAATTTGGCCTTATGAACGGATAGGCCTGGGATACATTTAACCTTGACTGGGCTGCCTTTTCCCTCCCCAGTCCCCTCCCACTGGACACCCCTATTCATGGAATCACCCAGGAGCACCTTCACCTCTTCCCCCCCAAGTTACTAGCCCATTTGTGCCCTCCCATACTCCTGTCTACGTCCCTCGGCTTGCTCCTTGCATCCCCCACAGCCTGGGTGTCTACTTTGTGCGTGCCCTTCCAGGCTCCCTCTTCTGCCTACATCCCAGTTTTCTCCTCTCACCCCCCTGCAATTTGGGGTTCACAAATCTGTACGTGCCCTTCCAGACTCCTCCTGGCTACGGCGCCCCCTGCTTGCTCCTCGCCGCTCCCACAGCCTGGGCATCACTACTTCGGTTGTGCCCTTCCAGGCTCCCTCTCCCAGCTTGCTCTTCACTCCCCTCACAACTTCAATCACTAGTCGCCCCCTTAACTCTTCCCCGGTTGGACTGTTGCCATTGGCCTCCACCCAGGCCTCCTATTACTGCTTCCTTCTCACCCCCCAGGTTCTGCAGTAACAGACCCCAGTGACCTAGTGCTCTCTACACCCCTCCTGAATTTCCAGTCTTGGAGCTGGCCTCACCCAGAGTGCTCCTCTCCTCACCCTCCTTGTGTATGCCCTCAACTCTGCCCTGTCCTGGTGTTCTAGCCTCGCTCCACCCTGTCTGTCCTGTGCGCCCCCCCTACCCTCCCTCAGACCCGGCTCCTGCCCCTTCCCTGCCTGTCTGGTGCCCTGGTCTCATGTTACCCATGCCCTCCCTCTTTGGTTCAGGCCCCCATCCACTACCCCCCGACACCTGACCAATCCCTCCCAGTCATCCTGCACCCACTGCCCACCAGCCTCTTCCACATCATCCGGGTACAGCAGGGTGAAGCAATTTTAAGTGCGATGCCTGCACCAAGCTCGCCCACTCCAGTCTCCCTCCCCTTCCCTGGCTGTCCGTGGTCCACCCCTCCCTTCAGAGTGAAGTCCGTACACTGGTATCTTCATGTCTCTCCAAACCCAGAGCAACAATGTGGACCTAGCCCCCTCACTTCCACCCCATACGCTGGGGTATGCCTTTTTATCCTTGCCCATCATATGGTTTCTGTCTCTCCCCCCCCCCTCCTTCCCTCCAACTGCTTCCTGATCCCTTCAACCTCCTACCTGAGACCTGTCAACTGGTAACACACTGGGCATCCCAAACCTCCATGCCCAATTCAATATTATGGCCGCTCCATACACCCAATCATCCTCCCGAAGATACCAGCTCTTGCATCATTCGATCCCATCCTCACTGTTAGGTGTGGGCAATATGGGCACCCCTTGGCAATAAAAGTACCCTCCAATCAGTATACACTCAATCTACCCTTTCCCCCGGCAGTAGCCTGCATATGCCCAAGCAGTCAATACAAACAGTACCCAAGATGCAGTAGCCAGCACTACCCAGGCGCCACCCTAGTAGGATTTAGGTGTAAAGAAAAACCCCCAGTAGTGCAAATAACAGTACTTAGTGATCAGAGCCACAGGTGGCTATGCAGATTCAACAAGTAACCTCCACTTGCATGCTGCGAGACTGAGCAAGTCACTTAACCGCCCAGTGCTCCCAAGTCACTCCTGAAGAGAGTACTTGTGCATAGTGGGCCTTACCCGGTTTCCAAACACACACACACACACACACACACACACACACACACACACACACCACACACTCACTCACTCACTCAGCATGCAGGGGAGTCCATCCCAAACTAAGTTCTCCCAGAGTCAGGCTATTAGCCCAGCCCAGTCAAGACTCCTCCCCCTCCAGATATTTAATAGAGGTCGGGGAGGGAGAAGACAATTACAGCTCCTCCGTGCACAAGTTAAAGGTGGCTGGGCTTTCCCTTTATAGCCCAGCCACGATTGGGCCACCCTCCTGTGGGAGCAGTTTCATCCCAGGAGCCCAGACACCCCTTCCCTGGCCCACTGCCATTGCAGCCACCAGGTCCCCTAGTGCGCTGGTCGCCCTCCATCACCTCTGGTGCTGTAGCCTGGTGCCAGCCTCCGATACATTCGACGCTTTGGTGAGTCCAGCAATCCCGCCTCCTCTTCTGCTGCTGATGCGGTCCCCAGCACATTTACAGCTCCTCCGTGCGCCTGGGATAATACTTTGTGCTCTTTAGCAAATCATGTGGATGTTTTACCCGCCAAATTAGATCATGGATATACATCTTGGGCACCGTTTTGAAACTATGGTATTCAGACTAGTTTTATTTTCAGACTTGAGTTTGGAGGCAAATTCTGTAATTATTCCCACAGAGCAGTGATCTAAAGCAGCCTGTCCCGACAAACTAACATCACATTTAGCAGGCTGCCATGTGAAAGCAACTGGTAAGGTCAGGAACAGCCGGGGGGAGGGGTCAAACGTGACCCAGTGGTAAAAACAAAAAAAGTTACTGCAAGAACCAAGTTAGAACATAAATTTCCCCTTTTCCATCTTATAGTACTGTTACAGCAGGCACAATGGTCTGAACCCACTGGCAACAAGAATGGAGTTTAATGTCTCGCCAGCAACACCTGCCCTTTTGTGCATGTTAGCGCTGTCCCTGGCTAAGAACTCGATCTGTACAGGTCCTTGGTGAGGTCACATCTTTAGTACTGCATGCAGTTCTGGAGACCACACTTAAAAAAAAAGGGACATACCACTTGGAGGGTGTAGGGTGTACAGGGCAACTACTAAAATAGTACAGGAACTGCACCAGGAGCAATACTTAATCTAGAATACAGGAACTGCAAATGTACTTCCTCAAGCAAAGAAGAACGATATGTGACAAAACTTTCAAATACAGAAAGGGCATAAACAAGGCATGGGTAGCAATAAGGTGCGCCTATGCTCAGGAGCACGTTTGTTTAAATTAGGAGCACATTCTTCAGATCAATATGTAGTGTCACTGCATTGCTCCTGCGGAGTACTAGGAGCAGTTTTTTGCATTATCTACACGACTGTGGCACTTGAGTACATGCCCCAGAATAACTAGTGCTCATTTTAATTTCATTAGATCCATTCAAACAATATACTCAATTACTCCATCTTTGTTTTTGTTGATGTGAGCAATGTTCATACTGTGTGTACAGTGCAGACTTTTATGGAGCTGAGAAGGAGTCAGACAGGTAGCACGTTCTGTAGTGGTTACGTAGGTGCTGCCTGACTAGGATAGGGGGAAAGAAAGCTCCACATCATGGCCTTCACCTTGTGGTCAAAAGAATGGTGCAGGCAGGAGGGGGTACCGCTACACTGGGGACTGGAGACCCACATGGGAAGAATGGAGCCTATACAGAGTTGATGGCCTCCGGGGTGGAGCAACGTTGGGGAAACATCAAAACTGCCATCAGAGGCAACAAAAGCCTTTGTGTGAAGCAAAAAAAAATCAAAAAGAAAGGAAAACGCCATTATGGTTCTCAAAAGAGGTGGCGGGAAAGGTCAGGGAGAAAAATATAGCATTCAGGAAGTTTATGGAAACACAGAAGGAGGACAGAGAACTGTACCAGTAAAGGAGAAGAAAGCAGGGAGGGAAGTCAGAATAGCAAAGGCCCAAACTGAGGAAAAGACAGCCAACTCTGTTAAGAAGGGGGGATAAAACGTTTTATAGGTACATGAGGGAGCGTAGAAAGACAAAGGGAGGGGGTAGTGAGGCTAAACAGAATGGACGGTGAGTGGGCAAAGAGGGACAGTGAAAAAGCGGGGATACTGAATGAATACTTCTGTTCAGTATTCGCAAAACAGGAGGAGAGGGAGGTGCCTAATCAGATTAACAGAAGCACTTTGGATAGGGGAGGTCGATCCCAGTTCTTTTCACAAAAAGAAAGGGCACTGAAAAAACACCTAAAACTGAAAGTGGACAAAGCAATGGGGCTTGACAGAATTCACCCAGAACTCTAACATAATTAAGGGAGAACTAGTGACACCACTGACTACCCTTTAAAACAAAGCATGGGAAGATATGTGGTACCCGAGGACTGGAGGACAGCGGATGCAATTCCCTTCTCAAAAGTGGGAGCAAGACAGAGGCAGGAAACTACAGACTGTCGGTTTGACCACTGTGGTAGGGAAAGGATGGAATCACTTGAAGGAAAGTACTGTCGAGTACCTAGAGGCCAGTGGGACACAGGACCCAAGGTAGCATGGGTTCACAGCGGGAAGGTCATGTCAATCTATTTCTTTGACTGGGTGACCAAAGTAGTAGATCAGGGAGGGGCTGTGGACATGGCCTAGCTAGACTTTAGCGAGGCACTTAACAGTCCCACAAAAAGATTATCAAATTAACCAGCCTGGGAGTGGGTCCCAGGGTGGTAGTCTAGGTAAAACATTGGCTGGACAACAGGACACAGAAGGTAATTGTAAATGGAGTCCACTCTGAAGAAAGAGGGGTTACTAGTGGGGTACCACAGGGTTCAGTACTGGGTCCAGTCCTTTTTAACGCCTTAGTAAGACATTGCAGACGGAATGAAGGAAAGTATGATGCCTCTTGCAGATGACAAAGATCTGCAACAGGGTTGATACACAAGGAGGTGTGGAAAGGATGAGAAGGGACTTGGCAAAGTTGGAGGAATGGTCAAAGTATGGCAGCTTAGATTCACGCAAAGTAGTGCAAAATAATGCACCTGGGAAACAAAACCAGGGGAAGATTACACAATGGGGGGTGGGGGGGAAGAGTAGTAACAACAACAATGGAAAGGGACCTGGGGGGCAATCATATCAGATGACCTTAAGGTTAGCAAGCAATGTGAGAAGGCAGTAGGGAGGGCTGGGGGATAGTGGGATGTACAGGGAGGCATCACCAGCAGAAATATAAGTTGTTATCCTCTGTACAGGCAGTTGGTGAGATCTCCATCTGAGGATCAAGGGCCCAGTTCTGGAAACCCCATCTCCACAAGGACAGACAGGATAGAGGCAGTTCAGAGGAGGGCAAATTAAAATGGTGCAGGGTCTGCTCCAGAAGCCATACGTGGAGAGAACAAAGGAGCTTAATATGTATACCCTTGTGGAAAGGAGGGACATGCTGAAATTTTAAGTACCTCAGTGGAATCAACGAAGTCCATAGAGTAGCATCTTTCAGAAAAAGATGCTACAAGAACAAGGGGACAATTTTAAGATTGGGGCCGCTCAGAGGCAATGTGAGGGAAGCATTTTTCCACAGAGAGGGTGGTGGATGCATGGAACAGCTTCCTGAGGAGGTTGGGGTCTAAAACTGTGGGAGAATTCAAGAATGCATAGGACAGATAAAGCAATTTTATTGGGGGTAGGAAGAAATAGGTTGTTTGTTAACTAGAGACAGTCCTCATCTGACGATCCGCCCCCATCTCTGGATTTCATCTTGTGGACACGATGATAGGTTAGCCCCCCTCGTCCAGAGGGAAGATGGGGAGGGTGTCCTTTTTCCTTTAGCCTTTTGTGGGGTCTCCTGTCCGGCGATCCTGAAGGCTGCCAGTCGAAGGAAGAAGGGTCCAGTGCAAAGGCCCTATTCAGCCTGTCTATCAGTTCGAGGTCTAAGCTGGGAGTGCCTCCGGACACTGTTGGTCCCCTGGAGTCAGCCAGTCGTTCAGGTCTCCGACATGTGACCCAGCTCGCTCAGACCTGGAAGGAGCCGTCCTGTCCGACCGGTCTTGGGTATTTGCCTGTGCTGAGAGAGGCGCTGCATCCACTGAGCCCTCCCTGCTAGCGGCCGCTGCCTTTTCACACGCAAGGCAGAGAGAGACGGCAAAAGTGATCAAGAGAGGGGATTTACAGTGCTGACATTTTCTTCCCCTGCTGGATTTCTCTGAGGCCATTATTGTACCTCAAGTGCAGTGGCTGGCATTAGGAGCTCTACCCCAACCTCCCGTGGGGGCGCCTTTTTCGACTACTGTTCTAGCCTTTATGTCTTGTCTCCCTATTCTCAGTTTGGGGGATCCTCTGGCACAGTGTAATGTCCAAGCTGTGTAAACTGCTTTAGCCTTTGATACAATCTCCCATCACCCTCCTCACTGGACAGGGGCGAGGAGCAGACTGGGGAGCTCAGGAGAGGGCTTCCTGCACTGTAATCTGCTTTGCCTGGCTTCCCGGGCTTAGACTCGCACGCTCTGGAGTTCTGGCAGGCACAACGAGCGGTCTGAGGCTTTCGGGACAGCTAGCTGCCCAAGAATCGCTCAATAAGCCGCGACGTGAGTTCAGAAGTGTCCAGAGACCACTAGTCACTCGTAAGCACCTCTGGGCTGGCGGCAATTAAGGCAGTTAGGTCGCTGGCCGAAGCGCGTGAAAGAAATGGGTCGCGAGGTGCTGATGCATGGTGGGGCCAGTCTGTACATCTTGCGCGGCTGAGACTGGAAACCCACCACTAGAATCGTAGTCTGAATGTTCCAATTCACGAGTAACCCTAATAAAAAAAGCACTTCCTTTCTCTTCAGCCCTCCCACCGGTGGCGGGGCTCCTGCTGCACGCTGCCTGCTTCCAACAAGGCAGGAAGTAAACTGGCACCAGTCAGAAGGTGAGGACTCCTTACCCTCTCTGCTGCACGACTTTGGATCCTGCCTGTTGACATCAGAAGGTGGAGCCCAGATGTCATGAAGCCCGGAGACCAGCTTAGGAGAGAGAATAGGGAAATGGGCAGACTAGGTGGGCCAAATGGTCCTTAACTGCCATCAAAGTCTGTCTCATCCATCTGGGAGGGGGATCCAGAGTTCTCTGTAGATGGTTTAAATGTTACTTTGATAAACCTTTAAACTAGCTGGGAGGCAGAAACTGCCCCCTCCAAACAGCAGGCTGAGGTAGAATGTAGGGAGATCCTGAGGGGCGAGAGTCCCACTACAGTGCAAGTTAATCAAGGTAGGAGTGTGTTATCAAAGGAGGAAGGGGAAGCAAAGCAGTCAGAAGAGAAGTAGGTAAGGAGGAATATAAGAAAAAAGGGGAAGTGAGTAAGAATATAACAAAATCTGTAAGGCCATATAAGTAATGCTAGAAGTCTTGGAAATAAGATCCCAGACCTAGAGGCCATCATGTCAGAAGTCGACCTGGATATTGTGGCAAGGTACACAGACAGCCATCAGTGGGACAAGGTCACATCTGCTACATGGTCAGAAGGGACGGGGGAGATGCTTTATGGAAGAAAACAAAACAGAAATACAGGGAATTTGAGTGGGGGGTGTGTGGTCACGCCGAACCACTGTGCAGACAAGTGTGATCTACAGGCCTCTGGCACAGGGGAAGGCCTTAGACAAAGAAATGTTATAAATAGTTGCAAAAATGGTGGAAAACAGGAGGTGCTGCTGGTGGGGGACTTCAGTCTCAAGTGTGCTGGATGTAGACTGGAGCCTCCCTACTACAGCATCAGCTAGAAGCAGGGACACCCTTATCGCACTGCACGCGTAAGCAAGCTGGTTAACTTGGGGGTGGGTAATAATGTGGTAACCCAGGCAAGAAACTGGTTAGCATATAGGACACAGAGGTAGTGGTAAATGGGGTTTACTCTGAGAAAATGAGGGTGACCAGCTGTTGTACCTCAGGGATCAGTGCTGGGACCAGTCCTCCAATGCAAAAAAGTGCAAAATAATGCACTTGGCACATAAAAACCTGGGAACAGAATATAGTATAAGCGGAGTGATACTGACAAAGTTAGAGACCAAGGGATAACTGTATTGGATGACCTACAGAAGGCCAGGCAGTGTGACAAGGCAGTCAGAAGGGCTAGTGGGATGCTGGGGTGCACAGGAAGGGATATCGATAGCAGGAAGAGGGAGGTGGTGCTACCCCTATATAGATCACTGTTAAGACCCCACCTTGAGTACTGTATCCCGTTCTGTAGACCACATCTCAGGAAGGACACAGAGTGAAGGTGGTCCAGAGGAGGGCTACCAAAATTGTACAGTGGCTGCATCAAAAGCCTTGTAAGGAGAGGCTGAAGAAGCTAAATATAGTATGTGCTGCCTGTAGGAGGGGAGGGGAGGGAGAGAGGGGATATGATAGAAAAGTTCAAGTTCCTCACAGGGGTAAATGAGGTACTGGAGGTGGGCATTTTTTAGAGAAAGGGTGCTCTGGAACAAAGGGGCATGATAAGCTGAAGGGGGGCAAATTCAGGAGGGATGTGAGGAAGTACTTCAGATATGGTGGTGGATACCTGGAACACCCTTCCAGTGGAAATGGGAGTGAAAACAGTTGTGCGATTCAAAAATGCCTGGGACAGGCACAAGGGAATCCTTAGGATAAGGAAGGGGTGGGTGAATTGTGCTTTAGATCAATTAGGGTCTACAGCAAAAAAATGAAGGTAAACAAAAATAGGCAGACTGGGTGAGCCCAGCGGCCCTTATCTACTGTCCCATTTTATGTTTCTAGGCATGTGTAGGGCAGTCAAGGATATAGATTATAATCTCCCCCCCCCAAAACCATTAGATGCTCCACCTCTGACTTGGGACTTTTGGCTAGACCACCAGTTGTCTCTGACCTCTGTCTGCGTGCTGGTGGATGCTCAAGTTACTCAGGAGTGGACATTCAGGCAGGAGCAGAGAAGTGGAGTCTCAACTGGACAGACTAGGCCATCCGCACAGGGTGAGCAAAGGTTGAGACGAAATTGGTACTGGCCCACTAGCCACGTGCTGGAAGATTCTGAAATTGGGCCAATAACTCCTTTAGCTGGGCCTCCTGACTTGTACTGGTGAAAAGAACGTTTAGTAAGTACACCAGTTGGGCCTATGGAAAAGACTGCCCATACTTTGATAGTGAAAGGCAGTACAGTAAGTCTGGCCAGGTGCAGGTGGTATATGTAGTGGCTTCCAAATAATTTTACAAATTACAAAAGCACAGTGAAGCAGCATAACAGACAAATAAGACTCATCTCTCTAGGTTTCCCGGGCTCTTCCTCTTCAGTCAGGTGGTGAAGAAAGTTAAATAAAAGTAATTCTATTTAACCAGCTTTACAACATACCAAAATAAACAGAAAAAGGCCGTACAGTATATCCAGTCTGCTAGAGTTTGCAGACCACCCCATAACTACTGTCATCTGCCACCCCCCAACCTCTTTCTTCCGCCCATTCCTTATAAGTTTCACTGTTTACCCTGTCCCAGCCTCTCTCGAAGCTGTCTACAGCCTTTAGCGAGACAACCCCCTCCGGCAAATTTGTTCCATATTGCCACTGCCCTTGCAGTGAAAAAGTGCCTCATGTCCCCCATGAAGCGATCCCCATCACTACCAGTCTGAAGCAGTGTCCCCTAGTGGTCTTGTTTCCACTAAGGTTTAACAGACCATCATAGTTCACTTTTAAACCATTAATATAAAGGTTTTGTTCATGTCAACTTTATACAATCATGGTCAAAAATACTGGGCCCCTTGCACTTTTTTCAAATAACTCACAATTTCCTCTAAACAGAAGTTGAAATTAACAGTATTTGGCCTCCACAATTCTTTATTTCTCTGTTAATATTACAGAACTTGTGTGTTTGATTCAGAATTTAATATATCCTTTTAAATCACAAAATGAAAAGAAATGGATTGACAATTATTGACACCCTAGACTTAATATTTGGTAGCAGTGTCTTTGGTCAGAATAACTGCAATCAACTGCTTCCTATAGCCATGGATAAGCTTCCTGCACCTCTCTACTGGCAGTTTGGCCCACTCTTGTGCAAACTGCTCCAGTTCTCCCAGATTTGAAGGGTGCCTTCTCCCAACTGCTGTTTTCAGATCTCTCTACAGGTTTTCAATAGGATTTAGATTTGGACTCATTGCTGGTCACTTCAGAACAGGCCCGTGTCTTGTCTTGAACCATTCCTGGGTGCTTTCTGAAGTGTGTTTGGGGTCATTGTCCTGCTGGAAGACCCATGACCTTCGACAGAGACCCAGCTTTCTGACACTGGGTTCAACGTTGCACTCCAAAATGGCCTGGTAATCTCCAGATTTCATGATGCCATGCACACGCTCAAGGCACCCACTGCCAGAGGCAGCACAGCAACCCCAAAACATCACTGAACCTCCTCCATGTTTGACTGTAGGGAAGGTGTTCTTTTCTTTGAAGGCTTCATTGTGTTTTCCGTAAACATAGAAATTATGTGCTTTAACAGAAAAGCTCTAATTTAGTCTCATCTGTCCACAGGACATTCTCCCAGAAGGATTTTGGCTTGTTCAGGTGTGCTTTGGCAAACTCCAGTCGGGCTTCTCTCTGTCTCTCTCTCTCTCTCTGTCTCTCTCTCTGTCTCTCTCTCTCTCTCTCTGTCTCTCTCTCTCTCTCTCTCTCTCTCTCTCTCTCTGTCTCTCTCTCTGTCTCTCTCTCTCTCTTCTCTCTCTCTCTGTCTCTCTCTCTCTCTGTCTCTCTGTCTCTCTCTCTCTCTCTCTCTCTCTCTGTCTCTCTCTCTGTCTCTCTCTCTGTCTCTCTCTCTCTCTCTGTCTCTCTCTCTCTGTCTCTCTCTCTCTCTCTCTCTCTCTCTCTCTGTCTCTCTCTGTCTCTCTCTCTCTCTCTCTCTCTCTCTCTGTCTCTCTGTCTCTCTCTCTGTCTCTCTCTCTCTCTGTCTCTCTCTCTCTCTCTCTCTGTCTCTCTCTCTCTCTCTCTCTGTCTCTCTCTCTCTCTGTCTCTCTCTCTCTGTCTCTCTCTCTCTGTCTCTCTCTCAGCAGTGGGGTCCTCCTGGGCCTCCTACCATGTATACAGGTCACTCACCTGTAACAGGAGTTCTAGGAATGGTATATGTTGTTCATCCACACTGTCTGGCAGGTTCTTTGCTGCTTTAAATCTTGCCAGAAGGTCTTCAAGCTGGCTCCTCCCACCCACCCGGGTGGTAAAACTCTCGGCTCCGCCCCATGATGCCAGATATAGCCTGCTGGAAGCCAGGTTGTGCGAAGCTGGGGAGGTCGGGTGGGTTGTGTGGATGAACATATACCATTCCTAGAACTCCTGTTACAGGTGAGTAACCTGTATTTCTAGGGACATGGATATATTGTTCATCCACGCTGTCTGGCAGACTCCTAGCAGTTCTCCGGGAGGAGGGAGGCAAGGCGCACACCCCCTACTTAGGGAATAAAGACTGGAGAACCGAGGCCCCAAAACCTGCATCCCGGCGTGACTCAAGGTCGATGTGGTAATGGGTGATGAAGGTGTGTGCCGACTTCCAGGAAGCAGCCCTGCAGATTTCCTGGATCGGAACGTCCCTGGAAGAAGCCACCGATGCAGCAGTACGGCGGGTAGAATGAGCTCTTATCCCTCTGGGAGGCTCCATGCCCGCCAACCTATAGCAGAGAACTATGCAGGAGGTGACCCACCTGCTTATTGTCCACTTGGCTGCAGGTCTGCCAGGTGCGGCTTCAGCGTAGGTGACAAACAGCTGGTGAACCTCTCCCCGAACTTCAGCTGTCTGCTCCTTATTATAAGCGAGAGCTCTTCTAGGGTCCAAAGTATGGAGCCTATATTCGGACTCCCAGGTGTGACTGGGGAAGAACACCGGCATAGTCAACACCTGGTTAAGGTGAAACTCAACACCACCTTCGAAGGAATTTCGGTGGGGCAAGAGGACAACCTTGTTCCTTTGAAGACCAGATAAGGAGACTCAATGGAAAGCACCTGGAGCTTCTCCTATCTTTCTGGCTGACGGATAGCCACCAAGAAGGCAGTCTTCCACGACAGCTGAGAGATGTCACACCTGTGCATCGGTTCAAATGGCTTGCCCATGAGCTTAGCCAATACCGGCAGTAGATCCCACGGATGTGGAGGTTCTCGCACCGGAGAGGATATGTGATCAAGGCCTTTGAAAAAGCGCCCGACCACCTTCTCCTGCGCCACCGACTGCTTCCCGGCCCGCATCCAGCAAGCAGAGATGGCTGCCAGGTACACCTTAAGGGTCGTCAACCAAAGCCCTTGCCGAGAAAGGGACCACAGGTAGTCCAGAATGCTTGCCAAGGAACAAGATGACGTGTCCAGGCCCTTGCCCTGACACCAAACGGAGAATCTCTTCCATTTGAAGGCATAGCATTTTCTGGTCGACGCCTTACGGGACGCCTCAACGATGTTGAGGACCTTGTTGGAAAGACCCAAGGCCTGGAACTCTAGCCGCTCAGGAACCAGGCAGTCAGGTGCAGGGATTGAAGGTCCGGATGGAATACCTTCCCCTGATTGACTGAGATCAGGTCTGGGCGGGCTGGAAGCCGCCTCGGGAGCCTGGAGCCGAGACTGAGGAGGTCTGGATACCAGAACTGGCGGGGCCAGTCTGGGGCTACCAGAATCACCTGTGCCTTGTCCCTCCTCACCTTGAGAAGCACCTTGTGGATCAAGGGAAATGGGGGAAAGGCGTAGAAGAGGCCCGGGGTCCACGGCCTCGAGAAGGCATCCCCCTGCAGCGAGCCCTGCCAAGGGGAGCAGGCATGAAACAGACTCAGCTTCGCATTCTCCCTGGAGGCAAACAGGTCAGCCCGAGGCGTGCCCCAGAGGGATAACAGATCTTGTACTACCTCCGGCAGGAGAGACCACTCGTGGGACACAGCCCATATCCAGCTTAGGGCATCGGCCAGGGTGTTGGAGGCTCCTGCCACATGAACGGCGAGGAGATCCGCCTCCAGGCTGCACACAAGTGACCAAATGCGAGAGCTCCCTGCACAGAGGATAGAGTGCGCCCCCGCCTGGCGCGTTTAGGTAGTACATGGTCGGGTATTGTCCATCTGGACCTGGAGCCACTTGACCCCGTGAGAAACAGAGCGAAGGCGGTGAGGGCTAGATGAACCGCCAAGCTCCAGCAGGTTGATGTGGCATCGGGACTCCCGAGGGGACCAGAGGCCGTGCGCTCTGTGCTCCCCCAGATGGGCACTCCAACCCATCAGAGAGGCATCGGTCAATAGAGAGAACATCGGCTCGAGGCGGACAAACGGGATGCCCTCCTGCAGATGTGCTGGAATGGTCCACCACTGGAGAGCGTTCCACATCCCCTGGGTCATTGTCACTAGCTGATCCAGCGGATTGAAGTGCTGTGACCATTGCCTGGCCAGTCCCCATTGAAGGGGACGCATGTACCAGTGGGCCCAACGGACCACGCCGGTGCAGGCCACCATGAGGCCCAGGAAGTACCAAACAGGGCGCGATTGCCCAACCTGAAATGATTGGGCAGAGGAGGAAAGAACCTCGGCCCTGTCTGCCGGGAGCCGTGCTCTGGTTCGCAGAGAGTCGAGCTCTGCCCAGATGAACTGTACTGTATCACCTGCTTTGGCACAATTTCCGACTTGGCCTCGCTTGATGAGGAAGCCAACCTGAGAGCAAGCCTGGAGGGCCAGATCTCTGGACCGCCTCCACCTCCGCTCTGGAGGGGCTGCAATCAGCCAATCATCCAGGTAGATGAACACCCAGACCCTTCGGCGCCACAGGAATGCTGTCACCACTGTCATGCATTTGGTGAAGACCCTGGGAGCTAGGGAAAGGCCGATGGGCATGGCCCGGAACTCGTAAAGGGATCCCTCCACTCTGAAGCAGAGGAATCTCTGGTGGGAAGGACGGACAGGGACGTGAAAGAATGCGTCCTGAAGGTCCAGGGAATAGAACCACACGCCTTGTTCCAAGGATGGGATTAACTGAGCCAAAGTACCTGGACACAAACCCCGGTCTGGAGGAGAATCCGTCACTTTCTGATCACCTCTTTCGAGAAGCAGGGCAATCATCGGCTCGGGCGGACCGACAGAGGTGCTGCGGACCCCGTGGCCCCCCGGAGGGACGACGGCTCGGAAGGGTGCGGCCTGCTCGAACTCCAGAGGCAGACCCATTCCTACCACCTGGTCCGTGGTGATAGCGGACCAGGCGGAAAGGAAGTGGCGGAGCAGTCCCCCCCACGGGGGGAACCCAGGGGGAGTGACGAGGCTGGGGGCGACACCCCTCAACCAGTCACTGGGCAGGCTTGGAGAAGGGACCAGCCGAGGGACCTCCTGGGCCTTTACCTCCCTGCTTCCTATTGGAGGAAGCCGCGGGCTTGGGTTTGGAATGCCATGCGCAAGCCTGCTGGCCCTGGTGCTGGTGCTGTTCGGATGGACGTGCCACAGGCGCAGAAGGGGGAAAGGACGTGCTGCTGCTGTTGGCAGCCTTTGTCCTTCTGGGCGGAGGTGACCGAGTCCAAAGTGGCATTGGACTTCGATTCGCTGGAGGTGACCTTCCACTCCAGGGCCAAAGAGGTCGGTCCCCAAGAAGGGGACATCTGCCAATTTGTGCTGGGTATCCGCCGTGAAGGTGGATATCCTCAATCATGCTCTGCGGTGCATGGCCACCGCGGCCGCAACCAATCTGGCACAGGAGTCCCCTACGTCCAGAGCCGTTTGGAGCTGCTGCTTAGCCACTGCCCTACTGTGGTCTGCAGGTCGGCCGGAGATAAGGGATCACCTCATCCAGGGAGCCCATGAGGGCGGGGAGAAGTGTGCCATCAGCACGGCCGAGCTGGCCTGGTGGAGGCCAAGGGAGGATGCAGCGTACACCTTGCGCCCGCGGAGTCCAGCTTTTTGGACTCCTTGTAGGGGGACTTGTCCACGTCCCCAGAATGCTGGAAAACGCTGTCAGTGACCAACCCCTCGGCAGAGAGGTGTTCTGAAAACCCGGGCCAAAAGCTGGTAGGGACCGCATACTTCCTGGCCATCCTGGCCGAAGGCGCAGGGCAGGAAGCAGGTCGCTGCCAAAGCTCCAAGGCTGGGCCAACAATGGCCTCAGCCACCGGAAAGGCCTCCGTGGGGGGAATCTCGGTCCAGTATCTCCGTCAGGGGATACTTGGCCTGTTTGGATACGGGCTCGAGCTGCATCCCGGTGGACTCCACGATGAGCCGAAGCAAACCTATGAAGGATGATGGCTTTCGTCCAACGACTGGCCCCTGGAGGACTCCAGGTCAACCAGCCTGGAGAACAGGGAGGAGTCGTTGTCTGACTGAGGAGTCTGCGAAGAGCTGCCTGGGGCCTGAGCCAACCTCCACCTGCTGAGGACGGTCGGGAGTGAGGGTGACAGACAACCTGTGGGGCAGGCCTTGACCCGACTGAGAGTCCTCGGTCGGTGCCCCCAATTCCGTTTGTGGAGGCGGAGGTTCCACCACAAATCGGTGGGGCAACAGGTTTTGGCCGAACAACCGGCCCAGGCTTGGGCATCTCGACTACGGCGAGGGGTTGTTTCGGCTGCTCGGGTGACAAGCCACTTGATGACCGGGAAGCAGTCGGCTTGCTCCCGACAGAAGTGAAGTGCTGCCACATCAGGTCTCGTGAAGGCCGACGCATTTGCGCGAAGCCTCTCCTCTTCCGAGGAGGAAGACTAGGACGAGCGGCAGCGCCGCTTACCTTGGTGCAGAGACAGAGACCGCCGATGTCGGCGGGACTGGCTAGACCAAGAAAAAGTCCGAGACAGAGACCCTCTGTGTTTCCGAGAATGGGTCTAGGAACGAGCGGGGGACACCCGCCCTTCCCTAGGCTCGGACACCTTAATCGGGGACTGCTGCACCGGGGGCGCAGGCAGATCCTTGGTCTCCACCAAGGGAACCGGTGAAGAAGGGTTGTCTGCTTCACCAGTCGACAGCCCGTCCGACTGGTCGAGAAAATCTCGACCGCGTCGACGGGTGTCCGGCCGGGCCGACCCTGACGGGGACGCTACGCTCAGCCGCGACATCGATCAAGTAGACTGTCCAGGGAAGGAGACCTCTCCCGTTCCCATGAATGCAGACGATGGGACTTACCCTTAGTCCTTTTTGGACCGAGAGGAATGTCCCGATGGCCCCTCCCCCTTCGTGGAAAGGGATTGGCAAAGCTCCTTGAACGAAGCTGAATACGAGGTACCCAGAGACAGCGGGATAAATGCCGCGACCAAGGAAGAGGATGATGCGGCCTGGGCCGGCTTCTCCTCGAGGGCGATCATCTGCTCGAGGTGCTCAGCCGAGCCAGCCGCCGTGTAATCAGCTTCAACGGGCCTCTTCGACTTTAACCGGCAGGTAGCGCTTTCTCGCGCCCAGCTGTAACTGGGCAGCCGGGTCCTCCAGGACGCTGATCGAAATGAACAGCATGACTCGCAGGCTCATGGTCGGGTTCTAGGCCGAGGCAGTAGACATCGCGGAGTGCGGGTCCATGTTGGACATCTTCTGCCCACAAGGGCACCAACGAACTGGAGTCGATTGTCCATCGCAACCGCGAGGGAGAAAGTTGATCGAAGTCTTGACAATTTTAAAATGAGATTCGGCAAACCGGAAAATTAGATCCAGTCTATCACGCAGAGCGTTAAGGAGGGAATCTGAGCTTCCAAGCGGTAAGGAAGATTTGGCGTCATGGGGCGGAGCCGAGAGTTTTACCACCCGGGTGGGTGGGAGAAGCCAGCTTGAAGACCTTCCGGCAAGCTTTAAAGCAGCAAGGAACCTACCAGACAGTGTGGATGAACAACATATCAATGTCCCTAGAAAACCCCCTTTTATTGAGTTGGCGACGGATGGTGCGAGTTGAAACTGTCAAACTTTGTGTCTGAAGGTCAGCTTGAATCCGTTTGGTAGTTGATAGAGGTGCTTTCTCCACCATTCGAACAATCCTGCGCTGCAATCTTCAATCAAGTTCTCTTGTGGCCACGTCCAGGGAGGTTGGCTACAGTGCCATGGGCCTTAAACTTCCTGATAAGATTACGTATGGTGGAAACAGGAACATCAAGGTCTCTGAAGATTGATTTGTAGCCTTGAGATTGTCCATGCTTGGCTACAATCTTATGTCTGACCTCCTCAGACAATTCTCTGGCTTTCTTTTCTCCATGCTCATTAGGTACACATAGCGACAAAACAGGAGAATGGGTCCTTTTCTCTATTCAAACTGGTTGAATGAGTGATTTTTATATTGAGGCACCTGCAACTCACCACAGGTGAGTTCAATTCCAAAGTGAAGGAGAATTACCTGCTTGAAATCTATTTCTAACTACTTCTAAAAGGTGCCAATAATTTTGTCTGGGCCATTTAAGGATTTCTGTGTGGAATAAGCTAGGACTTACTAAATTTTTCTGCTTTTTGTGTTTTATTCCACTGCAAACCAAAGAAATACATATGTGGATACCAAAATATTTTTAATTTCAACAATTTTCTGGAAGGAATGGTGCATTATTAGAAAAAACTGCAAGGGTGCCAATATTTCTGGCCACGACTGTATTATGTAATGTGCAACTGTAAATTACTAGTAGGTACCACAGGGATCAGTCCTTGGGCCCCTCCTGTTCAACGCCTACGTCTCTAACATAAGGACAGGTGTTAGGAGTGAGATGAGTCTCTGCGGATGACTCAAAACTGGGGGGCGGTGGTGGATGGGGAGGAGGGGAGGGTGGCCCTGCAGGCTCTGGAAAGATGGTCTAGAAAGTGGAAGCTGAGGTTCAATGCAGGGGAATGCAAGGTACTGCACCTGGGGGCCAGAAACCCAGGCCAAGCGTACACCCTGGGGAGATGCTACAAGTCTCGATGGCTGAGAGGGACCTGGGGGTGGTGGTGGTGGTGGATGTCAAGCTGAACAACTCGGAAACTTGTAGGAGGGCAGCAGCCAAGGCCAACAGGATGATGGGATGCATCGCTAAGGGGATCGCCTCCAGAAGGAGGGAAGTGATACTCCCTCTGTATAACTGCTTGGTGAGGCCGCACCTCGAGTACTACGTGCATGTTTTGGAGGCCACAATTGAAGAGGGACATTAAACTCCTGGACAGGGTCCAGAGGAGGGCAACCAAAATGATTTTCGCCTTGGGGGACAGGACCTATGGGGAGAGGCTTGAAGAGCTAAATATGTACACAAGGAGAGAAGGGACCTGGGGGGACATGATAGAGGTCTTCAGGTACATGAAGGGGGTAAATAGGGGAGGAGCAGTCAGGGTGCTTAGAAGGAAGGAGGAGAGAGGGCAACTAGGGGCATGGGTGGAAGCTGGAGGGAATATTCAGGGAAAAGGAGGTGCACTTCACTGAGAGGTGGTGGAGCCATGGAATACACTGCCCAAGGGCTGGTGGAGGCAGAGATGGAGGGATTCAAGACGGGTGAGACAGGCACAGGGAAGAGTTCTGGAAGCAAAACCAATGCAGCAAGAATATCTGGAACTGGGAAGGGAGAAGCCACAGAAGGCGGGGGCAGGTCAGCTCCCAGGGTGGGAGCTGACCAAACAAATGAACCACGAAGACAGGCCCTATTCTGCTGGCATTTTAGTATGTTAGTAAATCAATTGTTAGATAGTACTAGAGGCTCAGGGGTACTATCAGGAAATTGATCGGAAATACAAACATAGGTAGGAGCACTCATGTGTCTGAAGGAGCACATATTTCATGGCACAAGTTCAATCAAGTGTGCTCCTCTGTTTCAGAGGATCACACCACACTAAATCCTTAGTGCTACCCCTGAAATGAGGTACAAGCAGAAAATCTCTTTCACAGAAACAAGACACCACAAACGAGGGGGGACAGTTTGAGACTAACAGGGAGTAAGTGTAAAACCAACATACATAAGTTCTATTTCAGAGGGGGTAGTGGACCCTTGGACTAGCTTACCATCAGAGGTTGTGAATGCCAAAACAATCACTGCTTTTAAGCAAGCGTGGGACACGTACCGCGGTAACCTCGGAAGAACAGAATAGGGAGGTAGGTAATCTGGGCAGACTAGATGGATTATACGGTACCCTTCTGATGACGCATTCTTATGTTCTAACAGCAGCACCTTTGGCTCTAAAGAATCTGAAGATGCAGAGAGACTATTAGGGCCCATCAAAAATACTGTGGTCCTGCCAGCCCGGTGGCAAAGAGTTGAGGTGCTGGACGCCACACCTCGTGCCATGCCGGCAACCCGGGTTTGGTAATGTCCTTGGGTCATCAAGTTGCCGGTGTGGGGGGAGAGAGTGGAGCAGGATCGAGCATGTCGATGGGCACCTCTCCTCTCCAGAGGGTGGTGAGGGTAGGTTGGCAGCCCCCCCCCCCCAGTTCCATTTCAACCAGGTGGAGGCCGATTGGTGGCGTAGGCAGAAGAAGGCAAAAGTTATGGAAAGGTGGAAGGGGCTGAGCTGGCGCACAGGGTGCATGCCTCCACACACCACAGCCGTGTAGCCGGTGAGCAATGGAGAAGGAAAATACGTGTATCCCCCAGTCGCCAAGTTGGCGGAAGGAGGCAACGGGGACCAAACAGCTCAATAATAATAAAAAATAAATGATCCTGCCCAATCATCCAGCCCTTTCAGCAAGAAATAGAAAGCACAACCGAGGTAACCTGCCCTAGAACACCCAAATGATTTACTTTGTTAAATTTTGATATTTGCTGGTGATTTTATTAGAAATGTGTAAACATCTGACAAACACTGTGGCATACCAAACATGCGACACCATGGAAATCTGCTATTAGATAGTAAAGAACAATAGCAGTCCCCACACTACACACAGACACACACGTGTGATGGGGTCAATACTGGCCCTAGTACTAACTAGTGACAGTGCTGCCAAAGCCCAGCTGAAAGACCACGTAGAGACCAGTGATCACCGTATGGTGTGGTTCAATACATGGACAGCTGCAAACTCATACTACAAGGGTGAGGATCCTAGATTGTAGGAGGACAAATTTTATTCAGGCCCTGTCCACACTGCGGAGTGAAATACATAGAAACATAGAAACAGACTTTGCCGGCAGATAAGGACCGCTAGGCCCATCTAGTCTGCCCATTTCCCTATCTACAGGATAGGCTGCAGATCCTATTTAACCAACAGCCTATATCTTCCTGCCCCCACAAGAATTGCCTTATGTCTGTCCCATGCATTCTTGAATTCTCCCACAGTTTTAGACTCACAACTTCCTCAGGAAGGCTGTTCCATGCATCCACTACCTCTCTGTGAAATAATACTTCTCTCACATTGCCCTGAACCGCCTCCTTCTATCTTTAAATTGTGTCCCCTTGTTCTTGCAAGTCTCTTTTCTGAAAGATGCTACCCTCTTGGACTTTGTTGATTCCACTGAGGTGCTTGAAAGTTTCTATCATGTCCCCTCTCCTTCTTTCCTCAAGGGTATATATATTAAGCTCCTTTAGTCTCCTCATACTGGCTTCTTGCAGACCCTGCACCATTTAGTTGCCCTCCTCTGACTGCCTCTATCCTGTCTATGTCCTTGCGGAGATGGGGTCTCCAGAACTGGACACAGTATTCCAGATGGGGTCTCACCAACTGTCTGTACAGAGGGATAACAACTTCCTGTTTTCTGCTGCTGATGCCTCTCCTATACATCCCAGTATACCCCGCCTCCCTACTGCCTTCTCATTGCTTGCTAACCTTAAGGTCATCTGATATGATTACCCCAGGTCCCTTTCCTTTGTTGTTGTTACTACCTCCCCACCCATTGTGTATTCTTCCCTGGGTTCTTGTTTCCCAGGTGCATTATTTTGCACTTTTGCATTGAATCCTAGCCATACTTCTGACCATTCCTCCAACCTTGCCAAGTCCCTTTCATCCTTTCCACGCCTCCTTGTGTATCAACCCTGTTGCAGATCTTTGTGTCATCTGCAAAAGGCATACTTTTCCTTCCAGTCCTCTGCAATGCCACTGATGAAGACATTAAAAGGACTGGACCCAATACTGAACCTGAAATTTCCCACTAGTAACCCTTTTCTTCAGAGTGGACTCCATTTACAATTACCTTCTGTGTCCTGTTGTCCAGCCAATGTTTTACCTAGGCTACCACCCTGGGACCCACTCCCAGGCTGGTTAATTTGACTAATAATCTTTGTGTGGGACTGTGTCAAATGCCTTGCTAAAGTCTAGGTAGGCCATGTCCACAGCCCCTCCCTGGTCTACTACTTTGATCACCCAGTCAAAGAAATCTATTAGATTGTCTGACATGACCTTCCGCTGTGAACCCATGCTGCCTTGGATCCTGTGCTCCACTGACCTCTAGGTACTCAACTATTCTTTCCTTCAGAGTGACTCCATCACTTTCCCTACCACAGAGGTCAGACTGACAGGTCTGTAGTTTCCTGCCTCTGTCTTGGTCCCACTTTTGTGAAGGGAATCACATCCGCCTTCCTCCAGTCCTCGGGTACCACACCATCCTCCCATGATTTATTAAAAGAGTAGCCAGTGGTTTCACTAGTTCCTTCCTTAATTTTTTAGAATTCTGGGGTGAATTCCATCAGGACCCATTGCTTTGTCCACCTTCAGTTTTAGGAGTTCTTGCAGAACCCTTTCTTCTGTGAAAGGACTGGGATCGACCCCTATCAAGAGTGTTTCTGTTATTGGATTAAGCACTTCCCCTCCTCTTTTGTGAATGCTGAGCAAGAAATATTGTTCAGTATTCCAGCTTTCACTGTCCCCTGCCCACCACCGTTTATTCTATTCAGCCTCACTATCCTCCTTTGTCTTTCTGCTGTGATGTACCTATAAAAGGTTTTATCCCCTTCTTAACTGAGTTGGCTATCTTTCCTCAGTTTGGGCCTTTGCTATTCTGACTTCCCTCCTGCTTCTTTCTGCCTTAACTGGTACAGCTCTGTCCTGCTCCTTCTGTGTTTCCTTATACTTCTGGAATGCTATCTTTTCTTCTGACTTTCACAGCCACCTCGAGAACCATAGTGGCTTTTTCTTTGGATTTGATTTGTTTGCTTCACACAAGGCTTGTTGCCTCTGTGATGGCAGTTTTGATAATTCCCCATTGTTGCTCCACACCTCCTTCTAGCCTGTTTGCTAGTGCTTTCTGAGGCACTCTCCCATCTTGCCAAAGTCAGCCCTCCTAAAGTCCAGTACCCTCACTTTTGTATGGCTTGACTCTGTAGCCGAGTTTAACGTGAACCACACTGTTTGATGGTCACTTGTCCCCAGATGGCAACCCACTTCTAGATCTGAGATCCTCTCACTGCCCCCGTTTGAGAGTATGAGGTCTAAGATTGCTCCCTCACGAGTGGGTTCAAACTAGCTGTCTAATGCCTGCCACCTGTAGGAGGCCAAGAATGGCTCCTGCTCTTGATGTCGCTGCAGCAAATGTGCTCCAGTTAACATCTGGCATATTCAGGTCTCCATCAACAGTATCTCCCTTTCTCTGCCATTCTAAGAATGCCTTCCATCATATCCTTGTCCATTCCTTCCCTGACATGAGGGTCTGACACAACCCCTGTGGGATTGTGGTGCCCTTTCCAGTCTCAAGGTGACCACAGTGCCTCCTCTCCTCCCTGTTTACTCTTTTGTTCAGTTGCTTTTATCCTTCCTTTACATAGAGAGCTACTCCCCCTCTTCTCCCCTGCCTGTCTCTCCTGTAGGTTATGTACCCTGGTATGTTAACATCCAGTCATGGTTCTCTGTGTGCCATGTTTCTGTGACTGCTTCGATATCCAGGCATCCCTCTTCCATTAAGGCCACCAGCTCAGGGAGCTTGTTGCCCTAGACCACGGCATTGGTACTCATTACCCTCCATTTCCTGATGGCCTTACCCCTTTGCCCCATCCCTGTCCTTCTTGCCTTTGTCACGTTCTCCATTTACCCCTGCCTTCTCCTTCGACACCTCCATGTTGGTGTTGCCACACTTACTACCGTGATTGTTTGGGGCGCTTAGGATTTTCCTGCTCCTTTCCAGTGCCTCCCCCCTTGGCTAGTTTAAAAGCTTGCCAATGAAGCATTTAAACCTATCACCTAGAATCCTGGTTCCCCTCCCGGACAGATGCAGCCCATCATGCCAGTATAGGCTTGCATCACTCCAGTGTATTTTCAATACAGTAAAGTTTTTAAAAAACGTTTAGCACTTACAGTTCTATCGCTACCGCACTGCTGCTGAACAGTTTTTAAAAATGGTTGAAGTCTGTCCACGGAGAAGCACTTCATAAGCATGCTGTGAACCATTACGCAAATCAGTAGAGAGACGGTGTTGCGACCTATCCCAGAAGTCTGAGCAAAGCCACTGTGTCCCATGATTCCTTGTATTGTTGCCATGTAAACAGGCAAACATGCACAATAATTATACAGGTACGGTAAGCACTACCGTGCCTTCAGACGGGCTCTGTAGTGCAGCAGTATGCAAGCAATACAAGGAAATTCAACTTTCCCAATGCAACTGTTATGAGTGCTGCACTCCACTACATGAACTGACTCATTCTGCTCTGTGTGCATGCGCATAATACCGCACTTAAGTCTGGGACAGTACAGCACCGAATTGTGGGACACACTAGGATCCACACAGCAGAACACAGTTCAGACGCCCGTCAGCACTGTAAGCAGGGCTGTAAATAAGATTTTTTGGGATGAGTACCTTGTACCTCATTTTCAAAGTGAGGTGAGTAAAACGAAATTCAGATGTGTACAAATGTCTTGCTAGAGTGGAGTGAGGAGTACATTTATTAGAAAAATTGTTTTTTCTAGACAAGAATTTCAGGTGCCAATAATGCTCCAAATAATGTTAGCAGGTAGGAATTTACTCACCAGTTTAAAACATAGTAAAATAAAAGTAGGATGCATACAAGTGCTGTAAATCTGGCAAAAAACTGTTCCTTTTGAATCACCAGTTAGGTTATGTAGCACTATTCTTTGGTGTGTGTGGAGTATTTACAAATGTTGAGTGAGTACTGGTACTCATTTAAAAAAAAAATTTCTGAAGAGTATTTCCTAAAATGAGGAGAGTAAAATAGGCCAGTACACATCTTATCTGGAGCCCTGACTATAAGAGAACAGTGTTCTAACATTCTTAAAAACGACCCCACATCGGGAGTACAAGAGGCTCGAAAAACGATCTGGCCTGTCGTGAAGCAGTTGAGAGCTAAAAAATATAAAGACCCAAGTACTGCACCCAGCAAGGCTGAAAATAACTACAGAACAAGGTACCAGACTCTTTAAAGACCTCCTGGCGGCTGCCCCTTACCTTGAGGACCTGGGGATCAGCACACCTCCTCTGATATTGGAGAAACTCGAGCGAGACCTCCCGGCATCCGCGTGGTCTGTGGCTCAGAAAGGAATAGCCAAGATGGGCTCCTCAGCATGGCAACCACAGAACTCCCTCCGAGCTGATTGGCACTGTACTTCGGAAACTTGGGGATCCTGCTCTGATCAACAAAAGTGCCCCTCACCTAAAGCTGGCGATGCTAAGCAGTGATGCAGGCGAGCCAGGCCCTACGCGATCCTCAGACACATGAAGCAACCTCTCGGAGAACTCAGTGTTTTAACTTGAAGAAAGAATTGCCTCTTCTTCGGGCAGACTGGTCCTCCTGTTCTAACAGAGTTCACCACCCTAAACCACACACAGACTGTTAACCCCACCACCACCACCCGACCAGAGACGCTCTGGGGCCGCAATGAGTACTACAGACACTTCGTTGCAGCCTTGCTGCATACAAAGAAGTCTGACTGACCCTTTTCCCACTGAAACATTGTCGGACCCATTTCACCCCTCCTCATTCCTTCTCTTAAGATTTATTTCAGACCTTCTTGTGCTCGGTGGGGGGGGTGTTGGAACTGAACTACTGGGAATAACTCCTGAAGGGTAATTGCACAGAACATGATCGTCCACTTCACTGTTCAGATTAGAATACCTACGATCTGTGAGTGTGCAAGGTGGGGAAATAAGATTCTTGAGGACCCTGGGCCCACGGGGGAGGAGTTCTGCTGGACCCGTAAACGTTCGACTCCTGCTGTTTCCCTGAGAGGTGAGACGGGAAACTGGGAGGCATGGTCTCGCCGAAGTATCCTGGAGGTGAGGGCAATTTAAGTTCAACCAGAGTCTCTATATAGTAGCCCTTACTAGCTCCCACAGGTATATACACAAGATGCCTCACCTGTAACTGACCATTTTAGAGGAAACTTGCTTGTAGTCACTGTAGCATTGTGGGGGAGGGAGGGGACTCCACAAGGATCACTCATGTGGGACGGATGCTGAGAACACTCCCCCTCAAAAGACATTAGGGGCCTTGTGGTGGAGGCCTCTTGGCCCGATCTCCCCGGCTTCTAGCCCCAGAGATGGATGTGAGAGGGTGAGGGGACTTCCGCCTACTCGGTGGTCATCTAGGCGAATCATGGCCGCGATAGGCCTATGGTCTGGGCCTGAACCCCGGTTTTGGGTCTCGGCCCCATGGCTGGGGATGGCCTTACCCCTATGTGATACCTGCAGGAACCGGGGGCGACCAGGGATTCGGACCACTCGGGTCAGATCACTATAGGATCATTTCTGGATAGGGCCAGAGAGGAATAGGCCCTGATAACTGCATCATTTAGCCAGATCTGGGATACCGATTAATGACAGATGTAATAGGATCGTCACCCTAAATGACACTGCTCACTTCGGGGGCAGGAGCCGGGGACCATGGACCCGAGACCACCCTGGTCTCCCGATACTCTTGCTTGAGACATTTCAGGGGCTCATTCCCCCGTTGGAGAACTTTAACTGGTAGGGATTGAGAGTGGGGGAGACTCCCCATCAGGGGTTCGCCCTTTGAGTCCACACTACAGGGAACCTATCCTTGGGGGGGGGGGGGGCGGACACACTTGGGGAAAAGGATGAATGGGATGCTGAAAGCATGACGCTTCAAGCACTGAAATCAGGGCGGGTTATCATGTGATTGAGTTGTTTTTTTCTTTTTTTTCCCTTGAGAGGTGGGGAGTGGGGAAAGTGATCGGAATTGTGCACCTATGTGGATTTACACAGACACTTGGGGGGGGGGGGGCGCGCACTTCCCCTGGACACCCCAGGGTGCACAGGGAACACTCATTGCACTACTGAGTGCCCTACTCTGTACATTCAGACACCCTTTTGCTGACAGGCATCGGTCAGCCTTCCCATGGAAGTCTAATCAAAGATTTCGGAACAACCAGGCCGAGAGGAGTCTCGGCTGAGGTTGACCAGTATTTAATTCAGCTCTAGGCTCGAAGCTGGAAGAGGCCAAAGCAACAGTTCAGTAGTGTAACAGTTATACATTCTTTTTAAGATTTATTAATGTTTATATTAAAAAGTTAGACGCTTTGCAGGTTCATTACTGGGTTAAATTGCTAATGTCTAGAGAGCCATTGCTTAAAAGAAAGGTAATTAACCTTAGTTGGATGGAACATGACTAATTATACCACAAAGTTTATGTCTCTTAATGTAAACGGATCGTCCAGCCCAGTCAAGAGGAGGAGGATCCAGCAATTTATTGCATCCCAGGGGTGTGTTCCTGCAAGAGACCCACCTCTCCCCCCTAGAGGCTCAAAAACTTAAATCAAGACCCTTCCCCCTGGTTCATCATTCGTCCTTTCCTACAGGTAGGAGAGGCGTAGCGATCCTTCTATCGGCAAATCTTCACTTCCAACAGCAGGAGGTGGGAGAGGATCCCGAGGCAAGATACCTTATAGTTGCTGGGTCTATACAAGACATTCAGGTAACTATGGTCAACATCTACCCCCCCCCGTCCTCAGAATATATTCAGATAGCCTCCAACTGGTGTCGGAAAAGGCTAAAGGCATTCTAATAATGGGTGGAGACTGAAACGGTTTTAAATAGGGCCCTTGATTCAACATCCCAGATCCCAAAACTGGATGCTGCCAAAGCCCAATCTGTAAAAATCCTGCTGGAACAACTGGGTCCGTCAGATATTTGGAGAGAAGAACCTAGAGCAAGGGAATACACTTCCCTTTCACCTAGGTTTAAGGTCTTTTCCCCATCTGGACAGGTTTTTTTTTTACATTTTCGGGAGACCCAAGTAGGTTCCCCTCTGTATGGGTGGGCTCGACCATCCTCTCTGACCACAGCCTGGTCTACCTGGAAGTGGAGCTGGGATTACCCAAGTGTACCACACACTGGAGATTAAATGCCTCTCTCCTCCAATACAGAGGGGTAATAGAGGAACTTGAATACCTGAAAATAACCCTAGAAGAGAACAGTAAACAAGAAACTACGCCACAAATACTATGGGATACGGTTTCGGCCTCACTGAGAGGCAAACTGATAACAGCATCCCACAAAAAACATGAAATGAGGCAAAAACAGCAGAAACTAATGTCTCAGATTAAAGAATTGGAAGATGCCCAAAAAATTAAGTGGGATGAGACCAAGAACAGAGAACTGATAATATGCAGGAACTATTACAAAACATTCAAAAAGCGGAGGTAGAAAAAGCTTTGCTTAGCTTAAAGCAAAGATACTATGAGGGAGGGCCTAGAGGCACCAAACTCCTAGCCTTTAGACTTTGTCAATATGCAGCAAAAGCCACAATAACTAAAATAATATACCCCCCGGTCAGGCCAAATGGTTAGTCAGGCTTCACAGATAGCAGAGGCGTTTGTTGAATACTACTCAAAATTATGTAGCCCAGAAGAGAAACCTCCAAACAAGACAAACGGAACTATTTGGGCACCATCCCTCTTTACCCGCTTACACCGGACTCTGTTAGGATGCTGACTAGGCCCATCACCCAACAAGAAATCTCCACAATTAAAAAACTTAAATCAGCCAAATGCAGTGGCCCAGATGGGTATGAGGCAGAATTTTAAAAGACACTGGGCCCCAGAAACAGCTCCTCTGCTTCTTAAAATTTTTTCAAACATTTAGTCCGAGGGAAGGCCCCCCCTCCCCTTTTTTCCTGGCAATACGCGACTATAACCATTCTGCACAAGGAGGGAAAGGACCCTTCAAAGTGTGAATCATATCGCCCCATTTCCCTACTCAAGACTACAAGATTTTTACTTCGGTCATAGCCTCGAGGCTGAACCCCATTTTACCAGACTTGATTCATTCAGACCAAAAACTGGCTTTGTTATGGGGCAACAAGCCCTTGACGGAGTGCACTCTGCCCTGAATATGACAGATAAGATCCAACGTACCTGCACCCCTGCATGTCTGTTGAGCTTAGACACCGGAAAGGCCTCTGACAGGGTCTCACAGGATTTCCTGTTTTTGGTGCTCGAGTATAGGGGATTTCCTGAATCCTTCATAGGCACTATGAGATCCCCGTACACGGGCCCCCAGGCATATGTCAGGGTGAATGGGGGACTGTCAAATATATTCCAGCTGGGTAGAGGCACTCGGCCGGGATGCCCCCTTTCCCCCCTCCTATTCGCCCTATACATCGAGCCCTTGGCCGAAGCCATGAGGAGGGCAGAGGAGATAACAGGGATTGAGGTGGGCAGTGTACAGAAAAAAATTCTGCTGTATGCATATGTACTGCTGAGTCTCTCCCAACCACATAGGTCTATAAAACAGATATGGCCCATTTTGGAAGAATTCGGGAAACATTCGGGATACTCCCTAAATAAATCAAAAACGGAAGCCCTAAGCTGCTTCTTTAGTCCTGAGGACATCCGCAGACTCCTGCCCCTAAACTGGTCCGCTGACTGGATGAAATATTTGGGGGTCCATATCACTAAACACTCTTCCAAATTATTTAAAGCAAATTATTCCCCCCTTACGGCCTCTCTCAAGAAAGATATGAAAAGATGGTCTTTGATCAATATGCCCATGCATTCTAGAATTCAAGCCATAACAATGAGTGTCCTACCCAAATTCTTGTACTTGTTCCAATGTATACCATTACACATACACAAATCAAACTTCCAGCTATGGCACAAAATGATCTCCAGATTTATTTGGATCCATAAGAGACCCAGAATAAATCTCAAGATCCTACAGGCCCACCGAGAGGATGGTGGTAGATCCCTTCCAGACCTGGAAGATTATTTCCTTGTGGTACAATTGAAAACTGCGCTCGTGGATCGGTCCCGGCTCCACCTCTGGCTGTAGAGGAATGGAAAGGGGGGAGGAGGAGGAGGGAGGGGGTAGGTTACCTCTCAGAGACCGAATAGCGATTCCCCTATTGTCCCACAACCACCCGATGCCCAAGCTACATTCTGTAGGGGAGGCCCTCCGCTCGGTCCATCGACTTTGGCAAAAATATAAATTACAACTTTCTTTATGGCCATTAAAAAGCCTGGCCTGGGCCGAGGATTTCCCCCCTAACCACTTAGACCTCACATACAAGCAGTGGAGTGGGGTGGGACTGGAATACTTGTGGCAGTTTATTCAAGGGGGCCTGATCCAGGATTTTGATTCACTTAAAAACAGGTTCAACCTTAAAAGCTCGGGCCATTTTAGGTTCTTTCAATTAAGATCACATATAACATCTCTTCAAAGGAGAGAGTCTAACCCTGTCAGGGCTGCACCTCTCCTAGCAGCTATTCAAAAGATAAAATCTTCCATAGACCAGAAAGGGTCTGATTTCCCTCCTCTACAACACTCTCAGAACCATAAGGGCAGACCCCCTTTCCAGGATCAAAAACAAGTGGCAGGAGGAAATCTGCCACACCACACACACACACACACACACACACACACACACACACACACACACACCAAACTGGAAATCTTTTTAATATTGCCAGAAGAACGACCAGATCTCCTCTTTGGCAAGAGTTTGCTTGGAAGGTAAGGGTCCGCTTCTTCCTCACTCCCATAACACTGAATGAAAGAAACCCAAACTACTCAGCTAGCTGTTGGAGGTGTTGTGGGGAAGAGGAAGAGAGGTACCTCCACATTCTCTGGGCATGCCCAAAGCTGTATGGATTCTGGGCAGAAATTACATCAGCTATAAGAGAAATCCTTACACCTGCCCAGCCTCTGGACCAGATGGAAATGATTCTGGGAATTCCTCCACCAGAGGATAGGGGACCTGATCCATTGTACTTATGGGCAATCTTAATTACAGCAGCCCGTAAGGCTATAACCAGGGCACGGCTCAGTCCCTTACCGCCCAAGAGACAGGATTGGATATCAATTGTCAGGAGCCTAGCTGAATTAGAGGAACTCACCTTTAAAATAAATCATAAGACTTCACTATGTCCGAAGATGGACGAGGTGGGCAATCTGGCAACAAGCAGAAGGGGAAACAATCTGGGAAACCGAATAGGGTAACCCTCCTGCTCCTGGGTGAAGGCGACTCGTAGTAAACTAAAATTTTATTAAATTAATCGTACTGTAAGTAATGTGACAAAGTCTAATAGACTTTTTTTTAATTTTAAGATAGAAAAAACTTATGTATTGAGAGAATGTTTATTGTACACACTTACAATGTACTGTGTTTGCAATGTTGGTTCTCCTGAATGTCTTTAATTGTTCTGCAAAGCTTTAATAAAATTAAAGTTTAAAAAAAAATAATAATAAGCTCTATCTTCGCTCACTCTTCCTCCACCCCCCCCCCGGCCATCCCCAAGACATTCACGCATCTTTATAAAATCTGCCCTCCAGAAGTCCAGTACTTGTGCCTTTGTGTGGTTTGATTCTGCAGCTGTCCCGAGCTCACCAGTACGGTAATCACTGGTCCCCAAATGGTCCCCCAACCTTGACATCTTCAAAAACTGTCCCCATTAATGAGTACTAGGTCCATTAATGCCCCATCATGAGTGGGTTCACCTACTAACTGCCTGAGGAACGCTCCCTGCAGAGCCTAGGATGTCCCTGCTTCTAGCTGAAGATGCTGCTGGCAGGCTCCAGTCTCTAGCTGGCAGACTGAAGTCCCCCACCAGCAGAACCTCCCCTTTTTTTGCCATCTTGCCAGTGGCTTCCATCAGTACCTTATGTAATTTCTCCCCCTGTGCTGGAGGTCTGTAGAGCACTAGTGAGAACAGCAGCTCCATTCCCAGTCTTCAGTACCTCTGCCCCCCCTCCCGTATTCCCTTTATCTGTACAGTTTTTATGCTTTCCCCTCACATTAAAAGCACCACCCACCCTCCTTTCTTCCCACCCAGTCCTTCCTGATCAGGGTATAACCTAGTATAGCCATATACCAATCATGGTTTTCAGTGCACCATGGCTCTGTAGTGGTAACAATATCGAGGTCGGATTCTGCAATGATAGCCTCTTGGTCTGGAATCGTAGCATTCCGATACAAGGCCTAATGATTTGTTTCCACTCTGCTCACGCCCCCCTTTTTCCTTTTGAGCTCAATCCTCCCTCTTTTTCATACTCCTATTCCTTCTCCCCCTCCCTTTACGTCTCTACCGCCCTACTTTCTTTATTTGCACCCTTGGGGATTCCTCTCTCCTAGCCTAGTCTGGGAGTGAGTCAAAAGTTGGTAAACTAGGTAAGAAATCGGTACGGGGATAGGAGGCACAAGCAAAACTCCGAAATCTGCAGTAGGATTGACATGGCACCGGGATAGTTTTGGCATGGCACTGGGATTGTGAAATGAAACTGTGGCTGATCCCAGCTCTAATGTCAGCCATGGGAGGACCCAGGATGTGCCAACCGTATTCTTTTTAAAACTGCTGGATGGGAAATGCAAACTATGGTATGGGGCTATTAGACCATTTCCCCTTGAGACTACCTGGAGCCACGCAAGCCATTTACAGGCCGTCAGTATGGCTTTAGGAGGAACTACATTACCACAACAGCCCTTGAAGTAATGCCCTGCAAGCACAGGAGAGGGGAATAGTATTAAGAGGAGTATTTGTGGACCTACCTAGGGCCTTTGATGTCCTGCCAGCTGACAGACTGAATGAAGTAGGACTTCCAATCTCTGTAATGGGTTGCAGGCTATCTGGAAAATAGGTCTCCACTATCAAACTCTGTATCCTGCACTCTAGAAATCCAAAATGGGGTCCCGTAAGGATACATCCTTTCTGGGTCACCTACTTTTCTATGTTCAGCCTACTCTTATCCTACTGTAGTAGCTCACATTTAATGCTCTCTGGGAGTGGGTGCTATTCTGTACAAAGTGAGGTAATGTACATGCTATTATATTAACTAAGGTCTGGGTCCCAACCTCAGGAATCTTAAAACTTTGCTTGTGCGGAATAAGCTGCTACTTAAGCAGTACACTAAACGTCTATCCCAGTGACAACGTGGCCTACACAAGCCAGGTGGCATGGAGGGCCAAGGCACTGGCACCCCACCTGCCGCCAGAATGGGGGACAGGCCTGAGTCACCGCTGGGGAGGGCAGCAGTGAGATCAGCTGCCTCTGCTGCAGTACTGCCACCAGGGTTACCACAGGTGGAAGTGCAAGGAGGGCACCTCATGAGTCTCCTTCAGTCCTTGCCCACCATGAGCAAGTGGGGGAAGAGACCACGTGGGATGACGCCACACTCCTTGCAAGCCATGTACCATTTACCGAGCTTCCCATTTCCACATCCCTTAGACTCCTCCCAGAACTAGTTCCTGCGGGGTGTTCTGTGGGGCACTGTACTGTGCAGCAGTGGGATGGTAAGCCCCCCAGAGAAAACTGGTGACATGGCTGGGTAACAGCAAGGCAGAAGGGGGGGCAGGGGGAGACAAGGGCCTGAACACACAGTACTCAAGGTGGGGCCAGACCAAAACTACCTGCTTACAAAATTTCTTTTCACTATAAAGTCTAGATAGCACATGGTAGCAAAGACATTGTGTACGTGGAAGACAGAAAGGCTATAGGTCACCATACAAGGGAAGCACCAAAAATTACTGCAAGAAGCACAAATTGTATCTGAAGGAGTGGTGTGCTACAGACATGACCTGTCCATCCTAAGGAAGAGGTAAGTGGCCACCCCAAAATGGTGGGATACAGGCACTGTACAGTAGTCTAATACACCAAATATTGTGTTGAATGTTACACAATGGTGAGTCAGGTTCAGTACATCTCGACAGCCTTGAATGGAACATACTACTCCACTAAAAGTTATATTAAAAATGAGGCTGGGTGGGGGGAAGAGGACACCACAGTTTCTTCTCAGGGATCTATCAGTGAGCTCTACAAACAGCAGCAGCCTGCAGGAGTGTACTGCCCTGGAGACAGAACTATAGGAAAATTTGAGAATGTAGAAAACCAGTTCAAACTCTACTCTATGTTCATGCTCCTCCTGCTGACTCAACATTGCACAGCATCTGTTTCTTCACTTGGAGAGCAGTCGCCCTGAAGTGATCTCTAACCTTCTGGTTAGAAATGTAGGTTTTTTTTTTTTTTATATAAACACACTTTCTATTGATCCCTCCTATCTCCTCTCTGTGCCCACTCCTTCCGTCCACTCATTTCCACCGCTCCACCTTCTTGGGATCTGTCCCTAGAGTGCCTCCTTCTCTTACCTTCTGTACAGCAGGGTCTATCCCTTTTCGGTGGTCTTGGATGGAACTGGACCGGCTTTCATGTAGGGATGCCGAGAGGTGTTTTTCCTTTTTTCTCCCTTTAATCCCCTACCCTCTGAGATGTCCGGTGCTTGGGACATACGTCCCAAGTGGTGGCGTGCTGATACACGCCTTACCTCTCACGCGCCGTTCAAGGTCTCCCCTTCCCGACTCCGAAGAACGGAACTGCCTCCATCCCTTACTGCTGCCAGCGTTTCCACTGGCTGGAAGGGATGCAGTATGCTAGTGCGTTCTTGGGCACCCACTCCTGAGGGAGAGCAGCATCCGTTGGGACGTTCAATCCTCGCTCTCCCCTGCCAAACCCAGGTTGCCGGTGTAGTGTGAGGTGTGGCGTCCAGCGCCTCAACCCTCAGCACCACCGGGCCGGCAGTATTTCACTTTTATGATTGTTTTTTTGTTGCATGGATAGTTTGAATACTCTGCATTATGGTGTTCAAGAACCAGTGAAACGAAAAAATATATAAAATTTGATGATCAGTTCCCAGGAACCACACAAGGCCGCTTTATAATGCAGTTCCAGCCCAAGGGAACAGGCCTTATTGTGTGTCCATTTGCCTACAACGAACTGGTGTCCGCTGTCTCGACCCCACTTGCTGCCGCTGCCTTCTCACAAGTGAGGCACAGTGAGCCAGCAAAAGTAATCAAGAGAGGGGGACTTGCAGCGTAGGCATTTTTCCTAGACTTGATTTTTCTGAAGCCATCTTCTATGGCTTTTCCTTGTTGCGGGGTCAGAGTAGCAAATCTATACGCCCCCTAGTCAGCTACTGGGAAGGTCGTCTCTGACACAAAATCAGGACCTCTAACCAGCACACACACGGCAAACTTTCAGATTAATTGGCTGGGGGCAATGACCCTTTTAATTGTAACCTTACCTTGCCCCTTTAAACACCTGTCTTTCTCACACAAGTCAAATTGTAGCCTGGCCCCCTTAATCCTCTTCACACCAGCAAGCCCATCTTCACATTACTAACTGGCTGTATGTGGATTGCCCCTTTAATTGTAGCTATGCAGGGAATTGTTTCTCCTGGCTGCTGTAGAAATGCTCTGTACAGTCGCTGAGGCTGGGGGGACGATGAGCCTCCGATAAGTCTGGGCCACCCTGAGCGCAGAAGCGCTAGCCCCGAGGCACTTTTGGCGCCAAACCTGAGTGTGAGGTAGCAGGAGCGGTCTGCCGAAGCTCCGACCACGAGAACCGCTAAAAAAGCAGCCGTTAAGGTAGCACTGGAGCTGCTTCAGCGATTGAGATGTGGAAAATGTCACTAGCCCTGAAGCGATCGCGCCTTTAGCTTTTTCTCCCCCCAGCAGTTGTAGATCCACAGCAACTAGGGCACGGGAAAAAACAGCTGTTGTGACAGTCCTGGAGAGGCGAGACCAGCCTGTGTAGCATGCAAGGCTAAGCCTGGATCTCACCGAGGCTAACTCCCCTGAGCAAATTACAGACTTACTGTGCCCACTGCCTCTAGATGCCTGCTGAACAAATTATCTTCAGCCCTGCCAGCAGAGTACCTGCTTCACCAAAGGCAGGAAGTAGACTGGGGTATCTGGAAGTTGCGGGCTTCTTATGCCCCCCCCCCACCCCCGCAGCTTTTGAATCCTGCCTATCACTGACATCAGGAGGGAGCAGCCCAGGAGTAAGGAAGCCCGGAGACCAGCCCAGGAGAGAAAAGCTTCAGAACAATTACGAAAATCACTTTTAAAATTAGTAAAAATATACATTTTCACTTTATAATTTTGTTTTACTGCCATTGTGACTGGAACTGAATATTTTCACACATCTTACCAATGTTTGGCATGACTGACAGACCTAGAACAGGACCCACAGGTTTTAAGATCGGTATTGAGTGTTTTCAGTTCCCTGCAAAAGGCAGACTGCCACTAGCTTTGTTAGATTCTGGTCGATATGCTAACTGCTCTTCATTTTAGAGTGCTGCCAACCACTACGCCAGACCCCTTTCCAGGTATCTTGATACAGTTAGTGTCACATTTCTTTCCATTCAACCTCATCCCTTCACATCCTGGAGTGGTAAAAATCCACTTTCCAAGCGGACTGACTGCATGAGCTGAAACAAGTTTCTAACAGCTAATTCTGCTTTCTTGTGAGATCCTCTGTTGGATGTCAACATTTTGCACAGCCATGCAAATACCTCTGGGTGCAATTGCTATTCGATGAGGTCTCTTTGCTCAGCCAGTCCACCTTTTGTGCTCTCCACCCCTGGAAGGTGGGAGATAAGCACCAATCATCATCAAGAGTGTAAGCAAGACAGCACGCGAGAGAGAGGAGGTTGGGAATCAATTACCCTAGTCACCACCTGGCTTTGGATCCCTCAACAACATTTTATGTATGCCAACACTAGGTTACTACTCGACAAACAGAATCTCCTCTCCCTCGAGAAGCCCAAAATGAAGTAAAGCTTAGCTTTCTGGTCACCCTGGTCTCCAGAACACTCAATATTCCTTTATACCAGACCGCAGCCCTGCTCTCTGCACTCAGTGCCCACCACTACCCCTCCAAAAAAAGAAAGAATGTGCATGACAGGATGTAGTCGTGCAGGGCCGCACCTGCGCCTGGGGGGTGGACCCAAGGCCACAGGCAGAGTGCGTCCAATGCCCCAGGCGTGGCATTATCCCAAACACACACCCTGGAGTGCATTATTATTATACAATGGCTCGTTATACAGAATAAAATAAATCATTTTAAAGACATTTGTGTGGAAATTTTTTTTTTTTTAAAGAGATGAAACAATCAAGCCCATCATCATCTACAGGTTCACAGTGAGGCCGAGACTAGACCTGTGGCATCGTGCTGGGATAACACCATGGGTCCAGCCCCAAACTGACCAATCACAGTCCAAGATTCTTTCTTGCCACTGTATAATACAGAATAATAAACACAGTAAGACTGGCGTCAGTCTGTGCTATTAGAGTCGGGGGACTGAAGCGTTCTCTAGCCAACAAATTTTAGTACTGCTAGGATGGAAGGGTAAGTAGTAGTTACAGAATAAGGAAGTAACAGACTAGTACACCAACAGTACGTGGTCAGTTCAGCATTTAATGACCTCAACCTGGACACCCACAACCATTTCTGAAAGGCCTCCCCTCTATGGCACAGTTCGAGGGAAGGTCCATTATGAGGTTTAAATAGTCGGTATGCGTATCGCATCAGATTTCGCGAATCCAACTGAGTTATGAGACTCAAAATGTGAATGGATCGCAAAAAGTGCGATCCATTTTTTCATGTTTTTACACCATCAGATGTCATTTTAGGGATGATTTTGCCTCCGTACATATGTATCATGCTAAAATGGGCGTCACTGTGCCCTTAGCTCTGCCCACCTGTAGTTGTGATTGGCTGCATAATACCGCGCTTCCAAAGAGGGAAAGATGCAAAAACGTGACTCCAGCAGTGTGGCGCAGTTGCTGAGACTGGCAGAGTTGCAGCTGAACACTGTGGTCCGGAGAGAGGAAATCGAACCGAGAGAACAAAAGAAAAAATTACTCACCTTAGTAATGTTGTTTCTTCTAATGGAGTCTTGCTATATTATGACAGTAGCAGTTTGTCCCACCACTAGAACTGCTCCGGAGGTGAAATGGTTAATACCATTCCAGAATGGAACTTTGAGCACGAGCTCTAAGCAGCAGCTCTGTCTGATATTTCAAAACGGAACTGTCAGATCTTTAAGAGCAAAACTCACTAAAGTCTGTGTGGAAACTGTAACCTACACTAGCCAAATGGCTACCTAAATATTAATCATTGCTGGTCCCAACACCCAAGACTCAAATCAGGGGACCAGAACTACTAATACAATTCTAACAACAAGAGAAAAAAACAACAGGATAATAAAACACCCCCAAAAGAGGGGAGAAATGCTAAAAGGGCATAAAAATAGTGCCCACACTAAACCGCCCGTACCCCACCCAAGTAGAGGTTCTGAGAGGGGCAGGCTGGGGAAGGTTATAATATAGCAAGACTCCATTAGAAGAAACAACATTACTAAGGTGAGAAATTTTTTCTTCAAACAACATGAAGTCTTGCTATATTATGACAGTAGCAGACTACACAGCAGTACCTCCATGGAGGGGGGACAGAACCTACTTAGGGAATAGGCTCTGAAGAACAGCTGTGCCAAACCGAGCATCTCTCCTGGCCTGGACATCCAGGGAGTAATGCTTGATGAAAGTGTGTACCGTTTTCCAAGTAGCAGCCTGGCATATCTCTAATATAGGAATGTCTCTGGCAGCAGCTAGAAACGTGGCTGTACCCCTAGTAGAATGAGCCCTCAAGCCAGAGGTGGGATCTCTGCCCAGCTTCTGATAACAAAATTGGATACAAGAGACAATCCACCTGGCAACTGATCTCTTAGTGGCAGGTTTGCCTTTCCCAACTTCACCATAGGTGAGGAAAAGTTGGAGGGATTCGAACCTGTGACCTTTGGTACGTTCTATATAATAACTAAGAGCCCTCTTAACATCCAGGCTGTGCAACCTCCTCTCACCAGAAGAGGAGTGATCAGTGAAAAATACTGGAAGGGAGATAGATTGGTTGAGATGGAAATCTGAAACCACCTTAGTTAAAAATTTCCTATTAGTCCTCAGGACTACCTTATCCCTGTGGAAAGAGATAAAGTCAGTTTCTACTGACAAGGCTTGCAACTCACTTATGCATCTAGCAGAAGTGATAGCCACCAGAAACACAGTTTTCCAAGTTAGATACTTAAGCTCTGCAGAAAACAGAGGTTCAAAAGGGGGTTGCATTAACTGGGCAATGCAAACATTAAGGTCCCAGGCAGGGGCCGGTTCCCGAAAGGGTGGGTTAGTATGGAGTAATCCCTTAAAAAACTTGGAAAACACAGGGTGAGTGGAAAGGGATGACTTTCCTGCTGAAACAAAAGCAGAGACAGCTGCCAAATGAACTCTCAGGGTAGCTGGTCTGAGACCCAAGAAATTAAGATGGACCATGTAATCTAATACAATGGGCAAATCAGCAGATTCTGGGGAAATATTTTTCCCAGCACACCAAATGGAAAACCTTTTCCATTTAGAACTATAAGTAGCCCTAGTGGAAGGCTTTCTGGAAGCCTTTAGGATTTCAAGAACACCCTGAGAGAGGTGTAAATCATCAAACTAACTCCTCAAGAGCCAGGCCTTGAGGTTGAGGGATTTGAGGTCCGATACCAAACTCTTCCCTGGGCACAAGTTAATAGATTGTGATTCCTGGGAGACAAAGGGGAAGATGGATTGTCAGTGACAGAAGGAGTGGGTACCAGGGCTGCCTGGCCCAATCCGGGGCAATCAGAATCACCCTGCAAGGCTGGGATCTGATTTTGACTAATACTTTGAATAGGAGAGGGAAGGGGGGGAAAGCATAAAGAAACTTCCCCTCCCAATCCAGGAGAAGGGCATCCAGGGGGACTGAGCTCAACACTGGAGGTCTGCAACAGAACAGAGGAAGTTGGTAATTGTCTGGGGCTGCAAAAAGATCTATCTGAGGAGTGCCCCATCTGGCAAAGACTATCCCCAGCACTTGAGGATCTAGGGACCACTGTGATGGCCCTGGAAATCCTGCTGAGAGCATCCGCTAGGACATTGTCGCTCCCTGGAAGGTGAACTGCTATGAGGGAAGTGTCAGGGAATAGGCCAGAGACCACAACTTCATTGCCTCGGTGCACAAGGTCAAGACAGAGTGCCCCTGCTTGTTGATGTACCACATTGTTGTGGTGTTGTCTGTTCTGACTTGTATCACCTTGTTGTGGACAGATGCAGAAAATGCTTGAAGAGCTAAAAGACAGCTCTGAGTTCCAGCAAATTGATGTGGAGCAGAGATTCCTGGGGACCACACTCCTGAGTGGAAAGGTCGCCCATGTGGGCTCCCAACCCAGAAGGAAGCATCTGTAGTGAGAGTCAAATTGTGAGCAGGGGAATGAAGGGGACCCCAATCTAAATTGCTCTGATCCTGCCACCACTGGAGGGCCTGGATCAAGGTTCGAGTCACTGGGACCAACTTGGAAAGGGGGTCTCTTCTCTGAGACCAATAGGTTCTCAAGTGAAACTGAATGTCTCATCTGAAATCTTGCTCCCTGCACTACAGCTGTGGATGCAGCCATGTGCCCCAGGAGCTGCAGAAAGTGTCTTGCTGGCCGAGAGACCTGCAGAGTGAAGGAGGAGTCCAGAGCCACTAAATTCCTCACCCTTTCCAAGGGAAGAAAAGCTCTGGCTAGCTTTGTGTCCAACTCTGCCCCTATAAAAGTGAGTAGCTGGACTGGTTCCAGAACCGACTTTGGTAGATTTAGCAGAAAGCCCAGGGAGGTGAGAAGCTGCTGGGTAACTTGCAGGTGAGATTTTACCTGTTCTGGGGACTGGCCTACAATGAGCCAATCGTCTAGATAGGGAAAACAGCAATCCTTTGCCTCCTTAAGTGAGCCACTGCTACTGCAGACACTTTGTGAATACCCTTGGGGCAGAGAGGTAGCCAAGGGCATTGCTCTGAACTGGTAATGACCTGAGGGTAGTTCGAATCTGAGGTACTTTCGATGGGAGCTTCTGATTAGGGCGTGAAAATAGGCATCCTTGAGGTCCAGGGAGGCTAGCCAGTCCCCTGGCCTTAGGGAGGGTAAAATCATTGCCAGAGTTACCATTTTGAACTTTGGTTTCAAAAGATGCTTGTTCAGATATCGGAGGTCTAATATGGGCCGCCATTCTCCTGTCTTTTATGGGGTAAGGAAGTATCTGGAATACAGACCCCTGCCCTGGCGCAGGGGAGGAACCCTTTCTATTGCTCTGAGAGCCAACAGGGTTGAGACCTCTGCTTCCAGAGCAAGGGTCTCTGAAGCACTTGCAGGTAGAAAATATCTGGCTCTCAACTTGGGAAGCTTTTTGAAGCCGAGAACCAGACCCTGGCTTACTACTTCCAGAACCCACTTGTCTGAGGTTAAAGAAGCCCAGTTCTGACTGAAGTAAGCCAACCTGCCCCCTACCGGTAAAGGAGAATCGGCCCTGGGCACCCCATCAGGGTGCCTGCTTAGCAGGTGCTTTAGGCTGAGGGGTGGGAGCAGGCCTGCCCACCCTGGCTGCCTCTGCCTCTGAAGAAGCCCTCTGAGCACAGGCAGGCGAGGCCAGAGTCTGATGAAAGGCCTACCCCTACCCTGGGGTATGCCTCTGGGGAGTGGCTTGCTGCTCCTTAGCTTGGGCACTTTGTAAGTAGTCCTATATTCATCCATCTTTTTCATGTAATTCTCTGTCTGCTCCCAAACAGAGAATTTCCCACCACAGGAAAATCCATAGCCTTAGTTTGGGTATCCCTGACAGGCTAGTACACCTGAGCCAGGCCAACCTATTGTAAAAGCTACAGATGTGGCCATGACCCTAGAGGCAACATCATTAACATCCACAGCAGCATGAAACTGTACCTTAGAAGCCTCAATGCCATCAGCAGCCACCTGTTCTAGTTCAGCTAGCCAGCTGGCCATGGGCTTGCTTGGCTAATTCCATAACAGTATCCCATCTAGATTTCTGATACCTAGCTGCTATGTTTATATAATTGCTTGCCCGAGTCCCAGAAAGGCTGCCATATACTGTTTTTCCATGGCATCAATCTCCTGGAACTCTTGTCAGGAGGATGTGAGCCAGGGAATATTAGCTTTATCACAGGCTGCAGCCTGAACTACCTCAACATGACTGCATTGCTGAGAAGGAATTCTGTATCAGGACCTGATAATGTGTACCTCCTGTCCATCTTTTTATCTACAGGAGGCACAGAATTAGAGTTTTAAAATTTTATTGTTTGCTTCCTAAAAGACTTATGCAAAGGAATAACAATCTCCTAGACTCTGAATATCCATCATTTCTACAAAATCAGGCTCCTCTTGCTCATCCACAGCTTCTTCCAAGGAAGCTGGAGGGTTTCAAGCAACTTTTGTAAAACATAAAATGAGATGGGACTCAGATAGCATAGGGGAGATTCTAAAGGTCTGTCTGGGGAAATGTCCGGTTCAATGGGCACACCCAGACCTTCCCAGCCACATTCATACTGTTCATAATCATCCTCCCCTCCTCTGGTTCATAAAACTCCTCAACATCATAATCCTGAACCACTGGAACCGACGAACCGACCTTTTGCCAGATAGTGGCGGTTCGGACGGAACCTGAGACAGTGACTGGACAATTTGTATGGCTTTTGCCATCTCTGCAGCAGTTGGAGAAGGGGTTTTGGACTCCAAACCTGCTGACTTTCTTGTTTTCTTCACTGGAACTGGTTCCTCAGAACCAGCTTTTCTTTTGCCCGAGGAAGTCTCGCCCTGGTCAGAGGGCACTCCCTCCAGTTGGCACCGAACTGGGCTGGCCATCCGAGTCAGCGGACTTTTGGCCTCTCGCCCCTGAGCCTGCCCAATCTCTTTCCAGGGTGGCTGCAGGGAATTTCCATATCTGGCAGTCTGACTGGAGGTGGTCAAACCCAGACAATAGACATGTGGTGTGTGGGTCAGCCTTGGCAAAGACTTCCCCACAGACATCACAGTGTTTTGAAACCCAGTGGGCCGGTTTTCTTTTGGGTTTCTCAGACATAATGCCAGCCTAACCAGAAAAACTTGCCCTTTAAAGCGGCAGTGCCAGGCAAGACACTTTATCGGGTTCCTAACCGTATCACGGTATTTGAAAAACCGTAATAAAATCCGCTTTTTTAGAACCGATAAGAACTGGAACCGACTCTAAAATGCTAAACTTTAAAGTTAATGAGTTTTAATCTGGCTGATCGGTTCAAACCGAACCGATAAACTTACAAGTTCCACACAGACAAAACCTTTTAAATTACTTACGATTACCTACAGACAGAGCTTGAAACTAAAACGGTTTTATGGGTTAAAATAAAGCTATTCTCGTTGAATCGGACCGAGAAAACACTGTTTGAACCGAGAAATGAACCGAGCAGAAGGAGAAATCTCCGGAGCGACTGTTCACTGAGGCGGAGTAAAGAATCTGACAGTTCAGTTATGAAATATCACAGACAGAGCTGCTTCTTAGAGCTAGTGCTCAAAGTTCCATTCTGGAATGGTATTAACCATTTCACCTCCGGAGCAGTTCTAGTGGTGGGACAAACTGCTACTGTCATAATATAGCAAGACTTCATGTTGTTTGAAAGGTGGGTTTTCTGAGAAAACACTGTTAATGTGGAGATATTTTGTGACAGCGCTGGTTTCATTATTCCGTGATGTGGAAGATTGTCGGGCTGGCAGAAAGTGATGAACTTGACAGCGCAGCAAATGTGAGTAGCAATTGGGGCGTACGGGCCGAAACCGTTGTAATGTGCTGGTGGCCAAAGAGTCTGCTGCAGGTTCCCAATCTGTTACCCGCTCTCCTTGTATGGGCTTGCTGCTGCAGGATCCGATCGGTCGGTTTGGGCTAATAGAACCCGCGGCTGATAAATCCAGAGTCGGGGGTGCTTGCTGTAGGCCTGTGCTTTGGGTGCTCTTAGTGAAGTCCACATGTCCATTCCTGAAGCGATGTCCTCCACTCCCGTGCTGTCCAGGATCTCCCAGACAGTGCAAGTGACTGCAGCCCTTGCCCTCCATTAGCGAGATTGCTCAGTGAGTTGCAGCGGCCTTCCCTTGGCTTGCCATCACTGCCCACGCAGCCTCGCCCTCCTCCATGAGTGCAGTGATGGTGATGCAACTTGCTCTAATGATGATCCAACTTGCGCTCGCTCCAACGAACGATGACGAGTGCTGGGTGAGGGTGAGACAGAGACTGTGTGCCATACCAGCCTACCTAGCTGCAGCTTTGACACCCACATTTGTGACAGTCAAAAAAGTCTGGGATGGGGAGATGGTAACTCCGCCTGAGGTCAGTGTACTCTGCATGCCTATCTAACTAGGCTGGGCCTCCCACATCTTTGGGGGTCTGACTCACTGGGCACACACATTAAGAATCTTAAAGCGCCAGACACAGGCTAAGTTCTTTGTGGTTCAAATCCCTCTTGGGAAGTTTCTCCAGCCCTTGCCTGGGGTGAGGGCGGAGGCTGCCAATACGTGACGAGCCCACATGCCACCCACCTGGGAAGGGGGGGGCACGATTCACTGCTCCAGACAAGAAGTGGTCGGTACAAGCCAAGCAAGAACAGTCTACCAGGCTGGTCCTCGCTGGGGCCAAGGCATGGGGACTTTCCCAGATACCACCCAGACTGAGGGGCAATCTGTATGGGCACAGGCTTAGGCTCGTTTTGGCAGAGTCTTGATTCTATTCCTGGATGGCCCTCTGGCCTAGGGGGGTCGTGGATGTGGGTTATTTCAGTGAGCCTTGGTCGCAGTCTGTCTCTGCCCTGCCAATCAATTGTACATTTCTGTCCCACAGATGAAAGAGCTCCTGATGACCTAGGCCCGGGGGTGGGGGTAGTGGAGTACTTTGCTGACCGGCAGAATAACAATGCGGTTTGAACATCACCACCAAATGGTTGCCTGGCTGGGCTGTCAGTGGGCTGTGGTACTCTAAGGGCAAGTTCGTCAACCTGGTGGTGGCCCTCAAGCTTTTTTCTGGGATAAATTTTAAAAGAGCTCAGACAGAGTGAGTCATTGTGAGGGTTCCAGCCCAGCCAATGTGGTCCATGCATGCATTTGATTTATGCCGGTCACAGCTGCTGGCAGGTACTCCCACTAATTTTGATGTGCAGCTGCCCACCAAGCTCGCCAGTGAGCTACTCTGTAGAGCACAGTCTATTGATCATCTGGTGTTTTGGGGATTTTTGTGTTGCTGGTGAAGGTTATTACATTTGGGGGTCAAATTTATTGAATGATCTTGGTTTAATTTTTTTTTTTTTTTTTTTTTTTTAGGTTGGTGTGACTAGACCCGACTGTCTTGTTCCGGTGGCACAAGAGAGTGAAAGAGGAGCCCGCCCCAACTGGTGGACCTGCGGTAAGTTACTGGTGTGTTACTGTCCTCAGTGAAAAAATGGATTGAATAACGAGTCTGAGTGTAATGTCCTGTTTTGCAGGGGCTCGCTGCCGCAGTGGTTCATAGATTGCCAACCTGGCCAGCCTATGCCAGCAGTTGCATCCAGTTTTCCAGAAAGGTAGGGTAATTTACATTTGGGGTATTTGGCAAGCTAGCTTGGGGACTGTAAAGTTAATCAGATTAGGTGAGTATACAAACAGACAAATTGTTATTGTGCTTGTAGGTTCAAACTGAGCTAGCTGCACGCGGACTGAAGTTGTGCAGCCAAAAGGAGCCACTGGGTGGTAGACTGGGACTCAGGAACAGGAAGAGGAGGGTCGGGAAGAAAGTGCCAGGAATAGAAGCTCTGAGGGAGGAAGAACGAAGCCAGGAAAAGCAGGCTAACACACTTTGGACTAAAAAAAAAAAAACAATATTACAGTAATTGTGTGAAATTCTAAAGACAACAGTTGTACTAAACATTATATTCGATGTCAGTGGAATGAGGGGTGTTTGGTGAGCCTGTACGGCTAGCAATCTAACTCTGCCTGAAAACATTTGGGGGGTTTTGGTCAGTGTAGTAAACGGACTTTTACACTTTTGGCATTTGAAACTTGTAATGAGTCACTTTGCTGTGCTCAGGGTGCCAACAGTCTGGCTGCACCGCAACATTCAAAAACCAGCAGCTGTGACAGAGTGAGACAAGTAGTGTCTCTAGGGCCGGCCATATTGATGACTGGTGTTTAAGTCCAGTCTATTAGTATTTTTGTTGTCTGAGCCCCCATAAAACCAAGATTTGGTCATCAGCCCTGCAGAGCTGTGCAGACAGCAGCAGATAGCGATTTGTCAGTGACCGTTTTAAGTTAGAGGCTCTGACTTGTTACTAGTACTGTGGCGTGGGTACTGACTGATCCATTTAAGTTAGAGGGCTCAGTCAATCAAGCCCCCAACCCATGGTCATTTTCTGCCCTGCACAGCTCTGCAATGTTGTGTAGGAACACGGGTTCTGAGACCATTTAAGTTAGAGGGCTCAGACCCGGTGCTGCTAGGGTAACTACAGATTTGTCCCCGATTCCCGTTTAAGTTAGAGGGTAAGTCAGTCTTCCCCCCACCCCCTGACAACTGTTCAGCTGCAAGTAATCACTGGGTGGTGTCTGTAGGAAAGAAGTGACATAAGACAGAATTTGGAAGCCTGATGTTTATTGTCAAATGTCTTTCAACAAATTATACACACTGGAAAAAAGCACACACATATTCTTGTTCAAGTTGTTTTATTATTGTTACATACTCAGTGCGTCAGTCAGTGTCACACATGGCTACGTGAACCTAGAGAACAGACAGCAACCATGGCAACCAGCACCAAAAAGTAAGGAGGCACACTGTAGAAAAAAGGAAAAAAGGAGATTGATCACCGCAATGAATGGTTAGTGTATGAAACAGACAATGGTGGTGAGTTTGTAGACCGGGTAAAATGTTCCCTGTGTGGAAAAATGGGCAGACCAGTTAAAGTACTGCAGAAATTTTAGTGAAAGTTTCATTGTTGGCATCCGAGGTACAGCTTTGAAAAAGGACAATGTCGCAAAACAGTCAATGTGATGCTCATAAACAAGCCGTTACACTCAACCGAAAACCAGAATCAATTGCCTCCATATATAAAGCTACACCAATAGGACGTGCACTACTGGGAGCAGAAGTAAAAGACAGAGCTGTAGTTCGCCATCTGATTGAAATCGCTTATCTGCTCGCTAAAGAAGAGCTTTCATTTACTAAATCTGAATCATTTGTTAAACTTGAAAAGACATGATGTTGATCTCGGAAGTGCATATGCAAATATTAACGGTTGTCGTATGTTCACGTCAGTTATTGAATTGTTACAGGAAAATCTACTCACAGCCCTTCAGAAAAGTCTGTATTTTGCAGTTCTTCTAGATGGGGCAACAGATGAAAGTTGTATTGAAAAAGAATTACTGTATATTATGCATTTTAACAAAAAATCTTGTTTAACAGAGATGACCTTTTTCAGATTAAAAGACGTTCAGCACGCCAGTGCAGAAGGTTTGTTACAAACACTTCAAGAAGCCTTCTTAGAGTTTGGCATTTCAGACTTGAACAGTCGATGGTTGCTATGTGTGCAGATGGTGCTGCAGTAAACCTGGGGAAAAGAAAAGGGTTATCAGCTCTGCTAAAAGTAGAAATGCCATGGTTGCTGTCTATTCATTGTCTTAACCATAGACTTGAATTGGCAATTAGAGATGCACTGAAAGGAACATTTTTTGATCAAGTGAATGATAATCTCATGACACTGTACTACCTTTAGGAAAAAAGTCCAAAGAAACTTCGAGAGCTCAGAGAATTAGATAAAATAGTGGGCGGTTAAGTCAGCAAACCAGAAAGAGCATTTGGAACAAGATGGGTAGCTCACAAACTTCGTGCCGCTCAGACACTGGTAAAATCCTACAGTTACGATTCATCATCTTGAAAATCTCACAGAAACTGCCACTACGCCACCAACAGAGAAAAGCAGAGTTAAAGGCATTTTGACCAAACTGAAAACTGCCAAATTTGTCACTCATTTACTCTTCTATATTGGCCTTCTAAGGCCACTGTCACAACTCTCCCTCAGTTTACAGGGTTCTTCTGCTGACTTGATCTTAGCTTTGGCTTGTGTTGACGCAACCTTACAGCAACAACAGCATCTCGCAGATAATCTTCTCTGAACGTGCAACTCTGAACTTAAGACACTGTTACAGCAACATGATCATGACGTTACTGACAATGATGAGTCTGACAATTCTGAACCAGTCGTGTTTAAAGATGTTACGGTCTCGAATGCTAACGGCATCAGGCGCCTTATAACAGGTACCTAATTACATCAGTAGTGTACAACAGTGTATTTCTGACAGATTTTCAGATATCACTGACTGACTCTCAGGACCAACACCCAATTTTTAGGACTTTAAAACTGTTAGATGTGAAACAGTGGCCTAGGAGTGCTGATGAGCTAGAAATATTTGGGAACGTAGACTTGGACGGATTTGTTAATTACTATGGACAGACACTCACAAAACATAATGTTGACCTTGCTGCTTTGCCAGGAGAATGGTCCGAACTTAAAACTTTATACAGTAAGTTTTTAAGTCACTTAAACAGGGAAGACTTTTGGAACTGTATTCTGAAGACCTACAGAGAACAGTTCTCAAACTTCTACCATGTTGTCGTTATTTGTAAGCTCATTCCAGTGTCCAATGCAAAGCTGGAAAGGTCATTTTCAATAATGCAGCGTGTCAAAACTGACTGGAGAAACAACTGAGTGAAGTAATGTTGGAACACCTGGTTAGAATTTCAGTTGAGGGCGACAGTCCAGAGACATCTGATCCTTTTCCAGTTGTAGATAGATTCTTCAGCACTCCTAGAAGAGTTTGTGCGAAACAAAGGCAGTCAGAAGCAAAAAGGTCAGATTCATCCCGCACCACAAATGTAACTAGTTCAGAAGATGCAGCAAGTAGTACTAGCATTATGTCTTACAGTACTTCCGAGTCAGACAGTGACAACATGATTGATCAGTAGCGAACCTCTGTAAACTGCGGGAAGTACACTTTTGGCTTGACTTTTAGCCTAAGTGGCAGTAAGTGCCGTGGGGAAAAATTTCAGGTCCTCAGTGTCGGTATCTGGTCACTGGAGGGAAGTGGGTCAGTTGAGAATCCACGCCAGTCAGCCGAGCACCTCCCTTCATGTCTGCCTGCCAGCCCCTCCCCGTGCTTAGACGTCCAGATAGATCTCAAAGCAGGAGGAGTGCACTGACAATTATGGGGGGTGCCCTGCACTCTCCCTACTTAGCAATCTGGATCTCAGTGATTACGGGGGTTGGCACAGGCAGGCAGATGTGGAGGTGGACACTTGGAATCCCAGCTGGCCATGGGAACTCTGCTCTTTCAGAATTTCGTTTATCAATCCACACAGGTCAGAACTTTGCTCACTTCAGCAAATGGGCTGCACCTGTCTTGAGTTCAGCAATGTGTGCACCTGTACATGCTGGGGCACCAACCATGCCATGAGATGTCTGAGTAGACTTGGTTTCAAATTGCATTTTTTTCTTGTGCTGACTTCATCACAAGTTTACTAATCGTACTGAGCTCTCAGAAGCCCGTCTGGTATTTGGGACACCACCTTAGTCTCACATTAAAATTTAGCACTGACTAAAGTGCTGTTTATGGTAAAAGCAAATAGTTTAAGGAATTAGTTTTCCATCTAGTTAAAAACTTTATAGGGCATTAAGCCCTCAGGTTCATTGGCTGGTGGAGACACTCACTGCCATATATATTTTTTTTCAGTGGCTCAAGTTGAAGACCACAGTTGTTAAATTTCTTCATTGTTGGTGAGAATGATATTAGTGGCTAGAAGTGTTTACAATAACTTGCACTGTGACTAAACAAATCAAAAATCCCGCCCGCTCAGCTGTGGGGTTGGTGGGGGGAGACTCATGAGCAGGCTTCTCAGGTGGGGACACAAAAGCCATCATCAACTTTTGTGCTGAGCTCTCTGGCTGGTCCTGGAAATAAGTCAAAAGAGAAGTTAAATGCCACAGTGAGTCTGACAGTGTATGCTGCTGGCAGCCTTAAACTGGCTATCGAAACTAAATCTGCACTTACAGAAAAATTTGTGGGATCTGGCCGCCGGGAACTGGATCTACAGGCCTGAGTAGACGACTTTACTGACTTCCGAACCACCCATCCATTCAAAATTGACCGTTTAAGTTAGAGGCTCAATCCAAATCTGGATGGTGGTTGGGAATTGCAGTAGTAGTCCAAGAATAATAGCAGCTCATGTTTGTAAATCAGTTAGGGTGCTGCAGCTGCTTATTCTCAGTTACCCTACAGATTGCTTCCCAGCCACCACAATTAAATTTCCGTGCCAGCACAAGTCATGACTGCACCATAGGCTTTAGGTCAGATAATGTTCAGTACTGAACATAACTTTAAATTTTGTTTGAGACACTAGACCTCCGACTACTGTTCCCAAGCACCCATCCATTTAAAACTGACCGTTTAAGTTAGAGGCTCAGTGCACAACGGATGGGAGGTCGGGAACACTAGTCAGTTGTACTTGTGTCTATTAAATTACTTTTAGAGTGCAGCTGCAGCTGCTTATTCTCAGTTACCCTACTAGCTGTTCACTGTTGGGTCCATCACAAAAGTAGTCATGCTTGGAAAGGTTGGCAAGTGGAAACTCTTATTTAAAGGTCAGAAAATGTTCGCTACACTGCATACTAACTGAAATTTAACTTTTGTTTCAGACTCAGCGACTCCCAACAACTGACTACTATTCCTAATCACCGACATCCATTTAAAACTGACCGTTTAAGTTAGAGGCTCAGTGCAGATGGATGGGAGACTGGGAATACTAGGCAGTTGTACTAGTGTCTGTGTAATAAATTAGTGAGGTGTAGCTGCTTATTCTACTGCTACTTTTGAGTCACATAAGTAGTCACGCTTAGGAAGGTTGGCAAGTGGAAACTACATTTAACAAGACTGGTGGTCAGAAAATGTTTGGTACATAAGAACTCTTTAAATTTTGTTTCATTAGATTCGACAACTGACTACTGTACCACTGGCCCCATTACTTTTCTGACCATTTAGTTAGAGGCTCAGTCAAGTGCAAATGGATGGGAGGCTGGGAATACTAGTCAGTTGTAACTTGTGCCTGTTTTATTACTTTTATGGTGCAGCTGCAGCTTATTCTGAAATTTGTAGCTGACTGTTCACTTGTAGTCAGGCTTGTGAAGGCTGGCAAGTAGAAACTGCATTATTGAAGAATCAAATCTTTAATACTAGTAACTCATGTCAGAGTTATGAATTCTGTGAATTTCACTCAGACACTGATGGAAAAAAAAATCAATAAAGTGACTGACTGCACACACTCCTGTACCAGTCTTTTTCCCCTTTTGCTCCACACAAAGGAAATCAAAAAAGTGTTTATCAGGCGAGAAACACCACCAATCATACTGTCTAGTAAATATGATTTTGTTATTCTGCTAATCAATTTCGATCCAACTGCTACACATTTGCAACATTCATTAGCACTTTTCCGCGCGAAAGTGGTAATCAATTTAAAATCCTTTTTTAAAACCCTGCATTAGGTAGGGGATCTGGGATGTTTAATGATAGTGGGCACAGTCGGGTGGCCCCTCTGAGCCCAAGACTTGTGCCGGTCGAGGGGAAGGGGGACGCCAAGGGCCCTTTCCAAGCTAGGCAATGTTATGACAACTGGCAGAACTCACTAAAACATATGGCTTCTGAAGAGGCTTTTTTTTTTTTTTTATCATCCGTTTTGTGATGGTATACTAGGTTAAAAACCTGCATCCACTTCATATGACCAATGGCAGCAAGGTGTATATCTATCTCTATATCAGTTTCTGCAGAACTACCATTAATCCTGCTTCACATGTGGCAATTGTGTACATAAATACAAACCCACATGCGTTAGAGGGCACGGGTGGAAGCTGGGGGGTAGGAAGAGGAGGAGGTGCTACTTCACTGAGAGGGTGGTGGAACCATGGAATGCACTGCCCAGGGGACTGGTGGAGGAGGAGACTGTAGAAGGGTTCAAGAGGGGCTCGGACATGTATAGGGGGAGGGTTGAGCTGTGGAACTCCCAATACAAATGGCACATCTTGGGGTTGGGGGAGAGAGACAGCAAAGTCGGCACCCATTATGGGGCTGACAACACACACAAGACCATTAGGCCTACTCTAATGGCAATTTTATTATGTTAGTGTGTTAGCTACTGTAATCAGGTCATTAAATTCAAGTTGGCCAAACCTAGTACTTATTTACTATAAATCTGACACCAAGTGTGTGTGTTTGAGAGAGATACGTCCATCTTTACTAACAAATGGACAGCAAATGGAAAGTATGTACTTACCATATCACTCATTCACACTAGTGGGACTACACCGGAGGCACTAGGACCCCACAGGAGCCAAAAATCTTCAGGAGGGCCGGTGCCAGGATAGGACCGCGCATGCATGGTGAGACTAGCTCGCGCTGTATAGGCTCTCTCAGCAGTGACCCTCCAATCGCCTCAGTACCTTTTCGACCGATGAGGTGCAGCATAAACCCACCAAAGAAAACCTAACCCCAACTTCCAGGCACAGGAAGGCCTGGATGACCCTTGCAAGAAGGGTCAATTCGACAACGTCTTCAGAGCCCTTCACAAGGAAGTGAAAACCAGAATAAGTGAGCTTGTGGGGATGGTAGGTGGACATGTGAATGAGTGATGGAGACTTCGTTCAAGAAGATCAACAATTACAGCAAGTATGTAATTTCCATATCTTCCTGGACTAAAAAAAGGTCTCCACTCATTCACACTGGTGGGAGAATACAGAGCTAAAAAAATCAAAACCCCCTTGAGTAGGGCGGTAGGAAACAGAGCTCACTCAGGATAGAAATCCATAAGGACTGTCCTGCCGAGGAAAGTGAATGGTCTGGCATGGACATCAGAAAATAGTGCTTTACAAAGGTATGCACTGAGCTCCAACTTGTTACCTTGCAGACGTCTGCAATGGGTACATTAGGAATCCGTGCCAGAAAAGCCGCAACCACATTGAACCCGGTCAACTTGACCAGAGTCATGGATTAGTAGTGCCGAAGACATGATACTATCCAAACAGAAAACATCTCATGGCAATAGGCTGAACCAGCGGACATGCTGAAAGCTACAGTAGTTGCTCAGATGTGTACTGACTAAACGGTAAGAGAGCCAATGACATGTCTACTGGCTCGAGATTGACCGGACACATGCAGAGGTGTACCTTCACTATCGAGTACTGCAGACCTGCGTTCCACAGGTCTAAGAGGCACCCCAACCAGGGATAGGAATTAACTTTTTTCGGTACCTGCACTACGGTGCATGTGGCGACAAAAGTTACATGCACCACAGTCAGGTTACCTGCACCGGGTGGACAAAGATGATAAAACTTGAAAAAAAAAAAAAAGATACTGAATTTTGAAATAGTAATATATTGAACAACTGCAGTATATTTATATACCGTTCTACATCTCAGTGTCTTCTTCACTTTCCCAGCCTTTTTCTTCCTCTTTTCTTGAACCATAAGGAGCAATCTGAGGTCTCCTTGTTCTCTTTCCTGATGTCCACCACCTAGCTATGGCATTGTCTGGTGAGTATGTGGGCACTGTCTCACTGCTCAGATTAATGGCCATTAAAGCTGACAGTTTCTGGTCTCAGGTTTGCCCTCCAGTCATTTTTTATTCGTGACATTAATGAGAAACCTCGTTCACATTCCACAGTTGAAGATGGAATTATAAGAAATATTTTCAGCAAAGCTAGAATATCTTTGAGGTCATCCCTTTCTTCCAAGAGAACCCTACCCCACATAGCAGTGGAATCTAAAGGTGGATGGTAAGCTGCATTTAGGTTGTGGATATATGCTTTCAGTTCCGACCACTGCAAGAGTGCTGAAACAGCACTGTACCCCTTTGGTTCCAGAATGTCACTGTAGTAAGAAAATAATGACTTGACTTCTGCGTCTCCATACTCTGCCAAGGAATCTTCAGAGTTAGGCCAGTTAGACGAGTTGAAAATTCTCATTTCAGCAATGACAGGACCACTGACAAATTCAGAAAAACAAATTTCCATTTGATTTAATGTGGAATCTAGCACTTTCTTTACAACAGACACTACACTGCTCTTGGCACTGTTTGCATCTTCGTCAGGATCTGATCTGCTGCTGCGTCTTGCTGAACCAGAGGAACTAAGCTCCACACCTTTGTAATGCAGCTTACCATCCACAATACTGATTCCTGTTTCAAGGCAATCAACAGTCTCTGAATCTCTTAAGAGTTTTTAGTTTCTTCATATGAGACAGAACTTTAGCTTGCACAGAGTCTGCCATTAAGTTATTTTGCAGGAATGTCAGCGTTAGTCTGGACATGACTGCTATGTAGAATTCTAGGAAGTTGACAAAATATAAAACCTTAGGTGATTTCATCTGCTTCAGAATTGCAGTGGCCTTCTCTTTTATCCCCTGTACCATTTACCGATAGGACCTCCAGATGTGTAACAGTAGCCGGATAATTAGTCTGCATCACTTTAACAGCACACTGATGGTGCGGCAGCCACCTTGTTCCCCCAGTATTTACAGGGCGCAGTACCCTGATGCCCAGTGCCTCCCCCGCAGCCTGTAAGCCTGACCAGTTTAAAGCAGAGTGCTTACAGAAACTGTGCAATGAGGAAAGCAAATCCTCCACTGCAGAGTACAGGGGTGTCCCCTTGATCACGTACTTAGTGACCAACTCAAGTCTATATGCACAGCAGTGCACCACTTTTAAAAGTCTGGCCTCCTCTTTCAGCCTTTTTACTCCTGCTTTGCTGCCCATCATGACTGATGCCCCATCAAAACAAGCAGCAACTAACTTATTTCTCCAGTCTGGTATTTGGAGGTCAATTTCCATGGTATTTGTAATGTTGATGTTATACTTTCTGCATCTGCCTTTCAAGAGGCTTAAGCGCCACAAATTTAGCAACAGGGATGCCTTCTCCAAGATGCGGAGCTAAACTACCTCCTCTTCTGTAATACTTTGTCTGTTGAGCCATCTGACAAAATAGAAAAGAAATCTTGCGATTTCACCAATGTGATTAGATCTTCCATCTTATCTTTGTAAATATATTCTGTGAATACTCTCGCTTGTTTGTCATTGCAGTAGGTGTCACTGACAGAGACCCCATTCGCACGTAATAAGTTTATTTCATCTTTTAAATCAGTAAAAGGCCATGCTTTTTTAACAAGAAAAAACGTTTTCTGAAAATAACCTTCATCTGTTCAAATTCTTTTTTGGATAAGTTTCATTAATGGCTGCTCTGCAGGGGTTATAGAGTGAGCAAAAAATGCTTTTCTGGATGCCTCATGTAAATCAGATGACTCATGAAACTCTACATTTGCCTTTCTAAATGATGAACACCCATCCCGGAAGGAATTATTTTTTCCAGATTTATCAAATAGTTCACACCACTCACATTTCATGATGTTCAATTCACTGTCATGCTTTAGCCACTTACGATTCTGTTTCCATGAGTCCACAAATTTATATGTTTTTTTTCTTTTTTAAGGGGGGCTCTCCATCAGTTGTCTCATTAGTAGTAGGACTAGGAGGCTGTGGAGGAGGCACTGAGGAGCACAGAGAGACAACAATGGGGCTAGGACTAGGCACGGGCACTGGAACATGAGAAGGTGGGAGGAGAACAGCAGCACATTCAGAAGTACCACATGAGTTAGATTCTGCTATAGACAGGCTGGAAGTGGCAGGAATCAAGTCGGATTCATACACCAGAGACTTGTCAGTGCCGGAAGACTGAGAACCTGTTACTGTCACACAAGACTCTGAATGGATCTGGCTTTGATTGTGGTCAGCTGCAGGAGCTGCTGCAGCATCTGCTGCACTTTCAATGTTTGTTTTGCTAAACTTGTAACGAAAAAGAGTATTCACTGGTTTGGGTAAAACTTTCTTGGGTGGCATGGTGTAATTTTAACAATGTCTAATAAACTGAGCTTTTTACAATTTGACGTCTTTTGTGTTTTAATTTAAATGTCAATAAAAACTGTTGTCCGTCAGAATAGAAAGCGTGTCGTGTATTTTTTTTTTTTTTTATTACTCTATAAATTTTTTGCACCACTGACTGCACACTAAGTCTACAAGGCTTAGCTGGATCAGGCAGGATTTTTTTTTAAGTTTTCTCAAAAAATCAGTAGTATCCAATCCCAGTTAGACTGGCGTAGGTAGTGGACAGGACTGTACTCTAGGTTGCACACAAAGCATAGGGGACGCTCACATTCACTGCACAGCAGAGATTCTACTCCGCAACAATTATGGTAGAAAGTAATTCCTTAGAATACAATAAGTCTATCCTGACCTTACTCCACAACAAGGCTCTTTCTTAGGCTGAACCAGGGCCAGGTTAGGTAGCCAGTGCAGTGGTGGCACTGTGACCGGTAGTAGTAATGTACTGTTACTGTATATTTATTTCTGACAGTGTCTCAAAAAAAAATTTTTTTTAACTTTATACTCAAGCTACAAACAGAGAGAGGGGACAGGTCAGGACGATGGTTAGGTTATAATATAAACAATGACAGACAGACACTAGACATACACATAACAGTACAGTACACATACAGTAGACTAGGTAAGCCTTACCCAGGTAGTCCTATCTGCTGTCAAAATCAGTGTTTCCATATGCAGTATTATACTGCTATATTACTGCTACTGCACACACGCACCGATATTTATTTTACTCGGTTTCACAGACGCTGGAGACACTGACGGATGGCGTAACTCATGCAGACATACACAACTCAGGTTAAATGACTGTGGGTCCAGACCAGAACAGGTTCGTCAATTCAGGTAGTCTCAGAATGTGGCAAGGTTGTGGTGGGATTGGGAACTGGGGAAAATGAGCGTAAGCAGCAGCAGACCCTTACTTTATATAAGATTGGGGAAAAGTAACATCAAATCAAAACTGCCCGTTGCTTAGGCTGGCTGGCTGTGAGCAAACAGCAATCTCACACTACCTTTGCTTAAATGACTTATTTACACACACACACACACAAACACACACACACACACACACACACACACACACACACACACACACACACACACACAAACACACACACACACACACACACACACACACACACACAAACACACACACACACACAAACACACACACACACACACACACACACACACAAACACACACACACACACAAACTGACTGGTATCTGTTTAATGATTTCCAGGCTTTTTCCCCCTTCAGCTATTTAGTCACAGAATAAACTTTACTGGACGGTTACTGGAGGAGGACTGGACTGAATTGGAGGTTGGAAGAGTCGACGCTTTAATGAAGTGTTATATAGGGCTGATCTGATCACTGACTGCCCAGACCTACACCTCTGCTACAGCTAAGCTCGGAGCTCCTGACTGTTACTATATATTTAAAGAACTTTTACACAGACAAACACCCAGTTGAAGTTAATGCCAAGGTTTTTTTTTTTCTTTGTTCTTTTTACACAAAAATAAATGACTGGGGATTGAAATCAATTCAGAGTGTGGCTATCGTCACTACTGGCTAGGCAGGGTAGGCTCTGAGAACCCCACAGTATTGCTTTGCTTGCTACCTCAACAGGTAGACCCTTTCTTTAGATTAGAAAAGAAAATAAACAGCAACTGCTTGGGCTGCAGGAAATCTGACACTGAAAGGCAGTCTTTGCTTAAACTGGTTATTTTTCTATCACACAAATATATATATATTTTTTTATTTGTTTATGATTTCCAGGCCCCCAATCTAGACAAACTGGACTGGTACTGCTGCTGGACTGGAGACAACAGTACTTCCTTTGATTGCTTTTTGTTAAATGTCTGCTGGCCTGGGGTTGACTGACTGACCACACACACACTGAGGGATTTGTCTGCTGCAGCCCTGCTGCTAATACATTAACTGCCCCACAAACAAAAGCAAAGAAACACCAGGTCCATCAAAGTATCACTAGTACAGATAATCGGAGACAGATAAATCCTCAGTTTCTTTACCTTTTAGATACTGTATATTCAGCAAAAGCAACTGTGGTACTGCTCTCTGTTTAATTAAACCACAGTACCACTCCCGCCCCATTGGCACAACTCCCATGTCTAATGCTGCAGCGCGCCTGCCCCGCCCCAGTGCAGTGTCCATGCCCACCCCCAAACTCTTCTACCCAATCACCAAAAGCATCCCAGTCAGCCCAGCCTACTTTAATGTGGCATTCATTCAAAGTCCTGCTGCCAGTATCCCGCCTCCTCCTTTGTGGCACTCCTCCGACCTCCAGGCTCCGGGCTTGTGTTGCTCCTGCTGTTCGGGAGACAGGTTTTCTAAGATGCCTGCTCTCTCCCGAGTCATCTCGTCACAAAAAAAAAAATCTGCCTGTGTAATCAGTACTGCGCCCCTAGTGGCGCCTCTTGGAATTGCAGCCTAAAGCACAAAACAGCACATGCACTATGATGCAGTCAAAAAATTAAACTACTTGCACCAGCCTGTTCCTACTTGCATTTGGAACAAGCTGGGTATGTTGATTTCGACCCCTGACCCCAACACTATTTGGTGGGCAACCGAAGGGCCTGGACGGGACTTTCTCACCAGAAGGAAAAGGGTTTCCATAGCCACGCAAGCCCTCCTGGTGGAAGGCCTATACACGGCTTAGAAGATATCTGCAATGGTCTGGGAAACCTTAAAACTTGCCACACTTACATTTCCTCTGGAGCCCGGCAAGGAGATGAAGAGAGCACAGGCTAGGAAGGACCAAGTCCCTGTGTCAGAGGACCCACTTGTAGACTGGACTTCTGACAGACTGTAGATCAATACAGATCATATCTGCCGAGGCTAGTCTGGGACAATGAGAATCTGGATTTCTGAAGCAAGATAGGGGCAGTTTTGCATTGAGAGGGGATGCAAAAAAGGACCAGGGCCGAACTGCCCCATTCATCGAAGGTGACTGCACGAAATCTGAACTGATGCATCGTGTTAGAGATCCCACTCACAACTTCACGGCCTTCCTGCAGAGAGGATAGTAAGACGCCTCACCCCACTTGCTGATATACATTACAGCTTTGACGTCCATGAGAATCAGAATCACTTCGAGGCAGAGTGCATCCTTCAGGACTTTGCTTCTAAGATGGCTTTTATGACAAAATGAGGTTCCCTTGCAGTCTCTGCCTCACCCACAGGCACTCCATGTAACACTCGTACCAACTGAAGTACTCAGCTCCAACACTTTTATCATAGACATCAGTAAACAAGTCGATTCTGCATATGCATTGCCTGCTTACAATAAAAATATTTTACACACACACACACACACACACACACACAAAAAAAAAAAAAAAAAGATAACGTTCCTACTGGCTCCACACCAGAATATATGGAGGTGTACATTTTAATGGAAGGAATAGGAAACTTACAAAAAGAACCCCAGAGCAAATGCCACTGATGTACGTTATTCTGGATGATATTGGCCAGACAGCCACATTTTAAGAAAACATAATTGCACATATCCCAATAATGCAAAGCATCAAGGGAAACATGCAAATCCCCAAGATGGTACAGAAGATGGCAGTACATGAAAAAGTAATGGCTGGCATATGTTCAGCCTTGGAATTATTTAGACATTTTTTATTTATTTTTATTCTTTTAAAGAGAAACAGGGTTTTTGTCCATGAGGTGATACAAGTTATATTTAAGCAATGAGTTGATGTCAGGAAGTCACGTGTGATGGACTGTTAGAGAAAATGTGTTAACTTTTAGAGGGGGTCGCTTTTGATAAGGGTAAGGTAGTTATGCTTGTGATAATGGGAATATTAGGAAAGTATGAAGTCTACGCAGAAGTGGAGTATAAATCTGCACAGTTTTATAAGTACATGCTCAGAGTGCAGGCAAATGTGAAATGCAGGTTTGTTTTAGAAATAGGCAAAAATAGCAATACAAGCAATTAACAGAAAGACAGATACTTACATATAGACATTTACATAGAGAGAGAGAGGCAGAATAGGAATGCCAGTGAAGTACTGAAGTGACGCCAACCCTACCCCCACTCCACAGACATGGACAGGCATTGGGGTGTGCCTTTGGGTCACTGCCCACAACGCTCACGCCATTTCACCTCGCCCTACCCTGTAGACACAGACAAGAGTCTAGGTGTGCCTTGGGGTTTTCAAATTTTACACTCACCCCATTCCATAAGGGAATAACCATTTCAGTGTAACACAGAAACAGACTGACGGCAGATAAGGACCGCTTGGCCCATCTAGTAGGCCCATTTCCCTACCTACAGGATAGGCCTCAGATCCTAGTTAACCAACAGCCTATTTCTTCCTACCCCCCCCACAATAATTGCCTCATGTCTGTCTCATGCATTCTTGAATTCTCCCCCAGTTTTAGACCCCACAGCCTCCTCAGGAAGGCTGTTCCATGCATCCACTACTCTGTGGATAAACTCTTCCTCACGTTGCCCCTGAACCCCCCCCAAAAAACCTTTAAATTGTGTCCCCTTGTTCTTGCACATCTTTTTCTGAAATATGCTACCTTCTTGGACTTTGTTGATTCCACTGAGGTACCTAAAAGTTTCTATCATGTCCCCCCTCTCCCTTCTTTCCTCAAGGGTATACATATTAAGCTCCTTTAGTCTCTCCTCGTACGGCTTATCTTGCAGACCTTGCACCATTTTAGTTGCCCTCCTCTGGACTGCCTCTATCCTGTCTATGTCCTTGCGGAGATGGGTTCCAAAACTGGACGAATACTCCAGATGGGGTCTCACCAACTGTCTGTACAGAGGGATAACAATCTCCTGCTTTCTGCTGGTGATGCCTCTCCCTATACATCCAGTATACCCCCAGCCCTCCCTACTGCCTCCTCACATTGCTTGCTAACCTTAAGGTCATCTGATGATTACCCCAGGTCCCTTCTTTTTGTTGTTACTACCCCCAATTGTGTATTCTTCCCTGGGTTCTTGTTTCCCAGGTGCATTATTTTGCACTTCTCTGCATTGAATCCTAGCTGCCATACTTCTGACCATTCCTCCAACCTTGTGAAGTCCCTTCTCATCCTTTCCACGCCTCCTTGTGTATCAACCCTGTTGCAGATCTTTGTGTCATCTGCAAAGAGGCATACTTTTCCTTCCAGTCCCTCTGCAATGTCACGTAAAGACGTTAAAAAAGACTGGACCCAGTACTGAACCCTGCGGTACGCCACTAGTAACCCTCTTTTCTTCAGAGTGGACTCCATTTACAATTACCTTCTGTGCCCTGTTGTCCAGCCAATGTTTTACCCAGGCTACCACCCTGGGACCCACTCCCAGGCTTGTTAATCTGACTATTAATCTTGTGTGTGGGACTGTGTCAAATGCCTTGCTAAAGTCTAGGTAGGCCATGTCCACAGCCCTCCCTGGTCTACTATTTTGGTCACCCAGTCAAAGAAATCTATTAGATTCTGCCTGACATGACCTTCCGCTGTGAACCCATGCTGCCTTGGGTCCCAGCCCACTGGCCTCTAGGTACTCAACAATTCTTTCCTTCAGAAGCGACTCCCATCACTTTCCCTACCATAGAGGTCAAACTGTCAGGTCTGTAGTTTCCTGCCTCGTCTTGGTCCCACTTTTGTGACGGGGAAATCACATCCGCCTTCCTCCAGTCCTCTGGTACCACACCATCCTCCCATAATTAAAAAAAAAAAAAAAGAGTAGCCAGTGGTTTCACTAGTTCCCCCCTTAATTCTTTTAGAATTCTGGGGTGAATTCCATCAGGCCCCATTGTTTTGTCCACCTTCAGTTTTAGGAGTTCTTGTAGAACTCTTTCTTCTGTGAAAGGACTGGGGATCGACACCCCTATCAAGAGTGCTTCTGTTAATTGGATTAGGGACTTCCCCCTCCTCTTGTGAATACTGAGCAGAAATATTCGTTCAGCATCCCTGCTTTTTCACTGTCCCACTCTGCCTACCCACCGTTCATTCTATTCAGCCTCACTAACCCTCCGTTTGTCTTTCTACGCTCACTGACGTACCTATATAAGGTTTTATCCCCCTTAACAGAGTTGGCCATCTTTTCCTCAGTTTGGGCCTTTGCTATTCTGACTTCCCTCCCTGCTTCCTTCTGCCTTAACTGGTACAGCTCTCTGTCCTCCTCCTCCTCCTGTGTTTTCTTATACTTCCGGAATGCTATCTTTTTCTCCCCGACTTTCCCAGCCACCTCTTTTGAGAACCATAGTGGCTTTTTCTTCATTTTGATTTATTTGTTTCACACAAAGGCGTGTTGCCTCTGTGATGGCAGTTCTGATGATTCCCCATTGTTGCTCCACCCCTCTTTCTAGCCTGTTTGCTAGTGCTTTTCTGAGGCAGTCTCCCATCTTGCCAAAGTCAGCCCTCCCGAAGTCCAGTACCCTCACTTTTGTATGGCTCGACTCTGTAGCAGAGTTTAACATGAAGCACACAGTTTGATGGTCACTTGTTCCCAGATGGCAACCCACTTCTAGATCGGAGATCTTCTCACTGCCTCCATTTGAGAGTACGAGGTCTAAGACTGCTCCCTCATGAGAGGGTTCCGAAACTAGCTGTCCGAGGCCTGCCACCTGTAGAGAATCGAGAATGGCCCTGCTCTTGGATGTGGCTGCAGCAAATGTGCTCCAGTTAACATCTGGCATATTGAGGATTATGTCCAGTATAAAAAAAAATGGAGTGAACTTTGGGGCTGAAGAGTCAAAGGCACACCTTGATACCAGTCACTGGTTGTAGGGTGGGAATGGGTGTGGAATGGTGTGAGCATTACTGTTGACAATCCCAAGTCACACCCGATGCTAGTCAATCCCTACAATGCAGGGTGTTATGGTCAGAAACCCTAATGCCCTGGGCGTTTGGTATTTTCACTCCAAGTTTTCAGCATGTGCTTTTTGAGACCCCACCGCATGAACAGTGACATCAGTTCATTAGCCAAAAGCAGATTTTGCACAGCTGGCACCACAGGTGCAAACACTTTTTGAACAGGACGTAAAAAAATGACAGCTGTACATTTCTTGCTTCAGAGACACACACACACACACACACACGTGAACATGCCAGAACACAGCAGCAAAATGATTAGATTTGTCTACAAGCATTTTCTATGCAAGTTGGAGCATGGGGGGGAGGCTGGAGATCAGTTATGGTCAAAATATTAAATATTTTAAAATAAACAAATGCAAAAGTAACCATTTCAAGAAGAAAATGCAAACTGACACTTACCAGTTATAGGGCAAGTTAGCACATCTGGACTTATTTGCTGCATATGCATCTATTGCCAAGGGGTCCTGACCATGTTCTCCCTTCCAAGCCAAGCTAGCTACAGTAGGTCTAACAATAACATGGATGGAAAAATGCCACATTTTCAACAAAAAGTTAGCATTTTAAAAAGACAGGGCTGTAGACTGAGAAGCAGCTTGTGTAGGTGCATTCATCATGCTAACCAAGATATGTTCTGGTTGCGTTCCACAAGGCTAGCCAGTGGGAGAAGAAGGGGAAGGGACAGAAATCTAAAACAGAACCATTTAACCCATTTGTGATTTAAAGCTGCATGACAGAAATGCGGCTTCCAGAACTAGACACCATATTCCAAATGAGGTGTCACAAGTGATCTACACAATGGTATCACCACCTCCTTCCTTCTGTTGGTAATACCCCTCGCTAATGCACCACAGCATTCCACTGGCTCTCCTCACAGCTTTGGTGCATTGTTTAGCCACCTTTAGGTCATCCAATATGATTACCCCAAAATCCCTTTCCATTTGGATGATGATCGTTTGTTCCAAGGGTTTTTAAGTCAGTTTGAAGGCATTAAGTATTTTCTGTTCTCATAGTCCTTAAAATGCTGGGACTCCACAGATGTGTTCTGTTCCTTGGTCCAGATACCAAACTAGTGAGTCTTGTTTCAACATGATAGATCTGACAGATCCACCTCATGCCCCTCCCACATGAAACAAAATAAGGTGGGGTGGATCTTTAGGAGTCTCTTGGGTGGAGGTGGTGTGGATCTCACTCCCCCAAAAAACACAATACTGCCTCCCCACTACTCTGGTTCCAGTTCTTGTACCACCCATTTAAGAAAGAAAACAGTACCGTGCAACCACTGACCAACATGAAAGCGTATTTGAGGTTGGAAAACATTTCTTGGAGGAGGGCAAGGCGGAGGAGACTACTTACGCCTTCAGTCAGTTCCATGGACAGAAAACATGACATCACTCCTTTTGTACATGCAAAACGTCTCCAAGCTCCACCTACTGCAGTGGCAAAAAAAAGGAAGCTATGCTCTGTTCTGCTATGGAACAACTTCTACTGCCCAGTTCCCACAGAAGTTCTGTATCCCAGAAGCAAGAGTGTAAGACTGGTGGGCGGACAGACTGGGCTGCCGCCTGGATGGAAGATCTGGAGAAATATGCGGAACTGGGAGAGTATCCTTCCGAAAATCCTGATGACCCATATGTTCACTGTAATGGGCTTTCAACTGCTTGCAGAACTGAATTAGACACCTCCCCTACCGCCGAGAGGCATCCCCCCCAGACAGCTGAGGTGAGACCTGGGCTAGATCCAGAGGTTGGTACAGGGCAATTTAGGGCCCTGTGCCCTAAACTGCATTCTCTTCATGGCTGAGGGGTTGGTTCCTGATAAAGGCACCTAGGCCTCTACCTAGTAAGCACTGCCTGTTACGAGAACGCCAATGGTTCTCGTTCCCGAGATGCAGCAGGCGTCACCTGTTTAAATGGCATCCCTATTGTTCCGAGCGGCCTCCAGAGCTCAACCGGAGGGCCAAATAGATAAACACCTGCTGCCAGCAGCAGCTGCTCTAGAGGCAGAGTCGTAAGCGTCCATAAACGTTTTCAGCGGATTGAGCTATATGCCCCTAGCAATGGAGCTTTGGGCAACAGGAGGTTCTCGACCACCACATTGACAGTGTTCCACAGGGTGTACTCATACTGAGGAATGTAGGAACTCAAGACCTAGAAGTCTGATTTGGTCAACAGATGAAGGCTGAAATGTTATGGTGGACCCCATATCCCAGAGGTAAAAACTGGAAATAAAATGATCTTCAATCACACAGATACAGAAGGCTTCCATTCGGGCCAATGAGTTATCCACTGCGTCGACAAAGCAGAACAGGGAAATGCTCATTCAGATCCACTTCTACCCCAGAATAACCTCCAAAGGGCAGGTCTAGGACAGGAACACGGAAGACGCCACCACCTGTAGCAGCGAAGAGTTCGGCACCATCTGCAGCACCGGCACCACATTCAGCGCCAGACCAGCGCCTGCACCACGCGTAGTGCCAGAACCGTTGGGCCCAGACGTGAAGAAAAAAGGGGGAGAAAGAAAGGGATACCCGTGCCGGCCCCTACAGGGAAAAAGGAGAGGGGGTAGGCACAAGGAGTCTGCGTCGGCACAGGAGAAGGCACCATGCACATCCCAGACTGACCGACCTGGCCACGGCCCAGTGGCTCTGAGGCCTCGGAACCACTGGTCAGGACAACTGGGCACATGCCGTACCCCCTGCTCTAAAAGAGCAGCAGAGACGTGAAACTGCTCACCAGGACCCCATCGAGGACAGGGATGGGATCCGGTGTAGACAATCACAGCCGTTAAGAGCAGAGCCACCAAAGAACCCACCGGAGTCAGTTCAGGCCTATCACTCACCACCAAATACCCCTGCACAAACATACCAGAGGGTGACCGAGCAGTAGAGATTCTTCTTCCACCAGCAGGAGGAAGAAGAGCTTGAGGTCAAGCGGAGCCAGGTCCCCGATCGAGGTCAGGAACAGGACTGCTACTTTTGTGCTTCAGGCAGACTGACCCTCCTTTGCAAAGGGTGGCAGACTGGACACAGCACCACTGTCATCACAGCTTTCAAATGAAGTCTCCTTACAGTCACAGTTACCATCCAAGGGCGACTCAGTTGATGGCAGGTTGAGAATTTGTCCTGTATTACTTCATTTTTATTTATTTTTAAATAAGAAAAACACTAAGAATGGCAAGTTAATCTAATACTGAACGGCTATAGCTGCCGTCGTACAGACGAAAACCTTACTCCCGGCAGACAAGCAACATCCTCACCGAAGCGCACTCAACGGCGGGAGAAAAGGAACAGAGGTGGTTGGAGGGTAGATGCTGAGACAGCCTATACGGTGCAAGCTAATCTCGCAGCGCCGTGTATGCATGGTCCTATCTCGGTTGCAGCCCTCCTGAAGGTTTTTGGCTCCCGCAGGGTACTAGCACCTCTGGTGTAGTCCACTAGTGGAAACAGTCCAGGAAAAAAAAAAAACACACACACACACACACACACACACACACACACACACACACAGCTACTAACAGAAAATACAGTATCTTCGATCTTGTACACTGAAATTTTAGCAAGGCAAGTAATGCTTGAATGAATAAGGATGCTGTCATGCTGCAAGCAGCTGCTTACTTGTGGTGCTAAACACTAGCAAGTCTTCCATTTGTTTTTTTGTTGACCAGGTATGTGCACTAGACAAAAGCTTAAGACATGTTCAGGCACAGCCCGGGAGAGTTACAAACAAACTGCAATCTCAGTAGTACAAAAACAAAGACAAAACTGAAAGACCGCAATTTCAACAAGTACAGAACTGAACCAAAATAAAACATGAACAAGGGTCTGATGAACACAACAAATCAAGAAATAAGAGTAGCAACTACAGCAAGTGCAATTAGTCACGTGATAGGAAAATAATCCAAGGTAGGAAGACAAAGTTGGATTAAGTACAGATGCACTGCCAGCCCGGTGGCGCAGAGGGTCGACATACCGGACGCCACACCTCACGCTACGCCGGCAACCCGGGTTCAGGAACAGACTTTGCTCATCTGGGTCGGCAGGGGAAGGGAGAGGATCAAGTGTCCCTAGACAGCTGCTCTCTCTAGGGTGGGCATGGGGTTCGCATCACTCTGCAGCGGCATCTGGCGGCTGCCAGGTGCACTACACAGTTGTAGCGCACAGATGAGGGTTGGGGCTCAGCAGACGTCAGCACGCAAGTGCGCTGTATGTCACGGAATGCCGGCTCCAGGGAGAACACGGAGGTGGAAAAATAGCAGGGCAGTCGTGGCAGCTGATGGCTGTACGCTGCACTGCCAGACCAGAGTGGTGCACCCCCAAGTACTGGTTCCAGGTCCCCGGGGTGGGGAGAGAGAGAAGAGACTGTGCGTGCAAGCCTGTGAAGAAGAGCATATCACTGGCCAGACTGGGTCCGGGGGGTGCAGGTGCCAGCAGCCGGACAACCTGCCATGCCCGCACTACAGGAGGAGAGAAAATGATAGGATAAAAAAAAAAGTACAGGTGCAATCAGCTGATAAGGTACTTGAAAAATTTCAACCTAGGTGAGACTACAAGCATCTTAAGTATTGGGAGGAAGTGCCATAGCTTGGGAGCCAATATTGAGAAGGACTGCCCACCCATCTTACAACATTTTGGGAAAGCCAGCAATGACCAGTCAGTAGACCTCAAGGGATACGCCAGTGAGGTGTGCGTTACCCATTTGGCCAGTGTAGCTGGATTATCAGATCTACTGATATGGTCAATGGTGCAGCCAGCAGTGTACAGACGATAAATGCAGAAGGGAGAGCCAACCCAGACCAGAATAGAGGGCACAGTGATGGGTAAGCTTTCGCACAGAGGAAAGCGACAAATGCTGTTGTAACGCATGTTCCATTTAACACCCCCTTGTTTGCCTCCATTTAGGAAACAAGACCACATATAAGACTAGGCCATAGGACACCTTGGTCAATGGCCAATCTTGCAGCCACAGAACGAGCATGTCCAATTTTTTAGTCTAGACCAAACTTCATGTTTACAGTCTTACAGATGGTAGACAAATGCTGGTTAAAATTCGCAGCTGGATATAAGGTGACTCCAAGGTACCTAAAGCAGTCTACTACCTCTAATGAGGAGCCCACTGAAGAGCAACAGGAAGGGCACAGAGACAGGCCCCAAATCTAGGCACTGAACCAAATAGCACAGTGAGTGAGTGGTGTTCATGAGAAGACTGTTGATTTAACCAGGAATGAACCACCTTGAAATCAACATTAAGCCTTGTATGTCAGATCTGTTCGCCCACTAGTACATAGAGCCATATCATGCACACCACTACTTTATGCAGACGAGATGGCCATTTTGGGCAGACTGTTTATAGACCTTTACTTTATACCCTGTTTAAGTACTGATCCTTGAGGGACCCCAAGTTTGATGGGGGAAGAGGCAGGAGTTGACACCACGAATTGCTGCAGACCAGCAAGGTAGCTAACAAACCAGAAGTAGTGGCAGGTGAAAAACCCAAGCCAGTCAGTTTGGACGTAGCAAGAGATTATCTACAAGGTCAAACGCCTTGGTTAGGTCAATGAAAACTGCGCGTGAGCATGCCTCTAACCACAGCCATCTTGACAGTTAGTAAACTGTATGAGGGCAGTGTCTATAAAGAGTTACAGGTCCAGGATATACATTCATGAAATGGTCGATCCCGATTGGGAAAGGAGGAGGAAGAAATCTGTTGCAAAAATTCAGCCTATTTAAAAAAAATTAGATATAATTTGAATCTGCACACAATTTGCTGTTGTACAGCAACTCTGTACTTTAACCCCAGCCTTTAATACAAATTACGTTTCCTTTTTATCAAGATTGAGGCGTTGCCGGCCCAGTGATGGAGGGTTGAGGTGCTGGACACCACACCTCTAACCACACCGGCGTCCCGTGTTCAGGAATGGATTCAGGTTGTCGGGGGCTGCCTGGGGAAGGAGAGGATAGAGCGTCCAGAAGACTGCTCTCCTCTCCTGGGGTGGGCAGCTCTGCTCTTGTAGGGGCCCCCGGTGGAGACCAGGGGCACTACTACACAGTAGCACAGGAGGGACAACCAAAGAAAAGCAGAAATCAACTCCGGTGGCCGCCGGATGACTGCTTCCGCATTCTCCACACACCCAGAATCTCCGGGAGCCTGCCCCTCCACAGCAGGCGCCCCCATGAGTCAAGTAAAGAAAATAGAGTGCTGGGGTTTCCTACAGTGCCTTCCCCCCTCAGAGGAGGGGGACCCACCTGGAGATGGGTTACTCTGGGACATCCGAGGGTTGACTGCGATGTGTGGTGGGTTGGCAGGGCTCAGGAAGAGGATAGCCGGGGAGTGGAGAAGGCTTAGAGGGCCCGAAAGAGAGGCAGATACCAGAGCGTTGTAGGAGGTAAAAAGATCACTTTTTTTCATGTGAGGAGTTGCTTTTCATAACCAGTTATTCCAGTTGTATGTGAAATTTAAGCACCTGTAAATTCTCTGGCAGCTAGTCTCCTGGCTTCACACTGATGGGCTGCATTTCCTTCTGCAGTAAGGCAAGGCAGGAACCAAAAACTCTGCAGCATAGGTATCCTCCCCTCTGCTTCATGAGTACCCCAGTTCTTCCTAAAGCAGTTCCAGTTCTGGTAAAGTCAGAAAAGACAGAAACAAGAGGAATGTTAAGCAAACATGCTGCCAACTATGTACAATCTGGGAGGGAAGGAGCCTGGAGACCAGCCAAAGAAAGAAAATGAACAAGTACTTAAAATCTTCCCTCTCCTAGGATGGTCTCCAGGCTTTACCCTGATAGGATATACTAAAGCAGTACATCCTGAGTGGGAAGAATGTCATTGTCCTTAAGAGTCCACCACTGCCTGGAGGACCCTGCGGCCAAAAGATGCCGCAGCAGAGGCTGTCTCATCCAACTTGTAGAACTTTGGGAAGGTGTGAACAGACCAAGTAGCCACCCTGCATAAGTCCACTGGAGAGGCTTCTCTGAACTCTGCCCACAAGGTGGCCATGGCCCTGGTTGAGTGGGCTTTCACTGGGCAAGGCAAAGGTTCCCCAACCTGGTTGTAGGCAATGGTGATTGTTGACCGAATCCATCTGGCAATGGAGTCCTTACATGCTTTTCTGCCCAAGTTCTGTCCCGTTATTAAAATGAACAATTAAAGTCTTGCGCGTCAACTGTTCTTTTAATGTATAGCTTCAGCACCCCTTTCGGGTGCAGAGTGTGGAATTCTCTCTCCTCATCATTTTTAGATTGCAAGAGGAGGGTAAAATCAACTTCTGATTGCAGTGAAAAGAAGACATTACTTTAGGAAAACACACACACACACACACACACACTCACACACACACACTCACACACACACACTCACACACACACACACTCACACACACACACACACACACACACACACACACACACACACACACACACACACACACACACACACACACACACACACACACACACACACACACCACACACACACACCACACACACACACACACACACACACACACACACACACACACACACACACACACACACACACACACACACACACACACACACACACACACACTCTGTGCAAAGGACCACAGAGCCTTGGTGAAACACTATATAAAGGTTCCTTGGGTGAATGTGCTCCTAGCTCACAGATCCTTCTGGCTGATGTAATGGCCATTAGAAAGGCAACCTTCATCGTAAGGTGCAGGACGGATGACGTCTTGAGAGGTTTGTAGAGGGCTTCTGTTGTAGCTTTGAGGACCAAACTGAGTCTCCCAAGGGGGAACTGGCTTGATATGAAGGCGTTTTAGAGTGGTTACCCTTAGGAACCGTCTGTTGTGAGGATGCAGGCCCAGAGAGTCCCCCAAAATCGCCAAGCAGGAGTGCTCCCAATGCAGAGACCTGAACCCGTAAGGTGGCTGGTTGCAGGCCTGTCTCGAAACCGTCCTGTAGAAACTGGAGGAGGGTAGGCAACGATACAGATTGGCCCAACCTTTGTTGCTCTTGAAGCAAGACGTAAAAAAGGAATTTACACCAGATTCTATAGCATACCTTGGAAGATGGGCGATATGACAATCATTTCAATCATGGGCAAAATGTACCGGAGCCCTTTGAGAGTTTCCCCACTCGCTCTCCAGGCCAAGAGGGATAGACCGTGCAGACTGGGATGCAACACTGGGACTTGATGCAGAAGGTCTGGGCAGAGTTGAAAAATTACAAGTGGATGCTTAGACAGGTGGATCAGGAGTGGAAACCTTGGATGACTGGGCCAGTGTGGGCAAACTAGAATCAGTTCTGCCTGGTCGAATGCTACTTTGTAAGTACCCTTGATAGGAGATTGAACTGACCCCAGTTTAGGGGGAAGGTGTCCTGTGCCACTGCGCAGTAGTTTGATTTTGCAGTTTTGCCTGCAGGCGAAAAGATCTAGTTGAGGACAGGATGGCCCCAACGGCAGATGAGGATCTGGAAGGCAGAGACTTTCGCCTCCCATTCCCCTGGTAGAGCATCCTTGCAAGTGAGCCAATCTACTGTCATGTTTTCCTAAGCTGGGATATATACCGGCCTTACGCTTGCGAGAATACATTTCGGCCCACTGAAATAGGAGCGACTCCCTTAGCATCCTTGAACTTCTTGTGCCACCCTGATGATTGATGTATGCCATCGTTGTTTTGAGTGTTGGATCAGCACATCCTGGTTGAGGATCTGTGCCTTGAATTGTTGCAGAGCTAGGCGCACCGCCCTTATCTCCAGAACGTCGATGCTGCACCTGGATTCTAGTAGACCATCTGCCCTGACCCGAGGACTGAACCAGGTGAGCCCCTAGCCTGAGGCTGGCATCGGTAGTGATCCGCACTTGACTGGGATGCCCCAACAGAAGACCTTTTCATGAGACTGGCCCTCAGAGTCCACCAATAAAGAGAGGCCTTCATTTGCTGAGAAATTGGAATCACTGTTCTGGCCGTGTTTGGACTGAGACCATTGGCTAAGAAGGAGCAACTGGATGTTCTGCATGTGGATCAACGCCCAAGGGACCATGTCTGCTAGTGAAACCATGGTCCTATGGAGCTTAATGAAGTCATGAACTGGCAGCAAGCGTGCTGCGAGAGACTGCTTTATGAGCCTCCATATGTCTGAATTGTCCTGTGTACGGAAAACGTTCATTTGCATCTTGAAGACTGCTCCCAGATGGGTTAGTGTCAGAGCTGAGGTGAGGGAACTCTTCGCTCAGTTGATAAATCCTTGTGCAGAGATGCACCGTACCACTTCTGCCACTGCTCGTAACTGCTTGGTCGAATTGTGCGGCCTTGATGAGAATATATCATCCAGATAAGGAAAGCTGTATCCTTTGGCTTCTGAGCTGGGCGATCAGTCACTAGGACCTTGGAGAATGTTCTGGGTGCCAAAGAAAAGACCAAATGGAAGCATTTTGAACTTAAGTGGTGCTCCCCCACTCAGAGGTGCCTGGATGGGGACATGGAAGTAGGCATCTTGTAAAAACTGATTTAGGCTAAATCTCCCAGATTGATCTCCGGACAAAAGGGTTTCCATCTGAAGGATTTGCTGCGAACAAAGCAATTTAGGAACTTCAGGTCCAAAACCGGTCTAAAACCTCCTGTACGTTTCTGGACTATGAAGAGCGAGTAGATGCCCCGGATGAACTCTGAGTGGGAGGACCGTCTCAACAGCTCCTACCTGAAGGTCTGAGATCACCTGAAAACATTTCCAGTTTTTTGGTTGGGTTGCCTCCAATGGGTAAGGGTACCACATGAGGTAGCAGGGGCCTTGATTCTAACTCGATCAGGCACTCCTTGGCCATTATATCTAGGACCCAACTGTCCGTTGTGGACTCATTCCTCATGAAAGCTCGAAAGCCTACCCCCACATAAGAATGGGCCCAGAAAGCTTCATTGCGATTTCTTGGCATTGCCAACAGCTACTTCCACCACCACTCCCTCCTTTGAAGCTACCCTGGTTGCAGGAGGAGAACCATGTTCGCTTGGCTGACAAGTTACTATTTTGTCCTTTGTTGAAGCCTTAGTCAAGAAAATTTCTTCAGGGACCTGCGGACCGTAGTCGGACTCCTTAACTGCTTCCTTAAAAACCAAACAGAAGATTCCCTTCGTAAACAGAGTTCACCAGGTGGACCTCTGAGGAGTCTGCTTGCTAAGCCTGAAACTAGAGGTTGCACCGAACCGAAGTCTGGTAGAACATGGTTCTAGCTGCACATCTCACCGCCTCCTCTGACGCATCTGCCGAATACATGGAGACTAACACGATGAGCTGGAGGTGACGGAGGGCCACCTTATTTTCTGAATCATCTGCCATTTGAAAGGTTAAATCCACTGCCCAGGAGAGGGTGGCCTTGGCTGCAAAAGGTTAGTCATTGCTGTCTTAAGCTACGCTGCTGAGGATTGGAAGTCCTCTAAGGATGCATCCACCTTCCTGTCCACTGGGTCCTGGAGGGAGGCTCCTCCTGCCAGAATGACAGTCTTGTTGGTAAGGTTCAAGATCAGACGATTGCTCCAGGGGCAGTCAGTCAATCCACTTTTCTGTGTTTAGCGAATCTGAGCAACTTCATAATACACTGTGGGACTGGATAGGATCTCACTGGTCCTCGCCATTCCTCCTTCAGTAATTCCTCGATGGCGGTGGGGGAGAGACAGGCAAGGCTGTGGCCAGTTTGGATGAGGAACCAAGTCTAAATGACGGTTTTGACTTCTTCGGAGCTGCCAGTGAAGACTCCGGGTGAATTTCATCTATGGCCTGCTTGATGAAGTAATCCAGGTTATCCAGATCAGTTTCTGGAAGGCATAGAATCTGAGTCTGAAGAGGTTATTTACTAGCTCCTCTTCCTCTGGGGAAGATGAACTTAAGCCAAATAAGGCTGGGGACCTGTCCCTGCGGGTGTCTTCGGACCTAGAACCTTTCCTCTTTTGTGACGTGCCAAGGGGAGCTCCTCCTCAGAGGACCTGGTCCAGTGCTGGGATTTTTTCCTTCCGTCAATGTTATGAGAAGCGAGATGCCCCCACCCCCCCCATCTGATGAGGACCAAGTTCTCTTTTGGCCTGCTTGTAAGCCCTGCGCTCAGGGGACTTGTCAGGCTGCCAGTCAAAACAAGAGGGTCCACAGCAAAGGCTCCGTTGAGATTCTCAACAAGGTCCACAACAAGCACGGAGTGCCGTGTTGCTGGGCCTCAGCAGTGGACGAAACCCCCTCAGCGTGGACGTCCTGCTGATCCATCTGCCATCAACGAGCCTGGGGTCTCCGCTAGATCCTCTGCCCTCGAGGACGCTGCCCTGTCACACTCGGGGAAATAGGGAGCCTGCAAAGGTGGCCAACTGAAGGGTCTTGCATTTCCTGCCCCTGGGTAGACTGTCCGAGGCAATGATAGAAGAGGGAGGACTTCCCTGAAGAATTCCACTAATCCTTGAATCTGTGGGTTTGTTTTTTTTTTTTTGGGGAGAAAAAACAGCCGCTAGCATGCTTTCTGAGAGGCCTGTCAGAAAACCCGTCATCGACCACGTAGCAGCCTGAAACTGAGGTGGTCGGTGAGTGTACAGCAGTGTCAATCGATAAGGAGATTGCTCCTTCGGGTCATCGACCGTGCTCTCCAGGAAAGCAAAGAATTCAGAAACATGGCCGATGACAAGCCCAACCATCTTGATGGTTCCTTTTGGAATTCAGTCGGCTCACAGCTTTGTCGACAACCCAGAAACAAAGTGGTAGTAGACGACCAGAACCACCAGAGGAGCCACTGGAATTTCTCTTCCCAGCTGACGACCTCCTCCAACTTTGATTCTTCCCTTGAGGGAGATTTCTTTCAAAGTCGCTAATCAGGCTATACAGCTGCTAAGCAATGCCCGCTACGGCACAGGAAAGCTCTCCGCGAGACAGAGCAAGTCTGTGCAGCGAGCAAGGCTGAGACCGGGACTGCTTGTTCCAATAAAAATCACGACTCAATCCTCAAAAATTAATCGGGGGGTAGAGAGAGATTCACTTACAAATTGAAGTCTTCAGCTCCATCTACAGACTGAGCTCAGCTGCAGAGAATCTGCCACTGGAAAGGCAGAAGAGAAGTGAAATGAACTGGGGTACTCCGAAAGTGGAGCGGAGAATACCAATGCTGCAGAGTTTTTGGTTCCTGCCTTGCCTTACTGCAGAAGGAAGTACAGCACATCAGTGTGAAGCCCGGAGACCAGCTTAGGAGACAGAATTAGCATTTCAAGGGTGTCCAAAAAGCACTGAGCCTCAACTGCACCAGCTCCTATAAAAATCGAAGTTTAAATACCTATAAATTTCTTTCTCCGACAGCTGGTCTCCGGGCTTCCTTACTCCTGGGCTGCAACTCCCGATGCTGATAAGCAGGCAAGAATCAGACCTCTGCAGCAGGAGACATCCAGCCCTCCACTTCCGGTCTTCCTCAGTTCTTCCTAAAGCAGTCCAATGTGGCAATACTACAAGAACTTGGAAACAGAAAACAAGAATTTTAAGGCATATATCGCCCTGAGGCCAGCCAACTACACATACACTCAGAGGGAATCTGAAGCCCGGAGACCAGCCGTTTGAGAAAGAAAATTTGCAGGCATTTAAATTTTGATTTCTCTCTCCTAAGCTGGTCTCTGGGCTTCCTTACTCCTGGGATATATGAAAGCAGTACGTCCCCGGATGTCCCGGGTGGGAAGAATGTCAAAAACCCAGAAGGGTTCCCCACCGCTGAAGCACTTTGCAGCCAAGGATGTCTCCAGCGATGACATCACCTCCAGTGAAGGATATAGATATAGATATATCTAACTAAATTGAGTGAACGGATGATCAAATAGCCACTAATTATGCCCACGAAGGGGCATGTGCTCTCAGTGGGCTAGGCCAGTTACTCCGGCCAGATCATAAGCTGTGGAGGTGATGGATAGAATCCAACTGGCTATAAAACCGAACAAATCCTTGCTACCTAAAATTTTTCTCTTCCCAGCTTGTACATGAAATTTTCCTTCGTTATTGCTTTTTAGAGAGTGGGCATAAGGAAAGAAAAATGAACCCTTGATTGTAATGGAGAGGAGACAACTTTTAGCAAATGAAAAGTTGGAACTGTTGTAGCCTGAGGAGTAAGAGTACACAGCTCTTGGGTAAGCAATGTTCTTAGTTTGCTGGTCCTCCTGGCTAAAGCAATAGCTTTGGGAAAGAGGGGGACCTTTATTTGAGATGCATGATGGACGCCTTAAAAGGCTCTAAAGGGGACCCTGGTCACGGCCTTGAGAACCATATTACTACTCCAAGGTGGCAGCTCTGGTGTAAAGGAATACATTTTAATGTTGTTGCCTTTAGAACCACCGGACATGGGGATATGGGCCCAACAATTCCCCAGAGTCTGTGAAGAGTGCTCCCTGTGCAGAAAACTACAACTTGAAAAGTGGCTGGTTGCAGTCCTTTGTCCATCTATCGTAAAGGAACTGCAGTAGTAAAGGCGGATACACTGGGATACTCTATAAGCAAGGCCCCTGGAATTCTGCAGTTGCGGAATTTGCATCATGCCACAGTATATATAGTGCCGCAGAATTCATTGTTTTTGGTGAATTTTCATATAAATACTGTTTTACCGTAGTGTCACGCTTTCTTTCTCACCTCGTTTATCCTGAAGCCCCTCCTCTATGCTCAGCATATGATGTCATAGATGACATCACATCATTTAGCCAAAGACAGGACTGCATTCTGCCAGAGAAATGAATAAATCATGCCGCAGAAATCAGAAAATGCTACCGCAGAAGTCAAGGAGCCCTGCCGCAGAAATCAGAAAATTCTGCCGCAGAACACCAGGGACCCTGTCTATAAGTGACTGGAATGAAGCCAGAACCAAAAACCTCCCTGGATTCTCTAATGCACTCTGGAGGAAGAAGATATACACGAGTTCCCCATCATGTCAGTAACAGGAGCTCTGTAGCATAGCTCCTTGAAACATTTTCCACTCCATCTCCAGGCCTAGAGAAACAAGCTGTTGACATGGGATGCAGAACCGGACTTGAAGGAGAATGTCCAGGCTGAACCTGAATGTCAGAGGTGGTCGCTTTGACCAGTGAGTTATAACCAACTAAGTGCGGACAAGACATAAGGGACAGACTGGAATCATGACTGTCCTCCCCAAAGCCGCTCTGTGGAGAACTCTTGATAGAGACGGTATTGGAGGAAAAGCTTACAGGAGACTGAACACATACCAGATTATGGGGAAAAAGTGCCCTGAGCCACCTCTGGATCATCCTTGACCAGGGAACAGAACTGCTTTACCTTGAAGTTGTGCAAACTGGCAAAGATACTAACATACTAAAATGCCAGCAGAATAGGCCTAATGGTCTTTCGCGTCTGCTCGTTTGGTCAGCCCCCACCCTGGGAGCCAACCTTGCTGCCCCCCTTGCCATCTCTGGCATCCCCCTTCCCAGTTCCGGATATTCTCACTGCATTGGATTTTGCTTCCAGAACCCTTCCCCTGTACCTGTCCCACCCCCTCTTGAACCCCTCCACCAGCCCTCGAGGCAGCTCATTCCATGGCTCCACCACCCTCTCAGTGAAGTAGCACCTCCTCCTTTCTCCCCTGAATCTTCCCCCCTCCAGCTTCCACTCATGCCCTCTAGTGGCCCCCTCCTCCTTTCTTCAAAGCACCCTGACTGTTCCTCCACTATTTACCCCCCTTCATGTACCTGAAGAACGATCTGTTTGAGTATTGCCCCACTGTTCTGTCTGGATGTCAGGGGCACTGCCCTTCAGCTGCTATTCCCCTGGCCGGCCAACCTTGTGACCAAGTCAGTCATTCTGCTGTGGTATTTTCCTGTCCTAGTATGCTCACTGGTGCTCAAGCCAGTGAAAGAGGGTATTCTTTTAGCATCTTTAAGCTTCTTGTGTCGCCCTGAAATTCGGTGTATGTCAGCGCTGACAGACTGTCAGCTGGAAATAGGCTATCCTGATTGAGTAACTGCTGTTCCGAGTGCCTCCGGGCATGGCCTATTGTTCGCTCAGGGAAGTTTATGCTGCGTCTTGTGTCCAACAGTGATCCCCTGCCCGGTGCCAACTGCCGACGCAGGTGAGCCCTCCTCAGCTCCTGAGGCTTGTATCAGTCGTGTTCCAGACTTAGTGTGGATGGGCCACCTTGCATTCTGTCGTGACATCTGACCTCTGGGACTGTCACTGAAGAGAGGGTTTAATCTGTCTCAATAAGCGGTGTAACAAAATTAACAGCTGAGCAGCCTGTGAAACTCCGAGTTTTAGCAGATACTAAAATTTTATTCTCTGGGGAGAAATCTTGTGTCCCGATTTGGACTTGGGGGAATTCTCTCCAGTAGATTACAAAAACACAAAAAAAAAAAAAAAGTGTGCCGACAGGCACCCGACTCCCTCTGCCAATGCTTGGTTGAGCTGTGGGGCCTTTAAGTGGGCTATGACTGCTACTAGCATCGTAAATACTGTTAGTTAAGTCTGAGGAAGACCACAATATTGGGGTCTGAAGCGGAAGTACTGCTCTCCCACTCTGCACTTGGGATAGAGTGTGTGCCATTACTGGGTGGGAATATGCAAATAGGAATCTTGCAGATTTATTGTAGCTAGAAAAAAATCTCCCTTTTGCGATTCCCTGATGACAAGGCTTCCACCTGGAAGGGTCTGCTGCGAACAAATTGTTCGCGAATATGAGATCTAGGACTGGCCCGAGCCACCCCCCCCCCCCAAACCGTGCATTTTGGCATGAGGGGGAAGAAAAAGCCTCCAACTGCTGAAAATCTGTAGACTAAAATCCTCCTTGTGCGATTGTCTTTCAGATGGGTTGTCGGTGAAAAAAAAAAAAAAGGGGGGCTTGGATTAGGCAACCCGTGCTGGTAATGTCTGCAAACCCTCTGTCCAACTCGGTTTGGGCCCATCTGACCAACTCTGCTTGGGCCCATTCATGGAGAGTTTATTGAAAAGCTGCTCCCTACTGGAGGAAGTGTGAATAGCGTGTTCTTGTTTCCCCTCCAAGATATTAGTGTTTTAACCCTTAAGGTAAATCTTGGTAATGAAGTCATCTGGGGGCTGAAGATTGGTCCCCGCCTCTTGAAATGGCATGTGCCCCTTTGGCGATCTCCCTTGAATCCCTCTTGGAGAGGCATGTGCACCTCAGTCATTTCCCCAGAATCCCTCACTGCCTCCTTCATGGCTGGGCCAAAAAGGAGATTACCTTCATTGGGTATAATCACCAACTGGCTCTTACAGAGGCAACTGCTTGCCAGGCCCGAAACCAGAGGTTGCAGCGAGCCGAGGAGAGAAGAAACATGGTGCGACCTGCGCATCTGACCGCCTTCTCTTATGCATCTACTGCATAAGCCGAAGCCAGACCACTAAAAACTGGGGCCCCTCACAGAGAGGCTTAGGGAGAGAGGATTGGCGGATGCCACCTTGAAAAGACGACGATGCCGAGCGAGGCACCGGCTTTTCTCTGCCCTAGATCCCGGAGAGAAGTCCCTCCTTCAGCTGAGGTGACAGACTGCCTGGTTAGGTTTAAAACTGGAGGATCGATTCTAGAGTGGTCTGGCCACATTTTCTATAGTGCCTTGCCAAACTTAGGAAACTTGGAGAGCCACTGGATAGGTGCGTCCTGGACCTTGCCATGCCTACTTTAAAAAGTTCCCTATGGCTGGAGGAATAAGGAAGGCTGAGGCTGGTCTGGTGGCAACTGCCCGATAAAAACCCTGTATCGTTTGGGCAGAAGCCTCTGAGGCAGATCCGAGCTGAATCTTGATTATGACTTCATTTAGGAAAAATAGGCCCTCCAGGTCCAAGACTCTGGACAGCGAGCTTACTGGGCATCAGAGTAATTGTGAGGATAACTGCTTCCCTGCAGATAAGGACAGGGCCGAGGCCCTCTTTCTTGCACCATGAGGACTGTTTGCGTTCATGTGAGGTCCTCCATCTGGTGTTCCGAGGTTGTCCATGGAGCATGCAGGGTACAAGCAATGGCCCTTATTTTGGCTGCGAACTGTTGGGACTCCCAGTGACCGCTGCTCTGTCACACCTTGAGGTTGCCGCTTGCTCAGGCCTGTCTTTTTTGGCCTGTGGCCAACATGCTGGGTTGAGGAAGGGGCTGCCTCTTTCACGGTCTCGATGTTCACAGATGCTGCCTTCTAACAAATCAGGCAAGTGACCTGGCTAAAGAGATTAAGTGTGTCCTCTCACATCTCAGGCCAGACGGACCATCCCAGGATTAGCAGTGGAGCAAGCAGCCCCGCATTGAAAAGGAGAGAGAAAAAAAAGCCTACGCTCTTCTCTCACCCCCCCGAGTGGGTTCCCAATTCTATGCTGCTGAAGCTGCGATGAATTGCCAGGTATTGGAAAACACGCGATTAACTTTTTTTTTTTTTTTTTTAGAAGTTATAAAACCGTAACCACACACTAAGTAAAAACGCACAAAACACACTATTTCACTATCAAATGGCCGATTCAGCCAAACCAAGCCGCACTTTTACAAGTTCCACACAGAAAAAAAAAAAAACAGAACAATTCCTATATAGTACTCACGGCACCACAGAGACTGAACCGACTATGCGGATACTTTTTCGGTTTAAAAATTGACGAAAACTGAAACTTTAACAGACTTTCGAACCGAGCTGAAGGAGAAATCTCTGGAGCGGCCGTTCAGTGAGGCAGAGTAACGAATCTGTTTAGGTTTGAAACACTCCAGACAGAGACTTCAACCGAGCTCATGCTCAGCATTCTATGACCTGCATAGAAAGTTAACTTTGTTCTCTGGGGCAGTTCAAAGGTTGGGAATCACTGCAATTGTCAGAATACAGCAAGACGTCATGCTTGAAATACAGGTTACTCACCTGTAACAGGAGTTCTAGGAGTGGTATATGTTCATCCACACTGGTAGGTTCCTTGCCGCTTTAAGATGGGCTGGAAAGTCTTCAAGCTGGCTCCTCCCACCCACCTGGGTTGTAAAACCATTGGCGCCACCCATGACGCCAGATCTAGCCTGCAGGAAGCCAGGCTGCGCGAAGCTGGGGAGGTCGGCTGGGTCGTGTGAATGAACATATTTGCCACTCCTAGAACTCTTGTTCCAGGTGAGTAACCTGTAATTCTAGGGATGTGGATATATTGTTCAATCCACACCGTCTGGCAGACTTCTAGCAGTTCTCCGGGAGGAGGGAGGCAAGGCGTGCACCCCCAATACTTACTTGGAATAAGGACTGGAGAACAGAGGTCCCAAAACCAGCATCCCAGCGTGACTCTAGGTCAATGTGATAATGGGAAATAAAAGTGTGTGTCGACTTCCAGGTAGCAGCCCTGCAGATTTCCTGGATAGGGACGTCCCTAGAAGCAGCGGTATGGTGGGTAGAATGAGCTCTTATCACTGGGTGGCTCCTTGCCCGCTAACCTATAGCAGAGATCTATGCAGGAGGTGACCCACCTGCTAATCGTCCACTTGGCTGCAGGTCTGCCAGGTGCAGCTTCAGCGTAGCTGACAAACAGTTGGCGAACCTCTCCCTGAACTACAGCCGTCCGCTCCCTGTAATAAGCAAACGCTCTTCTAGGGTCCAAAGTATGGAGCCTATATTCGGCCTCCGAGGTGTGATTGCAGTAGAACACCAGCAGAGTCAACACCGGATTCGAGTGACACTCCAACACCACCTTCGGAAGGAATTTCGGGTGGGGGCGAAGGACAACCTTGTCCCTGTGGAAGACCAGATAAGGAGACTATGGAAAGCACCTGGAGCTCTCCCTTCCTTCTGGCTGAGGTGATAGTCACCAAGCAGGCGGTCTTCCACGACAGGTGGAGATCTCGCACCTGTGCATTGGTTCGAATGGCCTGAACATGAGCTTGGCCAATACCAGCATTAGATCCCACGGAGATGGAGGTTCTCGCACCAGAGGGGATATATAATCGAGGCCTTTGAAAAGGCTCCAGACCACCACCACCACCACCACCCACCACCAGCGCCACAAACTGCTTGCCAGCCCGCACCCGGTAAGCAGAGATGGCTGCCAGGTGCACCTTAAGGGTCGACCGAAGCCCTAGCTGGGAAAGGGACCACAGGTAGTCCAAAATGCTAGCCAAAGGGCAGGAAGAGGGGTCCAACCCCTTGTCCTGACACCAAATGAAATGGGACTTCAGAGGAGCTGACTTTGATAAGATGGCCAACAGAGTTAAGCCAGCCCTGGCAAAAGAAACACAGGTGAGGTACAGGGCAAAGTGGGCAAGCATAAGGATACAATACTTGAGCAACATCCCATTGTGTTAGACAGAAAGGAAGTGCAAAAAGAAGAAACCACTGGTTCTCAAATACAGTAGCAGAAAAGGTCAGGCTAAAGGCTGGCCTTCCAAGAAAATATAAGGAACACAGCGGATGAAGATAGGGGTATACCAAACTGCCTAAAGGGAACAGAGTAAGGCATAAGGCAGGCAAAGTCCCAAACTGAGGAAACACTAGCACAAACAGTAAAGAAGGTGACAAGACTTTCTATAGATACATTAGTGAAAGGAGAAAGTCCAGAGAGTGTGCTAAGCTTAATGGAGAAAAGGGAGCATGTGAGGAGGAGGACCTGTAAAGGCATCTATCCTAAATAGATACTTTTGCTCAGTATTCACTGAAGAGAAGGTAGAGGCAGGGCCCACAGCTCAACATCATGGACACAGGGGAGGAGGTGAGCTTTACTCGCTAAAGAAAGGGGTCCTACAAGGCTTGCTAAGCTCCAGGGTGGATAAGGCAATGGGACCTGATGGCATACATCCCAGGGTACTTAAGGAGCTAAAGGAGGAACTAGCAGAGCCATTATGGAATTGTTTAGTGAGTCTCTGAGCACAGAGAGGTCCCAGAAGACTGGAGAAGGGCTCATGTGATCCCTCCACAAGAGTGGTAGCAGGGAGGGGAGGGAACTACAGACCGGTCAGTCTTACCTCAGTAGTGGGCAAGATTATGGAAGCACTCCTTAAGAAAGGATAATTACCTGGAATCCATAGGGCACAGGATCCAAGACAGCATGGGTTTACAAAGGGAAGGTCCTGTCAAACTAATCTCCTGGATTTCTTTGACTGGGTAACCAGAGTGGTGGACCAAGGGGAGACAGTTGATGTCAGCCACCTTGACTTCAGCAAAGCTTTTGACACTGTTCCACATAGAAGATTGATAAATAAGCTAGGTAGTTCGAGGGTTGGTCAAGTTGGTCAACTGGGTGTAAACTGGTTGACTGGCGAAAACAGAGAGTGGTGAGTAAATGGTATACAGTCAGAAGAGATGCAAGTCACAAGTGGGGTACCTCAGGGATCAGTCCTGGGGCCAGTCCTATTCAACATCTTCATTAGTGACCTAGCAGATGGACTAGAGGTAAGGCTTGTCTGTTTGCAGATGACACCAAGATCTGCAACAGAGTAGATGATCCAGATGGTGGGTGGCAGAATGAGAAGAGATCTGGATAAACTAGCAGAATGGTCAGAAGAGTGGCAACTGGGATTTAATGCAAGAAGTGCAAAATCATGCACATAGGAAGAGAAACCCGAAGCCACTTATAGGCTGGGAGGGAGTTGCTACGGTCACAAAGGAAGAAAGAGACTTGGGCATCATCATCACTGATGACCTGAAATCATCCAAGCAGACCTCTAAAGCAGTAGGTAAGGCTAGGGGTGTTAGGGTGTATTAGTAGGAATTATCAGTCGTAAGAGGAGGTAATAATCCCTCTGTACAAGACATTAGTTAGGCATCTGGAGTACTGCGTGCAGTTGGAGGCCACACGCTTCACAAGGACATTAACCAAATTGAGGCAGTCCAGAAGGGCAGCCAAAATGGTGCAGGGACTGCATCCAGAAGACATATGAGGACAGATTAGCGGGCTCAATATGTATACCCTTGAGCAAAGGAGGAGAGGTGATATGATTGAGACATTTAAACACCTTAAGGGCATAAACAAAGGTGAAAGGAGTCTAACATGTTTAAATATAAGAAAAATAGCAGGACAAAGAGGACACAGCATGAGATTGGGGAGGCCCGTTAAGGGGAATGTGAGGAAATTCTTTTTCTAGAAAGGGTGGTAGATGCATGGAATGGCTTACCACAAGAAGTAGTGGCTATGAATACAGTGCAGAGGCTTCAAACAGGCATGGGATAGGCATAGAGAGCAATACAAATGACTATGAATAGATAGGTCACTGACATAGTAAAGGCCGATGGCACATTTATAAGGTAGAAAAAGAAATGGGCAGACTGGATGGGCCTTGCGGTCCTTATCTGCCGTCAACTTCTATGTTTCTATGTTTCTATGTTTCTATGTTTCTTCCATTTAAAGGCATAGCATTTTCTGGTCAACTCCTTATGGGACGCCTCAACAACGTTGAGGACCTCATCAGAAAGACCCATGGACTGGAACTCTAGCCACTCAGGAACCAGGCCGTCAGGTGCAGGAATTGAAGGTCCAGATGGAGCACCTTCCCCTTGTTGACTGAGATCAGGACCGGGCATGCTGGAAGCAACCTCAGGAGCCTGGAGCCGAGGCTGAGGAGATCTGGGTATCAGAACTGGAGAGGACAGTATGGGGCTACCAGAATCACCTGTGCCTTGTCCCTCTTTGCCTTTAGAAGCTCCTTGTGGATCAAGGGAAATAGAGGAATGGTGCAGAAGAGGCACGGGGTCCATGGCCTTGAGAAGGCATCCCCCTGCAGCAAGCCCTACTGAGGGGGGCCGGCATGAAACAGCTTCAGCTTCGCATTCTCCTTGGAGGTGAACAGGTCCACCTGAGGGGTGCCCCAATGGGAGATCAGGTCTTGAACTACCTCCGGCAGGAGAGACCACTCGTGAGATGCAGCGCCTATCCAGCAGAGAGCATTGGCCAGACTGTTAGAGGCTCCTGCCATGTGGATGGTTAGGAGATCCACCTCCAGGCTGATCACGAGAGAACAAATGCGGAGAGCTTCCTTGCACAGACACAAGGAGTGCGGCTCGCCCCGACAGCTGAGATAGTACATGGCTGTGATGTCAGTCTGTACCTGAACCACCTGATCCTGTACAAACTGAGCGAAGGATGTGAGGGTTAACCATACCGCTCGAAGCTCCAGAAGGCTGATGTGGCAGACACCCCCGAGGGGGCCAGAGGCCATGGACCCAGAGTTCCCCCAGATGGGCACCCCAACCCATCAATGAGGAGTCGGTCGTAAGAATGACAGTCTGCTCAGCGCGGACAAACGGGATAGCCTCCTGCAGATGAGCTGGGATGAGCCACCACTGCAGGCCATCCTACATCTTCTGGGTCACGGTTACTGGCTGGTCCAAAGAACCGGAGCGCTGTGACCACTAGTGGGCCAGCCCCCACTGCAGGGGCCGTATATGCCAGCAGGCCCAATGGACCACGCTGGTGCAAGCCACCATGAGACCCAGAAGGCGCAGGAAGCCCTGGGCAGGGTGCAATTGCCCAACCAGAAATGACTGAGCAAAGGAGGCAGGGACCTTGGCCCTGTCTGCCGGGAGCCGGGCTCTGGTTCGAAGACAGTCGAGCTCTGACCCGATGAACTTAATCACCTGCGATAGGCACGAGTTCGATTTGGCCTCGCTGATCAGGAAACCAATGTGAGAGCAGACCTGGAGGGCCAGATCTCTTTACCGCTCCATCTCCAACCTGAAGGGGGCTGCTATCAGCCAGTCGTCCAGGTAAGGGTACTCCCAGACCCCTTGGTGCCGCAGGAATGCTGTCACCACTGCCATGCATTTGGTGAAGACCCTGGAAGCTGGAGATAGAACGAAGGGCATGGCCCGTAAATCGTAGAGTGATCCCTCTGCTCTGAAGTGGGGGAAATCATCGATGTGATGGACGGATTGGGATGTGAAAGAACATGTCCTGGAGATCCAGAGAGCAAAACCACATGCCTACTTCCAAGGAAGGTATGATTTGAGCCAGAGTGACCATCCTGAAGGTGCGTGATCTTAGGAACTTGTTCAGGTCGTGCAGATCAAGAGTGGGGCTCCATCCCCCCAGTCCGTTTTGGGACCAGGAATTACCTGAACACAAACCCTGAGCATGCAGGAGGATCAGTCACGTTACTGATCACCTCCTTTTGGAGGAGCAGAGCTATATCGGCTCGACGAGCTAACAGAGACTGCGGAACTGAAAGCCCCACCAAGGGGAGACTGCTCTATAAGAAGGGGTCCGCTCGAATTCCAGAGGCAGACCCCTGCTGACCACTTCCAGCACCCAACGGTCCATGGTGACAGCAGCCCAGGTGGAAAGGAAGTGGCCAAGCCACCCCCCCCCCACGGGAGTGACCCAGGGGAGGAGTGACAAGGTTGGGGCGCCACCCCCAACCCGTCACTGGGAAGGCCGGGAGGAAGAGCCGACCTAAGAGCTGCCTGGACCTTTCCCCCCAGGCTTCCTGCAGGAGGAAGCAGCAGACTTCGCCTTGGGGTGCCAAGCGTGAGCCTGCTGGCCCCGTTGCTGGTGCTTCTAGGCTAGACATGCCATGGGGCAGAAGGGCTTGCACTGTTGCTGGCGGCCTTTGTCCTTCTGGGCAGACGGGACAGAGTCCAAGGTGGCGTTGGACTTAATCCTCTGGAGATGGCCCTCCAGCCCAGGCCCGAACAAGTCGGTGCCCAAGAAGGGGACGTCTGCCAGCTTGTGCTGGGTATCCACCGTGAAGGTGGAGATCTGCAGCCAAGTTCTGCGGCCGCTGCTGACCTGGCACAAGAGTCTCCGATGTCCAAGGCAGTTTGGAGCTGTTGCTTGGCCACCACCCTTCCCTGATCCCACACCTGCTTGGTCGTCGTTTGAAGGTCAGCCGGGAAATGAGGAAGCACCTCATCCAGGGAGCTCATAAGGGCGTGTGAAAAGTGTGCCATCAGTAAAGCTGAGCTAGCCTGTCGAAGGCCTAGGGAGAAGGCAGCGTAAACTTTGCACCCGTAGTCCAACTTTTTGGACTCCTTGTCCAGGGGGCCTTTCTACATCCCTAGCATTTCCAGAGTGCCAGAAGACGCCATCAGTTACCAGCCCTTCAGCCGAGGAGTGCTCTGAAAAAACGGAGAGGGAACCAGTCGGGACTGCGTACTTGCGGGCCATCCTGGCCGAACGCACAGGACAGGATGCAGGCCGCTGCCACAACTCCAGAGCCAGACCAACAACGGCCTCAGCCACTGGGAAGGCCTCCGTGGGGGAATCCCTTCTGTCCAAAAATCGGAGGGGGATATCTGGCCTGTTTCTGCACGGGTTCGAGCTGCATCCCAGTAGACTCCAAGAGGAGTCGATGAATTCCCAGGAACAAGGATGGGCTCCCATCAACAGACCACTGGAGGATTCAGGTAGAGGGCCTGGAATACAGGGAGGAATCTGACTCAGAGGAGTCCATGAACAGTTGTCGAGTGCCTAAGCCACCCTCCACTCGCCGAGGCCAATCGGGGGTGAGGGTGACAGACAACCTGTGGGGCAAACCCTGACCCAACAGAGAAGCCTTGGCCGGGGCCCCAGTCTTTGGTTGTGGGGGTTGGGGTGTAGCAGCCAGTTTCGGCCGAGCAATCTGTGCTGGAGTCTGCTCCTCGACCAAGGAGCAGAGGTTGCTTTGGTCATTTGGGTGACAGCCACTTAATGGCTGGGGAAGGCAGAGTCGGCTTGTTGCCAGCCAATAAGAGCTGCTGCCACATCATGATAGCGCCGACACAACTTGCGCTGGAGCCTATCCTCCAAAGAGGACGAGCGGCGATGCCGCTTTCCATGATGCCGGGACAGAGACCGTCGCTAATGGTGGGTTTAAGAAGGGGCGGGGGAAACCCGGTTCAGGGTCCTTGATCGAGGACTTCGGCACAGGAGGCAGAGGCAAGTCCTCGGTAACCACTGGGGTACTGGTGAAAGAGGGTTATCTGCTTCTCCAGTAGACAACCCGTCCAACTGGTTGAGAAAAATCTCGACTGCATCGACTGGTGTCTTAGCTGGCTGACCCAACAGGGACTCCGAAAAGCCAGCACCTCGACCAAAGTCGAAAACAGACTCTGGAGCGAGATCTCTCCCACTCCCCCAATATATAAACACTACCTACTCAAGCAAGTCCCTGAGGGCCCTTCTTCCTTGGAGGAGAGGGACTGACAAAGCTCCTTAAAGGAAGCAGTGTAGGAGGAGCCCAAGGAGAGCGGGATAAATGCAGACGCCAAAAAAGAATAAGAAGCGGCCCAGGCCATCTACTCTGAGGGCGAGTAACTGCTCCAGCTGCTCTGTGGAGCCCACAGCCGTGGACACCGCCCAACCGGCCTCCTTCAGCTTCACCGGCAGATACAGTTTCTCAGGGCTCCCCAGTTGGAGTCGGAGCGCGCGGTCTTCCAGAACAGAAGCCGAAAGAGACTTGCAGAGATCGCAGGCCTGCGGATCACCGGCAAGACCCAGGCAGTAAACGCACATGGCGTGCAGCTCAATCCGAGACATCATCTGCCCACAAGGGCACCGACGGAAGCTGGGAGTAGATTTTGAATCCATTGCAGCCACGAAGCAAGTAGAAGACTTAAGTCTTGTATATTTTAAGAAGATTTTCGGAAAAACCGAAGGATTAGGGTCCAGGCCTAAAGTCGCAAGACTGCTAAAGAGGGAACCCGAGCTTCCAAGCAGTAAGGAAGATCTCGCGTCATGGGGCAGAGCCAAGGGTTTTACCACCCGGGGGGGTGTGAGGAGCCAACCTGATGACTTTCCGGCCCATCTTAAAGCAGCAAGGAACCTGCCAGACAGTGTGGACTGAACAACATATCCACATCCCTAGAAACTCTGATTTTCTGTGGAGGAAGGGATTTGAATTCCAAAGACAGACCTTGACCAACTACCTCCAGAACTCACTTGTCTGTGGTAACTCTTAACCAGGCATGGAGAAGTGACAGTCTGCCTCCCACTGGTAAGGAGGAAGCGGCCTGCGGTTCAGGGGGTCCGTTTTGACTGTGGTTGAGGCAGAGTCTGGGATCCTCGCCTTGAGCACCTCCTTCCCCTGCCCTTGGAGTATCCCTGCTGTGGATACTGCTGGTACTGGGTTAAGGCCACTGGCTGGAAGAAGGGCCTGGTATAGAAACACCTGCCCCGGCCTACCCTTCCGTAAGGCCTAGTGGATGGTGAAGCCCTCTCCTTAGAGAGTTGCTTCTGTAAGTGGTCTTATTCTCATCCACCTTCATGTATGCCACAGTGGACTCCACTAAGAGAATTTCCCTCTAGGGGAAAATCCAAGGCCTTAGACTTGGCATCTTGAGTGAGGCTTGTGGCCACGAGCCATGCAAACCTCCTCTGTGCCACCGTATTTGCCATCCATCTGGCTGCAGTATCACTGGTGTCAGCAGCCATCTGAAATGGATACTTAGCTGCCTCCAAACCAAACCTGTCAGTTTCAGCCAGGTCGCCTCACAAGGAAGAGGGAGCTTTCTGGGACATAGCCAGGACTGACTGCCACAGTGACTTCTGGTACTGGGCAGCATAAGCCTGGAAGGTAGCCTGGTGCATAGCCAAAGAGGTTGACAGGTACTCTTTTTTGGCCATGCTGTCAATATTTTCTGGAGTCCTTGTCTCCAAGGTGTGGGACCTTGGCCGTATCACAAGCAGCTTGCAGAACTACTCCCTGATGGCCTGAATAGAAGAAAAGTTAATCTGCTCCCTCCCGCTCCAATTGGAATTTTTTATCCATCTTCCGGTAGGATGCACAATACTGCCAGCCTGGGGACCCCAAGAAGGGGCAGGAGGCTGAAGAGGTACTACAGCCTGTAACGACTGTATAATTTTGAAGGCCTAAGCAATCTCTTGGGCCGCTGGTGCAGGCATAGCAGGCACAGATGTCCGCTATGTGACGGCTGGGGGTTCTGCATGCTTGAGCTTTTTGCTCTTTTTTTGAAGGAACTGGGGAGTCAGCCGGTTCACTTGTCCTTTTTGTGCCCTTATCACCCATAACAGGGGCAGGCACAGAACCAGATGTGGGTTCAACCACAGAATCAAGGGGGAAATCGGCTGGTCAGAGCCAGAGGGACCCTTAGACTTTCTTAAGCCTTTCAAGACATTTTTCTAAGGTCTTGTCTGGAAATGTCGTACAAATCTCACATTCCTCCTTAAGATAATCAAAACCTAAACATATAACACATAGTGTGTTTGCTTTAGCGAACACTCCCCCCACACTGGGAACACTTTTTGAAACCGGGTTCACAGGTTCGCTTTGTTCTAAACAGTAAAAAAAAATACACACAACCGCTTAAAGAATTTTAACGGGTTACGAACCAAAAAAGGAACGAGAAACCAAACCGATGTAGCGGTCTGAATCAGGTCAACGGTTCAGGGCCATCCAGGACACAAATGGGACCTGAACCTGGAGGTTACACTATGTTCAAGAAGGACAGAGGGAAGGAGGAGGTAGCAATGACAGTCAAAAACTGCATTGGCATAGGGGAGTAGAAGAGGCGGGGGGGAAACCGTGGAGGCGATTTGGGTCACCTTGATGGGGGGGGGGCGCGCAAGAGAGTAAAAATAGGAGTGGTGTATAGACCCCCTGCACGGACAGAGGGGCTGGAGGAGAGTCTGGTGGCAGATGTTGGGAGACACTGCAGACTGGCAGGGGAAGGGTGGTGGTGTTGGGGGACTTAAACATGCCAGAAACAGACTGGGAGACTGCGACATCCTCGGTGGCCAGGGAACAGAGGTTGTTGGATGTCTCAAGACGCGTTCTTAACTCAGCAGATGGGGGAACCGACCAGGGAGGCGCGGGTACTGGATCTGGTCCTGGCAGACAGGGACCAGATTGGGGGCCTGGAGGTAAGGGACCCGTAGGTGGGGAGTGACCATGCCATGGTCTGGTTCTACCTGGACCTAGGAGGGGTAGAAGGCTGCACAAAGACGGAAGTAACTGCAATACTTCCTCTCCCCCACCACCATCCAATAATGAATGACAGTGGTACCACACTGGAGCTTGTTCAACACTTCAAGTACCTGGGCATCACAATTGACTCCACCCTGTCCCATGCCCAACGTAGACAATACTGCAAGGGCTAGCAACACAAGAATCAGGATACTCTACCATCACAAGCAGTCTAACACATGAAGTACTGAACCTGGCCATCAACAGTTCAATGGTCTCCCTTATAGACTATGGTCTGGCTATATACCGGTCAGCAACTGACAGCCCTCCACTGATCTCTTGCTTTAAACAAAGCTCGCCATCTTCTCACAGGTGCTGCAAGACTAGCACACACCTGTGACCTTTATCCCCAGGCAGGCTGGCTCCAACTGAATGGCAGAATTAAGATACCAAGCCTGCCTCCTCACCAAAAAAGTCTCTAAATCTACTAACAAGGGTAGAGTCTACTATTCCTGCATACAAGTACTCAACAGACCAGAAGTTCTGCCAGTCACGTCTTCAATGTACCCAGATGCTGCACTGCCTTGGCCCAACTTGCATTCTCCTACTGCGTCCCCCCCCCCCCCCAAAAAAATGGATCAACGGTCTACCTCCAGACACTACCGGTGCTGCAACTGCTGGTTCTTTCAAACGCAAACTTCGACAGCACCTTTTTTCCACTGGCAACTGTGCTTGCTTATACCAAGTCCCCTCTCAAATCAGTAATCACCCATCAGCACTTCCAAAAAACTATTCCAGCTGGTGCAGCCTAACCAAAAGCGCTTCCGTGATCCCCGCCCTGCCTGCCACCTTGGGCACTACCACCACCCACCCCATTACAGTGCCTATCCTTCTTTCCAACTTCCCCTCTCATTTCTGTCTACTCCCTACGTGTCCATTTTAGACACATGGTACTACCTTCCAGATGCAGGCATACTTTGTACAATGCCTCAGCCGTTTTAATCCTCGTGCATTTCTGTATTGTGACTTTTTGTGCCAACTATGTATGCTTCATCTATTGCATCTTACTGTTTTTCTATCAACTGACAGACTGAGCATCCGCTCAAAAGGTGTAATCCAAGACCTAAATAAACTATCATGGGGCGGGAATAATCCTTTGCACCAATTGTTTGCTGCCCGACTAGCAGTGACCAACTTTGTGCCCAAGTCAGTTCTACCCTCCCAGATGGCCCACTTCCCACCAGGGCTACAGCAGGAGAGGGAGAAGTATGCCACCGAATCCATCATCCAGGAACCAAGGGCTGGGGTAAGCAACCATGCCAGGGCAGTCACGAGGAGCCCCCCCCCCCTTCATTCCATCTGGAACATGCCCAAGTCGGCATCCTGGGAGGGACCAGCCAGTATGCAGTCACTCACTGCCCACACTACTTACAACTGTCCCTTTCAGGGCCATGCACGTGTGTTCTCTGCATGCAAGGTTTTACTCTCCCTGCTGGTATTCACCCTACAAGTCCTGGGCTTGGGGCAAGAACTCTGGTCACCAGTGTGCAGACTGATCCCTTATCACCTGGCAGCATGGACGAGAGCCAGCTGTAAAAGTTCTACAAAAAAGAATACCTAGTGATTCAACTCAGAATATGCTTTTATCTCCAACAGAGAAGGGCAGTAGCAAAATCGAAATCTGGGTACTTGTAAATTTTCTTTCTCCGACAGCTGGTCTCCGGGCTTCATAACGTTGCGGCTCCACCTCCTGATGGCGTCATTAGGCAGGACTCAAAGTCATGCAGCAGGGGGGATAAGAAGCCAACCCCATCCAGTTAATGCCAGTCATTCTTCACGCAGTACCTCTAAGGCAGTACTACAAGAACTTTGAAACAAAAACACAACATTTAGGGCATAAATGGCCCAAGGGCCAAAAACACAATGGTTAAGGTCCAAGTGGCCCTGAAGTCAACCAACTATATATGTTCTGGGAGGGAATCTGAAGGCCGGAGACCAGCCGGAGAAAGAAAAAAATTTACAGGTGCCCAAATTTCTGTTTCTCTCCTAAGCTGGTCTCCGGGTTTCATAACGTTTAGAGATGCACTGCTTTTGGATATCCCAGAGTGCCGGGTGGGAAGAATGTCCATTGCACTTATGGGTCCACAACCGCCTGGAGCACTCGACGGCCAAAGGAAGTGTCCGCAGAGAACATTACATCCATTTTGTAGAACTTTGTGAATGTGTTGATGGAAGACCAAGTGGCCGCTCTGCACAAGTCTGCTGGGTATGCTTCTCTGAAGTTTGCCCATGAATTGGCCATAGCCCTGATGGAATGAGCTCTCACTGGGCCAGGCAGCACTACTCCAGCCTGATCATATGCCATAAATAAACAAGCTTGATGTTTTGTGGATAACGTCCATCCTCTTAATGTATAATCCGAGTGCTCTCCTTGGATCTAGAGCATGCTATTCTCCTTTTTCATTTTTGGGATGAGGACAGAAGGAAGGGAGGACTAGTTCCTGGTTACAGCAGAAGGTAGACATAACCTTCAGTAAAAACCCTGGATCTGTCCAGAGTACCACAGAGTCCTGATGAAAAACAGTGTAGGGCTCTTTGGTTGATAGCACTCCCAGTTCGCCGATTCTCCTGGCTGAAGTGATGGCCAACAGGAAGACCACTTTCATTGTGAGATGTATTTGAGACCTCTTTCAGAGGCTCCAAGGGTGCTCTTGTTAGGGCCTTGAGAACCAGATTAAGTCGCCAAGGAGAAACAGTTGGCCTGATTGGGGGGCGTTTTAATGTTGCTGCTGTTAGAAACCTCCCGACATGAGGGCGAGACCCTAGGGAGTCTCCAGAGTCTGCCAACAAGAGTGCCCCTAATACAGGAACTTGAATGCGTAAGGTGGCTGACAGGAGGCCTTTGTCAACACCCTCCTGCAGGAACTGCAAAAGGATCGGGAGGGATATTGGATGATCCTGTAAAGTTTTACATTGTAGCCAGAACACGAATTTTCTCCAGATTCTATAAAATACACTCTAGAGGAGGATGGGTGCCTAGAGTTTATCATTTCGATGACAGGAGCAGGATAGCTTAGCTCTTTGTCCCTCTCGGCTTGGAGATAAGGTGGGAAACTTTCAGATTGGTCAGGCTGTGGTGCGGCACCGGACCCTGACGGAGGTCTGAGCTTAGCTGGAAAATAAAGGGTGATGCCTCTGACAGCTTAATGAGTAGTGGGAACCAAGGACGTCGAGGACACCTGGGGCAGACTAGAATCATCTCCGCCCTGTCCCTGGCCACCTTGTGTAGGACCCTGGATAACAGCGGAATTGAGGGAAAGGCATACAGGAGGCCGAGGCAACCCCAGTTTAGGGAGAAGGCGTCCTGAGCTAGCGCTAGAGATCGTCTCTTGCCAGGGAGCAGAACTGTTGCACCTTGGCGTTTTGTCGACATGCAAACAGATCTACCTGTGGATTGCCCCACTTCTGTTAGTAGTTGGAATGCACAGTCCTTCAGATCCCATTCTCCCAGGAGGATATCTTGGCAGCTTAACCAGTCTGCTGTGACATTTTCCTGGCCCGGTATGTACACGGCCCTTACACTCGCCAGGTGTTTTTCTGCCCATAGGAAAAGGAGGAGAGACTCCCGGAGCATTTTTGAACTTCTTGTGCCACCCTGATGGTTGATGTAGGCCATGGTTGTTAGACTGTCAGAATCAATACATCCCGGTTGCGTACATGCTGACGGAAGTGAATTAGGGCTAGCTGAACTGCTCTCATCTTTAGGATGTTTATGCTGTGTCTTGATTCCCTCATCCGTTGTAATTCTTGTTTGGAGCGGATGGCCTAGCTTTCGGCCCCTCATCACATTGTCCCTCCGAGACCACCATGCGAGAGTTTTTTTTTTTTTTTTTTAATCTGCCGAAGGATGGGGACGAGCTGGTGCTGACTGTGCCTGGACTGGCACCACAGCTTGAGCAGATGGGCTTGAATTGGACGCATGTGTGCTAGAGCCCATGGGACAGAGTCTGCCAGTGACACCAATGTCCCGATCAGCTGCATAAATAAATATCTGTGCCGGTTGATTGTAGCTTTCGAACTTGTTGATGAGCTCCATCAGGTCCCTGAATTTCGACCCTGGGAGAAATACCTTGTTGTCCCTCGTGTTGAAAACTGTTCCCAAGTGTTTCAAGGTCTGGCTGGGAACTAGGGAACTCTTCTTCCGATTGATGACAAAGCAGTGTGCTGTGAGACACCAACACTTCCATCACAGCCTGCACCGCTTGGTTCAGCCGCGGAGCTTTGGTGAGAATATCGTCCAGATAAGGGAACAGCTGGATCCCTCTGTTCCGAAGGTGAGCTACCAGTGCTACTAGCACCTTCGAGAAGGTTCTTGGGGCTGAAGAAAGGCCGAAAGGAAGAGTTTTGAATTGGAAGTGATGGTTCCCTATCTTGAACCTCAGACACTGCCCATGCAGGCTGTGGATAGGAATGTGGAGGTAGGCATCCTGCAAGTTGATGGATACCAGAAAGTCTCCTTGCAGCACTTTGACACCTGATGACAAAGTTTCCATCTTGAATGGTCTGCTGCGCACAAAAAGATTTAGGAATTTGAGGTCTAAGACAGGTGTGCGGAGTGAGGAAAATATGGATATACCCCCGATTGATCTCTTGTTTGTTGGGGACCGTTCGGTAGCCCCTTCTAGCAGAAAGTCCGTAATAGCTTGCCACGTCACTTGCCTTTTGGAAGAGTTGTTTGAGAGGGGACAGGGCACCACATGAGGCAATGGGGGGGCTTGGATTCTATCAGGTAACCTTTGCTGATAATGTCTAATACCCATCTGTCCAACGTGGTCCGGGTCCATTCCTCGAAAAATCTCTGAAAGCCTGCCCTCTACCTGAGGATGGGCCTGCATGGTCTCACTGCGATTTTCTGATGGTATTCCCAGTGTCTCTGGAGCCTCCATCTCCACTGGAACCTCCCCCTCTGAAATTCCACTGGTTCCGAGAAAACCATGTTCTTTTTCCTGAAAAGCTGGAGTTCTGTCCCTTGTTGTAACCTCCGTCACGAAAAATTGCGCCTTGGACCCGAAGACCACGCTTTGGCCCGACTCCTAAACTGGGGCATATGCACCTTCACCGTTTCCCTGGATTCCTTCACCACCGATTGTCTTCGTAGGGTGCGTTCACCAAATGGCTCTTTGAGGATGCGTCTGCTTGCCATGCCCTAAGCCACAGGTTGCAGCGAGCAGACGTTTGATGAAACATGGTCCGCACAGCACACCTGACCGCCTCCTCTGACACATCCACTGCATAGGCAGAGGCCAAACCCATTAACTGCAGCTGATGGATAGTGGGGGAGTTCTTTTCCAGGTCTTCCGAGAGTTGAAAGGCTAATTCCGATGCCCATGATAGGGCGGCTCTTGCTGAGAACAGGCTCGCTGGGGCCGCCTTGAGGGAAGTTGCCGAGGCTTGAAAGGCTTTTTTGAAGGAGGATTCCCACCTTTCTGTCTACTGGGTCCCTTAGCGAAGCCCCTCATTCAGCTGGTATGACAGTTTTCTTGGTGAGCTTAGAAATTAAGGGGTCGATTCTGGGGCAGTCTAGCCACTTTTCAGACCGTTTGTCAAACTTCAGGAGTTTGGTGATTCGTCGGGGAACCGGATAAGCGTGTTCTGGACCTTGCCATTCTTTGAGTAGATCCTCAATAGCAGGAGGTATCGGGAAGGCGGTCGCTGGTCTGGAGGCAGATGCCAAGCAAAAAGTCTGTTTTGGGTGACAGGGGCTGAAAAGTCTAGGTGAATCTCAGAAATGACTGATGAAAAAATCTAGGTCCTCCAGGTCAAAATTTCTGGATGGGGAGTCGAAGTCTGACGAGTCCACCATCTCCCCCTCCTTGGTGGAGGAACTGGTGACAGAGGATTATGAGGAAAAATCCCTGTGGCGTCTGCCCTCAAACATGCCCGTGGGACCACTTCGGGCATCAGAGCCTTTCTTTCTCCCGCGAAAGGAATGGAGACCGTACTCCGACGATCTGCCCCCTTCTCTGGATTTCTTTTTCTTGTGGAAACGATGATAGGATAACACCCCCTCATCAGGAGGATGGGGAGGATGTCCTTTTTCTTTTACCTTTTGTGGGGGCTCCTGTCCGGCGATCCTGAAGGCTGCCATTCAAAGGAAGAAGGCTCCATCGCAAAGGCCCTATTCAGTCTCAGTTCGGGGTCTAAGGTGGGGGTACCTCCAGACGCTGCTGAACCCCTGGAGTCAGCCTGTCGTTAAGATCTCTGGGACATGTGACTGAGCTCGCTCAGACCTGGAAGGTACCGTCCAGTCAGACCTCTCTTGGTTAGTTGCCTGTGCTGAGAGAGAGGCTGCATCCACTGAGCCCTCCCCACTAGTGGCCGCTGCCTTTTCACAGGTAAGGCGGAGAGAGCCAGAAAAATTGATTAAGAGTGGGGACTTACAGCGCTGACATTTTCTGCCCCTGCTGGATTTCTCCGAGGCCATCGTTAGTACTCCTCGAAAAGCTAGTCCCTCGCACTGGTTAAGCACTGCTTTTCTTTAGCTCTCGTCCCCCTATCCTCACTTGGGGGGCGCGCAAAATCCTGTGCTAGCGCTGTATAATCCGACAAGCTCCTCTCACCTTACTCACTGTCACATGAGGCGAGGAGCAGACTGGGGAGCTCAGGAGTTGGCTTCCCGCGCCGACTAAGCTCCTCCAAGTGATCAAGTGTCGCCTGGCTTCCTGCGCTGTGAATCGTGCTATTCAGTGTTCAGGAAGCCGTGACGCGCTAATCTAAAAACTTCGGTGACCGCTGGCCGCCAAAGTCAAGGCCCACTCCCCTTTGGAGCCCCTAGGCTGGCGGCGAATAAAGCTGCTAGGTCGCTTGATGTAGCCCTCCAAAGTCGGGCCTGAGTGCAGGGAAAAGGATCGCGAGGTGCTGTTGCGTGGTGGGGCCAGACTGTGCAGCTTGCAAGGCCAAGACTGTATCCCACCACTAAAATTACAGTCGGAATGTCAGATTTCCTGGTAGTGATAGAAAAAGCAAAACTTAGTCTCTTCAGCCCTGCCACCAGAGGCGGGGCTTCTGCTACACGCTGCCTGCTTCAGACAAGGCAGGAAGTAAACTGGCATCAACTGGATGGGGAAGGCTCCTTATCCCCCCTGCTGCACGACTGAGTCCTGCCTAATGACGTTATCAGGAGGTGGAGCCCAAACGTTACAAAGCCCGGAGACCAGCTTAGTAGACGTAAATGGTATTTTACTCTATCTGTATATAGCTTGAAAGAACACTGATCAATTAACTCAACTACTACTCCACAGGCTGCAAGCCAACTGTTCATATTTTTATAATTAAGCTACACCTATAATGTTCAAGTGACACCAAACTAAAACTATGCTAGAGGGGGCAGGAAAACTCACTCTTGGGTTCGTCACTGTTATTCTTATGAAAATTACAAAAAACAAAGTGAAGAAATCCTAGCAAGTTGGTCAGTCAAGAGTCTCAAGTGACTGTCCAGTTATTAAAAGCACACGAACATCTTGACTGTCAAGGCAGATTTCAATGAAAGAAAGTTTAATTTTTTTTTTCCATAAGCAAGAACCACACACACACCAGATTGTCCAGTTGTGCTGGATATGGCAGACACACCCAGTGGTTTAAAGAACAGGCACAATGCACACAGGTAAAAGGAAGACCTAAATGAAGCACTGGAAGGGCAAGTAACTCCGGTCTCACGTCAAGCCATACAGCTAGGTAAGAAACAAAGGCTGGATAGACTAACATCACAAGAGAAGTAACCTGTACAAACTGGCTGAAATACTGCAGGCAGTTTACAGACAGTGAGGCACAGACATGTAAATTGAGGAATGCAGAGTATGGCTAACAGTAACCATGAGTGTCCAAAACAGTATCCCCTAAAATATTTATGCGTGGGGGTCCAATATCATTTTGCAACATCCCCATGCACCTCCCCCCGAACCACCGTCACGAATATTGTTATAATTACAGCACTGAGGAATTCTGAGGTTAAGGGAAAGGTGACCTATATCTACTATTATACAATGTGGTAAATCCAAAGTCCCAAATCCTGCATCCTGATTGGTTGGCTGGCACAATTACCACCGTGATAAATCCTCCAGTGTACCCACTGGAAGAACTGCCAGCCAACCTTATAGCCTGCTAATCCGGTCACTTTCACTTCAAACGAAACTGCCGCGATTTGTCCCGTCGCCGCTTCGCTAAAATACCGCAGTAAATTGTTTACAAAATTACCTTCTCTTTCGACGTGTAGGGACCTCAGTCAGTTAGAACATAGTTAAAAAACATTAAAGAAACATTCGGCATTGTGTAATAAAAATGTATCCTTCCAGAGTGTGGGTACACTGGAGGACTAACACCACTGGTGTGATTCGGTCACTCTGCTGCGCCTCGTGACAGAATCACACCAGCCGTGGTAAATCTTCCAGTGTACCCACACCCTGGAGGGATAAACTGCTTAATTATACAATGGGGTATGAAAATCCAGTAACCTCATTGGTCAAAACACATCACATGACCGTGATAAATCCTCCAGTATACGCACTGAAAAAGTTTTATAATCACTATAAAACAACAAATTAAACATTGTATAGTAGGAATATACCATGACAGGTAGTGGGTATATGGGTGAATTTACCACTTCTGGTGTGGTTAAGTCACTCTGCTGTGCCTCATGACCGAACCACATCAGGTGTGGTAAATCCATCAATATACCCACTCCCTGTAGGGAGTCTCAGAAAAATCCACCTGTCTTGCCTGAATGCACCTAAACCCCCAAATATCTTGGTGGGAAACCTGGTGTGACAGGGTAGTGGACTGCGCAGCTTTGGGAAAACACTCTGGACATTTTAAATTACAGATCTGCTTTACTTTCAGTAACTGAGGTGGAGACTAGTATTCCGCTTAGCAACCAATTTCAGCGAGTCTCCACTTGCACCTAACAAACAGAAACCATCTCCTTGTTCATCCCCCCCCCCCCATTTTACTGGGCTCAGATGCTCCTCATTAACACCTCCCCCACAAGGTACATCTACATCAAGAACAAGGGAAAGGCAGCAGTTCTTAAAGAGCCAAACTGAAAGCAGTAGGGGATTTGATACAAATCCTGCCACAGCCCCAGTCAAAACCTGCATCGTCTCTGTTGCAGTATTGTGAAAAGGTTCATGGGTAAAAGGACAGTGACAGACAGACTCCATCACATAACCTCCCCCTTCAGAGTTGTGCCCGCAGCACCAGAAACCCTCCCTCCAAAGAGGGAAAAAAAAAAAAAAAAACACACAGCCGGCCCAGGCACTGGACGCCTTACCTCACGCCAACACGGGTGGCGGGAGGGACGGAGCAGTATCGAGCAGCCAAAAGGCAGCTCACCTCCCTAAGGAAGACTGTTGCCCACAGTAGTTCCACTGCCTCAGATGGAGGTGCGAGGACAGTGCAGGCGGGCGCACGGCAAACAGTAGGTGAGCATCCCGGTATCATGGTGTGCGTGTGCGCCTTGACAAAGAAAACGTTAGAAAAATGGGGGAAATGGTATAATATATAGGGTGAAAAGCTAACAAGATTACTCACCTGTAACTGACTTTTGTGGGCTTTTCGCAGCCACATGGAGCGGGCCAGGGCGCAGGGGAACAGCAGCAGCAGTCAGAGAGCTCTTTTGGCGGCCAATCCAGCTGCAGAGAGCCAGAAGCAAGTGCGCCAATCGGCGCAGAGGAAGGCAGCGAATCAGGAGCTGTGGCAGGGAAAACGCTAGCCAGGGCAGCCTTTCAAAGCTGCCCAGCTTGTATTCTCCTACAGGAGCTAATTTTTTGAGGGCTTTTCCCGGCCGCACAGAGCGGACCAGGGTGCAGGACAACAGCAGCAGATCAGGGGAACCATCCCAGCCGCATGGAGCAGGCCAGGGCACTGGATTTTTCATCCCACACGACCTACCCCACCCTCTATTAAGTACCCAGGGAGGGCGAAGCAAGGAAACTAGGAAGGATCCCATTGGTAGACCGCAGAACAAGCGAGAAGGAGCTGTGCACTTTACAAAGACTGGCAGGAGAGGGACTTGGAGGAGGGGAAAGAGCGTGTGGTGTTGAGCTTACTGCTAGAAAGGGAGGGGGGGTACCCTCTAGTTTAAGCCTAAGCTAAGTAAACTCTTTACTGTAAAGTACTGCACCTAGTAACGGGGGTACCCGTTTACTGTGAGACCATCTAGAATTAGTGGATGACCTAATCAGTGGGTAGGGGTGTATCTTGGACTAATGGGGAATCTGGTGGTTCACCCAAGGAAACCTACTTGGAGGGGGATGGGACCACACGTCATTAGGGCCAGCATCTCTGGGAGGGTGGTGGGGTGAACAGGGTGTGGGTTGGCCATGATACTGGACTGGGCTTGGAAGTTCGGTGGCTGCGCAGTGTGCTAACAGCTGGCACAGCTTAGGGAGGGGACTAGGAGATACATGGGAGGGGGGAAGGTATGGTTAGGGAATAGGGGGTGGGCTCTCCAGGGGTGGGGGTCATAGGGAAAGGAGTGCAGGAGAGTACTCTGGGGTCGCACAGGGACCCCGACAGAGGGAGCCCAAAAGGAGGACATTACCAAGGAAGCAGGCAGGTATCTGGGGACCCTCATTTTGGGGGCCCAAAGAGAGAACATCCTCAGGGAAGTAGGCAGATGGCTGGGGCTGGACAGAAGGAAGCAAGATGGGGAGGTGGATCGGACCTTAAGCTCAGTAACCGCTTCAATTCTCTTCTGCTTGAGGATGAGGGGTGATGTAGCCATGACAGGGGTGGTTAGAGATGGAAAGGGAGTGGGGGGCAGAAGGTGGGGGCTGGACAGCAGAAGCGTGGAAGCGGCGCGACTTGGAATGCGAGAAAATGAGGAACGGAGCATCAAAGCAGGAGGAGGAGGGGGTAGAGGGAGGAAAGCACAAAGAGAAGGACCAGTTGGGAGGAAAGGAGAAGGACCAGAAAAAAAAAAAAATTACTCACCTTAGTAATGTTGTTTCTTCTAATGGAGTCTTGCTGTATTCTGACTATTGCAGTTAGGTCCTGCCTTTCAACTGCCCTGGAGAACAAAGAGTTAACTTTCCATGGCCAGCATGGAACATTCTTGGTTGAGCTTGGTTGAAGACCCTGTCTGCTGTTTAAACTCCAACCGTCAGATCTTTACAAGCAATACTCACTAGAAGTTCTGTGTGGAAACTGTAAAACTCACACTAGCCAACTGGAAACTAAATTGATTAAAAAAGGGTTTTTTGGTTTCAAAGCAAAGACTCAAGTCAGGAAACCCAGAAAACAAAAACACACACCCCCAAAGTAAAGTTGGGTGAAAAAGGGGGCATCTCTAGGGTGCCAACACTGCTCCTGCCCACCCACATACCAAAAATCAGGTTCTGAGAGGGGAGGCGGGGGAGTCAGAATATAGCAAGACTCCATTATAAGAAACATTATTAAGATGAGTAATTTTTTCTTCAAACATGAAGTCTTGCTGTATTCTGACTACTGCAGACTACCAAGCAGTACTTCCATGGAGGAGGGACAGAACCTACTTTGGGAATAGGCTCTGAAGTACTGTTGTGCCAAACCGAGCATCACTCCTAGCCCGGATATCCAGAGAGTAATGCTTGGTGAATGTATGGACCGTTTTCCAGGTGGCTGCTTGACAAATTTTAAGAGAGGAATATCCCTGGCAGCAGCCAGGGAAGCAGCTGTACCTCTAGCAGAGTGAGCCCTCAGGCCTGAGGGTGGGGATCTACCCTGCTTTTTGTAGCAGAACTGTATACAAGAGACAATCCACCTGGCAATAGATCTCTTAGTAGCAGGTTTGCCCTTACCGACCTCTCCATATGTGAGGAACAACTAGAGGGACTCAAACCTATGACCCTTGGTGCGCTCTATGTAGTAGCTGAGGGCCCTCAACATCCAAGCTGTGCAGCCTCCTCTCTCCAGAGGAGGAACCAACTTGAAAAAATCACTTTCAAAACTAGGGATCTAGGGTCCATTCGTGAAGGCCCTGGGATATCCTGCTGAGAGCATCTGCTAGGACATTGTCCTTCCCTGGGAGGTGAACTATCATCAGAAAGGCTTGCAGGGAATAGGCCAGGGACCACAACTTCATTGCTTCTGTGCACAAGGCCGTAGACAGAGTGCCTCCTTGCTTGTTGATGTACCACATTGTGGTGGTATTGTCTGTTCAGATCTGGACCTTGTTTTGTACAGATTTTGAAAAGGCTTGCAGTGCCAGAAACACTGCTCCGAGTTCCCAGAGACTGATGTGAAGCAGAGATTCTTGAAGTGGCCACAGCCCTTGGGTGGTAAGATCCCCCAGGTGGGCTCCCCAGCCCAGCAGGGAAGCATCTGTGGTGATTATCACTGAATGAAACTGGGTGACAAAGGAACTCCTTGTCTCAAATTGTCCTGATCCCGCCACCACTGCAAAGCCTGGATCAGCGTTCGAGTCACTGGGACTGGGGTGGGGGCATAGGGAAAGGAGTGCAGGAGAATACTCAGGGGTCACATAGGGACCCTGGCAGAGGGGGTCCAAAAGGACACTACCAAGGAAGCAGGCAGGTAACTGGGGACCCTCACAAAGGGGGGGACGGAGGGACAACATTCTCAGGGAATTAGGCAGATGGCCAGGGCTGGACAGAAGGAAGCAAGGCGGGGAGGTGCATCAGACCTTACACTCAGTAATCGCTTCAATTCTCTTCTTCTGCTCAAGGATGAGGGGGGTGATGCAGCCACGACAGGGGTGGTTAGAGACTGAGTGGGAGTGGGAGGCAGGAGGTAGGTGCCAGATAGCAGGAAGAACAGGGGGGGGAACCTGGAATGCAGGAGAATGGGGGAGCAGTGAATCAGAGCAGGAGGGGCAGGGGGAAGAGGGAGGAAAGCGCAAGAAGGACCAGTTGGAGGAAAGGTAAAGGAGAAGGACCAGAAGTTCAAGGAGGATTCAATAAAGGGAGCTGAGGGTTTAGGCCAGGGGAGCATGACGAGCAAGGAGGAACTAAATGGACAGGAAGGAAGGAAGGAAGGAGGAGGATGAGCCAGGCTAGTTTAGCAGATGGGGGAGAAGGACCAGTTGCGAGCAATGAGGGGGGAATTAGCAAGGTACAGAAGGATACTCAGGAGGAGGAGGAGGCATAGGATTGGAGGAGGGTGGCCATGGTAAATAAGGAGGGTGGCATGTGGCACCCAGATAGGGAGGAACAAGGCGCCAGCTGGGTGGAGGGCCTGTAGAAAGGATGAGGGACATGGAAGGGAAATGGAGTAAAAGGGTGGTCAGAGTGCTCCTGCTGGGGATTCTATGATCAGGGTATCAAATGGGATAGGGAGGAGAAGCCTGGCCAGTTAGAACAAGATGCTTCCCTGGACTAGCAGGTACAGGGCTAAGCACAGGTATATCAGCTGGCAAAGGATTGTGGGGTTCCCCAGACATACTGGTCCACCTGGGTACAAATGACATTGAGGGAAATAGCGAGCTAGAGACACAGGCAAGATTCAGGGAGCTCGCCAGGGTCTGTCATGACATAGAATGCACAGTTTCCTTCTCAGAATCCTGCCAGTGCCAAGGGCTGAGTGGGGAACAAAAGGAAAATTAGGGAGATAAACCAGTGGCTCAGGGGTGGTGTGAGGCCAGAGGTATGTGGGTTGATGGGGGATTGGGGAGACCTGGGAGGATAAGGAGCTGTATGCTGAGATAGACTACATCTCAATTTGGAGGAGAGAATCCTAAGTTGAAAATAGAGGTGTTCATTGGTGAAAAGTGGGGTTTAAACTTGTGAAGGGGTGGGATGGGAGAAAAGGCTGTCAAGGGTGTGCCAATAAGGAGGGACTCTTCTCCACCTCGGGGACCAGGAGGATTGCAGGAAAAGGCCAACTGGCAAAGTGCAGACCAGGAAAGCAGAATCCCCATGGGAACACGAGCAGGGAAATGGAACTATGGAAAGGGTGGAAGGTAGTCCTGCTAAATGCCAGGAGCTTGGGCAATAAAATGCCTGAGCTCCAGGCGATGCTAACTGAGGAGCAGTGGATGTGGCAGCGGTCACTGAGACTTGGGCCACTGCAAGACATGACTGGGACCTGAACCTGGAGGGTTACACTATGTTCAGGAAGGACAGGGGGGAGGGAAGGGGAGGAGGGGTAGCAATGATAGTCAAAAACTGCATTGGCATAGGGGGAGTAGAGGAGGCTGAGGGAACCGTGGAGGCGATTTGGGTCACCTTGATAACAAGTGGGGGCAAGAGAGTAAAAATAGGAGTGGTGTATAGACCCCCTGCCCTGGCGGAGGAGCTGGAGGACAGGCTGGTGGCAGATGTTAGGAGACACTGCAGACTGGGCAGAGGAACAGTGGTGGTGTTGGGGGACTTAAACATGCCAGGAACAGACTGGAAGACTAGGACATCCTCTGTGACCAGAGACAGAGGTTGTTGGATGTCTTTCAGGCGCATTCCTAACTCAGCAGGTGAGGGAACCGACCAGGAGACACGCGGTACTGGATGTGGTCCTGGTAGACAGTGACCAGATTGGGGGCCTGGAGGTAAGGGACCCATTGGCGGGGAGTGACCATGCCACAGTCTGGTTCTGCCTGCACCTAGGAGGGGTAGAAGGCTGCACAAAGACGGAAGTAACAGACTTCAGGGGGGCAGATTTTAAGGAAATGGGAAGGATCCTTAAGGAGCATTTAGATGGGATTGGGTCGACATGGGCCTTTGATAGTAGGTGGGAAATCATCAGGAGAGGGGTGCAGGATGCTACCAGCACCTGTGCAAGAGTAAGACAAAATGCGTATGGCCTAAAAACCCTGTTGGTGGACCAGCGAGGTCCAGGAGGTGGTGGGGAAAGAAAGCAGCCTATAAGCAATTCAAGTGCTCAAGGAGTGAAAGGGATGAGGGGAATGCGAGCTGATGGCTAGAAGGGCCACTAGAGTGGTGAGGCTGCTAAGGCAAGGAAGGACAGAACCTGGCCAAGGAAATTAGGAGAGGGAACAAGGGTTCTTTAGATACATTGGGAAAAACAAAAGGGTGAAGGGGCAGATTAGCAGGATTAAATCAGGGGAGAGATGGGCACAAGACCGGGGAGCAGGCTGGTACTAAATAGTACTTCACCTCAGTTTTCACCAGGAAAATGGGGTGCTGCATCATACATGGGAGGAACAGAGATACTGAGATGGGGGACCCTTGCAGTCAGCAGGTCTGAGGAGGGGAGCCATCACTGGCAGGTGGGGGAGGGTTAAGCAGGGAGAGGTACTGGAAGTGGAAATCACAGCAGAGAGTAGAGGAAGCCCTCTGCTCCCTTAAGACGGAGAAAAGCACGGGGCGGATAAATTACATCCCAGAGTGCTGAAGGAACTTGCAGATGTCCTGGCGAAACCCCTGGCAGAGCTTTCACCATCTCTCTGAGGACAGGGTGGGTGCCCAAGACTGGAAGGTGGCACATATAGTGCCTATCCACAAGGGGGATCAAAGGAGGTGGTAGGAACTACAGGCCTGTCAGCCTGACACGGTGGTGGGCAAGGTGATGGAGGGCATTGTCAAGGAGAGGCTGGGGGACCTGGATAAGTCAGGGTGCCTGGACGATCACAGCATGGATTCATCCTGGGAAATCGTGTCAGACAAACCTGGTGGAGTTCTATGACTGGGTGACAAGTGCCTTGGACCTGGGTAGACCAGTGGATGTCCTCTTTCTAGACTTCAGCAAGGCATCTGACTCTGTTCCTCACGTAGGCCTGTTGAATAAGCTGGGAGAAATGGGGGTGGGGAACAGATGATCAGATGGATGAGGCAATTGGCTCAGGACCGGACCCAGAGGGTCGTAGTTGGTGGGATAGTCTCATCCCAAGGAGGGTCATTAGTGGGGTCCCACAGGATCAGTCCTGGGCCCTTCTGTTCAGCCTCTCAGTATCTGACATAAGGACAGGAATCAGGGTGAGATGAGTCTCTTTGCAGATGACTCGAAACTGGGAGGCGGTGGTGGATGGGGGGAGGGAGGGTGGCCTACAGGGGACCTGGAGGCTCTGGAAAGATGGTCTAGAAGTGGAAGCTGAGGTTCAATGCAGGGAATGCAAGGTACTCACCTGAGGGCCAGAAACCCAGGCCAAGTGTACACCTCGGGAGAGATGCTACAAGTCTCGATGGCTGAGAGGGACCTGGGGGTGGTGGTGGATGTCAAGATGAACAACTCTGAGACTTGTAGGAGGGCAGCAGCCAAGGCCAACAGGATGCTGGGATGCATCGCTGAGGATCACCTCCAGAAGGAGGAAGTGATACTCCCTCTGTATAACTGCTTGGTGAGGCCGCACCTTGAGTACTGCGTGCAGTTTTGGAGGCCACACTTAGAGGGACATTAACCTCCTGGAGAGGGTCCAGAGTTGGGCAACCAAAATGATTTGTAGCTTGGGGGACAGGACCTACGAGGAGAGGCTCGAAGAGCTAAATATGTACACATTGGAAGAGAGAAGGGACCGGGGGGACATGATAGAGGTCTTCAGGTACATGAAGAGGGTAAATAGGGGAGAACAGTCAGGGTGCTTGAAGGAAGGAGGAAGGGGCCACTAGAGGCATGGGTAGAAGCTGGGGGGAAGATTCAGGGAGAAAGGAGGAGGTGCTACTTCACTGAGGAGGTGGTGGAGCCATGGAATGCACTGCCTAGGGGGCTGGTGGAGGCAGAGACAGTGGAGGGGTTCAAGAGGGGTGGGACAGGTACAGGGAAGGGTTCTGGAAGCAAAATCAATGCAGCAAGAATATCCAGAACTGGGAAGGAGAAGCCAGAGAGGCAAAGGGGACAGCAAGGTCAGCACCCAGGGTGGGGGCTGACCAAACGAGCAGACACGAAAGACCGTTAGGCCTATTCTGCTGGCATTTTAGTATGTTAGTTTGGTAAGGGAATCCTTTCTTTGGGACCAGAAGGCTCTTAAGTGGAACTGAATGTGCCTCATCTGAAATCTTGCTCCCTGGACCACTGCTGTAGAGGCTGCCATGTGGCCCAGGAGCTGCAGGAAATGCCTTGCTGGTCGAGACACCTGAAGGGTGAATGAAGAGGCCAGTTCCATAAGGGTCCTTGCCCTGTCCAGGGGAAGGAAGGCTCTTGCCTATTGTATCCGGCTCCACCCCTATGAGGCGAGGCTGTACTGGCTCAAGAACTGACTTTGGAAGGTTGAGGAGGAATCTAAAAGTGAGCACTTGCTGAGTTATTTGCAGATGTGACTTGACTTGGTCTGGAGACTAACCCACTATGAGCCAGTCGTCCAAGTATGGAAAGATGGAATCTTTTTCTCCTTAGGAAGAACCACTACTGCCAGGCACTTTGTGAACACCCTTGGGGCGATGTTGGGCCAAAGGGCATTGCTCTGAATTGATAGTGGCCTGCGGGCAACTCGAACCTGAGGTACTTTCTGTGGGAGCACCAGATGGGAATGTGAAAGTAGGCATCTTTAAGGTCCAGGGAGGCTAGCCAGTCCCCTGGCCTTAGAGAGCACAGAATTATTCCCAGAGTCACCATTTTGAACTTTGGTTTTAAAAGGTGTTTGTTCAGGTATCTTAGATCCAGGATGGGCTACCATTCTCCTGTTTTCTTGGGGGTTAGGAAGTAACTGGAGTACAATCATTTGCCCTTTTGTAGGGTAGGAACCCTTTATATGGCTCTGAGAGCCAGGAGGAAAGAAACCTCTGCCTCCAGGGCAAGGGTCTCTGATGGATTTGCAGGTGGAAAGGATCTGGTTCTCATCTTGGGAAATTTTTTGAAGCAGAGAACCAGTCCCTGGCTTACTACTTCCAGGACCCACCTGTCTGATGTCAGAGACTTCCAGTCCTGGACAAAGTAAGCCAGCCTGCCCCCTACAGGTATTGGAAAATCAGCCCGGGCAGACCCATCAGGGTGTCTGCTTGGCAGGGGCTTCAGGCTGAGGGGTGGAAGCAGGCCTGCTTATTAGCCATCTGCCTCTCCCTCTGAAGAACCCCCTCCGAGTATAAGCAGAAGAGGAGGCCTGGGCTTGGTAAAAAGGCCTTTGAAAGGGCCTGCCCCTGGAGTGCTGCCTCTGAGGAGTGGCTTGCCTTTCTTTGGCCTGAGCACTCCTGTAGGTGGTCCTGTACTCGTTCATCTTTTCATGTAATTCTCTGTCTGCTCCCCAAACAGAGAATTACCAATGACAGGGAAATCCATGGTCTTAGCCTGGGTATCCTGTGATAGGCTAGTACATCTGAGCCAAGCCATCCTCCGAAGGGCCACAGATGTAGCCATGATTCTAGATGAAACATCACTTGAGTCCACAGCAGCATGAAATTGCACCTTGGATGCCTCAATCCCATCCGCAGTCACCTGCTCCAGCTCCTTGGCAAGCTGGTCAGGGGCCTGTTTAGCTAAAGCCAGCACGGCGTCCCACCTGGACTTCTGGTATCTGGCTGTGAGGCCATATAGTTAGCCTGCCTGAGTCCCAAAGATGCTGCCATGTACTGCTTCTTTGCCATGGCATCAATCCTCCTGGAGTCCTTATCTGGGGGGTTTGATGCCAAGGGAATATTTGCCTTATCACAGGCAGCAGCCTGCACTACCCCAACATGGCTGCATTGCTGAGAAAGGAACTCCGTGTCAGAGCCTGAAAGGGTATACTTGTCCATTCGTCTGCCCACAGGAGGTATGGAATTAGGAGTCTTTAGAATTTTAAATGTCTGTTTCCCAAAAGACAATCGAGGGGAACGGACAGTCTCCTGGACTCTGGGATGTCCATCATTTCAACAAAATCAGGCTCCTCCTGATCCTCCACTGCTTCTTCCATTGGAAGTTGGAGGGTTTCAGCCACTTTGTTTTACAAGAAAGTGGGAAGGGGACTCAGAAAGCCTAGGAGGAGAAACACCTGAAGGTCTGTCTGGGGAGATATCCAGGTCAATAGGCACATCCAGACTTTCATAATCACCACCACACCCCAATTATCCTCACTCTGCCTCCTCCTCCTCCTCCTCTGGTTCATAAAATTCTTCTTAAGTATAATCCGGAACCGGGGGGAACAGACCAAACCGAGCCCCTGCCAGATGGTGCCGGTTCAGCCAGAACCGAAGTTAGCGACTGAACTATCCTTATCGCTTTGGCCATTTCATCAGCGGCTGAAGAAAGAATTTGTGGATCCGAACCGGATGATTTATCCCTTTTCTTTTAACTGGAACAGACTCCTCAGAATCAGCTCTCCTTTTGCCTGAAGAAGTTTCACCCTGGCCAGAGGGCACTCCTCCTGGTTTGGTCGGAACCGAACCAGGCTGCCCATCCGGGTCAGCGGACTTCTCTGCCTCCCTTTCCCTCAGTCTACCTACTCTCTTATCCAGGGTAGCTTTGGGAAAATTCTTGCAGATTTGGCAGTCTGAATCGAGGGTGGTCAAACGCAGACAATAAACACAGGTGGCGTTTTTTTTTTTTGGGGGAGAGAGAATCAGCCTTAGAAAGGCTCACACACACTACAGTGTTGAAACCCAGTGAGCCCGTTTTTTTCCTTGAGTTTCTCAGACATGGCCAATCCTATCAAACTTCACCTTTTTGGCAATCCATGAGCAAGACACCTATCGGTTCCTGACCGTGTTACGGGTCTTGAAAAACATAATTAAATCAGTTTTTTTTTTTTTTTTTTTTTTAAAAGAACAGACACGAACCGGTTACCACACTCTAATAAATTCAAAACTTTTTAAGACCAATCTGATCGGTTCAAACCAAACCAATCCCAAATTTACAAGTTCCACACAGAAACTAAATGTAAAACCTATCTAGTACTCACGGTACCACAGACAGAGACTTAACCCGACAGATTCGGTAGCACAAATTCGGTAGAAACTGAGAAGCGACACTTTAGCAACTTTTCTAACCGAGCAAAGGAGAAATCTCCAGAGCGACTGTTCGGAGAGGCGGAGTAAAGAATCTGACGGTTGGAGTTTAAACAGCAGACAGGGGCTTCAACAGAGCTCGTGCTGAACATTCATGCTGGCCATGGAAAGTTAACTCTTTGTTCTCCGGGGCAGTTGAAAGGCAGGACCTAACTGCAAGTCAGAATACAGCAAGACTTCATGTCGTTTGAAGTACAAGGATACAGTAAAAGGAGCCGAGGGTTTAGGTCAGGGGGACACGACAGGCAGGGGGCAGAAAGGAAGCGGGGAAAAAGGGAGAACAGAGCCAGACTAGTTTAGCAGATTTGGGGGGTAGCAGGGTACAGAAGGATACTCGGGAGGAGAAACATAGGATCGGAGGGGGGGTGGCCAGGGTAAATAAGGGAGGGCGGCAGGTGGCACCCAGACAGGGGAGGAACAAGGAGCCGGCTTTGGGAGAGAAGGACCAATAGAAGGATAAGGGACATGGGAGAGGCGTTCAGAGTGCTCCTGTTGGGCGATTCAATGATCAGGGGTATCAAATGGGATAGGGAGGGAGAAGCCTGGCCAGTTAGAACAAAATACTTCCCTGGACTAACAGTGCACAGGGCCAACCATGAGGTATATCAGCTGGCAAAGGATTGTGGAGGTTCCCCAGACATACTGGTCCACCTGGGTACTAATGACATTGTGGGAAATAGCGAGCTAGAGATGCAGGCAAGGTTCAGGGAGCTTGCCAGGGTCTGTCATGACATAGGATGTGCAATTTCCTTCTCAGAAATCCTGTGGTGCCAGGGGCTAGTGGGAAACACAAGAGGAAGATCAGAGAGATAAACCGGTGGCTCAGGGAGTGGTGTGGGCCAAGAGGGTATAGGCTGATGGGGCATTAGGGGGGGACCTGGGAGGATAAGGGGCTGTATGCCAGAACTGGGCTCCATCTCCATTTGGAGGGGAAGGAAATCCTTAAGTTGAAAATAGAGGGGTTCATTGGTGAAAGTTGGGGTTTAAACTTGTGAAGTGATGGGAGAAGAGGCTGTCGAGGGGGGTCCCAGAGAGCAGGAGGAATGCGGGAAAAGGCCGACTGGTAAGGTGCAGACCAAGGAGGGAAAAAAAAAAAAAAAAGAATCCCCATGGGAACACGAGCAGTGGAAATGTAAGTATAGGGAAAGGGTGGAAGGTAGTCCTGCTAAATTCCAGGAGGTTGGGCAATAAAATGCCCAAGCTCCAGGCGATGTTAACTGAGGAAAAGGTGGATGTGGCAGCAGTCACTGAGACCTGGGCCACCACAGGGCACGACTGGGACCTGAACCTGGAGGGTGACACCATGTTCAGGAAGGACAAGGGGGTAGCAATAATAGTCAAATTACACTGGCACAGGAGTGGAGGAGGCAAAGGGAACCGTGGAGGTGATCTGGATCACCTTGATAACAAGGGGGGGAAAAGAGTAAAAATAGGAGTGGTGTATAGACCCCCTGTGCTGGCAGAGGAGCTGGAGGAGAGTCTGGTGGCAGATGCTGGGAGACACTGCAGATTGGGTTGGGGAAGGGTGGTAGTGTTGGGGGACTTAAACATGCCAGGAACAGACTGGGAGACGGACATCCTCTGTGGCCAGGGAACAGAGGTTGTTGGATGTCTTTCAGGACGAATTCCTAACTCAGCAAGTGGGGGAACCAACCAGGGAGGTGCGGATTCTGGATGTGGTCCTGGCAGACAGTGACCTGATTGGGGCCTGGAGGTAGGGGACCTGCTGGCAGGGAGCAACCATGCCACAGTCTGGTTCTGCCTGGACCTAGGAGGAGCAGAAGGCTGCACAAAGACTGAGGTAACCAACCCGGAGAGGCAGGAGTTCAAGAAATGGGAAGGATCCTTAAGGAGCATATGGACGGGATTGGGCCAGACATGGACGCTGACAGCAGGCGAGAAATCAGGAGGGGAGTGTAGGATGCTACCAGCACCTGTGCAAAAGTAAGACGCAAGTGTGGTAGGGCCCAAAACCTCTGCTGGTGAACCAGGGAGGTTCAGGAGGTGGTGAAGGAAAAGGCGGCCTACAGGTATTTCAAGTCATCAAGGAGTGAAAGGGATAGAGGGGAGTACAAGCTGATGGCCAGAAGCGCCATTAGGGTGGTGAAGGTGGCCAAGGCAAGGAAGGAGCAAAACCTGGCCAGGGAAATTAGGAGAGGGAACAAAGGGTTCTTCAAATACACTGGGGAAAAACAAAGGGTGAAGGGGCAGATTAGCAGGATTAAAAATGGGAGGGATGGGCACAAGACCCGGGGGAGTAGGCTGAGGTACTAAAGGAGTACTTGGCCTCAAATTTTCACCAAGGAAAATGGAGGGGCTGCATCATACATGGGAGACCCTTACCAATCGGTGGGTCTGAGGAGGGGGGCCATCACTGCCAGGAGGGGGGGGTCAAAGCAGGGGGACGAGGTAGCAGAGTTAGAAATCACAGCAGAGAGTGAGGGAAGCCCTCAGGTCCCTTAAGACTGAGAAAGCACCGGGGCCGGATAAATTACATGAGTGCTGAAGAACTAGCAGATATCCTGGCGAAACCCCTGGCAGAGCTTTCCACCATCTCTGAGGACAGGGTCGGTGCCCCAGGACTGGGAGATGGTGCATATAGTGCCCATCCACAAGGGGGAGGGGAGAATCAAGGGAGGTGGCAGGGAACTACAGGCCTGTCAGCCTGGTATCGGTGGTGGGCAAGGTGCTGGAGGGCATTGTCAAGAAGAGGCATGGGGGACCTGGAAAAGTCAGGGTGCCTGGACGATAGACAGCATGGATTCGTCCCGGGGAAATTGTGCCAGACAAACCTTGTGGAGTTCTATGACTGGGTGACGAGTGCCTTGGACCTGGGTAGACCAGTGGACGTCTTCCATCTTGACTTCAGCAAGGCGTTTGACTCTGTTCCTCATGGGGGCCTGTTGGATAAACTGGGGGAAATGGGGGTGGGGAAACCAGATTATCCGATGGATAGGGAACTGGCTCCAGAACCAGACCCAGAGAGTCGTGGTTGGCGGGACAGTCTCATCCCCAAGGGCCACCTGGCTACCCAGTTTGTCTCACCCTGCCCATGTAGTCTGTAGGCATGAACAGCGATTGCTTCTACTGTACAGGGTTTTATTTAACTCTAAAAATTGAGTAGTGTTTTGCTCATAAAAGTGCTGAAACGTTGTGAAAATTAATAGCTTTTGCCTCACTGTGTTTAACACAGCACTTCTAGAAAATCTATATAAATACTTTCTGTACAGTTAGCATCGTCCCAAGGAAAAAAAAAAAAACTGCTAATCAACTATTTAAAACCCTGCTGTAACCCCCTAATTTCATCAGGATGTCAATATAAATGAAGGTACTTAAGTCTGGTGTGAAAACCTTACTGACTCCATTAAAAAGATCACAACCCAACTCATGCTATGCATCTTGGAATTTTAGGAGGTTCTGGCGCTGAAGCCTGCAGTAGTTGCACTATATCAGCCAGTGCTGTTGCAGTCTTCTGCAGTCCCCATGTTCCCGTCATATTGTGATACATCGATTTGTTGGACACTATGGCATTCATTTTCCTCAAAATTATCTACTGCAGTAGCGAATTTTCTTTTCTATACTACTAATTATATCTGATTTATCATTATGGGAAGGCCACCCATAATGGTATCTTTCCTCTCATGCCTGCCCCTCTTTATATTTTCATTTTTCTTTTCCCCTCGCATGGGGGGAGAGACTCACACTTTTGTGGCTTTAAATGAATACTAAGATAGGGAGAAGTACCAGGAGAAGCAAAGGGAAGCAGGGAGGTCAGTAAGGGAAGCCAAAGCTCAGACAGAAGAACACATTGCAAAATCAGTGGGTAGAGGGGACAAAACCTTTTACAGGTACATAAGTGAAAAAAGAAAAACAAAGGGAGGGATAGTGAGACTGAAGGGGGAGGATGGGGGCCGCGTGGAGGATAACAGTAAAGCTGACATACTTTATTTATTTAGTTAAACATCAGTTTAGAAACCTTTGAGGCAGAAGCTCATTTACAAAGGTACCTCGTCACAAAGAGAACATCAGAACAGTAGTACAAGGGACACAGTACTTACAACAAAAAAGTTACAGTTCAATTACAATTTTGTTTCAATAGAATACAATCTCCAACGAAGCAAAAGATAACAAAAGGTGCAAAACTTATGGTCGGGGGAGAGCTGGTGGGAGTAGAAGGGAGGGAGATAGGGGAGGAGCTGCTCAGTGAGCATTGTCAAACAGAGTAAAATTATATATATATATATATATATATATATATATATATATATATATATATATATATATATATATATATATATATATATATATATATATATATATATATAAATATATACACTAGGCTAAGGGCAGTTGCATTTACGAGAGCTAAGCAGGAAGTTTCTGAGCCTGGGCTTAAAGCAAGCTAAGGTTAGTGGAGTTTGAGACACTGGCAGGAGGAGTTATACCAGTGGGCGCACGGTAGAGGAATGCCCTCTGACCTTGAGAGGTCCTGGCTCTCGAATAACTAGGGTAGCTCTTGGCTGAGCTCGCGTGATCAGGGTCTGTGCAGTGCAATGGAGTTGGATGAGCCTATGGGGATAGGCCCGCCCAGAGCTTTTAAAGGTGAGCTGGCATGTCTGATACATGAGTCGCTCTTCCAGGTTGAGTGGGGTAGCCAGGTGTACAGCTCACATGTGTGAGTGAGTCTGGGAGCACCAGTGATAAGTCTGCAGGCCTTATTAACTGTGAGGCGAACCTTGTTGAGGGCAGTCTGATCTGCTGAGCCATAGACGGAAGGCCATAGTCAATGAGAGACATGACAGAGGAGTGACAGCCAGGCGGAGGGCATCAGGAGGGAGGCATTTCTTGTGCGGTAAAGAATGCCTAGCTGTGAGTTGGCGACAGAATTTAGGGCAGATATATGTCCATGGAATGAAAGTGCAGGGTCAAAGGTTATACCAAGATATTTATAGGACTGCACCTGGTCAATGACGAGATTGGTGGTGGACAGCTAAGGAAACTTGCTGTACTTATTTTGGGGGTGGGAGAAGAGCATCGTTTTGTTTTCTTAAGGTTGATAACAAGTCGGTGCTCAGTGAACCAGGTAGCTGTGAGAGTCAAAGACTAGTTGGAGGGAGTTCTGTAGCAGCATGGGGTCATTGTGGGAGGCACGGAACAGCATCATCAGCATAGAAGCATCTTGCCTACAACTGCTGGGTAGGGAGTTAAGAAAGAGTGAGAATAGTGGGGTCCAAGAATTGAGCCCTGCGGCACCCCAGGCCGAATGGGTCATGTTTCAGAGAAGTACCGTTGACTTTCACACATTGGGGAGCGGGCGGAGATAGCTGGTGCACCAGGAACAGGTCCTGAGGCAGTTTATTAGGTCGAGGGTGGAGAGCAAAAGAGGATGCTAAACGGTATCGAATGCTTTAGACAGGTCAATGAATATAGCACCAGCCAGGGCACCAGAGTCCAAGGAGGCATGGAGGAAGTTGGAAAATTCCAGGAGTGCTGTATTGGTACTATGACCTGCTCTGAACCCGTGTTGTTCAGGGCAGAGAACATTGTACTTACAGAGTAGTCAGAGACTTGGGGGCATACACATTTTTCTAACGCCTGGAGAGGAGGAGAGGATTGAGATGGGTCGGTAGTTACCCGGAAGAGTCCTGTCACCACCTTTATGGACAGGGGTAACTGTGGCAATCTTCCAGGCAGAGGGGAATTGTCCGAGACAGAGTGATTTGCTGAAAATGCACGTAATAGGTAAGAGGACCTGATCCAGGACCTGACGTAAAAGGCAGGGATCAAGTGAGTCATTACCGACGGTGTTACCTTTTAGGGTTTTTAGCAAGTAAGGCCTAGCTTCTTGCATGGTGACACAATGCAGGCGGAAAGAGGGGCGGGCAATGGGTGGTGGTACAGATGGAGGAGGTGGACTGAAAAAGTTACCAGGAAGTACTGAGCTAAGGTCGGTAAAGGAGTTATTGAGGTGGGTGGCAATGAGGGCACGGTCAGAGGAGACGGTACCATCGATGTTGAGAAGAGAAGGAGAGGGGGACTGGGAGTGACCATTCAGTTGCTTGATGTTGTCCCAGAAGCACCTGGGGTTCCCCCAGGAAGAGGTAAGAGAGGCTTGGTAGTATCGCCTTTGCTGCTGCGGATGGCCCAGGTGCACTAGTTCGTCTTGACAGCATGGGACTGCCCGTCAGCTGAGCGGCCAGTAGCAACAGCAAGGTGCCAAGATTGTCACGTTGCTTAAGTTGCCACAGTAGGGCAGGGGTGATCTAAGGGGCATGTTTCACTTTGGACCTCCTAGCAGTTATGGGAGCAAAGATATCACGGGCAAAGTTGAAAGTGCTTACAAAGAAGGCCAGGGCCAAGTCAATGTTGGTTGCCCTCGTCAGAGAGGACCAATCAGTGTGGGCAAGGAAGCGCTTAAGGCCTATGAGTCCCCAGGCCTAAGCCTCCTTGAGAGGTGGTTTTGACCGGGATGAGGGCCGAGGGTTTCCCAGTTGAAAAGCACAGGGAGTGGTCACTGAGGGCAGTCAGGGAGGATTTGGATGTTGTGGATGCAGATTGGCCTGTTGGTGAGGACCACATCCAGGAGAGTGCTTGTCCCCCAGGGTTTCTCTAGTAGGCTGTGTGACCAGTTGAGTTAGGTCAATTGAATCGAAAGCCTCACGGTGGGAGGAGGACAAGGGCAGAGCCAGTTTATATTCAAGTGCCAACCAAGATTTGGTCCGACGAGTTGGGTAGGAAGGTGAGGTAGTCAATTAGTGGGCCCAGGGCCTGGGATTGGTTCTTGAGGGTATGTAGGCTACGGTTAGGAATAATGGGCCTCTAGCTGGGTCAGGGGACAGCTTTAGAGTAAGTGCCTGGGCCTCATGGTCGAGGTCAGGCTGGGGGAGTGGTAGCCCCATGAGAGAATCCTTCAAATAGAAGACACAGCCCCACCTCTCCTGCCGACACGGGTCCAACCAGTGGGGTGTGCCAGGGAAGAGACATGAGAGTTAGGAGTGGAGGGAGACAGCCAGGTTTCAACCAGGGCAACATCAGGTTTATGAAGCGTCACCCAGCAGTGTAGAGTCCAGTTTTTTCAGGAGGCTACAGATGTTCATAGAAGCAATGCGCAGCCCAGGAGATTTCAGGGGGAGGACCAGTGCTGCCAGGCCCGGGATTGGGGTGGACATTGCCTGACAGGAGCAGGAGGAGGAGGGCTGATCTGGGGAGTGCACAATGGCAGAATAGCTTTCGACGATTGGAGAGGGGGTGATGAGGGAGTGATCACCAAGTGAAAACAGCTACTAGAGAGCAGTAAAATGTGACAAGTGAGGTATTGGGAGCAAATTGTTCAAACTTAATCAGGCTCCCTCTAGTGGCAAAACAATATAAGGAGCTAATGGAGAAGTTGGGTGTTGATCTTTAACTTGCTGGGGGCAGGCTGGTAGTGGGTGTGGGGAGAAGAGCAAATGGGCTGTGGGCTATCAGGTACTATTGTGATTCAAAAAAGAAGGTGATTACTAGCAGGGCAAACTGAAATTCTGCACACAGGAAAAGCACTTAGAAGTTAAACAGTCCCCAAATGAGTTTTTCACAGGGGGGTAATTCAGTTACAACTGGAAATGCACTTTACAAATTAACAAACAGTCCCCAGTGAGATTTGCACAGTGGGGGATTTCAGATAGAACACAGGTCCTGGGCTTGCAGTGACTCTAAGCTTTTAAATACAGTTGCAGGCAAATGCAAATAGTTTTAGCTGGTTCGTTTTAAAAGTTTCAAAATCAGGCACAAAAGTAACAGTTCTGCTCCGTTTGAGCCTGGGCAGCAACTCGAGGTGCTACTCGGCGGGATTCATCACGCTGAGCAGGGAGCTTGTGGCAGTTTCAGAAAAAGGCATGGATGGTAGCGATGGTGGCAACAGCCTGGATCAAGGTAGAAATTACCTGGTGTGTCTAGGCACGGGGCTTCTATGGGCAGGGAGGGCTTCAGAGCAGGCCCTCGCGACCTCCGGTCTCCTCAGGGAGGGGACATACTGAACAGGTATTCTGCTCAGTCTTTACTGAGAAAGAGGAGGGTAATGGGTCTGAAGGGAGTACAACGGGTGAGAATAGTGCAGAAATGGACACAAGTCCCTTTACACAAGAAAGGGTCCTGAAGGAACTGGAAGTAATAAGAGTTGATAAAGCAATGGGGCCAGATGGGGTGCACCCCAGGGTCCTTAAAGAACTAAGAGGTGGTGGCTGAACCTCTGGCTATCCTGTTTAGCCAATCACTGGAAACAGTGGAGGTACCCAAAGACTGGAGGACAGCAGATGTAGTCCCCTTATACAGAAGTGGGAACAAAGAGGGAGCAGGGAACTACAGACCAGTCAGCCTCACCTCGGTAGTGGGGAAGATCATGGAAGCACTACTGAAGGAGAGATTGGTGGAACATCTGGTTGTCAATGGACTACAGGACCCAAGGCAGCATGGTTTCACCAGGGGAGGTCATGTCAGACCAACCTCACTGAATTTTTGACTGGGTGACTAGAGAGGTGGATCAGGGAGTGCAGTGGACATGGCCTATCTGGACTTCAGCAAGGCCTTTGACACTGTGCCACATAGACTTACACAAACTGGGGAATATGGGTGTGGGCAGGACAGTAGTGTGGTGGGTAGGTAACTGGCTGGGTGGCAGGACACAGAGGGTGGTGGTAAATGGCTGTCACTCCACAGAGGAAGAGTGACCAGTGGGGTACCACAGGGATCAGTGCTGGGACGGTCCTATTCAACATCTTCATCAGTGACATGGCGCAGGACCTAGAAGGCAAAATTTCACTGTTTGCTGATGACACAAGCTCTGTAACAGAGCAGACACACCAGAGGGTGTAGACAGAATGAGAAGGGACCTGCAGAAACTTGGAAGAATGGTCAGGGTTTGGCAGTTGAAATTCAATGCAAAGAAGTGCAAGATAATGCATATGGGGCACAAAACCCTGGCACAATATATCAGTCGGGGTGAGATATAGCATGCACAAGCAGGAAAGGGATCTTGGGGTTATCATCTCATGACCTCAAGGTAGGGAAAGCAGTAGCAAGGCAGCAGGTAAAGCAAATAGGATACTGGGATGTAGTGGCAGGGCATTACCAGCAGGAAAGGAGGTCATAATTCCGCTATACAAGACACTAGTGAGGCCCCACCTGGAGTACAACGTACAGTTCTGAAGACCATACCTACGTAAGGACATAGACAGGGTAGAGAAGGTTCAGAGGAGGGCAACAAAGATGGTGCATGGATTGCATCACAAGTCCTATGAAGTCAGGTTGAAGGACCTGAACATGCACTCCCTGGAGGAGAGGAGGGAGAGAGGGGATATGATAGAGACATACAAGTATCTTACAGGGTGCAGGAAAACACTATTTTTAAGCGAAAAAGATGTTCCAGGACTAGAGAGCATGGGATGAAGCTGGAGGGAGGACGATTCAGAGGAAACATGAGAAAGAATTTCTTCACAGAACGGGTGGTGGACAAGTGGAACACCCTGCCAGAGGAAGTGGTGGGGGCTGAAACAATCACGGGATTTAAGACTGCATGGTATAGACAAAGGAATTCTGGAGGTCAGGGGTTAAGGTGCAACAGACTTCTAGGAAAACAAACTGAACTTACAAGCTCAAATGGGCAAAATGGGTGGGCCATAGGCCCTTATCTGCCGACACTGTCTATGTATCTATGTATCTAAGATGCTATACATATGAGGAATACAAGTAAAATCAGGTCCCTTAAGACTGAGAAAGCACCAGAGCCAGATAAATTACATCCCAGGGTGTTGAAGGAACTGGCAGATGTCCTAGCGAAATCCCTGGCGGAGCTCTTCAGCATCTCCAAGGACAGGGTGGGTACCCCAGGACTGGAAGGTGGTGCATATAGTGCCTATCCATAACGGGGGAAGGGGGTCAAGGGAGGTGGCAGGGAACTACAGGCCAGTGAGCCCAACATCGGTGGTGTGCAAGGTGATGGAGGGCATCGTCATGGAGAGACTGGGGGAGACCTGGAAAAGTTGGGGTGCCTGGACAATAGACGGCAAGGATTCGTCCCGGAGAAAATCTTAAGACAAACCTTGTGGAGTTCTACGACTGGGTGACTAGTGCCTTGGACCTGGGTAGACCAGTGCACGTCCTCTTTCTTGACTTCAGCAAGGCGTTTGTTCCTCACAGGGGCCTGTTGGACAAGCTGGGAGGAATGGGGGTGGGGAACCAGATAATCAAATGGATAGGAAATTGGCTATAGGACCGGACCCAGAGGGTCATGGCTGGCAGGATAGTCATCCCCCCAAGGAGGGTCATTAGTGGGTTCCCTCAGGGATCGGTCCTTGGGCCCCTCCTGTTCAATGCCTACGTCTCTGACATAAGGAAGGGTATCAGGAGTGAGATGAGTCTCTCTGCAGAGGACGGTGGTGGATGGGAAGGACGGGAGGGTGGCCCTACAGGGGGACCTGGAGGCTCTGGAAAGGTGGTCTAGAAAGTGGAAGCCAAGGTTCAATGCAGTGAAATGCAAGGTATTGCACCTGGGAGCCAGAAACCCGAGCCAAGTGTACCACGGGGGGGGGGGAGAGAATGCTACAAGTCTCGACAGCTGAGAGGGACGGGGGTGGATGTCAAGATGAACAACTCGGGAGACTTGTAGGAGGGCAGTGGCAAAAGCCAACAGGATGCTGGGATGCATCGCTAGAAGGATCACCTCCAGAAGGAGGAAGTGATACTCCCACTGTGTAACTGCTTGGTGAGGCTGCACCTCGAGTACAGCGTGCAGTTTTGGAGGCCACACTTAGAGGGACATTAAACTCCTGGAGAGGGTCCAGAGGAGGGCAACCAAAATGATTTGGGGCTTGAGGGACAGGACCTATGGGGAGAGGCTCGGACCAGGGGACACAGGAGGTCTTCAGGTACGAGGAGGCTAAACAGGAGGAGCAGTCCCAGAGTGCTCCAAAGGGGGGGGCGGGGCGTGCAACTAGAGGGCATGGCTGGAAGCTGGAAGTGGGAGATTCAGGAAAGAAAGGCAGAGGTACTACTTCACTGAGAGGGTGGTGGAGCCATGGAATGCACTGCCCAGGGGGCTGGTGGAGGCAGAGACAGTGGAGGGGTTCAAAAGGAGGTTTGTTAGGTACAGGGGAAGGGTTCTGGAAGCAAAATCCAATGCAGCGAGAATATCCAGAACTGGGAAGGGAGAAGCCAGAGAGGGAGAGGGGGGCAGCAAAGTCAGCTCCTAGGGTGGGAGCTGACCAAACGGGCAGACACAAGAGACAGTTAGGCCTATTCTGCTGGCATTTTACTATGTTTGCTTTAAAAAGCAGCAGAGTAGGTATTTCCCCCTGCAAAATAAAGACCCTGCTTGCAAAAAAAGTAACAATGCTACCTTTTTTTTTTTTGTGTGTGTGTATGTTTACAGACTCTGACCGACTCGCAGTGAAGAATTCACAGAAAGCAAGTCAGCAGTAAACTGCTATGGGAGAGAAGAAAAGCAATAACACTTCTCCCATCACTGCATGGTGCAAAGGCACTATATTTCGTAGAACTCCTGTTCAGTGTTGTGTGAGGCGCTGCAGAGTCGGGAAAGTGAAAGGAATCCCCTTCACCAACTTGCGCCTCCAGGAACACACTGTATGCATTATAATTATAATCGGTTTCCAAAAACTGAAGTGTCCGGTGTCCAAAAGCACAAATTAAGGTGTATTAAAGGTGGAGATCAGTAGAAGTAGCCTGCCGCTATGAGAAGAAGTGCACTTTGCTCATCTCGTAGCCGTGTGCTTGGCCCCGGATTAGTCAGAAGTACTGCATAGCGCAGCTACGTGTAGAAAGTGAAGGTGTTCACTTTCTAGTACGGAAACAGGAGTAGCTCCAACTCCTGTAGGCAGCAGGAGTCTACTGGAAAGAACCCTCTGGCTAAAGAGACTTGGGAATATTTTAATTTGGGCCCCTTTTTTTCGATGGCTTAAAATATCAGCCGTCAGGTGTAACAGTACTCCGAGTGCATGTTGCACTATTGTGGTTCTTAAAGCAGAAAAAATGTTAAATAAAACTTATTACACAAGATACAAACGAGGATTTTTTCAGTTTGTGTTGAAACGGGTTGTGTACAGACTTACTCTTACCTGAGGACAGCTATCCTGTAAAATGAGCCCTTAGGAGCCAGCAGCCCCATGTTGAGGCAGTTATATAGTCTAGGACAGCTGTCACTCAAGGTGAGAGTGGGGAGGAGCTATAAATTATATGGACAAATGGCTATTGTTTCTAAATATCTAGCCCTGTACCAGCTATAGCTGGACAAACTTACTTAGTTTGTTTACCGGGTAAGTGCACTAGCCAGAAAGACTATTTTCAGGCACGAACCGGGAGAGTACAGAGAAAAAACTTTCATGAGACAAACCTTGTGGAGTTCTAGGACTAGGTGACGAGTGCCTTGGACCTAGGTAGACCAGTGGACATCCTCTATCTTGACTTCAGCAAGGCATATGACTGTTCCTCATGGGGGCCTGTTGAATAAGCTGGGAGAAATGGGGGCCGGGAAACAGATGATCAGATGGATAGGCAATTGGCTCAAGGACCGGACCCAGTGGGTCATGGTTTGCTGGATAGTCTCATCCTCAGAGATCAGTCCTTGGGCCCCCCCTGTTCAATGTCTACGTCTGACATAAAGGAAGGGTATCAGGAGTGAGAAGTTTTTGCGGATGACAGTGGTGGATGGGGAGGACAGGAGGGTGGCCCTACGGGGGACCTGGAGGCTCTGGAAAGGTGGTCTAGAAAGTGGAAGCTGAGGTTCAATGCAGTGAAATGCAAGGTGTGCACCTGGGAGCCGGAAACCCAGGCCAAGTGTACACCGGGGAGAGAGATGCTACAAGTCTCAATGGCTGAGAGGGACCTGGGGGTGGAGGTGGATGTCAAGATGAACAACTCAGACTTGTAGGAGGGAAGCGTCCAACGACAACAGGATGCTGGGATGCATCGCTAGGGGGAATCACCTCCAGAAGGAGGAAAGTGATACTCCCTCTGTAATCACCGCTTGGTGAGGCCGCACCTAGAGTACTGCGTGCAGTTTTGGAGGCCACACTTAGAGACACTGAACTCCTGGAAAGGGTCCAGAGGAGGGCAACTAAAATGATCTGGGGCCTGGGGGACAGGCTCAAAAAGCTAAATATGTACACACTGGAAGAGAGAAGGGACTGGGGGACGTGAGAGAGGTCTTCAGGTACATGAAGGAGTTAAATAGGGGAGGAGCAGTCAGGGTGCTTCGAAGGAAGGAGGAGGGTGACTAGAGGGCATGGGTGGAAACTGGAGGAGATTCAGGGAGAAAGGAGGAGGTGCTACTTCACTGAAAGGGTGGTGGAGCCATGGAATGCACTGCCCAGGGGCTACTGGAGGCAGAGACAGTGGAAGGGTTCAAGAGGGGTGGGACAGGTACAGGGAAGGGTTCTGGAAGCAAAATCCAGTGCAGCAAGAATATCTGGAACTGGGAAGGGAAAAGCCAGAGAGGGCAAGGGGGGGCAGTAAGGTCAGCTCCCAGGGTGGGGGCTGACCAAACGAGCAGGCACAAAAGACCATTAGGCATATTCTGCTGGCATTTCAGTATGTTGGTATAGCACTTGACTGCTTTGCCATCTCCCCCACACATTTACCCAGTCAAAACATAATAAAAGCTAAGCATTTTTAATTTCAGTTTTTTCCAAGTGCTATGTATTTTCACAGTTGATTAGCACTTTCTTGCACAAAACTGCCAATCAATTTTTTCTGCTTATTTAATACTCTTAATGATAGTTTTATTCATGTAATGCATTCCCAGCAGTAGAGACTTCTGTATCCTGCTGTTGGAATGCTAGCACCTGGGGTGGCCCAGAGTTCCAAGTTGAGGAAGTTCATAGACTTTTGCCAGTCTCTAGTAAATTTCAAATTCATATAGCAGTTTGTGTCTATGTACTTTATGAACTCTTGAATCCTGTTCTCTGGGCCATACCAGATACTGTGTGCATCAGTAAATCTACCCCAAGATTTGTGAAAAACATTCCTTTGCTAGTTAAAAAACGAACTCCCTGTCACTGCCCCATGTACTGGTGCACAAATGGTGTGGCGGCTGCTCCCATAACTGTCCTACATTCTTTTCTTTAGTTTGTACCATTAAGAAAACTTTCTTCCCAATATAATGTATGTGTGTCTTGTCCGTGTGATACAGGGAAGAAACTAATTTTTGTTTAACGGCATATATTACAAATGTGGGACGGCTATGGGAGCAGCAGTTGCACACTTTGTGAATGAATAAATATGTCCAAAATGTAGCTCTCCTTACTGCATTGAACTGTTAAATGAATGATAAAGTTGAAGCACTCTGGGATGTAATTTATCCGGGCCCGGTACTTTCTCCATCTTAAGGGACCCGAGGGCTTCCCTCACTCTCCGATGTGATGTCCACCTCAGATACCTCTTCTCCCTGCTTAGCCTGCCCCTCCTGCCAGTGATGCCTCCCTCTATCCCTAGACCCGCCGATCGGTAAGGGTCCCCCCTCCTCAGTATCACCGTCTCCTCCCATGTATGATGCAGCACCCCCATCTTCCTTGGTGAAAACTGAGGTGAAGTACTCTTTAGTACCTCAGCCTGCTCCCCCTGGTCTTGTGCCCATCTCTCCCCTGATTTAATCCCGCTAATCTGCCCCTTCACCCTACGTTCCCCCAATGTATCTAAAGAACCCCTTGTTCCCTCTCTAATTTCCCTGGTCAGGTTCGTCCTTCCTTGCCTTAGCAGCCCTCACCACCCTAGTGGCCCTTCTAGCCATCATTTAGTACTCCCTCGAGTCCCTTTCACTCCTTGAGCACTTGAATTGCCTATAGGCTGCCTTCTTTCCCCGCACCACCTCCTGGACCTCCCTGGTCCACCAGCAGAGTTTTCGGGCACTACCGCATTTTCGTCTTACTCTTGCACAGGTGCTGGTAGCATCCTGCACCCCTCTCCTGATGATTTCCCACCTACTATCAGCGTCCATGTCTGACCCAATCACATCCAAATGCTCCTTAAGGATCCTACCCATGTCCTTAAAATCCACCCCCCTGAAGTCAGTTACCTCAGTCTTTGTGCAGCCTTCTACCCCTCCTAGGTCCAGGCAGAACCAGACCATGGCATGGTCACTCCCCACCAACAGGTCCCTTACCTCCAGGCCCCCAATCTGGTCACTGTCTGCCAGGACCACATCCAGTACCAGCGCCTCCCTAGTCTGTTCCCCACCTGTCGAAGTTAGGAACACGCTTGAAAGACATCCAACAACCTCTGTTCCCTGGCCACCGAGGATGTCAGTCTCCCAGTCTGTTCCTGGCATGTTTAAGTCCCCAACACCACCAGCCTTCCCCTGCCCAATCTGCAGCGTCTCCCAATATCTGCCACCAGACTCTCCTCCAGCTCCTCTGCCAGTGCAGGGGGTCTAGACACCACTCCTATTTTTACTCTCTTGCCCCCCATTATCAAGGTGACCCAAATCACCTCCATGGTTCCCTCCGCCTCCTCTACTCCCCCTATGCCAATGCAGTTTTTGACTATTATTGCTATCCCTCATCCACTTCCCTCCCCCCGTCCTTCCTGAACATAGTGTAACCCTTCAGGTTCAGGTCCCAATCGTGTCCTGCGATGGTCCAGGTCTCAGTGACCACTGCCACATCCACCTCTCCCTCAGTTAGCATCGCCTGAAGCTCAGGCATTTTATTGCCCAAGCTCCTGGCATTTAGCAGGACTACCTTCCACCCTTTCCCTATACTTCCATTTCCCCTGCTCGTGTTCCCATGGGGATTCCATTTTCCCTGGTCTGCACTTTACCAGTCAGCCTTTTCATTCCCCAGCTCTCGGAGGTGGAACAGAATCCTCCTTTATCGGACCCCTCGACAGCCTTTTCTTCCATCCGCCTCCCTTCACAAATTTAAACCCCACTTTCACCAATAAACCCCTCTATTTTCAACTTAAGGATTCCCCTCCCCTCCAAATTGAGATGGAGCCTCTCTCTAGCATACAGCTCCTTATCCTCCCAGGTCTCCCCCCAATAGCCCATCAACCCATACCCTCTGGCCTCACACACCACTCCCTGAGCCACTGGTTTATCTCCCTAATCTTCCTTTTGTGTTCCCCACTAGCCCTTGGCACTAGCAGAATTTCCGAGAAGGAAATGGTGCACCCTATGTCATGACAGACCCTGGCAAGCTCCCTGAACCTTGCCTGTATCTCTAGCTCGCCATTTCCCTCAATGTCATTTGTACCCAGGTGGACCAGCATGTCCGGAGAACCCCCACAATCCTTTGCCAGCTGATATACCTCGTGCTTTTTCTGTGCACAGTTAGTCCAGGGAAGCATTTTGTTCTAACTGGCCAGGCTTCCCCCTCCCTATCCCATTTGATACCCCTGATCATAGAATCCCCCAACAGGAGCACTCTGACCGCTCATTTTCCTCCATTTCCCCCCCTTCCATGTCCCTCATCCTTTCTACCGGCCCCTCCACCGAGCCAGTTCCTTTTTCCTCCCCATCTGGGTGGCACATACCACCCCTCATTTACCCTGGCCACCCTCCTCTCCGATCCTCAGTCTCTCCTTCTCCCGAGTATCCTTCTGTGCCCGCCAACTCCTCACTGCTCGCGACTGGTCCTTATCCCCCAACTGCCAAACTAGCCTGGTTCGCCCTCCCTTCCTGTCTGTTCAGTCCCTCCCTGCTTGTCGTGCTCCCCTGGCCTAAACCCTCAGTTCCCTTGACTGTATCCTCCTTGTACTTCTGGTCCTTCTCCTTGCCCTTTCCTCCCAACTGGTACTTCTCTTTGCGCTTTCCTCCCTCTTCCCCCTGCCCCTCCTGCTCTGATCCACTGCTCCCCCCATTTTCCTGCATTACAGGTTCCCCCCTATTCCTCCTGCTATCCGGCCCCCACCTCCTGCCCCCCCCACTCCCTTTCCATCTCTAACCACCCGTGTCATGGCTACATCACCCCCTCATCCTCAAGCAGCAGAAGAGAACTAAACCGGTTACTGAGCGCAAGGTCCAATCTACCTCCCCACCTTGCTTCCTTCTGTCCAGCCCCAGCCACCTGCCTACTTCCCCGAGCATGTTGTCCCTCTGGCCCCCCTTTGTGAGGGTCCCCAGTTACCTGCCTGCTTCTTTGGTAGTGTCCTCCTTTTGGGCTCCCTCTGCCAGGGTCCCTATGTGACCCCAGAGTATTCTCCTGCACTCCTTTTCTTATGCCCCCACCCCTAGTGCTTGGTGCAATCCCGTGGGAGATCCCCTGCCCTCTTCCCCAACCATACCTCCCCCCCCAGCTGTCTCCTAATCCCTGTAACCTCCTCCCAAAGCTGTGCCAGCTGGTAGCACACTAGGCAACCACCGAACTTCCAAGCCCAGTCCAGTATCATGGCTGCCTCACATCTTGTGCACCCAACCACCCTCCCAAAGATGCCAGCCCTAATGATGTGTTGTCCCATCCCCCTCCAAGTAAGTTTCCACCTCTGCTGGTAAACTGTTCCAGGCATTCACTACCCTCTGTAGTATTTCCTCCCATTTCCTCTGAGGCCCCCACCCCCAAGCTTCACAGCATAACCCCATGTCCTGGAGCATCTTTTTCCTATGTTAAATGCTACCTTCCTGTACCTTATTAATACCAGTGAGATATTGAGTGTGTTTCCATCTTACTCCCCCTTTTCTCTCCTTACCTCTAGAGTACATATATAGTCTTTCCTTGTAGGACTTCAGAAGCAGGCCCCACATCATTTTGGTAGCCTTCCTTTGTACCACCTCCACCCTATCCATGTCCTTCCAGAAGTGGGGCCTCCAGAACTGAACACAGTACTCTAGGTAGGGTCCTACCAGTGGTTTATACAGGGGTAATACTACCTCCCTCCTGCTGGTGATGCCCCCTCCTTATGCACCCAAGCACCCTGCTAGCCTTCCCCATTACTTGCCTACAGGTAATCAGAAATTACCCCCCCGATACCTTTCCTGTTTTGTGGTTGCAAATACCTCCTCACTTAATTGGAGTGCTGCCCCTGGGTTTCTGTGCCCCGCACGATTTTGCTTTTGTTTTTTGTTGCACTGAAATCCTGCTGCCATTCCCTTGACCAGTCTTCCAGGTTTTTCCAATCATCCTCACCCCCCACCCAGTGCCCATTCAGTCACAGATGTGTGCGTCATCTGTGAACAAGCATACTTTCTTCTTCAGCCCTTTCGCCATGCCACTAAGACACTGAAGAAGACTGAATCTAGTACTGACCCCTGGGGCACCCCACCTTCTCCAGAGTGGACCCCATTTACCATCACCGACTCCTTACCCATTTTACTACTTTTGGACCTACTCCAAGGTTGTCCAAGTTGCTCATGAGTCTTATGTGAAACGGTGTTGAAGACCTTACTGAAATCCAGTTAGGTCACATCTACCACTTCTCCCGGATCCACTTTCCTGGTCACCCAGGCAAAAGAACTCAGGTTTGTCTGGCTAGACCTCCCCCCTGTGAACCCATGTTGCCTTGAACCCTGTAATCCACTGGTTGCAAGGTATTCCTCACTCCTTTGAGTAGCAATTCCATTAACTTAACTACTGAAGTCAGACTAACAGGTCTGTAATTTCCTGCCTCCTCCCTATTTCCACTTGTGTAGTGGGACCTCGCCTGCTCCCCTTCAGTCACCTAGAACCACCTCGGTTCTAGTGATAGGTTGAACTGTCAGAGGTGCAACCAGCACCTCCTTCAGCTCTCAGTATCCTAGGGTGCACCCTGCCCAGTTCCACTGCTCTACTTTTAATTGCGCTAGTTTCTTGAGGATTTTCTTCCCTGTAAAAGAAAGTGTTCACCTCCCTTCCTTGAATGCCCTTGTCCCTCATCTTTAATCCGTCACCCACCCGTTCCTCTGTGAGCACTGAACGAAAGTAAGCTGCTGAGTGGCAACCATATCACGAGGGGGCACAGTCTTAAGCTGGAGAGTGGGAGGTTTGAGAGGGATGTCAGAAAGCACTTCACAAAAAGGCTGGTGGATCTTGGAATGCACTGCAGGAAGAGGTCATCTCGTTAAAGACAGTGAGCAGCTTTAAGAAAGGCAGGGATAGGCATAGGGGGAAGATAAGAATCATGGATAGGGAGGGCAGGGACATTAGCTCAAGCTGTGGACCCTGCAATACGAGCAGACTTGCTAGACCAAATGGCCTTTTCTGCTGGCTTGTTCACATGCAAGTAATTGTTCAAGATGTCTGCTTATTTGGGGTCTTCATCCCAAACCCAACCCCCCTTCCCCTTTTAATTTATTTATTACTGAAATCTTAGCAGATGCTTGTTGAGAGGTTCACGTCAAATACATTAAATAAGACAAGAAAAACTGAGAATATACAGATAATACAAGAGTACAGTAAACAGAGTACTAAACCCAACGGGTACATAAATCCAACCAGCAACAGGTAAGCTGCAGCACTGCACAAAGAATGCCTGCGTCAGCAGGAGCAGCAGAAGAAGTGGGGGAGGAGAAGAGGGGCAGGGTGAGCAGAACCGTGTGGGAAGAGGCAGGAGTTCAACTGGGACAGGATAGGGGTAAAAAGGTTGGGTGGGGGAATTGCCGGCGTTAAGGTTTGCTTATCCCGGCGACAGGGGCAGGAAAGTGTTGGAGGTAGTCAGCGGGTGCGCAGAATGTCTAGCAGTGGCATCTGCAGGTACTCATGTCAGTAAGGTGGAGGCACCTGCAGTGGAGACCAAAGAGGATGCTGGGAACCTCCACAAAGGAGACCCACAGGAGGGTGGCATGGGACCCCACAGAGGAAGGAAGACAACAACAACAACAACAACAACAACAACAACAACAACAACAACAACAACAACAACAACAACAACAACAACAACAACAACAACAACAACAACAACAACAACAACAACAACAACAACAACACTCCATTGTTAGGAAGTTAGAACTGGAGGAGGAAGGGGAAAGAGAGGTAAGGGTGCCTGCCTGGCGCCATGGCTTGGAGGGACAGGGAGCGAATCCTCAGGCTCACCGGAGCAGCTGCATAGGGGAGGGAGCTGGATGTCACCGTCCACCTAGGGACAAATGGCCTGGCTATAAAGGGATCAGAGCAGTGCAGGAAGAGTGTAGAGTTGGGGAGGGGCCTTAGACAAGTAGCACGCACAGTAACCTTCTCAGAGGTGCTGCCCGTCTATGGCATAGGCGAGGCTAGGGTGCTCCACACCATGGGATTCAATCAGTGGTTGAAAAACTGGTGCACAGCTCAGGGATTTGGCTTCATTGGGGACTGGGGGTCCACCTGGAGTGATGCAGGCCTAGGCTATACTGGCATGATTGTCTGCATCTGTCCAGGAGGGAACCAGGATCCTAGGTGATGGGATAAAATGCTTCATTGGCAAGCATTTAAACTAGCCAATGGGGGAGGTACTGGAAAGGAGCAGGGAAATCCTAGCCCCCCCCCCCCAAAAAATCAAGGAGTAAGTGAGGTAAACACAAAGATAGAGATGTCGATAGGGAAAAGGGCAGGGGTAAATGGAGAATGTGGCAAAGGCAATAAGAACAGGGATGGGGCAAAAAGGAGTAAGGTCATCAGGAAATGGAGGGTAGCGAGTACCAATGCCCAGTCTGGGCAACAAGCTCCCTGAACTGGTGGCCTTGATATCGTAGCAGTCACAGAAACATGACACACAGAGAACCATGACTGGGATGTTAACATACCAGGGCACACAACCACAGGAGAGCAGAGGAGGAGGAGAAGAAGTAGCACTATGTAAGGAAGAGAAAAAGTACTTGAACAAAAAAAAAAAAAAAAGAGTAAAAAGGGAGGAGAGTAGGCACTGTGGGACACCTTAGAGACTGGAAATGGCACGACAATCCGCACAGGGGGATACAGACCCCCATGTCAGGGGGAAAGAATGGACAAGAATATGACTGAAGGCATTCTTAAGATGGCAGAGAAAGGGGAGATACTGTTGATGGGAGACCTGAATATGTCGGATGTTAACTGGAGCACATTTGTTGCAACCACATCCAAGAGCAGGGCCATTCTCGATGCCCTACAGGTGGCATGCCTCCAACAGCTAGTTTTGGAACCCACTCGTGAGGGAGCAATCTTAGACCTCATACTTTCAAGTGTGGACAGTGAGAGGATCTCGGGTCTAGAAGTGGGTAGCCATCTGGGAACAAGTGACCCACCAGTGTGGTTCACGAACTCAGCTAGAGTCAAGCCATACAAAAGTGAGGGTACTGAACTTCAGGAGGGCCGACTTTGGCAAGATGGCAGAGTGCCTTAAAAAAAAAATAAATAAATAAAAAAAGCACTAGCAAACAGGCTAGAAGGAGGGGTGGAACAACAATGGGGAATCAAATCTGCCATCACAGAGGCAACAAGCCTTTGTGTGAAGCAAACAAATCAAAAACGAAAGAAAAAAAAACACTATGGTTCTCAAGAGCTGGTGGGAAGGTCAGGAGAGAAGAAAAAAAAAAAGACAGCATTCGGGAAGTATAAGGAAACACAGAAGGAGCAGGACAGAGCTGTACCAGTTAAGGCAGAAGGAAGCAGGGAGGGTAGTCAGAATAGCAAAGGCCCAACCCAAAGAAAAGATAGCCAACTCTGTTAAGAAGCGAGACAAAACCATTTATAGGTACACCAGGGAACTTAGAAAGAAAAAGGGAGGGATAGTGAGGCTGAATAAAATGGACAGTGAGTGGGCAGAGGGGGACATTGAAAAAGCAGGGATACTGAACGAGTATTTCTGATCAGTATTCACAAAAGGAGGAGGGAAGGTGCCTAATCCAAGTAACATAAGCACTCTGGATTTTTTTTTTGGGGGGGTGAGATCCCAGTCCTTTCCACAGAAAAAAGGGTTCTGAAAGAACTCCTAAAACTGAAGGTGGACAGAGCAATGGGGCCTGACAGAATTCACCCCAGAATTCTAAAAGAATTAAGGGGAGAACTAGTGACACCACTGACTACCGTTTCTAAAAAAAATCATGGGAGGATGGTGTGGTACCCGAGGACTGGAGGAAGGCGGATGTTATTCCCTTTCACAAGAGTGGGACCAAGACAGAGGCAGGAAACTACAGACCTGTCAGTTTGACCTCTGTGGTAGGGAAAGTGATGGAATCACTTCTGAAGGAAAGAACTGTTGAGTACCTAGAGGCAAGTGGGGCACAGGACCCAAGGCAGCATGGGTTCAAAGCGGGAAGGTCATGTCAAATGAATCTAACAGATTTCTTTGACTGGGTGACCAAAGTAGACGACCAGGGAGGGGCTGGGACATGGCCTACCTAGACTTTAGCAAGGCATTTGACAGTCCCACACAAAAAGATTGTCAAATTAACCAGCATGGGAGTGGGTCCCAGGGTGGTAGCCTGGGTAAAACGTTGGCTGGACAACAGGACACAGAAGGTAACTGTAAATGGAGTCCACTCTGAAGAAAGAGGGATTACTAGTGGGGCACCGCAGGGTTCAGTACTGGGTCCAGTGATTTTTAATGTTTTCATAAGTGACATTGCAGAGGAACTGGAAGGAAAAGTATGCCTCTTTGCAGATGACAAAGATCTGCAACAGGGTTGATACACAACGAGGCGTGGAAAAGATGAGAAGGGATTTAGCAAGGTTGGAGGAATGGTCAGAAGTATGGCAGCTTGGATTCAATGCAAAGTGCAAAATAATGCACCTGGGAAACAAAAACCCAGGGGGAAGGTTACACACAAGGGGGTAGCAACAACAAAAATGGAAAAGAACCTGGGGGTAATCATATCAGATGACCTTAAGGTTAGCAAGCAGTGTGGGAAGACAGTAGGGAAGGCTGGGTGGATACTGGGATGTATAGGGAGAGGCATCACCAGCAGAAAACAGGAAGTTGTTATCCCTCTGTACAGACAGTTGGTGAGACCCCATCTGGAGTACTGCTTCCAGTTCTGGAGACCCCATCTGTGCAAAGACAGACAGGATAGGCGCAGTCCAGAGGAGGGCAACTAAAATGGTGCATGGTCTGCAGAGAAGCCATATGAGGAGAGACTAAAGAAGCAATATGTATACCCCTGAGAAAAGAAGGGATGGGGGGCATGATAGAAACTTAAGTACCTCAGTGGAATCAACAAAATCCAAGAGGGCAGCATCTTTCAGAAAAAAAAAAATGTGCAAAAACAAGGGGACACAATTTGAAAGGGGGGCAGCTGAGGGGCAATGTGAGGAAGTATTTTTCCATTGGGGGTGTACGGATGGAACAGCCTTCTTGAGGAGGTTGTGGGGTCTAAAACTGGGAGAATTCAAGAATACAAGGGACAGACGAGGCAACTTGTGCGGGGGGGTAGGAAAAAAATAGGCTGTTGGTTAAATAGGATCTACAGCATATCCTGTAGGTAGGGAAATGGGCAGACTGGGGGGGGGGGCGCGCCCCATGCGGTCCTCATCTGCCATCAAAGTCTAGGTTTCTACGTGTTGGCGCAATCAGAGTTTGAAGGATCCAAGAGTAGCACCGCCAGAGATATCAGGTGGTAGTGCGTTTGTTCAGAGTGGTGACCAGTGAGAGAAAGCATGTTGTGCCATGGATGTGCAACATCTGGAAGGTCTGTGTGGAGGAGCTCCTGGTTTGTCTGGCATTTAGTAGTAGGTACAGTAGGTTCTGCACTCCAAGAGGAAGCCAGTTTAGCGCAGTCTCTCTGGCAAGAAGGCAGTCTTATTTTGTCGTAAAGCTGGAGCCAGCCAGCACTGGTTTAGAGTTCGCAGATATGGATTAGTTTAGGTGCATTTGTAAGCAAGAGACATGCTTTATTTAGGGCAACTGAGATGTGCTGGAGTGCAGTGTGTCTATTGCGGATCCACACATTACCAGTCCATAATCGATAAGGGATACAATCGAGCTGTTAATTGCCAGATTCAGAGCTTCATGGGCGAGACAATGCCTGCGAAGGTAGAGCATGCAGATTCTGCTGTTGATGGCTTTAAGTGTCGATGTGCTGCGTGAAGGACATAGAAGAGTTCATTGTAACTTCCAGGTATTTGAAGTGTGGGACAAGTTCCAGGGTGCTGCCACTGTCATTCCATATTGCCAAGGGGTAGTTTTTGTGTTCGTTTTAGTCTTTATAATTCATGACCAGCTTTTGTTCTATGAACCATTTTTCGTCTATTGCGAAGCCACTGCGGAGGTCTGTTTTGAGGAGTTCAGGGTGTGGGTTGTTGGCAAAGATCACATCGTCAGCGTATAAGGGCATGTGGCATTGGCAAGCAGCCGGTATGACTAAGACGACACTGAATAGCAGCGGTTCCAGTATCGACCCATGTGGTACACAGGATCGGACAGGTCGGCTATCGGATAAGACTTCCCCAGTCCTGACTTATTGGGAGCAGAGGCTCAGGTAGCTGCTAAACCAGTCCATTGTTTCTGCTGCAAGTCCAATTTCAGAAAGCTGTTTTAGACGACCATGGTGATCCATATCAAAAGCCTCTGATGGGTCAATGAAGGACGCCCCTACTAGGGGGCCTTGGTCCAAGGCGTTACTGATGAACCCAGTGAATTCTAGAAGGGCCATGATGGTACTGTGACCACCCCAGAACCCATGTTGCTTTGGGAAGAGGAGCTTGTGTTGTCAAGATACGCCACCATCTGGTCAGCTACAATCCACTCCAGTGCCTTGGAGTGTGGTCTGTAATTGTTGTGTAATGTTCGGTCCCCACTTTTAACACAGTTACTGTGGCAGACTTCCAACTTTGGGGGGGAAATAGTGGCAGAGGGAGAGGTTAATTTTGTTAGTGGTCCAGTTATTTCGTTCAGTGTCAAACGCATACGTGGTCCAGTGAGTCCTCACTGTGCCTCAACTTTCCAAGGATAGTCTATGTATCTTCTTGCGTCTGCCTCAGATACTATCTTGAAGCAGAAAGTTAGTCGGTGGGGAGGTGGTGTAGACACCCTTGCAGTGTCTCCTGGGTTAGAACACTACTGAGGATAAATGCCAGATTCAGCAAGTTGGCAATGAGTAGGGGGACTAAGGCAGGGACACCCGACAGTAAGCACAGCCTACTATCCCCCCCTTTGGCCTTTCTTTTCTCTCTTAGGTATCTGAAGAATGTTATCCCTTTGTTTTACTGATTGGGCAATATTACCTGCAGTCAGCACCTTTGTGCTCCTAACTGCTCCCCCTACCACTCAGTTTCCCCTGGTAACTCCCCATCCTCCTCCTGTGTCCTCTTGTACTCTTTGCCCTTACTTTCTCCACTACTTCTCTAGAAAAGCACTGCAGTCTCGTTTCTCTTGCCCGCGTTAACCTGCCTGACAGAGAACCCCCATCTTCACATGGCTCAATTCTGACCCAGTTTTTATACGAAGTCACACTGCATGGTGATCACTGGTTCCCAGGTGGCCATCCACTGACGTCAGCAACACTGTCCCAGTTTGCCAGTACCAAGTCCCCCAAGTGGGTTTCTTAACTAGTTGCCAGAGGAATGCCCATTGCAGGGTGTCCAGGATGTCCCTACTTCGGACTGTTGCCACAGCTAGTAGGCGCCAATTCACATCCAGTAGACTGCAACACCTCCCCTTCAAGTGCCATCCGTTTGGATTGCTTCCAAATCTTTATCCACTTTCCCTCCGTGCTGGAGGTTTGTAGATCATTCCGTCTCTCCAGGGTGACCCAGAGTACCTCAGCTCCTCCCTGCTGTCCTTGCATTTCTGTAGCTTTTATACTGTCCCCGAGAAAGACACTCCTCTCCCGCCCACCTTTTTTTTTTTTTTATTAAATAAAACCTACCCTGTTTTTTCTAAAACAGGAGTATACCTTGGTATGACTACATCCCAGTCCTGGTTTTCATTGCATGAGGACTAACTGCTACTATGTCCAGGTCCACATCTGCAATCTTACTGACCAGACTTCAAGCATTTGCATGACTATCCAAATTGTCCTCCCCCCCCCTCCATTTACCACCCTTCCTTATTTCCTTCCTCCATTTTTTTTTTTTTTTTTTTTTTAAACACAAACACACACACACTCTGTTCACTCTTTCCTTTTATCCCTTAGTTTGTCCTCTTGTGAATCACTGCTCAAAAAACAAAGAACAAAGGGTATTGGGGGCCATCTGCACACTACGACAGTGGTCACAGAAGCGTGGGCAATACTGAGCAGAAGACTGAACAGGACCATACCAGGCTGTGCCCCATTTAGAAAAGGACAAAGAGGGTGGCTTTCTACAACAAGGATGTTAGAGATTAATATTTGGGGCGGAGAGAAGAAGAGAATACATTGAAATTCTAGGTGTCCATGCCATCACGAGCAATGAGAAAGAACACTGGGGCGATATACAGACTACCATTACAGAAACAGGGAAGGACATTAGGAAGGCAGCAAACTTGGGAGGTGCTACTGATGTGAGACTTCGAAATGCCAGATGTGGACTGTAATGTGTTGCAGTTAATGCTCCAGATAATTTTTGCAGCCAAGGGCGATATACTTTCCTTTTTTTGTCTTAAATGATGAGTAAAATGAAATTTAAGTCAGTAAAACTGCTCCAAATGTTGAAGATAAATGTTCCTTTTGAAGCAGTAATAGTGTTAAGCACTTCTGCTGGGTATGGAACATTTTCTCATTAAGAAATTTGTTGAAGAGTGAAAAATAGGCTTGTACTCACCTCATCTGGAGCACTGGTCCAAGTGGCAGAAGTGCCATGAAATTCACTCCCGCTGGAGGCATGCCAGAAAGTGTTCCTGACACAACTGGTGCAGACCTCTACAAGAGCGTGTGCCATACTGGACCTGGTTCTCAACAGGGCCAGAGTACAGAATATCACAGTCCAGGAACCGCTGGGATCAAGCGATCACAGGACAGTGGGAATGCAACTAACTAGAGCAGCCAGGGTGGCAATACACTCCAGTTTACCCAATTTATCCCCTGGAGATACTGGCGCTTGTATCCATTCCCCCCTCTTCTCCAGGGTATACATGCTGAAGTCTCCCAGCCTTTCCTCGCATTTTCTCCCAGTGCCTCGATCATTCTGGTCACCCACCTCCTCTCAGTTCTTCCATAGGTATGGGCTCCAGAAGAAATACTACACAGTACTCCTGGTGAGAGTGAATCAGGGACCCATATAGGAGAAGGATCACCTCCCTGCTCCTACTACGGATCCCTCTTATATACACCCCTAAATCTGGTCAGCCCACCCCACTGATCTGTTGCACTGAGCCAATGCTTTCAGACAGTCAGAAATCACTCATAGGTCTCTTTCTCAGCTGTTCTCTACTGCAACCCCTCAAGTGTTGCATTTTCAGGTTATGCTCACGATGTTAGTTACCCTTGCATGTTTTGGATGATGAATTTCAACTACCATATCCTGGACAGTTTTCTTGCTTTTCCAGGTTCTCCCTGATCCGACCCCATCTTAGTGTTGTCTACAAAGAGGCAAATCTTCCCTTGAACCCTTATCCCTATGCTGCAAATGAATGCCGATGGGTCCCAGGACTGTACCCTGGGGCACCCCAATTGTCACTTGCTTATCCTAGGTATTCCTCATTTTATGGCCACCATCTGCATTTGTTCTTGCAACCAGCTTCCCACCCGATGCTTCTGCATGTTCCGGAGAACAAGAGAATGTGCATCTGAGCAAAAGGACATCAAAGTGAAATCAAGCTGTGCATGCACAAGTTACGCATATTTTATGCACTCAGAAATGAACATATGGCCTAGAAGTAGGCTCTCGAGTGTGGCAATATAATTTATACTTAAAATAAAAAAAAAAAAAAAGCATGGGAACACTTAACTATTGCTTTGAAAATTGGAAATGGGACTTTGGGTATGCATGCCCAGAGTCACAGTTCCAATGTTTAAAGCAACAGCTATAAGTGCTCCCGTGCATTACAATACAAAACATGTTGCCATGTTCAGGACAAAGCCTACTTTCAGGCCACACATTCATTTCAGGCATGGTGATCAAAATATGCATTAGTGAGCTAGAGGCCACTGCGGTCACATGCACACTTTCTTGTTCTCAGAAACATGCAGAGACATTGGGATTGAGCAGGTAGAACTTCAGAGGAGATAAAAGGTCGAGCCAAGTAGAATCACACTTTTATTTAAAAATGAATGAGGCAACTGGGCAGCCTAGATACAGCAAGCATGTAGTCTTCGACAGGCACACTGGTCCCCACAGGAACAAAAATATTGAAAGCTGACAGTGCCTGTGATGCTTCTATCACCCGTAAACCCCTTCACACCCTGCAACACAATTTTGACAGGGCCTCGAGGGGGATTTTCAGCAAGGCCCTCTTGCTTTTAAAGTTGGCACATTAAGACCTCACTGCCCGACATGTTCTATTCAAGCCCAATAACATACTAACATGCCAGCAGAATAGGCCCAACAGTCTTTCGTGTCTGCTCGTTTGGTCAGCCCCCAGCCTGGGAGCTGACCTTGCTGCCCCCCTCATCCCCTCTGGCTTCTCCCTTCCCAGTCCCGGATATTCCCACTGCACAGGACTCTGCATCCAGAACCCTTCCCCTGTACCTGCTCCCCTATGGATGCACCCACGGAGAAGATTAAGGAGGCTGAGGACACGTGTCACAAGGGAGGCCCACAGGAAGGAGGCAGAGGATGCCACAAGGAAAGGAAGCAGCTCCTGGTGGGGGACTCTAGTAGGTGGATAGAACTGGGGGGAGCAGGAAAAACTGAAGTAAGGTGCCTGCCTGGTGCCATAGGCATGGGGACAGGAAGCGCATCCTCAGGATCACGAGAACAGCTGCACGGAGTCTGAGCTGGATGTCATTGTTCACCTAGGGACAAATGACTTGGCTCAACATGAGATCAGAGCAGTGCAGAAGGACTTTGTAGAACTGGGGAGGGGCCCAAGACAAGTAGCACACACAGTATCCTTCTCAGAGGTGCTGCCTGTAAATGGCATGAGTGAGGCAAGGGTACTTTGCACCATGCAGTTTAATGAGTGGTTTAAAAAAAAAAAAAAAATTGGTGTGGAGCACAGGGGTTTGGCTTCATTGGGGTCTGGGGTTCCACCTGGAGGGACACCAGCCTATACTGGCAGGATGGTCTGCATCTGTCCAGGAAGGGAACAAGTCTTTTGAGCAATCGGTTTAAATGCTTCATTGGCAAGCTTTTAAACTAGTCAAGGGGGGAAGCACTGATAAGCAGCAGGAAAATCCCAGCCTCTCCCTACAAAACAGGGTACTAAATGGGAAAAAGACAGAGGTAGAAAGGTCAGTGGGGGATGCTGCAACAGAAAGTAAAAGCCATCAAAAAATGGAAAGCAATGAGTACCAATGCACGTAGTCTGAGTAACAAGCTTCCGGAATTAGTGGCCTTGATGGAGGAGGAACATCTGGATATCGTGGCAGTCACAGAAACATGGTTCGCACAAAACCATGACTGGGACGTAAACATACCAGGATACACTATCTACAGTAGAGAAAGAGAGGGTAAAAGAGGAGGAGGAGGAGGAGGAGGAGTTAGTAGCTCTTTACATAAGGGAAGGAATCAAAGTAACAGAACAAGAGAGAAAAACAGGGAGGAGGAGAAGCACTGTGGGTAAGTTTGGAGACCGGCAATGGCACCACAATCCGCACAGGGGTTTATACAGACCCCCTTCTCAGGGGAAGGAAATGGACAAGGAAATGATAGAGCATACTTAGTACGCAAAAAAAAAAAGGGAGATATTGTTGATGGGTGATCTGAATATGCCAGATGTTAACTGGAGTGCCAGTTGCAGTAGCCACTTCGAAGGAGTGGGGTTATTCTAGATGCTACAGGGAAAAATACCTTGACAACTAGTATTGGAGCCCACTCGAGAGGAGCAATCTTGAGACCTGGTTCTCTCAAATGGAGATGAAGAGAGGATCACAGATGTAGACGTGGGTAGCCATCTGGGAACTAGCGACCATCGAACAGTATGGTTCACAATAAACACAGCAATAGAGTCAAGCCCTACAAAGGCAAAGGTACTGGACTTTAGGAGGGCTGACTTTGCCAAAATGGTAAGTGCCTAAGAAATGCACAGCAAATGGGCAGGAAGGAGGGGTGGAAGAACAATGGGGAATAATAAAAACTGCCATCACAGAGGCAACAAGCCTTTGTGTGAAGCAAATAAACAAAACTAAACGATGTAAGAAACCACTATGGTTCTCAAAGGAAGTGGCAGTGAAGGTTCAAGAGAAAAAGAAAGCTTTCAGGAAGTACAAGGAATCACAGAAGGAGCGCGACAGAGAACTGTATCAGTTAAAGCAAAAAGGAAGCTGGGAAGGCAGTCAGAACAGCAAAGGCCCAAACTGAGGAAAAGATAGCCAACTCAGTTAAGAAGGGGGATAAAACCTTTTATAGGTACATCAGGGAGCGAAGGAAGACCAAGGGAGGGATAGTGAGGCTTAATAAAGGGGAGGGGGGCAGAGGGAGACTGTGAAAAGGCAGAGATACTCAACAAATATTTTTGCTCAGTATTTACAAAGGAGGGGGGGTACCTAGAACAAACAGTAGAAACACACTGGATACAGAAGTTGATACCGGCCCATTTACAGAAGAAAGGGTTCTGAAAGAACTCTTAAAACTGAAGGTGGACAAAGCAATGGGGCCTGATGGGATTCATCCCAGAATTCTAAAAGAACTAAAGGGTAGAATTAGTGACACCACTGACTACCCTGTTTAGTAAATCATGGGAGGATGGGGTGGTACCCGAGGACTGGAGGAGGGCAGATGTGATTCCCCTTCACAAAAGTGGGAGCAAGGCAGAAGCAGGAAACTACAGACCTGTTAGTTTAACCTCAGTGGTAGGGAAAATGGTGGAATCACTTCTGAAGGAAAGAATTGTTGAGTATCTAGAGGCCAGAGGGGCACAGGACCCAAGGCAGCATGGATTCACAGCAGGAAGGTCATGCCAGACAAATCTGATAGATTTCTTTGACTGGGTGACCAAAGTAGTAGATCAGGGAGGGGCTGTGGACATGGCCTACCTAGACTTTAGCAAGGCATTTGACACAGTCCCACACAAAAGATTAATATACAAGTTAGCTAGCCTGGGAGTGGGTCCCAAGATGACAGCCTGGGTAAAAAACTGGCTGGAAAATAGGACACAGAGAGTAATAGTAAATGGAGTCCACTCTGATGAAAGGGGGGTTACTAGTGGGGTACCGCAGGGTTCAGTATTAGGACCGGTCCTCTTCAATGTCTTTATAAGCGACATTGCAGAGGGACTGGAAGAAAAAGTTCATCTCTTTGCAGATGACACAAAGATCTGCAACAGAGCTGATGCACAAGTTGGGGTGGAAAGGATAAAAAGGGACTTGGCAAGGTTAGAGGAATGGTGAAATGTATGGCAGCTTAGATTCAATGCTAAGAAGTGCAAGGTAATGCACCTGGGAAACAAAAACCCAGGGGAAGAGTACACAATGGGGGGTGAGATACTAACAACAAAAATGGAAAGGGACCTGGGGGTAGTCATATCAGATGACCTAAAGGTGGGCAAGCAATACGAGAGGGCAGCAATGAGGGCTGGGGGGATATTGGGATGCATAGGGAGAGGCATCACCAGTAGAAAACAGGAAGTTATTATCCCTCTGTACAGACAGCTGGTCAGACCCCATCTGGTGTATCATGCGTGCAGTTCTGGAGACCCAGTCTTCGCAAAGACAGACAGGATGGAAGTTGTCCAGAGGAGGCAACTAAGATGGTGCAGGGTCTGCACCGGAAGACATATGAAGAGAGACTAAAGGAGCTTAATATGTATAGCCTCGAGGAAAGGAGGGACATGATAGAAACTTTCAAGTACCTCAAGGGAATCAACAAAGTCCAAGAGAGTAGCATCTTTCAAACAAAAAAAAAAAAAAAAAGGTGTGCAAGAACAAGGGGCACAATTTGAAGATAGAGGCGGCTCAGAGGTAATTTAAGAAGTATTTTTTCACAGAGAGGGTTGTGGATGCATGGACTGCCTTCCGGAGGAGGTCGTGGAGTCAAAAACAGTGGTGGAATTCAAGCATGCATGGGACAGTCATAAGGCAATTCTAGGGGATGGGGTAGGAAGAAGTAGGCTGCTGGTTAACTAGGATCTGCAGCTTATCCAGTAGGCAGGGAAAGACTGGGTGGGCCAAGCGGTCCTTATCTGCTGTCAAATTCTATGTTTCTATGTTACCTGTCCCACACCCTCTTGAACCCCTCCACTGTGCCTTCACCAGCCCCATGGGCAGCGCATTCCATGGCTCCACCACCCTCTCAGTGAAGTAAAACCTCCTCCTTTCTCTCCTGAATCTCCCTCCTCCAGTTTCCACCCTCTCTTCCAATGTGTACATATCTAGCTTTTCGAGCCTCTCCCCATAGGTCTTGTCCCCCAAGCCCCAGATCATTTTGGTTGCCTTCCTCTGGACCCCTCTAAAGGGGAAGTTTAGCAAGTGGGAAAGGGGGTTTCATTTTCTGTTATGAGAAAGAACCAGAGACCAAACTACAAGAATATTTTTTGTAAAGCTGAATGCAAGTGTTTTGTTTTTTTGTACATTACTCAAAGTTAAGCAGTTTTCATTTCATGTAAAACTGGTGTCCAAAGTGTTCTCTGGACGTGTTCCCCAAGAAGCTGTCCATTTTGCCACCCTGACAGTATCTCAACATAAAAAGCAGAGTAGCGGAACCAAAAGCACAGTGTTAAAGCAAAAATTAGGAGTTACAAGAAATTGCAGCTTGTGTTTTCCAGCCTTTTGATTGAGTCCTTGTCTAAGATGAAAGAGGGGCAAGACAGACTGAGCAGAACTGGGAAGGAGATCTGGTATTCTGAAGCTGTGATAGGAAGGGTGCACCTCCAAAAGTTCTCTCCATTCAGACCAATATTCAATATGCCTGTATTCTCTGCAAGCAAACATTGAAAAGGCATCAGGTTCTCAATCTAGTCTTTCGTACTCTGGTCTGCCGGCACAGTGGCAAGGTGACCGCTTGCTACGCCAATGCCCCGGGTTCAGGAACAGACCCAGGAGTCGGGAGGGCTGGTCAGGCAGAGAAGGATGCAGCGTCTGAGGGGCAACTCTCCTCCAGCCGGCGGCTTCTGCTGGAGGCATCATGGGAGGTCCGGCACCTGGCACAGTGGGAGGCAGGACAGACCGAGTCATTACATGCCCTGTCTCCCATGGCATCACTGCACTTGAAAAACATCTGGTCCCCCGGGTAAGGCGCCCTTCCCCCAACGCCGTTCCTGCTGCCACCAGTGCCCGTTTGGGGGTCCCACTCCCGTGGCTCTACCCGGGGGGGGGTAAACCAGAGCATGCCACTATTGTCCTTCTGGGTTTGGGTACCCACCCAGCAGCCCCACCCAGGGGGCAAGCTCCCTCCTCAGAAGGACTTGGGGGTACCGTAACACAAAAATAAGGAAAATTTAGTCTCATGGTGGTGTGGGCGGAGAAGATACTACCATGTGGGTGGCTGCACTTCTTGGGGGCATTCATGATGTATACAATAAGAGTAAAGGATTTGATACAAAACAAGAGGAGCATAATTACACCCTTCCCATTTATTTCAGTTCTGCTCAGAAATGAAGCAGGGCAACCAATAACTTCAACGAGTTTAAAGAAGGCAAGCAATCATAAAATCTGGGTGTTCAACTGATGCAAAAACGGTTGACAGTCACTTCAATTCATGTACAGTACCTTCAATTCTGTCTTGAAGTTGGAGATTAAACAGAAAAAAGACAAGACTAAAAATGTTTAATGTGACAAGTAACAGCTACATGCGCTGACATTTCTAGTTTTTTTTAACAAATTGTTCACTCAGGGTGTTCGGTCTATTTTCGTTATTAAAAAATATTCAGTGTAGCCAAGCAGGAAGAATCTGAACAGGTACAAGAGTCTCTGCAGTTGTACTACAGTAAGTATTGTATACATACGCATACACTATAAGTCAAACTACAAATTAGGGATGCAACACTATTAAATTTAAATGGCATGATTACCATGATATGTAATACTGTGGTCATCGTGAATACCATGGTATTGAGTGGCCATTTTTGTACAAAATGATGTCTCCTCAGACTCGAGCCAGGAACAGGTGGCACAGAAGGCACTGTTTTTCCTCCAAACACATCCAAAATTAGCTGAAAAGCATGGTATGTCATGAACCACGGTTATCACAGTATCGTGTCACTTCTGATACCGCAGTATACCACGAAACCACAACATCCCCACTCAGGGGTGTGCAAATTCTATTGCCTCCTGTCCAGAGCAAGTAAATTTCCTTGAAGGGCAAGTACAAAAAGAGCCAATTTCATTGTAGTGGAATTTTCATTTGCCCCTATTCATTACAGTCATAGCTGGGCAAGTCCGAAATGTTTTGATTTTAAACACCCCTGTCCCCACTACACATGATTTATCCTCATTTAGAATGCTTCAGCTGCCGAAATATAATTTTAACTCTTATACATTAGAGACACACACACCCCTTCTACCTTGGAGACAACCTGCTCACACTGCTATTTTAGTAATCTGGGCTCTGTTGAACTATAGGACCAATTTTTCTTTTTCTTCATTTGACCCATACTTTTTATACCCAGTGGGCCAGTGTCCCTCAGTGATAAATATTTGAAATGAACCCTGAATAGGATATGCGTTGGTTGGGAGATACAGGTACACACTTTTGTTGTGTGCCACACAACAAAACCCCCCAGCACACAACTGGAGGAGTATCTACATGAATGCAGCACCCTGTGTTATTGCACTATTAACATGGACACATTTTAAGCTTAGAAAATTCCATACAATGCAAAGTGACCTGGCTCATCCAGTCAGTTCAGCATTTGTAGTGGCCATCTTGACACATTTTCTGTAATATCCATGCATAGCCCATCCTAATCATATTTAGAGCAAGGACTGCTGCCACCAAAGGCAGTGTTTTTGGTAACATAGCACCACCAGTTTAACTGAACACACCAGACCAAATTTCCAACATGGTTTTAGGTAACAGAAGTTGACGGCAGACAAGGACCGCAAGGCCCATCCAGTCTGCCCATTTCTTTTTCTATCTTATAAATGTGCCATCAGCCTTTGCTCTGTCAGTGGCCCATCTATTCATAGTCATTTGTATTGCTCCCTTATGCCTATCCCATGCCTGTTTGAAGCCCTGCACTGTATTCATAGCCACCACTTCTTGTGGTAAGCCATTCCATGCATCCACCACCCTTTCTGTGAAAAAGAATTTCCTCACATTCCCTTAATGGCCTCCCTCTAATCTCATGCTGTGTCCTCTTGTCCTGCTATTTTCTCTTATAATTAAACATATTAGACTCTTTCACCTTGTTTATGCCTTAAGGTGTTTGAATACCCTCGATCATATCACTCTCTCCCTCCTTTGCTCAAGGGTATACATATTGAGCTCCGTTAATCTGTCCTCATATGTCTTCTGATGCAGTCCCTGCACCATTTTGGCTGCCCTTCTCTGGACTGCCTCAATTTGGTTAATGTCCTTGTGAAGGTGTGGCCTCCAATACTGCCGCATGAGTACTCCAGATGAGGCCTAACCAGTGTCTTGTACAGAGGATTATTACCTCCCTCTTCGACTTGTGATACCCCTACTAATACACCCTAACACCCTAGCCTTACCCACTGCTTTAGAGGTCTGCTTGGATGATTTTAGGTCATCAGTGATGATGATGCCCAAGTCTCTTTCTTCCTTTGTGACTGCTAGCAACTCCCACCCAGCCTATAGGTGGCTTCAGGTTCTCTTCCCTATGTGCATGATTTTGCACTTCTTTGCATTAAATCCCAGTTGCCACTCTTCTGACCATTCTGCTAGTTTATCCAGATCTCTTCTCATTCTGCCCACCCCATCTGGATCATCTACTCTGTTGCAGATCTTGGTGTCATCTGCAAACAGACAAGCCTTACCCTCTAGTCCATCTACAAGGTCACTAATGAAGATGTTGAAGAGGACTGGCCCCAGGACTGATCCCTGAGGTTACCCACTTGTGACTTGCATCTCTTCTGACTGTATACCATTTACCACCACTCTCTGTTTTCTGCCCGTCAACCAGTTTGCCACCCAGTTGACCAACTTCTGACCCACCCGAGCCTACCCAGCTTATTTATCAATCTTCTATGTGGAACAGTGTCAAAAGCTTTGCTGAAGTCAAGGTAGGTGACATCAACTGCCCCTTGGTCTACCACTCTGGTTACCCAGTCAAAGAAATCTATGAGATTAGTTTGACAGGACCTTCCTTTTGTAAACCCATGCTGTCTTGGATCCTGTGCCCCTATGGATTCCAGGTGTTGCACTATCCTTTCCTTAAGAGTGCCTCCATAATCTTGCCCACTACTGAGGTAAGACTGACCAGTCTGTAGTTCCCGCCTCCTCCCTGCTACCACTCTTGTGGAGCGGGATCACATGAGCCCTTCTCCAGTCTTCTGGGACCTCTCCTGTGCTCAGAGACTCACTAAACAATTCTGCTAATGGCTCTGCTAGTTCCTCCTTTAGCTCCTTAAGTACCCTGGGATGTATGCCATCAGGTCCCATTGCCTTATCCACCCTGAGCTTAGCAAGCTCTTGTAGGACCCTTTCTTTTGTGAAGGAGTAGTGCTCACCTCCTCCCCTGTGTCCATGATGCTGAGCTGTGGCCCTGCCCTACCTTCTCTTCAGTAAATACTGAGCAAAAGTATCTATTTAGGATAGATGCCTTACAGGGTCCTCCTCCTCCTCACATGCTCCCTTTTCTCCATTAAGCTTAGCAATACCCCTCTGGACTTTCTCCTTTCGCTAATGTATCTATAGAAAGTCTTGTCACCTTCTTTACTGTTGTGCTAGTGTTTCCTCAGTTTGGGACTTTGCCTGCCTTACCTGCTTCCCTTAGGGCAGTTTGGTATGCCTCACCTTCATCCGCTGTGTTCCCTTATATTTCCTGAAGGCCAGCCTTTTGGCTCTGACCTTTTCTGCTACTGTATTTGAGAACCAAAGTGGTTTCCTTCTTCTTTTGCACTTCCTTTTCTGTCTAACACAATGGGATGTTGCTTCAAGTATTGCATCCTTAATGCTTGCCCACTTTGCCTGTACCCCCTCACCTGTGTTTCTTTTTGCCAGGGCTAGCTTAACTCTGTTGGCCATCTTATCAAAGTCAGCTCCTCTGAAGTCCCATACTTTTGCCTTGGAATGGGATGATTTAGATGTAGTAGCCAAATTGAACCATACCATGTGATGGTCACTGGCCCCAGGTGACCTTCTACCTGGAGATCTGCGATCCCTTCTTTGTTAGTCAGTACTAGATCTAGGATAGCCCTGTCTCTTGTGGAGTTGCTGTACCAGTTGTTTGAGGCCCTCCTGCAGGAGATCCACTATGAGTCTAGTTCTAGCAGATGTTCCTGCTGGTATTGACCAATCTGTATCCGGCATGTTGAGTCTCCCATTATCAGAACCTCCTTTAGCTGTCATGTTTTGTATATCTTCTAACAGTAATGTGTCTATGTCTCCCTCTGGTCTGGGGGCCTGTAGACAATAACCCCAGTTCTTAAAATGGGACAGCCATAGAACTGGGAGTTGTCACAGGCCCCCAGACCCAGAAAAGAAAACCAGGACTGACAGAAAGACAAACATGCAACAAAAGGGATGACTAAGGAAAGACTCAGCATGCAGGCCAGTCCAGCTCTCCCAGCAAACAGAACTCATGCTGGATCAGACCCTCAAAGAAGCTGAACAACAAGACAGGATATCTAGATCTGACTATCAGGAGGCATGTTACTGTCATAAATTTGCAGTAGGAGATCACCTGGGAACCAGCAATCTTACATTGTGGTTCACTGTAATAACTGTGCCACACAAAAGCAAGGGTCGTGGACTTCAAGAGGGCAGATTTCAATAAGATGGAGGAATGCCTCAGAGGTGCCCTGCAAGGGGAGGAGAATTTGGGAGGTGTAGGAGAACAATGGGCAAAAATAAAGGGGCCATAGCAAAGGCAACAAATCCGCAGACAAGTTAAACGGAAAAGACCACCATGATTCACAAAAGAGATTGCTAGAACATAAAGGCAAAAAAGTTAGCGTTCAGAAAGTTTAAGGAGTTAGAGGGAGGAGGACAGGGAGGGGCACTGAATGAGAGAGGCATGGAAAGCAGTCAGGTGTGCGAAAGCACAAACGCAGGAGAAAAAGGAGGATGGTCAGGCCAAGTTTTTTTTTTTTTTTTTTTTTTTTTATAAATAAACTGTTTGACAATTGTTACAAATCGATGCAGTACAGTAAGAAAGGGGGCAAGCCATTTTGTAGATATAAAAGTGAAAGAAACAAGTCCAAGGCAGGGATAGTAAGCAAGATAAAGGGGGAAGGGGACCAAGAAAAAGCAGTCATCCTGAACAGATTTATTTATTTTGTTAACCAGGTAAGCACACTAGACGAGTGCCTATTTTCAGGTGCGACCTGGGAGGATACAGTACAAAGAACAAATAGTACATTTACAGGGTGACATACAGGCCCGCAACTACAAGTGGGCCAGGAATGAGTACAGTACACAGCACATTGTATAGACAAAGAACGATCTCACCCAGAGACAGCGCTAGATAGGGCAAAAGGGAAAAGTTGCAGCTTGCCCAGAAATGACCCACTTTCCACAGGACAGTGGGTCCAAAGTGGTGCATCTGTCTCTAACAATAGCTGAAAGATGGAAAATTAAACAATAGAAAAGTATTTTCACTCAACAAATTTAAGCTACTGTACTAGTGAAATTTCTACTTACGATTAGGTTTGGACCCAGTTGTTTCTCATTTTGACCCACATATTTTACACCTATGGGTCTAATTTGACCCATGTTTTAAAACCCCTAGCGCTGTCACTGATCTCACCCACACACATGTGGTAACAGCATAAGGACAATAATACATGTACAGATCAACAAACTAGAGAGCGACTACAGGCTCAAAAGCGAAAGTGCATATTGAAGCGGTAGTGGGAAGGGGTAGGAAGCAAGAATTAGCAGTGGGCAATGTAGGGCTAGAACCAGGGGGAACCACTAGGCAGGGGCGAGCACGCCAGCAGGGGAGGGACTGACCAGTCCAGGGACCTGCCCCCGTAGGCGGGTCTGGAGATGGCGATACTTTTGTTCCGTATTTACACAGGAAGGGGAAGGCAAGGGACCACAGATTAGGGGGCAGGGGCATCAAGGGAAGGGAGGCAGACAGACAAGCTCCCTTACAGTGGAGAAAGTCATGAGGAACTAGTACATCTAAAAATGGACATGGCTATGAGGCCAGACTAGATATATCCCAGGATATAAAAGGAGCTCAGGGAGGTTCTAGTTGCACCTCTGACTTGTCTTGTTCAACCACTTACTGGAGACTGGGGTGGTTCCGGAGGACTGAGAAGAAGCTGATGTAGTCCCACTTCACAAAAATGGCAGCAGGGAGGAAGCTGGTAATTACAGGCCAGTCAGCCTGACTTCAGTGGTGGGAAATGAATGAAGTCAATACTAAAGGACTGTGGAATATCTTGAAACCAGGGGCTTACAAGACAAGGCAACATGGATTCACAACAGGGAGGTCATGCCAAACTAATTGGATAGATATCTTTGGCTGGGTAACTAGAAAAGTAGGTCAGGGTGAAGTCGTGGATGTTACCTACTTGGATTTCAATAAGGCCAAACAAACTGGGTAGCCTGGTGTGGGTCCAGAGGTGATAAATTGGTTGAGGGACAGGAGCCAGAGGGTGGTGGTAAACAGAGTTCATTCCAAGGAAGGGAGAGTGAAAAGTGGAGTACCGCAAGGATTGATATTGGGTCCGGTCCTCTAATGTCTATTGGTGACACTGCAGAGAAGCTAAAAGGGAAGGCATGTCTTTTTGCAGATGACACCAAGATCTGCAATAGAGCAGACATTCCAGGGGGAGTGGAATGAATGAATAGTGATCCAAGAAAGCTTGATGAGTGGTCAAGAGTGTGGCAACCGCAATTCAATGGGAAAAAAGTGCAAAGTCATGCACCTGATGCACAAAAACCCAGGGGGAGTGGTACCGTCATCCACTAAGCAGAAAAGGGACCTGGGGGGTAATAATCTCCGATGACCTAAAGATGGTCACAGCCAGTATGTGATAAGGTAGCAAGGAGTTGGGGTGCACAGAGAGTGGTATCACGAGTATAAGGAGGGAGGTAGTTATCCCACTGTATGACACTGGTGAGATCTTGCCTGGAGTACTGTGTTCAATTCGGTAAACTGCCATCTTAGAAAGACTATAGACAGAATTGAGAAGGTCCAGAGGAGAGCAACTAAAATAGTGATGGGTCTGCATCAAAAGCCCTATGAGGAAGAGGTTAGAAGACATCAATATGTATACCCTTGCGATTTTGGGGAAGAGACATGACACGTCAAAATATCTCACAGGTATAAACAGGGACAAATGGAAAGTATTTTCAGAAAAAAAATTTAACAAGTGGACATGCTACGAAGTTGAAGGAGGGAGCCGATTCAGAGGAAAGGTCAGAAAATACTTCATGGATAGAGTCATGGATGCTTGGAACAGCATCCCAGCAGGGGGGCAGAAGCAAAAACTAATGGAATTCAAGAATGCATGCGTGCGATAAATACAAGGGTATTTTATTAGTTCGAGATGGGAGGGGGAAGACAGACCAAGTAGGGTCACAGTAGGTAGACAGCGTTGGCAGATAAGGACTGCTTGACCCACCTAGACTGCCCATTTTCTCTATGCAATCTATGCTGAAGAGACCCAGCAGATCAAGGTATACAAGCAAACTAACATCTGTCGGGCAATCCAGACATTATACGTACAGTCCCCGACTCCCTTCTTTGATTCTTCACTCAGTGCCTTTATTTTGGGCCCTTACACTTTTCCCTTCGTTCTCTGCATTCCTTTCTGAAGGTCTCCTTTCCATGGTGCTTAATCCTTCTGTGGTTCCACAAATGGTGTACCTGAAATATGACTGGGGACCAGAACTTCTGAAGAATTGGGGGGGGGGGGGTGTGCAGCAAGGAGGACCCAGTTTAAGGGAGGGATGGTCACTGAAGTTTTGGTTAGGCTTTTTCAAATCTTAGCTGAAAACCCCCTATTTAAAAGCATATGAAAAAAGGTGTTCGATAAAGATGAAAACCTTGATTTCAGACATTCTAGGGAAGGCATACAACTTTGCTGAAAATAAAGGAAACCATGTGCATTGATGCAATGAGGAACAGTTGTAATTCCTCACTACAAAAATCAAATATGTTATCTAAATGTATTAAATTGATAAAACCACATGGATTATTGGAACCCAGCCAAACTTTTGTGTTTTAATCATTTTAAGTGTGACAACACTTCAGAATATGCAGTTTGCGAGAACTACAATGCCAGGGTAGCTGAATACATGCTTCTTTCCCCTGAACCTCACAGCACACTGGAATCACCCCATCATTACTTCTGCACACCAAAACGATTGTGCTTAACATAACCCACGAAAGAACCAAGAATAACGTATCCCCACCAATCCAAAAGAAGTGTCCAGTGTGATGGTGTCCAATATGAACACACCTGATCTCACAGGAAATGCCCATACTGTTTCAAAATGGACCGAAATTCACAAATGGCAACAAAAACACTAGATACCACAAACAGGTTTAGAAATTAGGTCTTGACAACCCAAAGTACACTCCAAAATTACCCCATCGGGGGAGAACAGATTCTGCATACGTGATTTGACACACCAAACAAATGTACTCGGTCATTACATGGAGCCCATTACACAGCAGCCAGACCCTTCCAGTCCCGCACTGCATAGCCAGTCTCCAATACCCACCCCATTTGAACTTTCTTGAGAACTCCAGGACTAATACTGCTATCTCTCCAGTGGCATTTTCCCCCTCGCTCTCCTGTCATAACACATTCTCCGAGGGATTTCTCCACGGCAAAGCACATTCCTGGCAGACAGGACAGGTCATGAGGCTGAAATCCTGCTCCGTCCCTACACTTTTGGCAGGTTTCACTGAAAATCAAACGGGACTCCCAAGATAATCACAGCTCCACCGAGCCCTAAATAATAGCCGCTCAGAACAGATGAGACTATGTATATCCTTATGGACAGATTTCCAGTTTGGGCTGTACGTAACTGCTCCACCCTGCCTGGTTGATACGCAACATTCCTGCCCCGTTGTTCATCGGGTTCTTTGGGGGAGACCAGCCTGTGCGTTACCAGTAACGCTACCTTCATTCCACACGGCAAGAATTCCCATATTACAAAAGCCATACAAAGCAAATAAATGTTTCAGCCAAATATTAGGGAAGAAAATCGGCAATGCCAGAATCTGCCTGGCCAGCAGCCCCGCCACAGCCGCCATCTTACAATGCAGGCAAGAAACTGAAAGCAAAAATGCACTCTCCCCCCCCCAACGCAGCTCCCGAGGCAGGGAGCAGGGGCCTCCCGAGGAGTTCCACTCTCCCGTGTAGGGCACTATCATGTACACGAGTCGGAATCTGGAAGTTCACCCAAACAGAAAAAGTTTCGTTCCCTGTGGATTAAATACTGCCAGCCCACCCCCACCAGCACAGATACCGGCCACCTCCAGCTCGATATACAGAGAGGGTGGCGGCAAAAGGCCGTCCTTGGGAGAGAATCGACCGATTCTAGGCACTCGACTTCTACACAGACCCAGCCGACCCCGAGAGATCGCGGGCAGAAAGCTGTCGAAGAGACCCAATCCCGGAGTGCTATCATCCCCCTCACACTACTCGGGGCAAACTATCCAGTACCATTACATGCAGGGACGGGAGATGGAGCGCCACAAACGGTCTCTTCCCAGAAACCAGCCCCTGGTCAACTGTGGGCCCCAAACCTCGCCATTCCCCCGGGCCTGCCCAGCCTCCTTTGTCTGAAATGTGTTTGAACATCATGTAAGCGAGTTCTCATTACCTTGTGAATCCGTTTAAGCGCCATCCTTAGATTGTATTTTGTTTTATTGGATTGTTCGCTCTCCTGTAATCGGGGAGGGTATACAGTCGTATTGTTCAAAAGGGGTATTGGTCTGTTCGTGTCTTTACTTCCAAACGGCTTTAGATGAAACACACAACCTCAATAAATTGGCACCGATCCACACAGAACAACGTTTCACCGTTTCTTGGAGGATGAAATGGCCGCCCGCCGTCCGGTTATAGCGGGTTCCCGGTCTGCAGACACCGGCTCCTCTCTCACTTGCTCTCGCGGGGTGGGGGAGGGGAGCTCCACACAAGGCTGCTCTCGCGGTACAATGCGCTGCCTCCCTGCCACCGTCGCACCACTCAGTGAGGCCTCGCTTTCCCTCTGGAGCCTCAACCCTTGTTCACGTCCTCTCTCTAGTTCCGCACTTTTCACACAAGATGTCACCCTCAGCCGGAACCACAGTGCACTTAAACAGGTCACCGCCGTATCCCTCCGCCAAGCGCGGCCCGCGTTAAAATGTCCCGCCGCCGGAAGAGAAAAAATAGAAAGAGACCGTCTCCATCGTTCTCAATACTACAGCCCTTCCGCACACAAAACTTGCACTGTTTGGAAGAGCTTGGCTACCGGAAATGACAAAGACCGCAGCCAGCAGATAACTTTTCGCGAGGGCTAGACAAGCTTAAGAACAGATAAGCAACAGCATACTCGCGAAACTAGCAGTACGCTGGCGGATGCCTACATTGGACGTCTTGTGTTCTCGCGTGCTCTATTTGACGAGGTTTCGAGATTCAGGCCGCGGTGGCATGTGATACCTGTGGCGGGCCGCATGCAGCGGTAAAGAACGCTTGATGCTCGCTGTGTTTGGTCAAACACAGTACGAGATACCCGGTGGAATAATGACTTGCATAATTTTATTCACGTGCAAACAGAAGAAAACATTTCCGAGATCTGTCTTTTTGGTTGGGGGGTCGTTCTGGAAACCAGATAGATTAAAATCGTTAATAATCCTTGTAAAGTCGAATAAGTAATTCAGGCAGGGGTTAAATGGGAAATCTTTAGGTGGGGGATGCACACATTTTTATATTTTATTTAATAATGTTTAACTAGGCGGGCACACGGAACAACAAGTTGCTCGTCTCACGCTGCGACCTGGGGGAGGGGGTTACATAGGGTTATGAAGGATAGAAACAGAGAATTTGACGGCAGATAAGGACCGCTTGGCCCACCCAGTCTGCCCATTTCCCTACCCATTGGATAAGCTGCAGATCCTAGTTAACCAGCAGCCTACTTCTTCTTACCCCCAACCCCCAGAATTGCCTTATGACTGTCCCATGCATGCTTGAATTCCACCACTGATTTTTGACTCCACAACCTCCTCCGGAAGGCTGTGCCATGCATCCACAACCCTCTGTGTGAAAAAATACTTCCTTAAATTACCTCTGAGCCGCCCCCATCTTCAAATTGTGCCCTCTTGTTCTTGCACACCTCTTTTTTTGAAAGATGCTACCCTCTTGGACTTTGTTGATTCCCTTGAGGTACTTGAAAGTTTCTATCATGTCTCCCCTCTCCCTCCTTTCCTCGAGGCTATACATATTAAGCTCCTTAAGTCTCTCTTCATATGTCTTCGTGTGCACTCTAACTCTCTTCTTAACTTAGCGACACTGTGCTGAGGACATGGCTTGAACCCTTCCTAGGGTCAGGCTACGCCCATCTCACTGCCCCAATTCTCCACATCTTCAATCTTTCCATTACATCTGCTACTGTGCCGTCCTGCTGGAAATCAGCACATATCCTCTCTCTATTTAAATCTGGTGACCCATGCGATGTAAACAACTATAGGCATGTCTCCATATTGCCTATCCTTTCTAAAGTTCTTGAAAAACTGATCCATATTTCAGTTAAAATCTCACTTGGAAACCTTTTCTCTCATTAACCCAGCTCAATCTGGCTTCCGGGCTAATCATAGCACAATCACTGCACTAGCAAAAGTAACCAATGATTGGATCTCTGCTATAGATGCTAAGAAGGTAACTGGTGCAGTCTTTTTGGACCTCAGCAAAGATTTTGATACTGTTGATCACAAACTATTAGTCAATTGCCTTGCAAAGTTGGGTGCCACATACCATACCACCCAGTGGTTCTCTAGCTACCTAACTGGAAGATTCCAAAAAGTAAAGGCGGAAGGCTTTTTTTCTGCTGCCTGGCCAATTGCAAGAGGAGTCCCCCAAGGATCCATCTTAGGCCCTATCTTGTTTTCTCTGTACATTAATGACTTCGATGCTAACATATCTATGTTCAATCTGCACTTTTTTGCAGATGATACTGTGTTGTATACTCTGGCTCATTGTTATCTGAAGTCAAGGGAGTGCTTCAAGCGGACTTCGCACAACTTGAGCATAATCTAATAAAGGCAAAGCTTCTGCTCAATGCTAAGAAGACTAAAGTGATCATATTCTCCGCAGTGCTGTCTCAGAGCCCCCAATACCCTTGCCCAAGACTTCATTGTCGCCACATTCAAGCGAACTCCTGGAAGTTGTAACCAAATTTAAATATCTAGGTATCTGGATCGACAAATTATCTTTCAGTGACCACGTCAAAGATGTCTCTAGAAGGTTAAAAGCAAGGTTAGGTTTCTTCTGCAGAAATAGGCCCTTTTCACATATTTGAAACTGAAACAAGCTTGAGCCACTTTTCTCCCCTACTCGATCTATGGCGATGTAATCTATTCCTCCACCACTCTTGCAAATCTAAGTAAACTGACATCCTTTATCACCTGTATGCTACGGTTCATTACCAACTCCCTACCGTTTGCACCACTGTGACTTATATGCAGCTGTTGGTTGGACATCCTCACTACTAGACGCCTGCTCCATGCTTGCCTATGGACTCTTAAACTGCTCCTGCAGAAATTGCCAAGCTATCTCTTTTCCTTATTAGTATCTCATAAGTGCATACTGTTAAGAAAATCTGACTTTATTATGCTTGACATACCAAGGACGCGGACTTCCTTTGGTAAGCATGCTATTGCATATGCCCTTCCTCCATTTGGAACCAATTATAAACCGTACTGAAACTAACTAGCATAGTTTCAATAAACTTCTACAAATCGCTAAGTTCAGCCAAAATAAAAGACACCTGTAACTGTCATTAAGTCTCTTCCTTCCCCATGTGTGCCATATTTATCCACTGGTAAGGTATAATTGATTTGTCATATTAACTGCTTTCCCTTCCCCTTCTACTCCTGGCTTTATCTTTGCTTACGCTCCACTGCTACTCTATCAAATCACTCCTCCCCCCCATATCAGTTGTAGACTCTTGTTTGTTCTAGCTGCCAAAATGTATATGTATTGCACACAGCAGTCATCATGTTTCATTTATCAGTATGCAACCTGTAAGTCGCTTCCCTGTCTCATATCAATGTTTACCACCTGCGGTCACCCTATGTGGTACCCTTGTATGTATATCCAGCCTGTAACATGTAACGTGCATTTCATGTATATACTGTTATTACCTATCAAAAAGAAGCTTCATGATTGGCCAGAAAGGAAGTGTCAAATAGGTATTACACATGGGGGGGGGGGAGAGCAGGCAAATAAATCAATGCACCCAAATGGAATGTTAAGATGTGTTAGTGGAACGTTAATTTTTTAAAGGCTGCCATTGTTTTTAGTCTCGGTAAGCAAGGGAGTGAATGTCATGCTGACAATCCCGCTCCAAACCTCGTCTCCACTAGAAGTCAAAATCGGAGAGCAGCAGCGTGCCAGCGTTTTATCCTGCATAAAGCATTCTTCTAGTTCGGCAAGACTGAAGCTTGCTGCCGCACGGAACTGGAAATGGACCAGAACGTGGTGCCATCTCATAGTAAACTGCTTTAGTCCCAGTACATTTAACTAAAACAACAACAATCTGCATCACTTCTTATTTTTTTTTTTTCCCAAAAGTGGTGCAATCTGTCGGATAGAACCTGTTACTTCCTCTCCTAATCACACTTGTTCTCTCGATCAGGACGTGGGGTTTGGGGGGGGGGCAACAACAGTATAAATGTTAGTGTGTCATAAGACGATGTCACCACCTAGTAGGCGGAAGGACTATTTTATCTCAAATTAACACAATGATTTCAGTTTTTTTTAGTTCAGTAATATTTTTTAAGGTGACAAATGCTTAAAAAAAAAGAGAACCATTTCATAAGCGCACTAAAACACTCCAGGGTATGTGTGTTGAACAGATATTACCACACTTCCAGGGGCTGAAGGCACTCGGCAGGGCCTCGTACCTTACTGCGCCCCTGGGCGTGCGGTAATATCTGTTCAACACACACCCTGTCGTGTCTTATTGCTTATGTATTTCTAGGAAAACAGCATTGTTGTACAAGTCAAATGTTGTTATGAAAACCCTGATTTCAGGTCACAAGTTCAGAAACTGTCATTATATTGCTGGTTTAAGAGTTTCAGTTCCAGTGTCAGTGGGAAGAAGTACAGGAACTCCATTCCTGCTGCAAAAAAAAGTACAGGGGTTGAGTTCCTGTGTGTTCCTGTTCACTTTCATCACTGGTTACAATAGTATGTGGGTAGTACAAACAATACAGAAAGTCATGTCAGACGAATCTAATTGATTTCTTTGACTGGGTGACCAAAGTAATAGATCAGGGAGGGGCTGTGGATATGGCCTACCTAGACTTTAGCAAGGCATTTGACACAGTCCCACACAAAAGACTAATAATTAAGTTAGCCAGCCTGAGAGTGGGTTCCAGGGTGGTAGCCTGGGTAGCAAACTGGCTGCACAACAGGACACAGAAGGTAATAGTGAATGGAACACATTCTGAAGACGAGGGGGTTACTAGTAGAGTACCTCAGGGCTCAGTACTGGGTCCAGTTCTCTCTAACATCTTTATAGGTGACATTGCAGAGAGTCTGGAGGGAAAGGTATGCCTCTTTGCAGATGACACAAAGATCTGTAACAGAGTTGATACACAAGGGGGTGGGTAAGGATGAGAAGGGACCTGGCAAGGTTGGAGGAATGGTCAGACATATGGCAACTTAGATTCAACGAAAAGTAATGCACCTGGGAAACAAAAGCCCAGGAGAAGAGTACACAATAGCAGGGGAGGTACTAACAACAGCAAAAATGGAAAGGGACTTGGGGGTAGTCATATCAGATGACCTAAAGGTGGGTAAGTAATGTGAGAAGTCAGTAAGGAGAGCCAGAGGGATACTGGGAAGCATAGGAAGGGGCATCACAAGTAGAAAAAGAGAAGTGGTTATCCCTCTGTACAGACAGTTTGTGAGACCCCATCTGGAATACTGTGTGCAGTTTTGGAGACCCCATCTACGCAGGGACATAGACAGAATGGAAGCAGTCCAGAGGTGGGCAACTAAAATGGTGCAGGGTCTGCATCAGAAACCATATGAAGAGAGACTGAGAGAGCTTACTATGTATATCCTTGATGAAAGGAGGGACAGGGGGACATGATAGAAACTTTCAAGTACCTCAAGGGAATCAACAAAATCCAGGAGGGTAGCATCTTTCAGAAAAGATGTGTAAGAACAAGGGGGCACAATTTAAAGATGGGGGGGCGGCTCAGGGGTAATGTGAGGACCTTTTTTCATGGAGAGAGTGGGGGATGCATGGAACCGCCTTCCTGGGGAGGTTGTTGGGTTTAAAACAGTGGGGGAATTCAAGCATGCATGGGACAGACATAAGGCAATTGTAGTGGGGGGGGGTTGCAGGAAGTAGGCTGTTGGTTAACTAGAATCTGCATCTTATCCAATAGGAAGGGAAATGGGCAGACTGGGTGGGCCAAGTGGTCCTTATCTGCTGTCAAAGTCTGTGTTTCTATGTAACATTGTAAGATATTGGAACACAAGGTATTGTACGATAAACAGTAGTGGAACATTGGGTGTATTACAATACATGTGCAAAATCGTGCAAAACAGTAATAATGCGACAAAACCATTTATAGTGCATTAGTCTATCTGTCAAGGGGCTAAAAATCGTCCATCTAAATGTCTGCAGCCTCCTACACAACCTTGCTGAGCTCGCTGCCTGGGTTGCCCACTATAATCCGGATATATTGGGTATCACGGAAACGTGGCTAAAACCACACACTCCCGACTCTGTGTACCCTGCCAGGGTACAGCCATATCAGGTGTGATCGTAGGGGGAACACGTGGTGGGGTGCTACTTTACTATAAAGTCCACCTCAATGTGTCTGCCATTGATCACCCACCTCCCCCCCCCCCCGACATGTGAGTTCCTGCACACCCTTCTCCTACTAGGGCTCACAAAATCCACCTGGTCTGCTGCTATAACCCTCCCAGAGTCGGGCTACCTGGACTCTCCTCACTTCTCCACAGCGTCAGTGCAAGAGTGGGAACAAGTGAAGTCCTGCTTATTGGAGACACTCAGCCTCGACTGGATGGGATCCAACTCTGAACCTTATGAGCCTCTGCTCTCAGGCCTTGCCCTGAACCAGATTATCACCGAACCAACGAGGCCATCCCCCCGGGGGGATAAAGGATCACTGATTGACTGGGTCCTGACCAACAGGCCTGACAGGATCACATCCTCTGGCATCCTACCTGATGCCATCTCGGACCACTCACCCACCTTTTGTACTTGGGGCATCTCTCAGGCAAGAATACCCAGCAAAGTGACACAAATGAGGGACTACTCAAAGCTCTACTTGCCCGAATTCCTCACCGACCTCAGATCAATTGACTGGTCCGGGGTCACCGCCTCCTTGGACCCAAATCAAGCACTGGATGCATTCCTAACCAAATTCATCCCAGTACAGAACAAGCACGTGCCCCTCACTAGAAGGAGGGTGTGAGGCATCATCACCAAATGGCTTCATGGGGGTCTATTCTCTCTAATGAAACTCCGGGACAAATGCTGGGAAACCTGTAAGGCCTCTCTCAGCATTGATGATCTCGCTGCCTACAGGCGCCTCAGAAACTCCTGCAAAAAAGCCATCAGGGATGCCAATCCGCCCTACTCTCCTCTACCAACAACCCGAGGAGCTTTTAGCAGAACATAAAAAGCACGGTTGGGGTCTCTGCAAGAGTGCAAGTTACTGACTTGCTCATTGATGGGGTTAGTTGCAATAGCCCTCACACAATCGCTAATACCTTTAACGCTATGTTCACCGAACAGGCCCCTTCCCTACCTCCTGCCCCCACCACCCCCAAGTCCTCAAACTCTCAACCACCTGAACCATACCCCTAAGCGCCTGCGACCCAGACCTGTGACCCGACCCCCCTCCTTTCTACAGCAGGTATTTATCACCGAGACCCAGAGGCTGCTTGCCAGCCTCTCCCCTCATACCGGCCCAGGGCACGACAACCTTGAGCCAAAACTGCTCAGGCTAGGTGCCCACTTCCTAGCCTGGCCAATAACGCATATCTTTAACACCTCTCTAACCACCGGTGTCATCCCAGATATCTGGAAAGTAGCCAAGGTCACCCCTGTCCTAAAACAAGGAAACCCTAAAGATCCCCTTAACTACCGACCGATTGCTATCCTGTCGGCCGCCTCTAAACTTCTAGAGAAAGTTGTGGCCTCTCAGTTAACCGAGTACCTACAGGAGCACAACCTCCTCTCTCCGGCCCAACATGGGTTTAGGAAGGGGCACAGCACAGCTGCCGCCCTCGCTGTAGTCACCTCACAGATCAGAACTGCAGCCGACCAGGACAGCCTCACTGGTACGATTTTGGTGGACTTATCCAAGGCCTTTGACAGGGTAGATCACTCCCTTCTCAGCGCCACTCTTCTCTGTCTCTCGGACTCTCAAACCCCACCCACGCCTGGTTCCACAATTATCTCTCTGGTAGGAAACAATACACCAACTTTAACCAGACCCTCTCCAACCTCACCAGTGTCCAATGCAGGGTCTCCCAGGGGTCCGTCCTCGGTCCGACGCTCTTCTCCATTTTCATCAACGAATTGGCGTCTATCACCACCCATGGGCTTGCCACCCTGTGCGCCGACGACCTTGGCATTCTGGATAGCGCCCGAGACATCGGCCCCCATCAGTTCCCAACTAAACTCTGACTTCAAGCGGATCCAATCCTGGCTGGATGAGCACAAGTTTGTCATCAACCTCAAAAACCCAGGCTATGCTCTTTGGTTCCCTGAATAGAACAAAATCCTACCCTGCCCCCCAATCCACGGGGTTGACGGCTTGCCCTGCAGATAGCTGCCGCTGTCAAGTACCTTGGCGTCCTCTGGACCTCAGCTGGCCCTCTCCCACCATATCGAGCATTTTAGGGCCTCTGAATGTTAAACTCGGACTCGCCTACAGAGCCAAAGCAGCCTCACCCGCCGCTCAGATGGCCCTAGCCAGAGGTGTTCTCCCCTCCCTCTGCTATGGGCTAGTGACCTTCGCCCCTGTGCCAAAATCCAACCTCTTGAAATGGGATACGGCCTACAACAGCATCTGCCGCTTTGCGATCTCTGCCCCCCGACACACCGCTGTGACCTCTACACTCGCCTTGAGTGGCTCCCTCCTGAGAAGCATCGCATCTTCGTAGTAGGGAACTTCATTGACAACATCGTTAGAACAGCCACCCTTGCCCTGCCCCTCAACCCCGACAACTCTTCCTACCACCTTAAGTCAAGGGCGGCACTAAATCGCCTGGTTCCCAGAACACACACCCTTGCGGGTGATCGGGCCTTCGCCAACTATGCCCCCAAACTGTGGAACTCGTTCCCAGCCCTTACTCAGTCCACCCCTTCCCATCCAGGGTTTAAAACTTCCCTTTGGACCTTCCTGAAGGGTTCCTCCACCTGTCCATGTGTCTCGTAGCCCCCCGAACTATGCTCACACGGGCGGTCTCTGCGCAGCCCAGGCCCACTGCACTTACTCTCCTGTTCACTGGTCAAGCAATTGGCTAAATGTAATGCTATAATTGTTATCGCCTGCAATACCATTGTATGTAAATTTGACTCACTCACTGTCTGTGTAGGCTCTAGCTCTTAACTCTCCTGGGTCGTCTGTAACCCCCCTCCCCAAGGTGTGTGTCTTTTTACTGGTTGCTTTTTACATTTATTTCTCTATATGACCTGTTACGCTCTTTGTATGTAATACCAATTTGTCACTGTACCTGTTTATCCAAGTTTGTAACTCTCCCGGGTCGCACCTGAAAATAGGCAATTGACTGTCTAGTGTGACTTACCGGGTTAACAAAAGCAAATAAATAAATAAATGAGTGTATCGGGAGCAGGCTCGAGGTAGTACGCAAGTGCTGTTGGGAGTAAAAAGGATGGGGTAAGTTGTGCACATGGGTGACCCAGAAGGGCAGGTGGAGAGGGGGAGACGCAAGAACTGAATGTGAGGAGAAGAGGTAGCCATTTCCTGATTCCCCCTTTAAGGATGTTGAGAACCCTGCCAGGGGACACATCTAGTTTTCTAGGTGGTGGCATAGGTGCTGGAGCGAGGGGCAGCACCCCCTTACTTGAAGTATAAGGGCTTCATAGAAGTGTGACAGCAGAAAAGGACCGAAACAAGGCCCACCAATGCTGTGCACCTCTGGTGTGATGAGAAATCCTACCTGCTAGTTTTGTGAATGTTCTGTTTTTGTATTATATTTACAAAAAAATCTCTGATCAGGCCAGTTGCCAGCTGGGGTTTGTCAGGTTTGAACGAACCCACTCACCCCCACCCTCCCGGCTTGAACCCACCTAGTTTTCTTTTTTTGTTTGTTTTTGTCTGTGTAACCCTTTAAATCTCCCTCCCAGCTGCCAGCAAACTGTGTGATGTTTACATTACATTTGCTTTGCGTCTTCCTTGTAATGCACCCCTTTGCATCAGTCATTCCAATTTGCCAGTTGCGAGTGTGGCTAACGTCCTTGAGTCACGTTTATTGACCCCTACAGTGTGAGAGGACAGCACATGCAGCCACGAACTGACAGCACACCACAGACTTTGTTGACGGGGCAGTGGACACCCAACCATGATGAAACTGACTGACAGCCGTGGAGACGTGCAGAGAGGGAAAATGGATATCGGCTTAACTATTTTCAGGGGCTGGCATCACCTGGTAAGTTGAGGAATTGATTTGGACTCTGCAGTTCCTCACTTTGTCCCTGCCCGCAGTAAACTCAGTCGGTTAGCATACTGTCCCCGCCTGGGGTAGATTTAAGCAATATACCACAAGAGAGGGTGGGTGATGCCAGGATTTACCCACACCTGGTGTGTTGTTCGGTCATGAGGCGCAGCCGAGTTACCAACAACACACCACAAGTGAGAAAAGCCTGACATCGCCCACACTCTCAAGGGGTATATTGCAATTATGCAGTGTCTTCTTGTCTTTTTTCTTTTCTTTTTTACACTCAGAAAAATAATGTACTATATGAAGCAAATAGATGAAATTTATGCTAAAATAGTCCTTCCATGTAGTAAAAGATCACGAAGGAGTGGTTCGTTTTAGTGTGAGGTGGAGCAAGCGAACCGGGTTATTGAGAAGAATGGAAGAATGACATTAAAGAATGAAGTGGCAAAGTTAAGGTAGAAACTGCAAGGAGGGATAGGGATGAGGATTTAGAGCAGATGAATCTTCATTTGTTAGGCCGTAATTAAATATTTTGCATTTGTAGAGAATGGCATGACTTACAGGTTCTGAGCGTCCAGACTTCAGTATCGATTTCCTGTTTGGAGTGTTCTGACTCGCATTGTTGCCATTGCCAGCTTACACTGCAGTTAGTGATTTAAAAGGCCTTGGACCATGTTTATTTAAAAATAAAAAAAAACAACATTAACTGAGTTTTATTGTTTTACCAGAGTGGGAAGTGAACTTACTGGAAACAATTGAGTGTTTGAATTTCAGAGTTTTCATCATGGCAAATACGGCTGATCGGAGCGATTTTAAAAAGGGGTTTTGATGCGGCTGGTTGGCTGGCTGGCACTTTTTCCCGTGGGGTCATACTACAATTTACACGTTGTAAATCGCGCCAGCCAGCCAATCGGGAGCTAGTATTTTTGATGCTATTGTATAATCACCCACTTTGCCGTCCCTGCCCACGGTAGGCTCACCCACACTGTGGCCACACTCCGAGCATGTCTGCATGTGCAAAATAAAAAAAATTGCTCTGTGCAACAGCCTGCCTCTCCTTAAGCACCTGCCAGAAGTGTCCAAGTCCCCTGCAGATGCAGCTTGTAGCCTGACTGAGCCAACTTAGTCATTTGCTGGGACAAACCAACTTGACCAATCCACTGACAAGCCTTGGGAACATGATTGTGAGCTGCTGTGCTTGGTCGTCCTCCCCAGTCTCCAGTTCCTGTAACCAGAACAGTGACTGACCTCGTGAGATGGGTCCTATTAACCTGGCAAGGGAGTGAATGTTCTGAATCTGTCTCCATTTGTCATGGGAATAGTTTTGTACCTTGCTGCCATTGTATTGCAGTCGTCAGGAAAAGACACTAAGGGAAGGAAGGAGCTGAGCAGGGTCTCCATCTGGACCTCTCCACACCGCCAGAACAGGAGGGCAACTTCAGTGAACCAGGACACATGGAGGAGCAGAGGGTTCCCAATTCAGATGTTTTTGCTTTTTTTTTTTTTTTTTTGCCGGACTGTCTGTGGGAAGCGCTCCAACCGGAGCGGAGGAAAGAAGCCACCACGAGAAAAGGGTGCCAAATTCAAAGTGCAGGGAGCGGTTTAAATTGGCCCCTTTTCCTACCTGCAGCGGCAGTCGACAGGAAATGCACTCGGGGAAGGAGGGAGCTGAGCAGGGTCTCTGTCAGGACCCCCCCTCTTCCCCACACTGCTAGAACAGGAGGGAAGCTTCAGTAAACCGAGACCCACAGAGGAGCAGAGGGTTCCCGGTTCAGACTTGTTTTTTTTGCCCACCTTTTTCCTGGGTGAATTATAAAGAGAGATTGGTGGCTACAAGCCTGAGGGAGAAGTCTCTAAAAAGACAGTGGGTGTCAGTTGAACCGAGCACACTGAGTGCTCTGACATGAAATAAATAGCTAGTACTATAGTGTGATGCCACAATGCAGAGTTGATGTGTAGGGCAGTTGATTTTCCAAGCTGCAGTTCTAGACCAGGGGGCATGACATGAAATAAGAAGCTAGTACTGTAATATGCCACAATGTGGAGTTGATGTGCAGGGCAGTTAATTTTTCCAAGCTGTGGTTCTAGACCATTCAGGGGGCTCTGCTGGGGCTTTGTGCAGGGTCGCACCAGCAAAAAGATGCTGTCAAAGATGGGGTGTAATCTGTCGAACAGCAGCTGGTCAGGGTCACATCAATAAAAAGTGGGCCAAGTGGTGTTATCATGAGGAGCATTGTGGGATGCAGTGGGTGTGGGGCAGCAGTATGGATAAATGTATTGTGGAGGCTGTGGGGATGCCCAATATGTCATAGGTTAAACAGGCTGGAGGAGGAGGAGAGGATGATTAGGAGGGGACTCAAGGAGGGGAGCAAATGGAGGACAGAATCGGAGACGGGAACATGGAAGTATTACACGGGCATGGCACGGGGAGACAAAGGGTCGGGGGAACAATGGGTCAGGGGAAGGTGTGGCGGGCATCATTAGGACAGGCAGTCTAGCACTAAGGGGTGGACAAAGGTCGGTTCTACCAGGAGGGGAGGGACGCAGGGCAGGAGAGCAGAGAGTCCACAAGCCAAAAAAGAAGGAGGGAGCAGGTTTGATGCACTGCTGACACTGGATGGGAGGAGGAGAGTGAGGAAGAGATGCAGGAGGGAGGGCACAAGGGGGACTGTGTGTGGGAAACCAAAGGCTATGGGGGGAGCCATGAGGGTGAGGAGAGAGGCACGGCAGCAGCAGGGCAGGGGCACTGGGGGTGGAGGGAGGGTTGATGGGGGGGTACTGGAAGCATGAGCAGAGATCTTGGAGAAAGAGATTCAAGAAATGGGGAAGGGGGTTTAAGTGTAGCAAAGGAGGAAGGGGCTGTGTTAGTGGTGGGGGACTCCATACTTAAGGGGATCAGATGAGGCAGTAGAGTGGAACGGCATAGTCACATATGGGTGGAAGCCATACTAGGTCTAAGGGCAGATAGTGTGGGACAAGCAACTCTAAGGTGTGGAGGAAGGAAGGGGAGACCACACATAGTGGTGCATGTGGTGACAAATTACTTGGCAGGGGAGTCTGTGGAGGTGGGGGAAAGGGAGGTTTGGGGAACTGGGAATGCTGTGCAAGGAGGTAGGGGAGACAGTCGCCTTTTCAAATGTGCTCCCAGTAACCCGTGCGAGCACAATGAAGGAGAGGATTAAGGAATTCAACGTTTGGCTGGAGGAGTGGTGTAGATCAAAAGGGTATGGGTTGGTGGGGGAGGGGGACAGACCTGGGACAAAAATGAACTATATGCAGGGGATGGGCTGCATCTAAGTGGGGAGGGAAAAGGGGTATTAAAGCAGAAGCTGCAGGGTTTATAGTAACAAGGTGTGTTTAAATTAGCTAGGGGGTGGCAGGGGGTCAGATGGTAGGCAAAATGCCCGGGACGGTGTGGCTCCCCCTTCATAGGAAAAGTACCAGGGCATGTGGTGGGAAGGGGATCTGGAAATAGAGGGGAGGGTGACAGGGTTGAGGGTGGTCTCTGGGAATGCGAGAAGCCTAGGCAACAAGGCAGCAGAGCTGCAGGCACTCTTGGCTGTGGGGGGGGGTGGACATCGCAGCCATCACAGAAATGGCCACAGAGCACCGGGACTGGGATCTGGCAATCCCAGGGTTTAAAATGTACAGGATGGACCATGGGGATGGGAAGTGGCTGTCTATGTGAGGGAGGGGATCAAATGTACAAGGGATGAAGGGGAATGGAGGCAATGTGGTTACAGCTCCTGGACTCCAAGGGAAGGAAGTTGAGGTTTGAGGTGTTGTATAGGTCGCCATCCCAGACAGTGAAAAGGAACAGGGAACTGGTGGAACAAATCAGTAGTGTATGTAGGAGTGGGAAGGTGGTCATAGTGGGCGGTTTCAACCTGCCGGGGGTGGACTGGACCATAATGGTCACCTCCAGCGCTAGGGAGAGGGTCCTCCTGGATGCGTTCGAGGGGGTGTTCCTGACACAGCTGGTTGCTTAACCCTCCAGACTAGGAAACACGCTGGACCTGGTATTATCCAACAGTGAGGGACATTAGGGTGGAGGACCCATTAGCTGACAGCGATCATCAAACAGTATGGTTTAACATCACAATGAGCAGGAAGCCGGAGGGATCAGCAACAAAGGTGGTGGATTTCAGGAAGGCAGACTTCAGGAGAATGAGGGATTTGCTGAAGGGGAGACTCGAGGGAATAAAGTAGGGGATGGAGACAGCTCAGAAATAGGACATACTAAAGCAGGGAATCAGAGAGGCGACAGAAACGTGCACCAGGCTAAGGAGTAAGAAGTGTAGGATAGAGACCACGCTGACTGAACAAGGAGGTGATAGAAGGGGCCAGGGCAAAAAGAGTGGTGTACCTGAAGTTCAGAAGGACAGGGAGGGAGGAGGAGGACAGAGATGAGTACACCAAGTGGTCTAAAGAGGTGACCACGAGGGTAAGGGGTGCAAAAGCTACAAGGGAACTCAGATTAGCGCAGGAAATAAAAAGGGGGGGAGATTTTTTTAGATACGTCAGGGAGAAAACAAAGTGCAGGGACAGTATAGTGAGGATAAAAATGGGGGATGAGTGGGTGGAAAAGGAGAAGAAACAAACGGAAGCACTAAATGAGTACTTCTGCTCAGTGTTCACAAGGGAGGAGGGGGGGGTCCATTACCACCCTGGTTGGGAGCGAGGGGGGATGGGGGAGGTAACGGGTGGCAGAGTTTGGAAGGGTTGAAGGCACTGAAAGTGAATAAAGCACTGGGGCCAGATGGTATCCACCCCAGGGTGCTGCGGGAGATGGCAGAGGTTATATAAGAACCACTGGTGGACCTGTTCAGCACCTCTGTGGAAATGAGGGAGGTGCCTCAGGACTGGAGAATGGCCCATATGGTACCATTACATAAAAGCAGTCCAAGGGATGAGCCAGGGAACTATGGGGCAGTCAGTCTGACATCCATAGTGGGAAAGCTCATGGAGACGATACTAAAAGAAAGGCTGGTGGCATTTCTGGAGGGCAGTAACCTGCAGGATGGGAGGCAGCACGGGTTCATCTCAGGGAGATCCTGCCAAACCAGTCTTATACAGTACTATGGCTGCGTAACGAGGAAGCTGGATGGGGGCATGCTGTGGATGTTCTGTACTTGGATTTCAGCAAGGCCTTCGATTCAGTGCCTTCTGGGCTACTAGGAGTGAAGTTGGCCTGGGCAGGGATAAACATGGCATGTTGGATCTCAAACTGGCTACAGGGTGGGCTACAGAGAGTGGTGGTGGGGGAAGTCTCGGAGCCTAGACCTGTGATGAGCAGGGTGGCGCAGGGCTCAGTGCTGGGTCCAGCGCTGTGCAGGCTACTCATCTCGGACATTGCGTATGGGGGGAGCAGGATTAGCCTGTTCACCTATGACACCAAAATGGGAACAGTAGTAGAGGAAGAGGAGGGATGGAAACAACTACAGAGGAACTTGACCAAGCTGGAGGAATGGTCTGGGAAGTGGCAGCTGGGTTCAATGCAGAGAAATGCAAGGTGTTGCATTTTGGGACTAGGAACCCAAGGATAGCATACTGGCTGGGGGGATCAGGCTTGGGATCACCAAGGAGGAAAAGGATCTGGGGGTATTGATAACAGCGAGCATGAACAATACTGCCCAATACAGGAAAGCATTAGCGAGAGCAAACAAGATGCTAGGGTGCATAGCACGGAGATTCATGTCCAGACGCAGGGAAGTGATCCTGCCCCTCTCTACAGGACACTGGTCAGGCCACACTTGGAGTACTGTATGCAGTTCTGGAGACTGTACCTGAGGAGAGATGTCAAGCTGCTGAAGGGAGTGCAGAGGAGGGCGATGAGGATGATTCGGGATGGAGGGAATGGACCACAAAATGAGGCTTAAGGAACTGAATATGTACGCACTGGAGGAGAGGCAGGAGAGGGGGGGACATGATCAAGACTTTCAGATACCTGAAGGATATCAACAAGGGGGGAGCAGAGGCGGTTTTGAAACTAAGGAGCAGGAGGGAAACTAGGGGGCATGGGCTAAGAATAGAGGGAGGGAGATGAGAAGGCATTACTTAACAGAGAGAGTAGTTACAAGGTGGAACGCACTACCAGAAGGGGTGACAGCAAGCAAAATTGTGGCTGGCTTTAAAACGCTTGGGACAGGGTATGGGGTGAGTAAGGGTGGGTGAGGGGGACAACAATAGGAGGTCAATGGGGAGGGGCAGCTGCCTGCTAGGGGGCTAGCTGCACAATCGAGCAGACTTTGATAGACCAGTAGGTCTGTTCTGCTGGCACCTTCGTATGTTCTTATTGTTTGAAGTATATGCAGATGGTTTTGATTTTAGGAAGATGGGCCTTGTTAAAAAAAAATCTTTCTCAGGACATGTCAGTAATTCTGTGGGGTGGCTGGTGGCATTACTGGTCAGGAATGCTGTAAATGTACTGTGCGTATGTAGCCAATGGCATCCACTGTCTCCTCCTCCTGGACATATCAGTTACTGAAATTGTCTTCTCTCAATATGAGAGGCATAAAATAACTGACAAGCGCAAGAGGAAATGAAGGACTGGGAGATGTCTGAGCCTCTCAGTTGGTGACAGTGTGTGGACAATAAAACTTGGACATTAGGGGAGTCATGGAGAGAGCACGTTGCATCATTAGGAACACTGCTTCTGGGGATTGGGGTGCGGCAGGGAGGGTTTTGTTTTCCAAAGATTGTGAGTTGGGCCTCTGGAAAAGGGTGTGGTGGAGGGACATGTGGTCACCAACAGAATACCAATATACACAAAAAAGCCAGCAGTCATTGCATTCAGTTAGGTACCCCTACAGCTGCAAACTCTAGGTATCTGAAGCCAGCCAGAGAATTAAAATTCTTTTACATGCATCAGAGGTAGGGGGAATTTAACAAAAGTATATTTTATCCTAAGTGAAAGCCCCCAAATTCACCACAGAGCATCTAAAACCCCAGAGCTTCTGGGGGCCTGGTGGGTCCTAGACCCCCAGCCTTTACAGAAATTGTTTTGCTATACTTTCCAGATGAAAAAGTACCCACATCTACAAGAAGAACATCCTCTACAAAAATCATGACAGTAGACTTGCTGATATTCTTCTTTTTTGTGATAAGTTCCGTAAGGCTTCCTACTAGAGGGAGCCCGATTAAGGGGTAATGTGAGGAAGTTCTTTTTCATAAAAAGGGTGGTGGATGCATGGAACAGCCTACCTCAGGAAGTGGTGGATATGAATACAGTGCAGGGCTTCAAACAGACATGGGATAGGCATAAGGGAGCAATACAGATAAGTATGCATAGATAGGCCATTGACAGAGTAAAGGCATGTGGCACATTCATATGGTAGAAAAAATGGGCAGACTGGATGGGCCTTGTGTTCCTTATCTGCCGTCGGCTTCTGTGTTTCTATACAGAGTTTAAAGTTTTGTTCAATGACTTTCAGCACACCCACTATAAAAAACTGTTCCAGCACCACAGGGTGGTAGAACTCTGCTGTAGAAGTCAATGGAGAAAAATGACAGAAGACAGCTTTTTAAGAGGTGATGGAATGGAGTTTCTGTGGGCTCCTGCCCAATTCAACCCCTGAATTCATGATAAGGGTGCCTCTTCCAACAGATGCAGGCTTGCTCAGTGACAGTTCCACAATATGTAATTTCACTAGGTTTTATTATTTTTTTTCACTGCATCTTTTTTTTTTAAATATTTCATGCTGCAATAAATGCTAATAACTCTATTTCAGCAGGGAATGTCACTTTGTAGTTTCGTGCGTAACTGTCAAGGTCAAAACAAAAACAGTGAAACGAGAAAAAGTGCGTATTTACGGTCCCATACAGGTGAGCGAGACGCTCATTGAAATGCATTTGCAAGCGGTGAGACTTGACAATGCCCTGGCAGGTCTTCACACATTACGTACCAGTCCAATGAGACTTGAAAACATTGTTTCATTAGGTCTTCACACATTATCGTACTTCTTAGAGGTTACCAATTTAAGTGGGTATTAGATAGTGTTGTCTTTCCACTTTGATCAACAGTGTGAGCGGATTTTTTCATACAACAAACACCCTCAGAACTTCGCCGGTATTTTGACTATATCGTATTTTTTGGTATAAGGCACATGGGATTAAACCAATCTTAAAGAGATGGTGACACATTCAAGAGAACTAACAAAACATAATATTTAGGCACTGTCCAGTTTGTATTTCCCATTAGTTCTGTATTCTTCCTCCCCATTATTTAGTAGTGAGGTCATCTGCATGAAAACAGGATCTTTGCTCCTGAAGAGTTTATCTATTCCTACTGCTTTCTCCCTGCCTGAAGTCATAGAGCACTGCTTGTGACATCACAGTTACTCCCATGGCAACAGATTGTGATGTCACAACAGAGGATTATGACTTGAAGTAGGGAGTAAGGTTTAGAAGCAGATGAACTCAAAGTGAACTGTAAGTGACAACAATCCTATTCATATGCATTTCTTTAGTAATAAATTATGGGAAAGAAAAATTTATAAAATATATTGTATTTAATTATTATGGTTTTTTTTTTAAGTTTTCTTTGAGGTGTCAGTAGCTCTTTAAAGGAGTATTGCAGTCAAAATTTGCAAAACCTATTGTGCAGAGTGTTCTCCTTTGTTTATATAGTTCGAGTGTGTCCTTCCCTTCGTTGTAAGAATTTTTTTTTCTAAATTTGCCTAATAGTTTTATGTCCCCTGGGGAGCTCCACGTTAGCATTTATTCTTTTTTTTTTTGCAAATTTGTTTTTATTATTTTTCTGTCAGTGACCATTGACAAACAGAAAAAAAATCCCACGCAAGAAGAACATTGCTGCTTTTCAGAACAAAGAAATAGTTAAGCAATGTATCACGACAGGGTGTGGGTATATGGGTGGATTTGCCATGCCTGGTGTGGTTTGGTCACAAGGCCACAGGCCGAGTGACTTAACCACACTAGAAGTGGTAAATTCACCCATATACCCACACCCTGGAGTGGTATATTGCTATTATACAATGTTTAGCTTTAGTTGTTTTAGAAGATAAAGACAAATTCAAATTTATATATATTTTTTATTGATTTTTAATAAAATATCCTTTCTCTCTAGGTTAAATAGTCCACTGTGGAGCCAAAGTACTATTTAGCTGGTGTTTGGCAAGAGTTGGCAGGGTGACTGAGGCAGTCTGGATGTGAGGGGAAAAAAACGGTATTTTTGTGGATGGGGGCTGTGTCTGTTTTTTGCTTGTGTACACAAAAAAATAACAAAAACTATTGCTCGTTTTCCCTCTGTGCTGTCTGTCTCTTTCATGGTTCATGGACGTGTTGTTTCTCACATCAGCATTCCTACTCTAGTTGTCTTGCTGGTGCTTCCTGTAGTAACATGAGCTGCTTGGAGGTTTCTTTCTGCCCGTCCTTCCTGTTAGTGATGGGGGTCACTCGGAGAGTCGTCTGTGCTCATCAGGATCCCCACACCCCTCTTTTCCCCTGACTCTTTTGTGTCCTGATTTCCCTCTCTCTAGTGATCCCTCGGCACTTCAGTAGTCCAGCACCGTTAAGGTAGAAGGTGCGAGCGGTTTCAGAGGCGAGTGCCAGTGAAAAACAAAAAATGTTTCTCAAAGGTTAGTCGGATACAAGTAGTTACGGGGGAAGAGTTGGGGGAACATTGCTTTGGCCCAATGTGGTATAGTGAATTGTTTGAGTGATGCAGGGGGTCTCCAGTTGTCCGTTTACCGCTGATGTGAGAGACTTTTTTTTTTTGCGGTGTTTTCAGGGGGTCGTATTAGTTACTGGTTGAGCCAATCACGTCATCCGATCGTCACTGTGTTTTTCCAGTCCTGGCTTGTCAGAGTGATTTTAGAGGAAGGTCCTGCCGTGGCTCGTTGGTGGCTGATACATTTCCAATGGGTACACTGGAGGATTTATCACGCTGAAAAGGTACCAGCCAACCAATCAGATTGCATGGTTTTGCTACTTCGATTTAATCCATTGTATAATGGGTGATATACCTCTTGGCCATTGTCCACCTGATGTACAGAGTGATAAATCATTTCTTCCCCCTATAACTACAAGTGCTGTAGAACCCCTGCCATTAGTCTTTTCATGTCATATATGAAACCTTTCTTCTCTAAAGTTCAAGTAAAGTACGTTAATGGTGCAAAATCAGGTTTTATTGTCATTGCATAGAACACCCATCTTCCCCATCTTTTTCCCATTAAATACATATCACACATTAGATCAGTCCACGTCTCTGCTAGGGACTGCTTGAGTGAGCCATAACTTGGTAATGGTCTTCTTGGCTGTGACCATTGCAACATTAAGCAGTTTCCTGCTATCTGGGGAGTGACAGCCCTTGGGGATATCTAGAAAGGGGAATGGTGGTGCAGTAAGTATCAACCCCTCATCCCACATCTCCCGCAGGGCTCTTCGGAGGTCCTGAAAGAAGGGAGCAAGATGTGGGGCCATATGCAGAAAATATGACCAGTGCCAGACCGCCGTGCCTCAAGGGTCATGAGGGGACTCTTTCAAACTTGCCTGGCCCCCTACTGATGGTGGCGGGGACCACAGCCTGCTCCATTTTTGGAGCTCAGCTCTGCCACCCCTCCTCCTGAAGAATCTGACCTGTCAGAGGGTGGCTGAGTGTATTTCTTGACTCCTACACAAGTGGGCCTTCCGAGCTGTCCTCACACTAAGGACCTGTGCAAAGGACATTGGGAGTCAGCAGAGGAGGCTGCCGGGGGCCAGCTGTGCTACATGGTCATCGGAAACCCCGCCATGCTGGGGTGTTGTAAGTACAGTACTTTGATAGCCTGCTAAATACTCCAAATTTTTATTCTGTGAAAAGTTTCTGGACCCTATCTTGTGCACACTAGGTGTTTTATCTAGTCCTGCACTTACTCTAGACTCAGCCTTGGCTGGGCTATCACCTGCCCACCTATTTTGCCTAAGCCCACTAAGCTGACTACTTGAAAGTATGTCACTGCTGCCTAATCACTTAGCATCAAAGCTACTAGCTTTGTCTAACAGTATAGCGAATTTGACCCTCTAGGCTGTCCCTGCTCTGGATCACCTTTATTGTGATACAGCTGATGTAACTTGGCCGTTGTGTTTTTACCGTCTGACACCAAAACATAGGTGCTTAGATGTAATTGCTAATATCACAGTTGCCTTGTCATGTCAGTGAAGTGATTTTCAGTTTGAGTTAGCTGTTTCTGTGTTATGTAGCCAGCCCTCTGATGTGAAATGTAGAGGTTGTTATTGGTACACTACAGTCTGCATTACATTGTTTTGGGTATTGCTGGTTAAGAGAATACAAACATCCAGTATTTTTCCCCGTCTGATTTTAACTCTGATTTCCTCTGCTCTCATTGCAGTCACTAATTACTACTACTAAGGATCACTATTAAGGATAGGAAAGAAGCAGAAGAGCAGTGATGCCCATAAACGGCTATCATCATTTACCCATAAAAACAGAGAGAGGGTTTGGAAAGGATGAATTTGTCTAGGTTATTTTTGAAAGTTTGTTTATTACCGGGAATAACCACAGATGTAGGAAGTGCATTCCAAGGCCTAACACCTCTTTGAGAAAAAAGTATGCTCTTTTGGTGGTAGCAAAACCCTTTCTTTCCAATTGTAACGGGTGTCCCCTTGTGCTGATGTTAATTTGTTTACATTCTAATTCTATGTCAGTCATAATATAGAGCATTAGTTCTCACACTTTGTGATAGTGAGCCTCCCGCAAGCCGTGGAAAAGATTTTGAGCCTCCCTCAAATTTTGAAAAAATCTTGGGCCTACCTACAAAAAAAAAATCCTACTTTGCACAGTACACCGGGAATAAAGTGAAACTAATAAAGTTGACAGTATATTCTCTTTTTATTCAACTTATTGCTCTCCACCCCAACCCCCACACCCCAGGTTATCCTTGTCACTCCACTTTTCTGACTCTTGGACCCTTGTTACTCTGTTTCCTCCCTATCTGGAACAATTAACCTAGCCACTTCATCTCTCCCCCTCTTGCTCTGTTGTTGAAGAGCATATTCTCAGTTCTGTTTCCTCCCAACATAAATGGTAGCATACCTACCTTGTAATAGATTATGACAATAAGTTTTATTTATTTCTGCCTCTATTTTCTAAATAAAAAAAACCTCCTAATTTTCTTCTCGCTAGCTGGTAGCCAAAACAGACTGAGTTCCTTGTCGGAACCGCCCCATGCAAGCACATTATGTGGCGCTACTAACGAACAGCGGGATGCACCCATAGAGTTAATGAGGCAGTTTAAATGCTTGTTTTATGCCTTTCTGTAGACAATTTTGGCAAATGAAGTTGTGTTGCTTAACAACAAGGTCCTTGTTAGTTGAGCGACTGCCTTCCTTCGCCAAAATTGTCACTGAAAAGTATAAAACAAGCATTTAAAAACTGCCTATGTTGTTGATTTAGTAACGCACATAACGTGTTTGCAGAGCAAGCATGTCTCCGGATGTGAATTTAGTCCGGTTTGACTACCAGCTAGCAAGAAGAAAATTACGAGTGTTTTATCAGAAAATAGAGACAGAAATAAATAACATTTATTGGCATAATCCATTACAGGGCAGGTAAGCCGCCATTTATGTTGGGGAAGAATTCAATGGGTCAGAACCTGCTCTTTAAGCAACTTCCTGTACTCTTACATCAGGTCACACCTGAAAACATGCATTGACTCAGTGTTTCTTACCCGTCACCAATTTACATATAAACACCTAGGGTGGCATATTCAGACTGCGCCAGACTGTGGCGCAAGCCTGGGCGCAGCGCAACTGGGATGTGCCAGGGCACTGAGAGGGTGATATTCAATGGTGCTATGCCATGGCTCAGCACCATTGAATATCGCTCCATGGCCTCCCGCATAGCACGTGGCGCAGTGGCACTGCACCAGAGCAAGTGGTCAGAGAGGAGCAGGGGGATACGCTAGAGCAAGTGCCGTTGCATTAGGCGCATCAACCACGATATTCAGCAGTGGACATGCAAATGGGGCCATAATGCATGCAAGGCGCAAATGGAACCATTTGCATGTCATTATGGTCCCATTTGCATGCAGGTGCGCCGATCCCTGGCAACTTGTGCCTAGTGTCCTGCCAGGCAGCAGCCATCGGGGACCGACACCCTCTGCCCCCACTGGCAGCACGCTCTAATGCCCGATCATAGGCTGTAAATAGTATTTAACACCCTGGTGGTCCAGTGGACCACTCTCCATGCCCAATTGCGGGCTGTAATAATTAATACACTCCCTGGTGGTCCAGTGGACCTCTTTCCATGCCCGATTGCGGGCTGTAATAATTAATACACTCCCTGGTGGTCCAATGGACCTCTCCCCATGCTCATTCGCTTGGGTTGTAATATTTCAAACACTCCCTGGTGGTCTAGCGGTACCCCAAACCCCCTCCCAACCCGCCCCACGGTCCGCCCCCAGTCAGCGGTGGTGCAGCACACCCACCCGCAACGCCGCTCACGACTGACGGGCGCATAGTGCGATTGTGCCCATTGGTCCACAGCGTGGCCAATGGGCATGCAGACCAGACTGTACTACACAGTTGGCTGTGGACCAGGCAGGACTGTGTGGGCAGGTTGGGAGGGGGGTCCGGGTACTGCTAGACCACCAGGGAGTGTATTCATTATTACAGCCCGCGATCGGGCATGGAGAGCGGTCCACTGAACCACCAGGGTTTTTTTTTTTTCATTTCAGCAGCCTGCGATCAGGCATTGGGGGGGGTGCTTCGCCACTGGACGGTGCCTCCAGAGCTCGGGTGTCCATCCACAGCTGGCAACTGCCATGTTGCACCCTGCATTACGGCAGCTCACCTGTGGGTGGCCAGCTGTTGCTCCACGATAATTTGGCTTAACTGTGTGTGGCGCATGTAGAGGTTGCGCCTGCATATTCACAACACATCCCAGGCTGAATATCAGGATGTGCAGAATATGCATGGGCACACCCCCCTTACCTGCGCCGCATACATTACCGATGCGCCCCGGCGCATGGGGATTTGTTCTGCGCAGCTTCCCCCATTGAATATCGTGCCGGGGCGCATCAGTGGGTTCTGCATGCGCAACTCGTTTGAATATCCCACCCCAATATAGAAAATGAGCCTTGACTCGGTGTGCCTTTCCCAGTCACTAATTTGCATATAATTACCTACTGTAGAAACAAGCCTTGACTCGGCACGCCTTTCCCAGGCATTCATTTGCGTATAAATACATACCTATAAACAAGCCTTGGTTCAGTGGGCCCTTCCTGGTCACAGATTTGTGCATAAGTAAAGAAGTTCACCTGTGGTTATCTATAATTAATTTGCGTCATCCTTTCAAACAAAATAGCCAAAGCTTAACATTTAAATACTGTACATTCTCAGACTTGTCGGGGCCTCCCCTGGGGCAGTTTGGGGCCTCCCTTGGGAGGCTGGCCTCACCATTTGAGAACCACTGATATAGAGAATAAAGTATGGGTTGGTGTGTGCAACGAGAAGTTTACACACACACCCAAGGGGTTAGATGCTACATAAACCCTGAGAGCAAAGCTCAGGGGTTGAAAACATCTAACCCCGGGGCAATGTAACCTTCAGTTCGCACCTGACCTTTTTATTCTATATAATTGCTTGGTTTGCCTTTTTTCACCACAGCAATTATATAAAATGAAAGTCTGTGCGGCCCTAGCATGGTTATATTTTAGCGTGCAGCCCGCAGCTCGCCATTTCCTATTTTGTTCATTGAAACCCTTTTTTTTTTTTTTTCAGTAAAAAGCACTAGTTTTGATTCCTTTTGTAGATATTGTTTTTAAATTTACACTTACTGCTGAGTCTGAGTGGCGGTTCACTCTTCGGGGGGGGGAACAGTGGTTAGCGATCGGAAGGGAAAAGCTGCAGCAGGGCATGTGCAGAGCGAGGGAAACCATGCACGTGTTTGCGTTATAAACACTCCTTTATAATGGCAAATTACACCATGGTTTCCCTATGGGAAAGAGGCTAAGCCAGTTATTATAGTCTGATCTCTGATTGCTTCCCAGGTGATTGGTCACCACACATTCCTCTTACTTCTAGTGACATTAGATTACAGTTTTGTAGCCTCTCCTGATAGCTGAGAGAACAAGATCCATGTACATATTTTATTTTTCTTTGAATTTTTTCTCTCCTTGCAACATCTTTTTTTTCTTTTTAATACGGGGACCATAATTGGGAGGAGTAATCCAGAAGTGGGCGAATGTATGCTCTGTGTAAAGATAGAATGATTGATTGATGTCTTGAGTTAATGTTATGTCTCATTTGCTTTGTGTTTGTTTTCTCTTATTTGTAAAAAAAAAAAAAGTAACATTGTTTAATATTGTGATGCCTAGGTTTTTTCATCTTTTTTTTATTTAGTATTTGTCCATCCAATATGTAGTTGTATTTTGGGTTATGTTTGCCAAAATGAATGACACAACATTTGTCTAAATTAAAAGACATTCCCCAGTTCTTAAACCCATTGGAGACTCTAAGTTGTTTTGAAGTGTGGTTATATCAACTATAGATTTACACTGGCCTCCCATCTTACAGTTGTCACATACTTATTTATCCAGCAATCTATATTAACTGATAAGTCTGTTATGAAGATTTGAAAAATCAGAGAGGCCAGAACTGAATCCTGTGGTACACTGCTACACACGGGTCTCCAGTCTGATAAATGTCCATCAATAGCTATGCTTTGACTGTGACCACATAGCCAATTGTATATGCATGTGGTGTACCGTTGTTGTATGTTAACGGCAGTGAGTTTATTAATAAGAGCCCAATGTGGAACAGAATCAAACGCTTTTTTTAAACCCAAAATTACCACATCACATGATATTTTTTGATCCAATTTTTTGACTAACTTGATTCCTATAAACGGAGTAAATTGGAGCTACAGGAATGTCCCTTAGTGAAGCCGTGTTGTGTTGGATCGAAATTGCCCAATTCATCAGTCAGTCTATCTTTGATTTAACCTTCCATGATTTTGTAAAAAATAGGGGTTAAATTAATGGGGCGATAATTATCCCTGTTACCCTTATCACCTTTTTTGAATAGGGGGATCACGTTGGCCATCTTCCAATCAACCAGTACTTCGCCTGTCTGTATGCTTTTGTCAGATAATAACTTTAATGGGAGTGCTAAGTGGTCCTTCATAATTCTTATCATATCAGTAGTGATACCGTCCAGACCTGGTAAGTAAGGATCCTAGTTTAATGTCAGAAAGTTTTTTAAGTAATTTCTTTGATTGCAAATTCCACATCGCTTAAATTAGGTGTTGTCAGTAATACAAGAAGTGTATAGAGTGAATTAAAACCTTTACAGAAATGGTCATTCAGGGAGTTTGCCGAGTCTTTTGGATTGTTTACAGAGTTATTAATGATTAACGATCCAACCTTACATTTATGTTTTTTTTGATGAATTTGTATAGCTGTAAAATATTTAGCTATTGCCCTAGATGCTTGATTTGCTAAAGTCTGTTCTATTAGTTTCTTTACATTCTTAATTTGAGTCTTACATTTTTTTATTTGTTTGAAAGACTCCAAGTGAACCTGGATGACCTCTGTCATGAGTTGAACCAATGTTGTACCAACAGTCACACCGTGTCCAACAGCTATCTGGGGGTTACCCTCGTAACTTTTCTTATCCTACTTTGACCTTGACAGAATTACACTATCCTTATGGAATGAGGATGGCTCAAATAAATCTAGGACTGAGCACTATGATTTTACTTTCTCCAACCTTATTGTTTATAACGCAAGGATATTGCAAACGAATCTTCTTCTCTACCAAAAGGGTTGTCCCTACCATTCTCTCTATATGTTTAGGAAACTACGGAACAAGTCTGCATTATCCCATCCTTTTCTAAACGTGGGGCTGTGGTTCCTTGTCATCATTGCCATTCTGCTATCTGGGGATATAGAGACAAATCCTGGGCCACTAGATGCTTATTTCTCAGCAGATGACATACATAGTATGTCCAAACATGGGCTGTTAATTGCACACTTGAATATAAGAAGTTTGATGTGTCTCTTTGTGGAACTGGAGTCATGGGTCAAACTGTACAATCCTGATATCCTCTGTCTCACTGAGACCTGGCTAAAACCATCGGTTACTGACTCCCTCTGATCCCTTCCAAATTATTCTATTATTCGAAGGGATAGGATATCGAACAAACGTGGTGGTGGAGTTGCTCTGTACTACAAAAATAATCTGACTGTCACTCTTCTTGCTATCCCGGATGCTCAATCGGTATGTGAATACTTGCATGCTACCCTTGCTTTGGGAGCCAAGAAACTGCATGTTATCTGTGCGTATAACCCCCCAGCAGGAGGGATTGCGGGTCTAGAGTACCTGTTGGAAAATACCTCTCAGAATTTTAATCATAATGAGGTTGTCATCTTAGGGGACCTAAACTTAAACTGGCTTGGGGCAGCTCTCACTTCTCTTCAATCTCTGACTCATAGCTACAACCTGCATCAGATGGTAACAGTGCCAACTAGAAGTCTGTCTTCATCACCACTAGGCACACTATTGGATTGGGTGCTGGTAAACCGGATCGAACACATCTCAGCCGCTGGTACTCTTGCTGATGCCTTAACTGACCACTCTCCACTTTCTGCATCCTGTCCTTGGGGGCACCTCCATCTCCTCCACCACGTCTCATCACTCTCACAAACTTTGCTCACCTAGACCAAGAGGTGTTTCTATATGACGTCTCCAGAATTGATTGGTTGGAGATCTATCTATCACACTGTTCTCAGGATGCTGTTAACCTCTTCATCACTAAATTCCTTATGGTTCAATGTAAACATGCCCCAAAGATCACCCGGAGAGTGAGGGGTAAACGAACAAGATGGCTAAACAAAGACTTGCTCAAAAGTTTGCACCTTAGAGATAAACTCTGGAAGCGCTACAAAACATCAGGCCAGCAAACAGATTTCAACGCTTACCGTACGCTACGGAATTCATGTAAAAGACAAGTCAGAGCTGCTAAGAGCATGTACTGTAAAGACCTACTGATTAACTCGGCCAATGATCCCAGAAAATTCTGGACACATCAAATCCTTCCTAGGATCCTCACAGTCAACTACCCCCGGTGATATGCTGATAAATGATGTGCATTGCAATGACTCACAAACCATAGCTAATTCTTTCAATCTGCATTTCTCTGATCTCTCTCAATATACCTCTTCCTTCAATCCCTCTGCAATGTCCTCCCACTCCTCATCAGGAACCTGTCTGGATAAGTTGGAAGTGTTGTCCCCTGTGCTTCCTTATACTGCTCCATTCTATTTTAAGGCTGTGTCTAGAAAGGAAGTCCTGAAGCTCCTGAGCTCCATCTCTGATCATACCAGCTCTGGCTCAGACTCCCTTGAACCCCACTTCTTGAAACTTGCAGCTCCCCTCATTGCATTACCGCTGGCCAAAATGTATACGTTATCACTTTCAGGTGGCGTGGTCCCTGACCTCTGGAAAGCTGCTTGGATCACACCTGTACTTAAAAAAGGGGATCCTAAGGTTGTCATGAACTACAGACCAATTGCCATAATCTCGGTACTGAGCAAATTCCTGGAGAAAATTGTCGCAACTCAGACAACTTACTATCTACTTAAGCACAGCCTGCTCTCTGATACCCAACATGGCTTCAGGAAAGGACATAGCACAACAACCGCACTCCTTAAGTTCACCACAGACACTGTTTCAAAAATGGATACTGGCAATCTGACTGGGACTATCTTTATTGACCTCACAAAGGCTTTTGACCTTGTTGATCACACTTTGCTTCTCTCCTCACTTCGACACCTGCATTTCTGCTCCTTTGTTGTTGACTGGTATGAAAGCTACCTGACAAATAGAACTCAAGTGGTGAAATTTAATTCCTCTCTATCGAACAGTACCACCATTAACATTGGTGTACCTCAGGGCTCCATCCTAGGGCCCCTCCTATTCTCTCTTTATATAAATAACATTGGAGCTGCTCTAAAATTCTGCTCTGCTATTCTATATGCTGATGATCTTGTCATCTATACAAGTTCTGTTAATATAGACACTATCAACACAACCCTTTCCTCTGACTTTAACAATATCCAAAACTGGCTATACAACCACAAACTGGCTGCCAACACTAGCAAAACTAAAGCCATGCTACTTGGATCGGCCCCAAAGCTCTGGGCTTGCACAATAGCACTGATGGTGCAGGACTTAGAAGGTCAATTACTGGAATGTGTGACCTCTTTCAAGTACCTGGGCATCCTGCTAGATCAATCTCTTGATCTTAATCTTCATGTACAGTCTGTTTGCAGAGCTGTCAACTCCAAACTGGGTGTTATATATAAGACTAGTTATATGCTCATGCCATCGGCTAAAATGGCCATTGAGAGGGGGATTCTGCTCCCCATCCTAACCTATGGGGCTCCCTTATTTGGGGCTGCTCATAAAACTGACCTACTCAGATGGGATATTACGTATAACATCATATGTCGCTATGCCTCTTCTGCTCCTCAGCTTAAACACCACTGTCAGCTTTATAATGATCTTGGCTGGCTGTCTCTGTTAGCTAGTGGGAAATACTACCTTGGCTCTCTTATTGATTCGATAATTCGAAATCAAACCCCTAGGTGTCTTGCAGCTATGCTTTTTCCTCAGGACACACTCCATGGTCTATAATCAGCTGATAAATCCTTTCTGAATTTGCCGAGGTGCCACACGAGGAAAGGAACTGTTGCATTTGAACATGCGGCTCCACAGCTGTGGAATTCCCTTCCCCTAGACATTAGACTTTCTAGCTCCCACACATGCTTTAAGAGTAAACTGCGCTCGAATCTGCTGATTGCTGATACCTGTTCCTGCTTTCACCCTACCTAATGACTGATGTCTCTGGCCATACAATAGTATTTCCTCACCTCTATATAACCCTCTTACTGCCTCAGCCTGTCCCGGCTCCCTTTTCCTGCCCATATACAATATTGCACTGTAGGCATCTCCCTTACACTTACATACACTTATATAGTCTAATTTCATGGCTTGCTCCCCTCTTCCTCACTTACCGACCTTTTCCTTAATGACACCCCCTGCTCTCAGTGGTTATTTCTTCCTTTTGTATTACCTGTTTTTGGTTTTGTGTACCTTGTTCTGTTCATATAATATGTCACCTGATCATTTATTGTCCAAAGTTCTCTCTATTCATTGCATAGATAGGCACCTATGAACTTATGAATGGTCTACTCTGTATGTCTCTGATATATTGTATCCACTTTAACTCATTGTATGTAAAGTGCTTTACTTTGTATGTTCTGATATATTGTATCCTCTTTAACTCATTGTATGCAAAGCACTTATAATTTGTTATCCTGTTAAGTTTCTGCATGTCTGTACTCTCCCGGGTCGTGCCTGAAAATAGTCATTTTATGGCTAGTGCACTTACCTGGTTAACAAAAGCTAAATAAATAAATACAATTTTCTGATACTTTTTGTAATTTTTTTAAATTAATTTAATAATGTTCTTAGTTAACCATTTAGGTTTTTAATTTTGAGTTATTGTAGCTAGTGAAAGTGGGAATCCATTTATTAGCTGTATTTAAGATTGTATATTTTTAAGGTGGACCGCATATTTTCTACTGGGAGGTCCTTAAAGGAAATTTCCGATATAAGGTATTGGGCTTCATAGTCCAATACCTTACATCGTCCTGTGCTGACAGGCACAAAAATGTAAATTTAAAAGTTTTTACTTTCTTTTGTGGAAGGGATCCTAACTAGTGCCCCCGCTCCACCCCAACTCCGCCCCACGCTCTCTGAAATTGTCTTAGGGGAAAATTAAAGCAGTCACTTAACTAGAGGAGGGACCCACTGGTTAGCGACTCTTAATTTTCCCTATGACGGCTAAAATGGCTAAACACCAGCTTTCAAAATAGACTTGTATGGGGCTCGGCCCTGCACTCTTCCTGGCCACACGTTACAATTTCAGAGAGCGCGGGGACACCAGGAAGCTGGAAGGGATCAGCTGGCCGAGGCTTCGGTGCCAGTCATGATCCCTTCCACAAAAGAAAGTAAGCACTTTTAAATTTATATTTTTGTGCCTGTCAGCTCACACAGCTAGAAAGTATTGGGCTATGAAGCTCACTACCTTATAGAGTTAGGTCGGAACATCACTTTAAAGAGTTATTTCCAGTCTATTATTGTTAAAGACTCTCCGATTGATGTTAAGTCTGCCTTATTATAAGCAAGTAAGACAGCAGTTGAAATGGATTTTTGAGGGTTGGTTATAACATTAAACTTAATAGAGTTATGGTCACTGTTCCTAAGAGGAATACAAACATGGGTATTTGTAATATTGAGGTTCTCAGATCCCAGCACAATGTCTAAAATTTTATTGCCCTTAGTGGAGATATTGACATGTTGTATTAGTGAAAGTTCTCCACATAAATCTAGAAAATGCCTAGATAAATTATGATTGACGATATTGTTGGATCAATTACTGTCCCCTAGATTTACGTCCCCCATGAAAATAACTTCCCCAGAAACTTCTGGTGATGTAATGAGCCAATAGAAACAGCTAATTGACAGCTCTGGGACCACTCAATAATAGAGTTTTAAATTACTGAATAAATAAATTGATCTCACCCTACTTCGGCATGCTACAAACTTCAAGAACACTAAATAAATGATGGGTTGTCAAAACAAAGGGGGCCCAGGGACCCCGGCAGGTAAATTTAAGACAATTAATGAAGATAAAATTGTCACGAGGGCGGGAAGGCCCAGAGGATCCCGCGCTCAGCCCCGCCCTCGATTACCTCTCTAGAGCCAGATGTTGAATGGGATGAGGATGGAGAGCCATTATCGACGACGGAAGCAGCCATCAATAAAGTAATAAATACAGTAAATACCATTGAATTGGCCCTGGCAGATCTGAAGGTGCACCTCAAAATGCTAGATAAAAAGATTGGTGCCACTGAAACCAAAGTAGAAGAGCTCACTGACATCCAGGGCACTCACAGATAGCTGCTCCTCTACCTGATGCATTGGGATAGGACGGTTCAGACCTGCATGGAGGACACCGAAAACAGGGCGCGTTGCAACAATGCTCACATCCACGCGGTGCGAGAAGATGGGGGGGGAGATAATTACGCTTCCATTATTGAATCTGTGCAATTTCTGCTGACATAGGTACTGAAGGTGCCCCAGGACTTACCGATCACACTGGAGAGAGCCCACCGATCACTAGGCCCAAAACCCACAAAGGCAACAGCACGGCCAAGGTCCATAATTGTGAAAATGTTATACCATCAGTCAAAAGAAGTGATTTTAAAGAGCAGCTGATGCCTTCAGTAGAACTTTAACAAAACTTAATATTTAGATACAGTCATTATTTATTACTGATTTTAATTTGCAGGAAAACAGGATCTTTGCTTCTGAAGAGTTCATCTATTCCTGTTGCTTTCTCCCTATTTGAGGTCATAATGCATTGCTTGTGACATCACAGTTACTCCCATGGCAACAGACTGTGATGTCACAACAGAGGATTATGATTTGAAGTAGGGAGTAAGCTATAGAGGCAGATGAACTGTAGGGAAACTCTAAGGGATACAGATCATGTATTCATGCAGATTTCCTTAGTAATTAATGGGGAGGAAAATACATAGAAGATATATGGAATGCAAGCTGAATTGTACCTAAATATCATATTTTTGTACGTTTTCATTGCAGCATCAGCAGCTCTTTAAGTGTATGGCATGGAAACAGCAGAAGGTTATGTATGACCAGCAACAGATCTTTTTTTGAACAGGACTTTTCTCCAATGCTGCAAGCCAAATGGCAGCAGGCGAGATGGGTCACAAAGCAGATCAGAGAGAAAAAGGGGTGCAAAACCCACATGTTGTACCTGGTCAGACTGAGAATCTTCTTAGAGAAGAGACCACAAGTGTTTGATTCCATCACAGCAGCAGTAAAGATACTTAAGACCCAGGGGATAGAGGCACCAGACTCGAGGATGGAAGAACTGGAGGAAGAATTAATCAAATCAGCATGAACCTGGCCCGCAGGGGCATGGTGCCGACCTGCGACACCAGCAACCCGTGTTAAGGAACTGATCCGGGACGTTGAAGGGCCGGCCGGTGGAGAAGGATTGAGTGTCCAGCGACTGTTCTCCTTCTCCAGGGGGGAAGGAGGTAGAGTGTTTGGTGCTCTACAGACACCTAGCGGAGGCTGGGTGTACCACATGCACCAACGCCGACAAGTTGGGGGTGGGGCGGACGCCGGTCATCATTGCAGGTCCCTGCCCTGTATAGGGAGAAAAACTTCACCACCTGCCGCCTCCATGAAGCCAGATCGTGCCATCTTGATTAGCTCCCAGGGCCAGCTCCCCAGTCTATTCCAGTGCACTTAGGGCCGGTGCCACAACCCTGCCCTGGGGATAAGCCAGGCTTATCTGGGAGTCGTGGCAGAAGTTGGGAGTGAAAGCAAGAGGGATCCTTGACCGGGCAGAAGTGCTGGCAGCAATGCAAGCCCCCTCCCCAAAAAAAATCAGCGTGGCAGGGGGTACCAAAAAAAGACAGAGGCTGGACAACACACTACCCTGCCCAATGGAGAAGGACATAGCAGCGTTGATCCATGACTGTAATGCCCAGAAAAGCAAAGAGACATCGATGAACCCAAGGAAGAAGATTGGCTGATTACCAGAATCAGGAAGATTACTGGAACTCGCCAATAAATGACTTTTTGGTGGCAGAACTGCTATCAATGGCACACAGTGGTTGCGCAGAAGAGGGTACATTGCATAACTGAATATTAATCAGGTACTCTCATAGATATTCAATTGTAGATGGGTTATGGTAAGGCGGGGGGGAGTTAATCTGGGAAAGAGATGTTGCATAGCTTAGAGGAATGGTGTGTATATATAGATTTAGGGGGAATTATGAATGAAAACAGTGTCGCAGTCATAGCGGCAGGCGATAGTTTCAAGCGGGAAACTGATGAGAGTAAGGGAGGGGCGGGATGCTGTCAAACGATTGCATATAGAGAAACTGACATGACAGAGGGGGATGGGTGAAAATAGAAGAAACAAATGAGCCATCAGTCAAATCTTACAAATCGAAGGAGCAGATCAAGCTGCTTTGCAACCTAAGATGGTAGCCATGTGGGGGGTAGAGGAGGGAGGGTGGGCAGACAAGGTACAATGGCATTCAATTATATTTAAGGGTAGAAGAAACACTTGAAAAGAGGGGGAAAGGTATACGAACGAAGAAGACACTGCAAGGATATAGAAGAAAGTGGCAGAGATCTCGAACAGAATTGAAAGGGGGTGAGATGGTGTTGAGAGGGGGATACTTTAGAGAAAACAAGGAAGGGGCAGTGAAGTAAAATGAAGGCTGCAGCACGGGATATTAGAATAAATAGAATCAGTAATGAGTAGAAGACGAGATTCAGCTGCACTGCCAAGGAGGGGAACCCAAGCCACAGGGTTTGGTGCAAGAACGGGGGAAGAGGGGTGGCAGAGCAGTAGAATCTGAAGTCACCTTTAGTAAAGGTGCAGGCTGGATTACATTTAGACGTTGCAGTACTGAATTCAAAATGTTAATGGCATTAATGTCTGCTTGCCAAGGCAAGCTAATTTAATGCCATTCCACTGGACGTGATTTACCGGCTCCCAAAATGGTAGCACAAATGTTTTAAAAAAAAAAAATCAACTTTAGTAAATATAAATGTAGCAGACAAAATAGCTGCGCAAGTAGTCTGCCTTTAAAAAGGCAAATTAGTGCTGGCCCGGTGGCACAGAGGGCTGAGATGCTGGTGGAGACCTTACCTCTTACCACGCCAACCCGTGTTCAAGAATGAGCACGGGTCAGCATGGGGGGACAGTGCGGTGCAGGATTGAGCTGTTGGCTGGCAGCTCTCCTCTCCGCAGAGGGATCTGTGCTTCCCTCGGCTGTTGGGTGCCTTGCAATGTAGGACAGGAGACAGCGCAGCCAATGGAGCCAGGGCACTAGACCAATGGGGTGGAGGAAGAGACCGTCACCGGAACAAGAGGATGCATGCGTGCCTCCACACGCATGCATCTCTCTATCTGGGGCCTTGGGCAATAGGGGAAGAAAACCAGAAGGAAAAAGTCAGGGGCAACAGAAGGATGAAGCCTCCCAGCCAGCTCCAGGGGGTCCGCCAGGGCACGCATAGTGTTAGAAGCTTCCAAAAGACCCCCGGAGTCTGGTAGGTTGGCAGACAGACAGCTGCAGCCCACTGAAGGAGCAAAAATACCTAATGAGAGAAAAAAAATGGGAATTAGTGCCAGGGAGCAACTAAGGTACAGTCCCAAACTGCAGCAGCCGGTAATTACAGCCCCTCGTCAAACGGGGGGAACAGAGAGTAGAATCTGAAGTTGCCTTCAGTAAAGGTGCAGGCTAGAATACTTTTAGACGAGGTCCTTGCAGTACTGAATTCAGAATGTTAATGGCACTAAAATCAGCCCCCATAACTGTGGATGTTGTTCTAATTTTTCATGTTCTACAATTAGTTAAATGTCAATTTCTCATACCCCTATTGTGGTGGCACAGGCTGAGCTATACCTCTCCCTGTCTATTATAAACCTACTCTACAAGATATGGATAATTACCTTAGTGCTGCTGCTCTCCAGGGCTGATCCTCCACCTCAGAGATATGGCATTATACCCTGTATCACCAATAAACTTTATCCAATAGGAACACATCTGCCTACTCATTGCAGTTGTCGTCTGTGATTGGCAGAACAGCTGGCAACCCCCTCCTTGATGGTTTGCAAGGTCCTTATAATACTACTAAAGCCACACAGCTTCCCCAGCCATAGCATCAAATCATCTCTGCTAATGACCCGGCTGTACTGGATTAAGAGTAATGAAAAGTTCCTGAAAACTAACTTTACCTCATTAAACATACCATCAAACTGCTCCTCATCTGCTCTGGTAATGTTGAAGTTAACCCTGGACCCCCAGGTTATTGCCTAACTCCCTCCATCTGTGTTAAATTACCAGGATTAGTTCACAGCCTAATTAACGAACTCAGTATAGTATACAAGTTTGAGTATGCCTAATCAAAGCAGATCTATAGGTTTGGGGTTGGCAATATAGCCTAGAGGTTAAAGTAATGAGCTGTGAATAAGCTTGATACATCCAGCAGATAGACCTGGGTTTGATTCCCACAACCTCCACTTGCATACTTTGTGACTGAGCAAGTCACTTAACCTTCCCAATGCTCCCAGCTCACCCCTGAAAACAGGCACTTATACCTAGTGGGCCTTACCCAGTTACCAAAGACTAAAATAAATAAAAATAATTTATATCTTGCTGCTCACTGAAACCTGGCTAAATGGTTCGATAGACCACAGTGTCTCTGAGATCCCTGGCTATGTCCAGTATTGGCTGGACAGAAGTTCTAGAGGTGGTATCTTAATCCTTTGTGTAAAAGATAAATTTTCCTTAGCTAGTACTAACTCTTTGTTGAAATACAAAATCACAGATGCCCCCACAATGCAAAGCATCATGGGCTCTTTGTTGCTACCCTTGGCATTTGAATGCCTTGAGGCCACAGTAGCCATGTCCCAAAATGAAACCATAAATATCGTCAGATGCTGGGTTTTAAATAAGCAAAAATTGATTAGCACTTTCTGCTAATCAGTTGCAAAAATGCATAGCACTTGCCTCAATTTGATTAGCAAAATTTAAAAATAGTACGAAATATATATATATTATGGCCCGGATATTCAAACTGCACCAGGCTGTGGTGCAAGCCTGGGCGCAGCACAATGTGGTGCGCAGGCGCATTGACTGGGCGATATTCAATGGAGCTGCGCCATGGCACAGCATCGAATATCGCACCCTGGCCACCCGCAGTGTGCATGGCATAGTGGCACTGCACCAGCACAAGTGGCCAGAGTGGAGCAGGGGGATGCGCTAGCGCAAGTTCCGTTGCGCTATGCACAGCAACTGCAATATTCAAAAGTGCACATGCAAATTGAGCCATAATGTATGCAAGGCACAAATGGGACCAATTGCATGTCATTATGGCTCCATTTGCATGCAGGTGCACAGATCCCTGGCGACTTGTGCCTGGCGCCCTGACAGGCAGCAGCCTTCGGGGACCGACGCCCCATGCACAGCACGGCAGTGTGACCCACAGCCTGATCGCGGGCTTCAGTATATATAAATCGTGTCCTATATCCCTGGTGGTCCAGTGGACTGCTGTCAGCCCGATCGCAGACATTTGTAAACATAAATCACGTCCTATATCCCTGGTGGTCCAGTGGACTGCTCGCAGCCCGATCGCGGGCATTTGTAATAAAAATGTAAAGTCCAGTGTCCCTGGTGGTCCAGTGGACGCTTGCAGCTAATCGTGGGCATTTGCAATAAAAAATGAAGTCCATTAATCCTGGTGGTCCAGCTGTACCCCTCCTCCACCCACTGACTTACCCCCGCTCCCCGTCAGCGGCGGGTGGCAGCATCCCACCCGCCTGCCACCCGCCGACTGACACACCATGGGTAAGGCTGTACACCCACATTGGTCTACAGCGTGAGCCAATGGCACATATCTGGAATGTGTAGTACAGTACGGGCTGCACGCCCATTGGCTCATGCTGTGGACCAGTGGGTGTACAGCCCTACCTATGGTGTCAGTTGGCAGACGGGTAGGGTGCTGCCGCCCGCCACTGGGGGGGGGAGCGGGGCGGTGGGCCTCAGTGGGCGGGTGGGGAGGTGGTTACCGCTGGACCACCAGGGATATTGGACTTCATTTTATTTCATACAAATGCCCGCGATCGGGCTGCTAGCGGTCCACTGGACCACCAGGGGTATTGGACTGTGTTTTAGTATTACAAATGCCCGTGATCGGCTACGTGCAGTCCACTGGGTCACCAGGGATATTGGACTATATTTTAATATTACAAATGCTCGCGATCAGGCTGACAGCAGTCCACTGGACCACCAGGGATATAGAACATTTTTATTTAAACAGATACCCGTGATCGAGCATGGGGGGGTGCCACCACGGAGGTGCAGCTGGCGCTCAGGTGGCAGCTGCCATGTTGCGCCCTGCAATATGGCAGCTCACCTGTGGGTGACCAGCCATTGTTCTTTTTTTTTTTGGCTCACCTGTGTGTGGCGCAAGTAGGGGTTGCGCATGCATGGACTCGGCACATCCTGGGCTGAATATCAGGAAGTGCAGAGTATGCATAAGCATCGTCCCCCTGCACTCGCGCCAGAGATACATTACTGATGCACTGGGTAGTATTGGGATTTGTGCCAGGCACAATCCACGTTTGAATATCACGCCACGCGCAACCCTTTTGAATATCTGGGCCTAAGTATATATACAATTTAAAATATTTTTTTAACCTGAATAAAATCCTTATTGAAATTAGTTCTGTCTTCACTTCATTTGTTTCAAAACCCCCAACACACACACACTCTCTCTCATTGTCTCACTTACACTCTCTCTCTCTGTCTCTCTCTCAGAATTTAGCACCATGGCAGTCTTTGCTGGCAGAAGGCTCAGGTTATATAGACTGTATCCCTCCTGCTCAAGACACTGGTCTCTTGGCCAGTCCCACTAGAGCTTGTACCAGTGTTATCCCATATCAGCATTGCTATCTTCCCCACACATTAAGCCTCATGTCTCACAAATTCTGACATCAGCCAACAGTGATTAACTCACTAATGGCTACAAAAGTGTGTAGCACTTTTTAACCCGGTTAGAAACTAAACTAAAAAAATACAGAAGTGTGAAAACCAGTAATTACACTTTGAATTTCTCAGCAGTCCCTTAGAAACCTCACAAGCTACATCAGCCTCCTTCGCTATCTGAAGAATGGACTCCTGTTCAGTCTCCAGACGGCTTGATCAGCATTTCCCTCACACCATCTGACAGTTCACCCTCCCCCCACCAATCTCAGTGTGACAACCCTCAGCACTCTTGTTTCCTGCAAACGGCCCACCTCAGCACTCTTGTTTCCTGCAAACGGCCCAATCAGCCACTCACCCACACATAGTTAACTGTTCACTGCAGGGTGCCTCTGATAGTAATACTCATCTCACTGCCACGGCCCCAAATAATGGCAGTCACACGCAATACCACAAAGCACTCCTGGGAGTGCTTGCCGGCATTCGGGACTGCGGCAGTGAGACTTCAGCTCATTTGGAGAAAATTCACTGCTTCACAGGGAAGGTCACAGAATGGATCGCATTTTTTTGCAATCTAAATGTAGGAATGGGTCGCAGGAGCAACCAGTTCGCCTGGCAAAGTGCGATGCGATACCGTCTGTTTAAAACCCTGAGATGCTGTAGTCCTCCCTCTGGTGGTTTAAAGCTAATCATCCATCTCACTAATTTTCTCAATTCACACAGTAATGAAACAATAATTCTTGGTGATTTTAAGCTGGACTGGCTCTCATCAAAATCTTAATGACCTTAAGTTGCTGTGTGATTATTATGACCTGCTGCTGCTGATTACCAAACCTACTAGACCCAGTCCAAAGACTCCTTCCCACTCCTCACTGTTGGACTTAATACTTACCAGTAGGCCACAAAAATTACTGCTTCGGCTGTTTCGAGCTATGCCCCTGCCAGTCATATGTACAAATACAGTGTATGATTATGTGTTTTATGTGATTTCTGTGTTTGTTTAAATGCCGATATGAAGAGAATGGATTGTTTTTTCTTTAAAATGGCTGATATTCATGTAACCTGGCAGGGTTTTATTTAACTCTAAAAATTGATTAGCGTTTTGCTCATAAAAGTGCTAAAACATTGTAAAAATGCATAGTACTTGCCTCACTGTGTTTAACAAACATAGTACTTCTAGAAAACCTATATAAATACTTTCTGTACAGTTAGTATTGTCCCAGGAAAAAAAACTGCTAATCAATTATTTAAAACCCTGCCTGGAGAAGGACAGGCTTTTAGTAGCAGGAATCCTAAAATTACACTTCTAAGAGAGGAGAAGCCTTGTGGGCTTAATTGAGGGAAGCAAATGTAATAAAACTCTTAAGGATATGGAGAGAAGCTATTCCCTGTTGTAAAAGTTCAAAGCCCAGGATGTGTTAAACAGGATTTGGGGAAATAGCCATTCTTGACAGGATACTGTGAATTAGCTTACACAGTGTTATACTGAGACATCAAAGTTTCAACTCTGAAGTCATGTTCATGATTATTATATGTGCCAGGAAGCTGTGATGTCAGAATCTTAATAAAACTTTTGGGAAAGTGCAAGAGTGACATCTTCTGGCCTAAAAGGTTAGGACCAAACTAGGACTTTTGACAGGCTATATAAAGAGCTTGAAAACCAGGTGCTGTCTCTCATTTTCCTGGAGCATCTTCAAGGACACGCTTCTCCTGACACACAGAGAAGCAAAACTGCCGCATCATAGAGACCAAGAACCAGAGACTGCACCTTCTCTTTACGGACTTCAATTCACTACAAACTAAGGTAGAACTTTAGACAACTGTATAGTGCATTTTTTTGTACAATTTCACTTTTTTTGTGTTATACTTTGACCAAAAAGCTTATTTAAACCTTTTCAGTTGTAACTGTATGATTAGTAACTCTTTAGTAAAAACATTTTGTTTTTAAGAGAACCGGCCTGAGCGAGATTTTCTTATAATTGTGTGTGTGATTGTGAGAGGTTCAGTATTAATCTGTGACTAAACTGTTATTGCTAAGGGGGCCATCATAAGCTATCAAATCGAACAAAGGGGCTAAAAAGGGAAAGTCTGGATTAGATGGAGGAGTATGAAAGTCTCAAGGAAAAGTCTTTTGGGATTTGAACCAGGTTATTGTATGCCTTGTGGGATAAGGTAGAATCAGGGTTTACAACACTGCCCCGAAGAGGTTGTAATGCCTGGATCTTCCCCCTTTGTGTAACAACCCAGAAGGGTTCATATTTGGCTACAAGATTCGAGACAGGTATTATACCCTGATCCAGAGTAAAGATGGGACCCTGGGACTTCGTGACAAGTGTTCATTTGTAAAGTCAGTGAGCATTGTAGAGTGACTCGAAGAGTGTATCCCCTGCTTCCCCCTTCCTGTCACAGATTGTACTTAGGGGTGGGCACTGTGAGCTCAGTGGACCCGACCCTCAGGAGTGGGTACTTGACAGATCTAGTGCACAGAGGTGGGATCCAACAGATCTGGTAGCAGTGAGATTCGAAAAATATTGGTGGCACAAGCATAACAGTTGAATTCAAGGCCAGTATATCAGATTGATAAACTAAAAGCAATCCACACTCAATCAAGGCAGAGATTTGAGAGGAAAAAAAAATATTTGGTTACAATATAAAGTTCCCTACCTGGTTTTTTTTTTTTTTTTTTCGGTGTAAGCTAGTGTAGTAATAGTTGGGGAATGAGATGGTTTCCAGCTACAGTAAATACACTGCAGACCACCTAAGGCAGTTGTGTCAGGAAAGAGGGGGCCAGTACAAGGGGCGAACCAAAGAGCACCTCATGGAGACTCTTGTGCAGCCAATGAACTAGCGGCTGCCTGAAACCTGGAGTCACTGCCAGTGACTAAAAAGGACCAGAGCCTGGGCGTGGGGGTGACAGGGTCCATCGCAGAGTCTAGTCCCAGGGAGGAGGACAGCAAGACCAGAAGGAACCCAGAGCTACAGCAGCAGAGGAAGGTCACCACAGAGCTGAGTCTAGAAGGGATCAGGCTGCAGATGGAGTTGAGGAAATTGGAGCTTGCAGGAAAGCAGTGTGAAAGGAAACTGGAGCTTGAATTCGAGCAAAGAAAGTTCAAAGCACAGCAGCTGAGGGAGTTCTAGCAGAAGAGGTTTGAACTGGAGAATCTAAGACTCTAACGACCAGTGTCAGATGAGGTAAGTAGCAGGGTTGAACCTGAAACTCGAGGGCTAGGGTACAAGTTAAATTCAAAATTATTAGCTGAATTTAAAGAGGAGGAGGATATGGATGCATTTTTAAATTTGTTTGAAAAGGTCTGAATCCAGGCCAAAATACCCAGGGTGTGCTGGAGCCTTCAGCTATCCCCGCTACTTACTGGTAAAGAGCGTGAGGTGCTAGGCCAAATGGACAGTCAGGACACTAGCAATTATGAAAAACATAAAACTGCTTTGCTTAAAAAGTTTGAGTTAACTCCTGAAGCATACAGGGTTAAATTCCATAAGCTCCAAAGAAGGCCTGACATGAGCTATGAGGAACCTGCCACAAGGCAACGTCAGTTTTTGAAATGGTGGGAGGGAGTAAAAGCAAATTCTGTGGAAAAAAAACTGAGGCAGTTATGTTGCTAGAGCAGTTCTTTTGTGCTTGCTCAGTAGAGCTGAAAATCAGGCTAGAGGACTGAGATTCAAAAACAGCACAGCAAACTGCTGAGCTCTCTGACCACTATACCAGGAGCAGGCCTGCTCTGAAAGGGAGTGGGGCAGATGTGGCAGCATAGAAAGGGAAAAGTACGCCTTTAGGGCAGCTAAAACCCTCACTGCCACCACAGAAAGAGGCAGCCCCAAGTTACAAAAAGGGGATTTCTCAGAAAAAGAAATGATGACTGTTGGTTTTATAAACAGTCTGAGCATCTTGCTAGACAGCGTCCTAAAAAGGCACAGAGTGGTGCTCGAACAGATTTGGGTTGTTTGTGTATCCCTGAAAGCATGCCTGTAAACATGAGGGAGCACATATGCCGGTTACTGTAAATGGGGTGCAGACCCATGGGTTAAGGGACACGGGGGCATCTCTTACTTTAGTAAAAGGGGATTTAGTTGGGCCTGAGCAGCTTATATCTATTCAGTTTGTAACGGTGAAGAGATTCACTGGGGATGAAAAAAAACTGCCACTTGCTAGCGTTCTCTTGGACTGGAGTGAGACAGGAGAGACTGTGCAAAAACTGGCAGTGGCCAACAATCTTGCCCTGGATGTGATAATAGGGAACAACCTCCAGAAGGGGGTGGTGTGTGCAGTTACCTGCAGTCAGATGGCAAAGGCAGGTAGTAGTTCTCTGAACCTCATAGAAGCCCCTGTGAAAAATAATGGGAGGTTGGTTCCTCAGCCTGTGTCTTCAGAAATGGAGGGTAGTGAGAGGGAGATAGGACTTCCCCAGGTAGCTGTTCACAAGACAGCTACAGAAGGTTACTCTGCAAAGAGAGGGTAACAAATGGTCAGAAGGGTAGGGATGGCAGTGACCCTGAATGCCCTGATGCTAGAGCTAGGGACCCCACTTTAGGAACTGAAGGGGAAACGTCCCATGCCATAAGAAGATGTGAAGATTTTGCAGCTACTCAGAGAACTGGCCCTAGTTTGGAGAGGCTAAGGGCTTGTTCAGAATCTGATGGGACACAGGGAGGTGACATAAGACACGGTATTTTGGGACAGTGGACTGTTGTATACACAGGACATGAGGATAGAGGAAGAGGTGATGGGCAGGCAGCTTGTCGTTCTCCTTAGGGTACCGTGAGAGGTTGCTCAAGATCACTGGATATCCCCATGTCCGGACATCTGGTAATAGTGTGCACCATGCAGCGATTGGCCCAGAATTTCTATTGGCCCAATTTCACCAACAGGTGAAGGAATATTGCAGGTCTTGTCACCAGTGTCAACGAATAGGGAAGGCAGGCAGTAAAACCAAAGTGCCCTAATTCCCTTTCCCATTGTGGAGGAGCCATTCCAGAGGGTAGGAATGGATATTGTGGGACCTTGTGAGCACCCCAAGCTCCGACGAGAAGAAGTTTAATCTGACGGTGGCCGAGTATGCCACCTGATACCCAGAGGCAGTCGCCCTCTCCTCACTTAGGACAGACAAAGTGGCAGATGCCTTGCTAGGGATTTTCTCCCATGTCAGGGTTCTGCAGGAGGTTATCACTGATCAAGGGGGTACCTTCATGTCAGACCTGATGAAGTGTTTGTGGGAGAAGTGTGGGGTGGTGCAGAGATGCACACCACCTTATCACCTACAACCCAGTGGGCTTGTGGAAAGATTTAATGGTACCCTAAAGGCAATGCTCCAAGTGTTTTGCTGAACAGCATGGGAGGGAGTGGGAGAAATACCTTCCCCACCTGTTGTTCACATACAGGGAGCTGCCACAAGAGTCAACAGGGTTCTCCCCCTTTGAACTCTTATTTGGACTTAGGGTGTGTGGGCCCCTGGACTTGATCCAGGAGGACTGGGAAGGCAAGCACACCACCCAGGGAACTCCCATAGTGGAGTATGTCCTTAAGTTTAGGGATGAGCTGAAAGAGCTTATGGGGGTGGCCCAAAGCAACCTGTCTGCTGCCCAACAGAAACAAAAAGTCTGGTATGATCATGGAGCCAGAGCTCACACATACAGCGCAGATCAGGAACTAATAGTCCTAACCCCTGTCCGGAAGGACAAGCTGCAGGCCGAGTGGGAAGGATCATATAAGGTAATCTGACAGGTAAATGACGTAAATTATATTGTGGAACTGCCTGACAGGAGACTTAGCCAGAGGATTACCATGTCAACATGATGAAGCCACATGCAAATAGGACTGACATGATATTTGCAGTGTTTAGTCCTAGGGAGGGGAGGGGACGGATGAAGAAGACCCCCTCCTGGACTTGCTAGAAGAAAGCAAGTGGGAGTTCTCTCTGGAGACCATCAAGCTTTTGCCCCAGTTGACCCAGGAACAGTCCCAGAAAGTTAGGGGGGGGGGTTTAGAGGACTTTGCCCCTTTCTTTATGGCCAAGCTGGGATGTACCCCCTTAGCGACACACAACATAGATACAGAGACACAAGCACCCATCCAGCGGACAGCCAGCTGGGTGTCTGAGGCCACCCTAAAGGACATTAGGAAGGAGGTGGAAGAAATGCTGGATTTAGGGGTAATCCAGAAATCCCACAGTCCCTGGACCTCACCCATAGTCTTTGTTCCCAAGCCGGATGGCTCTACTCGCTTTTGTGTGGACTATTGCAGACTCAACACAGTCACAAAGTCTGACGTCCACCCAATGCCACAAACAGAAGAACTACTGGACAGGTTGGGAGGGGCGACATACCTTACCACCATTGACTTGACGAAAGGGTATTGGCAGGTGGAGTTAACTGCCAGGGCTAGGGAGAGGTTGTCCTTCATCATTCCAATAGGGTTATTTGAGTTCTGAGTAATGCCTTCTGGAATGAAGAACACCCCTACCACCTTCCAAAAGTTGGTCAACCAGGTGTTATATGGTACTGAAGAGTACACAGTGGCTTATCTGTATGATATTGCCATCTTCAGTACCGGTTGGAAGGAACACCTGTCCCACCTGAAGGAAGTGTTGGGCAGGATATAGAGGGCAGGGCTCACTATCAAGGCTGAAAAGTGGCAATGGCGGAGGTGGCATGCCTAGGCCATGTAATGGGGTAGGGCAACTTCACCCTAATAAAGCAAAGATTGAGGCAATAGAAGGGAGTTTCTTAGGGACCACAGGTACTACCAAAAGTTTGTTCCAAATTACAGTACCCTGGCAGCTCCCCTATCTGGCATGCTAAAGAAAAGAAAACCCAAAAAAGTAAACTGGGAGCCAGCCTGTGAATGAGCCTTCGTACAGCTAAAGGAGGCACTGTGTAGTGCCCCTGTGTTGGTTAGTCCAAATTACTCTAAGCAATTTGTAGTCCAGACAGATGCCTCCGATGTGGGGATTGGAGCAGTCCTCAGCCAGACATCTAATCAGGGAAAGAATCACCCAATAGTGTACCTTAGCAAGAAGCTACTTGCCTAGAAGCAGGTGTATTCCACAGTTGAAAAGGAATGCCTTGCGCTGGTATGGGCCCTGAAGAAATTGGAGCCATACCTTTATGGGAGACGCTTCGAGGTACAGACCGATTACAACCTCCTGGTGTGGTTGAATCAGATAGGTAAGACAAATGGTTGTCTCTTAAGGTGAAGTATTGCCCTACAGGCCTACAACATGACAGTTACCCACAGGGCCAGATCAGCCAATGCAGATGGCCTATCTCGCCAGTTAGAACAGTAACAGAATTTGTGGAACTCATACCATGCATAGGGATAGAGTCCCACAACTTTAGTCTAGGAGGGAGGGATGTAGCGAGCTATGCCCCTGCCAGTCATATGTACAAATATATGATGTTGTGTTTTTATGTGATTTCTGTGTATGTTTAAATGCCAATATGAATAGAATAGATTGCTTTTGTTTAAAATGGCTGATATTCATGTAACCTGGAGAAAGACAGGCTTTTAGTAGCAGGAAGCCTAAAATTACACTTCTAGGAGGGGAGATGCCTTCTGGGCTTAATTAAGGGAAGCAAAGGTAATAAAACTTTTAAGGATATGGAGAGACGCTATCATCCTCTGTTGTAAAGTTCATAGCCCAGGATGTATTAAACAGGATTTGAGGAAATAACCATTCTTAACAGGATGGGTGTTATACTGAGACATCAAAGTTTCAACTCTGAAGTCATGTTCATGATTATTATACATGCCAGGAAACTGTGATGTCAGCATCTTAATAAACCTTTTGGGAAAGCACAAGTGTCATTTACTGGCCTAAAAGGCTAGGACCAGACTAGGACTTTTGTCAGGCTATATAAAGAGCTTGAAAACCGGGGTCTCTCTCATTTTCCTGGAGTATCTTCAAGGACGCTCTTCTGATAAACAGAGAAGTAAAACTGCCACAGCACAGAGACTAAGAACCAGAGACTGCACTTACTCTTTACGGACTTCAGTTCGTTATGAACTAAGGCAGAACTTTAGACAACTGTATAGTGTTGTTTTTTGTTTTTTTTTGGTACATTTCTAGTTTTTTGTGTTATGCTGTGACCAAAATGCTTATTTAAACCTTTTTAGTTGTAACTGTATGATTGGTAACTATTTAGAAAGAACATTTTGTTTTTAAAAGAACCAGCCTGATTAAGATTTTCTTATAATTGTGTGTGTGATTGAGAGAGGTTCAGTATTAATCTGTGACTAAACTGTTTTTTTTTCCAGTTGTTTAACCAGGAGTGGCACACTAAGCTGAAAGCTTGTTTCCAGATGTGAACTGGGAGCACAGGAAATTAATTGACTTGCTCAGGGCCACACAGTATGCAAGTGGGGGCTGTGGGATTCAAACTCTGGTCTCCAGATTTGCAGCTCAGAGCCTTAAACCACTGCGCTATACTGCTGTATTGCTAAGGGGCCATAATAAGCTACCAAATCAAACAATGGGTCTAAAAAGGGAAAGTCTGGATAAGATAGGTGGAATATGAAAGTCTCAAGGAAGAGTCTGGTGGGATTTGAACCAGTTTATTGCACGCCTTGTGGGAGAAACAGCATCAGGGTTACAACACCACCCCAAAGAGGTTGTAACACCTGGATCTTCCCCCTATGTGTAACAACCAAGAAGAGTTCATTTTTGGCTACAAGACTTGAGACAGATATTGTACACTGATCCAGAGAAGAGGGGACTCTGGGACTTCATGGCAAGTGTTCAGTTGTGAAGTCAGCAAGCACTATAGAGGGACTCGAATAGGGTATCCCCTGTTTTCCCCCTTCCTGTCACGGATTGCACTTAGGGGTGGGCACTGTAAACTCAGTGGACCTGACCATCAGGAGTGGGTTCGTGACAATGACGGCATTCGGTAGTGATTGTAGTGACCACAATGCAGTGGCCTGTATCAGAGGTTCGAGAACATCGGCTGTAGAACCTACCTTCCATTATAAAAGAAGGCTCTCAAATTTCTCTATGACTAGCTACCTCCAGAATCTGGCTAACATTAACTGGCAGCACTTTTAACTTGGCCTCCTCTGTGCATATAGTAGTGGATATCTTTAATCAGTCAGTCTTTTCCATTATAAATCAGCATGCACCTTTAATAAAACAGAGTAAAAAAAAGGTCTGTCCTTGATTTATTAAAGAAATTAAGCGGGTGCTAAGGGATAGGGATACTCACTGGGTCACAGCCAAAAAAACTGAATCGCCCCATGACTGAATGATGTTTAGATAAAAAAAAAAAAAAGGAACTCCAACACTAAACTAATACGTACTGCCAAATCAAAATATTATCTAAGCCTTCTAGAAGCTAACAAAAATGATCCCACTAAATTCTGGCAGATAAATCCTTAGAGGGAGGAGCAGCACCTTTTGTGCTACCACGTAAGATTATATGAAGTAGGGCTCAATTATCAGTTTAATAAATGTCATTTCTTAACTTACTGTGGCAGATTTTATTTTAAATTGTATCTGGTTGATCCTGCACTCTCCCTGGCAGCATTTTACAGGCTAATGCTCTTCCCGGCATGCCCACAACTACCTGTGGCTGTCCCCAGTATGACCTGTCCTGTAGGGAGCAGCTGGGGCTCGTCCATAGGCTTACTGTATTGCTCTATTTTCAAATAGCTCCAGCTTGGAGCCTATGTGTTTCTGTGCTATACTGAGCCCAGGTACAGGCTGACAGGCACCCTGCCAGTTACTACCTGGTCTTGGCATAGCATGGATACACGTAGGCTCCAAACAAGAGCCATTTGAAGATATGGCAGATACTGCCGTTTCTTCAAATAGCTCCAGTTTGGAGCCTGCATGTTTCCGTGCTATACCAAGACCAAGTACTGACTGGCATGGTGCCTGTCAGCCTGTACCTGGTCTCAATATAGCATGGGAACACATAGGCTCCAAACCTGAGCTGTTTGAAAATAGGGCAATATAGTAAACCTATGGACGAGCCTCGGCTGCTCCCTGCAGGACACGTCATACTGGGGACAGCCTTGGATGGTTGTGGATGCACCGGGAAGAGCACTTACTTGTAAAATGCAGGTGGGGAGGGTGCCAAATCAACCAGATACAATTTTAAATAAAATCTGCTGCAGTAAGTTAAGAAATGACTTCTATTTATTAAACTGCTAATCTGGCCCTGCTTCACACAGAGGTGGGGCTCGATTGAAGGTGGACATTTCCTTTTAAGCAACTCGTACTGGAAGAGCTTAATTCACATTTTGCATCTGCTGGAATGGCTTGTGACCAACCATCTGCTGCTGTAATCCCATTAACAAATTTAATGCAGTCCCCATCCAATAGCAACACCCCTCCCATATTTCTGCTTCTGTACCATCATCTATAAACAGGTGGACGATGTGCTTCTTACCCTTGATACCAAAAGCCCATGGGGCAAACCACCTGGAACTGTTTTTTCCGAGCATGGTGACCCCAATATTAGCAGTGCCTGTAGTACATCTGTTCAGCTTCTCCCTCACTACCCATGATACTCCCACACTTTGGAAAATGGCACTTCCACTTTACAAAGCTGGTGATCAATGCATAGCAAGTAACTGCCAGCCTTTATCAGTATTGTCTATCCTATCTGAGGCCCTGGAAAAACAAGTCAATATTCAGGTTTAGGATTATCTCTCCAGACATAACTTAATTACGCCTTCCCAATCTTGGTTCCAGCCCCCACATAGAACCACTGCTGCACTTATAAAAGTGACAGATAACTGGTTCACCTCCTTCGACCAAAAGCTTGTAACTGCGGCCGTCTTTTTAGACCTCAGTAAGGCTTTTGATATGGTTGACCACCAGATATTGCTGCATAAGCTGCCTTCTGTTGGTATTGGTCAGCATGCTTTACTTCAGTTCAAAAATTATCTGATCGGTAAGCAACAACAGCTTACATCTGAGGGCCTGCTATTCTCCTGTCCTCAAATCACTAAAGGCGGACCACAGAGATCTGCCCTTGGTCCACTACTATTCACAATATATACAAATGATCTGGGTAATGATATCAGGGATGTCAGAATTCACTGCTATGCAGATGATACAATGCTATATGTTACCAAACCTAGCATGAGAGAAGCTTTACACAACCTCCAGTCCACTGTCAACACTCTCCAACTGAAACTTTGTGCTTCCAAGCGCCTTCTTAATGCTGATAAAACAAATTGTATGATTTTTGCCCCCTACAACAAGCGGTCAATTGACCCCTCCACCCCAGGCATTCTTATTCTCCTAGGTGATAAACTGGAATTGGTAGAGAATTTCAAATACCTAGGAATGTGGCTTGATAATAACGCTTTCTTTCAATTTCTATATAGAAAATGTATGTAAGAAGTTGAGGCCAAGGCTGGGTTTTTAATATAGAAATAGATTCAGTTTACCTTTGGACACCTGTAAAACCCTTGTGAACACCATTCTCTTACCCTTGCTTGACTATTGAGGTCACGTATGTAGAAGTGCTGTTGGTCAATTTGCCAAACTGGATGTCTTGTACCACAGGGCACTTAGATTCATTACTGGGCTACCAGCAAGAACCCATCACTGCACCCTATATGCATCTGTTGGTTGGCCTTCCCTCTCCACCAGGTGACTCAAAAACCTTTACTTGTGGGCCTATAAATCTCTTAGGCACAATGTACCACATTATATATCTGACTTGTTACACAAAGTCTCTAGATTATATAACCTGAGAGCATACAACTACGTTCTGTTTAAACCACCAAGGATTACATCCAGGTATGGGAACATTTATTTATTTATTTAGTTTTTGTTAACCAGGTAAGCACACTAGACAGTTAGATTTCTATTTTCCGGTATAACCCTGGAAGCCAAACTTACATACAATAGAAATACATTGAATTATAATGTACAGTGGAGGGAAAAAAAAATACCACAGCAATATTGTTTCTTCCAAGGCTTCCTAGCTTGTTCACCAGTCTTCTGTGGTGTACACTGTAGAAGGCCTAACTAAAAGTGAGGTAGGCAATATTCACCACTCCTCCCTGATCCACCTCCTTCATCACCCAGTCAAAAAAGTCAATCAGATTTGTTTGGCAAGCCCTTCCTGCTGTAAAACCATGTTGCCTTGGATCCTGTGCTCTCATGGTTTCCAAATGTTCCACAATCCTTTCCTTAAGCAGTGCCTCCATAATCTTACCTACTACTGAGGTGAGGCTGACTGGCCTATAGTTTTCTGCTTCCCCCCTGCTACCAGTCTTGTGGAGGGGGACTACATTTGCCACTTCCAGTCCTCTGGAACCACCCCTGTATCAGGCAACTCACGAAACAGGACCGACAGCGGCGCTGCTAGCACTGTCCATAATTCCTTTGATATCCTGGGGTGTGTATTATCTGGCCCCATCGCTTTGTACACCCTCAGTTTTGTGAGTTCCTCCAGGACTCTCTCTCTGCTGTAAAAGGACTTGTGTTTACCTCTCTCCCCCCATTGTTTCTGCTGCCTAGCTGTGGTCCTGTCCCCCACTGTGAATACCGAACAAAGTATTCATTCAGTATCGATCTTTTCTAAGTCATACTCTCCACCTTCCTCCCTTTGAGCCTTACCGTCCCTCCCTGGCCTTCCTTTTATCATTAATGTATCTATAAAATGTCTTGTCCCCCCTGTTTACTGTCTGTGCTAATCTGTCCTCTGTGCCTTTGCGCTCCTTACTGCTTTCTCTGACTCTCTAGGTGCACCATCCTGTCCTCATCCTTCTGGGTCTCCTTGTATTTTCTGAAAGCCCCCTTTTTGTTCCTCACTTTCTGTGCCACCTTCTTTGTGAACCATAGTGGTTTGTTCCTTCTTTTCCCCTTGTTACTCAGCCTAATGCACTGATTTGTTGCCTCCACTATGGCTTCCTTTAGGTGTGCCCACCGCTCCTCAACCCCTCCCACTGGATACCTTCTTTTAGGGCTTCTTCGATTCCTCTCCCTGTCCTAGCAAAGTTCACCCTCCTGAAATCCAGGAACTTTGTCTTTGTGTGGCTGTCCTGCAATACTGTACTGATGCTGAACCACACTGTATGGTGGTCACTGGACCCTAGGTGCCCATCCACCCTGACTTCCTTTATCCTATCTCCATTGGTCAGCACAAGGTCAAAGATCACCTTGCCCCTGGTGGGCTCCTGAACCAACTGCCTGAGGCCTGCCCCTGTAAGGATTCTGTGATGTCTCAGCTCCTGGCTGAGGCAGCTGCCAGGATGGTCCAGTTCATGTCTGGCATGTTAAAATCACCCAGCAGCAGTACTTCCCCCTATGCTTCCATCCCATGTATTTTCTCCACTATTGCCCTATCTACCTCCTCCCTCTGTACTGGAGGCCTGTAGATCACTCCTGTGTGAATTTATATGCCATTTTCTGGTTCAAGTGTGACCCACAGTGCCTTGGCCTCCCCCTGTTTACCTTGCACTGCCATCGCTTTAATACCTTCTCTGATCTAGAGGGCCACCCCCCTCCCCTGTTACCCTCCCTATCCCTGCTGTGTAGAGTGTACCCTGGCACATTTACCTCCCAGTCATGGTTTCCAGTGTACCATGTTTCGGTAACTGCTACTATGTCCAGGCCGCCTCTGCCATCATGGCTGCCAGGTCTGGGATTTTGTTTCCCAGACTGGGGGCATTTGTATACGTGACTGTCCATGTCTCGTGGCCTGTACCCCTTGCATTTCTACCTTTGCCTCTTTCCTCCCTCCTTCCAACCCTGTTTTTTTTTCCCTCCTGCTGCCTGTTTTTCTCTGCCTTATCTCTTGTAACAAGCCCAGTCATATCTGTCTGTGTTTCCCAGCCTGTCCCACTTGTACATCTACACTTGCCTTCCTGTTCCCCCTTTCCAACCCTGGTTTCCTCCTTTTGCTGCCTCCCTTCCTCTGCCTTACCCCTTGTAATGAGCTCGGGAATATATGTCCACAACATTTCCTCCTGATCCATGCTGCTAGCTACTCTGACCTGTGGGGGTGGGCAGCCTAAGTCTCCCTTCTCTCGACCAACCCTTGCACTTGGCAAGTTTAAATGCTTGACAAGGAAGCATCTAAACTTTTCATTGAGGACCACACTCCCCTCCCTGGATGGATGAAGGCCGTTCCCCCTGTTCAGGTCCCAATCCCTCCAGTTGGGTCCCTAGCAAAACCAAAACCATTATCTGTGCATCAGCCTCTCAACCAAGTATTGAACATGCTGATTCGGAGATTTCCAACCTCCCCCCTGCCATGAACTGGCAGCACCTCCGAGAATGTTACAGAATCTGCTTGCTCTCCAAAACACCTACCCAGCCCTCTGAAGTCCTCCTGCACCTGCTCTATGCTCACCTCCTCCTTGGCTAGTGTCAGTGGTAACCCCTGACATATGCAACTGGTATCTAGTTACATCCAGGACTGATTTTGTAGTATCTGTCAGATCCTGCACCAGATCCCCTGAGGCTTTGTCACTTATGGCCTGGATAGAACTCCAGAGAGCTTTCTGATACTGAGCAGTATAAGCCATAAAGGCAGCCTGCCTCAGCAGTAAGGAGGCAAATGTGTAAACCTTCTTTCCTATACTATCCAGCTTTCTGGAGTCTTTGTGCGGGGGCTGGGTAGAGAGGGGAACCTTAGCCTTATCACAGATTGCAGCCTGCTGTACCCCTTCGTGGTCAAGGTGGCAATAGAAGTACGTAGTATCTTGCCTGTCAAGCTGGCACTTCTTTTCAGTTTTCTTGACAATGCCCAGGGTGGGAGGAGTAGTCTGTAATAATTTCCAAGTTGCCTTTTTAAGGTGATTATGCACTGGAAGGAGCAGCCGTTTAGTTGGGGTTAGACCCATCATGTCTAAAAGTTCAACCTGTTCCTCATCCTCCACAATCTCCTGGGTAGAGAGGTTGAGGATGTTGACCATCTGCCTCACAAATGTGTAGTATGAGGAAAAATCCTCCTGGCCCCAGGGAGGGGAACCGAACTCCTGTTCATGAGAGCTGTCAGGCCCTATGGGCTCTCCTTCCTCTTCCTCCTCATTATATTAAAACTCAGCCCATGGGTCCGCTGGAACTGGGGAGAGACCCAGAACCAGAGGAGAACTCGATATGCCCATAAGCGATCCCATGGCTTGAAGAGCCTGGAAAAATTGCTAAGTCTTAGCCATGTCCTTCATAGAAGGGCATTTTAGGTCTGTCCACTGACAGCTCTTTTCCTTCTTCAGGACGAGGAGCAGTGACATGTTTTTGTTTTTTTCTTAGCATGAACCATTTCTGGAACCTACTCTGAGGACCTTTTATGCTTGCTTACATCGGGATTCCCTCTTTCAGGAGCCCTAGACTCCAGAGCATCTTTGGCAGGCCTTTCTTTTTGTTTTCTGTGGGATGAAGGACCCTCATTAGCATGCTTAGATGACGTAGAGGCAGACTGAGAAGACATTAGAATTTTTAATTTCTTAGCCCTTTTCTTGACGGTTTTAGGTCAGAGATTACTGCTGAGTTCACAGTCAGAAAAAAGGGTGCTCAGGACCCAAACACATTAAACTGTGTTTAAACACAAATCGTGGCAGCCCGCCTTAGCCAATAAGTGAAAGCACTTTAGACAGTTCTTAAAACCAGTGCGTCTTGTTTTCATTTGGGCTTATCAGACATGACAAACGTGAAAAGACCCACAGAAATATGGTTTCCAGCAGTCAAAAACAAACATTTTCAGTCTGGTTCCAAAATAAAAGTGAACTACTAACAAAACATCTTTCTTTTTTTGTTCCCCCAAAGTTTTGAAAACTAAGAACAGTGCAGCTTGGTTCTTGGCGAATGGGGAACTGGGACAACAAACAAAATAAAAAATGTTAAAATATGTACCACAAGGAGCAAGAATAACTTTGTACGGTAGAAAAAAATAAGAGACAAAAACACAACTAAAAGAGGTTTTTCTCCAGTTCCTGGGAACTGCTAATGAACTGGAGAAAGATGCTGAAGTAATACAGAAAATCCCAAAAACTATACTAACCTAAACCGGCAGAGATATGAAAAAACAAACAAACTACTTGCAAAATAGTAAAATAAAACTAACTCCGGACAAGACGAGGAGAGCTCTTCAGGGCCATCTCTTCCTCAGGCGGAGAAATCGTGGCAGAGATTTGAATTACATTCCATAGTTCAATAATTTACATAAATTCCACAATCCGAGGCAGCTCAGACCTATAGGCTGATTATACACTAGTAAGCATAGTGAGGGACTCCTGGGGTTTGAAACATGAAACACAGCGGAACGAACATATGAAATTGCCAGCAGATACAGGCCATAAAGGTCTATCGAGTTTGCTCAAGTGCACAGCTAGTTATACCAAGTAGCTGCCCCCATTCCTCCTGGAGTTGTTTTACTCCCTCCTCCCACTGTAATCCATTGTCCCCATGGGCCCTGCTATCCTAATCATCTTCTTTACCCTGTCCCATCCCCTCTTAAAGTTGGTCACTGACCTTGGTGCCACCACCACCTCCTCTGGCAATTCATTCCACCCTTTCACCACCCTCTCTGTGAAGAAGCGCCTCCTCATCTCCCTCCCTGATCTGCCCCCCACCAATTTCAGGCCATGACCCCTTGTATACCTTCCTTCCTTAGGGTAAAGATTCCCTCGATGCTGGTCTTGTTTATTCCCTTTAAGAATTTAAGATTTCTATCATGTCCCCTCTCTCCCTCCTATCCTCCAGAGAATACATGTTCAGCATCTTCAGTCTCTCCTCATATGTTCTGTCTCCTCTGAGTTCTCTGGCCAACCTTCATGGCATCACCTGATAGGTCTTTGGAATATGTTGGGCTCTGGCGATAGTGTCCTCCCCAAGTTGCTGCACTAGTCAATCCTTCAGAAACAGAAAAAGGTGATCCCCTTTGCAGCCTTCTGGCATACCAAGCAGGTTCTGCAGGCCACCTGCGCTTGGTTTTGCAGCATTTCCAAGCAAGACTTCAGGTTGGTGCTCTCTCAGATAACAGTAGAACAGCACCCATCGCTGCACCTGAGACTCAAGATAGACCATCAAGGGACGATATACCTTTTTCAGACCTCTCTTATGCTTTAAGATGGAGCCAAAAAAATGCTACACCAAGACCACAAGCCACTGATAGAGAGGGTCACTCATCAGCCCATGAAAATACCTGAATTACAGTGGTGTAGCTCTAGGTACACTTATGGGTGGGTAACAAGCTGCCCCCAGGTAAGACTGCACTTCATTTTTGTATTAGGTCCAGTTCTGGACTACTCTGACTTAAGCAGTTAAACACCCTGTTAACAGTGTCGGTGGCTCAGCAGGTAGCACACTCACCTCTGAGGCCAGGAGATCAGAAGGCTGTGGATTCTATCCCCACACCAGGCACTTGGGTCAAATCCCAATACTGTCACTGTAGTGCAGCATGAGGGGGGTGCTGCACTCCTGAGGTGCCGTCTTTCGGATGAGATGTTAAACCGAGGTCTCATCTGCTTGTTCTGGTGGTAGTTCAGGTGGATGTTAAAGATTCCATGGCACTTCTCGAAAAGAGTAGGGGAATTTTGATTAAAAACTTTAAAACCACTGCCGGCCTGGTGGCGCTGAGGGTTGAGGCACTGGACGCCACACCGCGTACCACACCGGTGACCCGGCTTCGGGAACAAGCCCGGGTTGATGAGGTCAAGCAGGGAGGAGAGATTGGCGCCCAATGGCTGCTCTCCTTCTCTGGGAGGGGGGAACCACGCTCTCCGCCGCGATACCTCCACCTGTTGGGGAAGCTCAGGGTGGTCGGTGCAGTTGAGGAGATCTGGATGCAAAAAGAGGGTAGACATTGGCAGATAGCCAGCTTCGACATGCGTCTCCACGCATGCTGGCAGCCTAGCTTCTCATTGCACGCCGACGTCTGGGGTACATCTTGGAGGAAAAAGCCCTCCAGACTACCTAGATGACGTCCTTTGGAGCCAGTCTCACCACCTGTCGACTGATCAGGGCAGACCTTGCTGTACAGCTTGCTGCAGGACAGAGGGGGGTTGAGCAGGGACCTCTCCTTGCCCCGCCCGGGAGGTAATCTGGGCCATCAATGGAGGTCCAATGGCAGTGAGTGTAGTACTCTAGGAGCAGACCCTGAGTGTTGATAGGGTTGGGAGGGTGATACTTCTTGGGGGACCGAAGGAGTGGAAGGTTGAGGGACAGTAGGCGGAAAAAACAATAAGTAAAAAAAAAAAACTTCAAAACAAAATATACAAAGTAGCATTATATTCTATACAAGGAAGAAATTCCATGAATGGTATTATGTCATGCAAATCCATGATAAACAATATCTGAAAACAAAAATAAGTAGTGCTGCATACCAAACCACTCTCCCATACAGAAATCAAATAATACTCAGTCCTCTTCTCCCCACCTTACTAAATCAGTAGGGGAATTCCAATAGAGAATGTATTTTTTTTTAACAAAAAAAGAATATAAATCAATAAATAATGTCCTAAAGCACAGGAAAGAAAAAAACTCAAACGTTCTAGTCCAATGCAGAAGCAAAATATTAGCAATAATAATAATCCAGAAATTCAAGAAACATAACATTCCTTACTATGTAGATCCTCTACAACAAATGTAGAGAACCTCAAATATCTATCAGGCTAACAAAATTCACTCAATGTATTTCCAGTATCTCTCCCATATCCCTATTTTCAATGTTCTGAATTCATGCTCTCTCAAACAGAATATCCCACCCATCCTTTTTAATAAAAAATAATTGCAGTGGGGTATTCTACTTTTGTTGAAGAATAAACCCACACCCAGTATAGAATATATATTGAGATAATATTTAATGTACTAGAACTATATTTGTCCCATACTTTTTGAGAAAAAAACTAAATATAATTGTCTAGTTGACCAAATAGTCCAAGGATGGTCTTTCCAGTAATCTTCTCAGATATCTCAAAATTCTTTGATAAATGGACATTCAAAATACAAATGATCCATCGATTCAATTTGGTTCAAACAATTTTTGCAAAGACAGTGTCTATCCATAATTTGTTTGTGTTTATGGTTTCCTCTCATGTTAGTGCGCCCGTGCACTCCCAACCATGTTATGTTCCACCTAGAAACTGGAATTCTTTCATTCAATAACCTATTCTTAATACTTTTTTTTCTATTGTGGCAATATTGTTAAAGGGTTCTTCAGAATAATTCCTAGCTAAAATATTGTGATATAATACTGTCCTCGACATTTGTTTGAAGTCAGAGAAGGAAATAGTCCAGTTGCGAATTAAATCAAAGATTACATCCCAATCTGCTGTTAATTTATACCGTCTTTTATTCTTATGAAGAAACATCCCTTGTTCCCATTCTAACCATATTTCTTTTATCCCATCATATACCCATGTAACCCAAGGTCTCTGTTCCTTACCCACAATTGGTTTGAGATTGTGTTAATAAAAATTGTGAAAAAAAACACTAATGGGTTTATCATTTGCACTCTACCTTCTGATAATGGCAGATATAAAACATTCCATTTAATTTGGTTTAGCCTGCTTGCCCAAAAAGAGGAGAAATAAACTCCAAAACCTGTTGTCACCATCGTTTTTGGCAGGGGAAAAAAATGGCTGACATACAAAAACATGGGTAATAAAAAAGACTTAATTAAATATACTCTCTTTTTTTTCCCCATTCTCCAAGCTGCCCATCTACTATGCAGGAGGCTTGTAACCAAAATAAATCCCTAAAATTTTCTTCGGAGAATCAGAGACCGCAATTCCTCCTATTTCCATCTCTTCTAGTACACTCCCAGACAGATTGAAACACATGATTTTACCCATATTAATCTGAGAACCTATACATCTTAATAAAGGGGCTAATATGGTGCAAAGTAAATCCCCACTGTTTGCATTGGGAACCGCAACACAGAGATCATCTGCATATACTATAGTTTTTAGCAAACCCCAGTCTGGACATAGTATTCCTTTTATAAGTGGTGATCGGTAAAGGATTCTTATTATCGGGTTCATTGCCAGCACAAACAATATCGGGCTCAGTGGGCAACCCTGTCGGACCCCTCTCCAAATATAACAACTTCTGCCCACTCACCCACCCATTGACATAAGGTTTCACAGAAGACAAAAAATAACAGATTTGGAGCCAGTTTACAAATTCGTTTGGAAAATCAAATTCCTTAAGTGTGAGCCAAATAAATTCCTGTGCTAGATGATCAAATGCTTTAGCTAAATTGAAATTAAACAAATATCCAGACAAAACCTTGTTATGCCCTTGATTAAATAATTCTCATAGTAACAGTAAAGCATCTTGTATAGTGCGACCAGGAACCAAGCAAAATAGCGTAGGATGTATTAAAGTATCTAACACTTTGCTTATCCTGTTGCATAACAATTTTGAGAAAATTTTGAAGTCTGTATTGAGCAAAGTTATAGGCCTCCAGTTTTCCAAATAAGTCCTATCCCCTTTTTTGAACAAAAAATATCATTCCTTCGTACATCGACTCTGTGATCCTATCTTCTTCCAAAAAGGCATTAAACACATGAAGCAAATTATTTGGCAATAAATCCCAAAGTGCCTTGTAAATTTCTGATGGCAAACCATCTGGACCTGGTGCTGTTAAGTCTTTTAAAGCCTTTATCACCAACTCTAGTTCCATAAGAGTGAAATCCACACAGAGGCTATGTTTATCTTTTGTAGCTAGTTTAGGAAGATCAGCTGTTTTAAGGATGGTTACCATTTCTTCCTGCTCTCCGAAAGCAGTGCCAGACGTTTGCTGCATAAATTCTTCTAACACTGAAAGGATTTCCAGAGACCCTGTAACCATTCTGCCAGAAGAGTCCCTGATTTCCCCAATCTGTTTTGCCTTTAGCCATTGCTTACATTCCTCATATGGATTAACCAAAGTTTTCCTCCCTTGCTTTCCAAATTTTTGTTCTAATTCTAATGATCTTTGCCAATCTATTGTATGCTCATCAAAGTGTGTTTTATATGAGCTAGTTCCTCCACCTGAGTACTAGAGTGTCCCAAGAACACCAGATCATACATTTTCTCTTTTAATAATAAGTATTCATCATGCTTAATATCAGCTAGTATTCGTGATTGATATTTACAAAAATCTATAAGACACATTTTTGTGTCAGTCCACCAATCTATGGGGGAATCATAGAGGAAAAATACTGACTCCCTGTCCTATACTACCTCTTGAAGGTTCTGGCTAAAAATCTCATTTTGTAATAATCCAGCATTAAATTTCCAGATGTCTTTCCCATTATGAATTGGGGATGTAGAGATATGGATGGAAATCACAGCATGATCCGACGTTTCTACTGGGAATGATTTTACCTCTATTGTATGTAAACTTTGTGAAATTAACCAATGGTCAATTCTAGTGTGGAAGTCTCCTCTGGAGAATGTGAAAACAGATCGTGACCCGATACTTCTTTTAACCCTGATTTGGTTATAATGTGTCTCAATTCATTCATGTCACAATATGTTTTTCCTTTGGATTTGCTATCCAAATGTGTATTAAAGTCTCCCGCCATAACACTACTTGACTTGTGAATAAATAAGGCATGATTTTCCGAAATAGGTCCACTCGGGCTGCCTTCTGTTGAGGGGCATAAATGTTAATAATTCTATAATAAATATCATGTAGGATAATATCTACAAACATTGCTCTACCCATTTCTAGTTCCACTAAATTTTGGATATTAAATTTAGTAGTGGCAAAACAAAATCTCAACCCCGAACATGTATCCAGTCCCTTAGACCAAATAGACTCCCCTTGGCGCCATTCAGATGCTGCTTGGTCAACTTCTTGATTTGAATGGAGTCTAGTGTCCTGTAAAAGAAAAATGGAATAGGGAAGTAATTGCAAAATGACATAAGTAGCTTTCCTTTTGAAGTCTGATTGCATACTATTCACGTTGAGACTGGCTATGCTCAGTGTGGAAAAACCATGAAAAGAAAAAAGTGGTTATGAAAGTTTTTTCTTGTTGGACCTTGTCATGCATCTTTTTACCAATTTCTGTTGCCATTTTAGGCTGTGGCAATCCTTTCATAGCATCACTTGGGGTAGACTGTAGAGACACATCTGAATCTGTTTCCTCCATTAAGTCTCCCCAACTTTGCAATGGGTCATATTGATTGGATACTTTAACATTCACTGGGGGTGCAGTGTTAAGAGTAACTTTCATGGCCGCTTTTCTCCTCTGGACTAACTGGAAATCCTCTGTCCCTATCACTGAGGCTGGAGTTAAGTTTGAATCCGTATGTTTCGGATCAGGGAGAGGGGTGGACCCATAGATGCTGTAGGTCGTGTTACAGATTCCGGAGCTGCAAGTTGGCCAGTCTGCTGCTCTGCAGTGTTTTTCTTAAGTGCTTTTTGTAGAGATGGTCTCCTTGTTTTATTAGAAGTGTCCACTGTGCGGGGTGTACCCTCCGGTCGTGCTGGACCGTTGGTTTTCTCTTCTGTGGAGTTATTTAAATAAAAATCATGTTCTACAAAGTCTGCTGAGTTGTGCGCAGGCCATGGGCAAGAGGAAAAATCATGATCTTCTGTCCCACATAAGTTACAGGAGGGGGGAACTGTGCAGGTAGTAGCAGACTGACCAAGCACCCCACATACCGAGCATTTCAGCTGGTCACAGTCGGAGTTGAGATATGATTTGGAACTGCAGTGATAGCCTGTATGTGACTGACCCTGGTAAAACAGGATACCACGATCGCAGCCAAAATAAAAGCAATTGGGTAAATGTTGGATCCCATTATCAGTCAATTTTAATTGTACAGTAAATTTCCAGCCACTAGTCCAGAAGCCGTTGTCGTCTATGATGGCTCTAGGTATACCATTTACTGTGCACCATTTCTCCAACCAATAGATAATGTCTAACACATTAACCCCCTCATTTCTAAAAATGATCATTACCATTTTAGCAGTCGTTTTCGTTATCAGGATTGCTATGAATTGTGTCCATTCTGGAGTGTTTCTGACCTCATAGTGTGCTGCCCAAAACTTGTCAAGCAACCCCGCAGTTCTAAAGCTGACATCAAAATTGTAATCGCCTGCTGCATGTATCAATGCATAAACCTCTGTGGGAGTGAATTGCAAGGATTCAGTCAACAGTACTTTCCTACATAATGCCTATCGGGGGAGGTAAATCCAGTCCACCTTTATAATAAATACAGACTATAAAACACTGTCTGGCAGCCTCTTCTGGTTTGTGGAATAAACTGGAATAACTAGCATGCCTAGGCTGATACTCTGACTCCCGCCTTTCCCCAGTGTCCCGAGAATGTGCAAAAGACATACCTTCTGTAGTTCCATGATTATGCAGCTCTTTCTGTGCAGACAGCACTGTCGAACACACAGGCAGTGTAAAAGTCTGACTCAGTACCTTTGCACCCAGATGTTGTGAGGCCTCCATCTCGGCGTCTGACGTTGTTTCACCACTACTAGGAGCCGTACCCTTAGGTCTCACTGATGTGGCATTTGGCGCTCGTTGCAGTCCCTCCAGTGTTCCTTTTTTTTGCTGTATTATTCCTTTGAGGAGATAAGGACCTGCTCGCCTCTGAATGTGACCCAGGCAAAGGAATATCTGGGTCCGGAATCCATATTCTGTTATGCAAAATCCATCCGGCCCTTTCAAGTGCATTTTCTGGTCTCCAGGTAGTATTTTTAGCAGAAAAGGGAAAAGGGATTGAATCTAGCTCTTGTGATATGTGTGGCGAGTCTGCACCCGTCTCAGCAGTTTCAAGTATGCTTTTCTTTTGCATATACCGCTGTCGAACTCAAGTCTTGTCATTTCCTTTTTTTTTTTTTTCTTCTTCTTCTGTAAGACACATAGCTTGGTCAATCTGGTCTACCTTTGGTTCTACAAACTCACTGCGCTGGTTTTCAACCTCCATTGTTAGTGCCTCGAAAGTTTGAATTTCTTCTTTTTCCATAACTTCCTCCATCACTTCACGTAAATGTGTGGGTTCCTCTGAAGTATTGCAAGTTCTCATACTCCATTCTGTTCTCTGAGCATCTCCACTTCCTGCTCCTTGCAACTCCTGCAACCGACTGACAGGATCTAGGTTCTAACAGACAAGGGGTCCTCCTACTGAGAGAGCAGGGGAATTTCCCTGGTGCCCTGGCCAAATTTCTCCCATTCACTAAAAATTCGACCTACAGCTTAATCTGGTTCAGTGTCAGTTGGCATTCATCTGTATCCCCCTCCCCCGGGTCGTGCCTGAAAATAGGCTGAATTTGTCTAGTGCACTTACCCGGTCAACAAAAACAAAATAAATAAATAAAGTTTCCTAGTTTCTCGCATGAACAGTTGGACTTCTTGTTGTCAAAGCTAATGTCTGGTTCTTTGAAAAACTGGAACTGATTATAGAAACAGTCTTTTCTGTGTAACACCATGTGATTATGTTATTGCAATGCAGTTCCATGACTTCTAACAGGAGACTGATGTCAACGTTAATGTTAGAGAGTAAATGTAATAATCTTAGAAATCAGCACTTAATTTATTTCTGTAATACATTAAATAGTTGCATGAAGCTTTACCCGCTTTGAGTGACACATGCAGTGCATAAAACAGGAATAGCATGGCGTACTTCTCTATTCCTCCTCTGGAGGTGAAAACTTCTGAACTTGGAACTTTGAACCATGCAGCTCATGGTTTCATGTTACAGCCTTCTAATTTGAAAATATTCCTGATAATAAAACAAGGGATAAACTAAGCGGGTTCATGTTGCTATTTGCGATGCAAAAACCAGTGACTGCTAATAAAGTAAACATTTTTGATTAGTTGCTCTTGTTAATCGATTTTTTGAGCCAGCCTGTTCTTCGGATGGCTGCTGCCTGCTTTTTTCCCCCCCCTCTCCCAGACTCCATGACATCCCTCGGTTTCTGTACTGGCACTGCCAAAAAATTGCTTTTTTCCCCCCTGCCTCACCACCCCTCATCAAGTCCGGGGGTGCCAGAGGAAGAGCACATGGGAGAGAAACTAATTGGGGTCAGCAAGATGGCGCAGCGCTGCACTAAATGAAAGGAAAACATCGTGTGGTGTCCTGAGTATGTCCGGTCAGTGCCAAGAGATGCCAAGATTGTGATGACATGCTCTGATGTTGGTCCCTGAGCTGCCCGAGACATAGGTAATCTTGCAGTGCATGTTGGAGCAAATACAGAGGCAGCAAAATCACGGGGGTGCCAGTGCTGCACCTTAGGTTGTGTACTTGGAGAAAATACATAGGTACTGTCTACTTTTGGCTTCCTTCTGTAGCTAAGCCAGGGTTGCATGGCAGGTTGATTGGGGGGGTCCATTCAGCACCTCTGAAGAAAACATCAGATGGTAAACAAAATGAGACAGAACTGAACTGTGAAAAGGATTTTTTTTGTGTGCATCAAGTGTGTGTGTGGAGGGGGTGCATATTGAACTGCTGTGCAAAGAAAAAACTGTGACTCACTGGAACTTGACAATGAATGATAGAGCTGGGAAGGGGGATTTGAACTGTCGGGTACCCTGCACAGCAGCAGGGAGGGGGCCATCGGTTGCCCTGAAAGGTTGGGTTGGTTCCAGCTGGGGGGAAAGATGAGTTACCCTGTATTGGTGCAGAAAAAAAGATCGGGGCTTGAAGTGCAGCAGCAGAAAATGGAGCTGAAGTGTTTCTTTTTTGTGTGGAGAGATTAAAGTGAAGCACCCTACAGATGAAGGAAGATTAGTAGAAGTGTTGGGTGTTGGTACATATAAAATTGCAAGCATGGAGGTTGACAGGGGGAGAAACTTGGGGCTAAATTCACAAATAAGCACAAAATGCAGTGCAAAAGTTTGTGTTGCTCTTTGCAGTTGCCCAGGTGGTAAAAATTGTTGTTCACAGATGGATAGCATGGAGTACTATCCGACTGTGAATAGGACTAAGTAGAGGCAGTGGTAACCCCAGTACCGCTAGCTCTAACCCCACTGGTGCTGCCCTGACCTGCAGTCCCTTACATGGCCCTGCAAAGAATATCACCGGTGCGCTATTATTCACAAAAGCAGCCATGCAAATGAGCCCATTGGTCATGCAAGACACTGGCTGGCCATTTGCATGTCCATTATGGGCTAATTTACATGGGTTGTGGGTGTCCTAGCATGACCACCCCCCCCCACCAGAGCCTGCCGGATGCAGCTTAGTCACTGGTGGTCTAGTGGTCCCACCCCCCTTCCCAGTTGCCATCCCTGTATAAAAACATTAAATACTCTGGCAGTCTTGTGGTCCCTCCCCACTACCTCGATGTCCAGTCGCCATCCCGTTATTTTAAAATAATTTCTCTGGCAGTCTAGTGGTCCCTTCCTCCATTCTCCGATCACTGTTCCATTACTGAAGATTAATTTCCCTGGCAGTCTAGTGGTTCTTCTCCTCTCCCTCCCTCAGTGTTTGATTGTCGTCCTGTTATTGAAAAATAATTTCCCTGGCAGTCTAGTGGCCCCTCCCCCCCCCCAGTGTGCTCCAGTCACCATCCCATTATTAAAATATAATGACCCAGACAGCTCGTAGGCGCAGTGGTTGGTTTTCTGCTTGTGACGTGGCCAGGTTGCTGGAGGGTCAGCCGGGAGAAGGCTCAAGCATCCAACAACTGCTCGCCTTCTCTGGGGGAAGGGTGGAGATGCGTCTCGGTGTGTGCTGACTCCTGGCAGAGCCCAGGAGTACAGCATTTCGGCGAGCCCCACTGAATGCAGGGGGTGTGGTGGATGTCGGCGTATGCCTTGACATCTGTGGCATACCACACCCCCCCCAGGGAGAAAATGGGAAAACAGCTTCCCGACCGTCCGGATGACAACTGCTGGCCCCCGCCATCACAGAAACCTTGGTCTCCAGTACCACCTCAGCAGCACCCAGGGTCCGAATAAGAGTGCTCTGGTTGTCCCCCCCCCGGCACCTTCCCCCTCAAAGGAGAGGGACCCATCCGGTGAAGGATGAGACTGGGCAACCCCTGGGGCAGCTGCAGTCTGAGGTGGAGGGGACAGGGCGAGTGTGTCGATGGGGCCTAGGCTGGCCTGAAGAAGAGGTGGGCCAGGGAGCTGAAGGGAAGGGCAAAAAAATATATGTATAATGACCCTGATAGTCCAGTGGTCCCTTCCCAATCGCCTTACCAGTATATTGTCCTCAGAGTTCCCTGGTAGACTAGTGGTCCCTCCTAGAGCCCCATCTCGTGAACTATGGAATCCTGTCACTCTGGTGGTCTAGTGGACCCCCTACCCTGTTAGACATTGACCCCCAACCCGATCCCTGACCAGCACAGCCCTCCTCTCACCTCCGCGGCTGACCACCGACTGAGCCATGAATGAGTGTGTACTGTATACTGTACTGTATACAGTACACAGTCATTTATAGCTCAGTTGGTGGTCAGCTGTGGAGGTGAGAGGAGGGCTGTGCTGGTCACCAGCTGGGGATCGGGTTGGGGAGCAGGGTGGGGGTCCACCAGGGTGACAGGATTCTGTAGTTCATGGGGTAGGGATTGGGGATGAGGAGGGACCCCTAGACTACCAAGGAACATTGGGGACAGTATACCGGGAGGGAGATCGAGGTGGGGGGGTCCACTGGACTACCAGAGTCATTATATTTTAATAATGGGATGGTGGTCAGAGCACAGGGGAGGGGGAGGGACCACTAGACTGCCAGGGAAATTATTTTTCAATAACAGGACGGTGATCGGGAGAACTGGAGAGGGGAGGGACAACTAGACTGCCAGGAAACTATTTTCAATAATGGGACAGCGATCAGACATCAAAGGGAGGGGAACCACTAGACTACCAGGGACAATATTTTTATACTAGGGAAACGGCAGTTGGTGATCAGTGGGGGGGGGTCGCAGTACCTCCACCAACCACTAGGGTTGCGAGAACTTCAGTCAATCAAATATTTATTTAACCAGCGATCACCATTGCGCAAAACTCATTTTCAAGATGGACCTGGATAGCTTCGAGGTCAGTGTACAATACAAATAAGACATCAAAGTTCACAATGGTTACAGTATTTAGACAGAGTGTCAACTAGAGAGTGGTAGTGTTAGCGAGTACATCACATTTGGTAAATGATGACAGTATATACACAAGAGCCAGCACAAGAAACATAAGCATAATTACAGGCATATTACAGCAGATGTCCACAACATATCTTCAGCAATAAAAAAAATTAATAATTAGTAGGACTAGGAGAGCACAGCAGGGGAAGAGGGGGCAAAGTACCTTGAGGGCAATAAGGAAGGTGGGAAGGGGAGGGCGAAAAAAGGTATAAGGGCAGTAAAGGTGGGGAGTATTAAGGGGTTAGGGGCCAAGGTGCTGAAACCGGGTATGAGTTTCAGCAGCCATAGTTTACTGTTCCTGCCTAATTAGTGGTAGGTAGGAGAATGACGCATGGCTATGGGAATCAAAAGTATTTAGGTATCAGCACAATGACCAACAATAAGGTATTTAGGAGCTAAAGGTGAGAAGGTGGAAGGGAACAGGTGGGCAGGGGTGGAAGCAAAGAAGCCGGATAGGATATAGAAGTGCTTACAGAAGAACTTCCTACCATGTCTGGCTCAGCGGCATTTCCTCCATGCAAGTGACCTTCGCAAATGGCTCTTGTGTGGAGAACATGGTTTGTGAATGGGACTGCACGGATATGCAGGTCCCCTTCCCCTCATTTGCATTGTAGCCCCCTCAAAACTTTGCCCCAGTGCAAACCCAGTTTGCAGGTGCAAACTGAGTTTTTGTGACTACCACATGGGGGCAAAACCCAGTTTGCATGGCACAAACTGTGTTTGCGATGGGGCAAAGTTTTGTGAATCTAGCCCTTGGGGTGCTGTGTACCCTGCTGTGCAGTGCTCTGTGGCCCTTTTTCTCAGACTTAGACTTTGCTCCAATGTAGCTCTGACTCATCCCATTTTCTTTCTCTGCTACAAAAATGGAGTGGTGAGACTTACCTGATTGAAAATTAAACATAAGTAGGTAAAATAGGTAAAGTGCTGCACGCCACTGTCCTTGCAAGCATGAGCAATAAAGACTATCTCCCCACCTGTTCACTGCTACCGCCACTCTTAACCCTGCTGTTACCTGAACACAAGGCCTGCCAAGGTTCATCTTGCACTCTACAAATTGGCCTGAAGCTCCCTGCTCTACACCTGCCCTACTGGCCTACCTACCATGCATCCCCCCCACACCCCTCCCTGTTAGCCCTCACCTCCCTATTCCATACCCTCCTTACCCATGAGCCTAACCTCTGTTCCCTTCCTCTGATTCCTCTTCTGCTACCTATTCCTGATTAGTTCCCACTACCCCGACTGTTTACCACAGCTATTCTCACTCCCCTGGATGTAGCCTAGTAACCAGTTTAGGTATCAGGAATGATGTTCGCCACATCTCCTGTTCCTCCCTACAAACTCCTGTATAGCTTCAACCTCTGATTTTCTCCAACTAGTAGCTAACTTGACTTATGCACTTTACTATCTGCCCTGCTGTGTGTACTGTATCCCCATGTACCCTGTACCCATGCTCTGGTTGTGAGTTGCTTTTGCCTTTGTTACCTATGTTGTGTTGCTATTACCAATGTTATGGATTGCTACTGATCACATTATGATGTTTTTGACAATGCCTGTTTAGCTGCAATTGACTCCCAAACTCGTATACTCTCCCCTTCCTTTATGATGAGGATCCTTTGTAAATGAGCTTTTAGAGCAAAGGTAATTCCGATTCTCAATAACTAAATAAATATATAAAATAAATAGAAAACTAACTCAAAACACTGTCTAATATGCTTATTGTGTTGTTACATAGCACCTACAATCTGTTTTGACATACTGCAGTTAAAATTAAACATTTTTAAAAATTGCTCCTCAAAAACTGGCTGATTGCTAATAAATTTTCGTTTTGATTAGCAAAGGCCACTAATTGACTCCAACACTAATTCATGCCTTGAAAAAATGTTTCCCCCTCAGGACTGTATCTCTAAGTATAAGATGGTTAACATGTGAATAATAAAATGAGTGGTGCCCTCAACGAGACTACACCATAGATATGTAATGTCATATGCTTGTAAATTGAACTATATGCTTGGTCATTAAAATAATAGACGTATAGTTAAAAAAGATTGTCAAGCCTGGCCCACCGGCGCAGCGGTTGGATTTCTGCTTGCGACTCTGGCAACCCGGGTTCTGGAATGGACTTGGGTTATCGGAAGGGCCGGCCAGGAAGAGAAGGATTGAGCGTCCCACAACTGCTCTCTTTCTCCGGGGGGGAGGGTACGGGATGTCGCCGGTGCAAGGGGTACACCTGGTGGAGGCCAGGAGTGCCTCAGCATATGGCGCCAGCAAGATCACAAGGGGGCGGGACAGACGCAGGTGTCATTGCACATTCCCGCCCCCCAGTGGGAGAAAAACCAAGCTTGTCTCTCTACCTAAGTGATGCCCTCCCCTCAGCTGCGATCGGCTCCCCAGGCTGACTCCCACCCTATCACGTTGTTTGTGGCACCTTACGGGCTGGGTGCCACGTCTCTGCCCTGGGGGGTAATCCAGGGGGGTTCCAGGAGCGTGGCTCGTGGGGATGCCGCAGCCGAGGGGTCCATGATTGGGTGGATAGGCCAGCAGAGAGAAGTGTGGCACAAAAAGAATAAATTGAGGGGGAAAAAAAGCTTGTCGAGTTAGTTCTCCCAATTAAAACCATGAGTCTATGTTCCATAGGGAAGTGTGCATCAAGAGGTCAGAGGCAACCGGGAGCTCGAGTAAGATTTAAATTGGTCAGGGCACTCTCTTTCTATAGCGTATCACATTGTCAATGTAAATGGCAGAGCCCAAAGTCTTAGAATGTTGGGCACATGAGGATTCCAAACAGTCTTAGCTGTGCTATCGAAGGTGAAATATCTCTCAAGCTGCTCTGAAGAAAATCTCAGCTTCTTGGCCTTGGGGCTACAGTTCTGCACGGCAGGTTGAGGCTACCTGGTGACAGGGAGCACCCCTAAATTAAACTCATGCTTGTTATTCTGCAGCTTTCAAATCGACTAAACTGCTCTTCCCATTTCCGCTGCATGTGCTTGGATTGTGAGCCACGTCTGCCACATCCTTGAAGGGTGTTTATTTTTTGGAGGTCTCCAGTTTTGTAAAAAAAAAAAAAAATCATGGTACCTCAGATAAGTACATGTTTTTCTTGCCTGTTTAATTAGGGTTCCCTGCCCCCGGTGTTTGGGCATCGGTAGCCCCCTTTCCTTCTCAAGTATTTTGTCTTGCAGGTTTTTTTTGTCTATGGTACATTGCCCTTTTTTTCTTTGGGCTCCCTATCAAGGGACATTTCCCCTTTTAAATCCTCACCACTTTAACAAAAAAAAACACAGAACCCGCTTGTGAGGAGCATTCCTCTCAACTGTTCCACATTATGAGAAACAGTTCTTTCCTTTCAAATAGCCCCTGTTTTTTCCTTGAGAGGGTTTGTCCCATCCTTTAGAACGAGTTGAATTCAAACCCACAGCTATTCTTTCAAGGACACAGGCTCTCATTCCATATAGTGTTCTGAGATCTATTGGATTCTGTTTTTAGGGGCAGTGTTCTCTCTGCTAAAGAACAACTAGGTGTCTTTCACACTAGATAAGTGCACTACACCTAGCAGTGTATCTGGAGGCCCGGGTTTGAATCCCTTCAGTGCCTGGGCAATTCACATTCCCACTTTGTCCTCTCTCTCTTTCTAGTGATTCAGGGGGCTGCACAGTTCAGTCATTTTTCACAAAATTTATTGCATAGCACCTTTTTACTAGGCTCTAGCTTATAGTCTGCGGGGCTAGTCTGAGTTATGCAGGAGCTCTTATAACATAGTTATAATAAGCTCTTTAACTGGCACATATTAGTACTATGAATAATATATTAAAACTTTGGGCTCCTCCTCAGTGTGCTTCAGTCTTTCTGGCACAAACTAGATGCCAAAATCAAATCAAATCAAATGTAAAGAGTGACTGGATATAAAGTTACAAAAGATACGTGTTGGGACCATACTATTTGTTCTCTTGGCACCACGATGTATCGGAGACCTCCTACCATTAAAAGATGTAAGATCTGCAAGGGGGTAATGAGACCCTTTCCAAATGGGTTCATATTGCTCCCATTGTGTTTTTCAAGTTAATATATCTCCTATAGTCCTCCCTCCAATCGCACCTCCATGCTGGGGGGGGGGGGGGCACCTGGTGCACTAGTTGGCAGTGGCAAGCAGAATTGCATACATCTTTGTTGTTGCTCTTAGGAGAGCTTTTGAGCCTCAGCGTCCCACAGAACATCCTATCAGACACACCCGACCCCAAACTGGGCCCCTTGGGTCAGGGCGGCCCACACAGGCACATCCAGGTGCTCCTCAACAGGACAGGTGACCCCAACCCTGCCCTTATGAAGGTCAGGATCAAGATAATAGGAATCTTGGGGAAAATTCCTGACCTAAAGAGTCTCTAGATGAGGAGGAGGAGGAGGAGGAAGGGGAGTGGACGGAACCGATGAGGAGGATTCCTATCCATCCTCTTTGATACCAAGTCTTTGTCCTACCCAACATCTGAGGCGTGTAGTCATGACAGCTCAAGGAGGTGCTAGTAGACGGTGGATGTCAATCCTATCCTGTCCACATCCTTCTGTGCTGCACAGTGTTTTTCCATCACATACACCATGATTCCTATTGAAGGATCCTTGGCCATAACAGTTTCGCACAACAAGCTGATGGATGCTGCATGCAGAAGAGCCTTTGCCTCCAGCTGCATAAGCCTGCCCATCTCCTATGCCTCCTTTATTGCTACCAGAGCCTTGTTCATGTGGATTATGACCCTGGGCAGCTTCATTCCCTCAGTTTCAGAGGGGGCAAGCATTTTGCAGTTGCTTTCCATGGCCTCCACATTCTTAGGGCTGCCACAGTGGAAACTTTGCACATGTCAGCTTGCTCCACCTGTCACATTGTATTAGCTGTGTGAGGTGTGTGGCTTTGGCATTGGGTAGCTGATCAAGCTTTAAAGACCAAGCTGTTTAGCTTAGACTTCAAGGGAGGCTTGTTGTTTGTTCTGGACCTGGATGATACTTAGATGGATATTCCGGTTAAAAGGGCCACTTCCAGTGTTACAGCGATAGCAAAAGGTCGCTTTAACTCCAGAAAGCTTTCAGAGCCAGTTCCGAGGGGGGTTCATCCCTTTCAGAATTTCGGGAGCCAGAGGAATAGAGGGAGCCTACTCTGGTTTCAAGAGCAGTAGTAGCAGAGGAGCCCTGTCCCAAAGACGAATTACAGACTCAGGGCGAAAAGCGAGCTCCTCACATTGAGGGTCCATGAGACCATCTCTGGCTCCATTCCCTTGGTGGAAGATTGCACAGTTTTTACTCAAGTTGGGCCCAGATGTCATCAGATTCTTTGGTTTTGAAAATTCTGGCTTTAGGTTATACAATACAGTTTTCAACAGTTCCCTCAAGCGGTGTTTTCTGACGTTCTCGGTTCCAAGGGACAGGGAAGACTCTAACAGCGTCACAACCCTTGATCACCTCTGCTAATCGGCAATTGTGCCAGTGCTGACCAGCAAGCAAGGTCAGTGGTTCTACTCGCTCTATTCCCAGTTCCCAAGAAGTCGGGGTCTTTCAGGCTTTTCCTGGATCTGAAACACCTCAGCACATTTTTTCGCCACACAACTTTCAAGATGGAGTCCCTGTGTTCAGTCATCCGGGCTGTCCAGCCAGGCGATTAGCTCCCGTAGGTCTGAGGGATGCATATCTCCACATTCCCATCTGGCAGTCGCTCAGAGGCTCCTAGGGTTCTCAGTCCTGGGACAGCTTTTCCAGTGCAGGGAGCTTCCCTTTGGGCTGGCAACAGCCCCCCCGGGTTTTCTCGATGGTACTCATAGTCCTGGTGGCTCATCTCCAACAGGAGGGACATCTTGTCTGTCCCTACCTGGACAATTTGCTCTTTGGAGCACTGTCTGTGCCACTGGCTAGGAAGTCAGTGACCAGGACTCCGGAGGTGTTAGAGTCCCATGGCTGGATGGTGAATTGTAAGGCAAGGGCAGCTCAAAGAGCAGGGACATTCTGTGAGTAGAGGAGACTCTTCTCTCCTTGGCAGTAATTCTCTTGGCGGGAGAGTTATACTTTCAAGCTGGCTGGTTAAGCCACGTAAATGTTCATCCAAGGGAGTGGAGGTTGAGCCCGGAGGCGTTCGACCTTCTATGTCTAAGGTTCGGTCGTCCTCAGATCTGTTCACCTCCAGTGAGAATGCTCAACTTCAGCAGTTCTTCAGCCACTACCAGTTTCCACAGGCAGAAGCAGCGGACGTCCTGTCACAAGAGTAGAATTTGGCATGCATGCTCCTTTCCCTCCCTCTGCCTCTCCCCTTCAAGGTCATTCTTAACTCGGGGCACTCAAGAGTAGGGTCCCGTGTGGCAGGACTTCATATTTTCTGCAGTAGAGCAACTGCTGGTTCTGCGGCCATTCCATGGCAATTCTGTGGCTGGATTCAAATACTGCAGCAATTACAATGAGCTGAACACATGCTCATAAGTAAGAATATTTTATTGTAATAAACATGCAGTTGCATTCCATGATGAATTTCAAACCAAAATATTTTATTATACAAACATACAGACACCATAAGCAAATGACATACCCTACCACCAAAAATGCATGAAACAAATGCAGTAAAAAGGCCAGCACTGAAAATGAAAACTATTCATGTAACAAAGTCTGAAATAAAACTGTGCATGAGCATAAAAATAAGACCTTTAAAAAGGATATGTGTATGTGTGAATTGTGAATTTTCACAGTACTTGACAGTCTCTCTTCCTGTTTTGAATGTAACATCAGATAAGACTTGCATAGAATTTTTTTATTATTTTTATTTCAAGATAGAACTTATACACATGGGGCTGGATATTCAAACTGCGCCATTCTGTGCTTCCTAAGCCCATGCGCTACAAAATAGTTGTGTGCAGGGGGTGTGGCAGGGCAATATTCAGCGGAGTTGCGCTATTGAGCAACTCTTTTGAATATCACCCCGACCACAGCCACTGTGCATAGCGCGAGTGAAACTTGCGCCACCGCCAAGTGGTCAGAGTGGAGCATTCAGATCTCGGTGGCGCAAGTTCCATTGCGCCATGCGAAATTCGATATTCAAAGGTGACATGCAAATGGGGCCATAATTCATACAAGGCGCCGGAGGCCATTTGCATCTATTTATGGCCTCATTTGTATACCGTCTGTCTGGGTGCACGATCCCGAGGGCTTAATGGCAGCGCCTGCTGAGCAGCAGCCGTCGAGGGCCGACACCACCTAGCCCAATCGCGGGCATAATAGAAGACTAACTGGCCCATGGGCATAAGTTACAAAAAAACCCTCCCCAACTGGCCCGATCACGGGCATAAGTTACAAAAAAACCCTCCCCAACTGGCCCGATTCATTCCACATATCTGGACTGCCTTATGCGGTATGGGCTGCCGCCCGATGGCTTTGCTCTGAACCAATGGGCGTGCAGCCCTACCAGCTGATCAGTCGGCAAGCGGCGGGGTGGCAGGCGGGTGGGATGCTGCCGCCCGCTGGCTAACAGAGGGCGAGGGTGGTGAGGCTCTGTGGCTGGGTGGGGTGGGGCCACTAGATCACCAGGGTAGGTGGACCTTGGGGGTGGACTCTAATGCCATAATCCCGGGCTTCGTGGTCCACTGGACCACCAGGAATATGTTCTTGGGGGTTGAAATCTGTTCTGCCTGCAGTCGGGCTAGTGGGGGTGGGTTTTTTGTCACTGATGCCCTGTGATCGGGCTGGTCGAGAGGTGGGGGGTTTTACACTTATGCCTGATCAGACCCAGTCGGGGAGGTTTTGTAACTTATGCCCCGATTCGGGCCAGTTGGGGAAGGTTTGTTTTTAACTTATGCCTTGATTGGGCCAGTCGGGAGGGTTACTATATGCCAGGATTGGGCTGCAGGGGGTACAGGGAGTATGTCGGGGCCACCCACAGGTGGCAGCTGCTGTGTTAGCTCTGCAATGCGGCAGCTCACCCTATGGTGGCCCTCGACTTACTCCTTTTCTTTTTTGCTCAAAGTTGTGCAGGCACAGGTTGGGGGTTGTGGCTGCACAACTCTGCACAGCCCACTGAATATCGGGCTGTGCAGTTTATGCATGGTTCCTTCCCCTCCGGTACAGCATGCCTTCATTAGCATTGCACTGTTGCTCAAATTGACTTGGGGGGCGCAACTGTCTCCTGCTGAATATGGCAGAATGGCGCAATTTCGGACTTACGCAGGCGAACCCCTATTGCGCATGGCGCAACCCTTTTGAATATCCAGCCCATGGTATTAATTTCTATATCTTGTATGACTTGTGTGATGAATTTGTGTAAAAGTTGAAATTTTAATAAAAGTCTATGTTAGCAAAAAAAATTATAGTTTCTAGTCTTTCTGCTTGACATTAAAGCAGAGGAAGGCAATCCATTGCATATTGTCCTCTGAAAGGCCCTGGCCCTGTTCTGAAAATATCAGGTTGTGCACACTGAAGCTTTGCTCAGCATCAGCTGAGTTTGTTAGAGTTTATACAAGCTAGTGCCAATGCAGCCAACATTGGTGTCCTCTCTTGGGCACTTTTCCAGAAGCGGTCCAGATCTTTTTCACCATCCATATTGTCCAATTAGTTTTGTCCAAGTATCTTGATATTTATCTCAAATTCTTCGAGAGGAACATTATCCCATCATGGAATGGTGTTGTAGTCCTCTTTCATTTGTGGCATAAAGGTTAGTCTTGTCAGATCAAAAATTCTGACCTCCTTCAAGAAAAGATACCCTGGTTGGCCATCCACTGACAGGTATTTGTCCAACTTCTCTACCTGCAGTTGTGGTGCTTCTCTATTGCTCCAGAAAAAGCAGCCCTAAATTTGTCCCTCATCTGTGACAGTGTTCTCACCTGAACACTTTCAACTTCCACCGTATCCATCAGATGGCCACTACCCTCCGCAGTGAACTGTTGCTGTGTTTCCAGGTGGATACACAGCTCCTCTAGTGTATGCAAGACATCTGTGGCAATTGGGACTTGAGACAAAAATCAGCTGAGAAATTTGCAAAGTCCAGTGTTTTTGTATTTTTCAGCATGGAATGCGAGTTCCATCTGTATTTGTGCATACTGAGAATGATCAAATAACAGACCTTTGAGGTCTTGTAAAAGTGATTTGGTGATGCTCATTTCTTTTTCAATAAAGCTTCTATGAAACCTAATGTGTTTATTGTGGTAAACTACTTCCTGGTACTGGGAACTCCATCGGGTCAAGCAGGGATCAGGTGGCATTGTTGGTCTATTTGTGGGGTCCACCTCTCTCAGATGTCTAAGGTACCATGCCTTTCTGCCACTTGGAAGAGAGAAAAGCTTCCTGAACAGCTTCATGAAATACAGCAACAGAGAAAAAGGTATGTCAAGTGCACCAACAACAAGGTCTCTTATATGGGCAAGGCAGCTTATGTGCACATAGGGCCCTATGCACGAATGGAATAGTTGTCTATGTGCCACATAACTGAGGCATGTAAGCAACCTTATGTGTGAATGCCATGTGGCAGGGGTCCCGCAGACCCCTGGCGGCATTCACCAAGGGCGCGCAAGACACTCGCGCGCCCGCTGTCCCAGCCCCTCGGGGAGCACCACACTGTGGGCATGTCGGGGGCATGCCTGCTCTACGTGACATTAACTAAGCCGTATAGTACCAGACTCGAGGCACCAGGTACACCAGTCGAGACCCGGCATCACCCAGTATGTGTCCTTGTGTACAGCATCCGCCGGGTGCAGCGGCACCGGCCACCAGACATCCATGCTGCCCCAGCCCACTAGGCTGCAGAGGAGGGCTGGGACAGCCGCTCAAGCGAATGCCTGACTCATGGTCCTCCGCCACATATTGTGGCTGGCCCCTACTCTGTGCGTCTGTTGCAGGAGCGCAAGGGATCCACTGAGGGACCCGTTACACACATCCAGTTGGATGCCTGCCCAGGTCTGCAGCTCCGCCCCCTACCAACCGCGCAAACCCTGCGCACTGAGGGGGCATGGCCACAGTCAGACACCACATGGGTGCATGTGGTCATGCATGCCCTGTGCCTGTCTGGGGCCGCAAAGGTAAGCGGGCAGGGTACACGTCACAGGTGCGTATAACCCGCCCATTAGTGCATAGGGCCCATAGTTGGGAAACAAGAACTTCAGGATATCAGTGAATGTCTTCTTCATGTATGCTGCATTGTCAGAGTCAAATATATATAAATCTGCAAAATCAGTCCCATAGTCACTGACGATCTTGATTACTGTCCTTGCCACAGTGCTGTGATTAACACTAGCCAGGAATTTGGTGTCCAGCAGGTAGGGGCATATTCGGCCAGTGGCATCCTTCTCAAGTGGGGCAGCCAAAATGTTAAGGATAGCACAGTGCTCAGCATCACTTGTCTCATCCACTAAAATATCAACCTTCTTACCCATAATCTTCTGAGTTTTGATGATCTGTTTTTCATTTTCATAAACGTCTGGCAGGTATGCTCTCCTTAGTTGATCTGATTGAGGTATGGACCCACCATAGCTTTTATGCCCTCATCACCTCCACCCTTAACTGCCGACAATTATCTAGGTTTTATTTTACCTCACCCTGTATCACTAAACTTCTCTTGTTTTTCTCCCCCCCACACCCCTAATCCTCACTGGTCCCCCCTACCCTCCTCCTCTGCATCTACACCTGACTCCACCTCCCCCTTTAACACCTTAGTTATCCTCCTGGTATTTTTCTGTCTTCTACTCTCAGTAAACTCCCTTCATTCGACTGTCTCCTACCCTGTGTCTCCCCTCCTCACTTCTGCACCAACATTGTACAATTCCCATCTCAGGCTGCTCAATTATTCCACTCTCAGTCTGGTCCCCACTCACTCTTTTATTCGCCTACCCTTGGCTTTGCATCGTAGATGTTCTTGACAAGGTCATCCCTTGCCTGCTCTTTCACTGTGTGCAAAAGTTATAATTTCCAAGTAACTCCTGATACCTATGCTATATGTATTATGTAATCTGAAGCCATGTAACTTTTATAACCTTTGCACTTATTTTGTATTTCTTTTGATAACATTTTTGTATTCTGTACCTTTCACCCTGCCTATTGTACCTTGTAAATTGTCTTTGTTTCTTTCATCCTATGACGTGGTGCCTTTGTAAATGAGCCCCTGGCTCAAAGGCTGTAATTCCAAGACTTCAATAAATAAATAAATTAAACATTCTTTATGAAATTAGAAAGGAAAGCTCGAATTGATGGATGGTCGGCTGTCTCCAGGCCCAGTTTTACAAACTCCTGTGTGACGGTAACTTTTTCTAGCCTGGCACCGGTATTGCACTGAAGAGTGGTCATCAGTGTCTTCTGCTTCTTCTTGTTCACCTGTTCTTCGAAGTTAGCCTTCCGCTTGATATGAGTCTTTGACTTCAGGTGGTCACTGATGGTGGATTTTCAGATATGATCCAAAACGATGTTGCATGAAGTGCAGAATAGTTTACCTTCCATCCTCTTGCAAGTCATCCCCAAACTCTCAAGCACTGTCTCGTGCACTGATATACAGTGTGGTCTTGGAGTGATAACATGAGGATGGAGTTTCCCTCACTGTGAAATTCTCCATTCTTTTTGTGTTTAAACTAAAGGAAACATAAAGACAGCTCACTGTTAAATCAGCAAGCAGCAGGCAGATAATACATCATATAAGAAATTTGCCCGCTAAAATAACTTAAGTCTTGAGGTTTATAAGTCATCACACACCTTGAATGCATAAAAGAACTTCATAAATAGTCACCAATGCATCATTCTCTATACAACTAGTTAGGAACAACTACAACCAGAAAGCAGTGCCTGAAGATTTCCATTACACCAACAATGTTTGCTGTACAAAAGTGCATGCAGTGGAGAATTCCCTCAGTCACGCACAGCACCAAGTGCAAGAAAACAGCCACAAGCAAAATGAACTCCGAGGCTGACCCATAACCTTTTTTGCACTAAATAGCAGGAAACTTGACTCAGAATTGCAATAGCCCACATATGGTTGCAGTAATCCACAATTTTAATTATAATGGAGAATTTGGTTCACTTATAATGTAAATAAATGCAAGTAAAGACATATTCCCCAATTATTGCCAGTTTATTCTTCTCCTGCATTACTTCCTGCCCTAGCAAAAACAGACATGCCATGCAGTTACACACAGTCTGCCTGCCCCCAAGTGTTTTCAACTGTGGACCTCTTTTTTTCCTTATTCTGCACCCCTTCCCCAAAACATGATGCTCCCATGGCAGCAGAGACACAAACTCGGAACACTCTGGAAGCTAGTAACTTAACACCCCTGATCACAGCCTAGGCACAAGCTTGAACCTTAACAGTTGGGTGATAATGACTCACATAGGGCCTATTAGCGAGAGTAGGTATACGAAATTGCATGTGTCCCCCCAGCGCAACCCGCACTCACCGGAGATCTGGGCGCGGGACTGTATTCACAACCAGCAGTCCCGTCCGGTTCCATTACATCCCCCCTTGTGCAGGTTCATGGGAGTGGTCCGGGCACGGAGTGCGAACATGCCCCCCTTGCCTGTCCCCGGGCTGTCCCTATGCGGAGCTGCACGTTCGGCCGGTGTGCCGGGCACGTGGGGGGGCATAGTGGGTATGTGAATGGTGCACGGGGGCATAGTGTGTGCAGCCAGGTGCAGGCAGGCTATGCACTGGGTTTACATGGCACATATCCCATCCACACCATTTGTGAATGAGGCCCATTGGCCCAGATATTCAAAAGGGTTGCGCATGGCGCAACAGTGCTTCATACACAACCACTGATGTGCCCGTACGATATTCAAAAGGAAAAGTCTGCACAAATCCCGATGTGTGAACACATCAGTAATGTATGCAGGCACAGGTGGGGGCGTGCCCATGCATAACCTGCACAGCCCGATATTCAGCCCAGGATGTGCAGAGCCATGCATGCGCAACCCCTACTTGCGCCTGCACAAAGTTAAGCCAAACAAAAAAAGGAAAAAATGATGGCCACCCACAGGTGAGCTGCTGCATTTCAGGGCGCAACACGGCAGCTGCCACCTGTGGGTGGCCACCCCAGTTCCTGCCGCACCTGGCGGCACCCCCCCATGCCCCATCGTGGGCATCTGTGTAAATAAACCCCCCCTCCAATATCCCTGGTGGTCCAGTGGACAGAGTGCTGCCCGATCGTGGGCATCTGGCTAAATAAACCCCCGTCCTATATCCCTGGTGGTCCAGTGGACGCGATGTGCTTGTCGCGAGCATCGGTATAATAACCCCCGTCCAATATCCCTGTTCGTCCAGTGGACCTATCACTGCCGATCGTGGGCATCTGTTTAAATCCCCGCAAATATCCCTGGTGGTCTAGTGGACCACACTCTGCCCGATAAGCGGGCATCTGTAACATAAAAAATGACCTATTACCCTGGTGGTCTAGTGTACCCCTCCCACCCACCCACTGAGCCTCACCGCCCGCCCCCTCGGTCGCCGGCGGATGGCAGCACCCACCACCTGCGCCTGACAGCTCGGTAGGGCTGCCGCCCATTGGTTCTGGTATGAGCCAATGGTTGTGCAACATACCATCTACACAGTCCAGATATTGAATGAATCATTCACATATCTGGAATGTGTAATATGTATGGGCTGCAAGCCCATTAGCTCACGCTGTGAACCAATGGGCATGCAGCTACCAGCTGTCAGTCGTGAGAGCAAGCGAGTGGGTGCTGCTGCCGCCGTCTGAACCGGGGAGCGGGTGATGCTTAGTGGATGGGTGGGAGGGGGTATGCTAGACCACCAGGGTAATAGGTCATTTTTTATGTTTTACAGATGCCCGCAATCGAGCAGAGTGCGGTCCACTGGACCACCAGGGATATTGGTGGGGGGGGATTTAAACAGATGCCCACGATTGGTCCACTGGACCACCAGGGATATTGGACGGGGGGGGTTTATTATACCGATGCCCACGATCGGGCACATTGCGGTCCACTGGACCACCAGGGATATTAGGCGAGGATTTGTTTTGTGGACAAATGCCCGCGATCGGGCTGTAGGGGGCGTCGGTCCTCGATGGCTGCTGCCTGGCAGGGCGCTAGGCGCAAGTCGTCGGGGATCAGTGCACCTGCATGCTAATAGGATGCAAATGGGGCCATAATGACATGCAAATGGCCCCATGTGCGCCTTGCATAAATTATGGCCCCATTTGCATGTCCCGTTTTGAATATCGCAGGTGCTGTGAATGGCGCAATGGCACTTGCGCTAGCGCATCTTCATGCTCCACTCTGGCCACTTGCGCTGGCGCAGTGCCACTGCACCATGCACAGTAGGAATGGCCAGAATACGATATTCAAAGCTGCTGAGCCATAGCGCAGCTCCGTTGAATATCGCCCAGGCCACACCCCTGCGCAACCAAGTTGAGCTGTGCCCAGGCTTGCGCCACAGCCTGGCGCAGTTGGAATATCCGAGCCATTGAGTCTTTTATGGGATCACCATCTTAAACTACCAGGTAACTGCCACTGTTATCTTTTTAATTTTTTTAGTATGCTTTTTGACACAGGCACTTGTTCCCCCTCAGTCCCCCACCTCTGCAGACAGACCCCGGGATCACCTGCCAGAGTGCCCCCTGGATTACCCCCCCAGCAGAGATTCTGGAACCCTCTCCCCATTAAGCCCAGGTGGATCTAGGTCTCAGGTGCGATGGAGACCCAGGACCACCGCGGAATGGGGGACGTCATTGGGCTTGCCAGGGAGGATTTTCTTGGTGTTTTTTGGGGGGGGGATCTAATGGACGCCGTGTCGTAACCACACCATGCATCTGACTCACCCTCCCAGACAGCCCAAGATCACCGGGAAACAACTGGACCGGATTCACACTACCCCCCCTCAGAGGTGGAGAGTGTGCTATCGCCGCTCAATCCACCTCCGCCTCGAGCGACCCAAGTCCACTCCTGAACCCGGGTTGCCTGTGCTGCAGTGGTGAATCTTTCTGCTGTGCTGGCAGGCTGGCTACTGCTGCTCTGAAAGAGCTGCTCAAATCACACCTAGCCATCTGGAATACCAGAGGAGACTAGCATAGCATAAGGCCTATGATTTTAATAAATTAAAACACCTGGGCATGCCGCTGTGCTGTTTGCCATCAGAGATGTTTGCCAGCACCCTCCTAATACATCCGCAGTATGACTCCAGCATGCAATATCAATTAGAAACCTCACGGGAATGGATTTTTATATATTGCTAGTTGCACCCATTTTCAATTCCTTGAGGCATTAATTACTAAATTAGTAATAAAAGATGTTTTAAAAACATCTGCGAGAAACAAAAACATACTGGTGGTGAATCTAATTATGTTAGAAATATATTAGTGCTAAAAACCTATATGATGAAATTTTGGGACGACAAACAAAAGCTGCAGCTGTAAATTCTCCTATGGCCATTTGGTCTTGTTCTTTTTTTTTTTTTTTTTTTTTTTAAACTTAGCCAATAGGGAAGGGCCTTGCTGAGGCAGCCCAGCTTTTCGCCAACACCTACTACAGTACTACCAATTTTCTATTTTTACTTTCTTGCTAATTCTATATGGCACAGTCTATGAACATAACTGCATGCATGCCAGATAAAATACCAAGCCCACCACCAGTATCTCCAAAGGGAGTTTCTGGTATCCCCTTTATCTATGCCCCACTTCCACCCCTCCAACACCGTGTGAAACCTAGAGAGAGTGGACTCTGGGAGGAATTCCCCATGCTTAGAAGTAAAAAGTAGCACTGTGAGGGGGATCAGGAGGTCCTCAGAAAGGTCTATTGTTTTCCAGTGCACCAAATATTGCGGGTTACCCCAGAGCACAGCTCCCCGCATCTGGACTGCAACCCAGTAACCTTTAAGGGAGGGGAGGGCCCAACCACCATGATTTCTAGGAAGATATAATATATGATCTTCTTCAGGGGTGTCTCAGTCATCAGGTTACATGATAGGAACCTTTCCACATCAGAGAAGGGGAATCCACACAGAAGATTTTCAGCAGTACAGTTGGGGCCGTCCACGCCGCCGATGTCAGCCAACGTCACTAACCCTATATAGGTGTGGGTGGCCCCACTCCCTCCTCAGTTTTTTCCCACCATCAGCTTGTAAGCACAGTCTCCGCAGAAGAGCCGTCACAGTGTTTCGTGCCTTTTTCAGTCTATGGCGGTTTTTTTCTTCCACTGTTTGCTAAAATCTCTTTTGGAGATTTTTCTTTTTGTTTTGTTTATGCCGAGAGTTAATCCATCTTCATCTTTTCTTTTCTGGCTCTGCCACTGTGGGAAGAAGATTGCCGCTACAGACGAACACTCTTATTTGTGTCTGCTGTCTTGGGCCTGACCACGTGTCCGACTGTGAGCTCTGCCAGAAGTTCAATCAGACAACCCTTAGGCAAGGCAAGAAGTCTCTTAAAAAATTCCCAATGGAGCAGCACGTAGCCAACTCAGGGCAGGGGTCCTTCAGGGCCCTGGCCACTCAAGTCACCCACTGGATCTATGAGCTCCCAGGCCTCCAAGGCCCGAGACCTGTCCTTGGGGAAAAGCCACAACAAAGACCGAGATCACGACCGCTTCCCCTGGCGGCCATCTCATTTCCCATTGGCCTCTCCTTCGGGGAGTTTTTCATTGATGGCAGCTGCCCTGATGAAGAGACCAGCTGTACAGGTTTCTATTACTTCCAGACCCATACCAGCAGCTTCACTGCCCAATTCTCAGGGTGCCTGGCCATCGACCTCCAGGTCGTTGGCCCCTCCTCCGTCGACCACAAGCCCGTCGAGGCCTGCCCCTTCCTCTTTGAGGGCCGCCGACTTCTGTGCCGTCAACCCCCCCCCCCATTGACAATGACTATGGAAATGAATGAAGTACTTGTCAAGTTCATTAACATACTTGTTCAGCAGTTCACTGCCTTCAATAGGCCGTCGTCGACACCTGTTCATCGACCATGGGAGGCTCCCCATGGACCTCCCGATGACCACTCTGACGCCAGACCCAGATGAGGAGGTTGACGTCAAGGAGGAGTACCATCCTGAGCTCATCCTCCCAGATGCTATAGAAGATAAGGAAGAAGAGGAGGAAATCCTCATTTGCAACAGGTGCACTGCCTCTTCAGTCAGTGAGGACTCAGTCAAACATACCACAGAGTCTCTTCCTGAGGATGCTACCTTTTTTGATGTCATGAAGCAATTGTCTGCCACTATGGGCTTCCAGACTGAGGAGGAGGATGTCACCAGGAAAGACCTGGTGAACTTCTTGGAGGTTCCTGAATCTCCCCCTAAGATTATCCCTCCTAGGCTGCCAGCCCGAAAGAATGCTACTACAGCAGCCTGACACAGACCAGACATGTGCAAGCTATGCCACACAGGGTGGAAACATTTTACAGTGTCCCTCAGGGCCTTCCTTATTTTGCTTACTAGGCCGAAACTGACTCGGTGGTCATCAAGGCAGCCCATGACAGATCTAAGGTCTCTAAGCACCATACTTCCCTTCCCTCAGATAAGGAATCCTACAGGATTGACCTCTGGGGTAAAAGAGTTTACGCCTCCTCTACTTTGGGCCTCAGGATTGTAAACTGTCTGTCACATATGGTTAAGTTCCAGAATGCCAACTGGAGAAAGGGAAAAACTGTAGCTCAGGCCCTTCCAGATGGGTCCCAAAAGCAGGAATTGCTCCACTGTTTGCAAACTGCAGAAGATGTCAGTAAACATCTCCTCAGTGCCCTGTATAACTTCGCCGACACAGTGGTCAGGGCAGCTACCACGGGCATAAGCCTTCATAGACACTCATGACTCAGGGTCTCTGGATTTGCAGTCAATGTGCAAAACAAGGTGCTTAATGCCCCTTTAAGTTGCACCAAGCTCTTCGGCCCTGATGTCCAGGGCCTCATCAATGATCTGTAGACCTCTGGCACAGCCATCAAGTCTGTGCATTCTCTCTACCACACTCAGCCCCATGGTAGAGGGTGGCCTACTTTTCATAGACTGGCCAATAGGACAGGCTCGGGCCCCCATACCAGGGTGAGTGCAGAGCTCACTCCCCCTTGCCCACCCCTCCAATGCTGGAGCAGCGGCAAAGCATCTTAGAAATGACAGGCCAGCCTCCTCAGCTGGTCCCTCCTCAGCTTGACTCCTTGCCAGACCCCCCCCTCCTCTGGCCCAGACCCAGGAGGTGGTGGTTGGTGGTCAGTTCTCCCTCCATTTGAATTAGTGGAGAACCATAACGTCAGATGCATGGACCCTGCAGACCATAGAGACAGGTCATACCCTGGAGCTCATCCAACAGCCTCCAGACACTCCTCCCCACCCTCCAGCTATCCCCCGATTCACTTGTCTGTTCTCCGAGAGGAAGTACAGTCTCTTTTGTGAAAGCAGGGAATCAAATTGGTGCCAAGGTGGCACAGAAACAAGGGATTTTATTCCAGGTTCTTCCTGGTCCCCAAAAAGACTGGAGATCTGAGACCCATTTTAGATCTGAAGGACCTCAGTCTCTTTATGCCAGTACAAAAGGTTCCGGGTGGTGACTTTGCCAGGCCTCATGCCCCTCTTCAAGACCGGGGACTGACTTTGTTTGCTGGACATGCAGGACACCTACCTGCACATTTCAGTCATTCTTCCTCACAGGAGGTTTCTCCGCTTTGTCTTTTATAGCGAGCATTACTAGTTCAAAGTGCTGGCCTTTGGCTTATCCTCTGTGTCACGTGTCTTTTTTTTTTTTTTGTTATTTTCATCTTTATCCTCCTTCCTACCTCCGGTGCCCCCTCCTTCCATCCGCTCATGTCCCCCGACACCCACCTTAGGAATCTGCCCCTAGAGTGCCCTTCCTCCTCTCCCTCGCACAGTGGGGTCTGTCCTGTAGGTGGTCCGGGTAGAATTAGGGTGGTCTTCATCTAGGGCAGCCGGAGGGTTTTCGGTTTTCTCCCCTTACGTCCCCACTCCCCCTAGGATGCCAGTGCTTGGGATGTACGTCCCGAGTGGTAGCATACTTACACACGCAGACCCTCATGTGCTGCAACGTCCCCCCTCCCCGGCTCCGACAAGTGAAGCTGCCTCCATCCCTTCCCAACACTGGTGCTTCCACTGGCTACGGAAGGGATGCAGAGTGCAATGTGATCTTGGTAACCCGCCCCTGAGGGAGGAGAGCATCCGTTGGGATGCTCGATCCTCCCTCTCCCCGCCGACCCCGGCCACCTGAGTCCGCTCCCGAACCCGGGTCGCCGGCGTAGCGCGAGGTGTGGTGACCAGCACCTCAACCCTCAGTGCCACCGGGCTGGCCCATGTGTCGCGTGTCTTTACCAAATGCTTAGCAGCAGTCGCAGTAGCTCTCAGAAGAGAGGGTCTGTATGTCTTCCCTTACTTGGACGATTGGCTTCTTAAGGCCCCGTCCAGGGAGCAGCTCTTGCTGACTCTGAAGTGCACTTCAAAACTCTTCCACTTTCTGGGCATAACGGTCAGCCTTCCCAAGCCGGTACTAGTTCCATCCCAAAGACTACAGTACATCAGGGCGGTTCTGAACTCCAAGCAGGGGAAGGCTTTCTTACCCCAAAACAGGGCAGAATGTCTTATGGCCCAGGCTCAAAAAGTTACCCAGAGTGAGTACATTCCTGCCAGACTGTACCTCAGGCTATTAGGGCTAATGGCTGACGCCATTTCCACTGTTCCACTTGCCAAGCTTCACATGTGCACCCTTCAGTGGACCCTTAGAGTGCAATGGAACTAGTGTACAGATGAGTTAGACCGTCAAATCCTGGTCTCTTCCCCAGTTCGCAATTTACTGAAGTGGTGGATGGACCCCTTGAACCTTCTTCAAGGGGTTCCCTTTCAGATCTCTTCCCCGCATCAGACTCTAACCACAGATGCTTCGGGGCTAGGTTGGGGAGCACACCTGAGTCCTTTCCAAACCCAGGGTTCCTTGTCCCAGTGGGAAGCCACCCTGCATATCAGTGTCCTGTAGATGAGAGCGGTGCTCTATGCCTTGCAGGCTTTTTAGGAGCATCTGGCTCCAGGCCAGCTGCTGGTGCAGTCAGACAACCTGGGTATCTACTTCATCAACAAGCAGAGCAGGACTCACTCATACTCCCTTTGCAGGGAGGCCATGAGAGTGTGGTATTGGGCACTGGAGCACAATCTGACACTCTCAGCGGTCCACGTGCCAGGCATCCTAAACACCCTGGTGGACAGTCTCAGTAGGACTCAGTCCAGCATGCACAAATGGTAGCTTCTCTCATCCGTAGCAGAAAATCTATTCAACAGATGGGGTTGTCCAGATTTGGACCTTTTTGTGTCCCCACTCAATGCAAAACTGCCCAATTTCTGCTCGCTAGATCCAGGGCCAGGAGATGTCTGGCGAGATGTATTGTCCCTCTCATGGAGTGGGAGATTTCTGTATGCATGCCCTCCATTTCCACTAATTCAGAGGGTGCTTATCAAGCTGCAAATGGAGGGGCCAGCATGATTCTAGTAGCTCTATTCTGGCCTCACCAGATATGGTTTCCTCTGCTTCAGCCACTAGTGGAGGAGCCTCCAGTCCCTCTGCCCATTTGCAGGAATCTGCTGACCCAGGACTGGGGGACCCTGGTCCATCCCAGCCTCAGGTCCCTCCATCTGCATGCGTGGCTCCTGAGGACGTAGCCATCGCCAGGTTCAGGGTCTCTAACAGGGTGGTGGATGTCCCGGTGGCCATCTGCAAGCCTTCCACCCATGCCACTTATGCCATGAAGTGGCAGCAGTTTGCCATCTGGGCTGCCAAGCGTTCCCTAGACCCTTTCACCTATCCTGTGAATCATATCCTGAACTACCTGATTTCTTTGTCTAACTCAGGCCTCCAGTATTCCTCCCTCAAGGTCCACCTTTCAGCTGTTTCTGTCTTTCATGAGCCCATGGGTGACTGCACAATTGCTCAGCTGGGTATTTCCTGTACCTTCCTTAGGGGCATCCTGCATTTGAAACCCCCAATCCGTTCCCCTCTCCCAGCTTGGGACTTCAATTTTATTTTGGAAAAGTTGACCCCATCTCCTTTTGAGCCAATCGCAACTTGCAATTTGCACTTCCTTTCTTGGAAAGCGTTGTTTTTAGTTGCAATTACTTCTGCTCAGAGATTTTCAGAGCTTCAAGCCCTTTGGTGTGAGGAGCCTTATTTGATTTTTTCACAAAGACAGGGTATCTTTGCACACAAATCCTACGTTTTTGGCTAAGGTGGTTTCAGAGTTTACTGTCAACCAGTCTATCCACCTTCCTCTTTATTTTCCTGAGCGTGCCAATCCAGGGGAAGCACTGCTCCATACACTAGATGTGCATAGAACTTTGAAATATTATCTGTTTTGAACTAAGGAGTCCAGAAAGTCTAAGCAGTTGTTTGTTTCTTTCGCCCCAGGTAGAGGGGGCGCTTCTGTTTCTTAGCAATGTTTATCCAAATGGTTGGCAAATTGCACTGTGTTCTGCTACAACAAGTATGGCAAGGATATGTCTGGTGCTGTCAAAGCTCATTTCACCAGAAGTATGGCTATCTCTGTGGCTTGTTTCAAGGGGGTCTCAGTGGCTGATATTTGCGCTGCCACCACCTGGAGTACAGTCCACACTTTTACCAAACATTAGAGTCTGGACATTGCCTCAAGAGCCCGTGCAGGTTTTGGCAGGGTTGTGCTACAAGGACTCCTGTCTTAAGTTTATGGAGTTCCAGACTCCCAGATTGTCTGTTTTTTTTCTTTATTTCATTAATTTCATTATGGTACCTCCTTGTTGATTTTTTTTTTTGCCTATGGTATCCCCTGTCCAGCACTGTCTCCTCGGCCCCCACACCAGCTGTAGTTAGAGCTCTGACCCCCTTGCCCCACCCTCCCCAGGCCACTTCACAGCAGGTACTACCCCACACACTGCGGAGACCTGGAGGCCAGGTTTGGGGGGGAGCTGACTTAAGTGCATCTGCTGCAGCACCGTCGGGACTGGTCTTCATGTTCGTGCTGGAGGATTCTTTTGACCCCGTGAGTGCCCCCCTATGGCACAGGTGTGCCGCACACACTTCCATGCGCTGCACATCCGATGTCTACCCGCGCTGACCCACACTGTGACCCCCAGTCCTGTACAAGCCCCGGCCAGAGCCAGTACCTCAGCGGTCATCCCTCCCACCCTCCCCGGAGGAGGAGAGCAGTCCATGGAGCCTCAATCCTCTGACCCTCTAACACTTGAGTTCGCTCCTGCCCCCTGGACATCAGCTGGTAAGAGGTAAGGTGACCGGCGACTTGGCCCTCTACACCACCCAGCCAGCTATAGATTGCCTGTTTTTTGCACTTGTCACTGCTTGGTACTCGTTCCTATGGTGTAACCTGATGACTGAGATCCCCTCGAAGATCTACTGTTACGGTAAGTTCTTATGTAACTGTTCTTGGTCATATTCGAGTCCTTTTCCCTTTCCATAGAAGAGCAAGGAGAAGTGATTGTCAGACGTGGAGGTCTCTTTTGGGGACCATACAAAGTACACACTGGAAGAGGTGCACCATTCTTAGGAGAAGATTCATCTTTAAAAATTGGACACAGGAATGGAATGAAAGTGGTAACAAGGACCATCTATGGAGGTCCTGTCGAAGCTGGGTTATTAATGGGGCATAATTCAGGTTATACAGCATAGACGATTGTGTCCCAAGGTGTATGCCCAGGTATTTTAAGGAAGGTCCCATTCATGGGGAACCTGTTTTGAAGAGCAGGAGAAACCGAGTGGGGAAAAAACTAATACTTCTGTCTTTGTGGTACTGAGTGAATAACCAGATAATTGCGAGAAAGTCTGGATGTGCTGAAAGACTTTGAAAACGGATGACTCAGGTTTGACCAGGTACAACAGAACATCACATACAAAGCTAACTATGTTCCACCCCACCAAGCCAGATCCCTTGAATCAACAGGTTCTGTCTAATATTTTGCACCAGTGGCTCGATATACAAGGCGAATAGTAAAGGGGAGAGTGGGCAGCCCTGAGGGGTTCCCTGTTCCAGAGTAAAATTTGCCGATCTATGGCCATTCACTTTTATATACCCCAGAGGCGCTGTGTATAACTTAAAAATAAATTGAATAAAGGGTAGAGCGAACCCTAACCCGGCATGGACCACTCTTAGAAAAGGCCAGGACACCTTATTGAATGCTTTCTCAGCATCTAAGCTCATCAAAAGTGCCAGGTGGTGCGTCCTGTTAAGAGGATAGATAATATGTACAGTCCTCCAGATATTATCTTGGGCTTGATGTCCTGGGATAAAACCAGTCTGATCTATATTAATAAGTTGAAGAATTATCTACTGTAACCTTCTAGTGGAAATGGAGGCTAGAATTTTATAATCAGCGTTGAGACTAGAAATCGGCCTATTTGGGGCTCAGTTTCTGGGGTCCTTGCTGAGTTTTGGTACCACTGAAATAATAGTTTGGGACCATGAAGGGGCGGGCATACCTTCTTTCGTAAGGGCATTGGTGTATGTCTTATGGAGCAAAGGGATACTATCGTCCTTAAAAGTCTTATAAAACTATCCTGGCAATCCATCGGTACCTGGACATTTTCCCACCTTTAAGCAACTGATCTCCTGGTCAGTTTCTGCTGGAGAGACAGGGGTGGTCAGGCCCTCATTCTGGGTGTAGAGACCTGTGGTAAGTTAAGTGGCTGTAGAGAGTTATACATTGAAGCCTCAGCTGGCGGGGTGTGGGGGCTTTATGTAACTCTGAATATAAGGCTCGGAAGGCCTCATTTACTTCAGGAACCAGATGGAGTTTCTGCCTTTTGTGTCGGTGTCTGATAGCGGGAATGACTGCTTTTGCCCGCTGTGCCCTTAGTTTACTGGCTAGGAATTTCAAGGCTCAAGGGCCTCCCTCGTTATATAATTGTTTGAGGAACAGGAGTTTTTGTTCCACATAGTAATCCAGAAGAGAATCAAGTTCTTTGTTAAGCATTAGGAGGTAGGCCTCCCTAACCATATCTACAGTAGTTAAATTTTTTGGTTGGTCATTTAATTGCCGTATTTGTGTTTGTAGCTGTAATCTACGGGCATCTCTAGTTTTGTTTTTCCTCGCCAAAAGCTCTATAAATTTCCCCCTGAGAAATGCCTTAATGGTGTCCCATAAAATGCCTGGGGAAATCTGCTGGACGTCATTATCCTGGATGACTTGATGCATCATGTCTAATATTGCTTCTCGGATTTCCCAATCCTGCAATAGTGAAATGTTTAACCACCGAAAGGTGTTTTTGAGGATTACCCCCAGTTGGAGTTTGAGAAAAAGTGGGGCATGGCCAGAAAGGACAAAGTCTCCCATCCAGCAATCTACCAATCTCCCCTCTAGTTGCTTAGGAAGGATAAAGTAATCCAGTCTAGAGTACATACAGTGAACTGTGAAATAGTAGGTATACTGTTTTCTGTGCTCCTATGTCGACAGATGTCTAGTAAGCCCAGCTCCTTTAGAAGCTTATGCACCTTCTTGGCTATTCTATACTCTTTCCTTGGGGGTAGGAGAGGTGGAATCCAGATGGGTTAAATACTAGGTTGAGGTCTCCTGCACAAACAAGCTCCATTTCGCCCCATTCTACCAAGGTGAGGAAAAATGCACGATAAACCAAGAAATCTTTCCCTGGGGGAAAGTACAATGATGCTAGGGTAATAAGGGATTCATTAAACCTACCTTTAAAAAGGGCATATCTTCCCTCTTTGTGAGTCAGGGAATCTATTGTTTCAAATGCTACCCTTTTCAGAACTAACACTGCAGCCCCCCCTTCTGTGACCAGTTTTGTAAGATGACGTGGCAACTACCCCATACTCAAAGCGAGCTAATTTTTCATGCTCGACATGGGAAAGATGCGTCTCTTGCAATAGTACAAAATCAGCTTTCGTTTTTCTGGCCAGCCCAGTGGCACTGAGGGTTGAGACACTGGACGCAACACCTCGCGCCACGCTGGCGACCCGGGTTTGGGAACGAGCCAGGGGTCGAGGGAGGGAGAGATTGAGTGACCGGAGGACTGCTCTCTCTTCCCCGGGGAGGGTTGGGGAGACGACCGCTCAAGGAGTGACCTCTGGTGGAGGCTGGAGGTGGACAACAGTAGCATTGTTGCATATGCCAGAGGGGTGGAGCTATGGCAGTACGTTGCCTTGGTAGCCAGGCTCCACAGGGGGCGTAATTAAACAAGAGAACCCCATTCCTCCCTCTGATAGGTGAAAGTGCCTCCCACGAACCACACTCCTGTAGTCGGACACGGCTCTCCTTGTCCTGCCTCCTCCTCGGGCCAGTGCTCAACCCTATATAGAAAGAGCGCCCAGGGTGTGGGCGGCCCTTCCCCAGAGGGTAGACCCAGGGGATGCCCGGTGCCGGGGGGGAGTGGAGAGCTTAGTCCATGCATGGAGGTAGAGTCCGTCGTGTTACGGTCGCTGGAGAGAGTTTGACGGGATACAAGGAAGGGGAGCAAATATAGAATTAAAAAAAAAAAAGCATTCATTTTTCTTAAAAACTCAGGACCTTGCTTCGTTTGACCAGGTTTGTCATACCATGTATATGATAGGAGCATATTATTGTGTCCTTATTAGCCATTGTCATAATTAAAGCTGAGCCAAATATTACTTCCCCTTTCCCACACAGCTAGTGCTGTAGTGAAGTTAGTAGCATTGCTAGTAATGTTGGCAGTACAATACCAGAGATGACCCAAAACAAACATTAAACTTTTCGCCAACCGGGTGATTATAACTTAAAACTCAAAAGATCTTGAGCTTCCAGGGGGGTCTATCATTAGACTTCGGTTCCCCACCCCAGTTGTGGTTGGGGATCGAGTAAGGGGTGGGTTCGAAGAGGGTTGGTTTCCCTTTATGAAAGGGTCCTCCTCTGGAGCCAAGAGGGTGGACAGGTGGCCTCTGAAGCAATATAGGATAATTAGGCAAGGCATGGCACATCAAGGAGATTATTAGGCCTCATCATGTGTTGCCGTCTTTCCCCCTCTGGGAGGGAGGTTATGTAGTATCTCTGTTAAAATATTGGAGCATGTACTGCATGTTGAAAAGGCTATCAGTGGCTTTTGCTTAACCGGATACGAGAGAGCAAGCACCAAAGAGTAAAATAAGTAGGAACAGCCTTGTATGACCCTCTGCTCTGATCAGAGTAAAAAGGGTCGTAGGAGCCATTCAAAAGAAAAAAAAAAATAATGTTGAGGCTACCTACGATAGCAAATACAGCTGTAACGCTCTGCCAATAATTAATATATGAAGAATGTCAGTGGCTCAGCAAGTTGCACACTCTCCTCTGGGGCTAGAAGATCAGAAGGCTGTGGGTCCTATCCTCACACCAGGCACTTGTGTTAAATCCCAGTACTGATACTGTAATGCAGCATGAGGGGGTGCTGCACTCCTGAAGTGCTGTCTTTCAGATGAGATGTTAAACCAAGATCCTGTCTGTCTATTCTGGTGGTAGTTCAGAAGGATGTTAAAGATCCCACAGCACTTCTTGAAAAGAGTAGGGGAATTTTTATTGATTATAATACAAATAGTACATAATAAATTCATGCATAGTTCAAACAATCAATTTAACATCAGCTACATTTCAACTTAATGGAACTATTTTTCCCAAAAATAAACTTTTTCCTGTTGACCTTTTTTACCTTTTCGCTTTCCCAATAAATCACATGACCTTTTGTTTTATATATTTATTATGTATCTTCTTTGGTCAAAAAATATTTCCACCTTTTTCTTGGCTATGTTTTCTGCAATTCTATTCTTTTTTTTTGTACTTTTCTCCTTCCGCAGGCTCAATGGGCTATGACCCCTCCCTCAGAGGGTTACATTCTCCGGCCGCAATCCTTAGCTTATCCACCCCCAGGGTTCCCGGCAGATTCCTCTTCTGTGGCAGGGCCAGGTTGGGGGTGCTGGCATCCCCCACCTTGGTATGTCATATCTGGTGACGGGGGGGGGGACTCACCAGAGCGATTGGGCCATCACGGGTCTTGTCGAGCCCCCACATTTTCCTTTGTTTTCACCTACTCCCATGTCTGTGCAGTAGGCGGGCAGGCAGTCTCCGCCTCCACAGAGGCAGCCAGTTTCTCTGGACATGGGCCAGCCACTTTACGTGTCTGCATGCGTGCGCCGGCTGACAGCGCTCAGTGCAAATCCCCCCACCCCAAGATGAAGAGCAGTCCTCCGGACGCTCAATCCTTCCTCCCCAGCCAGCCCCAGAGTGACCCGAGTCCGTTCCCTAACTCGGGTCACCGGCATGGCCCGAGGTAAGACGTACAGCACCTCAACCCTCAGTGCCACCGGGGCAGCCCTCTGCAATTCTATTCTACCAGTTCTTTCTAGTTCCATATTCGAAGTTTGTTTCTGTTGAAATATCCAAGCACATCTAGCCTGCCATATGTCGTATTTCAGTATTGCTCCTGTTATCTGTAAAGTGTCTTTATCATATTTGAGGATTACCCCCAGTTGGAGTTTGAGAAAATGTGAGGCATAGTCCTACAACTAGTTTTGTATAACTTATTTTCTGATATAGAGGTTCTTCCCATTGTTGTGCTGGGTATTTCCAAAATTGCTGTGTGTATGGACACTGTAAATATAAATGCTCCTGCATTTCCAATTTTTGTATACAACCTTCTCTTAGACAATGGGCCCGATTTTCAACCAGGATAGAATGACACAAGGGAGTGGCATCACAAGTTTTTGAGGCAAGTTGTAACTTGCGTCACAACTTGTGTCAAATGGTATTTTCAAAGGCAGCCTGTATCTCTTCCAGCAACAGCTGCGCTAAAGCTCACATGCGCCAGTGTTGCATCCAACAACCCAGTGCGCCAGGTTGCAAGGGGCTTGCGCCATGGATGCAGGAGAGGTCACCACTTAGACCAGTCAGGAGGTGGTCTAAGTGGATGGATTGCGCCTGTGGGGTGCAGTAGACCAGGGGACAGAAGGGGCAAAACTGGTCTGGTGCAATAGCGCCCTATCCCCGATCTCCTGGGTAAAAAAACACAACAAACCTGGTCATTGTCCCTGGTAGTGTAGTGGTTCCCACCCTTCCCTCCCTGTCAGGCATTGCCAGGCATTGCCAAACACCACCCTGCCCCTCTTGGTCCCCATCTCGATCCTGCCACCGTCACTCCCCTCCACTCACCACCTTGGCCAGCTGCAGAATGTGCTATCCAGGAGCATGTGTACTGTATACATGCTCCTTGATAATGCATTCTGCGGCCTGCAGTGGTGATGAGTGGAAGGGAGTGCTGGTGGCAGGATCGGGATGGGGACCGAGGGGGGGGGAGCAGAGTGGTGTTCGGCAGTGCCTGACAGAGAGGGAAGGGTGGGAACCACTACACCACCAGGGTCAATGACCAGGTTTGTTGTGTTTTTGACTTTCTCTGGGAGATTGGGGGAGGCGCTATAGCACCACTGCATCGATGGGGAGAGAGGGGGGTGACATTAGCCTGCCACAGTAGGCATTGCACAATAGTGGCACACAAGTGCCCTGAACCTTCTGGGACAGTGCCCTACGGGGACGGACCACTCCATGCCACAGTCTGGCATCAGCTGCCACCTCCTGTGCCTTGGTTCCAGGGTTGCTGCTCCTTGGGACACCCAGGATGCCCCCTGCACACTAGTCTGGCCCTGTGCCACAGCCTCTCAATGTGCCACCCGTCTTGGTGCAGGGGCGCATCTTGCGGCTATTCCACAGGGTTTGCCAAAAGTAGGAAATCTTCTAAAATAGCATCTTTTGCTTTTGCCATTGCTGCGTCAGATGCAGCTCCCTACTTTGCCACAAGTTGCGTCCGATGCAGGCAGCTTTGAAAATCGGGCCAATATCTTTCGCTTATTTGTTTATGTTTGTGTGAGTTGTGTAGTCCTAGCATTCCATGTATACTTAGCCAGTGTACATCCCAAACAAGGACTAGGATTCTTTTATTTAGATACTGTATTACCTGTTCTGTGTATTGTTCAGAACACAGCGGTATTTCTACTGTATTGTAAAAATTAATTGTTTGTACATCTTGATGTACTTGTTTCCTTGTTAGTGTAGTCACCTTTTGTACTGTGTTTCCACTGCTTTATTTTCTTCAATACTTATGTCATGTATTCTGGGGTATCCCCCTGTTTTTTCTGTGTTTTCAATATATTAGTTTTCCAGTTGTACATATAGGGTGGGATATTCAGACTGTGACAGGCTGTGGTGCAAGCCTCGGTGCAGTGCAACTGGGATGTGCCAGGGCGCTGACAGGGTGATATTCAATGGTGCTGTGCCATGCTCAGCACCACTGAATATTGCTCTGTGGCCATCCACATAGTGCATGGCACAGTGGCACTGCACCAACGCAAGTGGCCAGAGAGGGGCAGTGGGATGCGCTAGAGCAATTGTTGTTGCGCTAGGTGCATCAACTGTGATATTCAAAGGTGCGCATACAAATTGGGCCATAATGCATGCAAGGTGCAAATGGGGCCATTTGTATGTCATTATGGCCCCATTTGCATGCAGGTGCGCCCATCCCTGGCGACTTGCGCCTGGCGCCCTGCTAGGCTGCAGCCGTCGGGGACCGACGCCCCCTGCACAAGCGGCAGAGTGCCCCACAGCCTGATCGTGGGCATAAGTATAAAAATAATAAACTCCTACATCCCTGGTGGTCCAGTGGACCGCTTCCAGCCCGATCGCGGGCATAAGTATATCAATAATAAACTCCTATATTCCTGGTGGTCCAGTGGTCCGCTCGCAGCCCAATCAGGGGCAGAAGTCCAAAAAAAAGATTAGATCCCATCACTGGTGGTCCAGTAGTACCCTCCTCCCCATGGTCCCACTAAGCCCTGCCACCCCGCTGTTCCCCCGGTCATGAATCGGAATGAATCACATATCTGGACTGTGTAGTACAGTACGGTCTGCATGCCCATTGGTCCACACTGTTGACCAATAGACGTACAGCTGTACTGTACGCAGTCAGTCGGTGGGCAGTCAAGCGGCTTGCGGATGGGGAGCTGCCGCTGACCGGAGGGGGGAGCAGGGTGGCGGGGCTTAGTGTGAGGGTGGGGAGGGGGGTACCGCTGGACCACCAGGGTTGGGGTCTAATAATCTTTTAGAAAATCGGTCCAATTTTTTAGACTTCTGCCCGTGATTGGGCTGCGAGCGGTCCACTGGACCACCAGGGATATAGGAGTTTATTATTTTTATACTTATGCCCGCGATCAGGCTGTGAGCAGTAAACTGGACCACCAGGGATATAGGACTGTTTAATTTCCTACTTCTGCCCACGATCGGGCATGGGGGGATGCTACCCGACAGAGGGTGCCGCCGGAGCTCGGGTGGCCACCCACAGCTGGCACCTGCCATGTTGCGCCCTGCAATACAGCAGCTCACCTGTGGGTGACCAGCTGTTGCTCCATTATTTTTTGGAACATCCGTATGCGGTGCATGTGTGGATTGCGCCTGCATGGGCTCCGCACATCGGGATGTGTGGGGGTATGCATGGGCACGCCCCCCCACTTGCGCCGCATACATTACTGATGCGCCCCAGCACATCGGGATTTGTGGTATGCACTTTCCCTTTTGATATCACGCCAAGATTGTGTGGGTTATGATGAAAACATTGCGCATGCACAACCCTTCTGAATATCCCACCCATAGGTTTTAATCATTCCCCAATAATGTGTGTCCACATTTTCCCATTTGGCTGTAGAGTTGTGCAAATATTTTGTGTTATAAAAATATTATAATAAAATGCTATTGGGTTCACCGTTCCCACTCCTCCTCCTCCTTGTTTGGGTCTGTATGTTGTGTTCCTCTTTATAGGGTTTAATCTACTTCCCCATAGTCCCTGGAAAATACTAAGTAATATTGTCTCTGATGCCTTGGATATTGGAAATAACGTAACTTAGGTAAAGAAGTATAGGTATAATTAACTTTTTATTAACAATATTAATTTCTTTATTTTTTCCTTTCCTTTTTGTGCCCCGCCGAACTGTCTCCGGTGACCGCCCAGTCCTTGGACTCTACCTCCCTGAATGACCCTGACTCATCTCCTCTCCCCCCTGACACTGGGCATCCCCCGGGTCTACCTTCCGGGGAAAGGCTGCCCCCGCCCAGGACACTCTTTCTTATAGGGTTGAGCACTGGGCCGGGGAGGAGACAGGATGAGGAGACAGCCATGCCCGACTTCTGGGAGTGTGGTCCTTGGGTGGGAGGCGCCATCGGCTATCGGTGGGAGGAGGAAGGTATTTACTTGGTTGGATCCCCTGTGGAGCCCAGCTATCAAGGCAACGTATTGCCGTGGCTCCACCCCCCAGACATGCGCCACGATGCTGCGTTTGGCTACCTCCAGCTTCCGCCAGAGGTCGCTCCTCGAGTGAACATTACCCTGTCCCTCCCCGGGTAGAGAGAGAGCAGTCCTCCGGACGCTCAATCTCTTCCCTCCCCTGTCAACCCCTGGCGCCCCGGGCTTATACCCAAACCGGGGTCACCGGCATGGCGTGAGGTGCGGCATCCAGCACCTCAACCCTTAGTCCCACCGGGCCAGCACAACAATATTCATTTCAATTTTGAAATTATTTTGCATTTCCATAGATTTACTTCATTTCCTGCCATTTGGAGGCAGGTTTTCCAGTTTTTTTCTGCCATCTTTTGTGTACCATAAGTAATCCCTAGTATTTTTATGTCTTGGTCTCTTATTGATAGTCCTGATATACTCTACTGGTGGAGTTTCTATTTCTCCTATATAACATCCAATGCTTTTACTAAAATTTATTCTGGATCCTGATGCCTCTGTGAATTTTCTTAATGTTCGTGTTATTTCTTCTTCTTCTTCTGTATTTCTATTTATTGTGATGACCACATCACATACGAACATACGAAAACACCAGCAGATACAGGCCTAACAGTCTATCAAGTCTGCTCAATTGTGTGGCTAGCCCCTCACCTTGCAGCTGCCCCAACCCACTCCCCTCTTCATAATTACACCCCCCCCACACTGTTCCCATCCACTCTTAAAGCCATCTACCTTGCTACAGGCTACACCCTCCTCAGGCAGAGTATTCCACCTGTCCACCACTCTCTCTGTGAAATGCTGTCTATTGATTTCCCTCCTGAATCTTCCCCCCTCCGATCTCAGCTGTTGTCCCCTTGTGAGCGTCCCCCTTCTGATCTGGAAAATTCCTTCTGTATGACTCTTGCTTATCCATTTTAGGTATTTAAAGGTTTCAGTCATGTCCCACCTATCCCTCCTCTCCACCAGGGAAAACATGTTCAGCTTGCCCAGCCTCTTCTCATAGGAGTATCTCTCTAATCCCTGGATCATCTTCATCGCCTTACGCTGTACACACCCTCCAGCAGTCTGATGTCCTTCTTCAGTAACGGGCGCCAGAACTACACGCAGTATTTCAGGTGCGGCCTGACCAGTGACCTGTAGAGGAGCAGGATCACCTCCCTATTTCTAGAGGAGATTCCCCTTCGCCATGCACCCCAACATTCTGTTGGCCTTTGCTGCCACCTTCCTTCACTGAGCTGAGTTGTTCATACTCCCCGTTATGAGTACCCCATGATCCTTCTCCTCCTTGGTGCATTCCAGCTGTACCCCCCAGCTGATAACTCCTCCCCTGGCTCTTAGCTTCAAAGTGCAATACCTTGCACTTTTGGCATTAAACTCCAACTGCCAGGCCTCCTGCAGTTTGGTCGGGTCCTCCTGCAGCCCCCTCCATCCTTCGATGTCATCCACCACCACTCCCATCTTTATGTTGTCTGCAAAGAGACTGATCTTGCTCTGGACCCCATGGGAGATATCAGCAATGAAAATCCCGAATAACACCGGTCCCAACACTGATCCCTTAGGCACCCCACTCATCACATTTCTCAGTGTTGAGAGTTCCCCCTACCACCACCACCTGTTGCTGCCTACCTTTTAGACAATTGGTGATCCAGTTTACCATCTTTGTTCCCACCCCTATATATTCCAGTTTCCCCTCCAGACTCCCATGTGGCACGGAATCAAAGGCCTTGCTGAAATCCAGATACAAGACATCCACCACGTGACCTTTGTCCAGTTCGCTTGTCACCCAGTCATAATACTCAATCAGGTTTGTCTGGCAGGATCTTCCCATGACAAACCAGTGCTGCTGATAAACCTGGAGACAATTGTTCTCCAGAAAGGTCTCCAGCCTCTCTTTTTAGGATCTTCTCCATCAGTTTACCCACAATTGATGTGAGGCTCACTGGTCGTTAGTTGCCTGGTTCGTCCTTGGGTCCTCCCTTGTGAATAGGTACCACATGGACCATCCTCCAATCCAGTGGCACGCATCCTGTGTCAAAGGAGGTATTGAACAGGTCAGCCAATGTCCTGCCAGGATCTCTGCTAGTTCCTTAAGTACCTTAGGGTGAATACCATCTGGACCCAGTGCCTTATCCCCCCCTCAGTGCCTTTAATCGTTTCAGCCCCTTATCCTCTGTGATCCCTGTATCAGTCACCTCCTCCCCTCCACCCACCCCTCCTCTCCCAGGCGGTGCCTGCCCCCCTTTTTCCTTCATGAACACAGAGCAGAAGTAATCATTTAGTGCCTCTACCTGGTCCTCCCCTTTCTCCACCAAACCCCATCCCTCTTTATCCTCACTATCTGATCTTTGTTTTTCTGCCTTTCACTGATGTATCTGAAGAAGTCCTTCTCTTCGTTCTAAATGCCCTGCGTCAATCTCAGCTCCCCAGAACCCTTGGCTGCTCTGACCAGCCTGGCCACCTGCATGTGCTGTTAATTTTACAGGTGGAGTACGTGTGTTTAGAGATATTCCAAAAATTCTTTCATTATTTTGAATTTCTCTTAATAGAGGATCTAACCTAAACACATATAGTAGAGGGCTTAGAAGGCAGCCCTGCCTAACTCCTCTTCTAAATCTATTGGTTCTTCCTAACCATCCATTTATGTACAGGATTATGCTGGTATTATTAAACAGACTTTTTATCTATCCAATGAATTGTTTTTATATGTTGTAGATTTCTAATACCTTAAACAAGTATTTGTGGGATGACCTATCAAAGGCTTTTTCCTGATCTATGCTTAACAGATAGATAGCCTTGTTAGTTTTACTTGTTTCCCTTTAATGAAAAGTTCTCTTATCCATATTAAATTGTCCTGTATTGTTCCATTTTTATAGAGCACATTTGGTAAGGGCTTAATTTTTCTGCTACTGTACTTAGTCTTTCTTGAAATATCTTTGTATTAAGCAGACTTAATGGTCTCCAGTTCCTAGATCAGCTTTTTCCTCCTTTTTGTGACTCAAGAGTAATAATGCTTCATACTGTTTTGTTGTTATTTGTCCTTCCTCCAGAGTCTGGAGTCCAGACTACTATTACATAGTTCGGCCAGAATGGGTGGCAATTGTTTTTTAAATTTTTTATAAAATTCTGTGCTTAAACCATCTTTACCTGGATCATTTTTTAGTTTACTTACACTTCTTAAGACTTCTTCAGTGGTGATTGGAGTGTTTAAATGTTTTATTTCTATTTCTGTCAACTTGGGAATTTTCAAATCACTCAATATTTCATTATTTGTTTGAATATCTGGTATAATGCTAACATTTTCCTTAACATAATTGTCAATTGTTTCCATTATTCCATGCTTTGTATAAGTGATGTTTCCATTCTTGTATATATCTTTTGTCTGTTCTTATGCTACAATGTTTGTAGGGGTCAAATGTTTCTTTTTGGCACTGTGCCGAATCTTATTTCTTGATATAATGACAGGGCCCTGTCATATTTTGTAATTCCCTCATTTGTTTTTGTATATTATAAATTTGTGGGCTGTCATCTACTTTTTTTTTTTTTACTTAACAGATCAATTTATTAATCATTTCCATGTACATATCGGATCATACAACCAAGATGATAGTTACATGTTTCCATATTGAATGCTTACATTTAATTAATTTGCTTCCTTATATTTGCAGGAGTATCCTTGTTACATCAGGGATGAACATACATTGAAGCTTCTGGCATCCTGGAAATATGAAATCTAATCTCAATGAAGACAAACTTTGCTTATTTCTTTGTTTTAAGTGTAATCATCCTATGTCATTACTATCATAATACATTTATAATAAATTGATATTTTCAACTTTTATAATTAATAAAAACAAGTCATAACCATTCAGTGTGGAGTCCTATTAATTGTAAATAAGCTAATCTACCATATATCTTGTCAGTTTGGTTGGCCAGCTCAGTCAACCCACCATGGATTGGGTAGCACTCGATTATAGTACACTGCACAGATTTTTTGCCCTTGCAACTTTACTATTAAGTCAGGTGGGTGAGGAACGGTGGGGGGGGAGGGACTCCCCTTTACCATGGTAGCAGATTTTGTCCCAGTACTGGGGTGCCTTACGTTCTTTCCACGTAATCATAAAAGGGCAACCACCTAGAATTAAATCTGTCTGTTAGCAATTTGAGGCGAGGGGTCGCTCCCTCTATTTCTTTGATATGTTCTACTTTCATTCTCCAGTGACCCAAAGAGAGGCCCTGTGGTGTGAACCAATGCTGTGTTATAAATTTCTGTGCTGCCACTATTAAAATATTAAGTATTTTTGAGCCCCCGATCGTACCTCTCTTGGGGGAAGACCTACCACTAAATTAACCTCATTCAGTGTATCCTCTAGTTGAAGGATATCCTGTTTCGCCAGGGAAACATCTCTCCAATAGTTTACAATATGTGGGCATTCCCAGAATATATGAGAAAATGTTCCCCTGGCTACACAACCCCTCCAACATCTATCTGTGGATGAAAAGGCATAATGTGATGAGATTACTGGGGTTATAAAGAACCGGGAGGTAGCCTTCCAGCGGTATTCTCAGCATACTGGTGAGTTTGTTGTCTTACTCACCCCTGCCCACACCCCAATCCACTCCTTGTCCGTCAAGGTGATGGTCAGTTCTTCTTGCCATTTCTGTTCTATTTGGTGGATTCCTAGTGGTCCCCTCCCATCTTGCAGTGTTTTATATATGTAAGAAATAAAACCTCTTAAATCTCCTGTGCTTCCCACTTGATGTGTTCTAATCAAGGGCTGGGCTATAGGGTTTATAAGCGCTTGAATCCCCACTATATTTTCTATATAGTGTCTGCATTGTAAATATAAAAGTCCCTCCGTGACAACTTGAATTCTTGTCGTAAATTCATTAAACTTTTAATCACCTCACTCTGTGTAAATTGAGTGAGGTGAGTTAGTCTTTTAGCTTGCCATCCTAGGAAACAATGATCCTTTGCAGAGGTTGAGAATTGGGGTAGATAGGTCAGGGGTATGTAGGGCCAGACAGGACTGGGGATCTCCTACCACTGCCTGATTTGCAACCAGACAGTTATAGTAGGTTTAGTCCACGGATTCTGGATTTTATTAATATCTATTGCTAGGGCCACCCATGATAGGCAGGTAAGAGGAATTGATGGGTGGGCTTCCCTCTCCATCTGGTGCCAACTGCTTGTATACAGGGGTGACAAAATTCTCAGAACGGGTAAAACTTGGACTGCTTGATAATACTTGTAAAGATTGGGAACGCCCAGTCTCCCTTTGTCTCTAGGTTCTGTTAATACCTCCCATCTCCTTCTGGGTCATCTCCCGGCCCATATAAAGTTGCTTGGTTTTTGTTTGAGCTCTCTCCAGTCCTTTCTGGTAAATGGCAAAGGTAGGCTTGTAAATAAAAATAAATACCTAGGTAGAATGTTCATCTTAAAACAGTTTCGATTCTGTTTGAAAGTGTGAGAGGCAACTCCTGCCAGCAATTTATGTCTGTAAAAACCTGTTTTTTAAGCACCCCATAATTAAGGTGATGTACTTTGGACAATTTCATAGGTATCTGTATACCTAAGTATCTAATTTTATCCTTGGCCCAGGGAAAAGGTACCCCCAGCTCAGGTTCCATCTGATTTTTCCCTCTAATAAAAAACATCTTCGATTTTCCCTCATTCACCTTAAAACCTGAGATTAGCCCAAACTGATTTAAAAGGCTCAAAAAAAGGGGGGATGGAAGTAGTGGGGTTATTTATATAAATCAAGGTGTCATCTGTGTACATAGACACCTTATTCATGGCCTGTCCCACTCTTATGCCTTCAATTCTAGTGTTTTCTCTAATAGCTTGTGCTAGTGGCTCTATGCTCAGGGCAAATAGAAGTGGGAAAAGTGGGCAACCCTGACGAGTACCTCTACTCACTTTAAAGCTTTCCGACAATGTTTCATTTACCCTGACCTTCGCTGTTGGACTTTGGTATGCTAACAAAACCCATTTAAGAAAGTTCCCTTCTATCCCTACTTGCAGCAAAGTTTCCTTCATATAAACCCAGTTTAGGCGGTCAAAAGCCTTTTCGGCATCTAGGAAAAGGGCTACATGGGAAGTCTCCGCTTTAGTTCTGGCTGTTAAAATGTTTAGCAACTGCCTGATATTATCAGAGAGATGTCTATGAGGAATAAATCCAGACTGATCTGGGTGTACCAAGGATTCAATATAGGTCTGTAATCTTACGGCTAATACTTTCATCAATAATTTTAAATCCTAATTTAGTAAAGAAATAGGCCTATAGAACTCACAAAAAAACTCTGGCTTTCCTGGTTTTGGAATCACAGAAATTACTGCCTCAGACCAAGACATGGGGAGTTTGTTTTCTTCCAGAGTTGCATTCATTACTATTGCTAACTATGGAACCAATATTTTTTTAAAAGCTTTACAAAATTCGGCTGGATATCCATCCGAGCCCGGGGACTTGCCTGATGGTAACTGGCCTATTACCAAATTTAATTCTTGTATGGTGATTGGGGCTGAGAGGGCTTGCTGTGCCTCCATTGGAAGCTTAGGAAGTGATACATCCTTCAAAAAAGCTTTTGAGCCTGCCATCACCTCTCGTGGTTGCTTACTTCCATATAGAGTTCTTTATAATAATTCATAAATTGTAGTGCAATATCTTGTGGCTGTCTCCAGACTTCCTTGGGGCAGTGTTTACTTTGAATACATTGAACATATCTACTAGCTTGCACTTTCTTATTTATTTATTTATTTAAGAATCAGTTTACAACCTTTGAGCCAGAGGCTCGTTTACAAAGGTACTTCGTCACATAAAGACATACATTGCGTTTCAGTTACATAGCAAATTAGGCTCGTATACAAAGGTACTGGTCACATAAAGACATACATTGTGTTTCAGTTACATAGCAAAGATTTGCCAAAAATCAGTAGGCATTCACCAGAGGTGCCACGTCACATTGTGGTCAGACAGATACAATTGGGTACAGGGTACATGTAATCGATAGCAGGTATTAAACAAGTTGGTATCAAGTGAGCAATTCTGGTAGATAAACATTGAAACAGCTGGCACTGGCCAGGTTAAACCTAGGCATGGTGGGCATGGAAGTGGTGTAGGGGATGGTTGGGTGGAGAGCTGCCTGGGGCATTGTCAGGAGAGAAATAAAGAGGTGGAGGCTATGTTCAGAGACAGGAGCAGTTACTAGTGCTGAAGATGTGGTTCCGAAGTGCGGTTTTGAATGTGGAGATGGTGATGGCATTGGTGATGGTGGCAGGAGAGAGTTAAACCAGGTTGGGGCTCTATAGCTGAAGGACCTCTGGCCATGGCTGGTTCTTGTTCTGGGGACCTTTAGAGTGGTCTTGTAGGAAGACCGTGTTGCAATGGTGGGAGGGCTCTGGTGGATGGATGCTGTTACCCCAGGGGGGGAGAGCCCGAGTAGGGTTTTTTTGGTGAGGAGACAGGTCTGATATCAGAGCCGTTCATCCAGGGTAAGCAGGTTAGCATCGACATATAGCTGACAGGTGTGTGTGAGTCTGGGGGCACCGGTAATTAATCTGCATGCTTTATTCAGGGTTAGGTGAATTTTGTTTAGTGCAGTGGTGTCGGCAGCACCGTATACTGGTAGACCATAGTCTACAAGGGACAGAATGGACGATGTAACCGCTAGCCGGAGAGAATTTGGGGGAAGGCAGCTTTTATGGCGGAATAGGATGCCAAGCCGTGTGTTGGTGGCGGATGTTAGGGTGTCGATGTGGGTGTGAAATGTGAGGGCTGAATCGAAGGTAACCCCAAGGTATTTGTAGGAGCAGACTTGTTCCAGTGGTTGGTTGGTGCTTGGAAGGATATAGAGTGGGTGGTTGCTGGCTTTGTTTTGGGGGTGTGAAAAGAGCATAGTTTTGGTTTTCTTAAGATTGATGATGAGTCTGTGCTCCTTAAACCAAGCCTCGGCACTGTTGAAAGACTGCTGTAGGGAGTCCTGTAGGGAGATGGGATTATGGTGGGTGGCAAACAGGACAGCGTCGTCTGCATACAGCAGAATTTTGCCAGAGCATGCACTGGGCAGGGTGTTCAGATACAGTGAGAAGAGAAGGGGGCCCAGGATGGAGCCTTGGGGGAACCCAGAGAGAATGGGACGGGTATCGGAGAGTGTGCTATTAATCTTGACACACTGGGATCGAGTGTCAAGATAGCTAGCACACCATGCCAGGGGGCCAGCCGAGAGACCAGTGAGGCAGAGTGCATTCAGCAGCAGTGGATGGGAGACAGTGTCGAAAGCCTTGGAGAGGTCTATGAACACTGCACCAGCTAGGGAGCTGGTATCCAAGGAGGAGTGTAGGAAGTTGGAGAATTCAATAAGGGCAGTGCTGGTACTGTGACCTGCATGGAAGCCATGTTGCTCTGGGCATAAGATGTTATGCTTAGCCAGATAATCAGTGATTTGAATGGCCACCACTTTCTCCAGGGCTTTAGAGAGGGGAGGGAGGATGGAGATTGGCCGGTAGTTGTTGGCCGACGACCTGTCGCCTCCTTTATGAATGGGTGTGATAATGGCTGTTTTCCAAGCTGTGGGGAATTGTCCCAGGCAGAGTGACTGGTTAATTAGGCTTGTGAGAGGTGCAAGGACTTCATCTAGCACCAGCCTGAGGATGCTGGCGTCCAGTGAGTCACTGCGGGATTGTTGCCATTGAGAGCTTTGGTTAGATGGGTCTGGCTTCCCGGTGGAAATCTTTCGCAGGAGGAAGCTGGGGTGCTGGAGGACAGGGGAGTTTGGCTGGGGGAGGGTCAAAGAAATTACTAGGGAGGACTGAGCTAAGGTCAGTGAAAGTGGTGTTGAACCAGTTAGCTATGGTGGCAGGCTCGGGTGGAGGTTGTGCGCATTTCTAGTGAGCTGGGATGGGGTGGGGAGCAAGCTTACCATTGAGTTGCTTAATATTATCCCAGAAGGTCCGGGCTGAGCCCCAGGAGGAGGTAAGGGAGGCCTGGTAATGGTCTGCCTTGGCTTTCCTGATGGCCCATGAGCATTTATTTCGGGCTGCATTGTATGCTTGCCTATCAGACAGACGACCTGTTTCAGTGGCAAGGTGCCAGAGGTTATCGGTTTCTAAGTAATTGTAGGAGGCGGGCTAACCCAGGGCTGCGTTCTGTTTTTGGACCGGTTTTGGTTAAGGGTGCAAAGAGATAACAGGCCATGTTGAAGTTGTGAGTGAAAAAGGCGAGGGCAGTATCAATGTTGGTTGCCTGCTGAATGGGGACCAGTCTATCTGGGTGAGGAGTTCCTTAGTTTCTTCAGCCCACCAGGCGCGGAGGCGCCTCATGAGGGTGGTCTGGGCTTTGGGTTTGGGATTGGGGTTACCCAGTGGAATAGGATAGGGAGTGGTCACTCAGGAGTCTGGGAGGACCTGGATGTTTTGGATTTTATGGGGTCGGTTAGTTATAATAACATCCAGCAGGGTGCTGGTATCACTCTTAGGGTTAAGTCTCGTGGGCTGGGTGACGAGTTGTGTCAGATCTTGGGCGGCAAATGAGTCTCTGGTGGTGGATGAGGAGGTGCTGAGCCAATTTACGTTAAGGTCCCCCACTAGGAGTTGTTCTGCCTTATGGTGGAGGGTGGCCAGGTAGTCTGTTAAAGATATTAGGGCTGGGTGCTGGTTCTTTGGGGGAACATAGGCTGTGGTGAGATAGAGAGGGCTCCTAGAGGGGTCTGGGGTGAGTCTGAGGGTAAGGGCCTGGGCCCCATTTGTGAGGCAGGGTGGGAGTGCGTGTCCAGGTATTGTGTCCCTGGTGTAGATTGCACAGCCACCCCTCGTTTGCCTACTCGGTCCTCCCGGTATAAGGTATAGCCTGGGAGGGAGACAAGTGAGTCTGGAGTTGATTTGGACAGCCAGGTTTCAACCAGGGCTATGATGTCTGGTTGGTGAGCCAAGGCCCAGCACTGTAGGGCGTCAAATTTCTTCAGCAGGCTGCATATGTTCATGGAGGCTACTCGAAGACCAGTGGGCTGAGTGGGTGGATGGGAGGGGGCAGGGCCTGGGTTGGGATGTATGTTCCCTGTTAGGAGTAGAAGGAGGAGAAGTGCTCTGGTCAGAGGGAGGCTGATGGAGAGTTTACGCCGGAAGCGATATAATAAGGAATGGGGTTCGGTTGCACAAGGGGTGGGTAGGGTAGCACAGGCAGAGAATGCCTGAGTGATCAGAAGTGCAAGGGGGCTGTGGGGGGAGGGCAGGTGATGTCTGGAAGGGGGGTGAGGTGGAGAGGAGCAAATGGGATGTGTGGAGGAGGAGGGAGGGGTAGGAGCAGTGGTAAAGGAGGAGGGGAGGACAGGAGGGTAGGTAGGAACACTGGAGTAGTGAGGCTGAGGGTTCATAGGGACAGTAGGGTATGTGGAAGGCAAAGGGAGGAGGAGGAGAAGAGATAGACTGGTGAGCAGGGGATGCATGTGCATAGTTGGGAAGGTTGGTGGAGCTGAAGTGAGGAAAGAATGGGGGGACTAGGATGAAAGAGGGGAGATAGTAGTGAGAGATCACCTTAGAGTCTAGTTGCTGCTATGGTGTGGTGGCAGTGCATGTGCCTGAAGTACACAGAGTACTGGGTTCCAAGCCCTGATCGAGGCAACTAGGAGGAGCCAGACCAGTGGCTGCAGCAGCAGGGAGCTGGGCTCAGGTTTGTAGAAGCACCTAGACAACACTTTAGTTGTGTCACAGGGTTAGTGTGTTCTTTATAGTAATGAAATCCTGCAGTAAAATATGCAGGTGTTCTAGGTGAGTGGTGGAATGGTGGAGCTGTGGACTTTGGAAACAAGGGTGCAGGGTTCAAAGGCAGCAGGAAGAAGAGGTAAACTTATATTTTGGCAGATTGGGTAGCTAAGTGATTAAGAGGCTTAGAAAGTAGTAATAAAGTATGAAGGCACTGTGGTGCAGAGGCAGAGCAGCAGACTCTGACCACAAGGGTACTAGGTTTAAACACAGCTCAGGGACAGAGGGTAGAGAGTCAGTCTTGAGTCAGACAGCTAACAATTTAGTTGCCTGTAGCCCCACCATACTATTTTTGATTTGAAAATCTTAATAGTCCCTCTGTCTGTCTATTTTCTAAGGTCTGTAATTCCGAACGGGTTTTACTGAGCTCTTTCAAAATCATAGAATCGTTGGAGCATTGTTTGTGTTTGGTTTCCCATTCATTAATCCTATCTTTTATTTTCGCATGTTGTTTAAGTATGCTTTGTTTCCGGGCTGTTGCAAAGCTAATTATTTGTCCTCTAACCATGGCTTTCATGGTATCCAACCAGATTAATAGTGAACAATCTGTGATAGGGGAATCCCTAAGTAAATTCTGTATTGTCTGTGTTATCTGTTGAGTCAAATTTTTATCAATCAACAGAGAAACATTCAGTCACCAAGTAGATTTCCTGCCCTCTGCTCCCCACCCTATTTTAACAGATATTGGAGCATGGTCTGATAAAGTGATGGAGTGTATAGTAGAGGCTGTGCAGAGGTGGAGATCTGATTTGTTGATGAAAAACGTATCAGAGCGGGAATATGATTTTTAAGCTGATGAATAATAGGTGTAATCTTTTTCTTTATCGTGCAGTGACCTCCAAATGTCCACCAGTCCCCACTCTTCTACTAAGACCTTTAGCATCCTGGAAGCAGTTCTAGTGGTGTTGGCTTGTCCAGAGGAATGATCCAGGGTGGGACATAGTACAGCATTGAACCCCCCCCCAAAAAAATTAACTGACCCTCCTTGAGGGCTGCCAATTTGGAAAATACTTCAGTAAAAAATTTCTCAGCTTCCACATTAGTGGCATATACATTTATCAAATGAAGTAATTTGCCCTGTATCCAGCCCAATACTCTGATCAACCTTCCCTGGAAGGCTTCCTCCATCTCCTGTATTTGAAAAGGGCAATTTCTTTTAAATAAAATGTCTACTCCTGCTTTTTTTGGCAGTTCCATGGGAGGCTGCTTCTACATGGCCTACCCATGAGCGTCTAAGTTTCATATGCTCTGCAGGGCTAAGGTGTGTCTCTTGTAGTAAAGCTATGTCGCACTTTAAATGTTTTAGTTCTGTCAGCAATCTTGTGCACTTGGTGGGCAAATTAATGCCCTTGACATTATATGAGATAATATTCAAATGTGGCATAGTAATTGCTTTATGTTAACAGCTGACCCTTGTGCCATTCACCCAATTTCCTTTCTCTACCCATGATCCAATTATTAAATTTCAAGGATCCTCCACACTGATAAACTGTAAAAATCTTGAGAACCAGTAAATAGAAAAACCATAAAAACACAATCAAATAACTTTTGAGAATTAATATTTTGTTCCCTTCAACACTGAGAACTATGAACTGTTATTAACTCTGAATAATACTATTAAAGGTTAATTAAGTTATTCCTAGCTTTCTAGATGTTACCTGTCACTACATTGACAGGTAATTACAGTAGAAAATCCTCCTACTATATTGGGGGTTGTTGTTCGCACGGTCTGTGGACAAACTCAGTCACTTAACAAAAACATCACTCAACATATCAACTTCCCCAAAAGCCCCCCACCCCACCCTTTGATATATAATGTTGTTAAGAAAGAAAAATCCTCCTCCTCCTCCTCTGCCCTTAGTTACTTATTTTGCTTCATTTCTGCCCCTCCTTTAAGATATTCCTGCAGCCCGCTGTACATTTCCAGTGACCCCCCCATTCGAGTTTAACAAAGCCTTCTCAGGGCTTAACTTTCAGAGTGATGCACATTAGAGTATACTCTGAGTCCCACCCCTCGTTCCTCCACATGGGTCCGTTTCTGTGCTGCTATGTCCTTTGCCTTACAGTCCCGATAAACCAGTTCCTTCTCACATCTGAGTACCGCTAGTGAGGAAAAGGAGTAGAATGATGCATATGGACAACATCCATTATGGTGGCAACAAATTAAGGTCCCAAAACAGATTGCTTTACTGCTAGTTCCCCTGGACACGCTGAAGTGCTCGAGTTAGGTCGGGGGGTTTACTGCGGTATGCTTGAGCCTCTTTGAGAAAAGTGTACAGTACGTCTCGTTGAGTCATCTTCTCTGTGATTTAGGGGATGAGGGGGTCGTGGTAATTCCTCTGATTCTTCAGATCCGATCACTCCAGCAGCTTCCTGATGTCTGTGACAGTAGGCTGTGTGAAGGAGACAGGTAGGCTCCTCTTCTTACTTGAGTTTCTGGTGGTTGTAGACCATGCGCTTGCTCGCAGCTTTTTCTCTAAGAGTTCCGCCTCTAGTTCAGTTGTTTGAATACCTAGTTCTTTCAAGAGAGGGACCACTTCCAATAAGGAGGGAAACATCTTTGTTCCTGAGTCCGGATGAACTTTCAGCTGAGCTGGAAACAATATCTGAGCGTGTATGTTTTTTTTAATTTTGAGTTTTTTAATGATGCCCCTAAGTCGCTGTCTTTCCACTTGGAGAGCATTAGAGAAATCTTGCTCAAAAAATATAGGTGCCTCATGAAATTTCAGTTCTCTGCGACGCCACGCTTCCCTCAAGATCCAAGTAGACCATTCGGATTATCAGGGAGCGTGGTCTCGCCTTTGGATCAGTCAGCTTAACTGTAAGAGATCTATGTGCTCTATTGATTGCCAGATTTAAATCCGAGGAGATAGAAAGGACAGATCAGAGTAATTGCTGCACAAAGTCAGGTAATGTTGCAAATCCTTCCTCTTGACCCTCTGGGATACCATGAATCCGAAAATTGTTACGGCGGGATCTATTTTCCAGATCCTCCATTCTCTGCTGGATGTCCTGGTCCCTTTGCAGCAAGAACAGAAGCAGATGCTCATTTGTATATTGGGCTTCTGTAAGTTCTGAAACTTTGGCCGCATTGTCTGTGACCTTCTGATCTAGTGTGCGGACATCTTTTCTAAGGTCTGCTAGCGATGAGTCAATCTTGTTGACTGTCTTTAATATTTGTTTAAGTATATTTGCTGTTTCGTTTGCTGGATCTGAGTCTTCCATATCAGGATCCAAAGATGACTCAGAGGCTGCTTGTCTGCACGGTGGTAATGCGGGTTAGGCCCTCCAGGGCTTCCCCCAGTATTAACTTTCATTTTGCCTTGTTTTGTCGCAGACTTTTAATTCTTCGACTCCCACAATTTCTCTGCCATTCCCAACACATCAGAGGATCCGATGGTATAGTCGATTCGGGGCAGATAAGTGAGGATTAAAGAAGATTAACTCAGGGTTGTGGAAGAGCTATTCGGGTTAACCTGCAGCCATGTCGGTGACATCACGGGGAAGTCCTGTAATCTACTTTTCTGTTTCTGTTCTGGATATCAGCATTTGTAAATTATTTCCTAGGTGCAGATATTGTATATAATCTGTTCTTGCTTTGGTTCCTGTATAATTACTGAATAACTTGCCTGTATCTTTTTTACTGTCCTCCCACCATATTCCAGTTGAGTCATAAAAACACATAACTGATAGTCTTGCCTCCTATAATTGATTCCACTGTTTCATCAGCTTATCATCATTTAACTTGCTGTTATTCATTCACCATTTACCTTTACCATAAGTCTGTCCCCATTGTAGTGGACGCTTTATCATCCTGTGATCTGTAAATTCGTAACTCTGTGTGTACAGATGTAATTTTTAAGAGTTCTGATACAAATGTATAATCTATTCTGGTAGAGAGAGAACCTCTGAAGTAGGCGTTACCTCCTGCTGAATGTATTTGCCTGTAAGCATCCTTTAATTTTGCGGTCTTTAAGTCGTTCAAGCTGTTAGTACCACTATACATTTTAAGTGTTTGTAAACCTGTCTTCCTTTTTTATCCCACAATTAAACTCTCCTCCCCATATTACTGTTCTTGATGTATGCAGGTAAGGTCGGATGTCATTAAATAAACTGACCCTAGAAGCTTTTGGCTGTGGTGCATATATCGTTATTATTCTTAATCTTTCTGTGTCATACTTTATGTCTAATGCAAGGGCTCTCCCTAGTTGTATTTCAGCTCGTTTTGTCATTTTTAATCTTTTTTCGTTAAATAAAACCCATACTCCATCACACTTATCTACCCAATAGGACCAAAAGGATGGTCCTTTTGTCCATAGTTTTAAAGCCTGATTAACTTCATATTTGGTTTTGATTCTAGTGTCCTGCAGTAATATGATCTATCTAGTGTAGATAAATTGGTCAATACTGATATACTTTTTTTCTCTCCTTTGATACTATTTACATTGTTGCTATTTTCAATGTAGCCATAAATATTTATAGAAGTTTTGCTTCATGTGTTCGATTTACTCCGAGACCTAGTTCTCCTGGTGACTACATTTGTTTGTGAGACAATGTTTTGTTCCTCTTGGTCAGAGAGGGTGTCTTTTTGAAAATATGCTACTGACGATTCCTCTGAGTCTTCACCTTCTGTATCAATATCTCCCCAATTTGCCTATCGGGATGAAATGCTGAATCTGTTTTTGTACAACATGCTGGCTGGAGTTTGAAAATTATTTTTTTTTTGCAGTGGTTTTCCTTCATTTCTTGGTCTTTTCTTCAACCCTTATCTTTCCTTCACCTGCTTAAATTCTCCTACGGGGCATCTGCTTTATGTTTTCTGTTTCTTTTATAGGTTCTTCATTTATACATTCTACTTAGAGTTGTATCTTTTCAGATTCTTGTACCTGTCCTTGCACTTCTGGTTCCATTTCTTTCTCGAGTGTACTTTGTATTTGACCCCCCCAACCTATATTTGTTTTGTGAATTTCTAGCTCTTTTTCTTGTTTAACTAGTATTTTTCATTAATTCTAATGATTTTTTGAAACCTGCATTGTCCTTTTTTGTTGTGCCTGTGAGACCAATGTCTCAGGGGAGAGGCTCTTTCCTCTGTTGTGTGAACCCTGAGGACATTTGGCATACAAATGCCCTCTCCTTTCACATAGGTTACATTTAAATGTGTTTTGGTGCTGGCCTGTCAGCGTAGTGGTTGGATTTCCGCTCACGATGCCGGCAACTCGGGTTCCAGAATGTACCCGGGTCATGGAGGGCCAGCCAGGGGAGAAGGATGGAGCATCCCATGGACTGCTCTCCTTCTCTGGGAGGAGGTTGTGGCATATGTCCAGTGCTCGACGGACCTCTGGCGGAGGCCAGGGGTACTGCGGCAGCCAGCGTCTGGACGTCTTTGGGGGTGGGGCAGACACTGGATGTCATTGCACGTCCCCATCCTCTGAACTATAGGAGTCAAAACACCCACAGCCAGCGCCTTCATGATGCCCGCCTCACCGCTCCTTCATCTCTCCCAGGCTGGCTCCCCTGACCTGACCTATGTCCGCAACACCTTGGCCAGTGCCGTGGCCCCGCCCTGGGGTATGCCAAGGGGCAACTAGGGAATGCAGCTGATTTGGGAGTGAGTGGCAGTTAGGTCCATGACTGGGCTGAAGTCCCGACGCTTGCTTGTGGGACAAAAAAACTTAATAGCAAAAAAAAGAAAATGTGTTTTGATGTTCATTAATCATATGTCCATATTCAAAACGGTGTCCACACTTGGTAGTGTCGCATGCGTTTCCTAGAGCCACAATTAAAACATGACTAAGGCTGCCCCTGATAACAATGAGCCTCTGTCCCTACCTAGAAAGAAAATACTTGGCAAATGCAATTACCGAATATCAGTTTGTATCAATTTGACTCATCTTTCACTGTCCAGTCCAAATTTGTTCTGAGTCCAATATTGGTGAGGGGGTATCTACCACTTCACATCGTTGTCTTAACCAAAAAAAAGAATGTCTGATATATTTACCCCCTCATTTTTAAATAGTAGTGTTACAGTCCTTAGCATTGGTTTGGTTAGTGGGATTGCCAAAAAGGGTCTCCATAAAGGGGTTTGGTGAATTTCATTGTATTTAGCCCAGAACCTATCTAGACCAGCAATGTTTTTAAAACTAATATCAAAGTTTGTATCTCCTGTATGGACTGAAGCATATATCTCAGAAGCAAAAAAAGTAATTAAGTCTTTTAGCAAGGTTTGGGCTATGTACAGTATATTCTGTCCAATTGATTTTCAAGGCCTCCTTTGTAAATCAGTCTAACAGCGTTTCTTCTGGGGACCGGCTCTCCCTTGGTGTGAATAACTCTGCAAATTTCTTTGGTGTCGTTATTTGTTCTTTTGTCTCTTCTTTTTTTTCTATATCATTTTTTGTTGCTGTTTAGCATTTTTCTTACTGTGTAATTGTTCCGGGGCCCCTGCTTTTCTGTACTGAAATGTTTTAGAGGTGCTAGCTACTTCATTGTCATCACAAAAACAGTTTGTCTTTGGTTGCCTTCCTTGTTCTGTATGGCCCGGATATTCAAACTGCGCCATTCTGAGGCTCAAGCCCTTGCGCTGCTCAATATAGTTGCGCAGGGGTGTGGCCGGGGCGATATTCAAAGGAGTTTCGCTATTGAGCAACTCCTTTGAATATCACCCCAGCCACAGCCACTGTGCATGGATGCAGTGGAACTTGCGCCACCGAAGTTGTCAGAGTTGAGCATTAAACTTGCAGTGGCGCAGTACCATTGCGCCATCGCAAATTTCGATATTCAAAAGGTGACATGCAAATGGGGCCATAATTCATGCAAGGCACAGGGGGCCATTTGCATCTGATTATGGCCCCATTTGCATGCCGTGGCATGTAGGTGCGCCCGACCAGGACTTCGCCTGGCCACTCTGCCAGGCAGCAGCCGTTGGACCGATGCACCCTGCAGCCCGATCGCAGGAGCAAGCGTGAAAAAACACCCCCTGTCCACACATCTCCCAATGCCCGATCGCTGGCAGAAAGTATCATGAAACCCCCACACACATCTCCCAATGCCCGATCGGGAAAGTATCATGAAACCCCCACACATCTCCCAATGCCCGATCGTGGGCAGAAAGTATCATGAAACCCCCCACATTCCCCAATGCCCGATCCACGGGCAGAAGCGTAAAACAACCCCCGCCCAAACAGCTCCCAATGCCCGATCGTGGCAGAATGTAAAAGACCCCCAACCCGAATATCTCCTGGTGGTCCAGTGGACTGTAATGCCCGATCGTCGAGAATGTCCAGTGACAACCCCCAAACATCTCCCTGGTGTCTAGTGTCCCCACCCAACCACCCACGAAGCCCCACCACCCCGCTCCCCGCGCCGGGCGGGCAGCAGCATCCCACCCGCTGCCGCCCGCCGCCCGGGCCACTGACTGTCTGGTAGGGCTGCACGCCCATTGGTGCAGAGCTAGAGCCCTGTGGAGAAAAGGTGAAGAGATGCTGACTTTTTTAACATTGCTGCAGGAGTTATGTTCATTTGAATATCAGTAATTCCAAGTGCTCTTTGGCAAAAAATGCTTCTGACTGTTGTTGCAGTGGTTTTAGTAAAAGAAATGTAAGCCTTTGTTACCTGCTTCATAAACAATGAATCCTTTCCTCCAGTGCTCAGGTATCCTCCACTCCAAGTCATCGGGTAGGCACGTCCATTGTGAAGGCCTACTGTTTGAAGAATTAAGGGCTTAACTGCATGGTTAGCTGCGCAGCAAGTGTTTTGAGATGGAATAAAGGAGATCTATGTTAGTAGACCCATATGTGATAGAAAGTGTCGAGGACTTATATTTCTGTGGGGTAACTCCCTGACATTGCAGGACAAATTTGTTGAAGGACCAACGTTGTGGTGTCTGTGGCCGGGAGGAAAACTCTTTTTTCCATACAGTTGCCTAGGAGTCACCAACAAAACAAAAGAACTTTGTACTACATTGAAAAGGACGCCTGAAGCTTATTGTAGCAAAAGACATGCACACAACAACGCAACAATGCTGCGGCTTAAAGGGATTCCAGTAAAGCCTATTTTTTTCTAGGTGGCACTTCAGAACTGAAACTGCTACACTTCTAAGTTGATGAGAGAACTAAAGGCAACAGCATATACAAAGTTTAGCAGGTTCCTTTAAATCTGTGAGCACCCTCCATTATCTCAAAACACTACTGTTAATTCTCTAAAGCAGTGGTAACAACTGTTACATGAACTAGCTGAATACCTATGAGTGTAGTAGCCACAGCTGATGGCTGTAAGAAAAAAAGCTAAACCTAGTGGAGTTCCTTAATTAAAAAAAAAAAAAATTCTGACATTAACTTTTTGCATTCATTTACACTCAAACTCCGGAGATTAATCTGTCCTCAAGGAGAGGAAAAGTTTCTGAGTGAAAAGAGCCAAAATAAGCTACAAACTTGGTAATCCCCCTTCCCCATAAATAGCAGATATACTTTCTCCAGGCTCTAGCAAAAGGCTGAAATACTATAAATGCTGTATAAGGCTGGTGCCCAAAGTTAAAATACTCAACTGGCAAAAGAAAGGGGAAGAAGGAGGGAGGGAGGGAAGGGGGAAGGAAAAGGAGGAGAAAAAAGTTTAGAGAAGAAGGAAGCAACAAGTAAGTATTTAAGTATGGTGTGACTGCTAAACAAAACCATAATAGAACTAAGTGGGGAGTGCTGAGGTGAGAGTGGTGTGCGAAGAAGAGGAGGAGGAGGACAGGGAATAAAGGAATAAAAAGGTTGTGGTCACTGTGCAGAAGAAAAAACTAGATCCTGATGCAAACTGTATCAAATAGTTTACTAGGAGTAAGAGATCAGCTGCCATAACAAATAAAGGAAGTCATTCTAAAAGGAACATGAGCCCAGAGAGGAGACACAATCATATCTGAAGGATTAAACCTAAAAAAATAAATGAAAAACAAAAAAGCAAACTAACAGAGGAAAAACGAACCACTAAGGATTTAACCGATAAAAATAATAAAAGATCACATTTTTTCCCCACCTCCTACTGCTGATCTCCCTCAGCTTATTTCCCCAATTCTTGACTCCTGTTAAAAACAATAAAAAGACAATCACAGTGCAGGAAAATTCTGAACCCGTGGCACAGAATATTAACAATACTAGGCCTGCAGATTGAGTGCTGGAAGAACTTGATATTGTCAATCCTCTGGGGTCAACGCAACCTAATTTAGACCAAGAGATGCCCCCACCTAGATGGGCAAAAGCCATTTTAGCAGAAATTTCTGAAGTAAAACAGAAAATGTCATTTACAGAGAACATTGTTACAGACATCAATGTTATCAAGACTATTCTTACAAGTATCGACACAGAAATTAAGTCTACCAGTGCCAAGATGCAAGATATGGAAAAAAGAACTTCCACAAATGAAAAATAAATAAATTGTCTAAAATGTTTAACTCTTTAGCAGGAAACACAGATTAAACAAATATAGGAAAAATAATAGATGCTGAAACAAGAGCATATAGGAAAAATGTCAGGGTCCTAGGGATTCCAGAAGCTGGGAACAGCACGCATCTTTAGCAAAAATAATGAATGACATAATCACACTTTTCTTAGATATTCCTAAAGACTCTCTAAAGGTAGAATATGACCAAATACATCATGCTGTAAGAAGCAAACCAAATGATGACCAACCTCCCAGTGTGTTGATAGTTAAATTTATGAAAACAGAAGACAAAAACAAATTGATAACTGCAGTCTTTAGGGAAAAAAGTAAACATGGATGGTGCCACAATTACTATTTACCAAGATCTTCCTGCCAAAGTGATTGAAAGGAAAAACTACGCTCATATCAGGTCTGCCATTTGGAAGAAAGGCTATAAATCGGCATTTTATCCTCCGAATAAACTGAGAGTCTTTATTAAAGATAATCAGTGGACATATACATCTGCAGAAGAAGCCAAAAAAGACCTATTAAGAAATTTCCCAGACTTTTTTAAAGACTAATCAGAATTTGTTAGCGATGGAAGACTAGAAATAAGAAAATAGTACAAGCTTAATGCAATGAACACTCATTAGTAATCTGTACCCACACTGAGAATTCAGTGTGTTTTTTTTTCTCATGGTTTTGTTTTTGTTGTTTTTTGTCATCTTCTTTCTTTCTGTTTTCTGTTTTCTGTATTTCCATTTTTGCTCTAAATGATCCATAAATATCTGTGGATTGTCAGATTTTTTTTCAAGGTGTTCATTTTATTTATTATTTATTTGGGTGGTTATTGCATCTTGTTGTCACCACTTTGGAGAAGGGACAGATGGATTTTTATATTAATTATAGGGGAGGAGAGGGGATGGGGTAAAAGTGAGAGAGGAGGGGAAATAATAAGGCTTGGAAAGAGATAATGTAATAGTCTTCACCTCAGTAGGGAGCACTGTACAGTACGCACGTCAGGATAATATCCGCTCAGTATTAAGACACCTAGGAGTGTCAAGTTGTTTCATTTTTGTTTTTTTGGGGGGAGATAATACTAATAGTAAAAGTAAGGAGGTTTATAAGCTGGGGTAAATAAAGGTTAAAAAATTAAAAAACAAAACAGCAATCTGTAGTTTAAGAAAAAAAAATTACGGTATTATTTCTTTTTTTATTTTCTCTCCTAAATTAAAATGTTAGCTAACTTGGGTATTAACTCTCCTGGGATCATCATTTCATCGATGAACATTAATGGCCTTAACAAACCCAGAAAGAAAGAACTGATAACATTATATGCAAAAAGACATAATTCACAAATTTTAAGTTGACAGAAACCTCATTTATCTATTAAAGATCATAAGAAATTAAAAACGGGTGGATTAATCAAGTTTACTTTTCTACAGGAACCTCTGATAGTGGAAGTGTGGCCATATTAATTGCAAGAGATCTTGATTTCAAATTAAATTGTCAATGGAATGATGAAGATGAAAGAGTGATACTGATTAAAGGTGTATTAAAGTGGAGTAGAAGTGGTTATCAGATCAATATATGGCCCCTTTCTCGCTTATGGTGAATTTCTTAACAAAAGTTCAAACCTTTTGTATGTGTTCAATGCTAAAAATATAATATTGTGTGGAGACTGGAATGCGTTAGTATCCCCTAAAAAAGATAAATCTTCCAAAACCTTGAATACTGGCATTCATGCCTCACAATGTTTAAGGGACTTTTTAAATATTTATAATTTATGTGATCCATGGCGTATTAAATATCCTCACAAGCAACAATATACATGTTAAGTGAGACACCTTAACACTTATTCAAGAATTGATTATATATTCATAAATAAGGACTTAAAACATAATTAAAGCCCGACATTAAGGAAATTTTCCTCACAGATCATGCAATGATATCAATAAACTATATTCCTACTTTTGATCGAGAAAACATTTTTCAGTGGAGGTTTGACAATTCATTGTTAAAAGATCCAAACTTTATCCAAGCAATAAAAACTCAAATCCAGATTTTTGGAGATTTACCAATTCATTAAACAAAAAGTTTAGTTCAATTTGGGATGCTTTTAAAGCAACAATAAGAGGTCACATAATATATCAGATACAAGCTAGGAGAAAAGATAAGCTTAGATTAGAAACAACAGACCAGAAGGTTTTGGAATTACAAGCATAATCAGTTCAGTATACCTCCAATGAGGGAAAAAAGGAGAACAACAAATTCTGGAGGAAAAAAAACATACTACTAGAGGAAGTCGAAAAGAAGGCACTCAAAACAAAAAATAAATTATACTATAACTTTGACAAAAACTGGTAAACTATTAGCATATGTATTAAAAATCAAAGAGAATATAATACTACTAAAACATAAAGAACAGAGACAAGAGTTACACTCAAGATACCGAAATAGCTGAGGTATTTGTAAATTATTACAAATCTATTTGCAATACAGAGTACGAGAACAATCAACTTAGGATTGATTTTTATATCAGAAACACAAACATTCAATTTAAATGTCAAATAAACAAATTTGAAAAGATAGATTTAATAAACCCAATCACATTGATGAAAAATAATTCTACTCCCAGATCAGACGGCTTCACATCTGAATTCTTTATGGGTTGGTTGATGTACAACTTACAATTGATTTAGCTACCCAGACTCAAACAGAAACAATAGCAATTGCGCTAGACGCTGTGAAAGCATTCGATTTGCTGAATTGGAAATATATGTTTTCAGTGTTAGAAGCCTATAATTTTCCTCAGATAATCATCACTTGAATTAAAACTTTATATCAAAAGCCTAAGGCCATATTCAAAATTAATCAACACAGATCAGTCCCATTAAATATGACCAATGGTGTTAGACAGAGGTGTCCACTGTCGCCGTTTCTCTTTATAATTAGTACAGAACTACTCCTAAACCTTATAAGAAATTATACTTTGATTATCGGGATTCAATTAAAAGATACTCAACTCAAATTAAACATATATGCAAACAATATCATGGTGTTTCTTACCAAACCAATATTGTCTTTTCCTACATTAATGTTGGAATTCTATCAATTTGCAAACATTTCTGGGTATGAGTTAAATAAAACTAAATATATTATTTTACCTACAACCAAAGTAAAACCTGCTACTAGAATCCTACTACGTGAAATGAGGTTTGAAGAGTCCACCAAATATTTGGAAGTATGGATTACTAACGATTTGATGAAAACAATCTCAACTAATTTGACATATTATATGAATAAAATTACAGGAGTTCTGAATGAATTGAAAAATAAATCATTGTCATTATGGGGAGGATTGAAGCCCTCAAAATGACGGTAGTGTCATTACTAATGTATTTGTATCGTGACAATAGGGGAACTCTCCCTATCTTGGATGGCTTAGACGAAATGTAAGTTCAAAACATTTTTGTGGTGTGGGGGTGCCCCAGGATTGCTTGGGAGAAAATATCTTTGATAAGATCGGAGGGTGGAATGGGTTGTCCCGACCCAGAAAGATATAATAGGTCCATTAGGTTCAAGCAACTAATGAACTGGACTGTTCAAGAACAATATGAAAAAAATAAAGAAAAGGCTCACTGCAGTCTAATACATCATTAAATTTAGAAAATTATAATTTAACAATATCAGATTTACTAATCTACCCTAACCAATTCACACTAATTAAAAATAACATAATTAAGCACTTTTATAAAATAAGTCTAGTGTGGAATAAGACGCAACCTTATAACAATCTTTTCTTTATTAGAACCTATTACTAATCATAAAAAATTCAGAATGGATTATTAGCTGGTATATCAAAAACAGATTTAATTAAATTGAACTTGACAAATTGACTAGCTCTATTACAAGGTAAAGAATTCATTTCATGAGAAGATTTGAAAAATCGAGCCAGTTCACATCAAGTAACCAATCTTAGAACTATATATATGATTTTAAAAACTACATATAATAAATACTTTGAATTCTCAAGAACTAAAAAAACTAATAATCACTTTATAGATATATGTGAATTTCTTCAAATGTACAAAAAAGGTATTGGCAGTGTAGTAGCCTTGACTTATAACAAGTTTTCATTAACTTTAAAAATGAAATCAGCTAAGAGTATGGCCAGAGTAAATAAAAACTGGGAAAAAGAATTAAATGTACCAATATCAGACCAGAACTGATGTCAAATCAGAATAAATGCAAATAAATTATATACCTATGTGAAAAGTAAATCAGTACAATATAAAATAATTGACCAAGCATACATAACCCCATACAGGTTGAATCAATTTGCTAAACAACAAAAAACAGAATACTGGCATAATTGCAATACACAAGGAAAGATAGATCATTACAATCCACTATGGAATTGTCCAAAGATTCTAGAATGGTTAATAACTATTGAACAGTGCCTAGTTTTTGGATTCGAGGGTTTAGGCAAAAGAGAGCAGTGCACCCGTTCAAGGGGAAGACTGTAGTCGGGTGGAAAAGCCAGCATGTCCCACAGTATATTTTCCAGGAAGTCAGTCATCGGGCTCGTCTCCGATCTCTCCATTAGGCCATGTAGTCGTAGCTCGTCTCTTCTAGATCTGCTTTCCAAATCCAAACATTTAGCCTGCATGGTGGCAGTCTGCACAATCAAAGCCTCTATGGCCTGGCTCAGGTGTGATGCACCATCTTCAACTGTGGAGATACGCTCTTCGGCATGCTGGACCCACTGCTCGAGCAGGGAAAACTTTTGATGTACATTTTTTAATTCTAGTTTGTTTTTAGCTCGTGATTCTTGGATTTCTCTAAGAAGAATTTCAAAACGGTTCCTGGAGTTGCTGTATTTTGCCATCTGTGTCATTATCATTGTCTCATAGGCCTAATGGTGATGGACTCCTGCTGTGCTCTGTGGCTGCTGCAAATGATTCGCTGCCGTCATTGTCTTTAGATGGAGTTTTAGCTTTGATCTGGTGCTCCTTTCATCTGTACAACATCCACCAGGTATTTTATGTCAATTTGAGTTGTCTGATAGTTGAAATCAGATGTTTTTAATTCCAGAGAGTCAGGAGCTCTCTGGTTGGCCTCTTTGGGGGTCCATGACATCACCGGAAGTCTCCTGTGGACAGACTTTGACCCAACTCAAATTGTAGCAAGTTAAATAGTCTAGACTCCTCACTACCCACTGTAGGAAATTTAATATGTCGTTATTAAAATGCACCTATTACTGAGAGTTTTGTACCCCCCTGGGAATGCCAGGTACCGTGGTCCCTATGTCTTGGCTCATATAGCTGCATAGACTTGTTTTAAACTTTATATGGGACAGAAAAGAAACTAGGAGAGCTTACCATAAGCTGGCAGCTCCTAAGAACAGAGAAAGGCTTAGATTACCAAATATTTATTATGTACTATCTGGCACTTCATAGTAGTAAGTACTTGCGGTGGTATAGAAGTAATTCAGAGGGGATAGTGATCAATTATGTCCCTCAATGGCTTGAAATAGAAAAACACCTTTGTGAGCAGAGCCAGATACTGCCCAGCTCCCTTGTACACATACCAGCAGGAAAACACCCGAATATGTTCAGACACACATGTAGAGACCTCTGTCAGAGTGCACTTACACCTCTGTAGGTTCCTTAACCTGGACCTCCCTAAGATACCTCACAACTCCTTTTATAGAGCCCTACTGTTAAAATAGGAGGCGGGACAATGAAGTCACAAGAGGAGAAAGAGGGGACATGATAGAAATATTCAAGTACCTCAATGTAATCAACAAAGTCCAAGAGGTTAGCATCTTTCAGAAAAAGATATGTGCAAGAACAAGGGGGAAAAAAATTTGAATATGAGGGGGGACGGCTCAGGGGCAATGTGAGGAAGTATTTTTTCACAGAAAGGATGGTGGGCACTTGGAACAGCCTTCCAGAGGAGGTAGTGGCATCAAAAACAGTGGGGGAATTCAAGAATGCATGGAACAGACATAAGGCAGTTCTAGTGGGGGGTAGGAGGAAGTAGGCTGTTGGTTAACTAGGACCTGCAGCTTATCCGAAAGGTAGGAAAATGGGCACACTAGGTGGGCCAAGCAGTCCTTATCTGCTGTCAAAGTCTATGTTTCTATTTAGGGCATTAGCAATGATGACTAAGTTATTGCAGTTGGTGCCATCCGGGGTCATGTCAGCTATAGATGAATTAGTACCTTGTCCCATGCAGGATTTCACATGGTTCCAAAAACTTCATAGACTGTTGCTAATAACATTTAATTGATAAGACTGCTGCTATTATAGTTCACTGTACCCTGTCCCGTTGTCTTGTGATCTGCTGACCACGGAAGGTAGGAGCTCGACGGCGAGCCAGTTAGAACATGGTTCAGGTGTGTGGAGGAGGGGCCAGTGGGCTAAGAAACAAACAAGCAATAATTGTAAAAACCTAGGGCCAGATTCACAGACATTTGCCACAAGCTGTGACAATGGCAGCTTGCGGCAATGGCCACTGTGTCCTGGACCCTGCACCTGATGCAGAAAGGAGCAGGGTCTAGGAGCCTGTGTCCCGTCACTTGCAGTGGCAGTGCATGGTAAGGTGCAGCCCCCATGTATGCCGCAAGCTGTGGAATGGGGCAGGTGGCAGATGTGCCCGCAGAAAAGGTGTTGTGGTGCCCCCTATGCCCACCCTGATCGACCCTCGTTGGGTGTGGACCCCAGCCCCAACCCCCTTATTAGAATATCTCCCTCCCATCACTCCCGTAACTCCCTGGTAGTCTAATGGCCCCCCACCTGACAGTGCGAGCCCCCCACACCCCCACAACCTCGCTGGTGACTGGCACAGCCCTCCACTCACTACCATGGCCAGCCACTTCTAAACTGTGCTAAGCTCACGTGCTTAATAATGCGGTTCCGTGAATGACAGCCGCTGTCAGTCACAGAACGCGATATTGGTACAGCACGTGAGCTTGGCACAGTTCAGTCAGCGCCGGGCCATGGTGGTGAGCGGAGGGTCGCCAGTTGCCAGCGGGTACTGGGGGGGTATGGGGGCTTGCATTGTCAGATGGGGAGGTGGGGGCCACTAGACCACCAGAGAGTACGGGAGGAAGGGGGGTTTTTGCCCCAGGGCATGGGAGGGCCACTAGACTACTAAGAAGTTAAGGGAGTGAAGAGGAGATCTTGCCCCAGGGCATGTGGGGCATTAGACTACCAGGAGTTACACGGGAGGAAGGGGGATCTTGCCCCAGGGCATGTGGCAAGGCTCTCAACATGTGTGTGTGGGGGGTCTGGGCATTGGGGGTGTTCCACACATCCATCCTGCCACAGTGTGTGCCATGCCTGGGACCTGGGGCTTATGGGGGGGGGGCTGTAGCCCACACTGGATGTAGAGCTGGGGCACAGTGGCAACCTCCAGTGAATGGCAAAGACCACTTACGCCACTTAATGGTCTGACAGATGTTCACTGGTGGTTGTCTCTGAATCCCAGTTTGTGGACATAGCAGCCACCCTACCCAAATAGGGTGCAAATGCTGCCATAAACCCCCTTATGCCATGTTGCAAGGGGGTTTATGGTGTATTGGTGCAGTTGGGTGCGGCAGCCTGCAATATGTCGCAGGCTGCCTTTGTGAATCCCACCGGGACGCAACTCAGGACGCAAGTGCTACTTGCACCATTTTTTTCTGACGCAAGTTGCCTTGTGTCCGATTTGCCTTTTGTGTGTTGTTACAAAGTTGTAAGGTTTAATACTGAGAGCCTCAAACATATGGGTAATCTTACTTAGTAAATCCACGACTGCTGTAAAATCAAGTTAAAAACTTCAGCAAAAAGTACTGGATTTTAAATCACATTCCTTACCTATACATTAACTGAGGCCCTCAATTTACATAAAATTTATCCAAACTACCAAGATCTTGACTAAATGTGAAAATATTTCTACCGAGTGGCGCTTGCGCCACTCATGCTGTGGTGCAGCACAGCTTTTTAAAGCTCACTGACCCCTCCTCCACACACCTGAACCGCGTTCTAACTGGCTCACCGCCAAGCCCCCACCTTCTGTGGTCAGGAGGTCTCAAGGCAACGGGACAGGGCACAGTAAACTATAGTAGCAGCAGTCTTATCAATGAGTCATCACAGGTGACCCAGGAGGATAGAAGAGGAAGTCTAACTGGGATGAAGAGTACACACAGTAGTTGGGGTAGGCAGTGGGCAGAGTCCATGCAGGTCCGTCCATACTGTGCATCTGCTGGAGAAATAAAGGCAGCACTTTACTTACTCATCAGTTCATCAGCAAAGTGGCAACTTGTTTGGGCAACCAGGGCAAGCAAACAACTGGTGATGGCAGTTGCAAAAGAAGCAGCAGCCACCAGCCTGACATTATAGAGTGGGCAGGAGGCAGCACTGGCTGCTGGACACCAGACCGGGGCGGAAAGAGGGTTGGGCAACAGTCGGTGCAGGTGGTGTGGCATGTGGTTGCGGGCGGTGGCAGTTTCAGCTGGAAGAGGGAGGGGTCGTTGTTGATTACTGAAAGGTGCTGAACTAAAAAAAAATTTTTTTAATGCCTGGATGGAGCCGCCCTGGCTTTGTGGAGGGATTTATTTATTTATTTAGTTTTTGTTGACCGGGTAAGTGCACTAGACAAGTTCTGCTTATTTTCAGGCACGACCCGGGGGAGGGGAATACAGATGAATGCCAACTGACCTTGAACCAGAATAAGCTGTGAATTGACCCTATTGCAGTGCTGAGCTGAACCCAATACTATTCTTCAGTGAGTCCTAGATAATGGAAAGGGAAAAATGTGGACGGGGAGGGGAGACGGCTTTGTTTTTCTATGTTATTCTCATGCTGGCTGGTCGGGGGGGAGGTTCTAGAAGCTGGATGTGGAACTGGATATTCCAATGATGACTCCTAGTCCAGGGATACTGGTGCCTATTTGGCATCAGAGTCAGAGTCAGAACTGGAATATCTGATAATCCGACACATGCACACAGAACAGATTCTACCAAATCCAGTCTGTGTGTGTATGTGTGTGTGTGTAAGTTTTACTGGAGCATTCATCAAAAATATATACTACTTTACTGTAAAAAATTGGTTGTACTTACCAATGGCCGGCCCAGTGGCACTGATGGTTGAGGTGCTGGATGCCACACCTCGCGTCACACTGGCAAACCAGGTTCGGGAACAAGCCTGGGGGGGAGAAGGGAAGCTGGTTTGAGTAGCAGCAAGGCAGCTGTTCTCTCTCGGGGAAGGATGTTGTCATTCTTGCCGTGTGATTGCCACCAGGTGGAGGCCCGGGGCAGTGTTGGATGGAGAGCGGCATGCAGGGAGGGTGTAGTGGGGAACACAGCATGTGCACGCTTCCACACACGTACATGCATCTGCAACAGGGCTGGGGAGAAAATGGACAGACAGGCTCTGTGATGGTCCCGGCTATTATCCCGGTGATTGGGACACAGGTTGGGGATGGATGAGAGCCCTCCGGGGGGGCGGAGCCTTGCCTGCCAACTCTGAAAAAAACGTGGATAAAATCTTGTATATATAAAAAAAATTGATTGTACTTGCCAATAATAATCTGTGTCCAGTTGTGCTGCAATACTGTAATACCAAATGACCTAGGTGGGTTGTGAGGCCCAAGGAGCAGCTTCAGTCACCCTGGAAGTGAGGTTATTGTAGTTTTGAGGCCTACTGGAAGTGGAATATTACACTTGTAACACTTATAATGTGGTCAAAAGTGTTATAAATCAGTAATGCCAACAACAAGAAAAAAACATTGTGTCTTGTTTCAGCTGGAAGCCTCAAAACCCAATAGTATGGCTGTTACCTGAACTGTATAGCCACATGACAAAACTCTTTGCAAACTTTGCAATTTGATCTTCAGACTATGTAATAGCTGTAGCATCTAGGTTACTCAGACAATGCTATTTATAGCTAAGTATAGAAAGGCTACACAACACACAGTTTGACTAGTGGTAGCTGAACCTTACACATCAAACTATTTCTTTTTTGTCCTGGCTATCTCCCCCTGCTGGGGGTTCTAGTCTCCTACTCCGCTCGCTGCCCCCCTATCCCCATGCTTTCCCTCCTGGGCAGAGCCGCCGGGTGGCCCGCCTCCCAGGAAACACAGTTCTCAAAGCTCTGGCTTGCCCCAGGGCAAGGTCATGGGAGTGAGGCCCCAGTGGACTTTATCTGCAGTGGGAGTGGCGGCAGAGAGCAGGGCCATCATGGCCAGCATTGTTTTCCTAAGTTTTCCCTGGGGGAGACATGCAATGACACCAGCATCTGCCCTGTCCCCTGACGTGTGAGTATTGGTCATGGTACCCCAGCCTCCGCCAGAGGTCCGCATTGCACCTGACACTCTTTCCCCCCTCCCCCGTGGAGAAGGAGAGCAGTCCCCATGACGCTCAATCGCTCTCTCCCCCGGCCGGCCCTCCGACTCCCGAGTCCGTCCCTGAATCCAGGATGTTGGTGCCGCAGATGGATGCCTTGCTGCTGCGCCAGTGGGCCGGCATCACATCAAACTATTTCACAGGCAGCCATTGTTGGCTCTTGCTAATTCTTGCTATGTCTGTGTCATCATTAGTTGTATTATGTTTTTTGTATTTTTACTAAAAACTCAATAAAATATATTACATTAAAAAAGAAAGAAGGGATGAAAGTATAAACTTATAGTGAATATAGCTTAGAATAATTCATATGAAAGTGATACAGGGTCAAACTTTTAATACTTTCAATTTTTTTTAACACAAGGGAAATTTGGCAGTTTAATATGTTTAGAAAATAAAGGTATACGGTAAGTTGTAATTCCTAAAAGGTATGCAACATTTTACAAGATTTAAAAAGGTAGAAATTACCTCAATATGTACAGCTTGGAAGAGAGGAGGGAAAGAGGGATATCATAGAGACCTTTAAATAACTGATATGCTAAATAAGGTACAGGAGGGAAGTATTTTTATGAACAAAAGGTGTTCAAGAACACAAGGGGACATGATATGGAGCTTGGGGGTAGGATTCAGAAGAGATGTCCAGAACTACTTATTTACAAAAAGAGTAGTGAATTCCTGGAACAGCCTCCCAGCGGAGGTGATGGGGGCAGAAACAGTGAAGGGGTTTAAAAATGCATGGGATAGGCATAAGGGAATCTTAGTGGAAAGGAAGGGGAGGGGAAAAAAGCCAGAGATTACGTAGGGTCTGCGGTGACATTGTCGGTGAGGAAAAATGGTCAGACTTGGTGGGCCAATCGGTCCTTATCTGCCATGAAATTCTATGTGGATAACTTTATCTGGTTTATTATTTGATGTAACCTATGTTATTTGTTTTTAATGGATTTCACTAAGTACATTCATATATGGGAACTATTTCTTGTGCAGATTTAGTTAGACTACAAGTACCATAGTAGTAATGGTTTCTTGTTTGCTTGTTTTTTATACACTGGTGAATTGCAGCAGGGCATTTAGTTGTCGCCCAGGTTTGCCATTTTCATTAACTCTTCAAGAAGCACCTCTGATGCATTTGGTGAGGTGTTTGCGTTTTTCCTCTAAGCACTATATGCAAAAGTATTGAAATTAAGAACACTGGCCAGCCCGGTGGTGCTGAGGATTTAGGCACTGGACGCCACACCTCGCGCTGCGCCGGTGACCCGGGTTTGGGAACGAGCCAGGGCCGTCGGGGGTCAGCAGGGGTGGGAGAGGATTGAGCGTTTGATGGAAAGCTCTCCTCTTCTGGGATGGGGGGGTTCTGCTCGGTGCTTGTCTGACCTCGGGCGGCAGTCAGAGGTACAGCAAGCATTGCAGCTTCTGGGTGGACTGGGAGTAGCGACGTTGGCAGTGATGCCATGGTGTCCAGTGTGCGCTGCTCTCCATGAACAGGGAAAAGTGGTGTGCCTAGTCTCCTAGATGACGGAGACCACTGCAGAGACCCTCATGGCTCGCATACCCGCACAACGTCCCCGAGTCCAACGCATGCAAGATTCTCAGGGTGCAGCTACCCCACCCCGTACCCACCTGGGGGTATAGCCATGGCTCAATGGGGACCTGGGGATAGAATCGGGCAGGTCACGAAAACAGGGAGACTGCTACTTGTGTCTCCTGAAGGAGTGCAGACTAGGACAGAAGTGAGGGAGGTAAAAAGATTATACATATTTATTAAGAACACCATGTTATATATTAAATTGTTAACTTAAAACCTGAAAAAGGATAAAAAAGAAAGTTGTTTAACTTTATAAGACTTTAATGCAAGTGGGCTAATATATTGTTAATTATGTTTTGTTATATGTGCTTATAGTTTTAGCAGTCATTACCACTGATTTCCTGTTGAAGTGACAATGCCATGAAATGTCGAAATAGTGAAGGTGGAAGTTAAGAAACAGAAGAAACTATTAGTAGTATATTGTGGGGTAGAGTATTCCTTCTTGTGTGGTTGAAGTGCTCCTGTCAGTATTTGGAAGGACTCCAACACACAAACAGGTTTTCTGTTTGCCCCACCAGGGCATCCTGAGGCCCCCCTTTTCTAAGTTTGATAGTTGGTTCAAAAGGGTCCAGTTGACTCCAGTGGCACCCATCTATACAGTTTTTGATAACCACCTTACTACAGTTTTAGCACACGCATTGGTCCAAACGTTTTTTATTTTTTATTATTTGAATTAATTTCTAAGTTATGAATCCATTCACAGAGTTTGTAAAGGGATTGGAAGGAGCAGCAGTACCCACATTCACATCTATGAAGGAGGAAAGTAACACTATTAGCAAATCATCCTTAGACACAAAGTGGACAGCAATCAAAACGAGATCTCTTCATAATTAAATACACCACATCCTGCAGAATGACAAAAAATGAGACTGGCCTGCCCTCACCTTGGGCCAGTACTACAAAAGTAAATGCATCCCTTGAGGATTACATATTTTGGTTGAACCAAATTTAGGATTTACCAACACTAAATTATGGAGAGGCGGTAACAAACTAAAAACAAAGCATCTTTCAATTTCATGATTATGTTAATAGACGCTTGTCTAGGTGAGAGAAACAGATTAGTAGATGAGATAAACCTGTTTATGGAAGACTGTGAATCAAAGGTAGATGCACAAGAATATAAGACAACATAGATGCAATTGCAAAAGATTTAAAGGATTTTAAAGATGACATGAAGCAAATAAAAATTAGTGTCAGTGGCTCAGCAGGTAGCACACTCGCCTCTGAGGCCGGAAGATCAGAGGGCTGTGGGTTCAATTCCCACACCTGGCACTTGGGTTAATATCCCAATATGGACACTGTTGTGCAGCATGAAGGGGGTGCTGCACTTCTGAGGTGCCATCTTTCAGATGAGACATTAAACTGAGGTTCCGTCTGCCTGTTCTGGTGGATGTTAAATATCCTATGTCACTTATTGAAAAAGAGTAGGGAAAATCTTTATTATAACAGAAAAAAATGCTACAATTCATACAGTATTACATCACACCAACTAAAAAAAAAAAACAGAAATAAGTATTACATCATACGTAAAAGTAGAGTGTTCTCAAAACAATATTTCCCCACAAGAAATCCTAGAAAAAGAAAACAGCCTACATGAGTATTACACCATACTTTACCCAAACCACACATGGATCGTACATAGCCCCCAACCACCCGATGACAAAAACATGGGTTAATAATCCTGTCACATTAGTTAATACAATATTCCCCCATTACACAGTATTCTTAGTCAAAGTCAGACTTCCCTGTTCAGGTTCCTCTCTTGAGCGCTCCTTAAGTAATAGGGGCATCACTGTCCATAATCCAAGGCATACCCCTCCATCGTTCTAATAACACATCTTCTGTTAATGATATATAAAAAGGAGAAAATGAAGTTAATATATCCTGCAACATTTTATTACAAAACTCTACATATGAGCCTTCTTTTTGCTGTGTGTATATCCGCACCTCATCATCCAAATATTCCACTTAAATATCACCATAATTACCTGCAGGGTACTGACATCCCATTTAGCCCACTTCCATCAAAGACACAATACAGAAGGTTATCATATGTTATTGTTCTAAATACATTCTCATTCCACTGTTGTGCTAACACCTCTCAAAATCCCTTAATAAAAGAACAGTTGAAAAACAAGTGCTTTATGGTTTCTTCTTGATGGTTGCATTTCAGCCTGCAGCAGATTCTTTCTTGTAACTTTTTATGCTTTTGATTAGCTTTTACATTAATTCGCTCATGGCACGCCAACCAGTGAAGATCCTACATATGCTCCGGGACTCTCGTGTTATTAAGCAACTTCTCTAAATTTCCTCTAAATATATTAGGACATTTTGCAAAGATTTCTGTCTCCCCACACAAGGAGGACAATAGATTATAATATAACTGTTTCCTGGGTACCGTAATAATCTGTCTTGTTGAAATTTTCCACAGTCTCAATCGTAAGAAAGTACTTCTTACATATTCCGGTATTATAGCTGACTGTTTTAACACTCTTAAACTTCGTGACTCCCACCTCCTCATCCATATGCTACATTTATCCTGCATCGTCCATTCCCATTCTGTGTCCTATAACACCACCATAGGTTTTAAGTTACAAGAAAAGAAAAATGCATTAAAGAAAATGATTGGATTCGGCATATTCAGGCCACCACTCTTAATGGGCAGATATAGTATATTCCTTTTTTTTTTTTTTGCATAATCTTTTTATTAATTTCAAAAAATATATATTTTTTTAAAACAAAATACACAACAGCAACATGTTTAACAGACATACGATGCATTCCATATAATATTACAGATAGTTATTAATAAATTAATACATTAATTATATTTACCCCATCCCATTTCTACCATGTGCCATTTCTTTTACATACCCATTCCATTCTTCCCAAAATTTATCTGCAGCCATTAATTTGTAGGTCTCTAATCATCCTGTATTTTCCTATCCCAATCCCATCTGTAATGTAATTTCCTCTTCTCCACTAAGTGATGCCAGGAAGGGAGCCCATTCCCTATAAAAGGATTCTCCCCCTGTCCTTAAGAATGAGAGTCAATCTTTCAAGGGCTAGTGTCTGTAGGATAAGTTTACACCACTGCGCAATAGGCAGTGTTACACATGTAACCCAAGTATTTTGTATAGAATGCCTCGCCAACATTAGTACTACCATCATCCAACGTGGTAGTGGCTCCCATTCTCCCTCCTTTCCTGGAGCCATTCCAAATAGACCTACAATAGGTTCTACCCACAGAGGGCAGCCTGCCATTTGACTTACTTCCCCAATGACTTCCCCCCAAAAGGTCTGTAGAACTCTGCACACCCAGAAGCAGTGCATATACTGTACGTCCCTCTCTCTCTGCCACACCTACCACATAGAGGAGTTATATTTGGGTGTGCCCTGTGTACCGCCACTGGGGGATAATAAAGCCTATGCACAAATTTATAGAAGGCTTCTTTGAATCTATTACACACTAGGAACCCTGTATGCCCTTCTAACAGCTTTTGCCAATTACCCTCTGTGATGTCACCCCCTATGTCTCTTTCCCACAATATTCTTATTTTCTGGGTATAGTCTGGGTAGTCCTGTTTCCCGATTTTTGCAGCCTTTCTAACAAAACCCTTGGGGGTCTTTATGCGTAAGATATACCAGTGACTCCATCGCCCTCCATTTCTGTACCTGATCTCCTCCCCTATCCATTTTTGACACAAATGCCCCAAGCTGAAGGTATCGAAATACCTGTTGCCTCTGTAATCCAAGCCTTTGGACAATATCTTCCAACAGGCACAGGGTTCCCTGCTTAACCAAATCCCCTATACTCTGGACTCCCTTATTCTCCCACTCTTTGAAACCTCCATCCTCCAGTCCCAGTAGAAAAAAAGGGTTATCCACCACAGGCAGGAGCAGGGTCTCTCCTCTACCAATCCCTCTTTTTCTCCTGAGATAATTCCAGGCCTCCAACACTGATTTTGCTAATGGATTACTCCCACCCTGAGCAGAGAATGCCTTGAGGCCCCTATTATGCAAATATGCCGAGAGACGCCCCGGGCACCCCCATTGCTCTAAATCCACCCAACAAGCCACAGTAGGTCTATGTACCCAATCCGCCATATAACGTTGCTGTATTGATAGACAGTAATTCCCCAAATCTGGAAAATTTAGCCCCCCGCACTTGCTGAAGCTTTCAGTCTCTGTACGCAAGCCCTCAGATGCTTTTCTCTCTATATAAATTTAGTAAATGCTTTCTCCATCCGCTTAATATCCCTTCTTAGCAGACCCTCCGGTATCATCTGCATGGGATATAAAATTCTTGGCAGGACGTTCATTTTTATCAGATTGATACGACCCAACCATGAGATGGGAAGCTGCATCCAACATCTCAGATCTGCCTCCACTTTTTTAAATAAGGGCATGTAATTTAACCCATACAATGTCCTAGTTGTCCTGCCCACCGTTATACCCAGATAAGTGATAGTCTTAGACTTCACCTGTAACCCCCACCGTTCATCCTCCTTCTCCTTTTTAGGAAAGCAGAGTAATTCTGATTTACTAAGGTTTATTTTATAACCAGAGAACTCTGCAAAGGTATCTATTATCTCCAACAAAGGTGGCATAGAAACCTGCAGGTACTTGACAAATAAAAGCATGTCATCCGCATAAAGAGCCACTTTATGCATAGTACCCCTAGCCCCCTCCACCCCATGAAACTCCGAGCTCTGACGAAGCACTATAGCCAGTGGTTCTTACGCCAATGCAAACAGCAGAGGAGAGAGGGGACAACCCTGTTGTGTCCCTCTTTTCAAATCCAAAGCATTCATGGGCACTCCATTAACCAAAACCCGAACCCTAGGGGCCCAATACATACCTCGTACCCACTGTACATATGACTCACCCAGACCAAACCGGCCCAACACCTCAAAGAGGTATTTCCACTGCACCCTATCAAATGCTTTTTCAGCATCCATAGAAATGATCTACGTCTTCTCATCTGTTTGTCCTGCTCTCCACATCACATTAAGCAGCCTTCTCATATGATGATATGAGAATCCCCTCTTTATGAAGCCAGTCTGGTCTGGGTGAATCAGCACAGACAGCAATCCTCGAGCCTCATGGCCAGCACCTTAGCTATAATTTTAAGATCACAATTTAAAAGTGATATCGGCCTATAAGAGGCATATTCCAACTCATCTTTGCCTGGCTTAGGTACCAGACAAATCAAGGCATCAAAGCAGGTAGTGGGCAGCTGTGGGCACTCCCTTTCCTTTTCTACCTGCATCAACCCACACAACACCTCTGCTGTCTGCCCCGCCAGAGTTTTGTAGTATTTCACAGGGAATCCATCAGGACCACTTGCCTTCCCCCTCTGTAACCTCCCTATGGCTTTAATTACTTCTTCCTTCTTTATAGGCTGACTTAATTTTTCTCTCTGGGTGGACGAGAGCCTGGGGAGTTTCACCTTATCCAGAAAGTCCATCATCTCTTGTCCCTTGCCCTGGCAGCCAGCCTTATATAGTTGCTTATAATAATTCCAGAAAGTACTCCTTATCCTCCGGGGTTCTCAATGCACTACCCCTCCCTGCCCCCTTATACCTATTATCTGGGTAGGGCATTTACCTCCTTTCATAAGTCGCACCAGAAGGGGCCCAGGTTTATTAGACCATTCAAACATTTGTCGTTTGCAGGAAAATCAGGATGTCATAGCCTCACTTCTAACCAAAGCATTCATTGCCTCCCTGGCAGTCGTTAATAATTGAACCACCTCCCCACGCTCTCCCTGGGCTGCCCTTTTTTCTGAATCTTTAAGCTTCTTCTCCAGTCCCTGCCTCTTTTCATGTTTCTCCCGCCTGTGCTTAGCCATATACACTATAACTGCACCTCTCATGAAGGCCTTGCCCGCGTCCCAGTACACAGCTTTCGATACCCCAGTTCCTCCATTAGTTTCCTCGCACCCTTGCCATTGATCTGCCAGGTATTCCCTAAACTCCTGGTTTGAGAGCACGTACAACAGGAATTTCCATTGGGAAGGGGAGTCTCTAGCTACCCGCATCTGAACCCTCCCTATAACCATAGCGTGGTCCGACACATGAATAGGGCTATGGGCTATAGCCACCCCTCTGTTATGCCCACCCCGCAGTAGGAAAATGTAGTCGATCCTGGACCATGTCCCGTGAGGATTAGAGAAAAAGGTATACTCTCTAGCCCCTGGGTTCAACATCCTCCAGCTATCAGCCAAATTCATATCCGCCACTCCCTCCTGCCACTGACCCAGTACCCCCATCCTCCTCCCCCTGCTTTCAGAATGGTCCAGTACTGTATCCAATGCACTATTCAGATCCCCACTCATAATTAACCCTGGGAACTGTTCTTTAGTAAGTAAATCCAAGAGTTCAAGGAAAAACCCAGGGTCATATACAGCAGGGGCATGTACAAATTCCCCATTTAATTGCCCCACTATGAATACATATCGCCCATTTCGGTGATCTTTCACCACTCTTGTGATTTCCATTGGTAACTGCCTATGTAAAAGAATGGCAACCCCTCTTTTGAGAGTAGAGTACAAGGCGGCAAAGCACTTGCTTACCCAGCCGCACACCAGCTTAGCATGTTCCACATCCGACAAATGGGTCTCCTGGAGCAACGCAACCTGTGAACCCTTTCTTTTAAGTGCCGTTAACAGTGTTGTGCATTTGACCAGTTTGTTAACCCCCTGCATGTTCCATGAGACCACCGTCAGCTCCTGTATATTAGCCATGCTGTATCCTGTTGCAATCCCCATCCTCCACCTCACACACCCGGGATTCCAGACCATAAATGTGATCTGGACTCTGCAAAGATCTGTGTCCACCATAGAATGGATCATACATAAAACAACAACAAACTATATACAGTATGTAAGTGCAAACATTGCCCCCTCCCACCCCTCCTCATTTCATCTCCAACTTGATTGAAAGTGTCCCACCCCCACCCTCCTTCCCCCTTCACACAGACCAAACAAGAAAACATTCCACCCCCATATACCCTCCCTTATTGTCGACACCAATTGCTGTCCTAGCATGCATGTCAGTAAACCCTCCATGGATAAATTGCCTTGCTGCTCCAACAACAGTCGGCCCCCGCATTTACCCCTTCTCAAAAAAAAAAAGATTGAAAATTGTATATTGTAAAGAACCCTTCAACCCTCCACCTTTGGCCCATAAACACAATCTGCATAACCCAAAATAGCTTCATGTCACATAATTCAGCACTCCCCAACCCCTCTCCCCCTCACATATTCCCTTCAAGCATCCGCCATTAATCTCTCCGGAAGATGTACGCATCCAGAAGCTTTGGAGGTTCCAAACAGCTCGAGGAGGGAAGCAGGCCACGCCAACAATCCACGCGCTAAGCCCCTTCCCCCCTCCCCCATCTTGTCTGTCTTTGCCCGGCCATCACAGGCGCTCCATGTAAGTCCTTGCCGAAATTCACCTCCTATTCCATATATTTAGAACCAGCAGACATGTCTCTTCTCCCCGAGACGGCCCCAAGATTATCCAGTCTACTGGGGCTGGTTCGTCGGACTCCCACTGCAGGGTGTAAAGTCAAAAATAACGACACACTAATATAAGAAACGCTGGGGTGGGGGAACATAATAAGAGTGGGAAGAAAAATCAGATAACTTTAACGGTATTAAACCACTTTATAGGCCATAGTGTTAATCCGCAGATCGGAGAAAACAGCTCCACCATCGAGCCCAAGCCCATTTCTTTATTTAGCCAGTTTCTTTTGTAACTCTTTCACAAATTGTTCAGCTTTAGGGAACTCCCAAAAGGAGAATGTCACCCCCTCATGCTGTATTTTAAGAACAGCTGAATATAACAGGAAAGTCTCTACTTTAAGACTTCTCAGCTGAGCCATTAATGGGTTAAACATCTTGCGCTTCTTAAGGAGTCGGAGTGAGTAATCTTGCGATAGATATAACCTGACACCCACAAATTCCAAAGATCCTTTCGGTAGGCTTTTAAAATCGCTTCCCGATCTTGAAATGCATGAAATCGCATAATCATTTGCCTTGGAGGCTGACCACTGGGGTCGAGGCATCACAGCTCTATGGGCTCGCTTCTAACTTCAGTCAGCCCATTCTTTAAGTGCAGTCCCAGCACCGGCAGTTTGGGCACAAAATTTCAACGCATCTCCCTTTTCTGCACCCTCTGGGAGACCCCTCAGGTGCAGATTGAGGCACCTGTGATAGTTTTCCTGATAGTCAAATGACTCCTTCGAGTCATCCAGCTCTTTTTGCAGCAGTGCCACTTGCCCAGGAACCTCCATGGTCTCGTCTTCCAGTCTGGATATTCGATCCTCCACCTCTCCGATTCTATTGCTGTGCAGTGTTTGTTGCTCTAGGACTTCTTGCAATTTCGACTCAATTTTACTCTCAAACTTCAGCAATCAAGGTTCCATCACTGCAATTACTTGCCCAGTCACCTCACAGCCTAACGCACTCATCTCAGCCATCGAGAGCGATATAATACCCGAGCTTTCACTCACTGGAGCGGCCACCGACTTCTTCCCGGTTTTACCAGCCAGATGCTGACTTTTCCCTGGGTTTGGTGTCAAATACTCCTCCATAGCTCCTTCTGACATATGTTTCTACCGAACACTGCATGTAAAGTATAGTTTTAAAAGGTTCTTTTATAACTTTTACCAACCGTTATAACGGAGCAGCAACCAGGCACGACAATCCAGCTAGCAGCTCAGCCGTATATTCCTTTTTAGTGGATTAAGTCTGCTACCCCAACAGGCTTGAAAAAAAAATACTAAGTAAGGATGTCTCTATATTTTTGGGGGGAGGAAAGATATAACTAATATATAACAAAATGGGGATCAAGTATGTTTTAATCAAATATACACTTTTTTTTTTTCACTAAACCTTCACTTATTCCATTGAGTCACTCTGTTTTCCTATTTCCAGTTTTCTTCCCCAATTCATTTCATCCAGATTACCTGCCCCAAACATAATTCCCAAAATATTTATCGGGTCTGGTGCTATCTTAATGTGTTCCACAACATCATTTTCTTTCTGAAGATAATTTATTCTCTGTCCCTCACACTTATTTAAATTTAGCCCCGATCCAGAATACCTACCAAAATTCCTACATATTTCCAGTACCCTTTCTATTGCCCATTTGTTCCCAACCATAATATTCATATCATCCACATATGCTATGACTTTATATTGAAGTAGCTTTCCTTTAACACTGATTGCCGCTACTCCTGCATCATTATTTATCTTCCACTACAGTGGATCAATGAAAAAAAAATCATATAACACTGGGCTTAAGGGACATCCCTGTCTCACTTCCCTTTTTAACTTTATTATAGGCCCTTTCCACCCATTTATTATTGGTACCACAGTAGTGGTATTATATATAGCTTTGAATCACCCAATCATAGTGTCAAGGATTTGGTAGTATTTTAACATTTCCCACAGAAAAGTGTGAGACACCTGACCAAAAGCCTTTTTTTGGTCCAGTGAAATCAGGTGCCCATCTGTCTCCCCTAATTTCCCCAGTTCTACCAATTCTCTTATTAACAAAATATGATTTTGCATAAACCTACCAGAAATTGCGTACGACTGTGCAGGAGAAATTATTGTGCCAGCCACCGACATCAATCTCTGCTTAAATTTTAGTTAATAGTTTGAAATCTGAATTCAACAGGCTTATCGGCCTCCAGTTATTTAAGTCCCTTTTGTCCCCCTTTTATTTAAACATACGTTAAGACCCCCATATTCATATATAGTGGCACCTCCTTTGTGAAGAGTAATTGATTAAATGTTTCTTTTATCTCAAAATAAGATCCTCCGCCATTAGTTTTAGTAGCTCATTTGGCAGTCCATCCAGATCTGGAGTTTTATTTTTTGCCAAAGTTGAGAGTGCATCCTTTATCTCCCAATCTTCCAAGGGTGCTACTAATTTTCCACTCAGTGCTACATCAATCTGCGGAATTTCTACTTCTTCCAACAGTTCAGACAAATCTACCTCACCCATTTCTAAGGGGGCATACATATCAGATGTGTATTTTATTACCAATTGTGCGACATCCCTCTGGGTCTTCCACTCCTTCCCTGAATCATCCCTCAATACTGACATTTCTTTTGCTTTCGTCTTCTTAATACAGTTTTCAAATGGGCAGACCATCTCTGCCTTGCCACTGTTTCAAACTGTTGTTGATGGTATATTGTCCTTGCCTTCCCCTCAAGGTACTTTTTCATTTTTGGTTTGCTACAGTAATTTGTACCATGAGATTCTGACCAGTCTCATAAGACATGGATAGCAAAGTCTGCAAGCACTTTCTATCCTGCAAATATGCCAGATAATGTTTCTGACATCTCTTCTTACTTAATTGCTTATACAGGTTCTGCATATCATGCTCAGTATCCTCCCACCACCTTATCGCTGAGTCAAACAAAATAAAAATCGATTTCCTTGCAAAAATAAAAGTTTTAATAGCATTTAGGATGTACAAATCTTCTACCAGTGGTATTCCATTTCCAAAATCCCGGCCCTCTTCTGATCGCCTCAGAGGACCCAATTTTAAGTTTGACTATACTGTGGTCAGAAAATTCAGTGGGAATAACTTCTGCATTCATTACTGGAACCTTCTCCGATAGAAAAATGTAATCAATCCTTGAAGCAAGGTGTCCCTTATGAAAAGTGGGTGTGTCCTTACTAACCCCTGAAAAAAAAAAGCATCCTATAATTTTGCCTTTTTCATTATTTCCAAAAAAAGATTCAAGTCACAATATTGCTTTGAGGATTTCACTACTAAAGGACAATTAAAATGTCCCGCAAGGATAACTTGTTGACCTGTGTACAAGTATGGCTATATTAGTTTAAGGAAATCACATTTTGCAGTTTTCGTTTGTGGGGCATAGTGATATATGGGCCTATACTGTGTCTTTCTTATCATCACATCCAATATTAAAATTCTTTCCAAAGCTACATCATATAATTTCAGCACCTTAGCCTCGGGCATTGTAAAAAGAATTCCTAACCCAGCACATTGCTCTTGCCCAGTGGACCAAAATGATAGGCCATGATACCACTCTTTTGTTGCCCCTTCGACTTCTTTCAGGGTGTGGAGATGGGTGTCTTGCAAAAAGAATATTCCGAACTGTAAACAAGTCAGACAAGAAAATACAATTTTCCTTTTGCCTACTCTCTTTATGCTATTCATATTTATAGAATGAGCAGCGGAAGGTTCATACATTTTTGTTTTGTTTTAAGTTAAGTACATCATTTAAACTTCCCCCTTCTCCTCCCCATTTCATTATGTTTCATTTTCATTTTTGCCTTCCTTTTCAAAGGACCTTTTGTCCCCCCCCCACACCGTTTCTCCGTATCTGTTGTACCCTCCGGGATGGAAGAAGCCACTGAGGAATCATCTGAATCTTCCTCAGAATCCCCAGATTGCAGTATGTCAAATTTATTCGCTAGGCTCACTGCTTTCTGTTTAGTAACTGATCTTGTGGAAATTATTTTTGTGTGGAAATTATTTTTTTGGGGGTCTCAAACCTCAAACTGTCCTCCTTCTCCTGTCTGCCCGGATTAGGAACCACAACTGGTGGGGGGGAGGGGGCGTTTCATCCGTACACCTTTCCACTTCAGATATGACTTTCCTCACTGCTCCCTTCTTCCCCTCTTCCCTCAGAGCATCACTTACTATCTTCGAGGAGCATTCTCCAAAATTCTGAGTGTCTTGCTGAATTCCCTGTGCTATCCTACTAGAGATCTGGGGGGCACTGTGGATTGGGTCGCAAATTCGAAAGGTCAGGTTGTAATTCCTGCTCCATTACAGAAACTTGGCTCTTCTTCTTTCCTACTCTATCCTTTTGCACTAAGGTGATTACTAACCTCTGCTCCTCTCCACCAGCTTGCTCCCCGATGCGTTGCGCTGCCAACTTGCAGTTCTGGAAGGCGTGGCCTATCTCGTTGCATAAATTACATTTGCCCTCGCTCAAACACTGTGCACTTACATGACCCAATCCTCCACATATCACACACCTTTGCCTGTCACAGACACTGCTTAGACATTCCACTGACCCACACTTATAACACATTTTGGGCTGTCCTGGATAGAATAAAATCCCCCTATCCCTCCCCAAAAACAAAGAGTTCGGTAAGTGAGCAACTCCCATATCAGATGCTCTTAACAGCATTTTCACCTTCCAGTCCCCTGTCCATATGTTTTCCATATCCAGAATGGCCTCTGGATCCTCCATAATGTAATATGCCAAAGTTAGAGGTACCCCTGCAGTGCCCCAGTAATCCCCAGTTTCCCCAGTATACACTGTAGGTGCCCTGTGCACCCTGTACATAGGAAATAAATAAAGATTTATGCAAGCCTGCAGCAACAATGGCTTGGATGGAATGCTGTGCAAGTCCTGGTTTAAAAAAGTGTTAACAATTTTTCCTGGTTGGGGATTCCTGGGTAGCAGTTGAGGCTGGAGGACACAGCAAGTTTAGGGGAAAGGAAAGAGGCTTACCGGTTGTTGAAACCATCCCCGAGAACTTGACTGTGCTCCTGCTCTGCCTCCAGCACCTGAAGACTGCCCCAGAAGAAGTGCGACGTGGTCGGTGGTGCCATCGGGGCACCACAAGAAGAAAAGTGTGTCCAGTGCGGTCTTTGGGCTGTGAGCCCCGTTTGTTTATTTATTTTCAGCCCCCCGCTTATTTTAAAAGTTAATCCCAGTCCCCCATCGGCGGCTTAGCATGTGCCACATCGCCAGTCGCTTTTGGTCGGCCATCTGAGGCACCCTGTTGCCTGCTGCTCTGCCTGCCGAATCTCCCGCCCACTGCCTGCACACCTCACACCTCCCAATTGCCTCCTTGGTCTGCTGGTGTGGTGAGTCGGTGGCAGCACCTGTGTTGTGCTGTCTGCCCACATCCCAGACTGTCTGTTTTTTTATTTATTTATTTATTTAAAGCGGCAGAAGGGCACTGAAGAGGAGCAGCTGAGCGCCGCAGGGAGAAAATTGGGGCCGAGGACCTCAAATTAAATATTAAAGAGGGGCCGGTGTAGTGACGCCCACGGGGAGGGGCCAGCACATTAAGGCCATACAGAGGGCCTATAAATATTTAAGAAGGGGATGGGTTTAGGGGAGGCAGCCTGCCACATGAGTGACAGCTCTCAGAGCTACATATAAATTAAAGGGGCCCTGCCTCCAACGAATTAAAGGGGCAATCTGGTTCTACATTTAAGAAGGGCACCTGGCCCACATGTAAGAAGGGCACCAGGCCCACAGTTAAGAGAGGGGCACCAGGCCCATTTTGAAGGGCGCCAATCCCAGATTTAAAAGGGCACTAGGCCCAGGTTTAAGAGGGGCAACAGGTCCATCTCAAGGCTACCAGGCCCATACTGAAGAAGGGCACCAGGCCCAGTAAAAAGGGCACCAGGCCCAGCATCTAGAGGGTGCCAGGCCCAGGTTAAAGAGGGGCACCAGGCCCATAGTTAGAGAGGGCACCAGGCCCAGTGGTACTGAGGGCACCAGGCCCTAGCAGTAAGTAGGTGCCAGGCCTAGCGAGGTTGGGCAAGCAAGCCCAGTAGTAGTAAAGGGCTACCCCGGCTTAGTGATTTAGGGCAAGCCAGCCCAGCAGTAGTAAAGGGCTACCCAGGCCTAGCGAGTTGGGGCAAGCCAGTCCAGCAGTAGTAAAAGGCTACCCCGGCCTAGTGAGTTAGAGCAAGCCAATCCAGTAGTAGTAAGGGCATGAGACCCAGCCAAGTGAAGACAACCAGGTCTAGTAATTAAGTAAGGGCATCACAAGGCCCAGGACCCGTAGCTAGCTATAAATGCCTACGGCTGTGTCAGGGGCCCAGTGAAAGGAGTGACCCCAGAGATAATCAGAGCCTAGCTAGCCATATAAGCCCTCCTGGGTTAAAAAGGGACCCAGTCACCTGTCTTTGGTAGAGCCTTCCCAAGAGCCTATTCCCCACTATAGTGTGTCCACAGTAACAGGAGAACCAGATTTAGCTAGAAGGGTCCCCATTAGGGTTAGGTTCACCAGACCTAGGGTTAAAGTCTGTATGACAATGTCCCTGTATATTTACTGTGTGGCCTGGACACTGAGACTATATAGTTATTGACCACTATATTAGGAATTGGGACTCTGCTTGCATTATCTTGCTTTATCAGTCATTCTACAGACATTATTGATCGCCAGAATTGTATTGTATTGTGGCAGCACCCTGGTGCTGTATAGCCATCGGAATCAATCTGCCAACAGTCTTCAGAGTCACTTCGCCCCCTGTGTGATTACATCAGTCTTCACCTATCATCCAAGGATCATCCAACAGTGCATCCTGAAGCTGACAACAGTCGATCCAAGAAGAGCCGTACCACAGTCGCCTCACAGCTGCAATGTCCCATTTGTTATTTTCCTCTTACAGTTTCCCAGTATGGCTTGGCCCAGTGCAGAAGTCTGCCATCCATTTTCTTGTTTTCACATCCGCAGCGGAGTACCGGTCGACTCGTCAGCATCAGTTCTCTGAGTGACGTTTGGTTTATTGTTTTAGTGTGTCCCGGCTCATCTGGCCGTGGACCCCAAGTTGGTCACAGTTCGGCGTACATTTTATTGTTTTGGCGAGTGCCTTGGCCCGTCCGGCCTTGGAACTCAGAAGACTGATGCATTTGACGCCCGGAGAGAGAGAGAGTGGTTGCCTGGAGTCCAAGAGTGGTCAAGAGGTCCTGATCCAGTCGGAGGGTCAGCCAGTGTGTGTCTTCAGTCCAGAGGGAGTGCTTGCCTGGAGTCCAAGAGTGGTCCAGAGGTTCCAATTCTCCCAATCCAGTGTGTTCTTCAGTTCAGAGTATACCTGCAGTCCAGAAGTGGACTGTTGGCTTATTCTTCTTCTTCTTGATCCCTTCACTTGGCAATCCAGAAGCGGATTGTGGCCAAGTGGCTTGAATCACCTAATCTTTCCAGGCAGTCTAGAAGCGGACTGCAGCTGGAACTTGTATTCCTTTCTGGCAACCCTAGAGAGGTGGGGTTTAGCCGAGGACCCATGGTCTGTTAAATCCTCTCTGCATCCTTAGTTCTTCCCACCAGTGGAGTGTTTCACATTTTCTTTCACCGACAGAGAAAGTCACGTGCACCAACTGAAGATCTTCTATTGCATAGACTCTTCTTGTTGTATAGAAGTGGTTGTAGCTTTGAAACCTAAGTTAGGGAGAGGTGCACCTCGGGGTTTAAAAGTAGATATCTGAAGATAAATAAGACGCTCTTACAGCGTAGCTGTTACAGTCGATTGATCCATTTTATATGCCCTGCTGTAGAGTTTTCCCTCTTATAAGGAGGTCAGGAAATAGAAATGAGATGTTCTTATAGTGTAGCTGTTACAGCCGATTATTCCTCTTGCCTATGGTAAAGTAGTAGCTTGCGTACATGTAACCCCTAGATGGCGCTATCCCAGGGGCTACTACCCCTGCCTGATTTGCCACTAACAGGTTGAGGGGCCTGGATCCAATGGCGGGTGCCTCCACCCAGAGGTCAGGGTTTGCAATAGTTAAACTAACTTGGTCACAGCCCTCTGGGACACTGCAACCCCCCTTTCTTCCCACTAGTGGCCCACACAATATATCAGAATTACCTTCACAGTATACATTTACCCCCAGGACTGGTTCCGGCACTGGGACCTCCTGTGAAATGAGATACAGTGCAACAATCACAGTACAGTACTTTAACATAGACAAATACCTCAGGCAGTATAACTTTGCTGAAACAAGCAGCTCTGATTTATTTAGGGGATATAACAAGGACAGGGGAAATCAGGTTAATTAGCTTATCACTCTAATAATTCATTTATGGCTCTGTGCACAGGCTTTTCCTCTTTATCAGTTACTGTCCCTGGGTACCCAAGCCCTAGTGGCTAGTCCAAACCGGTGGCAGCTGGTAGGGGCCCTTTCACACAGAGAAAAGGAAAATTAAACAGTCAGCAGTACAGTAATTCCATTTGGATTTAATGTGGCAATTCAACAGGAGCGAACCCTGAATTAGTACTCACGACCTCCAAACAAGATAGGGTCCTTCAACGTCAGCAGGGCTACTCTTGAGCTCCATGAACTCTTCACACATTTATATGGTAAAAAGAAAGTACTATACCAGGTAGGCTGCTTTCTATCCCGATCGCGACTTGCACAATACCCGGAGAACACACAGCAGATTCAGTTCCTGACAGACCGAGGTCATTCAACAATTTTCCAGTCTTCTACAGGGTGAGCCTGGTTTCACTCTTCAGAGATCCTTTGATTCTTTTCACAGGACGGATTCAGTCCCAACAAGCAGTTACACAAGCTGCAGACCGGAACTCTGGGCCTTACACGTTTTTGACTAAAACTGCACACTGAAAAGCACAGGGCTCCTTCCTTCTTCACTGCCAAAGCTCAACTGAAACTCCAACCGACAAAACCGGCACTTCCTTTGAGTTCCTCCCAGTTCTTGACTGGATTGGCTGTCACCAATAGACTGCTGCTGTTGGTCCAAAAGGCACTGAAGTCTAAACTACATCTCCCAGAGTCACTGCCCATACAATCCTCTTGTGGCTGGCTCAGATTATGAGTCCAAGTTCTGATTCGTCCAAGGCACCATTTTAGAGCTAGCTTACCCCACACTGATTGGTCCAGTTCAGCAGTTCAAAACCAGAATGGGGAACTAGGCAGACACTGTTCTGACTGCAAAAGAAAGCAGGTTAGACAAACTGTAATTTCATTATCACTCTAAATGGTTTCTGGCAAACAGTTACATCTTTCAGATAGGTTCCTTTGCACTCCTAGTGACTGCAAAATGGAGTGAATTGGCAGCAGCTTGAGTGGTACTCAATCAAAGAAACACACAGTCCCCCATACAAACTAATTATGTCTGCAAGCAGACAGCTCTTAAAGAGACAGTACCAGAGGCTCTAAAAACACTCACTGATAAGTGGCTTAAACGCCAAACACCATTCAGGCTTGGAGCATTCAAGCAAGCTCCTGGAAGTCTTTTGGGAACCCCCATTTGCAGGGGGGTTACATACATATGTGATTTTCTCTCGCTTGTGATCCACCCGATAATCAGTTGCCAACACTAGTTCCTTTTCTCCACTTGTGTCTCCTGCCTCTCCATCTTGGTGAAGAATTACAGCACATAGCCAAATAGGAAAAGAACTGCCTTACCACCTGGGTGGGTGTATTGGAATAGCCTGTCAGTCACAGCCTTTTGCACACTTCACTTGGCGTCACGGAGTTACGTGATTCTCATTCATTCCTAAATTCCCACCTCTTCTATCTCCTACTATTTACCAACACCCAACGATTTCCGGCTCACTTCACATAACAGTGCACCTTTGTTTCAACCACACAGTCAGGTCACTTACACTGACACACTCGTCCCTAAAAAGTACCGTTATAGTTTTTTGTGCAGGTCGAGTAAGAGGGATCGCTATAAATGGTGCCCACGGTGCAGTTTTCTTCAGAGTACTGTACTTTGTCCAGAAACTTTCTAGCCCCAAAGGCATTTTGAAGTTCATGTCAAATGTTTCACCTGAGATATGTATCAGGGCATACATTTAATTTGCAAAGAATTTCATGGCGTCCTTAATCAATGTCCTAGCAACAAACACTCTATAAGGGGTTTCTGATATGCCCCCCACATACGTTAGCCTCACTGCGTTAGGTCGTTTAGCAGGATATATTGGTGTTTTGAAAAATGAAGAGTATGCCTTTGGTGCTGCTTTGTTTACTGTATTTAATGGTCCTGCATTTGAGACCCCCTGGCCCTTCGGTAGTTCTCCCTCCTTCTCTTGAATCATTAATTCTGCAAACACTGGCAATGTGGTCTTAAATAATAACTTTGGGTTCTGGGTTAATTTTAATTTGTCAGGGGCTTCAATATTTATGTCTGTGTTAACAGTTTTATCGAATGTGCCCAAGTCAGAAAAGACACTCACTGTGTTTTGGGTTTTTATGGGTGTAGCTCCTGATACCCATTTACCCGTACTTGCATTACGTTCCCAGCTGGCTTCCAGTAATGCTTTATCTGTCGACCACTCCTCTAGTCTGCTCCTGGTAGTTTTCTCACCACTTTGATCCAGTTGCTGTAAACCCACTTGTGCAAAACCTGCTTCTCTTCCAGCTATCTTGCCATTTTTTGGTGCTATTCCACAATTTTGTTTGCTCTCTGCATTTTCTGGCTCCTCCACTTCGGTCTACTCTTTGAAGTGGATGCGTCATCGCCCCACCTCTGGGCCTTTCTGACAGGATTTCCCTTTCTGTCAGATTGGAGATCTAAGAGTTTCTTCTCCAGCTGTGGTCTCTGAAATAAAAGGCTGCATTCCTCTTTCTCAATTTGCACATCATTTCCCGACTCCAAGTCCTGTAGGGAGTCTTCTGAAATAGCATTGTCAACTTCCACATCACTCGCATCTGAGTTTTGAATCTCACTTAGATCTGGCACTTCCCTTTGATTTAAAGGAATATTGTTTACCAGATCAGCAGCTTGTTCTTGATTCAGTCCTTCAGTGGTAACTTCCTCCATCTCCATTTCCACAACACTTTCTTCTAGTAACAAAATGGGGCCTTCAGACTCTCCCATTTCCATTTCCACCTCCTCCCTTCGATCCTCCTGGTCAGCCATCTTGGTCCCTCAAACTAAGGTGTCCCCTCAGCTCACAGGAAGCAAGGCCCCCTGCAGGAAGAGTAGAGAAATTTCCCGTGTCCTGGCCAAATTTCCCCCATTCACTGGAAATAGCACCAACAGCTTAATCTGGTTCAAGGTCGGTTGGCACTCATCTGCATGTGGGGGGGTCAAGGGGGAAGGGCAGCTGCAAGTGGGGTGCTAGCTGCACACTCGAGCAGACTTGATAGACCATGTGGCCTGTTTCTGCTGGCAAGTAGTAAGTAAGTAAGTACAATTAAGTTTCAAGCTGACTATTGTGAAAAGAAAGGTTACACCTTAAAAGACTATAATTGAAGGGGCTTAAATAAAAGGGGTGACTCCTCTGACAGCAGTGGTAGTTACACTCAATGAAGCTACAGAAGAGAACCTAATTCTTTTTTAGATCAGACATACATAGATTGAGACACAGGAATGCCCCTTCAGAGAGGACCAGTCACAGAGATACAGTGCTGAAAATGGAAAAAATTCAGTAAAGGAACCCATCACCTTTGATCCAGCATTGCACATATCTCACGGGTCTGAGAATATGTTTCTTCATTATACAATATGTTTCTTTTTTTACACTTTATTTACTCAGTTTTACGCCTTAAAGGGTGTGCATTTTGGATAGAAGTAGCCCATACCCATTTTACTCCTGGAACTGAGTCAGACTTTTATTTTCACTCCCAGAACCAAGTTCCCCACGGTTCTCTTCCATTTCCCCTACTGCAGAGAGAGAGAGAGAGATCAAGTAAGCTACGAGTTGAGACTCAGATAAGACATTCATTATGGCAGAAAAGAGCAGGAGGATACAACTAGAGATACAAGAGAGGATATCATCAACAGAGGTTGAATCAGTTGAGATCAGGCAGGAGGAGGTAGTTGGGTTTAATTTACGTCATAAGACTTTTTCACAACATCAGATAGCAGTGCTGAGCAGAGATCTCATTCTCCTCCACAACCAGAATGGATGAATTTTCCCTCATGGTTCTTCAGACAATTTTCAGAAACCTTAGATTGGCAGCACATGTTAGTGATAAGGAGGAGATGGGTGTAAGTCCCAGACAGAAGGGCCTCCACTTAGCTCTTGCTATCAGATCCAATGTCAAACCCCCACCCCACCCCTCAAGGTGATTTCACACTCACTGGAGACACAGTAAACATTTTGAAAGAGATGTTAAACAATACATCAGTCAGGAGATGGAAGCAAAAAAGAAAAAGATTATTAAGACATCATCTTAGCGAGAAGGAATTTGCAGCTTTAGGGCTTCTTTCGCGTCCCCTTCTCCATACTGCACCCCAGAATCCCACATGTTCCTTACTCCTCAGTTCACCCCAGGCTTCATAGGTAACATTTTTTCAGCTGTTGTATCTGAAGGATGGGATCATGTTTGGCCCATGGAGCTGAGAGCTTGATTCCATCCACTTCCATATTCTGAGCGCCCCCTCACTATCAGTGCATTTTGTAATGCAATAATCTGGAGATCATTAGGCGCACTCCATAGACTTTAATGGGGTTGGGTTTTTTTAGATACAAATTGTGATATTTTAGAGGCCCAATTTGAACTAATCAGGGTCACAGGGCCCTTAGTTAAGCAGTTGCCTTGATTAGTTCAAATCAAGCCTTTTTGTATTTACAAACCAACCAAAAAAAAGTCTATGGAGCATGCCTCGCACTCTCCAAACTATTGCATCACAAAACGTGCTGCTGCAGGGCAGTGCTGAGAATAAGAAAGTGGGAGGGACTGGACTCTATGTTCCAAGAAGCCAAAATATGATCCCTCCCTTCCAAAATACAGCAACTGAAAATATTTTAGTTATGAAGCCTGCAACTCAGTCTGGAGTAAAGGTGAGGTTGGGAGTGAGTACCCCAAAATGGTAGTCTTTAAGAGAACAGAGAATGATAGTTATGGTGTGGCCTGACTATGAGCAGAGGGAATGCATGCTGACTGAGCCCCATCTAAAGATCTATTTAATTGTTTAAAATAATTAATTTTTAAAGCAAAACTGCAGTTATTTAAAACCCTTCTGAAAGTTAACCTGTTTATTCATCTGCGTGCATGGTCTCAACTTGGCCAGTGATGGGAAAACCAAAAAAACAGCAGCAACTAAACTGCAGAAAACCAGGGCCCTGAACTCAGAGGCTGCAACAGGGATGGATTTGACAACCACTCCTGCAGGTGAGCCTTCTCTGTCCTTCTTGTTGGTAGTTATCCAGTCCTTGGATATAAAAATGTGAGACTTCAGTATGAGGGTGCCTAGACTAGTGTTGCCACCTTTTAAGAAGCCCAAAGTGGGACATTTCTTACTGAAGCATGATTTTTTGCAGCACAGTACGTAACCTCGATCAATGCAACAGTCTTGTTTTCTCTATATTATCAGAATTAAGGCTAAATATTGTAGTTTCTTAGTTACTTCTGTTGTTTCTTATCATTTTAATGTATTTTAGTTAGGGTATTATAGTTTTCTGCAACATTTAGTGGAAAGTTAGAAATAATTTTTTCTACTATAAAGTCAGGACATGTAGTATTTTTCATGTTTTTTTGCAGGACACAGCTCTCCAAATCAGGACTGTCCTGTGAAAATTAGGACAGGTGGTAACTCTAGCCTAGACCGATGGCACCAAACTGCGGAGTGTGCACTGGTGACCAGTATGAGGTTAGTCAAAGAAAACTCGGCTGCACTCCCACTTAGCACAAGTGGAGAACTTCTCTCTCTGGCAGCAAACATCGGGTTACTGGGGCTGCCTGTGTCCACAAGAGGAGGTGACCTTAAAGGATCCCTGCACGAATAGCTCCTGGGGGCACTTTCCCTACAATTTGACCTGTATGTGAAGCAAGCTTAATATATAAATCCCGGAAGGGCTCCTGCTTTGGAGATGTTTGTGCAAACTGTGCTACTGTTAATCTGGAGCTGTGAAGAAAGGGAGGAAATACTTATGGCTGTAAAGCAATCTGGAGGTGTTAAGTTTGGAAACTTAATCAAATTATTCCTAGACCTCAGTTTTAGTGCCTGTCAGTGCTGGAAAGAATTGAAGGGGTGCATCCCTGTTAAGAGAACTAGGAGTCTACCACTACTTACTATTCCCAAGACCCCTGGAATTCTGCGATTCCGCGGCCACAGAATTTCTGCAGAATTTGCATCATGACACAGAGTACAGTATATGTAGTGCTGCAGAATTCATTGTTCTTGGTGAATTTTCATTCAGATATACAGTCTTTCTATAGTGCTCAGCTCCTTCCCCATTTCGTTTATCCTGAAGCCCCTCCCCTATGCTCAATAAATGTCATAGATAACATCACATCATATTTTAACCAACAGCAGGACTGCATTCTGCCACAGAAATGAATAAATCACGCTGCAGAAATCCAAAAATGCTGCCACAGAAGCCAAAGAGCCCTGCCGCAGAAAAAAGGACAAAGTGCCGTAGAACACCAGGGGCCCGACTACTGCCTACCTGACTCAAGGTACCTTATGGGGGAAAGACTTTCTTATTTTCAAAATCTTTAGATGTCAGGAAACTGGCAGAGATCCAATAAGAGTACTCTGCTAGAGTGGAGAGTGACACCTCTGAGATGAACTATGAATAGTAAAAGGGGGCACTAAAATCGATCACTGAGCATGTTCCCCCTGTATAGATTGTTGGTAGGACCCCATCTAGAGTACTGTATCCAGTTCTAGAGACCACATCTATGAAAGGACATAGACAGAGTGGAGGCAGTCCAGAAGAGGGCAACTAAAAGGGTGCAGGGTCTGAATTAAAAGCCTTACGAGGAGAGACTAAAGGTCCTCAATATGTACATCCAGAAGGAAGGGGGCCGGGGAGATATGATAGAGACCTTTAAATACTTCATAGGGATAAATTAGGTGAGGAGAGAAATATTTTTTCAGAACAACGAGGCTCAAGAAAAATGGGATATGCAATGAAGCTGGAGGGGGGTAGATTCAGGATGGCTGTGAGGAAGTATTTAACAGAAAGAGTAGTGGATGCCTAGAACAGTCTTCCAGCAGAGGTGGTGGTGATGAAAACAGTGGTGGGGTTCAATAATGCATGGGATAGGCATTAGGGAATCTTTGTGGATAGGAAGGGGGGAGTAAGAGCCAGAGATAAAGTATGGTCTGCAGTGAGACTGTGGGTAGGGAAAAATGGGCGGACTAGTTGGGTGAAAAGGTCCTTATCTGCCGTTATATTCTATGGGCTGGATATTCAAAGTGCACTATTCTGTGGCGCAAGTCCTTGCGCTGCACAAAATAGTTGCGCAGGGGTGTGGCTGGGGCGATATTCAACGGAGTTGCGCTATTGAGCAACTCCTTTGAATATCACCCCCAGGCCACAGCCACTGTGCATGGCGCAGTGGAACTTGCGCCACCTCAAGTGGTCAGAGTGGAGCATTCAAGATGCGGTGGCGCAAGTACCATTGCGCCATGCGCAAATTTCCGATATTCAAAAGGTGACATGCAAATGGGGCCATACATGTAAGACACGGGGGGGGGGGCATTTGCATCTATTTATGGTCCCATTTGCATGCCATTAGCATGCAGGTGCGCTGATCCCCGAGGACTTGCGCCTGGCGTCCTGCCAGGCAGCAGCCATCGGGGACCAACGCCCCCTGCAGCCCGATCACGGGCATAAGTTCAAACATCCCCCCACTCCCCAACTGGCCCGATGGCAGGCAGAAGTTCAAACACATGACTTCATTCACAAATCTGGACTGCCTTGTATGGTATGGGCTGCATGCCCATTGGCTCTTGCTCTGAAACCAATGGGCGGCAGTCCCACCGGCAGTCAGTCGGCGTGGCGTGAAGGCAGGTGGGTGGGGATGCTGCCGCCCGGCCGCTGAAGGGGGAGCGGGTGGTGGGGTTCGAGGTGCGTGGGGGGCCACTAGATCACCAGGGTAGGTGGTCCTTGGGGTTGAACCTTTCTGCCTGCGATCGGGCTTCGAGGTCCACTGACCACCAGGGATATGTTCTGGGGTTGAACTTTACCGCCCACGATCGGGCTAGTGGGGGATGTTTGAACCTCTGCACGCCGATCGGGCCAGTCGGGGGTGGGGATGTTTGAACTTCTGCCCGTGATCGGGCCAGTTGGGGGTGGGGGATGTTTGAACTTCTGCCCGATCGACCAATGGGGTTACTATATGCCCGCCGATTGGGCTTGGGGGCAGGGAGTAGATTGAGGGTCACCCCAGGCAGCAGCTGCTGTGTTGCGCCCTGCAATGTGGCAGCTCACCTGTGGGTGGCCCCTCGACTTACTCCTTTTTGTTTCAAAGTTGTGCAGGCACAGGTTGGGGGTTGCGCCTGCACAACTCTGCACAGCCCACTGAATATCGGGCTGTGCAGTTTATGCATGGTTCCTCCCCCTCCGGTTCAGCATGCCTTCATTAGCATTGTGCTGTTGCTCAGCTTGACTTGGGGAGCGCAACTGCCTCCTGCTGAATATGGCAGAATGGCACAATTTTGCACTTGCGCAGGCGCAACCCTATTGAATATCCAGCCCAAAGTTTTATGAGCAGGTACGCTTATTTTTGCTTTGCTGTGCGTGCACACCTTCATGTGTTTTGGACCAGATAATATAAATGTTCACGCTTTGATTTTGCATGTGCAGGAAGTTGCTGTGTGGCAGGGAAGTGACCTGTTTTTGATCAACCTGGGCATATATTGCCCTGCTGATAAAGGAAAAATGTTTTACTTATGCTGTGGCCACATGGCCAAAATGGCATGATGTGCATCTCTAGTAGTCTTCTCTGCTGCTCCCCCCTTCCCAGCAGTAAGGTTTCCCACCATAGAAAAGTGCACGTAATAAGCAGCACAGACAAAAGGCTAGTGGAATGTTGGGGACTAAACATTTAAAACCAACAGATTTTTTCTTTTGTATGCTGCTAAATGTTATAAACTGAAACACAAGTTATTCTTCTTCTAGTCATCCAGGAGTTGCACAGTTCGGTGAGTGTGGGGCTATGGGTGCAGTGGTGGGGCTGTCATGCTGCACGGGGGGTATTTTTCCTTCCTGTTTCTCCCAACCCCCCATATGTAGGCTGCTCAGGTGTGCATGTACATGCATGCAGGCATGCATAGTGTGGCATCAGCCTGCATCTGCCCTCTCCAAAGATGCTCTGTGGTCACCCAAGTGGCAGTGTAGCTGTTGAGCAGACTGCCATCCCTTCCCAAAGAGCGCCCTCCGCCCAGCCTGCCCTCGATGACCTCGCTCATTCCTGAATGTGGGTTGCTATGCAGATGACACTCAGCTATACATGTCCTTTGTGCCCAGCCAGGGGTGCTGCCATTTCAGTATTTAACAACTGTCTCACCGAAATCCAGGAATGGATGAATGGGAGTTGGCTGTGGTTAAACCCAGAAAAGACTGAGGTGTTGGTAGTGGACCCAGGTCGTCGGGAGGTGGGTTTGTTGGCTGGATCGCCTTCAGGCTTATGGCTTGGGAGTGTACAGCTAACTACTTCAGACCTCGTGCAGAACCTGGGAGTTATATCTGATGACTGTTTGACACTTAAATCGCAGGTGTCGGCAGTTGTCCAAGCCTCTTTTTACCATCTGAGGAATATCACCCAGGTTAAACACCTGGTTCCCTCCGACGATCTTCCAACTTTGGTCCATGCCTTCATTACCTCCCGCCTTGACTATTGCAACTCCCTCTACCTTGGGTTACCAGGGGTTGATATCCGCAGCCTGCAGCTCATGCAGAACATGGCAGCCAGGCTATTGACAGGTTCCTCTAGGTCCAGTCATATAACGCCTGTGCTTTGCAGACTGCACTGGCTGCCAGTATGGTGGCGGATCACCTTCAAGGTCAGTTTGCTGACCTATAAGGCCCTGCACGATCAGGGATCTGGTTACCTACAAGATCTCCTTCATCTCTACTGTCCGTCCCACTCTCTCCGATCCACTGATGAGGGATTGCGAGAGATTCCCAGGGTTCATTTGAAGACATCTGGGGCCAGGTCTTTTAGTTTTGCGGTCCCAACCCTGTGGAATTCTCTATCTCATCAGATTCGAGATAGCCAGACCGTCAAAAGTTTTAAAACAGCATTAAAGACTTTTCTTTTTAGTATGACATATGCCGATTATTAGTATTGCAGCCATGGGGTTTTACACGTTTATCTTAGTTTTATTAATTGTTTTAATGAATTTTGTACAAGCACCTTGGTTTTGAAGAGCACTTTCTTATAAATAAAGCTGATTATGATTATGATTACTAGTGTAACAAGCATTAGCACTGCCATTGGGCCAGCACCTGGGACTAATGTTTAATTGACTAGCACCTCCAGTGCTGTAACAATGTAAGTGGTGTAGTGTGCCATACCTTATTATAACATTGCTCCTTTGAACTGTATTAAATCTCACCCCTTATGATGTCTATTGTATGTACTTTGTCAAAAATGCAATACAAAGAAATAAAAAAAAAAACAAGAAAAATTATAGTTCCATCACTATCAAACGAGGATAAGGGATGGGCCATCTTAATACAACAGTATGAGGATTACAAGACAGAGTCTCAGGTAGCTTGATTGTAGTGGTAACTATAGAAAATTGGACAGTGACCCCACACAAGAAATCTTTTCTTTAATCAAAAATAGATTGTTGTTTTTTTTCACAATATGGGCTGGATGACCACATGAGAGTGTGAACATTTGATTAAGAAGAACCCACGTGTACCCATATTTATACCATTACTACAGTACACAAGGATCCATGGGTATCTACCACCTGGAAGACTAATAGTATCAGGGATCAATTCAGTATTGGAGACCCTCTCTACTTAATGTCAATTACTTTATAAATCCCCTTATAGAGAATATGCCGACATATATTAAAGAAGAAGAAGCATTAGTATTTATATAGTACTTTCATGCATATTGTATCCCAAAGTGCTTTACAAGCATTGGGAGACTGTTAGTGAAGTAACTAAACATTTAGTTGCAGCTATTTCACCCATCAGCACTCACACATAGTCTTGGGCATTTGCATGAACTGGTTTTATGGGAAGGGGAATGTTGACCAGGATACTGGGGGAAGTCACCTACTCTTGCAAAAAGTGTCTTGGGTTCTTTTACTTCCACCTGAACACCTACCAGGATAGCACTGGATATGGGCAGAGGGGACCTCGGTTTAACATCTCATCTGAAGGACAGCACACTCTAATAGTACAGCTTTCCCCTAGTGCTGCACTCAGGTGCCAGCGTTGATGGTATGAGCCCAATCCTGGTGTGGGACTAGAAACCACCACTCTCTGGCTGAGAGGTGGGTATGCTACCAGCTAAGCCATGCTGACACCTAGTGCATTTTATTATTTCCGATTTCTCAGAAGTAAAAGAAACTGTGCAAGAAAGGAGGATGACAAGAAGGAGAAAAAAGCTTTTGTAGCAGATGTTCCTCCAAAAAAACTATGACAGACAGTTACAGAAGCTTCTATGGGGGGAGATCAAGTCACCAGGGAAAAGGCACTGACTAAAACAAACTGAGCACAAAGTGAGAGATACCAAGTACTTTATCCACATAATTAAATCGGAGTTTGAGAACCCTGGCCAGTATAGGAAATAGAGATGACTTACGGCTATGCACGCTGTTAGGATCTATACACCTGCATCCCCCATGACAAGGGGCGTAATTCATTATGTATTGCATGTCAGTACAGGTCAAGAGGCAGCATAACCTCTGACCATGTTTTAATTGAACTTGCCGAGATTGTACATAAGCACAACATTTTTCAGTGTGAGAACAGAATGTACATCCAAACCTTATGGAACAGCCATGGGAAATAAAGTGGTGCCAGCCATTGGCAACCTCTGCATGTGGGGATTTGAGCAACAGTATCTTCTGGATGCCAATAGCAATCCTGTTTACAGCTACAGAGATGTGAAAACATTACATTGATGATGATGTATTTCTTCTCTGGCAAGAACACAGAGGCAGTTTAGACCAATGTTTTGTGTACCTCAATGTGAGAAAAATCAGCAGTCTATTCCCTTCCTAGATGTGAGGGTAATTAGAGATGAACATAAATTGTACACAACCATCTACAGAAAGAAATGAACGGTAACACCATATTACATGGCTAGAATTACGTAGGCCACACCTGATCAGGAGTATTCCATATTCTCAGTTTCTCAGATGTAAGAGAAACTGTGCAAGAGAGGAAGATTACATAAAGGAGAAAAAGCTTTTGGAAGAGCAGTTTCTTCAAAACAAACATTGACAAAAAGTTGTAGAAGTTTCCACGAGGGCAGATCAGGTCACCAGGGAAAAGGCACTGACTCAAACAAATACAGCACAAAATAAGAAAATATTCTTCTCAATTTTTGGCAAATTCTGAAGGACTTAAACAGTACGTCATAAACACTGGCACACAGCAATGGTAAATCAGTCAGACATTCCGACAATAGTTGGTTTGGGGAACCTCCCTTGTTAGCATCTAAAAAGAAAAACGCTGAACCACAGTCATGGGACAAACGATTGCAAGACAGTTCTTACACGGTCCGTTATAGGAGAGAAACTTTCCTTGTGGCAGATGTGCCCATTGTTCAGCTATGGTGATGGGAAAAATTATGCACTATAATAATGTTTCTTCTCAGGGATTATTCAATGTGATCTGCAATAACAGGAGTGTGCTGCCCCAGAGATAGAATATATGCTTATTTTAGAATTAGAACAATGTTTCTGCACGTTGGACATGCTCCCTCTAGTGTTACGATGTCAGATTTGTTTCCATAGCTAGGAGGAGCTATGACCACTAAAACTAGCTAATTGGCTACCAAGAAATTTCATTATATAATTTAGTTATACATTTTTCAATATATTGATCGAGTTACATTTAACATGCATTTTTTACGTTTGTTAAAAAGAAATTACAGAAAAAGGGGACATACCAAAATGATGTACATTATCATTGAGAAAAAAGTCCAGTTAACAAAATAAACGTGAGCAATCCAAAAGTCATAAGATACTCCATATCCCAGTAAGCAGCATTTAAAACTTAATGCATTTAATAATATGATGAAAAATTAATATTATCTACTCACTACAGTTAAAGATTTACTTCATAGTTTATGTTTTTTTTATATAATAGAATTACAAACTCTAAATAAGATACACAACAAATATATGTCCCTCATGTCTAAATTTCACCACTCACATTAATGGTTATCTACCCTACAATAAAAATGCAGGAAAGAATGGGCCATACATTTCTTAACTGAAGCCACACACCCCCAATCAAAGTTTTATCAAATTAGGCGTTCATATACATAATGACTAAGTAACTGTCTGCATACTAATATACTCATTAAACAGTATTGCCCTGCTTTTACTTAAAAAGAAAAGACAGGAAACAAGATGGCCGCTATGTGTATACAGCACAGCATTCGAGCTCTCGTCCTAGATGCCTAATATAGTTTGAAAATACTGTATACAAGTCTCTAGCTATTTCTAATAGTAAGGAGCATGATCTCCAGCAGGCAGCTGAGGAGAGCACAAGCTTCCCAAGTTTATCTATATGCTGACACCTGACGTTGTTGGTGGGCACCTGGCTGACTGCTTGCAAAAGTTTCTGTGTGGTCCTAGTGCCTGGTGGCTGTAAGTTCCAGAGGTGTGGCCTGATGAAAGAGATTCTCTCAAAGATCTACTATTACTGTAAGTACGTAACATTTTTTTGTACACTATTGAATTGCAATAGAGTGGTTGTAGCCCAGGTTCATATTTTCATTAATTTTTTTTTTTTTATTTAACTGTTTGGTCCCCGTCACCTCCTTCCGCCAACTTGGCGACAGGGACACATAGGTATTTTTGCTGATTTTCTCCCCTTGCCCCACCCCTCGAGGCCCTAGCATACATCTGTGTGAGCATGTGGAGGCACACACTCACCCTGTGGCACCAGCTCAGCCCTTTCCACCTCCCATAGCTTTTTGCTGCCCCCTCTCTGCCAATGCTACCCACCGGACCTCCACCCTCAGGAGAGGAGAGCTGCCCATCAACATGCTTGATCCTGATCCACCCTTCAACTCCTATGCCGGCACCCGAATGACCCAAGGTTGTTCCCAAACCCGGGTTGCCAGTGTGGCGCGAGGTGTGGCATCCAGCGCCTCAACCCTCTGTGCCACCAGGTCAATTTTCATAAATGTTTTGAGAAGCACCTCTGATACTTTCGATGAGGGGGTCACATTTTTTTCTTAAAGGACAGTATATAAAAGAATGAAAATTATTGACAGCATGCTATAAATGGAGCCGGCCTGGTGGCACTGAGGGTTGAAGCGCTGGACGCCACACCTGGCACCACACCAGTGACCTGGGTCCTGGAATGAGCCCAGGCCGGTGGGGGAGGAGAGAATAGAACATCCGGAGGACTGCTTTCCTCTCCTGGGGATGGTAGGTGTATGATTCCCCAGCCCGAGTGACTCCCAGCGGTGACTGGGGGTGCAACAGCCAGGGGATCATGTTGGTGACAAGGAGGAGCCTCGGCAGATGTCTGCAGAAAGGGTGTGGGAGTGTGCCCAGTAGCACTGGATGTCATTGCATGTCCATGCTCCATGCTCCTGGGGGGGGGGGATCATGTTCACGAACACAGGAAAACTCCCGTTGGCTGGGAGGAAGCCATTGCCTGCCCCCACTTCCAACACCGGATCCTGCCCACTGGGACCTCATCTCACCAATCACCTCCGCCCAAGGAGCATCAGAAGAGGGAGCGCCGAGGAGCTGAAAGCAAGCCCCACTCTGGGGGGGCGTGGACCAGGGGTTACTCCAGTGGTGTGTTGCGGGTGAAAGGAGACCAAGGATACAGCTGGGAGGATCTCAGGTAGGAGGGGAACAGGCAGGTTGATGATGGGGCCCCAGCCAGCAGTGACAGGAGGGAACAATAGGGGTAAAAAAAAAAAAAGCATGTTATAAATGGAAGAATTATTTAAAACCTGATAAAGGAATAAAACTATTTTGTTAGATTTTATGTTTTTAGGACATTAATTCAAGTGGGCTAGTATTATATAATTCTGTTTTGTTACTTGTGCTTATACGTTTAGTCATCACGACCAATTTCCCTGATGAAGTGGCAGTGCCCAAAAACATTCAAAATAGTGATGGTGGACATTAATAAGTAGAAGACACCATTCTGTTGAGGGGTTAAGTCTTCCTGCTTGTGTAGCTGAAGTAACTAACGTCTGTATTTGGAAGGGCTCCTCCACACAAACCCTTTTTCTGTTTGCCCTGTCAGATTTGTTGGCATCCTGGGGCTCCTGTTTTCTGCATATCACTAGGTGATCCAGTTTAGATATAAATATTCAGGAATGGGCAAAAGGCAGAACCGGGGGTTAGCTTGGCGGAGCTAGAAAGTAGTCAGTTGCGACTTCTGCTACAGGCATATTTGGGTACAATGGTTCATGGGCCAGCAGGAGGGCTGGGAGAAATAACTGGCTAGTGGAGCATACGCTATAACCCTGAGGGGCGATTAAGAAGGAAGGAAGAGGTAGTAAAGATACCATATTACTGTTGCCTGTATATGCCAATCCAGGATTCCTGCCTGGTTTTAAGGATCCCAGGTGCATTAAATGGGAAGACAAAAGTGTACAGTGTCTTTCAGTCTTATTTTTGAGTGATGGGTTCAGGACCTACTGTATGAGAAGCTCACTTAAGAGCTGGATATCACAACACAACACTGTTGTGAGTATCTACAACTCCAGGATTATGTGTGGAAAACAAGCTGGATGACTCTATGGAATATGGACTGTTAATATTCAGTGTAAGGAAGATCCTGAGGGTCTGATTTGAGTACCTACATTGTGCTCAGGAGGATATGGTGAACCAGTCCTCAAGTTTAAAAGGAGTTGGGAGAGAGATCTAGGCATGGCAATCCCAAGGGTTAGAGTACAGTCTGAGAATTGTAAATGGGGCCTACACATGTGCAATATAACGAGGCCCAGTACGCATCTATTTATAGACTTCCTATGCCCCCAGCAACAGTGAGCTAATTTAATAAGGGAGTCAGTATGCCAGAGGTGCAGGAGGAGAGGGGTATTTACCTTTTATTACGTTTGGTCTTACGGCACACTGTGTACCCTCTAATCTGAGATGGCTAAAGAAGTTGGCCAAATTTACAGTTTGAGGTTACCAAAAACCCAAGGGCTATCCCTGCCATTTGAGAAAGAGGATAGCTCAACTAAAGAGTTACCACCATGCCCATGGGTAATAAGAATTACACTGCTTGTAGCCTGTAAATGTATTCTGAATACTTGGGTCTCCTTCAGACGTCCACAATCAGGATGCGGCAAGTACTATTCAGTAAAACACTCCCACTCAAGAAGCTGACACATGAATTCAGGGGGTGCATAGAAGGTTTTGAAAGACAGTGGGGCTGTTCCTGAATTAACTGCCTCCAAGTGAGGCACTGTTAATTAGAAAAGGTGTTATCCGAGGAGAGGGCCCAGGCAGTGTGCTCCTGGGGAGCTTGAAAGCTAACAGGTCGAGGTCAGACAGATTTCTTTCAGGGAAGAACAGCAGCAATTAAACAAACCAATGCTGACTTCAGAACTGGGCTAAAGCAGGAAATCATACATGTCTTACAAGTGCTGGACCGAGAAGAATAGCGGCTATTAAACAGATCAGTGCTTGGCTTTGGAACTTGGCCAAAGCAGGAAATCATACTTTTCTGAGCAATTAGGATTTCTTTTAAAAAAAAAATTAACAGGAGGCTTTCAGGAATGATGGGCTTCTGAAGAGAGACACGCTTTCTGGGGCAGAGGATTAAGACAATAATTGATAAGATTTTAAATTTGTCAGGGGAAGGGGACAGGAGGAAGCAGGTCTGTCTGTGCCCAATCGGGTGTGATTCCAAATGGTTCCCCTGTAACCTAGTCACTTTGTCCCAACTCATCTGAGCTCTCCAATGAGGACGATGGTAACTCAGTAATCCATAGATGAAATAGTAGAAAAAGACTAACGGTGGAATATTTCAAGGTCAGGAACTTGAAATGTCTATTGGTAAATGTCAGGGGCTGGGTTCACAAAAAGGGTGCATTCGGCTCATCTGAGATGTGCACTGGCACTATTCACATAGGGCAGGGATGCTCCAGTACATCTTGGATGCGCCATGCTGCAAAGGATGCACTGGACCCCAAAAATAATATGTGGCGCATCTGGAGGGGGCGTGTAGCTGCATACATGGTGCATCACCATTCACAAAGCAGAATGAATATGCAAACACAGCGCATCCACCCATATGTGCATTAAGGAGATAAGTGTAAAAGAAGTAGACTTAAGTGCAAGCCCCCAGCAAGCAGACTGCAGGATGGCAGCAGCAGCACAGTAGAGACCACCAGTATGGATGGTACACCATTCCTGATGGTGGGCATGTTAATGGGGATGAGGAGACGGGCAAACCACCAACGTGGCAGCAGAAGGCACTGTAGGCAGCCTGCCCCATGGCGGTATCTTGCCAGAGTAACATTTGAACACCTGACAGACCTAGAAGCAGTTAGCCGATACCGCCTGAACAGGGCTATTCTGAGGCAGCTCTGTGAGCTGTGCCATGATGAAATGCAGGTGCCCACTGCAAAGGGTCATGGCATATCTGTGGAGACCAAGGTGACAACAGTAGTGTGCCTGCTCACCACGGAAACCTTCCAGAGGCCAGCTGGAGATACCACTGGCATATCCCAGCCGTCCATGTCCTGTCTCCTCATGCAATTCCTCACCACACTGCTCCCACATGCTTCGGAATTCATTCGATTCCCAAGCACACAGAGTGGACAGAAGCTATGCAGCAGTTCCACAGGATGGCATGCATGCCAGGTGTCATAGGGACCATTGACTGCACCCATGTGGTAATCCAGCACCACCTGGTGACAAGGCCATGCTATATATGAACCACAAGGGGTTCTACTTCATAAACTGCCAGGTGGTGTGCAATGCCACAGGAAGCATCAGCAATGTCTGTGCCACACACCCTGGGAGTGCACACGATGCCTTCATATGACATCAGTCCACCCTGTGCTGCTGGTTTGAGATGGGGGATATTCCCAGCAGCCATGTAGTGGGTGAGTGGGGCATGCATACATGCCCACAAACAGCACACTGTGGTGCAGCATATGTCGGGAGGTAGCGTATATGTGTGGGGGCTGTGACAGGGACTGTGCAAGGGCACACACCCAGTTGAGACAGTGGAGGTGGGCACACTGATGGGATGGTACATGTGACAAGGGGGGCAGTGCAGCAACAAAATGCAACACATGAGGTGAGGTGATGCAGAACAGCAGGCACTTGTGGCAGGGCGGAATGCGCCACACACACAGGCATGGGCAACCACTGGGTAATGGAGGGTTATCAATGCTGGACTGGACAGGAGCGGTCAGCCTTTGATGTGGGCATGGTTAGGTGCAGGGCAGATGAGGGCAGCCAGGGCACAGCAGTCACTGGTGAGAGCACAAATGCGCCATCCCACCATGGGGGAGGGAGTCTACCAGGAGGTGGGCCACAGGGACAGAGGTCAACAGGCAGTAGCTGCACCAGTGTGCATTGATGGAGGGGGGGCTTTGGTACACAATGCACATGCATGTGGGGTACTAACAGACTGCTTTGTCCACCCACAGGTGATGCAGCGTATCCCTTCCAACCCTGGCTCCTCACCCCCTACCGCCGTCCTAGCACAGAGGCAGAGGAGCAATACAGCGAAGCACACATCGCTACACGCACCATCATCGAATGAGTCTTCAGCATGCTGAAGACGCGCTTCAGGTGCTTGGATAGGTCTGGTGATGCCCTACAATGTAACCCAGAGAAGGCATGTGGCATATTCCTAGCCTGTTGTATGCTGCACAGCATGGCCATTAACCATGCAATAGCTGTCCAGGCTGAGGAGGGCAACAGTTCTGGGGAGGAGGAGGAATAGGATGCAGAGCAGGGGCACCATGGAGGAGGTGGTCAGCTGCCCCCGGCTCACTGGGACCCATGCCTGGTCACCGGGTCCCAGCGGCACGGGGACACCATAGTGGAAGAGCATTTCAGGGACCAAAGGTGAGTAACACAGGTAGGCAACACTCGGCAGCCCCCACACACACCACAGGTGTGGGTGGGGAATGACATACATGGACAAACGACCACCACATGTCGAGGCACAGGTCAGGAAGCATAGGAAAACCAGGAGCAGTTGTAGAATTCACCAAAAATATTTATTTACACTAGCAATAACATAAACAAAAAACCTTTTTAGTATAACTATTTACAAAGACAAAATAAAATAGAGGAGATACATCAGAGTTTTCCTTCAGTCTGTGTCCAACTTGCAAGCAATTGCAGCTCTGTCTTAAGTCCTTCCAACCCCTCTTCTTAACAAGCATCCTGTTTTTTCTAAAGTGTTTTAGTATATTTCAGGCAGGTGCTGCAAGAACACAATGTCCCAGAACTGAGTCCCCTTTTCCACAGATCTTTCAAAAGGCTTAAAAATTGCACTCAGGTAACCTCTTGAGTTTCCAGTAGCTTTCTTGAAATCATCCCAGACTATAATTATATACATTTCAAAAATTAACGCTATAATTTCCAAATAGAGGGATCCCAATATCAGTTACATTTCCACATAATGATTTGCATATATTTTTTTATCAGCAAATATGCAAGGGAGGAAAAGACAGACAGCAAGGGAAGACTGAGGGATAGCGAAAGGCAAATAATTGCAAGGCTGTTGGGCTGATCAAATCCTAGGTCTCACGGGAAAATTGGGTTGTGCAACCAGACAGATAAGAGACAGGAAAAGAAAGAACAGATCCTTGCATTTAAACTCTCCATAACAAGTGGGACAGGGTCCTATTCCACCCTGTCACACCACACAGCGAACGCGGAGTGCACCCATGAGGGGTGACAGCAATGCACAGACACACACACACACACACCAGACCATACTTGGACAGGGGGGACACGGTGTCTGTGCTGGGGATGGCATGGATCAATGTGCATCTGCCGGCACACATGCACAGCAGACACAGGGCCGCACTCATCACGCCCATGCCACACAGCACAACACCAGTGGCCCCCGGCCATGCACAGTGCACCACACAGGTGCTGTACTGCAGCAGGCATGTTCCACATCATGCTGCCCCAGGCACTGTCAGCCTGGTGTGTGGGCCACAATGGGTGCAGGTTACAGTGGCTATGGATGCTGTCAAGCCAGGCATCAGTGGGAGCCACCATGGACACATGGGTGGCCATGCCCTCACCTGGTGGTCACTGAGTCAGTGCCACTGACTGCAGGGGGGGTGTCCGCCACCCCTGGTGGGATACTGAAGTGAAACCATGAACGGGTGCTCACCAGTTTGCCACCCCCCAGAAACCCAGGTTGGACCTGGGGGTGTCAGGGATGGCCAGGCGTGGTGATAGCATCAGCAGCAATGGGTTCACCTGACGCTGTGACCTGGGGGTGCGTGAGGCACTCTTGGGGGTGCGACTGGTAACCCAGCGACCACATGGTGCACTGTTTGCACTCATTGCCTCGACAGCGAGTGCAATCCACTCCAGTGCAGTGATCATGCCCACCCGCAGTAGGCGAGTCTCTGCCAACATCTGGGTGTGCCACGCAGCCAACAACTCATGCTCCATGACCAGCTGCATCCGAATGCCTCTCAGCTCTTCCCTGAGGGATGCCTGCCCCTCCACAGTGTCCCATAGGAGGCATACATAGCCCTCAACCTTGAAGGCAGAGGATGCAACAGGAGGACAGCACAGACAGGCAGGTGGGGTTCCAGCCTGCTGAGCTGCATCCACCATAGGTGGACACCACACAGTAGGCCACTGTATGGTCAGGGACTGGGCACGGGCAACCTTTGCATACTCAGGGATGCCTACATCATTATCCCCTGATGCCTGTTGTTTCTCCACAGCACCCTGCTGAACAGTGTCTGTAGTCCCTGGCCCTACAGCAGCACCAGACACAGGGCCCCCCATCAACCACCACTGTGGGCGGTTGTGCAGATCCTGTGCATGCACATGGGGCTACAGGATCACCAACGCCGCATGGTGCCACCTGTGCATGCACACGTGCCGGGTCACTGTTGTCCATGTCCCCCCAAATCTGTGTGGTGTTAGCATCACTATCATCATATTGCCCTCCGTTCCGGATGCCAGCACCAGCAGGTCATGCGCAATGTCGACCCTGTCCACAAGGTCCTTGTCAGTGAGTCCCAGTAGGTTGATCAGCCATGTGCTACAATGGCCACTAGCTGTGGCACCAGCCACGGAGGGGTTTGATGGCCCTGCACCATCCACCACCACCATGTCCGGAGCTGCAGTGGTGTTGGATGGACCTGGCACAGCATCTGCCACAGCCATGGCATGGTGTGATGGTCCGGCTTCTCCCCTGCCAGGTCATTGGGAAGTTCACCGGACCCTGCAGCATCCATGAGGTGTGATGGAGCTGAAAGAGAGAAGAGAAACATGATTACTGACGTGTGTACAGACATGTTTGAACAGGGAGCCATGCACATGTGCCATAAGTGCGACCGACATGCCACACAGGTGAGTGCCGCCCATGGGGACACTGCCATAGCCATGTATCAGCATAGACAGACATGCACTGTGGCCAGTACAGGCACTCAGGGACATGTGTGGGACAGGCCCCCCTTGCCCACCAACCATGGGTACAACATCCCAAGCGAACCACCACCACCCACATGGCGGGCCCCTCCCCACTGTGCTGCACAGGGTTGGCATGTCATGTGGGAGCAGCACACTGTTGATGGGCGGGATTGAATGGTGCCATGTGCAGTGAACACCAGCACATGGTCACATAGCAGCCCACGGTGAGGCATGTAAGGGCAACCATGGCACGCACACACAGACTAGCACAGTTCTTGGGACATGTATACTCACAGTGCTGTGATGGACTGCCACCTGTCTGGAAGCCGACACCTGGAACATCTGTCACTGTGGACCAGCCCATGCTGGCTACCAGCCTCTCCTCATTCGGGGTGAGGTGCACCAGTGTCTGCGATCCACTCCCTGTCGCTCCTAGAGAAGCCCTGATAGTGGCCATCTTCTCCTTGGCCCTCCACTTCTCATCGTGGAAGTACTTTCGGCACTCCTGTGGGGTCTGGTTGTAAATGGTATGGGCATTCACGTGCTGGTCAACCTCCTCCCAGGCCTCGTCCCTGCACTGGTGGCTGCCACCCCTGCCAGACAGGATGCTCTGCCTAGGGAAGTAGGCCTCCAGCAGTGCCCTGTCCTCATCAGATGTAAAGTTTGGACGTCTCTGTCCTGTAGCTTCATCCTGTGTGGACATTGTGGTTCCTGTGGGTGGAAATCTACAGGCAACAGCACAGTACAGGCAATTGTGGATGTATGCCAGCAACATGGCTGATGCTGCACAGACACAGCCCCCTGGATGCCCTCAAAACCCCACTGTCAGATTGTGCTGACAAGCTGTACATGGTCAAATGTAAACACACCTACCTTCAAGGATGCAATACCTGTCAGTTACCTGTGGAGTGGGGAGGCCCATTCAGGAGCATTTTTGGCCCAGGGCATGCAAATGAGATTAGGAGCAACTGTAATGAGATGCAAAGTAGGTGAGATGCCCCTGAATTTGGCAATGAGCTGATTTTGGGAGCATTGTCTGTGAACTGCATAATTGCCCCCAGGTCTTCTCAATCAGCAATGCACAACTGGGGCATTGGGGGTATTTTCTGAATGCGGCGCAAGTCGCACGGCGCATCCTCATGCATGCGTAATGCATTGTCAGTAGCACGCCATGCATAGCGCATCCTTTTCGGTGTTGGCAGTAGCGTAGTTAATATCAGCAGCGCATGTCAGTCAACATGCGCTGTTGGATCTGTGTTGCATGAATCGTGTTGTACGGGTATGGCGCATCTGTATGACGTTGCATCAATGCGCCCCTGCAGATCTCGGTGCTTGTCTGGCAGTATGTGCCATCCTCAGTCCACTGTGAGTGGTAATATTTGCCATTCACAATATGGCGGTTCCACGTGAGATGCGCATGCACGACCCAGGTGTGACCTCTGACCCTGGTCTCCCACCCATACTGTGAGCACTGTGCATGCGCAGTGATGCGCAGTCAGTGGCAATTATGCATTGCCATGCTGCAACCCTGTGATGCACAGTCCAGTGCTCAATGGCCTATTGCACATGTGGCACGAATAGGCCATTGCACACCTGCAGCTTGTACTGTGCATACCTGCCACCACAGCACTGCATTCCAAAATGCCACATGCCCAGGCAGCTGGACCCAGAGCCATGAACTGGAGGGAGGTGCAGCTTGCCAACCTGGTGGCACTTGTCATGCCACTGGAGGGGCAGCTCTTTGGTTCACAGGACCTCAGTGAGGCACGCTCTGCAATGTGGGCAAGGGTGGCAGAGCATCTTGTGTGTAGGATAGGTGTTGAGTGCATGGGGGAGCAGTGCAGGCACCGCTATAGTGACCTGCAGTGACGGGACCCTGACAGACTACGTTGCCTTCATGACCAGGCATACAGGGGAGTGGTGTCATGCCCAGGTAAGTCACAACAACTTACATCCACTCTAGCAGGCAGATCTTTGGTTCTGGGGGGGGCAGTGTGCTGTGGTGCGCACAGCCCCCACCCCAAACACATACACACACACACACACACACACACACACACACACACACACACACACACACACACATGGCATGCCCTGCTGAAGGTCACTGGTGGTGGGGTTATACACACCTACTGTCACCTCACAGTGCTCTTTGCTTGTGTTTCCCTCACAGGACTGGCAGACAGGCTGAAGGTGGTGGAGGCCGGGTATGCTAGGGCCAGTGGAGGAGGCCGGGGTTCTGGTTGTGCGGGTGCAGGTGAATGTACTTCTTGTGCATCCTCTGTGTGTTCATCAGGGGGGCTGGAGGCCATGCCCACAGCAGGCCATTGCCTGCCACATGCAAGTCCGTGTGCTGCACGTTGCACACACACACATGGGGTGTCGCCTTGGTGGCGTGTGCTAGGGCCACAGTGCACATGGCTCCTGTGTGTCCATCCACCATGTATGCATCTGCTAAGGACTGTGTGCACACTGTGGTGCTCCATTGGTGGTCGAACAGGGCCTGCGTGGTTGTGCAGCCTGTTGGCATCTGCACATGCTGTGTGGGACATGGCTGCATGCCCCTCTGCATATCACTCTGCATGCACATGTGGGCCTTGTGCTGTCTCAGTACCGTTGCATGGTCACTGTATGGCTCTGTGTGCCAGCCTGTTGCTGGTGTGCAGTGTGCATGGCAGGCTGTCTGCCATTGCTGTGGGAGCTGCCTCCAGCACACTGACGTGGTGGTTGGGGGGGTACAGTGTGGACCACGGCACTGAGTTTGTGTTGTCTGTATCCCCACTGTAGGTCCACGGAGAGTACAGCTGGATGGGTTGGGGAGGAGGAGAGGCCAGATCTTCCTACAGCTTGCAGGGATCCAGCTGTGGAGGGAGCTCAAGAGGACCATGGTGCCACTGTACAGGAGGCAGGGACAACTCCTGCAGGCAATTACCCTGCTTGTGAGGGTACTACGTATAGGAGGCAGGAGAGGTGGATGCTGGGCTGCGGCCCATCCTGGACATCAGGCCACTGGGCCATTTGTATATAGCCCTTTTGTTGACAGACCCCTACCCTCCATGATCATCTTCGTTACCAGCAGTCTTCTCCTGCCCCCCCATACTGTCCTTTTCAGGTGTTCACTGTTTCTTGTTACTTTGTTCGTTCCCACACCACCCTATCCCTGTTCTTTGTTTTTTATACTTGTGTACATATTGCTTTTGGTTTTCATATTCCTGATTCAGTAAATCTTTTGATATTGATGACGGTGTCTGTGGTCATTCATTATACTTTGTGCTGGTGCCCCGTTGTGCTTGTTTGTTTCCATAGTACCTTTGTTCCCATTCGCACATGTGCCCCTGTGGTACTGCGCATCTATGCGCCATGTCCACCTTTCATGCATGCTACAGTGTGTGCCCTTCATGTTGCATCTGGCATGTTGGGTGGCCTTCCACTGTGCTGGCTTGCACAGTGTCCTGATTCTGTGTGTGGTACATGATGGTTTGTTCAGTTGTGGTGGTCCTCTGTTGTTGTGCTGCTCTTCTTGTGGTCCACAGAGTCTGTGGGCATGTTCCATCTGTGCAGGACACTGCCTTCGGACTGTGTGCCATTGTGCCTGTCCCCTTGTGTGCGCCTGTGTTGCAGCTCCTGTGTATGTCTTGCTGTGTTCCTGTGCACCAGGACATGCGTGGCTCCCTCTGCCATGCTGACTGCTGCACCTCTGCTGCTGTGCCGCACCTTATCAGTCACGCCTGTGCATGGCGTCTGTGCCTGTTGGTCCCCTGTGTTGGGTGTGTGTCTGGTGCTGCCAGGTGTCACTATGTGTGGTCTGTCTGTGCACCTCATCTGCTTTGGCGGGCCACTCTCTGGCCCTTTGGCCCTATGCCCAGTCCCTGCCGGGCTGTTCACCAGTGTCCTTTGTGCCACTGCAGTTTGTGCCCCTGTTGCTCGTGTGTCCCTTGCTGACTTGCTCCTTATTCAGTGTTTTGTGGTTCGGGGTGCTTCTGTGCATCCTGGTTGTGCCGAGACAACTCAGGTTATGCCATGGAGCTTCAGTGGCATTCACAGTTGGGATGCACATAGTGCATCTTGCAACACATCCTTCTGTGAATACCATTGTTTGGGGACAGCACATCTCATTTGCCCCGGCACATCTCAGTTGCACCGAGCGCAACTGCTCTGTGAATCCTGCCCCATAAATTTAAAAACAATATTACCTCCTAGATTGTATCATTACTACAGAGGAGGCTGGCTTGGTGGGAATAACTGAGACATTGTGCACCGTGATATGTGGAAGAAGGATACAAAAGTGTATACATTACTAAGAAAGGCTAGAGTAGATAAAAGAGCTGGGGGTATTGCCCTGTACAGTAGAAATTATCTCCAGATTAGGGAGATCAGCTGGACAAATGACAAGGTCCCCCTGGAAATCATGGGTGTGGAATTGAAAAATGAGAGTACCTTGACCATTAATTTCATTATAGACCTCCCGATTCCAACTCAGTGATGTATAAGGCCCTCTTGGAATCCATATGTAAACTATGTTCGGGTCAAGAGTTGGTTGTGATTAAAGACCTAAATATCCTGGTTATAAACTGGGAGCTAAACAGTAGTAAAAGGAGCTCTGAGAAGCAAGTCACAGAAATAACAAGTGGCCGTAATCTGACTCTGCATATCAGAGAACTGACCAGACAGTGTCATTACCAACTCTGATAATTTAATATGTTAGTGCCTTACCAGAAAAAAAAAAAACAACTGTGTTCTGGAAGAAAGGATTGCAGTCTGTGGAGACTTTAAAAGGTTTATGTCAATCAAATGAGGAGGGAAGCAGTTCTTTATGTCAATCAAATGAGGAGGGAAGCAGTTCCATTTAATTGACATCATGAGTTCTCAAACAAAATGCTGAATCACTATGGACAATTTTAATATTCATATAAAGGGATATTCAAATTAAGGGTGCTAGTAACAAAATTTATCCCAACAAAGAAAAATATATTTAACTCTAAGGGGAGAATACCTGGATGATTTAATTGGAATATTAAAAAAATAATTAAAAAAGAAGAACAGACTTTACAATAAAATGAGAGCAGATGGCAGTACACACAACAGTGGTCACTATAAAGAAAGGCAAAAGATATGCAAAAAAGCAATAAAAAGGAAAAGGCAAATAATGGAAGTGAAAATAGTGAATAACGCCACAGAAAATTACTAAGAATTTTACTCCTGTATTGTAAACAAAAGACAGACAAGTAGGGTAGGGGGAACCCTGGCCGACTGCAGTGCCACTATTAGCAGTAATATGTATATGGCAAACCACTTCAACAATTTCTTCTAAACATAGTGTAACACAGTGAGGGGGGTTGTGTTGCACTGGGATCTTGTAGGCGGGGATATGAGCACACTTTGCACCACGACACAGGATATTCAGGGTAACACAGCACTATGACTGTATGTTTATTAGTAAAAATACTGAGAGAGGTACATTCAAAAATAACGCAGGATGCAAACAAAACAAAATAATACCTGACTCTTTGTTGAGTGCTACCTACACAGTGATTTTCAGTTCCCTGTCTATAGCCCAGATAGCTAAGCTATTTCCTGGGGCAAACAAAACAAAATCAGAAGAGTCTCTTGGTCTTTGTTTCAAACGAAAGGCATTTACCAGTGTCAGGTTTTCAGCCAGTCCAAAGTCAAGATCCAGTTCGTAGTCACACGCCAAACAAAAGGTCAAAGCCGGGAAGTCAGTTGCAAAGCATCATGGGCTGCATATGCAAATCACCACAGAAAGTTATGCTGGTTCAACTTTAAGCAGAAATGCATGGTGCCGAAAGGCCTCTCACACAGTTTGCAAAGGGTGCTAACAGATAACATAGACACGTGTTTCGTCCTACCAGGACTCATCAGTACGCCTCATCTGTTTGACACCCCAGTGGAATGAACCAGGTACCCTAAGACGGTGTGTCTGGGTTATGTTGTGGTGAACCCATTAAAATAAAAATCTATTTAAAAGACAAAAAACCTCTGTGCGCAAACACTGAGGCAAGGGTCACCCCAAAGGGCATTTGGCTGGGAAGCCAAGTTTCAAGAAAATACAAAATCACACATGCCCACACAATGCAAAGCATCATGGGCTGCAAATGCAAATCACCACAGAAAGTTATGCTGGTTCAACCTTAAGCAGAAATGCATGGTGCCGAAAGGTCTCTCACACAGTTTGCAAAGGGTGCTAACAGATAACATAGACACGTGTTTCGTCCTACCAGGACTCATCAGTACACCTCGTCTGTTTGACACCCCAGTGGAATGAACCAGGTACCCTAAGACGGTCTGTCTGGGTTATGTTGTGGTGAACCCATTAAAATAAAAAACTATTTAAAAGACAAAGAACCTCTGTGTGCAAACACTGAGGCAAGGGTTACCCCAAAGGGCATTTGGCTGGGAAGCCAAGTTTCAAGAAAATACAAAATCACACATGCCCACACAATGCAAAGCATCATGGGCTGCATATGCAAATCACCACAGAAAGTTATGCTGGTTCAACTTTAAGCAGAAATGTAATGGTGCCGAAAGGCCTCTCACACAGTTTGCAAAGGGTACTAACAGATAAATAAAGACCCCCAAAAAGGTTAGAAATGTATTTAAGGCCCCTTTGTGGTCCTATCTACCCAAGTAACCGAAATCCATTTCACAGCTTGTGTCCTAGACATGTCTCTTTCCTCCCTGGTACTTCAAACATAGGGAACCAGTTCTGGGTCATGGCTTGTTCTGACTGACTCCACATTTTTTGGTACTTATCCATCTGATTTCTCACATTATATTGGATTCTTTACATTTTCATACATTCTAAGATGGAATTCAACCAAAAAGCTAACGTGGGGACCTCATTAGACATCCAGTACAGTAAAATACATTTAATTGCTACTACCACTCCTAGTCTGCGGAGATCCTGATATGGCCTAGTCCGACCTCCATGGCCCACATAAAGTCCCAGGAGACTCTCCACCGGATCCAACCCCACTGGGTACCCCAGCACATTTGCCAAGATTTCCACAACCCCACCCCAGAAAGTCTGAATCCTCGGACAACTCCATATCATATTAAAAAAAGATCCTGAGTGGACATAACATCTGGGACAAAGGTCCATTGTCTGGGGATCTATTCTATTTGCCAATTCCGGGGTAAAATATGCCCTAGCAAAAATATTATACTGGATCGTCTGGAGTTTATTATTGACGGAACACTTTAATAATTTTTTTATAATCTGCAACCTGTCCCCCCGTCAGTCCATCTGGTAAAAAATCTTGCCCCCATTTTGCCTTTATTGGTCCCATGGGATCCTGACAGGCCCCCATAAGTATTCTATAACAGCTTCGTATGGGTTTAAAATTCTCATCCTCTTTCCGCCCTACAAATAATTGCTCTATAGGAGACCGCATCAGCTTCTGACCCCCTAGCCCACTACAGCACATTTTCCCCCGAAGCCTAACCCACAAGAAGTAGTGGGAAGCATTCAGGTTAAAGTTTCAAACCAGAAAGCTAAAATGGACTGCTTGTTCATCTTGCCACAGTTGACCCACTTTATATAAACCCTTTGTTTTCCATATTTTAAGAGTGTTAAGGTCCCATCTATTCTTAACAGGGTCATCTAGCAGTAAGAAAGAGATTTCTAGTTCTGGCGAAAGAGATCTAGGATGCTGGAGCATAGTATGGGCTTCTTTCCAGGTCGTAAGAGTTGAGTTTGAACAGGGGTTTGGTAACTTGACATGTTCACCAGTGTACAGAAATTTAATCATATTATAATAATAAAGAGAGCCTCTCCCTCCATCTTCAAACTCCACCCAACCCGGGTGTGCTGGTTTCTCCCTTATCAGGTCTAGAATATGGGCCAGTTGCGTAGTGACATAATAGTGCTTGACACTCGGGAGGCCTAACCCCCCCCTTTATCAATTGGAAGCCATAATATTTATTTTTTAATTCTAGCTCATTTCCCCTGCCAAAGAAGTTGTGTGATAGCACCCTCTATTGATTTAATGTATTTCTTAGGTATACACAATGGAAGTGTCTGAAAAATATATAGGAATTGTGGCAGAACACTCATTTTAACAAGAGTCACCCGCCCCAGTAGGGTAAGAGGTAGAGCCCTCCAGACAATGCATTGTTCTTTTATTTTTTGAATCACCAGAAGGAGATTAGCTTTAGCCATATGGGACATTTTTGTCATCAGTTTTATACCCAGGTACTTAAGTGAGGTAGAAGGAGGGATCCTCGCATCTCCCAGGGAGAGGGTTGTTCCAGATTTCCCCATGGGCATCCACTCACATTTGGACCAATTTATCTTATGTCCTGATATTGGACCATAGGTTTGAAAAAATTTATACAGAATGGGCATTGCCTTGTCTGGATTTTTAAGAAAAAGCAGAATATCATCCGCAAATAACGAAATCACATTTTTGTTTCCTTTCCAAATAAGACCCTCGATTTGTTCTTCACTTCTAATTGTCTCAGCCAATGCTTCAATTGTAAGAACATAGATCAGGGGAGAAAGAGGGCACCCTTGTCTAGTTCCTCAGGACAGGGCAAATGGAGTCAATGTTATGTTGTTTGTTAAGATTTGAGCTTTAGGGCTCCTATATAATGTCTGGATCCATCCCATAATCCCCTCCCCAAACCCGAACTTGCACAGAACTGCCATCATAAAAGGCCATTCTACACGATCAAAGGCCTTTTCTCCATCAAGTGCCAAAAGGCCTTCTCCTTTCCCTTCCTTCCATCTATGCATTATGTTTAGGGTTCTTCTTAAGTTATGTCTGGCTTGCCTACCCTTTACAAATCCCCCTGGTCCATATGAATCAATTTGGGTAGATATTTTTCCAATCTGGAAGCAATAAGCTTTGCTATCACCTTATAATCCGAATTAAGTAAACATATTGGGTGGTAAGAGCCACATTTATTGGGATCTTTCCCTGGTTTAGGCAGCACTGTGATTGTACCTAGTGTTAGGGAGAGGGGGGAGCGCCCCCATTTCCAAAGCATTCTCTATCATCTGAAACATCAGAGGGCCAATTAGGTCCCACATCACTTTATAGAATTCTATTGGGATTCCATCAGGCCCAGGTGCCCTACCTCCATTTGCCTTCCAAACTGTCCATTTTACCTCCTCCAAAGAAATTGGCGAGTCTGTGTTTGCGATTCCTGAGACCCCAGGGATGGCATCTGAATACCATTTAGAAAAGAGGAAATATCACCCCCTACTGGAAATTCCGAGGTATAAAGGGAGGATTCAAATGATTTAAAGGTAGTATTAATTTCTTATTGGTCATAAGTAATGTTCCCTGCCATATTTTCAATAGAGAGAATTGTTCTATCTGCTCTTTTCCCCTTAATTAGACTGGCAAGCCTCTTTCCTCCCTTATCACCTTCAAAGTAGTTCTGTGATTTTGTTATTATTAAATTCCGTTCTGTTTTTAAAGAGGTCCATTGTGATAGCCACCCCTTAAGGTGTCTCAACTCTCTTGAGGTGCCTAATGAATGATTTTTCATATTTGCCCTCTCCAACCTTCCTATATCTCACTCTCCAGTTCCCTCTCCTCCCCTCCTTGATTGAATTCTTACTCCTGAATGTTGCATACGAAATAGTCTCCCCTCCTATAAAGGCCTTAAAACAGTTCCATATATTATTAATACCTGTGTGTTCTGGGAGGTTAAACTCCAAAAATTCCTCTATTTTACTCCTAATCTGTTTAATATATGAGGGATCCTTCAGCAATGTCAGGTCCATGCGCCACTGAGTTTCTGCTTTTTGGCCTTTTGGTATTAAAATAGTTATTGCAATGGGGCATGATCCGAGACCACCAGGGGGCCATATGATGCCTCACTAATACCTCTCAATAGGTCTGGGAGAAGGAACATATAGTTCAATCTGGTGTATAGACCATGGGCATGGGAGTAGAATGAATATTCCGCTCCCCTGGATGCGTATATCTCCAAGCCTCCTGCAGTGCTCTACCCTGTTTTAGGGCTCTAAGGGCTGCTGAGCTCTTAGGAGGGGGTTCCGTCCTTCCCCTAGAATGGTTCCATTCCTGGTCCAAGTAAGTATTAAAATTCCTGGCTAAAATTATCTTATCAGGGAAAGGTCCTAGGGTAACCCCTAATCTGGTGAAAAAATCTGGGGAGTCAAAATTTGGCCCATAAATGGAACCCAAGGTAAGCCTCATAGACCCCAATTCCACCTCAGCCAACACATATCTGCCCTAGGTATCAGAGAGAGTAGAAAGCACTTTATGGGGGATCCCAGGCCGGATCCATATGGCCACCCTCCCTAGTTTTGAACGTAAAAGGGAACACCAGCAGAGAACCCCCCAAGAGGCTGTCAGTTTTGAAGCCTCCACTTTATCCATATGAATTTTCTGCAAAAAAATAAAACCCACCTTCATCTTTTTAATAGTTGTCCATATTTGATCCATAAAGTATCCTTGATGTTCTTATACATATCCTTCTGTGTAACAGGCATAATGGTATATGTGACTCTGAATCAAAAACAACAGAAAAACTGAACAGTCCCCAAGATATCACCCCTTAACCTCTGAACTGTAACATTATAACCATACAAAAGTCTCTCCAACAGGAGAAGACATAACTTTAGAACAGTTACCAACCTTACACTCTTAACCGTCCCCCCCACCCCTCATTCCATTACTGCACAACCTCTAACTTTCGTGGATAGAACTTTCAATCCATCAAAACCATTATTTACCAGATATTTGGTATTTCCAGGGCTCACTAATCCGGAGCCCTCTATACCTCTTTCCCTTCCATCCCATAAGCCCTCCCCCCGACTGGAGGGAGAAAATATCCCCATCCTTGGAGACGAGAGGAAGCAAAAAGCAGAGGGGGCACTTGGAGATTACCCTCAACCTCCCAAAGCTGAAAGGACACCCTGAGACGAGGACGAACAGGGCTCTCGGCCCCTGCCCTGTATCCCGTGGCCAGGACGAACAGGGCTCTCAACCCCCGTATCCACTACCACCCTTCTAGTCCCTCTCCGAGCCATTCTCGCTCTCCCCGTCTGAGTTTCCCTTGGGAGAGAAATGACCCATTTACTATGCTTCACACAGTTTAAAACCAACATTGCTCCAATGACCACATTTATATTTTAAAGAGAGGTAAATCAGTATTGTCCAACCTTACCCCCCCCCGAGCCCTCATACAACCCCCTTCGCCTGCCCTCTGGAGACAGTTCCCATCAACAGTAACATCTTTTTGTCCACTCATACCCCTTCCCCCATCCCCCAGTGTATTAATTATTTAAACATCAACTCTCTCTTCCCACCAGCCAGGGGGGCTATTTAGAGAAAGAAAAGATAAATGTGTTGGTTCTCTGACCGTTTCTTTTTATTTTAAAGCCCCCTCAGTTTAATTTACATAAGCAGAGCAAAGATTGCTCCTACAACTTCCTGTACCTGATCTGGTTAACGGGTCCACAATATTCCACACATCTAGACCAGTAGTACTGTATTTATCTTTCATCCCTTCATTCACACACACACACACACACATACTAGGGGCTAATCCCTGGAAAATAACTCCATAATAAGCAATGTACCAGTGTTTCCCAAAGGTCACCCAGTAACTTAGGTCCAGTATGAGTCATGGTTCATGTATATTCCACAAGACTTTCAGCCCTTATCAACTGGGCCTAATATAATATAACATAAACAAACTTCCCCATGTCCATATGGCCACACGAACTGTCTGATTTGCCGCTTGATCTCCCCAGCGTTATGCTGATCAAAATAGGCTCCACAATACAGTACAGTTCAACTCTGTGTCCCTGCCTTTATAGGCCCCTTCTCGGAGTTACAGGACAAAGGGAGAAAGCAAAGCCTTGAACAGTTAGTCGCTAGAAATCCATCAGCTCTACATTAATTCCAGCTGTAGGTACCATTTTACTCACTTTCTTGTTCTTGTATCGGCAATAAATTTCTTTAGGACTCTCTGCACCTTCTCTCTTCCTCCAAATCCCCCGTGAACTGCAGGGCCGCCTCCACCAAGGTGAACAAACCAGTGGTTTCCTTTGAGGTCTTACAACAAGGCGGGCAGGGTAAATCAGGGAAAACTGACAATTTATGGCATGCAATCTTCTCTTCGCCTCTGCAAATGCCTGTCTCTGTTGCTGCAATTGAAAGGAGTGATCGGGGAAAATACTCACTCGGATCTGCTGCACCATTAAGGGGCCGTGGGCTCTGACTTTTTCTAGCACTCTCTGTCGGTCCAAGTACCTGAGAAATTTTACTGTCATGTGGTGTGGTCTCTGACCCAGAGCGGGTTTGGCCCCAGGCGATCAATGAGCTCGTTGGATCTCCAGTTTTATCTCAGGTGGGAGATTCAGCTCTTGTTTCAACCACTTTTGGAAATAACTTGCACAATGTCGACCTTCCACAGATTCAGACAGGCCCACTATTCTTATATTACAGCGCCTTTCCCTGTTTTCATGATCATCGATGTTTTGTTTCAACCTTTCAGTATCTTTCAGTGCTTTTTGTAAATCAATATGCATTACATTACTAGCGTCTTGCTGAGAACTCACTCGGGCCTCCATTTCCCATATCCACAGTTTGTGAGCATCCACAGTCTCAGATAAAACACTGATGTTTTGTTGAAGATGCTGTAATTGAGATGCTACATTCTCAAATCCTGTTTCCATGCGAGTCCCTAAATCATGTTTTAAGTCTTGTATCAGTCTCTCAATTGATCTGTAGTGATCTGCCATTGTTTGTTCTGAGTGCAGTTCCTGCTGATTAAGCTTGTTTCCAGCAGAGGTCCCAGGAGAGTCCTGTGGATCAGTTAGTCCCGTAGAACAAGATAGGCCCTTGTTGGTTAGCTGAGATTTAGATCTGTTAAATGAAATCCTTGCTTGTTTTTTCTGAAGTTTTGACATTATTAGGCATTTGTCTTCCCTTTAGCTACTATTATTTAGTCAAAGAACCAGTAATTACTGCAGGATGAAAGAGATATTCAATGGATTGAACCAGAGCTCAAGATTAAGCCTCCATTCTGCTCTGTAGCTTGGCCACGCCCCCCCCCCCCCTTAACATAAAGTTTTAATCCAGGTAAGTGTGCGCTTCTTCGTTTTGGTGTCAAAACTCCTAGAGCTGTGTATACATTAAATGGACACCTGTTGAGGAGTTCTACCAACAAGAAGGACTTGGAGATAATGGTCACTGACAAATTCAAATGAGATATATATTGTGAAATGATGGTAAAAAGATGTAGCCAGATAAAAGGGTGCATAGCAAACAATTTGACAAGTAGAAGCAGGGATGTTACGATTCCCTTGTATAGATCATTGGTCAGACCTCATTTAGAGTTACACAGATGAGTGCGCACAGGGAAGCGGTGCTCAAGAACCAACTCAGAATAAAGTGCAATAAGGATCTGGCACTTCACAAAACTCATAAAGTGGAACGCACATAAGTAAGTTAAAATTATTTTTATTATACCTAGACACATAGTCCTGCCAACATGTTTCGGACTGACAAACAATCCTTCTTCAAAGGCAAGGGACATATAACTGAACCACATTTTAAAAGGACCATAACCCAGCTGCATCACATAACAAGTCAATTAAGACCTCATTACAGTTGAATCACATTAACCATTTAAGTGCCAATATCATGTTAAAACAATCCATTAAAATGCTAATAATACCTAAGCACCCCTAATATAACAAAATTAAATAATTAGAAGCCATAGGGATGGGGGGAAGAAAAATGACAGGAATAACAACAAACATCGATACCAATATAAACCACTAGTAATAATACCTATTTATATACAAATAATATTAAAAACTGTCATACGATATACTAGATGCGATATAATAGCACAATTCATAAACATCTGTATTAGGCAAGGCAAGGCAAGTTTATTTAAAAAGACGCCCAATCCCAAAGGCTCTGGGCGCCATACAAAACTTAACAGCATTTCATACCGTATAATCATATAAAATTTAAAACAAGTATATATACATATAAATAAACAAAATTACACCCCAAAAGCTTGCATAAATAGGAAGGTCTTCAGGCGAACCTTAAAGGCAGTTATAGTGGGGGCCTCCCTAACTACAGCTGGCAAAGAGTTCCAAAGAGTGGGAGCGGCAACACTAAAAGCTCGGTCACCTGCAGATTTTAACCTCGCTCTTGGAACATTTAGGAGGCCACCACTAGAAGAGCGGAGAGTACGGGTACAGGAAGAAGGTACCAGGAGAACTGACAGGTAACCAGGGCCCTGTCCGTGTAGGGCCTTATAGGTGAGAAAACCCACCTTGAAGAGCACTCTCCACCTGACAGGCAGCCAGTGCAATTCGCACAACACAGGTGTAATATGGCAAAATTTACTTTGCCCGGACAAAAGCCGGGCAGTAGCATTTTGCACTAGCTGCAGTCTGCGAAGAGAGCTCCCAGAGACCCTGAGATAGAGGGCATTACAGTAGTCAAACCTAGAAGTGACTAAGGCATGTATCAAGGTAGGGAGGTCCAGAGACGGAACAAGGGGCTTAATCCTGGCAATGTTTCTAAGATGGAAAAAACAGGAACGTACCACGGAAGATATTTGAGCCTCCATGGACAAATTCCTGTCAAGAATCACACCAAGATTTTGCACCCAAGGGGAGGCCATCAATGATGCAGCTCCTAACACAAGTCCAGTTGCAGAGTCAGAGGCCATCCCATCATGAACTCTGTTCTACTCCACTACCAGTACCTCAGTCTTGTCAGGGTTCAGTCATAACCAGCTGGAGGCCATCCAGTCACTAATCTTAGCCAGACAGATATTTAACACATCTACTGCGTTTGATGTTCCTGGGGCAAAGGATAAGTATAGCTGAGTATCATCAGCATAGCAATGAAAACTCAAACCATACTTCCTAATGACCCCCCCCCAGGGGTAGCATGTGTACTGCTAACAACATTGGGGCCAATATTGAACCCTGAGGGACTCCATACAAAAGGGGCAGGATGATGAGAAATTTCCATTACAACCTGCTGTCTCCTATTGGTGAGAAAGGACTCAAACCACTTGATGACATTCCCGGTGAGTCCACATAACTCCCTCAGGCGAAAAAGCAACACACAATGGTCCACAGTATCAAATGCTGATGAGAGATCGAGGAGAACAAGAATTGTCTTGTCCCATCGGTCTCTAGCCCTGAGGAGGTCATTTTGCACTCGAACTAAAGCAGTTTCAGTGCTATGTCTGGCCCGAAAAGCCGACTGGAAAGGATCAGACAACTCGTGAGACATGAGGTGTTCCTCCAACTGAAGCGATACCACCTTCTCAACAATCTTCCCCAAAAATGGGAGATTGGAGATAGGACGGTAATTTGCCCTGACCTCCGGGTCCAAAGAAGATTTCTTTAAAAGGGGTCTCACCAGAGCCTCCTTCAAGGCATCCAGAAAGACACCCTGACTCAAGGAGCACCGGACAATCAGGGCAAACACTGAGCCAACAGAGTCAATGCATCTCATTAAGAAACGCGCTGGCACTGGGTCCAGTTCACAAAAGGTATGCTTCAGATTGACTTCCACCTCAATAACCTCATGGACCTCCACTGGCCTAAACTCTCCCCAACCAGGCGGAGTGCACTCAGCACATAACTGGCAACCACTGTCAGCAATGGTATTACTGGCTGAAGAAACCTCCCGCCGGATCAAAGACACCCTGTCTGAGAAAAAATGAGCAAAATCCTCACAATCCTCATTTGAGGAAACTCTTCCGGGCTGGAGACATACAGGATGGAGAAGTCTATCAACAGTCCAGAAAAGTGAGGCTGGTTGGTTTCTCCCAGCAGCAATCTCCCAAGACAAAAATACTGTCTTCTTTCGGTGGTTGCCTCCTGATATGCGCAATAATGCGCATGCAGGACCAGTTTGTCTGTCTCCAAATGGGACTTCCTCCAGCAGCGCTCTAATCTCCGACCCATCTTCTTCCATTTTCCTAAGATCTCCGTATACCACGGAGAACTTAGGTAAGTTTTGGGTCGTACACGGATAGGTGCGAGGGAGTTGATGGTGTCAGATAGCACCTTATTATAGGTGTCCACCCCGACACCTATAATACAACTCACAATATGGAAAAGCATCAAAATAGATGTATCTTAAAGACTTAAAGCGGGCAGCTTGAAAGTAGAACAAACTGCCAGTTTGGTAATAGCTATCTCATATTTCATGATTTTCTAAAGTAAACAGTTTCAGATTACATAAAAAAGGTGCTAAATCCAACTAACGCTTTCTTAGGTAAGGATACAGCTCCAACTGGGCATTGAGATCTGGACTTTTAGTTGCCCTTAAAGTTAAAATCCAAAAATTCTCTCTACACAGTACTAAATTGTCATAATCTCCACCCCTGGGATTACGACACACTCTGTCTATTGCCATGAAAGTGAAGGAATGAAGTCCATCACTAGCTACAGCAATGTGTGCAGCTGTGGCATACGTGACATCGCTTTTCTGAATGGCTCTTAGGTGCTCACCAACTCTTGTTTTAAAACTTCTCATTGTTTTTCCAATATAAAAAGCTTGACATTCACATGTAGCCAGATAGATGACTCCCTCTGTGCTACAAATAATGAATTGTTTAATTTCAAATACCTTTTCGTTGTTACAACTAGAAAAATATCCTCCCTGTGAGATGGAGACACACTGCACACATTTTCTTTTATCACAAGTTTATTTTCTGCCCTGCTGTGGCATCCTGGCATGGGGCATCCAGCTGCTGGCCCTGGCCACCTGTAGAGCTGGGTAGCTCTATCCGCACCCAGGAGGATCCGGGACAGTCATCATGCCATCCTGCTGGTGAGCCCTCCTTTGCCTCTACCAGTCAGGACAGCCCCAGACCCTCCCCAATGGGACTCCGGGCAGTGCAGGGCATGGCCATCAAGCTGCACAGTCGCGCCTGTCATAAACGCACTCAGCAGGTCAGGACCTCTGCTCACACAGTGCCAACCTCCGAGTGCAATAGTGTGAACAGATAACAGACAGGGTAACCCTCCTGTCTGCTTTTGGATCTGAATCACCTTTAGTTTCAAGTTCTGGGGGGGATTCAAACTGTGAACCTTATGCTAGCATACCCAATGAACAGGCTTAAATATGTACCTTCTTCAGGGATTGCGGTACAATCCGTCACCAGGGGCACCCAGCCAGGCTTCCAAAATGAACCCTTTTAACTCTGTAAGAGACCTTAGGTATATTCTTACCTTTTCCCAATTTAGTAACACCATCAAGGCCTTCAAACAGCTGTCATACTTAACCACATATACATCACATGTAAAAAGAACTTGGAAGACACACCCAGGCAGTATCCAAAGAAAATGTACTTTACTAAAAGATGATAAAAATATGAAAAATGTAAACACAGAACAATATATCAAAGAGCTCACAATTACATAAAAGAACAAAGGAAAAGTACAAAATAAAAACTCCTCTACCACAATACATTTAGACCTTTGCTGTCTAAGGTATTATCTCTGGAAGTGCTTATAGTGAGATCAGAGACCTGTTTCTCTCAGAGTCCCAAAATAATATGAAAATCATTTCAGACACAAGTATCAGTTTAAACTCCATGTCTCTACACCCCTTCTGTGAGTCATCTAGCTCCTCCTTTTAGAATATAAAATTACAAAAAATGATTTCCTATCAGGAGGTATGTTAATAATGTGACATCAGCAAAAACCCATTTCCCAAATTATGAGTCTTTGATCAACCAGTTCCTTTGAGGTTTACAACCCTGCAGTTCATCACCCAGATGTGAAATAGCCAACAGGAATCAGCTAAATGACGTCCTGGTCCTGATGTAATAAAATGTATATTTAGTTTCCAACTTCAAAAGCATGAGGTCATAAAAAGGCCATAAAATGCAATTTCTCAAGGAAGTTAATTAAATTACAGAGCTGTCCAGGTCAGGGTAATACATCCTGTGATTTCATCTGCTAACACCTTGTAATTTAAAAGGGCCAAAGCTCACAGACTGACATTTCATACACTGACCATTTATTTATACTACCAGTATCATAAAATAATCATAACCAGCTGGCCAAGCATTATAGCGCCCAGTCCGATTTATCCTCCTTTTTTCACCCCAGATGTGCAGACATGCAGTGACGTCCAGGCACAACATGCCGACGTCTGCCATGCCCCCCCCTCTCAAACAGACACTGGTAGTGCCCCCAGGTGTCCACAGAGGCCGCTACAGCATGGTGGAAAGTCCCCAACCCACCCCAGGACTAGGAGAGCAGTCTACAGATGCTTGATCCTAGTCCTCCCTGTGATGCTTGGACAGCTGGTTCTGATCACTGCATCATTTTTTTGTAAAATAAAAATGAGTTACGAACTGTCTGTCATGAGAGATGCTGAGATATCTGGTGCTCTTGGAGTGACCTCACTCCCCCCCCCCCAGGTTTCAGCTGAAAGATGAAAGCCATGAGAAAATGCTGAAGCAGCATGTGAGATCACACACACACAGGTTTTAGAAACAAGGTGTTACATGGCAGGCCAGAAGCTAATTACAGACTTTTCTAAGTTAATTATAGCTTTAGCTGCTAAAAGGGAAATCAGTATCCCTTTTATAACGTTTCAAGAGGAGGAAACCAGGTTTAGTATCTGGTGCAAAATCATAAAGATGCTTTCATGTCCTGGAAGGGGGAAGCTTATCATAAGATCAAAGAAATGTCATTTGAAAAAGGAAATGAGTTGTGCTGAGGTTTGCAGAATTTAATACTTAGAAAAGACATTCTGTTTTTATATAGATATATATTTTTTTTATTTTCTGACAGGGAGGAGCTAGGTGACCTCATGCAAATAGGTGGGGAAAACCAGCTTTTTAAAGATTATTCTGTTTTCTTTCAAGGACACTTCTATCTAGACTCTGACAAAGAAACATCTTTGGAGCACTTTAAGCAGGTATTTAGAGAGAAAGACAAATCTAAGTACTACTGTAGTAGGAACTGCTCTGTTTAAAACCTTGTTCTTTTATAAGATTTGTATGTCTTGTGATATAATAGTTCTGTATTGCATGTTTTACATATTATTATCTATTTTAGTAAAACTCATTTTAGAGCTTACTTGGTCTGTCTTTGATTTTCTTTCATTTGTAAGAAAAGTATATATGGTTATAGCAGACACTAGGCATAAGCTTGAATGGTAATACCAATCTGGAAAGCGAAGCGTTTTAAATCTGAGGTCTTTATTAAAGTTTTTAAGGGTTCATTTCTGTACACCTGGTTAGGTGCCCGTAGGCAAAGATATCTGGTCCCCCAAGACAGAATTATCTGAGCCTGTGCATTGGGTACGCTAGCAAGAGGTTCACAGTTTGAATCCCTCCAAGACTTGAGACCAAAGGTTGATCCAAACTCACAAAACAGACAAGAGGGTCACCTTGTTCTGTTAAACTGTTCACAAGACTGAGCTCGGAGGTTGGCACTTTGGGAGTAGAGGGCTGACCTGCTGAGTGGGTATGTGATGGATTGGTTGGCAGTGGTGGCATAATTTTGGTATTACAAGCTTTTATTGTTCTGTGTCAGCTTGAGACCGTAAGCTCTCTTGCAAAGAAAGAAAAAGGCAGAGTTTTATTTTAAAAAGGAAATAGAACTATACCATTGGCATACAGTCAAGTTCCTACCCATTTATTTTTTTTTTCTAAAGTGCAAGTCAGAGTAGCTGTAGTTAGGGGAAGATGGCTTCTGACTACAGCAGGCACACTGTAGATTACTTAAAGCAGTTGTGCGGGGCAGAGGAGCCCCGTTTGAGGTGACAGCCAAAAAGCAGAACCTCATAGATGCTCTGATGGTAGCAGATACCCAGAGCAGTGAGTTACGGACCATGACTGGAAAGGACCAAACCTCAAGTGTGGCAGGGCTAGCAGCCAGTGCAATGTCCAGATCCGATGAGGAGGGCAACAGGGCCACTGTCAGTGAAGGGCCACAGCAGAAGGGGGAGGGCACCAGTATCCTGAATCCAGAGGTACTCAGGCTGCAAATTGAGTTGCACAGGATGGAGCTGGAGTTCCAGGAGAAGAGAGAGCGGGAATAGTGAGAGGCGGAGTGAGAATGCTGAGAGGCAGAGCAAGAACAGAGAGTCTGAGACCATGAGGAGCGTGAACTCCAGCGAGCTGCAGAGGAGAAGACGGAGCGAGAATGCTGAGATGCAGACCGTGAGGAGCAGGAGCGCCAGAGGCAACACGAACTGGAGAAGATATGACACTGACCAGCGGCACCAGAGCAGGTAAGTGGCTTGGGTTTAACTGAGACTGCAGGACTGGGTTACAAATTGAAATCCAAATTGATAGCTGAATTTAAAGAGGGGGAGGATATGGATGCCTTTTTAAATTCTTTTGAAAAAGTTTGTATTCAGGCTAAAATTTCTATGGAGTCCTGGAGCTTCCAGCTATCCCCACTACTTACCGGGAAAGCTCGGGATGCATTGGGTCAAATGGACAATGAGGACAGTAATAATTACAGCAAACTAAAAGCTGCACTGTTAAAAAAGTTTGAATTAACTGCTGAATGATACAGAGCTAAATTCCATAAGCTCAGGAGAAGCCCTGATATGAGCTAGGAGAAGCTAGCCATGAAACAACGTCAGTTTTAAAACGTTGGTGGGAAGGAATTGAGGCAAACTCTGTTGATAAAATTGAAAATATGATTTTATTAGAACAGTTTAATTGGGCATGCCCAGCAGAGCTAAAAACCTGGCTAGAGGACCGAGATCCTAAAACAGTACAAGAGGCTGCTGGACTCTCGGACCACTATGCCAAGAGCAGACCTGCTCTGAGAGCGAATGGGGTGGGCGTGGCAGTGCAGAAAGGGAAAAGCGTGCCTTCAGGGCAGCTAAAACCCTCACTGCCTCCACCGAAACCAGTTAGCTCCAGGTTTCAGAGAAAAGATTTCTCTGAGAGAAGAAATGAATGTTGGTTGTGTAAAGAAACTGGGCATATTGCCAGATAGTGTCCTAAAAAGATGAGCAGTAATACTCAACAGGGTGCTAGAAAAGAAGTAGGCTGTTTGTGTGTCCCTGGAAGCATGCCAGTGAACATGAGGGAACACATGCACCCAGTCATAGTGAATGGTGTACAGACGCAGGGGTTCAGGGACACAGGGGCATCCCTGACCTTGGTAAAGGGGGATATGGTACAGCCTGGTCAGCTTATACCCAATAAATATGTCACTGTACAGGACTTTGCGGGTGGGGAGAAAACATTGCCCCTCACTACTGTTCTCTTAGACTGGTGTAAAACAGGGAACTGTGCAACAGGTAGATGTAGCCAAAACATTAGCAGTGGATGTGATCCTGGGCAACAATCTAAAATGGGATGGTATGTACTGTTACCCGTAGCCAAGCGGCAAGGGAAAATTGTAGTTCCCTGAACCCCACAAAAGCCATTGTGGAAACCACTGAGAGGCTGGTTCCCCAGCCTGTGTTTCCTGATATAGACGTTAATGAAGAGGGGGTAGAAATTTCCCCAGTAGCAAGTAACCACAGAGCTACAGAAGGTTACTCCAAAGAGGGAGGGGTGACCGATTGTCAGAGGGTTGGGTTGGACAGTCATCCTGAGTGCTCTGACGCTAGTGCTAGGGACCCTAGTTTAGCAACTGAAGGGGACCTGTCCCATGCCTTGGGAATGTGTGAGGGGTTTGCAGCTGCTCAGAGAAGTGACCCTAGTTTAGAGAAGCTGAGGGCTTGGGCAGACTCTGATGGAGCAAAGGGAGGTGACGGCAGATGTAAGGTTTGTTGGGAAAATGGACTTATGTATATTCAGGGAGTACAGATAGAGGGAGTGATGCTAGGCAGGCAGCTTGTTATTCCCCAGGGTACTCGTGAGCAGTTACTCAAAACTGCATATGATATTCCCTTGTCTGGTCATCTGGGAATCATGCGCACTACGAAGCGGTTGGCCCAGAATTTCTACTGGCCTAGCTTCACCCAGCAGGTGAAGGAGTATTGCAGGTCTTGTCACCGGTGTCAAGAAATAGGGAAAGCGGGCAAGAAAACCCAAGCCACCCTGATTCCATTGCCGTTAGTGGAGGAGCCATTCCAGAGGATGGGAATGGATATTGTGGGGCCTTTAAATACCCCCAGCTCCTCAGGGAAGAGATTCATCCTGACTGTGGTGGATTATGCCACCCAGTACCCAGAGGCAGTTGCCCTATCCTCACTGAGGACAGACAAAGTGGCAGATGCCTTACTTGGGATTTTCTCCCATTTTGGGTTTCCGCAGGAGGTAATCACCGATGGAAGGGGTTCCTTCATGTCGGACCTGATGAAATGTTTATGGGGGAAGTGTGGGGTGGTGCAGAGATGCATGGCACCGTATCACCCACAAGCCAATGGGCTTGTGGAAAGATTCAATGGTACCCTAAAGTCAATGCTCCAGGCGTTTGCTGAACAGCATGGGAGGGACTGGGAGAAATACCTTCCCCACCTGTTGTTTGCATACAGGGAGGTGCCCCAAGAGTCGACAGGATTTTCCCCCTTCAAACTCTTATATGGACTTGGGTACGCGGGCCCCTAGACTTGATCTGGGAGGACTGGGAAGGCAAGCATGCCACCAGTAAACTCCCATTGTGGATTACGTCCTTAGGTTTAGGGAAAGGCTGAAGGAGCTTATGGGGACAGCCCAGAGCAACCTGGCAGCTGCCCAACAGAAACAAAAAGTATGGTATGACCGCAGAGCCAGAGCTCACTCGTACATGGTGGGTCAGGAAGTCATGGTCCTTAATCCGGTCCGGAAAGACAAGCTGCAAGCTGAGTGGGCAGGACCATACAAAGTGGTTAGGAAGGTAAATGACGTGAACTACATTGTGGAGTTACCTGATAGAAATCAGACAGAAAGGATGTACCATGTCAGCATGATGAAGCCATATGCAAATAGGGCTGACATGGTGTTTGCAGTGTGTAGTCATGGGGAGGGGACGGACGAAGGAGACCCCCTTCTGGACTTGCTGGAAGAAAGTAAGTGGGAGTCCTCTGTGGAGGCAGTAAAATTGTCTTACCAGCTGGCCCTGGACCAGATCCAGAAAGTAAGGGAAGTTTTAGCAGACTTTGCCCTGTTGTTTAGTGCCAAGCCTGGACTAACCCCCATAGTGACACACGATGTGGAGACAGGGACACAGACGCCCATACGGTGGACAGCATATCGGGTGTCAGAGGCTGTCCAAAAGGACATTAGGAGGGAAGTGGAGGAAATGCTGGATTTAGGAGTAATCCAGAGATCCCACAGTCCTGGGGCCTCACCCGTAGTCCTTGTGCCTGAGCCAGATGGCTCTACTTGTTTCTGTGTGGACTATCTTGAACTGAATGCAGTCACAAAGTCAGACGCCCACCCAATGCCCTGGACGGACGAATTCCTGGACAAGTTGGGAGGGGTGACCTATCTTACGACCATTGTCCTGGCCAAGGGGTATTGGCAGGTAGAGTTGAAAGGCAGAGCTAGGAAGAGGTCAGCCTTCATCACTCCAATATGCTTATTTGAGTTTAAAGTAATGCCTTTCCGAATGATGAATGCCCTGGCCACTTTCCAAGGGTTGGTGAACCAGGTATTAAATGGTGCTGAGGAGTATGCCATGGCGTACCTGGATGACACTGCCATCTTTAGTACCAGCTGGGAGGAACACCTAACCCACCTTAGGGAAGTGCTGGGTAGGATACAGAGGCTCACTGACAAAGCCGGGACGTGCCAGGTGGCCATGGGAGAAGTGGCATACCTCGGGCATGTGGTAGGCTGGGAACAGCTCCGTTCTAACCAAATAAAGATAGAGGTGATCCAGGCATGGCCCAGACTAGAAACCCAGAAGCAGGTCAGGAGTTTTCTAGGGACAGTAGGGTACTACAGAAAATTTGTACCTGATTACAGTGCCCTGGCTGCTCCCCTATCTGACCTGACAAAAAAAAAGGATGCCAAAGAAAATTACCTGGATCCCAACCTGTGAGGAAGCCTTTTCCAAACTAAAGGAGGCACTGTGCAGTGCTCCTGTTTTGAAAAGTCCTGACTATATCAAAACCTTTATAGTTCAGATTGACGCCTCAGACGTGGGTATTGGGGCAGTACTGAGTCAGACATCCAGCCAAGGGACAGATCACCCAGTAGTGTACCTGAGTAGGAAGTTACTTCCCAGGGAGCAGGCATACTCCACAGTGGAAAAGGAGTGTCTTGCCACAGTGTGGGCCCTAAAGAAACTGGAGCCATACTTGTATGGGCAGCATTTTGTGGTGCAGACTGACCACAACCCCCTGGGTTGGCTGACGCAGATGGGGAAAAACAATGGTAGATTGCTAAGATAGAGTCTTACTTTGCAAGGGTATAATCTGACAATCGTACATAGGGCTGGAAAATGAATCAAAACTCAGATGGGCTGTCTAGGGTCTATGAGGAGTGTACTGATTTGGGAAGCTCATCCCATGCAGGGGATAGAGCCCCCAAATTCAGTATAGGTAGGGAGGAATGTGATGCTTGGACAGCTGGTTCTGATCACTGTATCATTTTTTGTAAAATAAAAATGGGTTATGGACTGTCTGTCATGAGAGATGCTGAGAAATCTGGTGCTCTTGAAGTGACCTTGCTCCCCCTCCTACCCCCAGGTTTCAGCTGAAAGATGAAAGCCATAAGGAAATGATGAAACAGCATGTGAGATCACACACACACACACACACACAGGTTTTAGAAACAACATGTTACATGGCAGGCCAGAAGCTTATTACAGACTTTTCTAAGTTAATTATAGCTTTAGCTGCTAAAAGGGAAATCAGCATCCCTTTTATAACGATTTAAGGAGAGGAAACCAGGTTTAGTATCCTGGTGCAAAATTATAAAGATGCTTTCATGTCCTGGAAGAGGGAAGCTTATCATGAGATCAAAGAAATGTCATTTGAAAAAGGAAATGAGTTATGCTGAGGACTGCAGAATTTAATACTTGGAAAGACATCCTGGCCCAGATATTCAAAAGGGTTGTGCCATGCGCAATAGGGTTGTGCCAGCGGAAGTCCAAAAATGCGCCATTCTGTGATATTCAACGGGAGGCAGTTGTGCCCCCCCCAAAGCACGCTGAGCAATAGCGCAATGATAATGAATGTATGCGCAACTGAAGGGGAGGAACCATGCATAAATGGCACAGTGCGATATTCAACAACATGCACCATGCGCAATAGGGGAGCAAGCGGAAGTTGCGCAATAGCGGAAATGAACCAAAATAAAAAGGAACATGGGAGAGGCGCAAGAACACTACAGGGAAGGCACATGAGGCTGAACCATAGCTGCACAAAAAGGGCAGGAGGGACACACAGGGCAGGCCAGGGAAAAGGCACCCTGAACAGAGAGGCACAGGGAAGGTGTGGGGAGACACAGCCAATGCAGAAGGGGGAAGTGCCACAGAGCACAGAGGCCACCACATTTAGGTGTTCCCGGTGCAGGAGAAGTAGCAGCCAGGACAGTGGGGGGAACACAGAAACAGCTGCCGGGGTGAACACACCCAGAGACATGGCCAGTGCCACCTTCCAGATGGAGGCAGTAATGAGGGGGGTGAGAAGGTGGGAAGCAGGGGGGCGCGGCCATGGAAGGGCCCATCGGCAGTATGCCCCCAACAGGCAGTACCGAGCCTGCACCAGCTTCGAGCTGTATAGCGATACTTAGATCGTGGGCTGGTACCACCTGAATCGAGCAATTCTGAGGCAGCTCTGTGAGCTGTGCAGTGGTGTGATGCAGGCACCCACACGACGGAGCCATGCTCTGTCAGTGGAGGCTAAAGTGACAGCTTGCATGTGCTTGCTCACCACGGGTACCTTCCAGAGACCAACAGGGGCACCACAGGCATAACCCAGTTGGCCACGTCACACCACCTCACCCAATTCCTCAGCGTACTGCTGTCACATGCTTCAGAGTACATCCATTTCCCCAGCACACCGGCGGAGTGCACAGCAAACATACAGGAGTTCCACAGGGTAGCACACATGCCTGGCATGCTAGGGGCAATAGACTGCACCCATGTGGCCATCCACACACCACCTGGCCCTGAGGAGTCTGAATATATCAATCGGAAGGGTTATGCTAGCATCAACTGTCAGGTGGTGTGCGATGCCAGGGGGCGCATAATCAATGTCTGTGCCATGCACCTTGGGGGAGCCCACAATGCCTTCATCTGGCACCAGTCGGCACTGTGCAACAGATTTGAAAGTGGGGACATCCCCACTGGCCACTTAGTGGGTGAGTATGCAAACCACACGGACAAACTTAGGGCTTGGAGGGGGCATAGTCAGAGGTGACATGGGTAGTGGTCTACGTGGCCCGGGGCAGGGCGATGCTGATCACCAAACTAACCTCCACCCTCTACACAGAGGTGACAGTGGATACCCACTCCGTCCCTGGCTGCTCACATCATACCAGCGGCCCGCGACCCCATCGCAGCAACGCTACAATGAGGCACATGCCACCACACGTAATGTCATCGAGCAGGTGTTCGGTATGCTGAAGGCACGTTTCCATTGCCTGGACACCTTCGGTGGTGCCCTACAGTACAGCCCCTCAAAGGCCTGTGGGCTATTCCTGGCCTGTTGCATCCTGCACAACATGGCCAATGAATGTGGGATAGCCATACAGGTCGAAGAGGGGGACAGTGATGGGAACGATGAGGACGCCAGTGACAATGGTGAAGGGTAGCCCCCTCTTGGGCAATGGGACCCCCGACTGCTCCAGCTAGCACAGCTGCACTGGGACACCATCACAGAGGAGCACTTCAGCCAACCCAGGTAAGTCATGGGGCCATGTGCAACCACCAGTGGCAAAGGCACAACCCATAAACACGCATGGACACACACCAGGGGTGCATGCCATCAAGGGAAGTGGCCGGGCATGGAACCACACACACCACCAGGGATGGGCGAGGTCTAACATGGCACACGGTCAGACACACACACACACACACACACACACACACACACACACACACACACTCAAACAACTCACCAGACATGCACAAAGAGTTGGAGGCACGCCGACCCAGAACACCACCCCTAGCCACAAACATGTCCACAGACCACCATGCCCACTGCCTGTCAGTGTGCGTGTGTCAGACGCTGGGCACCATTGCACAGTGGCGTACAGCACAATGCAGGCATCATCATGCACATGCAACTGCAGACAGCAGCCGGGAGGGTGTGCAGATGGACTGTGTGTGTGTGTGCGTGCAGGGCCAGGTACCCACCCGTACATTGCCCGCTGAATGACACAATGCACACAGGGCAGCATCAGACAGTAGCCACACTGGGAGACAGGTCAGTCATGCGCCACAGTGCCACGGCCACCATGGATACGTGGGCGGCCCCGCCGAGACCTACCAGCAGTGACAGGCTGACCACTGGCCTCATGGGGTGGCACTGATGGTCCCCCAGGGGTTCCACTGCGTGAACATGACCCTGCTCACGCAGGGGTCTGAAGCACACCGAACATGCCTGTGCCAGGCGTGCTTGGGATGCCCACAGCTGAAGCCGGTGTCGACAAGGATGGTGTCACATGACGCCGGGCACGGGAGGTGGACAGTGCACTGTGTGGTGTCCGTGACACATGGGCACATAACTGTGTGCCAAATGTGGCCATGACAGCAGTGAATGCCTGTGTCTGCCTGTCAGTGGCAGCGGTCACATCCTCCCGCAACCAGTCCATCCCTGCCAGGAGCAGAGTGGTGTTTCTGCTGCGACACTCCTCTGCCTGGTGCAGAGCCGCACTCAGTGCATCCACCGCCGTCACAAGCCGCATCTGCTGATTGACTGATGCTTGCAGTATGGGGGTGTGCTCATCCAAGAGGTCATCTGCCTGATCGGCATGCTGTCCCTCAGGGTGTTCACGGCCCTGATGCTCATCATCCCTTGAGGGTGGGCGCTGCACACCAGGGCCAGGCCTGGGCATGTCTATGGGCGGTGCACTGACGCTGTCCCCCTGACACTGTACCCCCATGCCCATTGGCCAACTGCTGATGCTGCCCCTTCGGCTGTCGCTCCCCAGGGCTCAATAGTGCCGCTGCAGTGGCTGCAACAGTCCCACTGTCCTGTACACACACCAGTGCTGCCCCACTGGTGCTGACAGGCACAGGCTGGGACTGTGATGACATGCAGGTCTCCACAGCGGCACCACCCACAGCCAAGGCTGCGATGTAACCTGCTGCATGGCCATCCTATGACACACACGTGTCACTGCCCATGACGTTAGCGACATCATCATCGGTGACGGATCCGGCACCAGCCCGAGTCTCAGTGTGCTAGCATCTGTGGATGCTGGCACACTGGGACACGGGCAGGGCCTCCTCCGCACCTGCTCCACCAACATCAGTCTGGATGTCCAGGTGGGCCCACTGTCACCCGGAGCCACGTATTCCTGTAGAGGTGGATGGGCCCTACTCCTTCTCCATGTGATTGGCCTCAGTGGAGAAGCCCACCACTGCTGACCCATGCAGATGCCCAGGAGCTGTAAGGGAAAACAAAGTCGCGTTACTGCATGTGACCTTCCCTGCCCCCCCAATAGACAGACCATGACCTACCATGCAGTGACGGGCTACCACCTATCTGGAATCCACCACCCGGAACACCCTCAATGGCGCAACGCTGCATGCTGCCAGCAACCTGCTCCTCCTGTAGGGTCAGGTGTAGCACCGACGGCTGTCCCCCACTTGTCACAGACCATGCTGCCCTGATGGCAGCCACCTTCTCCTTAATCCTCTGCCTGTCTGTGCCCATCTTCTTCTTGCACTGCTGCACGGAGCGCTGGTGGCTGCCATGCAGGTTTACAACACGCGCCACCTCCTCCCATGCAGCAGCACGGGTCTGTGGTGTTTCCTGGTGTCTGCTGAGAAGCAGCTTCTGGTCTAGGTAGGCCTCAAACAGGGCATCCATCTCAGTCTTAGTGAAATTTGGCCTCCTCTTCCTCCCACGACGCTGTTCCTCTTCCTCCACAACACGCTCGGTCATGATTCAGCCTGTGAGAATGACAGGTGTTACCTGTGACTGTGCAGTCCCATGCATGTCCCAAACTCCACAGTCCACACTCCCAAACAGCATGCATCTCACCACAATAGACTGCAGTAACTGACTATGGCCAGTGCAGCCCAATGTTGCACTTTTATAGCGCAACCCATGCAAATGAGGCGAGGCGCATCTTTAAGAGGATGCAAATGCAGTGATTGCACCATTGAATGGCTGATTAGCTGATTTGCATATGCCAGCTGAATATCGTGCTGCTGCGCTTTGGGCAATTGTGTTGAACGTGCTGAGCCATGGGCGCAGTTCTGTGACATGCGCAGTACACACCTAACTGCGCATGCCCGGGTTGATGACACAGGTGCCTCCTGCACTGCTGACATGCTCTGCGTGGGAGCCAATGCAGGGCACGGCCACCATTGTGCCAGTGGCGCTACAGCACTGTTCACCTATATGGCACTGTGGCACTGGGGTGTCTATGTGCACTGGGGCAACAGTGCGGTAGGCCGCTACAGGAGGTGGCACACAGGCACCCAATCACACTACAAGCATTGGGTTCCAATCGCGCTGTGGCTGTCTGTGCGCCAGAGACCCTTGACCCTGTGCCTGATCTTTGCCCCCTAGGCACCATGCATCAGGCATGGGTGCACCACTATCATGCTGTTTGGTGACAGCATGATAGGGAATGGCAGCGCTGTACCATGCAGCATATGCACGTGGCAGGACCACGCTGCAGAGTGTCATTTTGACTGAACTGAGCAGCAGAGATGGTGCGGAGGCATGATCTGCAGTGGAGCCAGGTGGAGCTGGTAAACCTTGTTGCCATTGTGGAGCCACATGTTGGGCCTTTATTTGGGGAGGCACCCCTGGACAGGGCCAGGAGTCAGGTGTGGCAGGAGGTGGCCGACGCCCTGGAAGAGGCCACCGGTATGGGGTGGATGGCAGAGCAGTGCCGCCACTGATATGGGGACCTGAGGCGGAGGGACCCGGACCTGCTTGCCCACCTGCAGGCACGTGCCAGGAGGGGCATGGTGCCACGGCCAGGTAGGTGCAACATCCATACACTTTTATTGTCCATACGGGTATCATGGTTGCATGTGTCCGGAACATGGGGGGGGCCATCTGGTGTTGGCCGTGGTGGTGTTATCAGGCTGTGGGGTGGGTGGGTCTGGCTGTGTGGAATTGCACACACATGGGGGCGGGGGGAAATTGCTACAGGATTGTACTGATGTTCCTCTCTCCATGTTTTGCACCTTAGGGCCCGCAGAACGCCAGCAGGCCATAGACTGGAGGTGCCACCTAGAGCAGCAGCAAGCCAGAAGGGGTGATGGTGGTCAGCGGCACATGGACCACCCTGATGATGGTGAGTGCCTTACATCCATGATTACTATTGCATGCTGTATAATTGGGCGGGAAGCGGGGCATGGCCACCATCCATTGACACCACTGCCATGCACGCAACTTGTTACAGTCAGCACTGTCCAGTGGCACTGCATGTCTGGGAGTGCATCAATGGTGGTCCATGCGTGCACCGGGCACATGGCTGTGCCACTGCCTTCACACCACATAGCCAAGTCACTGTACGGCCACGGTGGTGCTGTGCAGGACATGGGCGGTGGATGTGTGCAGTGGGCCACATGGCTGTGGCTGCCTGGGTAGGCAGGTCTTGTGGACACGGTCACTGTGAGTGGTCGTGCACCATCACAGTGGCGTGGCACATGACTGTATGCCATGCACAATGGGTGGGCTGCAGGGGGCTGGACAGTCACACTTATTGACTCTGCTCCCTCGTCCTAGGTGGATGGCGACTCCAGGTGCTGGAGCGAGCACTGCAGGAGCTGCTCCAGGTGGCGAGGGTGACCCTGGAGCTCCTGCAGAGAATGGACCGCCACGGGGTGAGGAGGAGGAGGCGACAACATCGGCGCCACATGGAGGAGGACCGGGGCAGACGATGATTACTCCATGCCCTAATTACACCTTCCCCCCCAGACCCACCCTCACACCCTTTCTTCCCTCTCCCATATGTTCACCCCTGCCCCTTACCCACCCCTACCTGGTATGTGGCCCTTCCCCCATTGTATATAGTTTTTATATTTCCGGTTTTAAATGCATTTGTTTTGTTATGACAACTGTGGTGGTCCCTGATTTGCAGTGGGCTGCAGGTGCTCAGCTGCAGTGGTGTGCATGGCATCATGGGTGGTGCACACATGGGCGTGTGTGTGCAGAGGTGAACCGCCTATGGTGTGGGCAGGAGGATCAGTCACTGTCTGTGGTTTGTGTGTTGTACTCTGTGCACTGGATGCCTGTGTGCAGTGGTCCATGGGGCCTGCACTGTGTGCATGGCACCCCTGTCAGACCATCCATGGCCTGTGCAGCTGACACCCTTGCGTGTCTGTGATATGCATGGTCTGCTGGCATGTCAATGGTGGCTGTTGTGGCCAGTGCTGGGATGGGATGTGTCCTTGGGAGGGTGTGCAGGGTGCTGTACCACTGGAGGCGGGATCTGGGGCATGCCCTGTCGCATGTGGGGTACCTCATGTGCTGACGCATGGTCAGTCTCTCAGCTGTACCTCGGTGGGGACTTGCAGGGTGGCACTGTGTGTGCATCTGTTGCATCACTGTCTGCTGCCGCCCGCTGCAGGGTGTCCATGGTGGGGCTGCCTTGCATGGCTCCATGGTGCACAGGGTTGCATTGTCACAGTGGGGGTGGTGGCATGCATGGGGTGTCCTGCACCATTGGGTGCTACTCCTGGGCAGGGTGTATGGGGATCATGGTGCAGGGTGTGCTCTGCATTTGTGGGATGGTGTGGTATGGGGTGGTCGGCCATCCTTGTGTGCCGGTCACAGCTTGCCAGGGGGTGTGATGGGGCACCATGGCCCGGCTGTGGGTTGGTTGCTGGTCTCCATGGGCCAGTGGTTATTCCAGCCCTCCCCCAGTTGTGCAATGCATGGGGTGTGGGGGGACGATGTCTGTTCTGCTGTGTGTTCCTCTGCCCATCTGTGGCATGGGTGGTGGGCCCCTGCATCCCTGGTTGTGCTGTTGCATTGCTGCCCTGCTGCTGGGGGGCATCCCTCGTTGCGCTATGGCGCATCTGGATGGCTCAGCTGAACATCTCTTGTTGCGCTATGGCGCATCAGATATGCTCAGCTTCACCTCCCTAGTTGCGCTATGGTGCAGGTAGTGCGATATTCAGTTGTCAGCCGTAGGCGCATCTTGGCATGCATAGTTTTTGAATATCGCGCTTCTTGCGCATGGGCGCAGTGGTCTTGTGCTTGCTCCTGCTGTTGCGCACTTTTTGGGTGCAGTTTGAATATCTGGGCCCCTGTTTTTATATCAATATTTTTTTTCTATATTCTGACAGGGAGGAGCTAGGTGACCTCATAAAAATAGGTGGGGAAAACCAGCTTTTTAAACATTATTCTGTTTTCCTTCAAGGACACTTCTATCTAGACTCTGACAAAGAAACATCTTTGGAGCACTTTAAGCAGGTATTTAGAGAGAAAGACAAATCTAATTACTGTAGTAGGAACTGCACTGTTTAAAACCTTGTTCTTTTATAAGATTTGTATGTCTTGTGATATAGTCCTGTATTGTATGTTTTACATATTATTATCTATTTTACTAAAACTCTTTTAGGGCTTACTTGGTCTGTCTTTGATTTTCTTTCATTTGTAAGAAAAGTATATATGGTTATAGCAAACACTAGGCATAAGCTTGAATGGCAATACCAAACTGGAAAGAGAAGCGTTATAAATCTGAGGTCTTTATTAAAGTTTTTAAGGGTTCATTTCTGTACACCTGGTTAGGTGCCCATAGGCAAAGGTATCTGGCCCCCCCGAAGACAGAACTATCTGAGCCTATGCATTGGGTACACTAGCAAGAGGTTCATAGTTTGAATCCCTCCAAGACTTGAGACCAAAGGTTGATCCAAACTCACAAAACAGACAAGAGGGTTACCTTGTTCTGTTAAACTGTTCACAAGACTGCGCTCGGAGGTTGGCACTTTGGGAGTAGAGGGCTGACCTGCTGAGTGGGTTTGTGACACTCCCCTGCCGACCCCCGACAACCCGGGCTCATTCCCGAACCTGGGTCACTGGCATGGCACAAGGGATGGAGCCACTGGGCCAGCTCACTGCACACATTTTTTGTATTTAAAACAACCCTTCGGCGTCTCCAACCATGTAGTTTTCTGGTTGGACTTAAAGTGACTGTGTGTGTGTGTGTGTGTGTGTGTGAGGGCATCCCTAAGCATAGGAGCTCTTTTACAACACATCCTTACAGGTTTGAAGACAACTCTTTTAAACCTGATTCTGCACCCAAAACATGCCAATGTTTCTTAATAATCTGCTCAAAATCTTGTGCCTGCGTGGAGAATTCTGTAACATAGTTAAATCTGTTTTTCCTACCGATTTCTACTATTTTGCCCGCTAATAGGGCTTCTCTATCAATGGATTTAGCCCTTTCTTATGCTTGCTGCATATTTCTTATGTTGTAAAATTTCTGCCCATATAAGTATGGCTCTAATTTCTTTAGGTCCCACACCATGCCAAGAAACTCCTTTTCCACCGTGGAGTATGCTTGCTCCCTGGGAAGTAACTTCCTACTCAGGTATACTACTGGGTGATCTGTTCCTTGGCTGGATGTCTGACTCAGTACTGCCCCAATACCCACGTATGAGGCATCAGTCTGAACTGTAAAGGTTTTGCTATAGTCAGGACTTGTCAAAACAGGAGCACTGCACAGTGCCGCCTTTAGTTTGGAAAAGGCTTCCTCACAGGCTGGGCCCCAGGTAATTTTCTTGGGCATCCTTTTCTTTGTTAGGTCAGATAGGGGGAGCAGCCAGGGCACTGTAATTGGGTACAAATTTCCTGTAGTACCCTGCTGTTCCTAGAAAACTCCTGACCTGCCTCTGGGTTTCTGGTCTGGGCCATGCCTGGATTACCTCTATCTTTATTTGGTTAGGACGGAGCTGTCTCCAGCCTACCAAATGCCCGAGGGTATGCCATTTCTCCCATGACCACCTGGCACTTCTCAGCTTTGACAGTGAGCCAGGCCCTCTGTATCCTGCCCAGCACTTCAATATGGTGGGATAGGTGTTCCTCACAGCTGGTACTAAAGATGGCAATGTCATCCAGGTACGCCACGGTGTACTCATCAGCACCATTTAACACCTGGTTCACCAACCTTTGGAAAGTGGCCGGGGCATTCTTCATTCCAAAAGGCATTACTTTAAACTCAAATAAGCCTATCAGAGTGATGAAGGCTGACCTCTCCCTAGCTGTCTGTCAACTCTACCTGCCAATACCCCCTTTGTCAGGCCAATCATCGTAAGGTAGGTCACCCCCCCAACTTGTCCAGGAGTTTGTCTGTCCAGGGCATCGGGTGGGTGTCTGACTTTGTGAGTGCATTCAGTCCACGATAGTCCACACAGAAACGAGTAGAGCCATCTGGCTTAGGTACAAGGACTATGGGTGAGACCCATGGGCTGTGGGATCTCTGGATTACCCCTAAATCCAACATCTCCTCTACTTCCCTCCTAATGTCCTTTTGCACAGCCTCTGACACACGATATGCTGTCCGCCATATGGGCGTCTGTGTCCCTGTCTCCACATCGTGTGTCGCTAAGGGGGTTAGTCCAGGCTTGGAGCTAAACAACTAGGCAAAGTCTGCTAAAACCTCCCTTACTTTCAGGATCTGATCCAGGGCCAGCTGGGGAGACAATTTTACTGCCTCCACAGAGGACTCCTGCTTACTTTCCTCCAGCAAATCCAGAAGGGGGTCTCTTTTACCCGTCCCCTCCCCATGACTACACACTGCAAACACCATGTCAGCTCTATTTGCATATGGCTTCATCATGTTGACATGGTACATCCTTTTGGTCTGTCTTCGGTCAGGTAACTCCACAATGTAGTTCATGTCACTTACCTTCCTAACCACTTTCTACGGTCCTGCCCACTCAGCCTGCAGCTTGTCTTTCCACACCAGAATAAGGACCATGACTTCCTGACCCACCATGTATGAGCGAGCTCTGGCTCTGCGGTCGTACCACACTTTTTGTTTCTGTTGGGCAGCTGCCAGGTTGCTTTGGGCTGTCCCCGTAAGCTCCTTCAGCCTTTCCCTAAACCCAAGGATGTAATCCACAATGGGAGTTCCCTGGGTGGCGTGCTTGCCTTCCCAGTCCTCCCAGATCAAATCTAGGGGCCCACGTACCCGACGTCCATATAAGAGTTTGAAGGGGGAAAATCCTGTCGACTCTTGGGGCACCTCCCTGTATGCAAACAACAGGTGGGGAAGGTATTTCTCCCAGTCCCTCCCATGCTGTTCAGCAAATGCCTGGAGCATTGACTTTAGGGTACCATTGAATCGTTCCACAAGTCCATTGGCTTGTCAGTGATACGGTGTCGTGCATCTCTGTACCACCCCACACTTCTCCCATAAACATTTCATCAGGTCCGACAAGAAGGAACCCCCTCGATCGGTGATTACCTCCTGTGGAAATCCAACACGGGAGAAAATCCCAAGTAAGGCATCTGCCACTTTGTCTGTCCTCAGCGAGGATAGGGTGACTGCCTCTGGGTACCGGGTGGCATAATCTACCACAGTCAGGATGAATCTCTTCCCTGAGGAGCTGGGGGTATTTAAAGACCCCACAATATCTATTCCCACCTTCTGGAATGGCTTCTCCACTATGGGCAATGGAATCAGGGCAGCTTGGGTTTTCTTGCCTGCCTTCCCGATTTCTTGGCACCAGTGACAAGACCCGCAATACTCCTTCGCCTGCTGAGTGAAGTTAGGCCAGTAGAAATTCTGGGCTAACCGCTGCATAGTGCATGTGATTCCCACATGACCAGACAAGGAAATATCATGTGCAATTTTGAGCAACTGCTCACGACACCCCTGGGGAATGACAGGCTGCCTGCCTAAGCATCCCTCCCTCTGTCCGCACAGCCTGAGCATACATAAGTCCATTTTCCTAATAAACCTTATGTCTGCCATCACGTCACTGTGCACCGTCCAAGTCTGCCCAAGCCCATAGCTTCTCTAAACTAGGGTCACTCCTCTGAGCAAGGCATGGAACAGGTTCCCTTCAGTCGCTAAACTAGGTTCCCTAGCACTAGCGTCAGGGCACTCAGGATCACTGTCAATCCCCACCTCCTGACAATGGGTCACCCCTTCCTCTTCAGAGTAATCCTCTGTAGCTGTGTGGTTACTTGCTACCGGGGAACTTTCTACCCACTTTTTATTAGTCTCCCCATCTGGAGACACATGCTGGGGAACCAGCCTCTCAGTGGTTTCCACAATGGCTTCTGTGGGGTTCAGGGAACTACAATTTTCCCTTGCCGCTTAGCTATGGGCAACTGCACATACCATCCCCTGTTTTAGATTGTTGCCCAGGATCACATCCACTGCTAATGTTTTGGCTACTGCCACCTGTTGCACAGTTCCCCCTGTTTCACCCCAGTCCAGGAGAACACTGGCCAGTGGCAATGTTTTCTCTTCACCAGTAAACCCTTGGACAGTGACATATTTATTGGGTATAAGCTGACCAGGCTGTACCAGATCCCCTTTTACCAATGTTAGGGATGCCCCTGTGTTCCTTAACCCTGCGTCTGTACACCATTCACCATGACTGGGTGCGTGTGTTCCCTCATGTTCACTGGCATGCTTCCAGGGACACACAAACAACCCACTTCTTTTCTAGCCCCACCTTGAATATTATTGCCTGCCTTTTTGGGACATTGTCTGGCAATATGCCCAGTTTCTTTACATAACCAACATTCACTTATCTTTTCAGAGAAATCTTTTCTCTGAAACCTGGGGCTAACTGGTTTTTTGTAGAGGCAGTGAGGGTTTTAGCTGCCCTGAAGGTGCGCTTTTCCCTTTCTGCACTGCCACGCTCTCCCCATTTGCTCTCAGAGCAGGTCTGCTCTTGGCATAGCGGTCCAAGAGTTCAGCAGCCTCTTGCACTGTTTTGGGATCTTGGTCCTCCAGCCAGGTTTTCAGCTCTGCTGGGCACGCCCAGAAAAACTGTTCTAACAGAATCACATTTTAGTTTTATCAACAGAGTTTGCCTTAATTCCTTCCCACCAACGATTTAAAAACTGATTTTTTATGGCTAGCTCCTTGTAGCACATGTCAGGGCTCTCCTGAGCTTATGGAATTTAGCTCTGTATGATTCAGCAGTTAATTCAAACTTTTTTAACAGTGCAGCTTTAAGTTTGCTGTAATCATCACTGTCCTCATTGTCCATTTGACCCAATGCATCCCAAGCTTTCCCAGTAAGTAGCAGGGATAGCTGGAAGCTCCAGGACTCCATAGGAATTTTAGCCTGAATACAAACTTTTTCAAAAGAATTTAAAAGCATCCATATCCTCCCCTCTTTAAATTCGGCTATTAATTTGGAATTCAATTTGTAACCCAGTCCTGCAGTCCCAGTTAAACCCAAGCCACTTACCTGCTCTGGTGCTGCTGGTCAGAGTAATAGCTTCTCCAGTTTGTGTTGCCTCTGGTGCTCCTCTCTCTTCTCCTCTGCAGCTCGCTGGCACTGACACTCCTCACGGTCTGCCTCCCTCTGTTCTCGCTCTGCCTCTCAGCGTTCTCACTCTACCTCACGGCGTTCTTGCTCTGCCTCACGGTCTGCCTCTCGCTTCTCTTGCTCCCTCTTCTCCTGGAACTCCAGTTCCATCCTGCGCAACTCAATTTGCAGCCTGAGTACTTCTGGATCCAGGATACTGGTGACCTTCCCCTGCTGCTGTGGCCCTTCACTGACAGTGACCCTGCTGTCATGCTCACCGGATCTGAACACAGCACTGGCCACTAGCCCTGCCACACTTGAGGTTTGGTCCTTTTCAGTCACGGTCCGTGACTCACTATTCTGGGTATCTGCTACCATCAGGGCATCTATGAGGTTCTGCTTGCTGGCTTTCACCGCAAACGGGACTCCTCTGTCCCTGCACAACTGCTTTAAGGAGTCTACAGTGTATCTGTGTAGTCGGAAGTCATCTTCCCTCACTACTGCTACTCTGACTTGCACTTTAGAAAAAAAAAATTAAACGGGTAGGAACTTGACTGTACGCCAAGTGATATAGTTCTATTTCCATTTTTAAAAATAAATCACTGCCTTTTTCTTTCTTTGCAAGTGAACTTATGGTCTCAGCTGACACACTGAACAATGCAAGCTTGTAATAACAAAATTATCCACACCGCTGCCAACCAATCTGTCACAAACTCACTCAGCAGGTCAGCCCTCTACTCCTAAAGTGCCAACCTCCAAGCACAGTCTTGTGAACAGTTAACAGAACAAGGTAACCCTCTTGTCTGTTTTTGTGGATTCATATCAACCTTTGGTCTCAGGTCTTGGAGGGATTCAAACTGTGAACCTCTTGTTAGCGTACCCAATGTACAGGCTCAGATAATTCTGTCTTCGGGGACCAGATATCTTTGCCTATGGGCACCTAACCAGGTGTACAGAAATGAACCCTTAAAAACTGTAATAAAAGACCTCAGATTTAAAACGCTTACCTTTTTCCAGTTTGGTATCATCATTCAAGCTTATGTACAGTGTCTGCTTTAACCATATATACTCTACTTGTAAAGGAAAGAAATCAAAGAAAGACCAAGTAAGCTCTAAAAATAGAGTTTTACTACAATAGATAAACAATATGTAACACATAAAATACAGAACTATTATATCACAAGACATACAAATCTCTTAAACAAAACAGGTTTTAACAGTGCAATTCCTACTACAGTAGTTACATTTGTCTATCTCTCTAAATACCTGCTTAAAGTGCTCACAGATGTTTCTTTGTCAGAGTCTAGACAGAAGTGTCTCTGAAGGAAAACAGAATAATGTTTATAAGCTGGTTTTCCTCACCTATTTGCATGAGGTCACCTAGCTCCTTTCTGTCAGAATATATATAAAATATATATCTATATAAAAACAGGATGTCTTTTCCAAGTATTAAATTCTGCAACCTCAGCATAACTCATGTTCTTCAAATGACTCTCTTTGATCTTATGATAAGCTCCCCCCCTTCTAGGACATGAAAGCATCTTTTATGACTTCGCACTAAAACGTCACAACCTGCTGTTCCTCGTCTAAGCGTTATCAAAGTTTATGATTTTCCCTCTTAGCAACTACAGCTATAATTAATTTAGTTAAAGTCTATAATTAGCTTCGGGCCTTCCAGGTAACACCTTGTATCTAAAACCTGTGTGTGTCTGTGTGTGTGTGTCACATACTCATATGCTGTTTCAGCATTTTTCAAGAGAGACAGTCCTTAACCCATTTTTTTATATTACAAAAAATGATACAGTGATCAAAACCAGCTGTCCCAGTGTCACAGTATGTATGTATGTTCAAATTTTCAAAATTATGTGTCAAGCTAGTGTTGTATCTGAAGTGTTACTGTACTTGCTTGTACGTGTCTGTCTCCTTATGTCCCCCTTCCCCCAGGACACACCTGGAATCGAGCAGTACTCTGCTCAGTGTGCCTTTCTTGTTAAACTTTAAATGAATAAATAAATAAAATTACTTGTAGCACAGAGGGAGTCCTCTGTCTGGCTACTTGTGAATGTCGAGCGTTTTATATTGGAAAAACAACGAGACATTTTAAAACAAGAGTTGGTGAGCACCTAAGAGCCATTCAGAAAAGGGATGTCACATATGCCATAGCTGCACACATTGCTGTAGCTAGTGATGGACTTCATTCCTTCACTTTCATGGCAATAGACAGAGTGTGTCATAACCCCAGGGGTTGAGATTACGACAACTTAGTACTGTGTAGAGAGAATTTTTGGATTTTAACTTTAAGGGCAACTAAAAGTCCAGATCTCAATGCCCAGTTGGAGCTGTATCCTTACCTAAGAAAGCATTAGTCGGATTTAGCACCTTTTTTATGTTATCTGATATTGTTTACTTAAGAAAATTATGAAATATGAGATAACTATTACAAAACTGGCAGTTTGTTCTACTTTCAAGCTGCCTGCATTAAGTCTTTAGAATCCATCTATTTTGATGCTTTTCCATATTGTGAGTTGTATAATACAGATGTTTATGAATTGCAGGGTTTTAAATAATTGATTAGCAGTTTTTTCTTGGGGCAGTGCTAGCTGTACAGAAAGTATTTATATAGGTTTTCTAGAAGTGTTATGTTTGTTAAACACAGTGAGGCAAGTGCTATGTATTTTCACAATATTTTAGCACTTTTATGAGCTAAACGCTAATCAATTTTTGGAGTTAAATAAATCCCTGAATTGTGCTATTATATCGCATCTAGTATATTGTGTGACAGTTTTTAATATTATTTGTATATAAATAGGTATTATTACTAGTGGTTTATATTGGTATCAATGTTTATTGTTATTCCTGTCATCCCCCCATCCCTATGGCTTCTAATTATTTAATTTTGTTATATTAGGGATGCTTAGGTATTATTAGCACTTTAATGGATCTTTTTAACATGATATTGGCACTTTAAATGGTTAATGTGATTCAGCTATAATGAGGTCTTAATTGATTTGTTATGTGATGCACCTGGGTTATAGTCCTTTTAAAATGTTGTTCTGTTATATGTCCCTTGCCTTTGAAGAAGGATTGTTTGTCAGTCCGAAACATGTCGGCCAGACTATGTGTCTAGGTATAATAAAAATAATTTAACTTACTTATGTGAGTCCCTCTCTATGAGTTTTGTGAAGTGCCAGAGCTTTATTGCATTATAATAACTGGTGATCCTTGTTATCAACCCGTTTTCAAGTACTGTAAAAAGTCGTATCAAGAAAAAAGTCGTATCAACTTTTACAGCCTCGCGCCAAGAAGCCTGCAGCACTCGCATTCCACAGTAAACAGATTCAAAGCACTCGTAAAAAGCACCGTAGAGACCCGTGGGCAAAGCGCTTCTACTTCCTTACTGGTAGACCGCATCACTCGTTAGCACATTATATGTGATGTCCGAGCGTGGGCGTGCCTACTAATGGAAGTAAGGCGTTACCTCGGTATCCCTCGTAAGTGAAATTGTAAGAAATCTTTTTTGTACCAGTTATTATATAAATAAAACATATGTAGGAATTGAAATGGGTTTTACACACCCTTGTTGTGTGTAATATTAAAACCTCTCGAGCTTGGCTCTCGAGGTTTACATATTATCACACAACTTGGGAGTGTAAAAAAACTCCATATCAACTCCCTACAGATGTATTATTCTCTATATAATAACTGGTCAGCAATTTCTCTCCATGTACTGACCAGGTTGATATTTTCCATAACAACCAGTTGGTTGTTATGACATTCATGAGCCATGCCAGTCAAACTATGCTGCTGCCTCACTGGTCAACATTCTGTATGTGGACGGGGCCAAACAATCTCACAAACTGCTGGAGAAAAATTGCTGGCCTGTCATTATAAAAAATAAAAGATGGGGAGGGTGCTTCATATGAGAATTTAATGCACACCCTCGTTGTGGGATGCTTTGATAAACCCCTCGGGCTTCACCCTCAGGGTTTATGTAGCATCCCACAACTCGGGAGTGCATTAAATTCTCATATCAACCCCTTCCCCATCCATTATTCTCTATTTAGTCCTCATTTAGAGCATGGGGTTTTGGAGCCTACATACTATAAGGGATGTCGTAAGGCAGGAACTTGAAGTTTCAAGAGGAGATTCACCAAGATGATATGGGGGATGGGGAACATGTCCTAGGAAGAGAGGTTGGGGTAACCTAAAATGTTTACCTTGGAGAGGAGGCATCAAAGAGGTGACATGATTATGTTATTTACAGCATCTTGGAATCAAACCCTCTTTGAAACTAAAACTAAAAATCAAAGTATCTAAAGATGACATGAGAGGGCACTTCTATAAGATTACTGTGGTGTCTTCAAATCTGACTATAGGAAGAATTGGTTTACTCTAAGAGAGATTCCTGGATGGAATGGATTCCCTGCAGATGCTGTTAAAAGTAACAGTCTGAACACATTCAAAGGTAGACTGAATATGTACATTGGGACTTCTGCCTTGGCTGGATATAACCACTCAGAACCAGCAGGCAATTTATAAGGGCTAACTGCCTACCTTTGCCTGACTTCTATGTTCTAATGAAAGAAACAGAAATAAAATGTGGTGTGCAAAATACTTGACTGCTGCTACAGCTGTATTAATTAGACATGCGGCACAGTTATTAACTTGTTGATCATTTCCTATTGTTATGCACCAGCAGCACAGCTGTAAGTGCCTGTTCTGGTCAGGCACACTCTCTTTTGCATTTAATCAAGTTTAAAGGCACATTTAGTGTGAGTGATTCGACTGCATGATGTCATTGATGATGTCAGTGACAGGGCACAGACGTTTAGGTCTTGACATGGGGTTTCAAACCTACACAAGCCTGGGGTTCGATCCCCAGTATGGAACTTTTCTCTTTCTCACTACAATTTATGTAGCATGAGAAAAATTGCTTAGACATTATTGCTGATGTTAGTGATATACCTTCAGCAAAGTTTAACGTTCTATATGGCTGATAACTTGAAAAGTTCCAGCTCAGATTTTGAAGTTAAAATGCAACTTGGGAAACATTACTTCAAATAGACAGACTGATAATTATGAACATTCACTGCAGCTATGTATGGGAGGTCTGCACTCACTGCTAGATGTCTTTTGCCACAGCACACATCACTGCATAGAAAGCTTAGTAGAATTGTACAGCTCCACGCTATCAAGCAGTAGAGGGTAGAGGGCCTGGGATTAATCCCCGGAGTGAAACCTTTGTTTTCTTTCTCACTGCAATTTATGTAATATGAGAGAAATTGTTATGTGCCATTGTTAGTGATAGCGATATTCTTTCAGCAGGGTTTAAAGTTCTGTATTGTTGATAACTGGAAAAGTTCCAGCACAGACTTTGATGTGTAAATACAACTTGGTAAACCCTACTTCAAATAGCCAGACTGTTAATTATGAACGTCCACTGCAGCGGAGTGTGGGGGGTCTGCACTCACAACTTGATATCCTTTGCCACAACATGCATTTCCTGTATAGGAAGCTTAGTACCGAGGTAGAGTTACAGGCTGTCAAGAAGGTAGGGGGTCTGGGTTTGATCCCCAGAGTGAAACTTTTTTTTTCTTTTTCACCACAATCTATGTAATATGAGAGAACATTGTAAATTATCATTGCTGATGACAGTGATAAACTTTCATCAAGGTTTGAAGTTCTGTACTACTGATAACTTGAAAAGTTCCAGCTCAGATTTCAGGTTTAAATGCAGCTTAGGAAACACTACTTTAAATAGACAGACTGTTGATTGTGAACATCCACCACAGCTCTGTGTGTGTGTGTGTGTGTGTGTGTGTGTGTGTGTGTGTGTGTGTGTGTGTGTGTAGAGGGGATCTGCACTCACTGTTGGATGTCCTTTACGACACCATGCTTTTCCTATATGGGAATCATAGTACAGTGGTAGAGCTACAGGCTACCAAGGAGCAGAGTCAGGGGCCTGGGTTTGATTTCCAGAGTGGGACATTTTTTTCTTTCTTACTGCAATGTATGTAGTATGAGAGAAATTGTTAGATGTTAATGCTGATGTTAGTTATAGACTTTTAGCAAGGTTTGACATTCTGCATGGCTGATAACTTGAAAAGTTCCAGCTCAGAGTTTGAGGTTTAAATTAAACTTAGGAAACATTACTTCAAATAGACAGCCTGTTCATTACGAAAATTCACTGCAGCTGTGTGTGGGGGTAGGGTTCTGCACTCAGTGCTGGATGTCCTTTGCCACAGAATGAGATAAATTGTTAGATGGCATTGCTGATGTTAGTGACATATTTTTAGCAAGGTTTGACATTCTATTCTGCTGATAACTTGAAAACTTCCATCTCAGACTTTGATGTTTAAATTCAACTTAGGAAACATTACTTCAAATAGACAGTCTGTTCATTACAGAAATTCACTGCAACTGTATGTGTGGGGGGAAGGGGAGGGTTCTGTACTCAGTGCTGGATGTCCTTTACTACACTATGCATCTTCTGTCTAGGAAGCTTTGTACAGTGGTAGTTTTACAGGCTACCAAGCAGTAGAAGGGAGAGGACCTGGGTTCAGCCTCCCCCAGAGAGGATATTTTCTTCTTACTCACTACAATATAAGTAGTATGAGAAAAATTGTTAGATGTCTTTTCTGATTTTGATAGATTTTCTGCAAGGTTTGACATTCTATATTGCTGGTAACTTGAAAAGTTCCAGCTCAGACTTTGAGGTTTAAATCCAACTTGGGAAACATAACTTCAAATAAATTATTAATTCTGAAAATTAACTGCAGCTGTGTGTGTCTAATGGGGGCTGCAGTCAGTGCTGGATGTCCTTTGCCACAGCATACATTTCCTCTGTAGGAAGCCTACTGCAGCAGAAGAGCTACAGTCTGCTGAGCAGTAGAGGGCCTGAGTTTAATCCCCAGAGTGTAACATTTTTTCTTTCTCACTACAATTAATTGATGCTGCATCTCAGACACCATCCCCCAAACCATTACCCCTTCATTGCCAGGGGAAGCTTGTTAGCCTACTTTCTGGACACATAATGATTTCATAGCGACCTTCATCAGCACCTTTAGTACCATTGATACTTTGATTTATTGTTTGTTAATGAAATTGTGGTACACTGAATTGTCTTCGTTATAACTGTTTTTTCTAAACAACTCAATAAATGCATATATTTTTTAAAGTACAAACATTTATTCATGCAGGTATAATGTATACAGTTACAGTATAATACATACAGATGAGTACAGGTATAATGAAAACATGTTGTACCAGAGGAAACCTAGTAGTCAACAGGCACTAAATTTAATTCAAGCACTTTTCTTTAAAGCATTTTTCCAGTATCCTGGAAAACCTTTTAACATATAAAATTCATCCCTAATTCATCTTATATTCCATTGTTTTTCTGTGGGATTTATGTCCCCTCATTTTTATTGAGAGATTTACATGAAAATCAGATCTCTGTGTCATCAACATCATTGCATCCTTCTTCTTTTTTCCCTGCTGAAGTCTTAATCCTTGGTTTGCGAGATCAGAATCATTTCCACAGAGTTTGATGTCACAAACAGAGCAATCAGACTGCAGTAGGGGAGTTGCAGGAGGATTAGATGACATCTGGGGGACAAAGATAATGTTTTTATCAGGCTGTCGTCAGTAATAAATAATGAGGGGACACAAATACAGAAAATACATTTACAAAATTTTAATTGTGTCTGAATAAATGTTCTCCTGGATCCTGGAAAAAACATTCTGAAAGACAGTACTGACACAAACCTTTAAAAAAAATATCTTTATTAAAAAGACTTACACTAATTGATGTTAAAAAATCAAGCATGCTTTAGAATATTCACACAGACATATCACATTATGCCAAAGGTAACCAAACAGAGCAGTAATACTGTATAACAATAAAAAAAAAACTGAAACCAGGCCCTCCTGCTCCGCCATCCCTATACTGGTATACACATGCAGTAGTAATAGTTAAGGACTTTGAATACCAGTTACAACATTCCTGTAGAGGTACCTTCCCATATCCTGGTGAGAAAAAAAATTACGTACCTACCGTAATTCTTGATCTTCTTGGACAAAGTCTCCACCTCTCATTCACACTAATGGGACTACACCGGAGGTGCTAGGACCGAGCGAGAGCCAAAAATCTTCAGAAAGGCTGGCACCAAGGTAGGGCCGTGTGGAAGCGGCACCGCGAGACTGGCTTATGCCATATAGGCTACCTCGGCATCAACCCTCCAACCACCTCAGTACCTTTTTTACCAAGGAGGTGCAGCGTAAACTAACCTAGTGAAACTAACCTATGTCGGACATGAGATAATCTGAGTGACCCTTCACGGACCTGTATCAGTACACTTCATCCTTCATTTCGCCTCCCACAGCCTCTCAGTCTTACTGCACACCCCAGACATCTGCTTCCGGTGCTGCCCACTGCCAACAAACTACTACCCCCTTCTTTCTACTTTAAAGCTATATCTAGGTCCGAGGTCCAAAGGCTATTGCAAACCATATCCGACAACACTAGCCCCAGCTCAGATTCACTAGAGCTATGACTCCTGAAGCTAGAGGCACCTTGATTGCCTCGCCATTGGCCAAGATTTTCACTCTGTCTCTCTCTCTCGGCATTGTCCCAGACCTTTGGATGGTTGCCTGAGTTATGCCTATCTTTAAAAGAGGAGATCCAAAGGATATCAACAACTACAGGCCTATAGCCATCCTCTCTGTGTTAAGCAAACTAATGGAGAAGCGTGTTGCAACCCAAACCATTGACTGTCTCACAAAGAACAACCTTCTCTCGGACATTCAGCATGGTTTCAGAAAAGGACAAAGCACCTCAACTGCTCTTCTTAAATTCTCTACCGATACACTCCGCAACATGGAGAAAGGCTTACTCACAGGAGCAGTATTTATTGATCTTACCAAGGCTTTCGATCTTGTTGACCATCCCCTGCTTCTCTCAAACCTGCATAGACTTAACTTCTCACCCACTGTAGTTGACTGGTTTAACAACTACCTGTCAAACAGATCACAAGTTGTTAAATTCAACTCCACTCTCGCGGATGTGACCAACACTGACATTGGAGTGCCCCAGGGCTCCATCCTGGGAACCCCTTCTCTTCTCACTATACATCAGCAACATAGATAATGCCATACTCTCCTGCTCAGCTATACTCTATGCTGATGATCTTGTCCTCTACTCTAGTGCTGATAAAGTCAACATCATAAACTAAACCTGCTCCTTGGATTTCAGGAATGTGCAGACATGGCTGAATGTTAATAAGCTCATCCTCAACACTAAGAAGACCCAAACCATGCTATTTGGCACTGCCCCTAAACTCAGAGCCTGTAAGGAACCCCTCCTGGTGCGTGACTCTGGGGGGGGTCTCTCATCGACTGTGTCACATCCTTCAAATACCTGGGAGTCCTCCTTGAGCAATCCCTTGATTTCAGTATGCACATCAGTCCACCTGTAAAGCAGCAAATGCCAAACTTGGAATTGCCTACAAGACTAGTCACTTGTTAACACAATCTGCTAAATTGGCCATTGCCAAGGGTATCCAGCTTTCTGCACTGACATATGGTGTCTTCACTTTTGCAAATGCCCATAAGACTCCTCTCCATAAATGAGATGTTGTGTATAATGATATATGTCGGTATGCCTCCTCTTCCCATCGCCTTAAGCACCACTGCAGACTGTATAGTGACCTAGGCTGGCTCTCCCCATCTGCATACTGATTATACTCCCTAGGTGCCCTCACAGACTGAATAATCCAAAATCAAACCCCCTCCTCCCTTGCAGCACTACTTGTACCACAGAAACCTGCCCATGGACTCCGCTCAGCAAATAAGTTTCTACTTACTGTACTTAGGTGTCTTACTTCAAAAGGCTCTGGAGCATTTCATTGCACTGCCCCGGCCACCTGGAACTCCTTCCCTCTTGCTCTGAGGCAGGCAAACTCCCACCCAATCTTCAAAAAAGAACTACATCTCCTTCTATCCCGGACCCCTGCACATGCTTTGATCCCACTTATTGCTACCTTCTGCCTCTTCATATAACACAGCTCACCACTCTACTTCTCCCCTTCTCCCATGCTGCCTTTCTCCCATCCCTTCTGGCAATCTCCCTGCCTCCCAGGCTACACATCTGGGCTGGACAGCTGCTGCCTAAATCTCACCCTGTCCACCTCCAGTACTCCAATTTGTTTCTTTCCCAAACTCCATTTCTTTCCTAACTCTTTCCCTTCACTTACTACACCACAGCACTTGCAAACAAGCTATGCTTTACAAATGTCACTATAGTTGTTCCTTAGCCCAGTTTCAGTTACTGTTTTCATGTACTAATGTCACCTTTTTGTTTTCCTTGCCTAGCTATACGTATTATCTCAAGTACTGTTTGACTTGATCTGTATATAATCTACCTGTATTTATGCAATGTATGTGTATCTAATTTTATGTATGTATTCTCCCGGGTCGTGACTGAAAATAGTCAACATTGGCTAGCGAACCTACCCGGTAAACAAAAACTAAATAAATAAATAAATAAGAAGGGTCAACACAACAGAGTCTTCACAGCCCAGCCATTGAGGGAGTGAAGACCAAAAACAGATAAGTGAACTCGGGAGATGGATGGTGGGCATGTGAATGAGTTTTGGAGACTCTGTCCAAGAAGATCAAGAATTACAGTAGGTACGTAATTTTCATATCTTCCTGGACATAAAGTCTCCACCACTCATTCACACTAATGGGTGAGTACAGAGCTAAAATAATCCCCCAAGAAGGGAGGCAGGAGAGAGGAGCTCTCTTAGGACAGGAGTCCATTAAGGCTTGTCCTGCCAAAGAATTGATGCTGTCTGGTATGGACATCCAAAGGGTAGTGCTTCACAAAAGTGTGCACGGAGCTGCATTGCAGATGTCTGCAATGGGCACATTTTGTATTTCTGCCAGAGATGCCGCAACTGCTCTGGTAGAATGGGCATACACCCTGTCCTCCAGCTTAACCTGTGCCATGGAATAGCAGTGGCAAATACATGCCACCAGCCATGCCAAAATACACCTGATGGAAACAGGCTGACCCTGCTGGGCCATAATGAATGAGACAAAGAGTTGCTTTGACTTGCGTATCTCTTTAGTTCTGTCTATGCAGAACTGCAAAACCCTTTTAATGTCCAGAAAATGTAGGGTATGCCCTTCCTCATCCTGGAAGTTTGTGAAGTAGATCGGAAGAACCAAGGGCTGGTTCAGATGGAATTCCAAGACTAGTTTGGGGAGAAACTTAGGGTGAGTTCTGAGAACCACCTTGTCTTTGTGAAATACTGTATAAGGAGGGTCTGTGACCAGGACATGTATTTCAGACACTCTGCGAGTGGAGGTAATGGCTACAAGGAAGGCAGCCTTCTAGGTCAGGAACTACAGCTCACATGTTGCTAGCAGCTCGAAAGGTTTACAGGTGAGCATGTCTAACACATGGTTAATGTCCCAAGCAGCTACCGGTCTTCTGACTGGTGGTCTAGTGTGGACTATACCTTTAAGGAACCTCTTAACCAAGCGTAACTGAGCCATAGCCATACAGTGTAAAAGCTCATAATAAGCTGAGATGGCACAGAGATGGACCTTCACGGTTGAGTATTGTACCCCTGTATTTGACAGCTCTAGTACATACTCCAGTAGTTTGCTGGGCAAGAAGAGGGATCCAAGGAGGACTTTGCACACCAGATGGAGAAATGTTTCCACTTTGCCGTGTAAGTTTTCCTAGTAACTGGCTTGCGTGCCACTAGGAGAATGTCTGAGACTCTATGTGAGACATCAAATCTACCCACTTCTATCTCTTTAGGAGCCATGCATGGAGATGAAGGGATCTCAGGTTGGGATGGAATTTCTGATAATCTGTTGATCAATGGAAACCAGTCTAATGAGGTCAAAATGGGGCGATGAGAATCATTCTGTCCCCCTGTGCCTCCAACTTGAGCAGTACCCTCTGAACTAAGGGAAGAGAAGGAAATGCGTACAGAAAGCGTCTTGTCCACCACAGTCTGAATGCATCCTGACAGAAAACACCAGGTTCTGGATTTCTGGAGCAGAATAGAGGCAGTTTTGTATTGAGTGGAAACGAAAAAAGGTCCAGGTCCAGTGTGCCCCACTCTTCAAAGAGCGATTGCATAACGTTTACGTCGAGAGACCACTTGTGAGAATCCACCTCTGTTCTGCTGAGGCAATCCGTTAGATCATTCTGGACTCCAGGCAGGTAGGCTGCCTGGATCAGGGCTTCATGCTGTAGGCACCATTCCTACACTCTCATCACTTCCCTACACAGGGGATAAGAGTGCGCCCCGCCCTGCTTGTTGATGTAGTACATCACCGCTTTGTTGTCCATCTGAAGGAGAATTATTTTGCAATATAGGATGTCCTTCAGGGCTTGGACTGCGTACAGAACAGCTCTCATTTCCAGGACATTCATGTGGAGTTGAGACTCATCCTGACTCCACAGACCTTGGGTGTGGAAATCTTGACAGTGAACTCCCCATCTGAGTAGAGATGCATCCGAGATGATGGTGATCTGTGTCTCCAGTGGGGCAAAGGGAAAGCCTTTCAGAAAGTTGTCCTCTTGAGTCCACCAGGTATGAGATTGTTTTAGAGATTCTGTCACCTTGATGTGAAAGGACTGGGGATGTGTGGTTGGGGACCACTGAGTACTGAGCATGCACTGAGTGGTCCTCATGTGAAGATGAGCCAAGGGCACCGTGAACACTGATGATGCCATGAGACTCAGCATCCACCGCATTGAGAGAGTTTGGACTGAGTCGTTCTCTTTGATGAAATGAGCCATCTGGAGGAAAATCGTTCCTTCTGTTTTCTGGCAGCAAGGCCCGTGCATTGGAGGTATCCAGGAGGGCTCCTACGAAGAGGAGTTGCTGGGAGGGCTATAGCTGCGATTCTTCCAAATTCAACAGAACTCCCATAGATGTGAGGAACCTGGAAGCTGTAGTCACTGCTTCCTGTGTCCCTTGTCTGGAGGAGCTTGCTAGGAGCCAGTCATCCAGATACGGGAAGACTTGAATTCTGAGTTTCCTTTGGTGCACTGCAAGAACTACAAAGCACTTTTTAAAAATTTGTGGCACAGAGGATAGCCCAAAGGGCAGTACTCTGAATTGATAGTGCTGGCCCAGGGCTACAAATCAAAGATACCTATGGTGGCTTGGGTGCACAGGAACATGTTGGTAGGCATCCTGCATGTCCAGGGAGCCCAGCCAATCATTTCAATGAATCAGAGGTAGAAGCATACCAAGTGATATCATCTTGAATTTTTCCTTGAAGAGAAACTTGTTTAACTTCCTTAGGTCTAGAATAGGGCACATGCAGCCTGTTTTCTTTGGAACCAGGAAGTGGTGGGAGTAGAAACCTGTGTTCCACTGTTCCTGTGGAACTATGTCTACTGCCCTGCTGTTCAGAAGGCCCAGATTCTTGGAAGCAAGGAGGTCTGATTGAATAACCGACAGCCTGGGCTGTCATTTAGGTGGATGATCTGGTGGGTTATCTGAAACATTCAGTGAATAACCCTTGCGAATTATCCTGAGAACCCATTTGTCTGAAGTAGTTGAGTCAGACGCCTCTCTACTGCCGAAGAAAAGTCCCCCTCAGACAGCTGAGGAGGGACCTGGGCCAGAATTTCAGAGGGTGGCACTAGGCGCTTTCGGGCCTTGTGCCTTCTGCTGTGTTTTCTTTCGTGGCTGAGGGGCTTGGTTTTTGTTGAAGCCCCCCTCTGCCTTTGCCATGAAAGGACTGACGGTTATAAAACTGCCAGCGGTTTCCGCCCCGTTGGAGGGCAGCAGGGGCCGGTCTGGCCATTTGATAGCCATCCTCATTTTCTGTGTGGCCTCAAGTGCCTGCTCCACCTGAGTGGCAAACAGATAAGCACCTTCAAACGGTAAAGTCTTGACTCTTTGCTGGGCATCTTTTGTGAATCCCGAGGTTTGTAGCCATGAGTTCGATGTGCTGACGCAACTGGATGGGATAATATGAGTTACTTATTTAACTTGATTTATTTTGTGGCATGAGATAATGTTTTTGTAACTTGAGTTTTCTATGTGGCTTTCCGCCTCTCTCTCTATCGGTGGGATATACCACCCTGTAGGAGTAAGGCGCTAGGAACCTTAGAGGAGGGTTCCCCTCTACAGGTGCCGGGAATGAATGTGTTGGCTATAGGTAGGGTAGGAAGAAGCCCACAGGTAAGAGAGACGTGCTGCTGGAGGAGGAGGGGAGGATGGTGGGCAATGAAAAAGAATCCTTGCAAGACCCAGGATGTTGTGACCTTTATACTTGATGGGGGAGTGACGTTGTTGCTCCGCCCATCGAACCACGGGCTTAAAGCCCTCCCATTTGATGTGCTGATGCAACTGAATGGGATAATATGAGTTACTTATTTAACTTGATTTATTTTGTGGCATGAGATAATACTTGTGTAACTTGAGTTTTCTATGTGGCTTTCTGCCTCTCTGTCCATATGATATACCACCCTGTAGGAGTAAGACGCAAGGAACCCTAGAGGATGGTTCCCTCCCCTACAGGTGCCGGGAATGAATGCGTCGGCTAAAGGTAGGGTAGGAAGAAGTCCAAAAAGAATACCTAAAGATGCCAAGCATCGAAGAGGCGAGGATGATGTACAATTTCTGTGAAGAGAAGGGCTGACTTCCTAAGGAGAGAGAGGAAAGCCGGGGCCACCATCCATCTCCATCCAACAGTGGAACTTAACTAACTAATGAGAAGAAAGCACTAACTCTAACTAATATTATGACCATTGGCATGGAGGGGAGGAAAAACCCCCTTTGAGGAGGAAACCTCTGGGGATCCAAGGCCTACAGTAGGTCGCATTCCCTCCAGGCTGACAATGTTTGATTTGAGGATGTATGTCAGTAAAGAGAATGGTTCATAGATGAGGGATATAAGTAGGGAGGATAATGAAGAGATAGGGAAAAAAAAAACAAAGAGGCACAGAGAAATAAGGAACAGTAGGGACCCAAGGAGGATATGCTCGAGTAATCTATGGGACAGAGTATATCAGAGGAGCAAGGATGGGAGGAAGTAAATCCATGTGCAAGTCGGAGGAGCAAAGGGTATCGAGATGTGCTCACGAGGAGATTACAGATATGCGGATGAGATGGATGAAAATGCAGGCTGGCTCGACTAAGCGATGTGAGTGATTGAGTGATGCGCTTGATTGAGCAAGTGGATTATGCGATGTGAACAATTAGACCCTGAATGGTTAGATCCTGAGGTTGTAGTCGATGAGGTAGCATAGAATTCGATGATAGGAATATTAGAGTAAGCAATGTAAATAGATGAACCTTGAGGTAATGCTGAGGGAATGATGACTGGTAAGGCTGTGAATGATGATGGGAAGGTCAATGGGAGCATAGCACCCAGCCGGTACAAGTCACAGTGAAGTAGTCAAAGCTGGCGCGTTTCGATGATGTGGCATACGAATCGTGAGAAGGATGCCCAAATAATGATCGAAGTCAGGAACTTGATGAATATGGCACGAGAGCCATGATTCGAGGAGGAGGTATCAGATGCATGATAGATAGGGCCCAAAAGAAATATCAAATGCAGGCCTCGAGTAGAGTGAATCCATGACGGTTGGTAAGGAATGGAATATGAGGAGACAGGAAGGAACTGGAAATAAACTGGAATGAAGGTAGTATGCCCCATAGAGCAAAGCGAGCAATGAGGCTCTTCGAAAGGAGGCAGATTCCGAGGCCAAAAAGGCATGTCGGGAACCAGAGGGTATGCAAACCAGAGGGCACGAGCTATGGACAGGCAATCAAGAGGAGCCAAATCGGATGATAAAAGATGAGGGAAGTCATGAGCGGAAAGAATCCACGATGGTCAAGATGAGAAGAGGCGCTAAGCTGAGGAAGGTAACAGGAATGGATGAGATACGATAAGGGATTGACGCCATGAAGGCAGGTACTGGAAATTGAGGTATGAAAGGATGAAGGGCAGTAGGGAGGTCAATAGGGTAGCATAGGACCTATGCTGGCATGAGATGAGAACTGCTTGGGGTGAGTCGGAGCAGCTAGCATATGATCTGTGATAGGTATGCAAAAAGAAATATCGAATGCAGAACAAGATGGAAATTATACCCTGATGCCGAGGGCTATGAGGTAGCACAGAAGCGTGTCGAGAGAGCCGAGGAGAGGAAGCAGAACGAGGGCACGCTGATGCAGGAGTGGCACTCATCGCAACTCAGGTTTAGCAATCAAGGAACAAAACTGGACGAGGTATGATGAGAAGGGAGCAAAAGTGGACGAAATATGAGGAGGAGTGAAGCTAAGAGTGGAGTGAAGTGATGATAGCTAGAACAAGAAAAGGCACTAGGACAAGGAAGGTAAATTTAGGAAACGGATGAGGTACAATGATGGCTTGAAGCCAAGAAGGCTGACAGAGGCCAATAAGGCAAAAGGACGTAGGATGGTAAGGATTAAATTGAAGGAGCAGGTCGAGGCAAGGTAGAGTGGAATGGAGCATGCTAGGTACGATGAAAGAGGGAAGCCCTGGAGCCTGGCATAGCAGGAGGGCCGCAGGTCAATGAGGCGGCATAGTAGTTAGGAGAGGCATGCCCAAAAGAATTATCAAATGCAGGCCAAGAGGGGATTGAATCCGGGAGGGCCAGGACGTCAAATCATGACCGAAGTCATGAACTGGACGAATGCGGCAGGAGGGCAATTAGCCAGACCATGAAACAAAAGAAGGAAGGAAACTGGTGCTCCAGGAGGACAGAGAGACAAACCCCACAACAGCCATGAAGTTTGCAGAGCGCCCAGAGAAGCACAAATAAATACCAGTGCACAGCATGGGCCTACTACAGCCTAACATGCAGTCCAAAACAACTCACCGAAAAGGTCCAGAAGAGATGCATGTCCTGGCATGAGTTGGGACAGTGTCCACCAGCAGAGGCATGGAGGAGTCCATAACAGCGGAAAGCGCAATGGCAATAAATAAGCCAGGAAAACAAAGACTTGACTAAACGAGCATTAAAGTGCTGAGAGGCTGGAAGTCCATAAAGAAATCCAGCAAGTACAGGATAATATAGTAAAATAAAATAGAAAAAAGATATACAGTATATAAACAACTGCATACGGATAGCTGAAGCAAAATAAACCATGCTGGAACTCTATGAGCGCATCCTGGACAGGTGCTATGCGGCCCAGCACATTGGCTGACACTCAGCACTTTAGTGATGCACGCACAGAAGCACTGCTCACACACCGCACCCCGGACAAAGCCAGGCCACCAGAACAGCAAGCCACCCCTGGTGATTCCCCATGGAAGAGGCGATTAAATAGGCTCCTCGAAAGGATGTTGAGCCAGAAATGGATGGGAAATGAACTTGAATGATGGTGGAGAGCCTCCAGCCAGCCCTTAGCAAAGGGCAATGGACAGGAAGGCATGGCTCCAGAGTGGAGGTAGAGCCAAAGTGAGTTGCACGTCCTGGGGAAGAGATGGAGTTGATTCGAGGTAGCAGCAAGGATGTATGAGGAGTGAAGCCATGAGTGGAGTTAATTCCAGATGGCTGGCACTAGAAAAGGGGCACATCCTTGATAGGATATTGAGTTGATTCAAGGTAGCAGATGTCATGTAACAGACCCACAGAAGGGCCCAAAATAAATATCTAATGTAGGCTATGATTGGAGTGAAGCCTTGATGGCCTGTATGGAATAAGAACAGCAGTAGAGTGAGTCGGATGAGGAGGCATAAGAGTCAGGATAGGTATGCCTCAAGAATCTGATATGTGCAGCGAGAGGGCCACGGTTTGATGAAGTGGTATATGATCCATGATAGGTATGCTGAAAAATGTTATTGATTACAGGGTGATTGAGTGCAGCCTGGATTGGAGTGAATCCGTTATGGCTGGGACGAGTAAGGTAAAATAGGAAAAGGATGAGATAGGGAAGCTGGGACAGCTGGACTGGGTAAGGTAGGAAAGGACGACGGACGAAAAGGAAAATGAAGCCCAGGTACAGGTTGGAATAGGGATAAGGAAAGACAACAGGGAAGGTAGGTAAATGCTGGCATAGGGGGCAGGGCAGGAACCCCCAAAGAAAAAAACACTGATGGCAAGGCGGCAGAGGCCAGCAACCAAGAAGATAAAAGAAGGCCAAGAGCCAGACTGCCAACAGCAGGAGGCAGTAGTGGAATGGAAATACTGAAGCGTGGAGAGCACCAGCAAGGAAAGTTTTTTTTTCTTTTTGAAACAAAGGAAACACAGCTAATCTGAGCCAGAATCCAGACAGGGAGCGAGCATATGAGGAGGGCAAGGGGCACGATAGTGTATCACCTAAAGGAGAAGAACCGGGCACAAGAGCCCCATAGGTATGTCCAGAATAGAGCGTAGACTTGTGGCATCGACAGCGATGTCACCCGATGCGGAAGCAAAATGGACGAGGAAAGCAACTCGAGGATCTGCAAGAGGTGGCCAGGAAAGATATGAAGAAGCCCCAACCCATGCAACACAGGCAGAACTAAGGCAAGGCAAGGCCAGCTGGGGCAAAAGGTGAAGCCCTGAGAAATGATCAGTAAGCAGACACTCATGTGCAATGGTGTCCTAGTACGGATAAGGACATTCCGCAAGGCAGCATACCCCCCTATAGGAACTGCAAGAGCTTAGTTTTTTGGGGGGGTTTTTGTAATGCTCCCCAAGGACATAGGGGGGTGAGGAGGCTCGTGGAGACAGTGGGTCAGGTACAATGAGCAGATAAGTAGGAGCCAATCCAAACAATAAGAAATTAGGAAACCCCCAGAACATGCAAAGCAGCAGAGAGTACCATCGGGGATGAGGCACGTGCATTGATTCCAAGAGTAAAAACAGCAGTAAATAATAATCGATTAAAAAGAACATGCAATGTGGTGGGAACTGCTTGCTTGAGAAATAGGACGTGCAGGGCATGAAGCAGATTACTAGTCCCCACAGTAGAAAATACTGAAGTGACGGAGGATTCAAACTGTAGGAGAAAACATCTAGTACAGTCACCTAGGGAAGCAACCTACCAGAAGTCTGAGGATGTCCCGAAAATACCGCCGGTGGTGCAGTCGAATGAAACTATGGTGGAGTGGGCATGGAGTGAAAGAAGACTGTAGCATTCCAGCAGCTAGAATGTCCGTGGCATGCAGGTGTTTGGGCAGCTCTCCCAACTGCAAAGACAAGGTCGATGTACTGAGGGAGACAAAGGAACAGATGGTCCCGCCCAGAAAAGGAATCTGGTGGCAGAGACACCTGGAGAGCCAAGGAGGCAGACCACTGAAGCAAGGAGGCCCGAAGTATTGGAGCCAAATGCAAAGCTCCGAGGAACAGGAGGAGGAGGAGCTCCATACCAGAGATCTGGAAGGTGGAAGGGAGGCAGTAGACTGAACGATTTGAGCCAGAGAAGTGGGACATAGGTTCTGGAAGGAGGGCAAATAGAACAAAGGTAAAGGAGGAAGCAATAGGGAAGAGACGGGTATGCCTGCAATAGTTTAGCCATGAAGCAGGTGAGCAATGGGGGAGAAGAAGGAAGCAGTGACAAGAGGGGACCCGCAAAGGTTGTGGGTGGCAACAGCAAGGGGAGGCAGAAGCACGGGGGTGTTCAGAGCGAGGCAAGGGAGAGGAGCGCTCGAAAGTGCGGATGCCAATAGAACAAACAAGCACTTGCTGCAGAAAGGGGGAAAGCAGAGGGAAACAGGCATAAAATCTAGGAGAAACAAAGGGGGGCAGCCAGAGGCAGCTGCAAAGACAAGGGGAAAGCAACAGAAGGATCAGGGAAAGGAGAGCAGCGCCTCCGGCTGCAACAAAAAAGAATCCTGGCAAGACCCAAGATGTTCTGACCTTTATACTCAATGGGGGAGTGATGTTGTTGCTCCGCCCATCGAACCACGGGCTTAAAGCCCTCCCATAGCGACGGGTGCATATCCCAGCTGCTGCTGCTCTAGAAGCAGTGCCAAAGGCATCCATAGCAGCCTTAAGTTGCTGATTATTGGACTCAATACCTCTAGTGATAGTTTGGAGGAGCTCTGAGGTAATGTCTAACTCTGGGAGAGTCTCCACAGTAGCTTTTAGTGAATGCCAGAGGGTATACTCATATTGTGAGAAATAGCCCTGGTAGCTAGCAATATGCATAGCTAGGGTAATGGCAGTGAAGACTCGCTTCTCCAATGTGTCAATCTTACGTTTGTTTACTGGACGAGCCGTAAACTCCTGAGGGAGAATGGCTTTGTCATTTTCTTCCAGGACCACTATGGCATCAGCGAAAGCTTGAGAGGCCAGGATTGGTTGATCTTTAGGGGGAGCGTACTTCCTGTCTATGGACTTAGCCATGGAAGGAATAAGCACTGGATTGTCCCACACCATTTGTGAGAGAGTCTCGAAAGAGGGCTGTACCAGAGGAGTCAATTCCACAGGGATCTCTGGGACATGCAGATATTGAAGGCACAACAACTTCCCCAGATTAACCTCCGAAGTCTGGAGAGAGAGAGAGAGTGGAATTCATATTCTTCACTAGAGACTTAAAAGACAGGTCCTCGACCAGAAGCTCCACTGAAGTAGAGGGCTTACTTCCCACTCCGAGCGATGAATCTTCATCAAAATCATCTCCTAATCGCAGATCGGGATCAGGCTCAAAGTCTTCTCCTACTAGCCCAGGAGGGATAGTATATAAAGGAAAGGGAGGAAAGAGATCAGGAGCAGGTGCTCCTCGAATCGGAATTGAGAATCCTGGCATCCGAGGTGGCGCCAGCCCCAAAACAACACCTGCTCGGCACGGTGGCTCCGCGCCAAGACCGGGTACGGCACAACCAGTGCCCGAAACCCCAACCCAACACTTGGTGCACCCAAGGATGAAGATCTGAAAACATGAGTAGGAGAAAATGGTACCTGTGCTGGCCGCTGCGCCACAGCCATGTGAGGGGGGAAAGCACAAGAGCATGGCATCGACGGCACCGGAGAAGTTGTCGCATGACTAGGAAGACCCAACTATCCTGTCCGAAGGTTCAAAGCCCCAAGACCCAAAGGCCCCGGGGCTGACTCCTCAGGCTCGGAAAGTCAGGACACCCTCCGAACCCACTGCTCTATAAGAGTGGCTCAATGATGAAACTGCTCACCAGAGAATCCCCCAGGGGCGGGGAGAGGCTATGGAGTCAAGGATGCTGGCCACTAGGAACAGAGGCCACAGGTGACCCTAACGGAGTTGGGCTTCTGTCCCCCATTACTGATGATCATCGTACAGACATGCCAGAGGGCGACCTCAAGCGGTACCATTTCTTCTTCAACCGGAGGGACGAAGAAGAGCTCGAGGTCGAGTGGTGCTGGGTTCTCGACAAGGATCAAGAATGGGCACACTTCTTTTTGTGCTTTCGGAAGAACCGCCCTTCCTCCTGAGCACCAGACTGCCCATAGTCAGACCCCCCTCCATAGAGGGCGGTGGACTGGACCCAGCCCTGCTGGAAACACAGCTTTCATGCGAAGTCTCCCTACCGTCACCAGCCCCGTTCACAGTCGACTCCGTCGAAGGCAAGCTGAAGAGGACTTCTGTATTCTTTCGATAAAAAAATGCAAAACTTTTTTTTTTAAACTAAATAAATAATATTACAAACCAAAACTGAATGACTAAAGCTGCTGTTGTATAGACGTGAAGATTTGACTCCTGGCGGGTGAGCGACGTCATCATTGAAGCGCACTCGACGGCAGGAAAAAAGGAACTGATGCAGTTGGAGGGAAAATGCCAAGGTAGCCTATATGGCGCAAGCCATTCTCATGACACCGCTTCCGTGCAGCCCTACCTCGGTGCCAGCTCTCCTGAAGATTTTTGACTCCCGCTCGGTCCCAGAGCCTCTGGCGTAATCCCATTAGTGTGAATGAGTGGTGGAGACTTTATGTCCAGGAAGATCTGACTCATCTACTCTAAATCATGTCAAAATACTGGATACCCCCTGGGGTTTGGTGCTGTTCTGACTTCCATCAAGTAGGGAAACTCCCTGCTTGTATGACAATTTCTAATGGCCCCCACAGTGTTTGAAATGTGTGCCTTCCATTTTGCAATGTACATGGCAATTGCTCAATCTTCATTGACACCAAAACAGTCTTGCTTCACACAGCCACAGTGGGGGGCTCCTGCCCCATCCAGTGCTGGGCTATAGTACATTTTGTGTGAACCAGGGCCCATAGGCTGGAGGCTCTGACAGTTGCACTTCCAAAACATGGACCTATGCCCAGCAGGAGGTGCATTGGAGAAATCTGAACTTGCTGATTAAGGACCTTTGATATAATGGTGCATAGTTGGTGCTTAAAAGGGGCCACTTTAGAACACAGTAGTGCCAAGTGGATTAATGAGCACACTTCTGAGCAACACTTTTTTTTTTTAATCAACTCTATTTTTGCTCCCGGGGATTGCTAGGGATGTACCTCACATCTGTCTGTGCTGGGTCCAGTTCAGTTTCACCCCCCACATCTGCAGTGTCCTCCCCAAACCTGTCATTGCTGTCTCTGGGACTTACTCTTATCTGCGTAGTACATTGCCCCACAGACTGACCCCTGTGGCTGAGCTCCTCAAGGTTCCCCAAGCCTAGATGAGAGTTTTGCTTGGATGCTTTTGGCAGGGAAACCCAGTTGGCGGTACAGGGCCTGCAAGAGGATGCCGCATCATACTGCCTCAGCCAGCAGTCTTTTCCAGTGTTCTGAGTTCCCCCATCTCCCCAGGCTCTTCAGGGGCATGGGCTGCAGTGATGCAAGTATGCTTGCATACGTTGCAACCAGGAAGCTCCCGCCTACACTTCGGGGCTCCGCCTGCACTGCCACCTGTGGTCACCCAGGTCGCGGTATCGGAGTGCACATCCCTTCCTTCCTAAAGGAGGAGAGCGTCCTCTGGGACACTCAGTCTTACTCCCCCTGGTTGGCCCCCACCAACCCAAAATCGCTCCAGATTCTGGGTTGCTGGCACCGCAAATGGTAACGCTACTGCTGTGCTGATGGGCCAGTCCCAAGTTTGGGGCAGTTTTAAATTGCTCTCTAAGCTGCATGAAATTTTTGAATTCCCACCTTCATGAAATGTCATCACTCTTGTAATTCCCCTACTTTCCCACTCTTGTAGGCCCCACACTAACAAGTTGAAGCCAAAATATCCCCCCGTAGGCCAGGGTAAAGACTTGCCAATAAGGATAATGCTATTACGACAGATATTACGGTGACCCTTAAGCCACGACTGGGTGGTGTTCACTGTGAAGGGATTAATTAGGCACTTGATACACAGTTTGGTTAAAGCTGGGAACAGAATGTGTGCTATAAGGGATCTCCCTAGAGTGTCTTCCTCCATCTTCAGCCACTGGAGTTAGTCCAGGTTATCTATATCTGCATCCTATAGGAAGGCCAACTGAGCAGCAATGTAATAAAGTTAGAAGTTCAATAACCCAAGTCCACTTCCTTCCCCACTCCCGGTAACCCATGTAGTGGGTGCATGCAGAAGGGCACCATCTGTTATGTTGACACCTTCCTGGCGCAATCCACTCATGGTGGCGGAAAAGGTAGGAGTGAGCGGATGAGGGGTGGGCAAACTGGAAGTGACAGGATGTGGCTATCGATACGTCTTGGCCGGGGGTGGGAGGCCGAGCTTGGGCTGGGAGGGGTGGAGAGGCTGTGAGGGAGTGGCACTGTGGTTGGCGGTCGAGCTGCGTTGTGGCATCGGGGATTGGCTAGTGGCTGGGGTGGCTGAGTACTGAGTTCGGGTCCAGGCGCTGGTGCGATTTTTATGCGCCCGCCCAAACCTTTATTTTACTGCTTTCACCCACCCGACATGCACCCCTGGAGTTGAGAATCCTTAGTAGGGGTCAGGGCAAAGCCCTCCACGAGGGGGTGTGGGTGGTGCAGCCCCCACAGAAAGCAGTAAAAATATGTCCTGGTGCTGTTGTGCTGGTGCGCCGTGGTTGTCAGAGTGCCGAAAATATGTTCGGCACTCTGACTGAGCAATAACGGTGATCGCCTTTAGGCGTTCACCATTATCACATAGACCCCCCACTACCCTGTAATACATATACCACCCCCTCTCTTCCTCCAAGGTGGGTCTCCTGAAGGTTCCGAGATAGTGTTTTAAGCTGTGTGGGGACCATGCTTTCATGGTTGCGTAGGTAGAGTTTGCAGTTTCATTGCTGAGCTGATGATACTCGGCTGTACCTTTTGTTTGCCTTTGGGAAGAGGAATACAGTCAGTGTGCTAAATGATTGCCTTACTGTGATCAATGATGGGATAGCTTCCAGCTGGCTTAAGATGAATCCAGACAAAACAGAATTGTTACTGGTGGATTCCGGTATCCGAAGTGTGGCAAGACTTTGGGGGGGGGGGGCCGCTTTGTTTGGATTACATCTTGACCGAATCCAGCTTACTGCCACTGACGGTGAAGGATCTGGGTGTCATCAAGGACCAGAAGCTGAGACTAGAACATCAGGTGCAAGCAGTGGTCCATGGTGGATTTATAGGAATATTGTCCGGATTCAAGCCCTATCTTAGTTCTCAGGACCTGAAGTCCCTAGTGCATGCCTTTGTGATATCTAGGCTGGACTATTGTAATGCTCCTTATCTTGGGCGATCTGGAGGTTGGATGTGCCGCTTGCAGCTGGTGCAGAATGCCATGGCTCAACTGATTACCAGAGTGTCTTGCATACCTCTCCTGTCTTGCGGATGTTGCACTGGCTGCCAGTGACATGGTGTATCTCCTTCAAGATATGTTCATTATCACACCAAGCTCTACATGATCTGGTCCCAAGCTACCTATAAGAGCTCCTGTGTCCATATGCTCCTGACCACCCCCACCGTTCCTCTGAGATGGATCTCCTGAGGGTTCCCAGACTGCATGTTAAGCTCTTTTTTCACGGTTGCAGTTCCAGTTTTTTGGAATCAGCTGCCCAGTGAGCTTAGGAAGGCCCCCTCAATTGAGTAATTTAAGCAGTTTGAAATGTGATTTATTTTTAATAGCTTACCCCACTTACATGTAAGTACTGTACCAGCTGAACTTTTATACTGATACAGTAATTATTGATAGTGCTGCTGTATTTGTGTTCCGTACATGTCTCATAAGGTGCCCAGACCCTATGAGACTGGGCACCGAAGAAACAAAACTACTACTACTGCTGTTCTGCTTTGTTCCTACTGCTTTGTTCCCCCACAGAATAGCTGTCATAAGTGCTTTCAGTTTTTTTTATTAATAGGAACCTTGATGCAAAGCACATGGAAATACAAAGGAGCTTCGGCAACAGACACATCTTGGCTTTCTGCTTTCTCCCTATGAATGTGAAGGACAGTGACCTCCATCTCTCGCCATCTGCTGACAGCTTAGACAGCAGTGGATCCAAATTAAGTGAGTGTACGAGAACTGGCCTGTTGGACAATGTGACCCCAGATACTTGATCTTGTGTGGCAGGGGTAAATGAACACTCTCAGTAGAGATTTGCCCCCAGTTACATATATCAGATCACTCTTGTACCAGTTGATCGTATGACCAGATATGGGGCTGCAGAGTCAGAAGATACAATACTTTAAGTATTTTAGTGCTGTACAAGATGTGTCTCATGATGTCGGAGAGTCACGTCATTCAGTTTGTAGGAGATAAGATCACAAAATAAAGCTGAGTGGTTCTGTCTGCCCAAACTACATAAGATGATGCCTGGCAGCTTATATTCACTGCCAGAAAATGTAAAATGAAGTCTACTGGCAAGAGGAATCCATAAGCAGAGTTAAGGGTGGAATTCTCACATGAGGAAAGAGATCTAGGCTTAATGATAAACAGCAACCTGAAAAGCTCCAGTCAGTATGAAAAAGCATATGGGAGTTGAAGCCAGACAGTTACTGATGTGTTTCAGACAAGGATTCATAAGCTGCAGTGAACAAGTAATCATGCCACTGTACAGGTCATTGGTCTGACCACATCTGGAGTACTACATGTGCTTTTGGAACCCACATCTTAAAAAAAGGATAAGGATAAACTTGAAAGAATACAGCAAAGGGTGACTTAAAAGGTACAGGGGCAGCAAATCAGGAACTACCAGGAGAGGCTGGAAGATCTTAATGTCAGCCCCCTGCAAATGCAGGACTTATATTCCCACTTTTAGACATCCTTTTTCCCCTCCTACCCTCCCCCAACCCCGAGCTAGGAAATGGGTTTAGTGCTCTGGACGCCTCAAGGTGGGAGCAGAGGGCAGAAATAGGGTATAAAAAAGAGCTGACAGGAAGTATCGTGGCCGTTCCAGTCTGGGCATTAGGCCTGGGACTGCAGGGGGAGGCTGGAGAGTAGCACCAGGATAGGTGGGCAAAATGAGGGAGCTCAGCAGTCCAGGAGGGCCAGTGGGGAAACTCCCCAAGTAAAGTGCGGTCAGGATGGTTTCATGCGCCGTAACCGACGAGGAGTGGGAGTATGGAGCTCCGTGGGGACATAGGTAGCCAGCTCCTGTGTCATTGGGGGCTAGGGCATTAGGCAGGCTTTAGCATGCCCAGTCGATAGATGTAGGAGCCCTTAGGAAGCCCAAAAGGTGTCTTTACCCAGGTCACCAGGGCTGAGAGGCCAGTGACAGGGCCCTCTCAGGAGGGGAGCTGGTGGCAGAGGTTCCCCTCATACCCAGTGTGGCAAGGTGGCCTGGGGGGGGGGTCAAGAAAGCCAGGAGCCTTTCACCCATAGGTGGGGCCTGTTTGGAGGGACAGGTCCTGGGGACCCGGGAGTGAGAGGGTAGAAAAATGAGTGTCCTACTGGTGTCTGCCAAATCAGTTGTCCTGTTGTCTATTAGGTCCAGGCAAAGTGTAAAAAGTTCATAGCCCCATGGAGCTAAATATTTATTTTTTTATAAAGGAATGGTGACGCCCGTATCATTGGAATCATTTGCCATACAGGTGAAAATAAAAGCCAGTTGGGGATAAATAGTGGTTTGTGCTTTATTTTGACTGTGAGAGGGGAGTTTTAATGAAATGAAATACTTGTCTCCCCTCATATCCTTGCAGTCTGATTAATTTGTCACAAGTTATATTCCAGGGGAAAGAATCCCATCTCTGGGGGCTGCAGGGGCTCCGTGGGACCTCCATGAGAGAAGAGGGAGGTCCCAATATCCATTTGGTCAGCTCAGGGAGTGAATCCATTTTCTGAGAGTGAGGAGGTAATCCAGAAACCTTGAAGACATCGGCAGGTAGCCATCAATTTACCGTGGTCCAGTACTGTAATGTCTCATATGCTAGTTCTTTGGAGTGCTCTTTTCTTCCTGCTCGGATCATCTGCAGTGGCTTAAAGTATGCCCCTAGATGGGACAGGAAGGGGAAGGGTTATACTGTGGGGGCTCGCCCGGGATGTTTCCCCAAGCCTTGGAATCGCCGCTGGACCCCAACCATTGCGGTCCACAGTGGCAGGCTTTTTGACCTGGTTGGGCCCTATTGCACACTTAAAATCTGTGGGGTAGGCCTGGAGTAGGCATTTGGCCTGGCCTGCTAGTGTGGTGTGTGCATGTGACTTGCTGGTCACATGACCCTCAGGAGAGGTCCTGATTGGAGGATGGGCAAAAGAGAGCTGAAGCAGCTGCACGAGGAAGCACCATCTTGGAGATCAGAGCGAGTGAGCTGAGGGAGTGAAACCAGCAGTGGCAGAACAGAAAAGGAGAATAGCAATAACGAGCAAGAGAGATCACTGTAGTAGCATTATTCTTGGCAGGCAAATGAACTGGACTGCATTATTTTGGGAGCAAAAGAGCTGTGGCTGTAAGTGACTGTGGGACTGGGAAGGAAGAAGGAAAAGCAAGTGCAGGCATCCCAATGGATTGGCAGCAAGTAGTGGCATGGGGAGATGCAGAGAGGCCTGAAGCAACCCCTCAGGAGGAACCCCTGACTACAGTTCCTGCCTCACTTCTCTCCTGGCACTGGAAGGCTGAGGGAAAATGCAAGGGACATGAACGTTATGTGAGGTGTGATTTATGGGTGAAGCAGTAACCAGGCTGCCCATATGTCTTTATTGCTTAACTAGTCCACCAGTGCCATGTAGGGGGATGTATGCTTCCAGTTCCACTGCCAGTTTATTCAACCCATGGTCACCAGCCAGTGGGGAGTCGGAGGGGTTTGAAAGGATGTCCCTGGGAAAGAGCACACGTGTCCAGGTGGATGAGACCTGCAGTGAATCCCCGGATGTTACCGGCCATCCCACTGGCAGAGTGAGGGTCAGGGGCCTCAGACAACCAGTTGGGGATCATTCCAGGGCCCGGGGGACACTCACCATGGCCCCTGTCCGGCGGTAGCTCACAGGCATTATCCAGCAAATCAGAGCCTGTCTTGGGTGCCAGAAGCAATACCAGATCTATGGAAAGTGGCCCCGAGTCTGTACCTGCACCAGGTTCAGCCAGTGGAAAAGTTGGTGACCCCCAAGACCAAAAGGAGCTGGATAAGGAGAAATATGTCGGCAGCCAGTTCCAGTTCCAGGACCACATTGGTGTTAGGGAAATCCCTAGGCCCTGCCATCGCCTGGTTATCACATTTAAAGATGCCACCCCACAGCTCCTAGTCTGGGCCAAGACCCTCCGGACCCGGATGGACGGGTTAAACCCAAATGACCTATTAAACCTCAAATATCGATGGGGGATATGGCTACCCATGGGACAAGCCAGGAGAACCAGCATGAGGGACCTACCCGAATGGAGTCAGGCCGAAAGGTGGGTTCGCAGGAGGCTGAGGGTAGAATATCCAAACCTGAACTATCCTTACATGCCAGAAAGGATTTGGGACATTATTGAGGTGATGCGGGAGGACTGAATTTTCAAAGAACAGTTGGAGAGGCTGAAGAACCGTCCAGGAGGAGGAAGTGCCCCATCTCAACAGTTGTTCCAGCAGGCACGGTCGATGTGCCGCAGAGGGACTTGGTCAGGACTAACCATTTTCAAACATTTTGCTATGGTCCAGGAATTAACTGGGATTTGGACCAAGTATTACATTTTGGACCAAGATTCCTTCAGAGAGGTGACCACTAAGCCGGACCCAGGGTACTATTTCCCTCTAGGTAGGAGGCTTGCAACCTAGTCCTCTGGGACTAAAACTTGTGGACTGCGTCAGGGCACTTGCTCTACAGAGTGGATATGGTGACTTTGATCCAGTTTATTAATCAGACTTTTAAATTGAAAAATTTTACAGTTACTGTTTTATCACCATGATAAAATATGTTTTTGAGAGATTGGTGTAAGAATGTGTGTGTGCATGTGTGAGTGTATGGTTTGGGGTTTGTACACAGAGAAACTTATTCAAAAAATTGGTGGGAGGTATCTAAGGAGACTGTCTGCTACCTCATTAATAATGTTAGCTTAGAAAATGGGCAGTCTGAAATGGACATTCTGATTGGATGAAACACCAACCAGCTGGTCGGGTGTGAGGCAACAGAGACTGGGAAATAATGAGTCCCAGTCTCTGTTTGCCTCATTTCGTTCCGTGATTACTGTGCCATAGAATGTTTTGAAAACAAATTTTGCCATGTTTTTCTTCTCCCGTAGCGAGCGAGAGAACCCCGCCCCACCCAAACTGTCACCGGGTGAAATGAAACTCTTATATAAATGCAGAGTTACTAATAAAAATGGTAAATCATACCGTTGATGTTCTCTTCAGGAGTTGGCTTTCTGCTCACAATCACTTGTTCACTTATCCCAACTGCCCCTGCCAATCGATCGAACGCACACTCCCAGTGCCAACAACAAGTTAAAAGATCATACAAGCACACTGAAAAGGATGAGAGAGATAGTGCACACGGCAGAGCCCGCTATTGCGATACCAGTCAGAACCACCAGATACCGAAAGCGCATAGAATAATGCCCGCTACTGTGCAGCAGCAGATTAAAACCAGTAGGAGACAGCATTTGTCCACGACATTCAAAAGATGTGGCGCTGTAATAGAAGAGCAATAGACTTGTCGTGTTCATGGTGCCGAGTCATCCACAGGCTCAGGGTTATTCGGAGACAGCATGCAAGGTGCCGAATTGCGGCAGTAATGAAAATATATTTCATGGAGTTATGCACCAACAAAAGCAGATAGTGTAGAACATTAGAAGTGTTGGAAAATGTCAGTAGATGGACCCTCGCGGTAGAGGAGCACAGTACAGTGATCAATGCTGGGGTGAACAAAGAGAGAAAGAGTAGGACATAGCACTGTATGTAGATTTCGTACTGTGAGTGTTTAGCTACAGAAATCTCCCACACTGCAGTGCTGCCATGGACGATCAGGATGTAAGTCTGAAGCACAAAGCATAAAAACGGTGGCTACGAATTAGAGATTTGAACGCTAGTTTGTCTGTTTCATACAGAAGTGGTGTAGTCCTCAGTAGTGAAAAAGTACTGTACAGTATATAAATGAGTGTCTATGGTGAAGCGTGAATGCGCACGTTTTCAGATCATGTCACTATGCCACAAGGAAGGAAACGCTGCATAGTTTAGCAAAGAGGATTATTACTGTTGGTGAGTTTTGTCTACTTTTAAGTGAAACAGCAGTTGCACAATATTCCCCTTGCACTTGTCATGTTACAAGAGCCTTAATCCCCTCCAGAGTCGGGCTCCACCAGTGGATTAATGCCCGCTAGGTGTTTGGAAGCACTCGGCCTGCAGCCTTATGCACAACCCCCCCCCAACCGGGCATTAATACACTGGTAGAGCCCTCCTCTGTCGGGATTAATGCTTACATGGTCTCTTTTTGAGTGTGTGTCTTTTTTTTTTTTAACTTAAACGATCAAAGTACGCTCCCCCGCACCCCCCCCTTGCACACTTAAAGGTCTCACTGTCACGGGCTCAGCATCTTATGGCTTCAATTAAAAAACTGCTCATTAGTGCAGCAAAACAAAAAAATAACTTCATATTTCAATGGAGTACTCTGGCGGCTTGTTCCCGAGCTGGCGGTTCTCTGTGTAGTGAGGGGTGAGATTACCAAGGCTACACACTGCTGCTGAATGGGATGGCAGGACATGCAACACAGGTCTCTTTACTTCCTATTGCTTCCCACCTGCAGGGGAAATGACATTCGGCTTGTGCAGTTACTCTTTTTAACCGTGCGTCTGTGGATTTATAGTCTCCATCAGTTGCTCTACCTGATCATGCTACAGTCCTAACGCTAACTTCAGTGAGAAACTAGCGATCGCGCTCAGTGCTTCCCATCCATTACAAGCACAAAACAGAAGCCACCATCAATATGTTAATTTGGCTTTGTGAAAGAGCACTTTTGTCTTCCTGCCCCAGTCACTCACGGACAAGTAACAGCAGTCAGCAAATGGCAGGGAAACTATGCACTGAGGAAGAAAAGAAACACTGACCTGGAACACTCTCAGAAACTCTAGGGGAAGGAGAAGACAACTGACAGAAAGCAGGTACATTGTTTTCAAACTTCCCGTCATTACATGTGAGCATGATCGAGAGGCATGAAAGCAGCTCAAGGTAGGTGCTCTGATGAGTGAGAAGGAAAAGCCCAAAATACAGTGTGTTTTTTTTTTACTCCGTGGCAACCACAAACTGTTATACAAGGAAAGTCTCTATCTAAAAAAAAAAAACACATACACACATATATATCATAATGCAGGTGGAGGAACTATTTTATTACAAATATGTATTTTAAATAATTCTTTTTATTTACACTTTTTATAAAACTTATTTTCTTTTACAGTGCCCATTTTCTAAGCACAATAATACCCTCCAGAGTGGGCGGTATTGGGGAATACCGGACCTTCCAGGGGCTATAAGGCACTCCTGCGACATCGGGCCAATATTACACAGTACGGTCCGGTATTCCCCAATACCGCCCACCCTGTCAGGTATTATTGCTTACATAAAGCTTAAGGAAAATCTTTTTGAAATGCATAATCATTGTGAAGAAGTGATAGTTGTTGCTGTTTAAAAAAGAAATAATGGTTGTGACTAGCACTTTAGATTTATCTCCTGGCACAGGTAGGGTTTAGGAATTAGCTTTTAGGTTATATTGTGGGCTAGGAAGGTAGGTTGGGTGGTGTCTGGTGGCCAGACATGGTGTGTTCACCACCAGAAGGCTGGGGAGTGCGCATACTCAGCCTGATGAGAGTGGACCATCACTGGACACTTGCCATGATTCCCAGGAGTAAATGATTTACCTGGGAGAAGAGTGTAAGCCCCCTGCAAATGCGGGGCTTATATTCCCACTTTTAGGCATCCCCCCCCCCTCCGAGCTAGGAAATGGGTTTAGTGCTCTGGATGCCTCAAGGTGGCAGCAAAGGACAGAAATAGGGTATAAAAGGGAGCTGACAGGAAGTATTGTGGCCTTTCCAGCCCGGGCATCAGGCCTGGGGCTGGAGGGAGGAGGCTGGAGAGTAGAACTAGGACCAGGATAGGTGGGCAAACTGAGGGAGCTCAGTGATCCAGGCGGGCCAGTGGGGAAACCTCCCAAGTAAAGTGCAGTCAGGATGGTTTCATGTGCTGTGGCCGATGAGGAGTGGGGGTATGGAGCTCTGTGGAGACATAGGTAGCCAGGTCCTGCATCGTTGGGGGCTAGGGCATTAGGGAGGCTTTAGCAAGCCCAGCCGATAGAAGTAGGAGCCCTTAGGAAGCCCAAAGGGCGTCTTTACCCAGGTTGCCAGGGCTGGGAGGGCAGTGGCAGGGCCCTCTCAGGAGGGGAGCCGGTGGCAGAGGTTCCTCTCATATCTGGTGTGGCAGGGTGGCCTGCGGGGTCGAGGGAGATGGAGAGCCTTTCATCCGTAGATGGGGCCTATTTGGAGGGACAGGTCCTGTGGTGCCAGTCCAGTTAAAGGCCAGGTGGGCTGCAGACCTAAAGGATTGGTAGGCCTTGAAGGGTGGTCCCCGTGCTGGTGCTTAACTCAAGCCCAGGAACCATTTTAAAGGGATGTGGGCCTGGCAGGGACTCCCCGTAGGAAGGAGGTGGTGACATCGGAACAACCCCGGAGAGAAGTGGGGGCCATCGAGGGCTGAGGCCGAGGCAAGTGATCAGAGAACGGGTCTCAGTCTGTATGTCAGAGCCAGCCGTTGTAAGGAGGGTCGGGGCCTGGGTCGTTAGTAAAAATTCTGTATGCCCTATGGTTTAGGCCGTTTGCACAGGGGTCCAGGTGGGGGAGGCAGATCGCTTTCCCACACTGGAGAAAGGGGGAGATGACAAGTGCCACAGAGGAAAAGGGACCTGTAGAAAAACAAGTAAAGGAAAGGTTTGGCTCACAGGATCCTTATATGGCAGGATATTGCAGGGATCCAGGTTTTTGGGTAGAACATGCAGGGGTGAGAGGGCAGAAAAACTAGTGTCCTTCTGGCATCTGCCAGATCAGTTGTCCTGTAGTCTAGTAAGTCCTGGCAAAGTGCAGAAAGTTCGTAGTCCCATGGAGCTGAATATTTATTTTTTATAAAGGAATGGTGACCCCTGTATCGCTGGAATCATTTGCCATGCAGGTGAAAATAAAAGCCAGTTGGGGAGAAATAGTAGTTTGTGCCTTATTTTGACTGCGAGAGGGGAGTTTTAATGAAATGAAATACTTGTCTCCCCTCATATCCTTGCAGTCTGATTAATTTGTCACGAGTTATATTCCAGGGGAAAGAATCCCATCTCTGGGGGTTGGAGGGGTGCCGCGGGACTTCCAAGAGAGAAGAGGGGGGACCCGATATCCATTTGGTCGGCTCGGGGAGTGAATCCATTTTCTGAGAGTGAGGAGGTAATCCAGAAACCTGAAGACATCAGCAGGTATGTTTGTTCTTTGGAGTGCTCTTTTCTTCCTGCCCAGACCATCTGCGATGATTTAAAGTATGCCTCTAGATGGGCAGGAAGGAGGTGTTACATTAACATTCTCATGAGAGGAGCAGAAGGAGAGAGGGACATGACAGAGACCAACAAATACGGGGGTGATACAATAGGGTGGATATCAACCAGCTGTTGAGACTAAAAGGTCAGGCAAGCATCTACTGTAGGTCATAACCTTGGACTGGCAGGTGGAAAATTCAGAAAAGAAGTAAGGAAGTTTTCCTTTACTGACAGAGTGGTGGATGGACCATTGTAACAGATAACCTCAAGAAGTGAAGACTGTCTCTGTATCAGACTTCAGGATCAAATGGGATATATGCAAAGGGATAGTTAGTGGAAGGCCGGGCTGGAGACCCTCAGGGTGGATAAAGAAACAAGTACAAAAGGCTGATCTGGTTCTCAAAGGGAGTAAGACAGGCTGTGAGGATGAATGCAAAGGCCTTCATAAGGTATAAGGGGGAGGAAAAATGAGAGAGGTACCAGACCAGGTTAAAAGAAGCAAGTGTTGTGGTCCGGGGGGTAAATGCTGACATGGAACTGCTGATTGCCAAGAGTGCGAGGGGAGGAGGAAAAAAAATTCTTAAATATACAGGTATTATGGGAAAAAGGAAAGCTAGGAGGATTGTCAGGCTAGCTGAGGGGAAGGTAGCAGAAGATGATGAGTAGAAGGCCAGTTACTTCTAAACAATTACTTCTGCTCAGTACTCATGAGTGGGGACAATGGGCCTCTCTTAGAGAAATGGGGAGGGTAGTGATCATGGCTGAACAGTTGAAAAAGGGGCTGGAGTCCCTCAGCATGGATAAAGCACCAGGCCCAGATGGCCTGCTCCCGACGGTACGCATAGCAGTTGCTTCAGAACTATCTGAACTCTTGACAGCTGTTTAATGACAAGAGTCTGGGGTAGTGTCGGGGTGCCAAGGCTTACCCCCCCTGGGCAGGGCCACCGGGCAGACACCCCACCCCTGAAGGACACTAATGGCATGGACTTACTTACCCCCCAGGGCAGGGCCACGGGAACAGGCCCCCCCACTCCACAAGGGGGAGGAGGGAGGACCTGGGCAACTATAGGCCAGTCAGTCTTACCTCCACTGTAGGTAAGCCAATGTAAACCATAGTTCAGGAAAGTCTGATGACCTAATTAGATGACAATGAGCTGAGCTGAAGAATGACAAGCAGCATGAACCTGTGTCAAGGAGGTCATGCCAGACCAAACTGGTACTACTTTTTTGACTGGGTCATGGGGTGGGGGGTTGACCAAAGGTGGGCATTAGATTTGCTCTACTTTGACTTCAGCAAAGTTTTCAATTCAGTGCCACAGATGAGTCTTCTAAAACATCTGGAGGATTTAGGAGTAGATAAGGATTTAGTCAGGTGGGTGGGGAGTTGGCTGGGGGTCACCTATAGAGAGTGGTAATAAATGGGGCTGTATCTGGAGAGAGGGGGTCAGGAGCGGAGGGCCATAGAAATCGGTTCTGAGATCCATCCTTAAGTGTGAGGCATACAGATAAATGAAGTGCCTCAACAATGTAATGGAGTTATCAACTCTTATAAGTGACAGGGACATTCAAATGCTGTAATCTTTCAATCCTTGGACTGTCATGTGAGAATGATAACGTATGTGCCAAGTCTGTTGCCTCTGCTCTTGTCTTTGTCTTGCCTTTGCTCTTGTCTTCTCTCTTACTCCACCCACTAGTGTGTGAGTCTGATTTGGAGATACCTACACTTGTGTCAGTGACCTACCTTGGCTTTGACCAGTGGTCACTGTAGGGGTAGCATAATGGCACTTTCCTGTACAGAAAGCTTTACCTGCAGAAGCATTGCAATCCATAGACCACTCAACCCACAGGGCCCCAGGATTATTCTCAAACCTGGTTTTCTGCATAGTAGTGCTACTGTTGGGCTAGCAGGATGACCCATGGCAATTGGTCACACCTCTTTAAATAACCACCTATTTTCAAAGAGATCTTTCACGTCATAGCAATGTAATAACGTAATAATTTAAAGCAGCAGTATTTGTTAGTCACATAGTTTTTTTTTTCAACAATAATCTATTTCTGGTAAAAAAACATTAATATACACATTGCTCTTTTCTTTTGTACCTGAACTGAGATACAGAACCTTGAGGTGGCACAACACACTGATTGTGCGTAAAGTTGCTCATCCTATATTTTTTTATAGCATATAGTATAATGTAAAAATGTGCTTATAGTGTATAGTATTATGTGAAATGGGCTTCCTCCAGTCTCTTTTGGGGGTTGAAGCAGGGGGAGAAAGACAGACAGTTGTTTTGGTTCCCTGACCCAGGAGCCGAAGATGGACTGGGGAACAGGACTGAGAAGTACAGCAGCATGTGCACGGAGTGCGAAAATGGAGCCAGAACTCTGCAACTGTAAATCGGGCTATGTGCCTTCATCTGAGCACTTCCATGAGGGACAGTGGAGCTGGGACCAAGCAGAAATCATCACTGGGTGCAGGGGAAAGGTTCCTCAGCCCCCAGGAAGGTAAATGGGGCCAAGAATTGCAAATCAGCTATGTGCATGTGCAAAACAGTGGGCGAGCAGCCCCAAAACAAGGTCCTGACACTGAAATGGCTATGAGCCCAAGAAAATAAGTGCATCCCTGGCCCTAGGATGAGAAACAGGGCCAGGGGATGCAAAAAACAACTTTGTGGGAATTAAAATAAAATGGCAGCATCCTGCAAAAATTACAGGGGAAAGTAAAGAAAGATGGTGGCTCCCATGCACAGCCAGAGCAGCAAAGACTTCTGGGAAGGGGTCATGGGTCAAACCCTGTAAATGAATGGAATATCCAGCCATATAAGGAACAGCACGAGCAGGGGCATTCTGAGTGGAATCTTGCTGTCCTATCAGGATTCAAGTTTTAGCCCGTGGGGAAAAAATCAACTGTTTTTGAAGTAGTGGCAGTTGAGAGAGGCCCTCAACAGAGTGACAGTGTACTGAAGAGTGGGCCAGTTACCCCTGGCTGTCCAGTACTACAGCCTGGCAGGTGAATGAATGTGGGCTCCCAGACAGAGCATCAGTAACAAAAAAAGAACAGATTTTCAGGCAGTTTTGAAGCTGGATCCCTATCACCCACTGACATTGTCTCCTCCCTGGAAAGCAGCTCCATTCCAGTCTCAGACCCTAGAAGCATAACGTGCCAGTGCCGAGGTCTTGAGCTTCTGCAAGACAACATCCGCACAGATCAGCATCAAGTAGCCTCACCTGTCACCGCTGAGAATGCAGGGTCACAGCTGGAAGCACCACCTCTAACCATCCTGCCTCTCCAGAGGTGCTGCGTGCAGCTCAAACCATGAGCAAATCCCAGGGTTCAACCCTGCAACTGCCACAAAAACAGTATTATTTTGGAAGAAGGGAGAAGTCCTAGGCAGGACTGTGCCTTTGCAGCGATACTGTAGCACTCTAGATTCTCTTTACGCACAAGTTTTGTTTACGCTAAAGTATACGGTAAGTTGACGTCAACGTCAGTGTTGTGATGTTGACACTCCCACACTCCTGGCTCCTATGCCGCTGATGGTCCTGCTTTGCTACCAGCTACCACTACGACTGCAAAGTAAATTAATAAAAATACTAAAAATTACATTGATTTCTGATTGAATTTTAGAACCTGCATGGATTAAGACTCAGATGGATTACTGCTCTGAACTGTTGTATTTTGTACTACAGAATAGCATTTTTACATAATTGCCTATAAGGTCAGTTCAAGTGAGATAAAAGTGTTCAAAACCTTTATGAAGACTGAACAGTTTATTTAACAAAACATTTAAATTTAACTGGCTAAACAAAAACTTTTTCTCTAATTTCCATCATATTTAACATCAACTATAGGAACTTTATTTAGCATGAATTTTCTAGAGGATTTCAGCTTCTTTCATTCTTAATTCTTTAAGGGCTAGATATTCAAAACTTTGCCCTGGGGCTAAATTAGCACTGCCCGGTGGACAAACTTAGCCTGGAGCACAAAGCAAGCCATATTCAAAAGGAATAGCCCAGGGCAAACAGCTTCTGAATATAGCATGGGAATGAGGCCGGGCAAACTGGGCTGGGAGTGCAGGGCAAATTTAGCCCTGGAATAAGACAGCTCTGAATATGGCAACCAGGAAGTGCAAACCACAACAGCAACACAGTACACAGCGATGTGAAGGTAGGTAGAGGTGAACTATGTGGCCAATGTGTGCCAGCAAATGCATGGACCCAGTACAGCTGCAGGCAGCAGCGTATGTGAAAGTACAGTGTACAAAGCTATGAAATATTCCCCAAAATGTTTGCGCAGTGCTAACACGTTTGTGTAGGGTTTAGCGCAGGGCTAAACCGTTAGCCCGGTGCAAACACGTCTGCCCGGCACTAAACTTTGCCATATTCAAAAGTGACATGCAAATGAGCCTACTTAGGTAATCTGTGGGCAAACATCCAAATTAGCATCTTATTATGCCCTGATTTGCATGTAGTTTGCACCGGGCAAACGGTTTACCCCTACGCTAAACCCGGCAAACATGTTAGCGCTGTGCAAACATTTTGGGGAATATTATACAGGTTTGAACACCGTACTTTCACATACGCTGCTGCCTGCAGCTGTACTGGGACAACATGGCATAGGCACAGATGGTGGTGGTGCTGCATGCAACTGTCACACTGTAGGTCATACTACAGTGCACAGCAGACACTACAGTAGCAAGGGAGCCAGTAGTGTGTGGACACAGCACTGCCTATGGTGTGTAGGGCAGTGATGATGACTGCACTATACACAGTGAGAGGCCCAACCTGCAGGTGTTTACTGACAGTGGACATTACTGTTACGCTGTTGTGTGACCCACAGATGCTGCACCTCTGGCATGGGCTGCTCACAGTGACATATATTCACTAAAAATACCACCAACAGCTTAATCTGGTTCAAGGTCAGTCGGCATTCATCTGTATCCCCCTCCCCCGGGTCGTGCCTGAAAATAGGCAGGATTTGTCTAGTGCACTTACCCGGTCAACAAAAGCTAAATAAATAAAATAAATAAATAAATATACATGTTCGGCTTTGTGTGTTGTGGCAGTTGTACAGCTGTGTGGTATGTGGCCGGGGGGGGGCACATATTATCAGAAAGGCACACTGGTTTTGGGGTATTCCCAATACTGGCCCATGTGCACTGCATGATGTGTCTCAGCCGTGTGGCCACACCTGGTCTGTGGCACAGCCTAGCCACCCATACACTCTCCACTCAACATCCTCCATGCCCACAGTGTGCATGTGTGTGCTGGCCATCTGTTGGTGTCCACAGAAGAGTGGTCCGCAGGTGTGTGCTGTGTGGCCACACTGCCATGCTGTCCACTGACAGCAGGGTCACCACTTACTGCCTGGCATGGCTGGGACTGGTGACAGATGATGGCACCGTTGTGATGCCATCAGTTAGCAGCATGTTTCCTCTATGTTTGGCTTTGTCTATGTGTCATATTTATTTGTTATGGTCACGCAAAGCTGCACAAAAGCCACGCAAAGCTGATTGCCCAGGGATAAGACAAGCTTTTCCTGGGCGGTAATGTGCACCGCGCTAAATGTCACGCTAAGTTCCGCAAAACCACTTAGCACAGCGCTAGTCGCTGAATATAGCATTGCGCCTGTATTCATGTCAGTTTGCCCCTTGCATACATTATGATTTTGCCCGGCGTTAATGCACTTTGCCCGCGTTATTTGGCCTTTTGAATATAGCAGACTCGCGCTAAACCTGCGCAAACAGTTTTTGCCTGGCGCAAAGTTTTGAATATCTGGACCCAAGTCTTTAATTCCATTTATGCGAAGACAAAAATTAAAAATAAATACATAAGATATTTGATAGTAGTTACCTTCTTAGGATTACAATTTTTTTAAACTTTATCTTTATTGAGTTTTCAATGAAACATGCCATACAGCAAATTCCATGTGTAAAGATATCATAGTACAAAATAAAGCCACTCATTTTAGCATCAGGAAGACAATTGCTTTACAGAGATGATACAGCATTTGGAGGAATCTGAAATATTTAAACAGAAGAAACTTGCAAGATTGGATGATCACATAAGCTGAGCCTCGCAAGAGATGTGGAACAATTCCGACATTGCTTAATAGTAGGGATATTTGAAATAACCTAGAAAGTTACTATGTCCTTAACCAAAGATTAAACATAGAGGCCCAGATATTCAAAAGGGTTGCGCCATGCGCAAGTCCAAAATGCGCCATTCTGCGATATTCAGCAGGAGGCAGTTACGCCACTGGCACCAGGTTGCGCAAGAGAGCAATGCAAATGAATGCATGCTCAACAGGAGGGAGGATCCATGCATAACCTCGCCGCAGCCCGATATTCAGTGGAGTTGCGCCAGAGTTTTGTATGCTAACCCCAAGCTGCGCATCACAAGCTTGAGCCAAAAAAAAGGCTAAGTCGCAGGGCCACCACAGGTGAGCTGCTGCATTGCAGGGCGCAACACAGCAGCTGCCACCCCTGGCTGGCCCCCAACTCGCTCCCTGTGCCCCCCACCAGCCCCGATCGCGGGCGGTACCATCTACCCCCACATCCCACAGCCCGATCGCGGGCAGAACGCAAACCCCCAGTGCCCGTTTGTGAATGATCATTCACAAATCTGGACTGTCATGTCTGGTATGGGCTGCCGCCCATTGGCTGTAGCTCTGCACCAATGGGCGTGCAGCCCTACTGAACAGTCAGTCGGCCGGGTGGCGGGCGGCAGGCGGTGGGATGCTGTCGCCCGCCCGGCTGCGGGGAGGCGGGTGGAGGGCTCGTGGGTGGGTGGGGGACACTAGACACCAGGGAGATGTTTGGGGGTTCTGCTGCTGACATTCTGCCCGCGATCGGGCTTTACGGTCCACTGGACCACCAGGGAGTTATTCGGGTTGGGGGAGGGTTACATTCTGCCCGCGATCGGGCACTGGGGGTTTATACAGGTTCTGCCCGCCATCAGGCACTGGGGGTTGAGCAGGTTCTGCCCGCGATCGGGCACTGGGGTTATACAGGTTCTGCCCGCGATCGGGCTGTGGGAGGTGTGGGGGCGACATGTATGTGTTCTGCCCGCGATCGGGCTGTGGGAGGTGTGGGGCATGGTAACTGTGATGCCCTTGTTGTCGGGCTGTGGGAGGTGTGGGGGGCATGTAACTGTGATGCCCGCGATCGGGCTGCAGTGTGCATCGGTCCCCGGCGGCTGCTGCCTGGCAGGTGCCAGGAGCAAGTCCTCGAGGATCGCGCACCTACTGCAAATGGCATGCAAATGGGGCCTATAAAGAGATGCAAATGGCCCCCCTGCGCCTTTGCATAAATTATGGCCCCATTTGCATGTCACCTTTTGAATATCGGAAATTTGCGCATAGGCGCAATGGTACATACGCCACGCAGAGTGGATGCTCAACTCTGGCAACTTGCAGTGGAAGAAGTTCCACTGCGCCATCGCAAGTGTTGGGAGCTGGGCGAGACTCAAAGGAGTTGCTCAACAGCCAACTCCTTTGAATATCACCCCGGCCACACCCCTGCGCAACTATTTTGAGCAGCGCAGGGGCTTGCGCCTCAGACTGGCGCAGTTTGAATATCTGGGCCTGAATGTAAAAGATCTATTGGGCCTCACACATAAGACTCCCCACCCCTACCCCCCATCCCCACTAGCTCACACTTGCTAGGGATGAATCAGAAACTGTAAACAGAATTAACTTTAGAATACAAGTAAATGATCAATATTCCCCAGAGCACACTAGGTGAATGCTAACTGCTAAACCTAAAAAAACCTCATATTAACTTCATTGAATAAACAGATTAGTAATAGCAGGATCGTAGGCCAAAACAGTATAGATTCCCTTCTAATTCTGAATAGCAGGTAAATGGCAGCCCAGCAGACAGTGAACAGAAACCTTCTGCCATTTTAAACACCAGCACTTACAGAAGTGGATAATGACAAATCTGAGTACCAGACAGGATAGGAAAAACACAATTTATGGACAAACCAAGCAATCCTGACCAACGTAGTCGATGAAAAGACTATCAGGACAGGAATGGCATGTATCTCATCCTACCAGGGCAGACCATCGGCTTACTAATGATCTCTCTGGCTGAGTATCAGAATCTTCACTTTCTGGGTTAACAGGAGTGCTCCTAAACTCTGCATCAACTTTGAGAGACAATTTCCCAGCATCTGTTGAATCACCAAACTGATAAGTTCCCTCCCCCCATACTGAACTTGAAGATGGGCCGGCACCAGCAAGGAATGAACAATACCCAAGCTGCGTAGTTATTATTGGACGCCATCAAACTGTTTGCATCGGTTGTGAGTCGTGAAGACCCAATCCAGAAACATGCAGATGTCCTGGCCCTTATGTTGTAGGGGATGCAGAGCACAAGCTGCTGAAAGGAGAAGATCTCGGATCTCCGGAACGGAGGTAATCAACATGATAGTGCGGGATAGTGAATGGTTGATCTGTGGGGTGTGGGGGTTCAAACGGTATGCCTGGCAGAGATCAGTGGCCTCCCATGTTTACAGCAGATGTAAAATGTCTGTAAGCCAGGTTCACATGAAAAAAAGGATGTTGTCACCCTCAGTCCCTTCAGGGAGGCCATTAAGCCTCACATTCATCACCCTAGCCCTGTTCTCCAATGATTCCTACTGGGCTCATAAATGAGAATTTTCCTGCATGAGTTTAGTAACAGTGGTCAAAGTTTTAAGTGAACAATCATCCTTCTCTTTATCCGATGTGACTGTCGATTCAGTCTTAGCATCCTGGTAGCCATGCATTCCAGGATTCATTCAATCTTTCAGTCCATATCCTGAACTGTTTTGAGTACTGTGTCCCATGGGGGAGCCTCCCCAGACTGCTGGAAACCAGTGGATTGTGAAGTACTTGGTACTTCAGATGGGGCTTGTTGCGACTGTGGCCCAGATTTCTGAGTTGCTCCTGCCATGCCTTCAGGATGACCCATGTTGCCAAAATTCAGATCAGTTGTCTCTAGTAACATTCTCTGTTGAGTTAAATACTTACAGTTCAAAAATTCAATAATTAAGATATTAAAGTTATAATTAGAAGCCACAAGGTATATAGAGCCAATATGAAACATGTCTGTTCTGTAGCATGGCTTTCTAGAGCCTACTCAAGATTACAATGTTAGCTGTATCTCAGAAAATGGTAGTTGATTGTGGTGCAGTTGGCAGTAAGAATGGGGTGGGGGGGCAAAGCCCCCCATTTTAAAAGTACATCCCACAAAGAATGGAAAACAAAAACAATAACATTCAGCCATGGAAAGGGTGGATTTTCACAGAAACACATTAACTATATATATTGTGCTTATAATGGGAGGGCTCCGCCCACCAGCACCCCCCAACTATTTTTTTTTGTGCTAATTTGTGGGTTTTTTGTGTGTATTTGTTTAAAGAAGCAAATAGTTTTAGGTACAAAGGAGGCACATTTGCACCTTGAAATTCATTCTCGTCTCCATTCTGCTCTGCAGTTTTTACTTGTTGGTGTAGTGAAATATGTAGTAGGATGTTATTGAACACTTCTGTGGCAGTCCATCTGCATCTTTCAAACCACATGAAAAAATCCAAAAAAGAAGGCACCATCGATGTCTGTGTCCCATTCATTTGCTTAAATTGTGTTTTTGCACGTGCCCCATAACTCTCAACAGAGTTGGTATGCACTCCGTAATGGGGGTCAACAAAATTTTCAAAGTGGTTGACAGTTTTGTGTATGTAGTTCTTGTTTGGGATGTCTGGAATAGCATTATATGCTGTCCACTGGTCACTACGTATTTCAGTTCCTGATTTAACATGTTTTTCAATAATGGGTAATAAAGTGGCTGCACCCCTTTTTCCAATAAATGTTAGAAATTCTATGGATTGTTTGACATCATAAATACCAAACACCCATCATTCTGGGCTCATTGTGTTTTGGCTTTGGTTGTATCTGGCACAAACCATAACAGATTCATCTATTTGCACTACTTTCCCTTTACCTCCAAGCTCTGTGGTTTCTTGCAGCAACTTCCAGCTGCATATGTCCCTTAGAAATTGATACCAGTCAGTGGTGTTTTTTATTTATAGATACATGTTCTCTTGCAACGGTGACTGATGTCTTTGACGCCCAATGATAAATGAACATTACCAGTTTTTGTAGCTGTAGTTTTGTTTCAAAAAAACAAGTATCTGCCAAAATACTTTTCTTTGCCTGGCATTTTTCATTTTTGCTCCACCAGTTCGTCCCATTGTGACCAGCTGAAGCATCCATGATCATTGTCATTTTTGTTCCATATTTATGACAATTGTTTTCTTTTGAAATTAGCCTTCTTTCTTGTATATTATCATACATGAATAATTAGTGAACTGCAGTTTTAGAACATGCTTTATTTCAGAACTATCTCTGTGTATGTTTTTTGGCAAACTGGAATATGAATGTGCTTTTTTTATTCATGATTTCTAATGTTTTTGTTCCCAAATAAATGCCCTTTTCATTGCAGTCATTCATTAACTTGGCACAAGCACTGATGTTTGCACTCATGTGAGTCAGTAGCCAGCTAACGTTCATTTATGCTACACAAGTTATAGAGTGACGCTATTAGCATGGCGATATATAATGGAAATATAGCATGTTCTACACGATTTCTGGGACATAACACTACGCAACTGGCAGGGGTCAGGAGTGCTACAGTATCACCACCTTTGCTAGACGCCCAGGCAGAAGATCCTTGTAGGACTGTGTCTGTCTCTCAATCCCATTTGGGTTACATATAGGGGCCCCTTCCTTTTCAACAGTGTACAAGTTCAAGTTGTGTCTGCAGCTTTGTTTTATAACTTATTTTCTACAACAGTTTTAGTGCCACCACCATGCTCTACCCTGCTGGCAGCAACTGCACCCCCAGTGAGATGCACACTGCAACATCTGAGGGATCCCTCGCCCACGGTCTCTGGGGAAGCTTAAGTCGAGTGCACACCCATTGGGGTCAAGGATTGCCTGGAGAGGTGGGGCAGAGTGTTATGGGTAAAATCTGATTGCCTTTGTTGAATTGTTGCTACTGCTTTAGAATATAGAGCTGTTACTACCCCATTTCTAGATTTTTCCTTGATCGTCCCAGTTCATTTCCATACCCTCTGTTTTAAGTAAATTGATGTTACACTGAATTTTACGGTGTGGAGGTTGTCACTGGTTGAAGAGTCACTTACTTTGGGGAAGGGATTGTGTGGACAGTTATGGTATTTTTTCTGGGGGGTGGTAACCTTGTGTTTCAGGCACCAGGTACCCCTAGTAAAAGTTGCTGTGGCTGGTAGTTAGATGACATTTTCTGATGACTAACAAATGTTGCTACTTTAAAGTCAGGAGAGACACTAGGTGAATCAAGCCCCCCCCCCGCGCGCTTCATAAGCAGGGACCAACACATATGCTGTCCAAACATGTACTAATACTGATTTCCTACTGATCTTACTACCCAGTGTACACTGCTATTCTTCTGCGAAGCAGACATGTGCTCAGGCTTACCTTGAAAGCCTGCACTGTCTCTGTACCCACTGCCTCCACCAGTAAGCTGTTCCATAGATTCATCATCCTCTGGGAGAAAAGGTGCCTTCTAATGTTACCACTTCTCTGCTTCAGGCCATGTCCCAGCACCCTGCTTCAGGACAACATGAATAAAACCTAGTTCTCAAATTCTCAAACATGGGTTTCCTGCATGGTAATGCTACTGTTGGGCTATCAGGGTGACCCAGTGGTAGTTCACATGGCCTACACCAGACACAGCTTTAAGTGGAACACAGTTCACATCATTCCATCTTTAAATCCCAGATGAAAGATGGCAATATGTATGGTTTTCCATATGTGAACTACTACTACTACTACTACTATCGATAGTACACACATTTGTAGAGGTAGCATTCAAGGAATTACAAAATAAAAAATGTGACAACTGTTGCCCTTAGTATGCAAACCAAAATCAATAGGGATAATTCTCAGTATTTTTTTAAGATTAACATATAATTTTCAGAAGCTGTAGTAAAACTGATGACAAAACACTGCTTAGTCAGAATGACAAATGCCAAGTCATGTTTAACATTTCATCTTTGGCCTCATGTGTCAAGAGTGAGGTAATTAATTTATTGTGTTTAGTCATGCCATGTGTATATGTGACAAGACTAAATGGAGGTGGACTGACTCTTTTTTTCATTAGCTTTTAAAAAGGTGCAACTTTCAAACTGCTGCCACAGTGAACACATATATGCATACAGGCTTTACAGCATAGTCATGTTAGGAACCTTACAATATTACTCAGGTTGTCACTCCGTTTAGTAAGTAAGTAACATTTTGTTTATCTAGCGCTCCATCCCAGAGGCTTTGGGCACTGTACAGGTAAGCAAGAAATTGAAATGAATAAAATGCATCAAATACAAACATATATCAATGACAACAACAATAATTATACAATGGCAAGAAAAAATCCTGGACTCTGATTGGTCAGTCTTGGGCTGGACGCGTGATGTTAATCAGTACAACATCACGGGTCTAGTGTCAGCCTCACTATGAACCTGGAGATGATTTTTTGGATGATGAGCAAGATGATTTTTTGGAGCTAGAGCTCTTTTTTTGCATCTCCTCTTAAGAAACAAAAATATTTTTCCACACTAATAAACATTCTTTAAAATTATTTTTTTTATTTTATATTTAACAACGAGCCAATGTATAATAGCAATAATGCCCTCCAGGGTGTGTTTCGTTTCGGATAACGTCATGCCTCAAGTTGTTGGATGCACTCGGCCTGTGGCCTCGTGCCCAACCACCTGCGATGTGTCGTTATCCAAGCATGACACACACCCTGTTGGGCATTATTGCTTAAATGAACAACTATACATAAATAAGATACTTATTTAAAATGAATGATTCAGCAGTCTGCTATTTCTGGCTACATAAGGAGTTTGCAAACACCTCTCTAAAAAGATGTACCTTCAGACCCCGCTTAAGCACATCTACCGATGGGGCCTCCCTCAGAGGTCTTGGAAGTGAGTTCTACAGGGTTGGGCCTGCCACCTCAAATGATCAAGCTCCAGAAGTCTTCAGACAGGCCCTGGGAACTGCCAGGAGGCCTTCGGAGGAGTGGAGTGCGCACACAGGGCGGACTGGAGTCAGGAGGTCACATTGGTAGGGTATCCAGTGATAATAGCGATCGTATATGGGCGACTGTTAAAATGGCGACCCATATTACGGCGCTATTATCATTGGTAACCTGCCAGGATAGCAAAGACCGCGACTGCAAGGGGAGGGAAGGGCAAGTGGAAAAGGAAAAGGAAAATAGCGAGGGGAAGGGGAGGGATAGGGAGGAGGGTTGTTACCGTCTAGTGTGCCTACTCCGTCGAATCAACCATGTGGTGTGGTGGGTAGGGAGGCTGGCTCCAACAGAGCAGGTCCTGGGTTTGGGGCTGGCGGCTAGGAAGAGTTTTTCTGTTCCCGCGGCTGTGGGACTTATTTTTTTTAACCAGGCTGTGCCCCCTCCCCAACATTCACCCCCTGGAGTTGGCAATCCATAATCGAGTGCGGGGGCACAGCCCCCTAGCACTTAGTCTATTGTGTGTGCCTGGTGGCCTGCAAGTGTATATCGACGAATTGCTTTTCGCGATATACACTCACCATTATAGCAATCACCGTAATGCGTTCGCTATTATGACATGGAACCCTCAGGTAGCCAGGCACAAGCCCTATAGGACCTTATAGGTGAGCAGACCCACCTTGAAAGTAATTCTCCATCTCATCGGCAGCCAATGCAGGGCACACAAGAAAAGCGTCACATGATAAGACCTCGAAAGGCTCATCAGCAACCTGGTCGCTGCATTCTACACTAGCTGCAGGCGATGGAGAACCCCCCCACTGACCCCTAGGTACAGAAAGTCGCATTTGGAAGCTTTAAGCTGATTGGTAGCTGCATGCTGTTCCTACATAAATATGCATATGAACCATCAGTGCCGCAAGTGAGAGGACCAGTATGTAACTATATTGGCACAAACATGTTACTGCCATATGTAATCAGCTGTTGATCTAAGCAAAATTAAATATATTTATACATTGTAAGTCCAATCACCTTTCCTGTCCCCTCCCTACAAGAACCCACTTCAAATTGATACTGACATGAGAAAATTGTCAGTATATAACTGCCCAACAGAACAAGAACTGTTAATTGGTAAACTATAAGCTTTACACCACTGTATGGGTCCCTTTAAACTTGGGGCTCTCCAACATAGATATTTAGGAACAATATCAATCTGTAAAGAGTAGGGAAATAGCAAAAACATGCACTTTAATATTTTGCCAGCAAAATCTAAGTATTTATGTCATACTGTGATGTATTTCAGGTATATTTCACTAACTGGCAAGGGCTTACAAAAGGAACCATGTGGCCTGTGTAGACTGCGCACTTAGCATTAAACAGAGTAGCGGGAAAGGGGGCTCCCTCCAACTTGTCACAAGGTCTGCGTCATTCTGTACCAAGCTAAGCTTTGAAAGCCGATGTAAAGTAAGTCCTGCATATCCAAAATTATTAACTTTGCTTCTACTGTATGTTATTTGTTAGCAAAGAACGTAAGTCTCAAGTTATAGCATAAAGTGGGATATCCCCAATGAATGTTTCACTCATACAAGGCACAACCCATCCAGTTCCAAAGCAATTGCCCCCATCCCCCAAACCCGAAGAACTCACAACTTAAATGCATATTTGTCTTTCAATCACAGTCCTCTTTGTCTCCATTTTGGTCACCAAAGTCCAGGTCATTTTTACTGACTAGTTGCTCAGCATCTTTAGGATGATGTCTTGACAGATACAGTAATGCATGAGTGACACACAGTGAATGCAACGTAGCACTGAGATCATCAAAGCTTTTTCTATGGTCTCAGGCTGTGTAGCTGAGAACTGGGAACACCGAAATTATGCTACCCTGCCCCTGCTCAATAAAGCCCTTCCATCTTACTGTCTTGAGGATCCAGTCACATTCATGTTCCCCAGCTAGGGTGATTAAGAATGTCTGGGGGCCTGCTGAATCCACTCGGCATCACTAAGGGATGATCCGGTATGCCCTATATACTGCTGGTATCGGGTCCAATTGGAAAGTCTCCTGCAACCATTGGACCACAAATTTTATAGGCTGGTCCCCCTCCTGGTCTTCAGGGAGTCCAAGAACTTGAAGACTGGCTGATCAGGTTCTGTTTTTGAGAGCCTCTAACTTAAGTCGGAGCAGCGTATTTTCTTTTTGTAAGCCTACTGCCATTGAGGCTACCTGGAGAGCAGATGCTGTAGCTTCTTTGGCTACTGACAGAGTCAAGGCTGACTACTAGACTTCACAAACAGTAAGTCAAGAATTAAATTCTTGAAGTTTGGCATCCAATGTAACCACTCATAGGTCTAAAGCCTTAATTTCTTTCATCACATCACTGACAGTAATGTCTGTTGTCTTTTATTCACTCTCTACTGTGGCTTTGCTTGTCCCACTCGACCCAGCGGCTTGCTGTCCCTGTCTTCTGCCACCTTCTGCTGTTGATTTTTTTAGAATTACCCATCGCAGATTACAATCAGTTTTGTTCTGCAGACATCTCAGCATGAGTCTTATCAAATATGACACTTTCTATTAGAATAATGACATGTTTGTCAATTTGTAAATATATTTCAAGGTTTCGGGAGGGATAGCTGACCGAAAGTGCACTTGTGTTAGCAACTGTGGGCTCCGCCCCCGGATTGACTGATGTTTGAAAGGGAAAAATCAAACAATATTTATTTCATCTGTGACATTTACTAACATGGATCCCATTTATTTATAAGTAGTTCCAGCATTATAAAGCAAGTACTGTAACTACATGCGTATTGTAAATAAGGATACAATGAACTGGATCACTATGATTAAAGGAACTGAAAGTATTCAGGCACAGTTTATTTAAATGACGAGATAGTTGATGCTACCCCTCCTCAATGACGGTGAATTTTTATTTTTAATTTTCTGAAGTAATGCAGTCTTGATTTCGTTATTTTCACTTCAAGCTGCTTATTACCCCCAAAGACTTTCTTCTTCCTCAGCAACATCTCTATTTAGGAACAGTGTTTGATACGCATTGAAGGATTTAAATAATTGACCACTCTCAACTGTCAGCAACCTGACTGTGGTGCTATAGATATAATGCTGTAACTAATTTTTAAAACTGGGACTCTGGACCACTTCTGTTGATAAAAAGTAGAAAGGCCATCTGTTTCTGTTACACGGAGCTACAGAGTTATGACTGCAGCACTGAGCTAAAAATATCCATACTTATATCATGTGCAAACTTCAAAGACTAGCAGCATTTCTCCTTCTGCAGTACACAGATGAGCAAGTAGCAGGTCATTTAGAGTGCTGATAAGCAGATTATTAACAATACTTGGCAGCAGACCCATAATCCGTGTATCGCTTTCTATACTATTTTGTGCCATTACAACACCATTGCCTTTGAGAATTTTATGAGTCTTTTTTTTCACAGCACCTCCTTACTGTCTTGTTAGTCATACTTCCATCAGCATTTTAAGGCACCAGAACATTCCACTGCTCAACTTTAATACAACATAGCCACCACAGAGCACCCATCTTTAGCTGTCATCCCCACCCCTTCTCCCTGATAACTCAGCATCTGGCCTTCTTGGTGTGCTTATTCTCCGTTAGTCACTGACCAGATCTGAGAGACGGTACTCAGTCCCAAATCGAGTTGCAGTGAGAAGTATGTCACCGCTGGCAGTCAACATGCTGAAACCTACTCATTGCTGTTGCAGCAAAGATTTGAAATGTTTTGCAGCACTGAGACCCAGTAGGGCCAGTAAGTGGGATTAGAGCCCTTAGGGGAAGAGTTTGAGTGGACTTTTCCTCAGTTTAGCTCATCACTCTTAGCAGCTAGGCCAAATCCCCCCCCCTTCCCGAGTTCAATGTTTTAACCTAGAGGTTAGACTAACGAGCTGCGAATGAGCTCAGTACATCCAGCAGACTAGACCTGGGTTTGATTCTCACAACCTCCATTTGCATACTGTGTGACTTTGAGCAAGTCACTTAACCACCCAGTGTTCCCAGGTCGCCCCTGAAAACAGGCGCTTGTGCCTAGTGGGTCTCATCCAGTTACCAAAGACTTAAATAAAGAAAAATAAATAAATAAAATAGTTTCAAGTTTGTTAACTCTTGGAGTGTTGCTTGATCACAAATTGGGTTGGGAGTGGAATTTTCCAGAGTTTTTTGGCCCACAGGATTTTCCTTCTGGTTTTTCACCCTCCCTGGGAGAGGTTAATTAGAGAGTATGCTCACTGATGTTTCAGTACAGTATATATAGTTAAGATTACTGCTCTGTTCTTTTTACAGTACTATGTTGTCAGCCAGTCTGTGCACAAAGTGCTCTATTGCATGTTTTTTTTTTTCAACTCTTTTTTCCTTGCCTTCCCAGCAGGAACTCTCTCAGGCTGCCTCTCTCGCCATGACCGCTCTACCGACCGCTGTGTTCCCACCATCTTCAAATTAGTTATGACCCCCCAGAGGCTCGGGAGGGGCTACAACCCCCAGGAAGGTAGAGGAGACAGTGGTGAGGAACCAGCGTTGGTCGTGTGGCGTGTTGGCACTAGAGGAGCCATCACCTATCCAGTGGGAGGGGTGTTTTCTTCCCCTAGTTACGCCCCAGACGTAGGACGTGCAATGCTGTTCAGCCTGTGATGTGGGTGCTCCCACTCACGTCCGGAAGACAGCCACCTACGTCTTCCCCATTTTCCAAGCCCCTGTGTGTCGCAGTGCCACCGGTCTCCACCGAGGGCCGCTGCTGCGCCGGGCTACCCCTGGATCCCTCCCCAAGAGAGGAGAGCAGTCTTCCGGATGCTAGATCCTCTCTCTCTCTCTCTCTCTCTCCCCTGCCGACCCCCGGCACTCCGGGCTCGTTCCCGAACCCAGGTCGCTGGCGTAGCACCAGGTTTGGCATCCAGCGCCTCAACCCTCAGTGCCATCCGGCCGACTCTACTGCATGTTGATACACATGGTGTCACTTCAATTTAGGAACAATGTTATGTTAGTTGTGGCATCAACTATACTGTTGTTCACATGACACAATTCTTTGCTATGGCCTATGCAATAAACGTGCTGTGTAACCTATTACTTGTCTGGGTTTTTGCGTAGGAGTAGAGCAAAACTTTGTTTTTCTGATGGGCCAGCTAGGCAGAAACCATCATAGTGATAGGGATGGGTGTAGACAACATTTTGCTTAAAGTGATGGTGTAACTTTGTGTACAAAATTACTTGAGCTGGGATTGAGTTAACTGTCTGTGAAGAGATTTTGATGCTTATGCCTCTCAAAAAGTGTCCCCAGTGTAACATAATTTAGTGCTTCAAGTTATCCCTTGTATGGAGAACCACATGCTTTAAATTACATGCCATTTAATGTATCACATTCTATAGAAAAAGGGAACATCCATCATGTTAATTTAAAAAAAATATATATTTTTATTGCATTTTACATACCATACATGCTTCCAAGAAATGGACTTACACAGGTAGATCATACTCACAAGAACTTAATGCAGAGCCAGCCCGGTGGCACTGAGGGATAAGGCACTGGACACCACACCTCGTTCATTCCGGCAACCCAGCTTCCGGAATGAACATGGGATGCCAAAGGTCGGCTGGGGAAGGAAAGTATTATATGTCTCAGGGGCTGCTGTCCTGTCCCAGGGAGGGAAGACTACTGGCTCCGCGGAATGACTGCCTCTGGGTGGAGGCCTGGCAGCAGTACGGGATGGGAGTGGCAGTAGTGGGAGGTGCTGTGGGACTCTGTGGCAGGCACATGCCTCCACACATACATGCCGATGTGCACACCCCAGCAATGGGCTTGGGAAAAAAATCTGAGGAAAATCGCGGTGGGCGGCATTCATGAAGTCTTGCTTGCCGTTCCCTCACCCACCTCACTACCAGCATGCTGACGGCTGGAACCGGATTGTTTAACTTCAGGGGAGGACAACCCTTCCTCTCATGACCCCACCACAGGGGGAGGGGGAGGACAACCCTCCCTCTCATGTCCCCATCACTGGGGGAAAGCCATGGGGGAACACAGGCCAGTCAGTAAGACCTGGGGAAGTTGAGAATAGTGGGGGTCGGAGGAGCAGAATGGATGGGCGCCTAACCTGTCCTGGCCAAAACGGAACATAAAAACCTATATATAAAAAAATAAACTTAATCCAGGTTACCATGGCTAACAGATCTGCTTTAACCACTTGGGGTCCCTTTTAACAATAAAACACGTAACAAACACAACTTGTGGCAACAGTTGCAGCCAGTGCTCTGCAGGAATATTAGAAAAGGTAATATAGCTTCTTTTAATCACCACAAGCCCTATGGATATTTAGTAAAACAAAAAAAAAATCCTATTTAAATAATTTATGTAAAGAGCTGCTGACACCTCAAAGAAAACTTTGAAAAACATCATAATACGGTACAATTCAGCTTGCATGCCAAAAATATTCTACAGATATTTCCTTCCCATTATTTATTAAGGAAATGTGTATGAATATATGATCTTTATCCCTTAGAGTGCATTATAACCTCAGGTGGGGAGAAGGCAACAGGAATAGATAAACTGTTCAGGAGCAGAGATTCTTTTTTCATGCAAATGGCCTCAGTAATAAATAATGGGGAGGAAAAATACAGAACTAGTGTGAAATATAAACTGAACTGTTTCTAAATAGTATGTTTAGTTTTAGTTATCCTGAAGGCATCAGCTGCTCTGTAAGGCTTTGGTCCTTGAGGGAAGTGGACAGGAAAGTGAGAGAAAAAAGTGGGGCCTTCAGGAGAGACAAAGAAACACAAAGGGAAGAGGACAAGGAGTAGTATCTAGAGAAGCAGGGGGAGGCAGGCAAGGCAGTCAGGAGCGCAAAGATGAGAATGGAAGAACATAAAGCACAGGCTATAATGAAAGGTGACAAGATCTTCTTCAGATACGTCAGTGAGAGGAAGAAGACCAGAGGTGGGATTGTCAGGATAAAGAAGGAGGAAGGAGGGTGTGCAGAGGAGGACATAGAAAAAGCAGCGATGCTGAACCAATACTTTTGTTCAGTTTTCACGAAGGAAGGGGAAGATGATGGTCCACAACTCAGAAAAAAAAAGCTGTCAGGAAAGGGAGGTAGACACCACTCCATTCACAGTAGAGAGAGTCCTAGAGGAACTCGGGAAACTGAAAATGGATATGGCAGTAGAGCCAGATGGAATTCAACCTAGAATGTTAAAAGAGCTCAGAGAGGTGCTGGCAGCCCCGCTGACCACCCCGTTCAACAGATCACTGGAGACGGGGGCAGTCCCAGAAGACTGGAGGAGGGCTAATGTGGTCCCTCTCCACAAAAGTGGGAGCTGAGAAGAGGCAGCCAACTACAGACCAGTCAGCCTAACCTCAGTGGTGGGGAAATTAATGGAGGCACTGCTAAAGGAGAGGACTGTGTCATTCCTTGAATCTAGCAGAGCACAGGACCCAAGGTAGCATGGATTCACAGTGGTAAGGTCATGTCAAACAAATCTAATAGATTTCTTTGACCAGGGAGGTAGATCAGGAAAGGGCGGTAGATGTGGCCTACTTAGATTTCAGCGTAGCCTTTGATACCATCCCACATAGAAGGTTGGCAAACAAGTGAGGCAGCATGGGGTGGGCCCCAAGGTGGTAAACTGGGTCAAAAATTGGTTGGGGGCAGGACACAGAGGGTGCTGGTGAATGGTGTTCAATCAGATGAGAGGGAGGTGACCAGTCCTGGGACCAGACCTCTTCAATGTCTTCATAAGTGACATTGCGAAGGGGCTGGAGGGAAAAGTATGTCTTTTTGCAGACGACACTAAGATCTGCAACAGGGTTGACACTCTGGAGGGGATAGAAAAAAATGAGAAAAGACCTAAGCAGACTGGAGAGTGGTCAGAAGTGTGGCAGTTAAGATTCAATGCAGAAAAGTGCAAAGTCATGCACTTGGGTAGCAAAAATCCAAGGGGAGGTGTACAAGATGTGGTGGGAGGTACTGGCGGCCACCAAGCAGAAACAGGACATGGGAGTACTCATATCGGATGACCTAAAGGCAACCAAACAATGTGAGAAGGCTGTGGGGAAAGCCAGTGGGATGCTGAAGTGCACAGGGAGAGGCACCACCAGCAGAAAGAAGGAGGTGGTTATGCCATTGTACAGATTGTTGGTGAGACCTCAGCTGGAGTACTGTGTCCAGTTCTGGAGACCAGATCTCTGGAAGGGCATAGACAGACTGGAGGCAGTCCAGAGGAGGGCTACAAAGATGGTGTAGGGTCTACATGAAAAGCCCAATGAGGAGAGGCTAGGGGAACTCAATATGTATTCCCTGGAGGAGAGGAGAGGAGAGGAGAGGAGAGGAGAGGAGAGAAAGCGGGGGACATGAGAGAAATGTTCAAATACCTCAGGGGTATAAACAAGGTATAGGAGGGTAGCATCTTTCAAAAAAGAAGATGTGCAAGAGCAAGAAGACACGAAATGAAGTTGGGGGGGGTTCACGAGGAAGTACTTTTTCACCAAAAGAGTGGCAGATGCTTAGAACGGCCTCCTAAAGGAGGTGGTAGGGGCAGGACTATAAAACCTCCTCCCTTTGTCACAGTTTTAGTGATTATAGCATTCGGTAACATTGTTACAAATGAGAAGTACATTAAAGACAAAAGTCACTGTCCCATTATTTCAGTAAGTAAGTAAGTAAAGCTTGATTTCTATCGCACCTAATCTGGGAGGCTCTAGGCGCAGTACAATAAAATACATCAATAGATTAAAATAACAAGCTGTACAGTAAAATACATCAATAAATTAAAATAACAAGCAACAACAATATGACATTGTCAGGAACAACCTCAAAATAAAACACAAAATAATAAATAGACTAATAATGACAGTAAAATCCGTATACAACGTTGTCAGCAAACAGACAGCAAATTAAAGTAGGCTGAATGCCTCTTTGAAAAGGTGGAATTTCCGACCTCTCCAATAAATGGGCCTCCTTCAAGGACCTTAGAAATGAGTTCCACAGGGTCGGGCTGGCTACTTTGAAGGCCCTATTGCCAGATGACTTCGACCGAGCCCTGGGAACAGCTAGGAGGTCCACCTCAGAGGAGCGGATAGGGCGGGAGGTCTGGCGAGGAGTCAAGAGGTCACATAAGGAGCTACAGCCCAGCCCTTGTAGGGCCTTACAGGTCAGCAAGCCAACCCTGAAGGAGATTCACCACTGCTCCAACAGCCAGTGCAGGGCATGCAAGACTGGGGTCACATGACAGGACCTTGGGAGGCCTGTCAGTAACTTAGCCACGGCATTCTGCACTAGCTGCAGGTGACGCAGGACCCTTCCATTAAGCCCAAGGTATAGGGCATTGCAGTAATCCAGTCTGGATGTTACAAAAGTGTGTACCACTGAGGGCAAGTCATCAGGTAGGATAAAAGGTTTGATCCAAACGATATTCCTAAGATGGTAAAAACCACTTCAGACACAAGACAACACCTGAGCCTCTAATGTCAATCCATTATCCAAGATAACATCCAAATTCTTCACCTTAGCGGAGCTGGTGAGGGAGAAAGAACCAAGCATTAGTCTGGTCTCTTCTCCTCCCATCTCAGCTACCCACTGACAGCCAGGCTCAACCACAAGTGCCGCCGTCTTGTTCAGATTAAGCCTTAGCCAGCTGGAGGACATCCAGTCCTGTACTTCAGCCAGACAGCAATTCAGCACAGAGACCGCACCCTGTGTCCCAGGTGCAAATGACATATACAGTTAGATGTCATCTGCGCAGTAGTGAAAACCCTCCCTGTAATGTCTAATGATGTCATGCAGGGGTAGCATGTACAACACAAACAACATGGGTGAGAGAATCAAGCCCTGGGGAACTCCATATGACAGGGGCTTCGGGCAAAAGGAATAACTCCCCATAACTACCCTCTGTGTCCTATCAGCAAGAAAGGACTCAAACCACCTGATGACAGTACCAGTGAGTCCACAGAGTTCTCCAAGGTGATTCAACAGTACACCATGGTGCACAGTGTCAAATACTGAAGAAAGGTCGAGTAGAACAAGAACTGACCATTCACCTCTATCTCTCACCCTGTGGCCATCATTATGCACCCTGATTAGTGCATTCTCCGTACTGTGCCTGGACCTGAATCCAGACTGGGGAGGGGCTCATAGATGCCAAAGGCCGTGAGATAAGCCTCAAGCTGTATGACCACAACTTTCTCAATAACCTTACCCAAAAAGGCAAGGTTTGAGACTGGTCTATAGTTCACTAAGCAGTCCGGGTCCAGAGATGGTTTCTTCAAAAGGGGCTTCACAGTGCCTCTTTCAGGGTGTCAGGGAAAACCCCTTTGAGAGGGATCATCAGACTATCTCAGTAAACACTGAACTTATGGCCTCCACACAGCCCACCAAGAGACGTGTCAGGCCCAGACCCAGTTCACAGCATGTGAGCTGCAGCTTTGAAATGATATCACTGACCTCTTCCAACCCCACTGGCCTAAACTCACTTCAGACATGAGTTTTACTACTGTTAACTTCCAACCCAGCACTGTGCTGTCACTGCAGCCCCACCTGAGAAATACCTGACCTGATAGAGGACACTTTGTCAGTGAAGAACAGAGTGAACTCTTCACACCTATCAAGTGACAGAGCTCTGACCGGCTGGAGACAAGCAGGATGGGACAACCTAACTGCAGTCCGGAAGAGCTGAGCCAGTCTGTTCTTCCCTGCAGTAGTCTTCCTGGACAGGAACTCTGCCTCCTTAATGGGAGACTGCCGTTTGATACTCACTATAGTGAGTTCTCAAAGCCAGTTTTCCCCCCTCAGTTCTAGATCTCTGCCAGCGTCACTTCAGCCTTCGACACCTTTTTCAGCTCCCTGAGCTCTCTGTTGAACCATGGTGATCTCAAGTGAGAAGACCTTGGTCGTACATGGACAGGTGCCACAGAATCGAGGGTTGAGGTGACTGCCCTGTTACAGGTCATCACCACTTCTCTGGTCCCATCACACAAGCAGTCAACACACCCGATAGATCCATTACTGTCTGAAGTCCTGCTGGGGTCAGGCCCCTTTAAGGGCAGTAGCAGACCATCTCCACAGAGGAGGACTCTCAGGGGGGCCCCAAACGAGAACCTCACCATGACCATGAGTATGGGTCATAGAAGTAACAACTTGTGACAGGTCCAGTGAATCCCTCATCTGGAGAAAGTCTTGACCAAATTGCAGGAGTTCATTGTTGATCCAGGCATTGACGTCACCCAGAACCAGCCATCTGGACAACTCCAGCACTCTCTCAGAGATGAAGTCCACCACTTCCTGCAGAAATTTCCTCTCACACCCAGAAGCTAGTACACAAGAAGGATTCTGTAACTTGCACCTGGACCCTCTAATGGCCAAACATTCAAATACGGAGGTAGACCCCACCAGTTGCACTAGAAGTTCAGGTTGGAATTAAAACAGATGGCCACACTCCCACCCCTACAGTTCCACCTTGGGCAGTGCACAACAGAGATCCCGGCTGGACCGCTTCCAGAGGGGATCCAGCGTCATCACTCAACCAAGTCTCTGTAATGCAGGTAGGCTGACCATGGAAATCGAGTCCACTATAATTGTATTCTTGTTCCTTATCAATCTGGTATTGCAAAGCACTGCCCAAATGAGAAACGTAGAGACTGCCTGCCTAACTACTTCCTGCCCACTCGGTCCAGTAGGGGCCCTGGGTATGGGAACCAGTCAGAACCCTCTATTTCCACAGTGTCTTTCACTTAGAATGGACTACACTTCTTCTTAAAGAACAATAAATGACAAATAACTTGTTCAAATCCAAAGAGTACTGGAGCATCCAGAGTTAATTATCTGTTTTCCCTTTTATATTTCTGAGTCCACAGCTGTGTTTTGATTAAGGGTCGGGAGCTTAGTAATGGAATCCTTGGCCACTTCTGAGTCTATAAAAGAGCACATTTTGTCCAGATATGTGAATTGCAAGTGGGCCAGGAATGGAATCTGACAAACCATGCCTGCTGCTTTAAACTTCTCCTTAACTCCCTCAAAGGCTTTTGGTTTGAGTCGGTTAGCAAACAAATACTCTACAAAAACAGTACCTTCTTTTGATCTCCAAGCATAACTGGTGCAGATTCTCAAGTGGCTTTTAAAATATGATAATGGAGTTCAGAAGTTGAGTTGGTGAACCGTATCATATGCAGGCCATCTACGTTTGCAACAGCCTGACAAAGATTGATCCCGTAGGCCTTAGCAGTAGGGATTGCAAAACCCAGCTCAGTGTCTTCTGGAATCCCTCTTTATAAAGAAAGTAGGGAGATTCCCTTTCTCAGTTCTCTTGGGGATACTCAAGAGTCTTACATTTGCTGAATGGGATAAGTTCTCAAGTTGCTCAAGGTGACTGCTGAGTACCTTGTTCTTTTATAACCATGGCAGTAGCCACCAGCACCTTCCCTGCCATTTTGCCATGTCCATCCACAGATCCCACAGTCGTTTCTACACATTGCTCTACAATCACTATTTTCTTTTTTGTTGGTCTAGTTTTTTGTCAAGCTTTTGAATTGTCTGTGTGAGTATCATTAACTGCTCATTGCAAAGCCTCGTTACTAGGCCCCTGATGTGCACCACTTTCTGCAGGGTGTGGTCCTGGAGGTGATTTAACAGGCCCTGAGGCGGAGTGGGGTTTCCTAAAATCAGACTAGAAGGGAGTGAAAAAGGAAGAGTTAGCAAGAAAGGAGATGAGCTGAGACAGAACAATGTGTTCTTGCAACTTAGCCGAGGTAGGAAGGAGAGAAATATTGCGGAACTTACCAGGAGAAGTGAGATCACGACCTTTGTGTCTAGGTTTGACAATAGCCTGTTTCCAAACATCAGGGACAGTAGCAGAGGAGAAGGTGAGATCTAGATGTAATGTAATGGGCAGAGCAATGGCAGATGCCAAGAGAAGGAAAAGTTTAGGGTTAAGGCCATCAGGACTACCTCCCTTCAATGGATTAAGGGCAAGCAAAGCTGGGGGAGTAATAGGAAAGAAAGAAAATGAGAGGGGAGAGGAAGGCAGTGAGAAAGAAGGAGAAGGGGAGGAAGGGATAAGAGAAAGAGTACAGGTAGTAAAGTAGGAGTTAAAAGACTTACCCACCACTGATGTCAGGCTGACAGGCCTATAATTGCCTACTTCTTCCTTGCTACCACTTTCGTGAAATGGGACTAAATCTGCCTTTCTCTAGTCCTCTGGGGCTATGCCAGTCTCCAGTGATCTGTTAAAAAGGTCTGTTAGAGGTACAGCTAGTACTTCCTTGAGCTCCCTCAGCACCCTTGGACACACCCTGTCTGGTACCATAGCTTTGTCTACCTTCAGGTTAGAGTGTGCTTTCTTGACTCTTGCCACAGAAAATGGACTAGTGTCCATTTCCCTCCTCTCAAAGCTCGTGGCGTGTTTTTGTGGTCTTTCCCCATCTACTGTTAACACTGAGCAGAAGTATTTGTTCAAGATGTTTGCTTTTTCTTGATCTCTGTCCATAGTCACCTCTTCCCTCTCTAACCGTATAATCCCTCTCCTTGTTTTCCTTTGTCTTGCCCCTTCTTGCTACTCCCTGAGGTGTTCTTTCCTCAGTTTGTGCCTTCGCACTCCTTACTGCTTTGCTTGCCTTTCTCTGTTTTGCCTGATATAATTCCCTATCCTCATCTCTCTGGGTCTTCTTGTACCTTCTGAGTGCTACTCCTTTAGTCTTTACTTTCTCTGCTACCTCTTTTGAGAACCATGGTGGTCTCATCTTTCTTTTACTTTTGCTTACTTGCTTGATACAGAGGTTTATTGCCTTCAGTATGCCCCCTTTAAGTTTGGCCCACTTTTCCTCCCTCCCCCCGTCACCTTGCTCTGCCAGATCATTCCTGAGGCAGTCACACAGCTTTGTAAAACCAGCCCTTCTGAAATCCAGGACTCTTGTCATTGTGTGGTTGGATTCTGCAGTTTTTCTTTTGTTGAACTACACTGTATGATGATCAGTGGTCCCCAGATGGCTTCCCACCTTGTCGTCTGCAATTCTGTCTCTGTTAGTAAGCAACAGGTCCAGTACTGTCCCATCATGAGTGGGCTCACCGACTATGTGATATGTTCACTGACAGATGTGCTTGCAAATCACAGGCCTTTTTTAATCTTATATTTTTAGGAGAGCTCATCAAGAAGGCTGTGACGACACAGCTGAAGGCTCATCTCAAGAGGTCTGACTTCTACAAACCTCTCCAGTCTGGTTTCAGGCCTTGTTACAGTACAGAGACTGTGCTTGTCAAGGTGTCTGATGATGTGCTCTTGGCAAGGGATGGGGGAGCACTCTATTGTTATTCTCCTCCATCTCTCATCAGCATCTGTGGATCATGGGTGCTTATGGAATGCCTCAGAGAACATGGGAGACTCACTGTAACCACTTTGAAATGTTCGGAGTCTTTTCTGTGCGGCAGAGTTGCATAAGTCATGATAGGAGCTTTCTCACTGTGGCCAGTAGTGGTCAGCTTTGGTGTTGCCCAGGGGTCGATTCTGTCCCCCATATGTTTCATGTTGTACATGTTGCCAATGGGGCAGGGTCATCAGATGGTATGGCATGAGTTTTAGCTACTACAAAGATGACAACCACCACAATCTGCATGGGTGTTGTATACAGACCCCTGTCTCAGGGGGAGGAAATGGACAAGGAAATGATAGAAGGTGTTCTTAGGATGGCAGAAAATAGGGAGATATTGTTGAAGGGGGACCTGAATATGCCAGATGTTAACTAGAGCACCTTTGCTGCAGCCACATATAAGAGCAGGGTCATTCTCGATGCCCTACAGGGGCATGGCTCAGACAGCTAGTGTTGGAACCCACTCGGGAGGGAGCAATCTTAGACCTAGTACTCTCAAATGGGGACGGAGAGAGGATCTCAAATTTAGAAGTGGGTACCCATCTGGGAACAAGTGACCACCAAACAGTGTGGTTCATGATAAACACAGCTGTAGAGTCAAGCCATACAAAAGTGAGGCTACTGGACTTTAGAAGTGCTGACTTTGTCAAAATGGGAGAGTGTCTCAGAAAAGCACTAGCAAATCGGCAAGAAGGAGGGGTGGAGGAACAATGGGGAAACATCAAAACTGCCATCACAGAGGCAACAAGCCTTTGTGTGAAGCAAATAAACAAACCAAAATGAAGGAAAAAACCACTGTGTTCTCAAAAGAGATGGCGGGGAAAGTTAGGGAGAAAAAGGTATCATTCAGGAAGTATAAGGAAACACAGAAGGGGCAGGACAGAGAACTGTACCATTTAAAGCAGAAGGAAGCGGGGAAGGCAGTCAGAATAACAAAGGCCCAAACAGGAAAAGATAGCCAACTCGGTTAAGAAGGGGGCTAAAAACTTTTATAGGTACATTAGGGAGCGAAGAAAGAACAAGGGAGAGATAGTGAGGATTAATAAGGGGGAGGGGGAGTGGGCAGAGGGTGACAGTGAAAAAGCAGGGATACGGAACAAATACTTCTGCTCGGTATTCACAAAAGAAGAGGAGGGGGAGGTGCCTAATCTAATCAATAGAAGCACTCTGGATAGGGGGGTCGATACCAGTCCATTCACAGAAGAAAGTGTTCTTTCTGAAAGGTCTGGTCCTTTTTAATGTCTTTATAAGTGACACTGCGGAAGGACTGGAAGGAAAGGTATGCCTCTTTGTAGACGACACAAAGATCTGCAACTGGATTGATTCACGTGTAACCCCCCTACAAATGGGGGTTCCCAAAAAGTCTTCCTCGAGCTTGCCTAAATGCTCACTGCCAGGCTGGCGTCCTGCATTTTAGCAGTTTAAATGTGATTGCCAGAGAGTGCCTGTATAGCCTCTGTGTACTGTCTCTTTAAAAGCTGCCTGGATTGCAGTGATAAGTAATCTGAGAGGAGCTCTGTTGAAAGATGTAACTATTTGCTGAAAATCATTTAGAGTGATAATGACAATGTAGTTTGTCTAACCTGCCTTCTTTGCAGCAAGGACTGTTTTGTTTATTTCCACTATCTTGGTCCTGGACTGCGAATTGGTCCAATCAGTTCTGGTGGGACCTAAAATGGAGCCGGACTATAGGAGCTGTCTGGAGTCAAAATCTGTAGGAACTGTAGTTTTGGGCTTTTGGTGTCTTTTTGCACCTGAAGGGGGAGCCTTTGTTGTGACTGACAGACAGATCAGCCAACCAAACCTTTTGGATTCAGATGAAAGTCCCTGGCTTGCTGGCAGTTGAGTCAGATCTAAGTTGGGAGCTGAAGAAGCAAGAGCTCAATACAGTCTCTGGAAAGGCCAGAGTTTTGGCCTGCACGTCTCCCTACTGCCCCGAGAGAGAGAGAGAGGAGAAAATTATTTTGGACTAAATCCAAGTTTGTGAGAACGAAGTAAGCCACTGATTTTTTTACCAGGCTCATACCTGAAGAAGACTGAAGATTTTGCTGAATGCGATGGGCCTGTCAGGATTTCCAGCTGCATTTGATCCCCAGTTTGTGCAGAGACTTTGTGATCATGACCGGAGAGCAGTTTGCCTGGTACAGTAGAATTTCCTTACATGTAAATGTGCTGTGAGTTGTTAGTGAATCGTGATTTGGTTCCTCTCTGTGTGAACTGTGTTCTGCTCGCTGGAAGCTGTATCCAGCCCAAAATGGACTGTATCCAAATTTGTCTCCATTTGGCCAGGGCCTTGCTACACTGGCCCAGCCAGACTACCCGCTGCACAGAGAAAGCCATCGATGAGAGACCTGCCTGGGGATCAGCCCCCTGCTCCATGCTTGAACAGGAATGACGCCTCGGCGATTCGTGTAGGCCCTGCTTCTCTTGGCACTCCCAATTAACCACCTGCTGTCTCAATTTTCGTCCAGCCTGTGTCTAGTCTTGGGTATCGTGAGTAATCATCAGGGTAACTCCCTGCAACAACAGCCTAATCTAAAAGTCTGTCATCTGATTGTCTTGTTGTTTTCTTTTCACGAACTGAGCCCTCCGGCTCCGGATTACAAATAGTGTGTGTTGAGCATGTTGTTTTCTTCCATCACAGGGCCCCAACCAGCTGCAATGTTCTTGGCTAGCCCACCATTCTCCATCTGGGTACCCAGAGTGTGTGACTGTTTATGGACCCTGAAGTGCATGCATAATTGTTTGACTAATACAGCCTTTAAGCAAATTAACCTGATTACGCCCCTCCTTTGTTCAAGTCCCTTAAATAAATCAGATCTAACTCTTTTTTGCATTTACCCTGACTGTGGTTCCAGTTTGTGCAAGAGTACTGTACTGCTGTTATTTGCTGTGTATAACCTTGTTTTACAGGGGGTTCCCAGGGCCAGGCCAGAGGAAAGCCCTGGTGGTAAGTGCAAACAGTGTGGGTTCTTGGGTGTGGTGTATCAGGGTATTATGAAAGTGATTATTGTGTATTGTTCGGCCACTAGAAAGGAAGGGGTTACAGTGTCCCGGGACTGTGCTCAGGTTAGCTTGACCACTACCAACCCTGACCTCCAGGTGGAGGCACCTGTTTCAGAACTCAGGCCCCTTAACCTGCTACTAGCCAAGCAGGCAGGGGTAGTAGCCCTTGGGATAGTGCCACCTAAGGGTTACACACAAGGGGGGTGGAAAGGATGAAAAGGGACTTGGCAAGGTTGGAGGAATGGTCAAAAGTATGGCAGCTTAAGCGTCAATGCAAAGAAGTGCAAAGTAATGCACCTGGGAAACAAAAACCCAAGAGAAGAGTACGTAATGGGGGGGGAGGTACTAACAACAACAAAAATGGAAAGGGACCTGGGAGTAGTCATATCAGATGACCTAAAGGTAAGCAAACAATGTGAGAAGGCAGTAAGGAGGGCTGGGGGGGGATACTGGGATGTATAGGAAGAGGCATCACCAGTAGAAAAGAGGAAGTTGTTATCCCTCTACACAGACAGTTGGTGAGACCCCATCTGGAGTACTGTGTGCAGTTCTGGAGACCCCCTCTCTGTAAGGACATAGACAGGATGGAGGCAGTCCAGAGGAGGGCAACTAAAATGGTGCAGGGCCTGCGCCAGAAGACATATGAAGAGAGACTAAAGGAGCTCAATATGTATACCTTCGAATAAAGGAGGGCGAGGGGGGACACGATCAAGTACTGCACCTCAAGGTAATCAACAAAGTCTAGGAGGGTAGCATCTTTTAGAAAAAGAGATGTGCAAGAACAAGGGAGCACAATTTGAAGATAGAGGGGGGACGACTCAAGGGCAACAAGAGGAAAGTATTTTTTCACAGAGAGGGTGGTGGATGCATGGAACAGCCTTCCTGAGGAGGTCATGGGGTCAAAAACAGTGGGAGAATTCAAGAATGCATGGGACAAGCTGGCCCAGTGGCCCTGAGGGTTGAGGCGCTAGATGCCACACCTCACGCTGCGCCAGCGACCCGGGTCCGGGAATGGACTCGGGTTGCTGTGGGTGGACCGGGGGAGGGAGGATCGAGCATCCCAGTGGATGCTGTCCTCCCTCAGGGGTGGGTTACCAGGGACGCAGAAGCATCCGACACTCCCGTAGAGAGTGCCGGTGGAAGCACCAGCCCTCGAAGGGACCGGTGGCTCTGATATGTTGCGTGCCCCAAATGCTCTCTCTTTCCTTTCTGTTTTCCTCTATGTTTATGTCTGGTCCCTATTTTTCCCTTAGTCCTATAGACTTGCCTTCCCATGTTGTTCTCCAATCTCTCAAATCTCTATCTCCCTCCTCCTGTATTCCTGCTCTAGATTCTTCATGCTATGATCCCTCTGCCCTGTCACGTTCCTGCCTGACCTCTACTTCCTACCTCCCTCTAATTCATGTCCCTCCCTGCCCTTGCTCCCTCCTATGATTCCTCTGTCCTATCTCTCTCCTGCCCTATTATCCACCTTCTCTCCCTTACCCTGGCCACGCTTCTTTCCCCAAGCCTCTTCTCATTATATTACCCCATTTCCCCTCCTGCCCTCCTCCTCTACACTAATTCCAAAATACCTTTTTTAGAGTTAGACCTTTTACATGAAATCTCCGAAAACTGTATTTGCTTGACCTATCCTTGTTTACACCCCAACAATTGCTACTTGCCTTGCCCTCCGTGGCCTACAGATGTATTTTCTGTTTCCTCCCTATTTAAGCCATATTATCTGCTTCTCACCAAGTGAAAACCTGTAATGCTACCTATTACCTCTGTTATGTTGTATAAGTTCTTTCTTTCAAGGTTTTTACATTATGTACCTTTTGCTTAAAATTCTGTTTGCTTTCTCCCCAAGTTAAAAATGAAAATATTTCTTGTACCTGTTTTATTTATGTTGTACTGTCCCGGGTCATACCTGAAAATAGTCATTGTGTTGGCTAGTGTACTTACCCGGTAAACAAAAACTAAATAAATAAAATATGTCGGAGTCAGGGAGGGGGGACGTCATACGGCACATGAGAGAATAGCTTGCACCCCGCATGTCGCTCTCTGGACATAAGTCCTAAAAGCGCCCCAGCGCCCTAAGGGGCTGGGAACTAAGGGAGAAAATCAGGGAAAATGTAAAACCCGGCCTCAGAGGCAAGATGAGGCTAGGGATGGGACACCTTGGGGGATTGCCCTGGTGGACAGAGCAGGAGGAGGTACGAGGCCTCCTCTGAAAGCTGTAGGAGCCAGCAAGTATAAAAAAAAAAAGAATGCATGGGACAGACATAAGGGAATTCTGGTGGGGGTAGGAAGAAGTAGGATATTGGTTAACTAAGATCTGCAGCTTATCCAATAGGTAGGGAAATGGGCAGACTGGGTGGGCCAAGCAATCCTTATCTGCTGCCAAAGTCTATGTTTCTATGATACTCAGCTGTACCTGTCCTTTACACTGGACAGGCAGGAGGCAGTCACTGTGCTGGAGCGATTCCTAAACACAGTTGTCAACTAGATGGCCTCCAGCTGACCGAGTCTCAAGCCAACCAAGATGGAATTGCTGCTAGTGGAACCAGTTTGTCGATGGTTGGCTGGAAGACATGAAGCCATTAGATTACCATCTCTGAATGGCACTCTGTTTTTAGCCATGGATAGGGTGAAAAATCTGGGAGATATTATGGACTTGAGGCTGAAACTAGAACATCTGATGTCAGGCCAGCCCTATTCCACAATGGATTTTTCCAGTTAAGGAATATCTCCCAGATTAGAGCCTATCTAGGGCAAGATGATCTGGCAGTCTTAGTACATGCCATCAGGACACTGAAGCTCAACTGCTGTAGTGCTTTATACCTAAGACTATCTGGAAATTTGGTGTGCTGCCTGCAGCTGGTGCAGAGTGCCACAGCCAGGCTGATTGCAGGGGTGTAATACAGAAACCATATTTCTCCTGTGCTGAGAGCGATGCATTGGTTCCTGATTAGGAGATGCACCGCCATCAAGATTGCTTTGTTAACATACGAAGACTTCCATGGATTGGGACCCAGCTATCTTAAAGACCGCTTTGGCTGGTATACTCCTGGCTGCTCCACTGGGGAATTACTGCAGGCCAAGACCTCACCTAAAACAATCTGGCGAGCTCAGTGGCGTCACTGGTGATATGGAACTTCTTGCCATACCATCTTTGGAGTTCCCTCTTGGTGCTGTTTGAAAGGGGCCTGAAGAGTTACTTGTTTGACTATGCATACAATAAACAGTTCTTTAGTTGTCCCTCAAGTTAAATATATATTTTTTTATGTTATTTACTCACCTTCCACGCCCCAGTGCTCCCCTCTCCTTCAGGCTCCACAGTGCTCCTGACTCACCGGCCATCCCCACTGTCCTCATATTGCAGCTGACTCCCAAGGGGTATCCTGGTGTATCCCTTCACCACACGGGTCCCTCTCCTCCAAGGGGGAAGACACTGGGAGGGGGCCTACCCGGCGCACTCTCTGTTAGGCCCTCTGGAGCGCTGCTGAGGCAGAGGAAGTCCCTGGAGGTTCCGGTGCTGTTGCGGCGCAAGGGAGCCATCATCCGGTGAGCACATGGAGCCATTTTCTGCTTTTCCTGGTGTTCCCCTTCTTGCACCACTCATAAACAGTGCCCCCAGTCTCCACTAGGAGCCTTTGTTGAGTGAGGCGATCCACTCCCTCCACCCCCGAAGAGGAGAGCAGTCCTCTGGACGCTTAATCCTCTTCGTCCCCTGCCGACCCCCCGGCGCCCCAAGTCTGTTCCCAAACCTGGGTTGCCGGCATGGTTTGAGGTGTGGCATCCAGTGCCTCAACCCTCTGCCGCACCAGGCCAGCTCTCGAGTTATATTTTTAATGCATGAGTACTGTATGTTTTATTTTTTTGTATGCTGATCTAATTTGAAGAGCCCAGAACTATCAGGATAGGGCACTCAAAAAACAAAACTGCCTTGCCTTCTTCACTTGGGGTGGAGGGGGGCAGTTCCAGCAGGTGAGAGGGTCATTGTGGGAGGTCAGAGTGGACATTTTGATCAGTGGGGAGTCATTCTTGCAGCCAGGGCAGCTATTGCAGTGAATGTGGGGGTGCATAATATTCAGCATTTTACCCATGCTCTGCAGGCATAAAATGTGAAAGGCTGGAATGCTGAAAAGTATGCAAAATTCGTGCATGTTCTGGTCATGCTTCTCCACCATTTGTTGCTGAAATGAGGGACACATATACCCAAAATGAGGAATAATGAGGGACAATGACCCTCATAATGAGGAACATATACTCAAACATTGAGATACAAGCTCAGGAGCTAGACAGTCACAAGTCTGCCCAGGTGCAAACCCATGTTTGTGCGTGCAAACCGGGTTTTGTGCAGATGTCCTATTTTGAAAAGTCCAGTTAACGTGGGCAAACAGGGTTTGCACCTGGGTGACTTTGGGGGGTGCAATATAAATGAGGGGGTGGGGACTTGAATATTGGTAAAGTCAATATTCAGAGTATTTGCACTGCGCAAGGCTGTTTTATGCAGTCCCCTTGCATGGCGCAGATACCGCCAACCTACAATATGACTTACTCCTGTGCAACCCTAGTGGTTGGCAGAGGAAGTGCGTTGACCACCCCGACTCCCAACATAGTAGTCCCTGGTGTCTAGTGGTGCCGCCCTACCTCAGATCCACTCCCGTCTAGAAATAAACATGTCCCTGGTGTCCAGTAGCGCCCCCCCCCACTGATCGTTAAACATATATCAGTCCTTGGTTTCTAGTGATCCCTCCCCCCACCTGCACCCATGCCCATATGAACATACGAATGTGCCAGCAGAAACAGGCCACCTGGTCTAAGTTCAGTTGAGTGTGCAGCTAGCACCCCTAGCTCTGCAGCTGCCCCACCCCCTCCCCTTTGTTATCCCATTGACGCCCCCACCTCCCCCACCCTCACTCTCCCTGTTCCCTGCTCCATGCCCTTTAAAGCTGTTCACAGATGTACATGATACCACCCATTCTAGTAGTGCGTTCCATTTTGCTACACCACTCTCCTTGAAATAGTGTCTCCTCATTTCTCTCCTAAATCTCCCCCATTCTTAGCCTGTGCCCCTGGTGTCCCTCCCCTCCTTATCTTAAAGACCCCTGCCTGCTCCATCCTTATTGATTCCCTCAGATACTTGAATGTCTCTATTACGTCCCCCCTGTCCCTTCTATCCTCCAGGGTGTACATATTCAGGTCTCCCAGCCTGCTCTCATAGTCTCTCCCCTCCATTGCACATATCATCTTCGTTGCCGTCCTCTGCAACCCCTCCAGTAGCCTGATATCACGCTTCAGGGATGGCCTCCAAAACTGCACACAATACTCCCAAGTGCAGCCTTACCAGTGACCTGTAGAGGGGCAAGATCACCCCTTTTCACCTGGACGAAAACCCCACTATGCCCCCCAACATTTTGTTTGCTTTTGCAGATGCTCCCCTGCATTGGGCAGTGTTGGTCCCTGTTACCATTACCCCAGGTCCTTCTCCTCCTCAGTGATCCCCAGCTTAACTCCCCCCAGCCAGTATTCTCTCCTTGGGCTCTTTGCCCCGAAGTGCGTAACCTTACACTTCTTTTCATTGAACCCCAGCTGCCACCACTCTGACCACTCCTTTAGCTTGCTTAGATCCTCCGTGAGCTGCTTCCAACCCTCCCCTCCATCCACCACTACTCCTATTTTGGTGTTGTCTGTGAACAGACTTACCTTGCACACCACCCTGTGTGCAATGTGTGATATGAACAGCCCAAATAATACTGGTTCCAGCACAGAGCCATGTGGCACCCTGCTCGTCACCGCCTTTGGAGTTGAGAGCTCCCATCTCATCATCACCCATTGCAGCCTCCCACTCAGTCAGTTTGTAATCCAGTTCGTCATTTTTGGCCCTTCCTCTACACCAGTTAGCTTCCCCCCAAGCTGCCTATGAGGCACTGAATCGAAGGCCTTGCTGAAGTCCAAGTAAAGAACATCTACCACATGACCCTTATCCAGCTCACCTGTCACCCAGTCATAGTATTGTATGAGGTTGGTTTGACAAGACCTCCCCAAAACGAACCCATGCTGCCTCACATCCTGGAAGCCACTGTCCTCCAGGTACAATACCAGTCTTTCCTTTAGTATCATTTCCATGAGTTTGCACACTATGGATGTGAGACTTGCCGGACGATAATTAACCCGGTTCATCCCTTGGCCTGTTCTTGTGTAATGGCACTACATGTGCCATCCTCCAGTCCAGTGGTAAACATCCCAACTCCAGTGAGGTGCTGTACAGATTCACCAGCGGCTCCACCAACACCTCCGCCATCTCCCTCAGCACCCTGGGGTGGATACCATCTGTCCCTGGTGGCTTGTCTACCCTCAGTGCCCTCAGTCCCTCTAGGACTCTACCTCCCCAAATTCTTCCATCTGTAGCCTCCTCTCCCCCCATCCCCACTCTCCCAGCCCATGGTGGTAGCGGTCCCCCCTTTACTTCCGTGAACATTAAGCAAAAGTATTCATTCAGTGCTTCCGCCTGTTCTTCCTCCTTTTCTGTCTGCTCCCCACCCTTTTTTAGCCTCACTATTGTCTCCTTGCACTTCCTTTTTTCCATGGTGTATCTGAAAAAGTCTTTTTCCCCCCATTAATTCCTTGCGCTAATCTCAGCTCCCTCTGGGCCTTGGCTTCTCTCACTTTTCTGGTCACCTCCCTGGACCATCTTGCATACTCCTCTCTGTCCCCTTCCTTCTTTCCCCGTCCTCCTATACTCCTGGTGCGCCTCTCGTTTTGCCCTCATCACCTCCACTACCTCACTGTTCAACCAGCATGGTTTCCTTGCTCTGCTTCTCTTACTCTGTGACTTGGTGCAGGCTTCCATTGCCTCTGACATCCCCCCTTTAATAATATCCCATTTCAGATCAGCTTCCATCTCCTGCCTTATGCCCTCCAGTTTCCATTTCAGTACTTCCCTCATCCTCCCAGAGTCCACCCCCCTGAAGTTTACCACCTGGGTTACTGATTTCTATGGCTCCCCACACATCGTGATATTAAACTACACCGTTTGGTGATTGCTGTTGGCTAGAGGGTCCTCCACCCTTATTTCCCTTACTGCTTCCCCATTTGGCAATACCAGATCTAAAGTGTTCTTTAGCCTAGTAGGTACACTGACCAACTGTGCCAGGAGACCCTCCTGGATCGCGTCCAGGAGCACTTGCTCCCTAGCACTGGAAGTGACCAGAATGCTCTAGTCAGCCCCCGGCAAGTTGAAATCCCCCACGATGACCACTTTCCCTTTTCTACTTACCTTTCTGATTTGTCCTGCTAATTCCCATTCAAGCTCCTCAGACTGAGACGGCAGCCTGTATACCACCCCAAACCTCAGTTTCCTATCCCTTGAATCTAGGATTTGCAGCCAGATTGCCCCGGTTCTCCTTTCCTCCCCCTCAACCCCTGTGCATTTGATCCTGTCCCTTACACAGACTGCTACCCCCCTCTTCCTTACTGTCCTTCCTGTATAATTTTTACCCTGGGATTGCCAGATCCCAGTCCCAATGCTTGGTTACCCACGTTTCTGTGACAGCTGCAATATCCACCCTCCACACTGCCAAGAGTGCCTGTAGCTCAGATGATTTGTTGCCTAACCTTCTTGAATTCAGCGAGACCACCCTCCATCTTGCCCCTTCCCTTCATTGCCCTCCACCTCCTCCCTTCTATTCCCTCCCTTTTAGTCTGCCCCAAGTCCTTCCCTGCTAGCCTCGGGGGTAGGCTGTGACTCCACTCTATCAGATCCCTGCCTACCTGCTGTCCGCTTGGCACCCCCATCTAGTTTAAATCCATCTTTGTCGCAATACACCTCCCCAGTCTTTGCTTTAATACCTCCTTCCCCTCCCCGCTCAGGTGCAGCCTATCCCTTGCAAACGGATTGTTATTATCCCAGGTACTACCTCAGCCCCCTACAACCCTGTACCCTTAGTTCGACACCATTCTACCAACCATGCATTCAACTCCCCAATCCTCTCCTTTCTCACTGTGCTTGCACAGGGTACTGGGAGCACCTCTGAGAAGGCCACAGACTCCCCAGTCTCCTCGCACAACCTTCCCACTTCCTCAGACTTCTCCCTTGTTACCTCCACTGTTTCCACTGCTAGGTCATTTGTCCCAGTATGTACCATAATGTGCGGTTTCCTCCTACCCTTCCTTGTGCACCTTAGGATTGCCTGTCCTGCCTTGTCTGCCTTTAATCCTGGTATGGTCTCCACCCATATCCGACTGTGCCTCTCCCCCTTGCTGTCCCATCTGATCCCCTTGAATATGGAGTCCCCCAACACCAGTACACCCCCTTCTCTTTCCTTGTGCCCGTTGCCACCCCCCCACTCAAGATGGTGCTTTTACCATTTGTCCCAGTGTCTTCCCCCTGCCCCTCTCAATTAAGACCCCTCTCCCTCCTCACCTCTCCGAGTATTATCCCATCTCCTGCCATGCCGTGCTCAATCTCTCCACTAGTAATGCCCCTTACTCACTCCCTCCCTCCTCTTCGTTAGTACTATCCCTTGTGCAATCTCCTCCTGCGTCCTCTTCCCCATGTGTCACTAGTGCAGCAAACATGTTTCCTACCCTCTTTGCATTACTATGTGTTTTCTCCTCTCTCTTGTCTACTGCTGCTCCCTTTTGCTAGGCCCTACTAGAGTCCACCCTTCATCAGCTGACTTCCTGTCTAGTTTGCCCCCTGACCCCTCCCTTGACCCACTGTTTCTTCTCTGTGGTGCCCCTGATACTCTCAGATGTCAGCCCTTCTACCAACGCAACCCTCCCCAATCCCCTCAACCTCCCCAGCTCCCTGCCAAGCCACTGAACCTCTTTCTTGGGCCTCCTTAGCCTGTGGCATATTGGGCACCTTCCCAGCCTTCACAGTATGTTCATCCACACTGCTGTCCCACAACCATCACACCCCACAATCCTACCCAGGGTTCACACTACCTACACAGGACAGTGAAATACAGTCTCTCTATACTGATTACAGTTGTTTACTAACACAATTACAAACCCACCAACAGCATTTCCAAGTCTCACAAACACATACAGTCCAGAAGTTAGACATTTGCCCCAGGTCCTCTTTAGGCCCCTCCCCCTGGCTTTAAGTGAAGATGTTGTGCCCCCCCCATTGAGCTTAATTCAAAAAACACAGCCACTGAAACCTTTAAGCTAAATTAAAAAGACACAGCCACAGAAGCCTTTAAGTTTAATTCAATCCCTCCAGCCACAGAAACCTTTAAGCTAAATTCCACTTTAAGCTAAATAAAAGAAAAAAAATTAGCAAAACTTACAAAAATCCTCTCCACACTAACTCTCTCCACACCAAGCAGAATTAACTAATCCTTCTCTTCTGCAGTTTGATGGCTCTGTCAGAATTTAAAGGCTTTGTGGGTGGGCAAGTCTGGGGATGTCCTGCTCAATCCCTCCAGCCACAGAAACCTTTAAGCTAAATTCCACTTTAAGCTAAAATAAAATAAAACAATAGCAAAAATTACAAAAATCCTCTCTGCACTAACTCTCTCCACAGCAAGTAGAATTAACTAATCCTTCTCTCCTGCAGTTTAAAAAACAATACCAAAACTTACAAAAATCCTCTCCACAGCAAGCAGAATTAACTAATTAACCGATGATTTATGTAGTATTCCCTGGTGTCTAGTGGTCCCTCCCTCCTGGCCAGGACCTCTGGAGAGGATGGTGGAGTAGGGGATAATTCCCAGGGCCCATCGCCAAGAGTGGCTCAGGCCTCCAAGCATACTGTATGCATTGAAGGGGCTGCTAACTGGTAGGGGCCCCTAAATCTGAACTTTCCCTGGGGCCTGGAATTTCTCTCAAGGGGCCTGCTCCCTGGCACTCATGCCCAACATGTTATGTAGTTTTCCCTGGCGTCTAGTGGTCCCTCCCTCCACACCAATCACCCACCTGACACACAGACGTTTCCCTGGTGGCTAGTGCAGCCCACCCATTCTGATCCCCTGTATATTAATGTTAAACCATTCCCTGTTGTCTAGTGGACCCCCCTCCCCCACATCAGCAGGTAGTGCTCCACCACCTCGCCCCCCATCCTGCGCTCAGTGACTCGGCACAGCCTCCGCTCACAGATGAGTTGCCGACTGAGCTGTCAAGAGTGCATACTGTACAATCAGCTGTAACAGTACGCACTGACAGCTCAGTTGGCGGACAGCCGTGGTGGAGAGTGGAGGCCTGTGCCAGTCACTGGCTTGGGGTTGGGATGGGGGGAGTGGGGTGGTGGGGCACTACCTGCTGAGGTGGGGGTCTGCTAGACACCAGGGAATGGTTTAGTATTAATATGCAGTGGATTGGGATGGGGGGATACACTGGACACCAGGGAAACATTGTCTGTGTGTTGGGCAAGTGATCAGGTGGAGGGAGGGACCACTGGACACCAGGGAATATTACACAAATCATCGGGTGTGGATGCGGGAAGGACCGCTAGACATCAGGGACTGATATATGTTTAACAATGGGCCAATTTTTTTTTTTTTTACATCGGGCCTGAAATCGACAGGGGTGGGGGAACATTAGCACCAGGGAAAGATGTATTTTAAAATGATTTGGAAACTTAAGGTACCACTTCTGGGATATGGTACTTTAAGTCCACCATAGTCCCTCAGTGTAAGTTTTAATATTTATTTGCCAGGTGGTTTTCAGTGGTAAGGGATTGTATTTTGGCCCCGACAAGGTGGCCAGCTAATTCCTTCCACTTCCCAATTGCTGAACAACCCCTCCCCCTGTACTATGACGTCCAGCAAGGGAGTGCATGGGGAAAGCCCCATTTAAATGAATGGGACTGATTTTTCCATACTGTTTAATACAATATGATGGCGACTGGTGGATTAATAAGGGCCACGGATCGACTAACAAGGCCCTTGTTAGTCAATTGGTGGGCCTTATTAATCTCCAGGTCACCATCTTATTGTGTTATACACTACAGAAAAATCAACCCCATTCATTTAAATGGGGCTTGCCCCAGTGCTCTCCCTTGCTGGACATCATTGCATGGGGGCGTGTTCAGCAATCAGGAAGTGGAAGGGATCTGCTGGCCACCCTGTCATGGACAAAATATGATCCCTTACCACTTAAAAATGCCTGGCAAATAAATATTAAAACTTACACTGAGGGGCTATTGTGGACTTAAGATACCATATCCAACAGCGGTACCATAAGTCCAGGAAGTGTACTAAACTACTTTAACATTGGGCCAGCAATCAGTGTGGGGGGACCACCAGCACCTAGGAAAGATGTTTTTTAACATCAGGCTGGCTATCGGCTGGGGGGGGGGGACCACTAGCACCAGGGAAAGAAGTGTTTTAACATCAGGCCGGTTACTGATGGCGATGGGGGACCAGAAACACCAGGGGCAGATATTTTTAACATCGAGCTGGCGATCAGTTGAGGGCATTAGCACCAGGGAAAGATGTATTTTAAAATGATTTGGAAACTTAAGTTACCACTTCTGGGATATGGTACTTTAAGTCCGCCATAGTCCCTCAGTGTAAGTTTTAATATTTATTTGCCAGGTGGTTTTCAGTGGTAAGGGATTGTATTTTGGCCCCGACAAGGTGGCCAGCTGATTCCTTCCACTTCCCGATTGCTGAACAACCCCTCCCCCGCATTATGACGTCCAGCAAGGGAGTGCATGGGGCGAGCCTCATTTAAATGAATGGGACTGATTTTTCCGTACTGTTTAATACAATATGATGGTGACTGGTAGATTAATAAGGGCCACGGATCGACTAACAAGGCCCTTGTTAGTCAACTGGTGGGCCTTATTAATCTCCAGGTCACCATCTTATTGTGTTATACAGTACAGAAAAATCAACCCCATTCATTTAAATGGGGCTTGCCCCAGTGCTTTCCCTTGCTGGACATCATTGCGTAGGGGCGTGTTCAGCAATCAGGAAGTGGAAGAGATCTGCTGGCCACCCTGTCATGGACAAAATATGATCCCTTACCACTTAAAAATGCCTGGCAAATAAATATTAAAACTTACACTGAGGGGCTACTGTGGACTTAAGATACCATATCCAACAGCAGTACCATAAGTCCAGGAAGTGTACTAAACCACTTTAACACTGGGCCAGCGATCAGTGTGTGGGGACCACTAGCACCAAGGAAAGATGTTTCTTAACATCGGGCTGGCGATCGGCTGGGGGGGAGACTACTAGCACCAGGGAAAGAAGTGTTTTAACATCAGGCCGGTTACTAATGGTGATGGGGGGACCAGAAGCTGGCGATCAGTGGGGGGCATTAGCACCAGGGAAAGATTTTTTTAATATCGGACTGGTGATCAGTGTGTGTGGAGGGGGGGACTACTAGCACCAGAGGTAGCTCACTGGAACCGGGCAATTGACAGGCAGCGCCACACAATCCAGCCTCGTTCCCCATGCAAATGAGCCCATATCTGGCATGAAAATGGCCCCTCAATGCCTTGCATGCCCAATGGACTCACTGGCATGAGTCAGTTTGAATATTAGAAATTTAGTACGGGCACAAGCCATTGTGGCGTCCTATTTCGGAGCCATAGCTGCCCAGCCCTAAGTGGCTTAGCACTGGTTGCATTGGCCCAGTATTCAGTCAAATGGTGCCTGTGAGCCATTCGACTGAATATAGCATCTTTGGGCACCCGGGCAAGCGCAAGGCAAATACTCACATTTTTGAGTATTGAGCCCCAGATCACTGTGAAAATCATTTTTTTTACTTGCATGTTTATTTTTGATTTAGCATCTTAGAATATTATGAACTTCTGCATTCAAAATTTGCAGCATATTCTTTGCATACCTCTCAGCATTAAACTTGTTAGCAAATGCCCAGAATGTGTAGCACTTTCTTATTTTAAATAATAATATTTCTACAAATTGTGGGCCTCATATATTTAGTGTTGAAGAGGTGGTATAGCATAGTGGTTAGTTAAGAACACTGGGCTACAAATATGGAGACCTGGGTTTGAATCCCACAGCCCATACTTGCATACTGTGTGACCCTGAAAAAGCCACTTATGAACTGGCTGGCAGCAATCAAGCATTCTGATTGGTTCCTAAGAATGTGCTTAAATGTCTGACACCACAGAAAAAAGATCAGGCTATGCCAGGCGTGCACTGATCTTCCCATTCTTCCAAATTAGAATGTTAAAAAAATAAAAGTTACCATCTTGTTTTCACTTGCTTCCCTCACAAACAAACCCACCTGATCACTGTAGTGCTGCCAGACACAGTCGCAGACTGTACAGCTGCTGATTTCCAAACCTCCTGCCTGCTGAATTTACCGGCACAATTTAATCCAACAGCCTACCCAAGACTTTGGCCCGGTGCAAAGGGACAGAACCCTGTTGCACGTGCTTTGTCACAGAGCTCCTTGCAGGAAGCCCTAGTCTGAGTCCCCAGCACTGCAGTGTAATTTCCGATAGTCCCGAGCATGAGACCGACTGTGCTTGAGCCTTCCTCCCGATCCCAGCTGAGAGATGGCAGCCACAGGACCCATCGCAACTGCGAGAGACCAGCGCGAGACCACTCCCCCCCGTTCCCTGCTGGGTGATGCCGAGCAGCAGCCAGTTGCCCCGAGCACAAGACAGATGGCGCTCGATCTCGGCTGAAACTGCTGACTAACCTGAGGTAGCCTGCCAGGAGCCCTTGTCACACTGGAGAAAAAGGTTTGTTCTGCAAACACAAATCGTAATTTATTTTTTCCAAACTTAGGAGTGCTACTAGTTTGGTGGTTTGTGGAGGGGTGGTACCATGGCAACTACATAATTGAAAAAAATACAAATACAGAACCCTAAACTGCTCAAAAGTCTTTAAGTAAAAAAGCAAAACTGTAGGCGGAGGAACTATTTTATTAAAACTTAAGACAAACTTTTACATTTTTCCCTACTTATTAAAGTGTTTTTTTACTTTCACATGCATCTATAATTTAGATACCCATTTCATAAGTGCAATAAGCCACTCCAGGGTCTGTGTGTTAGACACTTTAACACATGGCTAGGAGGCTGGACGCAATCGGCTGGTGGCCTCGTGCCTCACTATGCCTCCTAGCCATGTGTTAAAGTGTCTATTATACAATGGGTCCCGGAAACGCTGTTCTTTGATTGGCTGGTTGGCATTTCGAACCTGTTGTAAATCCTAACTAGTACCAATGGGAAAAAGTGCCACCCAACTGTACCACCTAGCCACCTGGCACGTATCAATGCAATGCAGCCACACTCATACAATGAACGATACACCTACTTTCAAGTTGCCGACCAGAGAGACACAAAACCGTGGGTAAATACAAAAAAATAAAATCCTCATTCTATCTAACTGACTTACATGGACTCGAGCAAGTATTCACTGTGCCGGCTGACAGCTCCGACAAGGAAAACAATTATATAAATGACATTCGTATAATAATAAACAAAAAAAGTTTAAAAATGTTTAAAAAAATGTTTTAAATACTAAGAAATACCTGTTACTAATTCAAAACAACAAACAAAAAAATACTAATAAAACTATCCATCGACATTACTTCTTACTACACTGAAAAGCACCAGGTAACTACTTTTCCTTGCAGACCAACACTTCTGTGAAAAACACATAAAATCCTATCTAAACAAATATAACCCCCTCCCAAATAAAATACAAAAAAAAAAAAAAAATTGTATAATAGCAATCTGGGAAGGTGTGATCTCGTAGGTTATAACGGTGGTGTGTTTTGCTCACTTGGCCTCTATCGGCCTCATGACCAAACACCACCGTTAAGCAAATCCTAGCGTGACCCACACCTTCCGTGGTAAACTGTTTAAACACACACCCTGTCATGTCTTATTTATGCAATATACCACAAAAGGGTGTTGGTGATGCCAGGATTTAACTTCGGCGCTGGGTGTTCTTTGCCCAGGCGCAGCCAAGTGGCCAAAACACCCCAGGACATGGGTAAATCCTGGCATCACCAACATTCTCGAGTGGCATATTGCCATTATACAATGAACATCTGTATATTTTGTGTGTGAAAAAGTAAGAAAAAAATAAGTTGGTCTAGATGTTTTATTTGTTTTTATCAGATTTGTTGTTAGGTGTGGAAAATAATGCTTTGTTGGTAGGTATGTGCATGTGCAGTGGTGTCAGCAAGCCAGCGAAGAGATACCCTAATGGTTACAGTTTGGGGAAAACAGAGGCTCGAGGAAACCGGGAGTCCGGAGTCCAGCAATGTAAGTTGTGGTGCATATTTCAACGGAGCAAAAAACGAAGAGAGGTAATTTTGTTGTGGGTTGTTTTTTATTTACTGTCTCGCAGACAAACTGTAAGAGCAGGGTTCTGAAAGTGAAGTGGAACGAGAGAGCCCAGGGAAAGAGCAACATGTTTTTTTTTTTTCGGAAGCCAGAAAAGAAAAAAAAAATATTCCTGTGATTGGAGGTTTTTTTTTGAATTCATAGCTGAATTACATTTTTGAAACTTGTGGAATTTTTCATATTGTTTACTGGGATGGCAACATTGTGGCTTTGTGGAGGTTTTGCCCTGCGACTGTCGGTGTTTTTGCCGGTTTTGTGTTTGTGATGGTCGCATTGATTTCGGGGGGAGGGGGGGTCTTGATGTAGCCATACCTCTCAACTGTCCCTGATTTTCAGGGATGTCCCTGATTTTGGCTCAAAATTTTCCTCTGTCCCTCGTAAAATTTGTGTTTTTGTGACAGTACAGTAGGGGCTGTGGGCCAGATATTCAAAACTTTGCCCCTGGGCCAAGTTAACACTGCCTGGCAGGCAAACGTAGCCCAGAGCACAAAGCAAGCTATATTCGAAAGGAATAGCCTGGGGCAAACAGCCTCTGAATATAGCATGGGAAAGAGGCTGTGCAAACTGGGCTGGGAGTGCATGGCAACCGTAGCCCTGGAATATGACAGCACTGAATATAGCAACCAGGAAGTGCAAACCACAACAACACCACAGTGCACAGCGACGTGAGGGTAGGTAGAGAGGAACTATGTGGCCAATGTGTGTGCCAGCAAATGCATGGACCCAGTACAGCTGCAGGGAGCAGCAGACGTGAAAGAACAGTGATCAAAACTGTAAAATATTCCCCGAACCGTTAGTGCTGCGTTAACACATTAGTGCGGCTTTAGCGCGGAGCTAAGCGGTTTGACCGGTGCAAACACGTTTGCCCAGCGCTAAACTTTGTCATATTCAAAAGTGACATGCAAATGAGCCTACTTAGATAGTCACTTGGCAAAGAGCCACATTAGCATCTCATCATGCCCTGATTTGCATGCAGTTTGCACAGCGTTACTGCAGGGTCCCACAGCTCCACCTGTAGGTCAGTCTGGAAGTACAGGGGCTGGCCAGGTCCGACCGCAGCTCCACCTGTAGGTCAAGTCAGGCAATGTATGATGATAACTGCAGGCCACATGTGAACAGTACAGCATACCAAAGCATATCGTACCCCAGGGGACGACACAGCAAAGGCAGAGGTGGTGGTGGTGCTGCATGCAACCGTCACACTATAGGTCATGCTACAGTGCACAGCAGACACTACAGTAGCAAGGGGGTCGGTAGTGTGAGGGACACATCAATGCCTATGGTATGTAGGGCAGTGATGACCACTGCACTGTACACAGTGACAGGCCCAGCTTGCAGGTAATTACTGACAGTGGACAGCACTATTATGCTGTTGTGTGATCCACAGGTGCTGCACCTGTGGCATGGGATGCACACAGTGTCATGTACATGGCCAGCTGTGTGTGCTGTGGCATCTGTACAGTTGTGTGGTAGGTGGCTGGGGGGACATGTAAAATCTGACAGGCACACAGGTGGTGGCGTATTCCCACTACTGGCCCATGTGCACTGCATGCTGTGTCCCAGCCTTGTGGCCACACCTGGGCTGTGGTGAGGGCTGGCCACCCATACACCCTTCCCTCACTGGCCACCGTGCCCACAGTGCTGCGTGTGTGCTGGCATCTGTTAAGCACCACAGAAGTATGGTCTGCAGGTGTGTGGTATGTGGCCACACTATCATGCTGTCCCCTGTGGATTGGATTACCCCTTACTGTCTGTGCTTGGCTGGGACTGGTGGCAGATGATGGCATCATGGTGGTGCCATCAGTGAGCAGCATGTGTCCTCCACGTCTGGCATTTTCTAAGTGTCATACTCCTATGTTAGGGTCGCGCAAGCTGCGGAAACACCACGCAATGCACCAATGACGTGAAAAGCTGTTTGCCCAGGGTTAAGACCAGCTTTTCTTGGGCAGTAATTTGTACCGCGCTAAGGGTCGCGCTATGTCATGCTAATCACCTCAGTGCGGCGCTAGCCGGTGAATATCTCATAGCGCCTGTATTCATGTGCACTGTGCCCCTTGCATATCATGTTTTGCCCTGTGCTACTGCTGTTTGTGCGCGTTAGTTGGCCTTTTGAATATGGCAGTCCCGCACAAACTGTTTGCGGACCACGCAAAGCTTTGAATATCTGGCCCTGAAAGTACAAAATAATGCCAAACATTAAACTTACAGACTTGTTCTTCTTCAAAAAATGCATCTTACACTAATCCACTTATTCTGTCAGCTTTCTGAGTGAATAGTACCAATTTTTAAGATGTGTCCCTGATTTGGGGTCTTTGTCCCTGCTTTTTTTAAGCTTTGTCCCTGATTTACAAGTAAAGAGGTTGAGAGGTATGGATGTGGCTTATTGGAAGCTGGCACCTCTTCCCCTGGGATGATTTAAACAATATACCCCAACAGGGTGTGGGTATACTGGAGGATTTACCACGCCTGGTGTGGTTTGGTCACAGGCGCGGTCAGGGGACTAACACACCAGAAGTGGTCATCCCTCACTCCTCAGAGGTATATTATAATCTACAAAGGCCCTGTTTGTTTTTGTAAAAAAAAAAAATATTTAAAACGTCCGTTCATTTTCAAACCTGCTGCTCGTTTGTTTTTTACTGTGGACGCACTGCTTGGATTTTTTTGCGAGTTCTGCGCATGTGCTGGAGGATCGCTGATTGCCACCACTACCGTTACAAATTTTTCAGCTTCTTTGCTGTTGAGAGAATAAACTGCATTTTCTTTTCTTTTTTTCTTTCGGGTGTGTTGCTTTTCCTGAATGGTGCAGCAGTTTTTTTTAAGTTTTGAGGCTAGTGACAGTCGATGGAATATGGGATGTTGGGTTAACGACTAGGTAATCTCGCCGTCCGGCCATGTGCTTGGCAGTGGTGTGTTTGCGATGAACGGAGGGATTTGCCAGGGAGTTCCTGATGCGGCTGGCACCTTTTCCAGTGGGTACACTGGAGGATTTACAACACTGAAAAGGTGCCAGCCAGCCAATCAAAATGCAGGATTCTGTCCATTTATTTGTGCCCGTTGTATAATTAAGCAATATACCATGAGAAGGTGTTGGTGATGCCAGGATTTACCGCCCTGGGGTGTTGTTTGGCCACGAGGCGCGGCAGAGTGGCCAAACACGCAGTGTGCAAATCATACCTCGAGTAGGTATATCGCGATTATACAATGTCCTCTTTTTTTTGAGCGTATAGAAAATAATAAATAAAAGTTTTTTCCCCTATTTTATCCAATTTTTCTGTGGTTATTGTTGCGCTGGAAAAAAATACTCCCCAATTGCTGGAGCCGCCCTGCTACTGAGGATGCACACTTTTGCTTTATGATTCTGGGTTGCAGTGTGTTTTGGGGGCCGGGTTGTAGGGTTACCACCTTTTAAGACGCCCAAAGTGGGACATTTCTTACTGAAATATGACTTTTCGGAGGACAGTATGTAACCTCAACCAACATAACAGATTTTTTATCTAAATAATGAGAATCAAGTCTAAGTGTTGCAGTTTTTTAGATGTTCCCTAGTGTTTCTAATCATTTTAAGGTATTTTAGTTAAGGTACTATAGTTTTTGCAGCATTTAGAAGAAAGTCTGAAAATATTCTTTTGTACTATAATGTCAGGACATTTAGTATTTTTCGTGTTTTTTCGGAGGACACAGCTGCCCAATTCAGGACTGTCCTGCAAAAGTAGGGACAGGTGGTAACCCTACCGGGTTGTGAGCGAGGAGCCAGTTGAGATGCCGAAAAGGTGATGGAGAGCATCTTGCGGGCAGAATTCTCTTGTGCTGGATTTTTGGGAGTGTGCTGTTTGTAGGGTTTCGTCTGTTAAGGAGAATGAGGTATCCATTTGTTTTTTTTTAACGACTGGTGTTTTTTATTTTGTGAAGCGGTTGTGTAAGCGAGTGAAAGATGTCGGGATGTGTGGACCGAGATGGGTCTCGCAGTGATTTACGGACAGTGATGGCTCGAGAGGCTGCCTGGAATCTTAGTTTGTGGAGCGGTGAAATTTTAAAACTCAAGTCTGTTTGAATTTCGCGGTCAGCTATGGTACACGGCAGGTTAGCAGGGTTCAATATGGTGGCTTTGGTTGGCAATTTCATGGGTCAGATGGGTTTTAGAGATGTGGCTGCCTGGCACCTCTTCCCATGGGGGTGATTGCAGCTTTTACAGCGGGAGAGGAGTGCCAGGGTAGCCAATGAAATTAGACAATTTGAGCTTAATTTCTATGCTCATTGTAAAATACAGGATTTGTGCTTGATTTTAATGCCCTTAAAATATGCTTACTTCACCTCCTTGTGCTCCCAGGTCGCACCTGACTGGAAACAAGTTTCAGCTTAGTGTGCCGTGCCTGGTTAAACAATTCCCTTTCCATAGTGTTAAGGAATGTTTCTATCAAGTTAGTTCAATGATTTTACAGTTTGTGTATCCAGAAAAAGCTATGTAGCCTGAAACCCCTAATGATCTATGCCACACCTCTCAACCTCCTGCCTCATAAATCAGGGACACGTCTTAAAAATTGGTGATATCCACTCAGAAAGCTAGTAAAATAAATGGTGTATTGTAAAATGCATTTTCTAAGGAAGAACACCTCTGTAACATTAATGTTTGACATTATTTTATGCTTACAACCCCCACTGTTTGGTCATGGAAACACAATTTTTAGGAGGGACAGAGTAAAACTTTGAGGGAAAATCAGGGACAGTTGAGAGGTATGATCTATGCAACAAGAACTTAAAATTAACGCGTTGCTCCATCCTTTCAGATCTATGCTATCGCCTGCAGTTCAAAATATTGTGGGTGTCGGCCTCGGTGGCTGTAGGACCAATCAGCGCTCACCAGCTATGTTCTTTCTCATTGGCTACGTCTGTCTCGTGTTTCGGCTCTTCATTCACTGAAGTGTTGAAGCTCCAGTCTGTTTCTACCTACTATTTAGAGCTGGCCTGACCCCTACCGTTAGGAGGATTGCGTAAGCGGAGAAGGGGAACTGGGAGCCAACGAAGCTGGTTGCCGGTCTTATTCACCAGAGAGATGGTGCTGGAGACGCTCGCCAAGCTTATCAAAGTGCAGCTGCCCGCTTACCTGAAACGGCTACCGATCCCCGAAAACATCACCGGCTTCCTTAGACTCACAGGTAGTAAACGAGAGGTGGAGGGCAGCTTGCCAGCCCCAATTTTATAAGCTTTAAAAAGCAAATTGAGAACTGTACGGCGAAGTTGGGGGGAGGCGAGCGGCCTAAATGTCTTTTAAGTGGTTTGAAATATAGAAAAGAGATGCAGCAGCTCGCTGAGGTCGGTCTGCTGTAGACTTCGTAGCATGGTTTCGCTTCAGCCAGCTGAATAACCTGCTTTGAAGTTCAGCTGGCGCAGCGAAACTAGCTATTCAACTTCTTGTCATACAAATGTGGTCGTTCATACCTCTTTATGCTGTCTCTTCGAGTCAGTGAGTGTAACTAAAATTAAAATGTGTACACCATTTTGTAAACGGTGATCTTGTTTGCTGCGTCCTCCAGTGTTTTACCCCCCCCCACCCGGGCACAGTTAGTTGCTTTGCAGTATACCTCAGTGCCTCTTAAGAATGGGAGTAAACGAAAGCAGCGCTGTGCCATGCATTTGCCTAGTGCTTTGCTTACATGGAGCACAGAATCATATTACACTGCAACATCAGAAAGTAGGCGATGGGTACTTTGTGGTATCTGTTGCTCCTCCACAGAGGTTTACTGATGTTCCTCATTGCGCTGGAGCTATTTCTGTACACACAAACTACTGAAAATAAATAAAAGTAGATGGTAACAGCGAGGCTTTCCGGAGGTTCAAAAAAGTCAGAGAGGTGAGAAGACAGGGAAGTGTACACGAAGAAATTCAGAGAGACCACCAAACTAGGTGGAGCAGCCAAGGCTTTCAGGGAGCTGAGACTGGCACAGGGTATTAAAAACTGGGAAAAGGATTTCTTCAGATTCATAAGGGAAAGAAGGAACAACAAGGACCAACTAGTGAGGATAAAAAAAGATTTGGGGGGGGTGGAGAGAGGGGAGGCAGAGGTGTTAAATGACTACTTCTGTAGTCACAAGAGAATAGGGCAGGTACCACAGGGGTGGGATAGGCAGGGGGGAGGGGTGACAGATGCGGAGGATTACTGAGGACAGGGTACTGGAAGGACTGAGAGCACTGAGGGTGGACAAGGCACCTGGGCCAGGTGGCATTTGCCCTGTGGTACTCAAGGAGCTGGCTGAGGCTGTGGCAGGGTGAGCTGTTCAGTACCTTTCTGGACACAGAATGCTTACCACAGGACTGGAGAATGGTCCATGTGGTGCCCATCCATAAAGGTGGCCTAAAGGATGAACTGGGAAACTACAGGCCAGTGAGCCTCACATCAGTCGTGGGGAAGCTCATGGAGACAGTCCTGAAAGAGAGGCTGGTGACCTTTTTGGAGGTCAGTGGACTCCAGGATGGGCATCAGCACTGGTTTGTCTCGGGCAGATCCTGCCAGACCAACCTTATTGAGTACTACGATCGGGTGGCAAGGGAACTAGACAAGGGCCATGCTGTGGATGTCCTTTATTTGGATTTCAGCAAGGCCTTTAACTCTGTGCTGCACGGGAGGCTGGGGGGAAGTTGGAAACTGTGGGGGTGGAAATGAAGATGGTGAATGGATAACATATTGGCTAAGGGGTAGGCAGTAGAGGGTGGTAGTGGGAGGGGAAACTCTCAGCCCTGAGGGCAGTGATGAGCGGGGTGCCACAGAGATTTGTGCTGGGGCTGGTGGTGTTCGGGTTATTCATAGTTGATATCTCACATGGGATCCGAAGTAAGATCAGTCTGTTTGCAGATGACACCAGAATGGGGGCAGTGGTTGATGATATTGAGGGATGGAAGGGGCTACAGGACGACCTAACTAAACTGTAGGTATAGTCAGAAACATGGCAGCTGGGATTCAGTGCCAAGAAGTGCAAGGTAATGGACTTAGGAGCAAAGAACCAGGGGAGGGACTATCAACGGGGAGGGGTACAGTTCGGTAGCATCATGGAGGAAAAGGGCTAGGAGTACTTTTAACGGGGAGCGTGAACAGCTCTGCTCAGTGTAGGAAGGCGGCAGTGAAGGCCAGCAAGATGCTGGGGTGCATAACGAGGGGAAGCTTCTCCAGAAGTAGGGAGGTAATCCTCCCCCTGTAAAGGTCACTGGTCAGGCCGCACCTTGAGTACTGCGTGCAGTTTTGGCACCTGTACCTGAAGAGGGATGTCATTGTTAGAGGGGGTGCAGCGTAGAGTGACAAAGATGATCCAGGGATTGGAGGGCAAGCCCTATGAGGAAAGGCTGAGAGAGCTAGGTATGTATTCCTTGGAGGAGAGGAGGGATGGGGGACATGATTGATCCCTTTAAGTACTTGAAAGGGATAAACAAGCCTCGAACAGAGGGGATCTTCCGATTAAGAGGAAGGGACATGAGAGGGCACAGTCTTGGACTGGGGGCAGGAGTTTCAGGAGGGAGGTAAGGAGACCGTTCTTCACAGAAGGGGTGGTGGGCAGGTGAAGTACTCTACATCAGGAGATAGTGGCCTGTAAGATGGTGGGCAGTTTCAAGAGGGGATGGGACAGGGAGAGGGGAGGGGAAGGTAAATCTAAGGAGGGGAGGAGTGGGAGGGGCAGCTGCAAGATGAGGGGCTAGCTGCAAAATCGAGCAGACTCGACGGACCGTAAGGCCTATTTCTGCTGGCATTTTTGTGTGTTCGTAGTAACATTCCTTAACTGGGTCAGACATGGGTACAAGGGGCTCACCTGGAAAATCAATATGTGAGGGCCCAGGGTGACACATTCTTACCAGTATTCCTCTTGCATTTAATATATTAGCTCTATGTTTGCATCTTAAATGTACTGGCAGTGCCCAAACAATGCCATTTAATTAGAAAATGGATAGCAAATGCAAAGATTTTCAGAGTTCAGAAGGTGGCCAGGTACCCAAAAGAGGGCCCCACCTGGAAATTTCCAGGCATCCGGGTGGGCCAGTCCAACTCTGTTCCTTAACCTTAAATGTGTGGTCCACTTAAACTTTTTCCGTATTATAGATCAAGGGAGCTCTCCCGACCAGTCGGAGTGCACCTTTTCTCTGTGGGTGACCGAAGAGAATACTAGATGGGCAGCTATTCAGAATCAGTGTGTTGTGCCACAGAGGGGTTCTGATTCCCTCTGACCTCGACAGCAAAGCTAGAGAGGGCTGTGGGAATCGGAACCCAAGGTGGCAGAACACACTGGTTGTGCTTAGAGTTGCACATCCAGTATTTTTTATAGTCTATGTTTTTATTTATTTAAAAGTTGGTAACCAGGAAAGGCACCATGAGTAGAAGGTCGTTTCCAGGTGCGACCCAATGCATTTATGCATGATGCCCAAAAAATAATATAAAATAGTTGGATGCTTTTTTAATAGAGTAAATTTTCTTTGCTGCTGTGTCTTATTCTGGGATTTAAGGCTGGTTGCTAGAGTCAAGTGGTGTGGCTGTTAGGGACCAGACATCCTTATGTCTAACTCAGGCTTCCAAACATGGCGGCCTTATTTCTCGCCAAGTGAGAGGACTGTTACTGTGAGGAACCCTCTTTCATTTTGGGCGATACTGAAGAGTGCTGGATCCACCAGCAATTTGCACATAGCTTAAAAGAATTATGGTATTACAGCCGTCCTGACTAGATCCCACGGCTCCGCTAACGTCAGATGGCAGCAGATTGCAAGTGTTGTGAATTATTTCTGCATGAAGTCTGCATTTCATGGCTACATATTTAAAATGGTAAGCTTTGAGAACATGGAATTGCACAATGGGTTCTAAAAATGTGGGTGGGGAAGAGCCCCCCAATAAAACTACACTGGGGGCACTAGAGAGCTGAGCAGTAGACCAGATGTGGGTTACATCAGCTCCAATTAAAGTACATTTTATGGACCGATTAAAAGAGCAGCTTCTGACTAGCCCCTCACTTAAACGTATAATATAACTGACCTGGTCGGGAGTCGATATCTATAAATCTTTTTTTTGGATACTTCCATTTCAAAAAAGGTATGTCCCTTGTAATTTTATTCCCAGACCTTGCCGGCAAAAACGGAGCACTTCCTTAACCTACGCCATGCTTGGCACACACAGTCTCTCTGATGTCACTAAACGAAGGCTGCGTGCAGGTTCCTTGACTTGAAATGGAGTGCGTATATTTTTTTTTTTTTTTTTCTCTATAGGTTTATACCTTTATTAGATTTTAAAATCAAAGCTTACTGATCGACTGACAGGTGTTAGTCAAGCAGTCACCTTGATTTCTTAAAATCCCAACGTTAAATAAGTATAAAACCTATAGAAAAATCACCTCCATTCAAGTCAATGGGGCGTGCACACGCAGCCTTCGTTTAGTGACATCACAAAATGGGGTTATGTGGGGTGTGGCCATAGGTTAAGGAAGTGGCTCCATTTTTGCCGGTGAGGTCTGGGAGTAAAATTACGAGGGACATAGCTTTTTAAAATGGAAGTATCCAAAAGAAAGATTTATAGATCTGAACTCCTGGCCCAGTCAGTTATATGTTTAAGTGAGGGGCTACAAAAAAGAAAACATAGAAGCTGCTCTTTAAGTTGATATTTTCTCTGTTTGGGTTGGAACACTTTTCAGAAATTGCTTCCTGAGCACTAGAGCTGCAGTTTGATATCCTATTTGAGCATGGGTTGTCAAAAAGGAGCGACGAGAGGGCAAATGTAAAATCCTGGGCAGCCCTCGCAACAGTCTGTGTTGCATCCAGGCCCTAGCCACTTGAACAATCCAGGAGACCAGCCGCCTTTGGATCGGGTGCTTAAAGCGATTAGTGACATTGATAAGGTGGAAAACATTCTGGAACATCTCTGTTCCCAGGATGCCAAAATAGAGGCTGCGGTAGCTTCTGCAAAAGATGCAGAGGAGCGGTCCATGAAGACCCAGGCAGCGGTGGCCCAACTAATTACGGAAAACACTTTTCTCCGTAATAGCTTAGAGACCCTTGAAAATGGAGCCATGGCCGAGTGAGTGAGAGAGAGAAAGGACTTGCTCACTTTTATCAGGTTCTGGTTATCTGAAGTTATTCCTGTTGACATAGGAGTGGAGATGCAGGATGTCATTAAAGCGTATTGGGTGAATTTGTGGGCTAAACTAAACCAGGAGACACCCCGTACAGTCCTGATTGTCACCATTGGCATGGAGGTTCGGGATAGAATTCTGCAATGGGCCCGACAAAATCGCCCACTGCAGTTGGATGGCACCAATGTGTTTTTTCTTTTTCCCACACTGGTCATTCACAACGAGGAACTGGAGGAAACAGTTTGATCCGCTGCATCAATAGCTCCGAGCCCTCGGAGTGGCACATTCACTTCTGGCTCCGGCCCAGCTCTGAATTACATACGGTGGCAGAATGTATTTGTTTTCTGACCCGAAGGATGCGAGGAAACGAGTGGATAAAATTGCCACTGAGTTTAGGTCTGTAGTGCCAGAGGAAATAGTGGAAGATGTTGCCTGTGGTGCCCAAGGTGCATATGTGGTTCTCCCTATTGAATTGTAAGTTTTTTCACTTTTCTTGCAGTGAGAACTGAACTCTGAACATGATAACTATCTGCTCAAGTATACTACAAGTTCTGGACTTGGGGGACTTATTTCTGATGGAGGGGAGTGTCTTCTTTAGTAATGGGACTCTGCTGTCTTTTTTTCTTGGTCATTCTGTGGGAACGGCTTGTGCCACTTATTGTGTAGTGGGGTCTTTACTCCCTACTGAAGTGTTCCTATATTCTGTATGGCCATGATTATATGGTGGGGGATTTCTGTTACATTTATCCTCGTTCTGATATGGGGAGTTGTATTTTGTGGGGCATTGTTGTATGTAACCCCTTGTTCATGTTTCTGCCTGTTAATATCTCGGTTATTTGTGGAAACAGTGACTGAAGCATAGTCACTTACCTTTCAGTTTAATGCCTGATTAGTTTATACAGTTTGGGCACATCTATAGATTTATGGAGCTATGCAAAGACTTTATTTTTGATTTCCCCATATGTTGTATCAAAATTAGTGTGTGTAATATCTGGCTACTAAACTGTTTATTTACGTTTGTATTGACGGTAACTGGGTAATGTGTACCAGACATAGAAATGTCCATTTTCAGACACGACCCGGTAGATTGCAATAAGGTGGATACAAGACAAGATAGCAGATATAAAGTACAAACATTTGGCAAAATAGAAAAAAATGTACAAGTAAGCAGTAGAAACAAAGTGCTTATTTACCGACACTCCCTGGGGAGAAACACAGCAATGAGGTGAGTAAATGGCAAGAGTAGCAGATATACAGCCCAACACAAGGCTAAGAATAAAAAACAGAGAAAAGTACAATAAACAATCAGTACAAGTATAGCCAACAACAAGGTAAAAAGTGATATATGTGAGCTATTATGGTATTTTTGTAGCTGGCTGGAACAGTGCAACGTTTTTAATAAAAAACAAAAAAAAAAAAACCAAAAAACTGCACGTATTCATCAACACTACACCATATTCATTTTCATAAACAAAATTAGGCTAGGATGAACTAGTGCTATGGCCGTGGTTGTGGTGCTCACCACACACATGGGTGCTGTATTCCGCTGAATTTGTGTTTTCCTGGGGGGGGGTGGTGAGAGGGTGAAGTGCCCCCACCGAAAGCATGGCATGTACCCTGTTCAGATGAATTATGGTTTATTTTCTGGGCACTGCAGTGTATTTTCTTGTGTATATAGTGTTTATTGGGGGCTTCGCCCCGTCCCTGTTTGTGTATTTTAATGTTATTGGGTGTCTTCTGTAATATTAAATTGCTAGCGACAGGTTCTGGTAACTATAGCTTTTTTTGTAGCTTTAGGTATAGCGTGCATGCCATATTTTCGTAATCATTGCACATGTGCGACAAACTACTGTAGTTCATTGAGTAAAACAGGTGGGTCCGACACTCTTCAGTATCGCCTCATTTTGTGAGTAACTTTAAATATCTGGTTGATCCTGCATTATTTATTTATTTTTTTCCCCATATCTGGTTGATTGCATCTGGGGGATTTGTTTGAGTCACAGGTTCGCATGATTGTGCTGCCACAAGTTTCTGTCTGGTTGATCCTGCAGTTTCTGTTGCCTCAGTTAAACTGTGGCTCGTATGCTTTCCAAATCCGCTGGAATGTTGTTATACCCCAGAAGGGTACCCACACATTGCATGACCTTTGAACTGTGGTACAGCAATGTTTCAACTGAGATGGAAAGTGGGTTGGAACAACATTCCACCATATACTATAGTCTTATTCTGGAAGAATGTCTCGTGTGCAGCTGCCCAGGAAACTGACACATTTCGGCAGTTTTATATTTTTTTGATCAGTCTTGATCACTAATATATTAATACCACCACTGAGACCACTCTATATGGTTGTAAGAATGGTCTCACATATATTCTTGGGTTATTGGAAGTGCTCAGTTTTGTTTCACACACAGTTCTCATACCCTAAGAAAGCAGTTGAACTGTAAGAGTGGTACAAAACAATGACGTGCTGTGCTACGCATTCTGGGAATTTGCTCTGCTTTTTGAAGGCTGGTGCAATGCATTTTAATGCTGACAGGTTGAGAGCTATGTTACGTGGTGCATGCATTCATACACCTGTTACAGTTACCCTTATTTCACCACTTAGAAGCCCAGCAGTGTTAACATTTTAGGGGTCTTCTTTCCCTGTGTTTCTGAAGTGATGTTACTCGGTTGTGGGGAAGTGAATGGAGTCGTTGATAAAGGAGAAGGTTGTGGACTATCTTGAATGCAGTGGGCTACAGGATCAGAGGGAACATGGATTCATGGGGTGGGGGGTGTCATGTTTGGAGTTTGGTAGATTTCTTTGACTGGATGACCAGGGAAATGGGTCGGAGCGGTGGGCGTGGCATACTTAGATTTTAGTCCGGCATTCAACACCATACCACATAGGAGACTCATAAGGAAACTGGGCAGCTTAGGGGTGGATCCTAAGATAGTAAACTGGGTAAGAAATTGGTTAAGGGATAGGAATTGGTTAAGGGATAGGCAGCAAGATGCTGGTGGTAAATGGAGATCACTCTGGGGGGCTGGGTAACCAGCAGGGTGATGTGGGGCTCAATACTGGGACCAGTCCTGTTTAATTACTTTATAAGTGACATTGCAGATGAACTGGAAGGAAAGGTATGCCTCTTTGCGGATGACACTAACATCTGCAAGATGGAAAGATGTGCAGAGAATGGAGAACTTGAGAGATGGTCAAGGGCATGGCATCTGGTTTCTGCTATGTTAAAAAAAAAAAAAAAAAAAAAACAGAATCCTCCACCTAGGTTACAGAAACCCAGAGGCAGAGTAGGAAATGGGATGACGGATATTGACTGTCATCAAACAGTAAAGGGGTCTGGGGGTAATCATATCTGATAACCTCATGGCGGCAAGACAGTGCAACAAGACACTGGGTAGGGTAAGTGGGATGCGGTAATGCATAGGAAGGGATATTTCCAGTAGAAAGTGGTGTTGCCACTGTACAGATCACTTATAAGACTCCACTTGGAGTACTGTGTCCAGTTCTGGAGACCACATCTCAAGAAGAACATGGACAGAGTGGTGGCTGTCCAGAGGAGGGTAACTAAAATGGTGCAGGGGCTGATTTAGAACCCCATGAGGGGAGGCTGAAGAACCCGAATACATTCACCCTGGAAGAGAGAAGGGGGGGGGGGCATGATAGAGACCTGTAAATACCTCACGGGCTGAAATGAGGTATTGGATGGGAGTATTTTTCTGAGGAAAAGATGCACGAAAACAAGGGGATGTGCAATAAAGCTGGATGGGGGAACATTTAGGAGAGATGTCAGGAAGTACTTCACTGAAAAAGTGGTGGATGCCTGGAACAGTCTTCCAGTAGAGGTGGGGTGTGTGTGTGTGTGTGTGTGTGTGTGTGAGTGGAGGGCTTCAAGCATTGGGGATGGAGTTGATCACATAGGGTCTGTGGTTACAGGATAGGCAGGAAAAACTGGGCAGATTGGTTGGGACAAGCAGTCCTTGTCTGCCGACAGATTCTGTGGTTCGATGTACCATGTTATGTATTTGCCAAAGGAGGAGGGTCTCTGTTATTATGAGACCAGACTCTGCTCCTACAGCTCGGAAAATGTACCAACATGTAACCTGTTTCTACATAACGAGGGTTCAGTCCCACATTGTTGAGTGGGAGAGCGCTGTAAATGTTTTCTTCATTTAGGCTAGCCATTATTAAGTGTCCGCATACTTGCCATTATCTACCTCCTTGTTAATTGTTAAATCCTGTGTATTCACTGTATGAAAATTGCCCGTTGTAATATTTGTAATTCCGGGTCGCTCCTGAAAAAGGGACAGTTTGTCTCAGTAAGCCTACCTGTTTAACAAAATCCAAAAAATGAAAATTATTTTTGTTGGTTATTAGATCAGAAGGCACTAGAAGGGGATAGGATCAGATGTGTTTAAGCACAATAGCTGCTGCTTGTTGTTTTTAACAGGGTTTCTTGTGGATTTTACTTGGTAGGAGGTTATTTCTTTTCTTTCTTACTACTCTAAGGGGCTAGCAGCGTATTGTTTTTGAGGCTGTTGGAAGTTTGAAAACTGGTTTGGTGGCTGTAAGTGGGCTCATTTGTTGGATGTTTCACTGTGTAACAGGCTGCGCTGGTGGAGGCCTATTTCTTCTTATTTTAAAACCTATTTGGTGGGATTTGCTTGGGGCTGTTTCTTTGGTTGAAGGGGCCTGGAGGGGCAGATACACTGTCTCGAGAGTCAGGTGTAGGCCCTAATCCCACCCACACCTCCCCCCACAGAGCTCTGCTTATTTATAGGGGAACACCTGCCCTGCAATTGAGGAAAAGGCTGCAGGTGCAGCTCATGTAGTTCTAGCCACTGGGATTGGATTTAAAGTCTGGGAGAGAGGGAGCTTAGGAGTTGTCTACTCTTTATAAGTTTACTGTGTTGTACTGCACCTAGTAACAGGGTTACCAGTTTACTGTGGGACTGTATCTCAGGATTAGTAAGGACCTGATTAGTCAGTAGGGGTGTATCTTGACCAGTGGGGAACGGTGGCTCACCCAAGGAAACCTACTTGGAGGGATTGGACCACACCATTAGGGCTGGCATCTTTGGAGGGTGGTGGGTGCACAGGGTGTGGGGCAGCCATGATACTGACTGGCTTGAAGTTCTGGTGGTTGCTCAGTGTGTCTACCAGCTGGCACAGCTTGGGGAGGAGGTTCCGGGGATTAGGAGACAGCTGGGGGAAGCTGGGAGGTATGGTTGGGGAAGAGGGCAGGGGATCTCCCACGGGTTGTACCAAGCACTAGGGGTGGGGGCATAGGGAAAGGAGTGCAGGAGAATACTCTGGGGTCACATAGGGACCCTGGCAGAGGGGGCTGAAAAGGAGGACACTACCAAGGAAGGAGGCAGGTAACTGGGGACCCTCACAAAGGGGAGCCAGAGGGACAACATTCTCAGGGAAGTAGGCAGATGGCTGGGGCTGGACAGAAGGAAGCAAAGTGGGGAGGTGGATTGGATCTTGCGCTCAGTAACCGCTTCAGTTCTCCTCTTCTGCTTGAGGATGAGGGGTGATGTAACCATGACAGGGTGGTTAGAGATGGAAAGGGAGTGGGGGGCAGGAGGCGGGGCTGGATAGCGGAGGACAGGGGAACCTGGAATGCAGGAAATGGGGGGAACAGTGGATCAGAGCAGGAGGGGCAGGGGGAAGAGGGAGGAAAGGCAAGGAGAAGGACCAGTTGGGAGGAAAGGACAAGGAGAAGGACCAGAAGTACAAGGAGGATACAGTAAAGGGAGCTGAGGGTTTAGGCCAGGGGAGCATGACAAGCAAGGAGGCACTGAACGGAGACGGGAAGGAAGGGAGGACAGGCTAGGCTAGGTTTAGTGGATGGGGAGAAGGACCAGTCGCAGCAGTGAGGTGGGAGTTAGCGAGGCACAGAAAGATACCTGAGGAGGAGGAGAGGCATAGGATCGGGAGAGGAGGGGGCTAGGGTAAATGAGGGGTGGTATGTGGCACCCAGATAGGGGAGGAACAAGGAGCTGGCTGGGTGAAGGGCCGGCAGAAAGGATGAGGGACATTGGGGGAATGGAGGAAAAGGAGCGTCAGAGTGCTTCTGTTGGGGATTCTATTATCAGGGATCTCAGATGGATAGGGTGGGGGAGCTGGCCAGTTAGAACAAAATGCTTCCTGGACTAATGGTGCACAGGGTCAAGCACGGGTATATCAGCTGGCCAAGGATTGTGGGGGTTCCTGACATACTGGTCCACCTGGGTACAAATAACATTGAGGGAAAGAAGCGAGCTAGAGATACAGGGAAGGTTCAGGAGCTTGCCAGGGTCTGTCATGACATAGGATGCACAGTTTCTTCTCAGAAATCCTACCGTGCCAAGGGCTAGTGGGGAACACAAAAGGAAGATTAGGAGATAAACCAGTGGCTCAGGGAGTGTGTGTGAGGCCAGAGGGTATGGGTTGATGGGGGATTGGGGGAGACCTGGGAGGATAAGGAGTTCAGATGCTAGAGATAGGCTCCATCTCAATTTGGAGGGGAGGGGAATCCTTAAGCTGGAAATAGAGGGGTTCATTGGTGAAAAGTGGGGTTTAAACTTGTGAAGGGGAGGGATGGGAGAAAAGGCTGTCGAGGGGGGACAATAAAGGAGGGACTCTGTCTCCACCCCCCTGGGGAGCTGGAGGAATGCGGGAAAAGGCCGACTGGTAGAGTGCAGACCAGGGGAAAACAGAATCCCCATGGGAACACGAGCAGGGGAAATGGAAGTATAGGGAAAGGGTGGAAGGTAGTCCTGCTAAATGCCAGGAGCTTGGGCAATAAAATGCCTGAGCTACAGGTGATAATAACTGAGGAAGCGGTGGATGTGGCAGCGGTCACTGAGACCTGGGCCACCGCAGGACACGACTGGGACCTGAACCTGGAGGGTTACACTATGTTCAGGAAGGATTGGGGGAAGGGGAGGGGAGTAATAATAGTCAAAACTGCATTGGCATAGGGGGAGTAGAGGAGGCGGAGGGAACCGTGGAGGCGATTTGGGTCACTTTGATAACGGGGGGCAAGAGAGGCAAAATAGGAGTGGTGTATAGACTCTGTGGCATGGAGGAGCTGAGGAGAGTCTGGTGGCAGATGTTGGGAGACACTGCAGATTGGGCAGGGGAAGGTGGTGGTGTTGGGGACTTAAACGTGCTAGGAACAGACTGGGAGACTATAACATCCTCGTGGCCAGGGAACAGAGGTTGTTGGATGTCTTTCAAGACACGTTCCTAACTCAGCAGGTGGGGGAACCGACCAGGGAGGCGCAGGTACTGGATGTGGTCCTGGCAGACAGTGACCAGATTGGGGGCCTGGAGGTAAGGGACCCATTGGTGGGGAGTGACCATGCCACGGTCTGGTTCTGCCTGGACCTAGGAAGGGGTAGAAGGATGCACAAAGACGGAGGTAACTGACTTCAAGGGGGTGAATTTTAAGGAAATGGGAAGGATCGTTAAGGAGCATCTGGATGTGATTGGGTCAGACATGGATGCTGACAGTAGGTGGGAAAACATCAGGAGAGGGGTGCAAGATGCTACCAGCACATGTGCCAGAGTAAGACGAAAATGCGGTAGTCCCCGAAAACCCTGCTGGTGGACCAGGGAGGTCCAGGAGGTGGTGCAGGGGAAAAAGGCAGCCTATAGGCAATTCAAGTGCTAAAGGAGTGAAAGGGATCGAGGGGAGTACGAGCTGATGGCTAGAAGGGCCACTAGAGTGGTGAGGGCGGCTAAGGCAAGGAAGGAGCAGAACCTGGCCAGGGAAATTAAGAGAAGGAACAAGGGGTTCTTTAGATACATTGGGGGAAAATTGGGGAAAAACAAAGGGTGAAGGGGCAGATTGGCAGGATTAAAACAGGGGAGAGATGGGCACAAGACCCGGGGAGCAGGCTGAGGTACTAAATGAGTCCTTCACCTCAGTTTTCACCAAGGAAAATGGGGGTGCTGCATCATACATGGGAGGAGACAGTAATACTGAGGAGGGGGGACCCTCACCGATCAGCAGGTCTGGGGGGAAGGGGAGGCATCACTGGCAGGAGGGGGGAAGGCTAAGCAGGAGAAAAGGTAGCGGAGGTGGAAATCACGGCAGAGAGAGTGAGGAAAGCCCTCTGGTCCGTTAAGATGGAGAAAGCACCGGGGCTGGATAAATTACATCCCAGAGTGCTGAAAGAACTTGAGAATGTCCTGGTGAAACCCCTGGCGGAGCTTTTCACCATCTCTCTGAGGACAGGGTGGGTGCCCCAGGACTGGAAGGTGGCGCATATAGTGCCTATCCACAAGGGAGGTGGCAGGGAACTACAGGCCTGTCAGCCTGACATCGGTGGTGGGCAAGGTGATGGAGGGCATTGTCAAGAAGAGGCTGGGGGGACCTGGAAAAGTCAGGGTGCCTGGACGATAGACAGCATGGATTCATCTCAGGGAAATCGTGTCAGACAGACCTTGTGGAGTTCTATGACTGGATGATGAGTCCCTTGGACCTGGGTAGACCAGTGGATGTCCTCTTTCTAGACTTCAGCAAGGTTTTTGACTCTGTTCCTCATGAGGGCCTGTTGGATAAGCTGGGAGAAATGGGGTTGGGAATCAGATGGATAGACAATTGGCTCCAAGACTGGACCCAGAGGGTGGTAGTTGGTGGGATAGTCTCATCCCCAAGGAGGGTCATTAGTGGGGTCCCACAGGGATCAGTCCTTGGGCCCCCTCCTGTTCAACACCTACGTCTCTGACATGAGGACAGGTATCAGGAGTGAGATGAGTCTCTTTGCGGATGACTCAAAACTGGGGTCAGTGGTGGATGGGGAGGGGGGCCCTACAGGGGTACCTGGAAGCTCTGAAAAGATGGTCTAGAAAGTGGAAGCTGAGGTTCAGTGCAGGAAATGCAAGGTACTGCACCTGGGGGCTAGAAACCTGGGCCAAGTGTATACCCGTGGGGGGATCCTACAAGTCTGATGGCTGAGAGGGACCTGGGGGTGATGGTGGATGTCAAGATGAACAACTCGGAGACTTGTAGAAGGGCAGCAGCCAAGGCCAACAGGATGCTGGGGTGCATCGCTAGGGGATCACCTCCAAAGGAGGAAGTGATGCTCCTCTGTATAACTGCTTGGTGAGGCCACACCTCCAGTACTGCATGCAGTTTTGGAGGCCACACTTAAAGAGGGACATTAAATTCCTGGAGAGGGTCCAGAGGAGGGCAACCAAAATGATTTTGGCTTGGGGGACAGAACTTATGGGAGAGGCTCAAGAGCTAATTATGTACACATTGGAAGAGAGAAGGGACCGGGGGACATGATAGAGGTCTTCAGGTACATGAAGGGGGTAAATAGGGAGGAGCAGTCAGGGTGCTTCAAGGAAAGAGGAGGGGGGCAACTAGAGGGCATGGGTGGAAGCTGGAGGGGGGAAGATTCAGCGGAGAAAGGAGGAGGTGCTACTTCACTGAGATGGTGGTGGAGCCATGGAATGTGCTGCCTAGGGGTCTGGTGGAGGCAGAGATGGTGGAGGGGTTCAAGAGGGGGTGGTACAGGGGAAGGGTTCTGGAAGCAAAATCCAATGCAGCGAGAATATCCGGAACTGGGAAGGGAGAAGCCAGAGAAGGTGAGGCTGGCAGCAAGGTCATCTCCCAGGGTGGGGGCTGACCAAACGAGCAGACAAGAAAGACCATTAGGCCTATTCTGCTGGCATTTTAGTATGTTAGATGAGATGATCTGAAATGTAAGTAACCCATCCTCCCCATTTATGGCGGCTTACCTGAGGCTTTCGGGAAGTGTGTGTGTGGGGGGGGGGGAGCTCTCTGGTTCATGTGCTGTCTAGTCTCTACGGGTCTAGAGCATGGGGACCAGCAAAGAACATCATCATTTTTCCTGTAGCTCTGGCAGGAGTCTAGCATTAGCTTTCTGCCATAGCCCAGCGGATGCAGCCACGTGTGTGTCTCGTAATCCCAGGACTTTGGGGCTCTGTGGAACAAAGAAACGGTGGCACTGGAGCATCGTTTTCTCTCCCCCATAGCTTTTGCTCCTACCATTGCCACTTTGTGCCTTTTATCAGGCCCAGGCTCTGTGACCCCTAGTCCTTTCAGCCACGCCCCGCTGTCAGGCCAGCAAAGATCTACATGGAACGGGACCCAGGAGTGACCGGGGCTGTCATGCTTGGCAATGGGGGAGGTCATAGTTTTTTTTTCCTTGGGTTTTCTGCAGTATTTACCCAGGGCCATGGCAGGATGCGGTCATGCACGTGTGTGGAGATGCACTTGTGCGTCGGAACTAGCGGCCCTGCTCCACCCACCCGGCTTATTGCCAGCCCCTCCTTGATCTAGATGCTACTATCGGACCTCCACCCAGTGGCAGCCAAGAGCCGGGGAAACTTGCCTCCCCATCTCGAGAGCAGAGCTTGTCTGATGGCCGCTCAATCCTGCTGTGGCCCTGCTGACCCCGGAAGCCTGCGCGCTTTCACCAACTTGGGTTGGCAGCATGGGAGAGGTGAAACTTTTTTTTTTTTTTTTTGGTTATTGTATAATCTTTTTAATTGAAAGTTCAATAAACGTAATGTATACAATCGCAATACAACAACTAGACCAAGTTCAACAAATTAATCTACTTGGCTACTAAAATACACGTGGGTTAGTTCATTTCTTTATCATTCAATATTATAATTGTTGCCTGAAGATCTTTGCAGTACTAGCTAAGCATGCAGAGCAAACAGAATCATAGTACAGGATAATCACAGTAGTGGGCCCCTATTTGACACCTGGTCTGCTCTCAGACCACCAGGCTTGGGGGGGAACCTCTCAAGGTTACCTGCTCCTTCCCTAAGTTCTCATGCATAATCTGCACCTTCCCTGGGGATAATGATGCCGAAAAAAAAGTATCCCCCTCGAGTCGACCCTTAACCCTGAGTGAGAGTTGCTCCAATGCCAGTGTCTGAATGGCCAGGTTACGCCACTGGGTCACAGATGGTACTATGCTCGACACCCACGTATTCTGAATACAGTGACAGGCCAAAATTAGAAGGACCCTGGACCACCGTGGAAGGGGAGCCCAGTCACCCCTCCCCCAAAGATCTTCAACCCCAAACAGGCACAGGAAGGGCACTACTGGAAGCTGTTGTGCCATCATCTTCCCTGTCTCCATCAGTTCAGCTGCTGGTAAAATTGCCTGAACCTATCCTGGATCTGCTTTTTGTCACTAAGTTGTGTCCCGCACTCAAGCTTAATGTAAGTAAGCAGTGTCTGTCTCCTACCCCCTCTTATTAGCTTAACCAGTAGGGGTCTGGGCTTATTACCCCACTCAAACTGTTATTTAGCAAACATCCAGGATTTTCGGGCTTCCCCCAGGAGGAGTGCATTTAGGGCTTCCCTAGTCTTCTCCAGCAGTATCTCCACCTCTCTCTCCTCCCCTCCCGCTACCCTCTGTTCAAGGTTTTTGAGGCGGCATCCTGGGTCCAACCTTTTTTTCTGCCACTGTTTTTTGTATTTGGCTACAACACTGATTATGGCCCCACACATGTGTGCCTTCCCATCATCCCAAATTACAGTTTTACTCGGTTGTGGGGGGGGGGTTAACCTTAATTTGTGGACAGGTAGTACTTCCACGGTTACAGCAAGTATGTCTTTAACTCTTGGTTCCCTAAGAGGTAGCTGTGAAACTTCCAAGGGGCGGACCCTCCCAGGGCTCATTCACTGAGATAACTGGGTGGACCATAGCGTGATCCATTATATGGATGGGGCTATGCTTAATATGTTGCAGTCGCATGAACCAATTACGTGGAATACAAATATAGTCTATACGGGACCATGTCTTGTGAGAGTTCGAATAAACCTTATATTCCCTCACCCAAAGATTCGCCGAGCGCCAGGTTCGCAGTCCCTCTGGCCCTCCCCCACCCCTCTGAATGATCCAACTGTGGATCCATTGTACAATTCAAATCCCCGGCCCAAAACAAGGTCCTGGAACTTCTTGACCAGAAGGTCCAAGATTTGCTAGTAAAAGGGTGGTTCAAACACCCGTGGGGTGTATACAGACCTAAAGGTGATACACTCCCCATACAGATCCCCTGTTACAAAAATGTATCTGCCTTGTTTTGGATCCACCACCACTCTTTTAACCTGGAAGGGGAGATTTTTATGCAGCAAAACTGCAACCCCATGCTTATCAGAGGAAAAGGAGTCCGTATAACGTGCCCCCCCATCCCCTTACCAGCTTAGCATGTTCAGGGTCAGTTAGATGGGTCTCCTGCAACAGGGCCATCTGAGCCCTCTGTCGTTTGAGAGCCGTAGGCAGATTGGTTAATTTAACTGGGAAAGAAAAGCCACTGCCATTCCAGGATACAGCCATAATGTCTCGAGCCCTAGCCATGACGCACAGCGAACCCTGTTCCCTTTACAGCTCGCACATCTCTATACCCTGCAGCAATTCCCCGGCCCTCCCTGCAACATTTACAGATATGATCTTCAAGGTCACCACAATCATAAGACTGCCATATGCACAACCAATAACAAGAGACAAATACAGCATTAACATTAAATACAGAAAATTAACATTCCCCAACCCCCACCCACCTTACCACCCATCGCTTCTCCATCAAATGCGATAGTTGGATGCACTGCTCTCCAACTAGTGGTTACAGTCTACCCCAGTCGTAGACCTGCCCCTCCCGCCCCGCTTCTCCGGTTTGAACTATACGCGGCATCCCCTTTGGCACTACTGTTCCTCTCATTTTATGGGTCCATGGTAGCTACCTGTACAGAACCCCTCAAAAAATATATAGCGTGCACCACAGACTCCCACCGAGCTCTGGATCTGGGCACCTCCCTGGGCCCTCTGCCTGCCCCCTCTATGAGTATGAGTAATGCCATTAACCAGACAAAAAGTATTACTGCTTTACCCCAAATGATCTAAAGTACTGACTATCCCCCTCCTAGTTAGGATGTCGACCGGTAGCCATGCCCCCTCTTCTCCCTCCCGGCGGGCCCAGGTGACCTTACACCAGTCAGTACAGGCCAATTTCCCAAGATACTCCCTCCTGGCCCCACCAGGTATTATTATTTTCATTCATCTCCCCCATCACCCCTGCAGACCACAGCATCCTCCCCCAGTACACTGAGTCCAGGCAAAGATTGAGGCCCCCACTAAGAGTTCTTACTGATCGATCCTCAGACTGTTGCTGCCAACAGTTCGTGGGTTGTGTCCACACTCCGACATTATTAGATGTGCCACCCATTCCCACACCAGGGGTGGAGCGGCACAAATCAAATACCATGCACAGCGCCCACACACACACGCGCATGCTACCTGGGCCCGAGGCAGCATCCAAATCGACAATCTGGATGCAGATCTATTGTCTGGTTCGCAGTTAAGCAGTGCTGCTAGGAGGAGCAGCCCATCAACATGACCAGACCCCCATCATTTTTTTCAAATGTCCTGAAGCCTTGCATGTACACAGATTGGGGTAGATCAGTTCACTGAGCGATGCAGGAGTTATATTCCACTAGATCCTGGAGCCAGGAACCGAGGCGCATGGGAGCAGGCCACCCAGTCCCAACAGGGTAACCCAAGAGAGGGGTCTCATGGGCATCCAGGCCACATGTCGGATCATTCAGATACAGGAACACAAAATGGCAAATCCCTCACATGTCTGCTTCAGCACAACTTGTGCTTCAAATCCTGCATGAAGAATATGGCCATATCAGCCTCCCGGAAGGAGTAGGTAGCACCTTCATTTTTAATATTTAGCATAGCCAGGAAAATTATGAAGTGCTCGACCTTAAACTCTCGCAGCTGTGCCATCATCGAGTTAAATTGTCACCTTCTCTTCAGCAGGCACACTGAGTAATCTTGGCTGAGGATCAGGCGGGTACCATCATATCTGAGAGTCTCAATAGCCTGATATGCAGACAGCACGGCCTCCCGTTCCTGGAAGTGATGAAACCTCATTATAATTTGGCACGGAGGCTGGTCGGCTGCAGGTTTAGGCATGACCGCATGGTGACCCCTTTCTAGCTTGTATCGGCCATTTTTAGGTGACATTCTGAGTAGCTCCAGGAGTTTTTCTGCACAGAAGCCCAGAATATCTGGACCTTCTTTCCCTTCCGGCAGACTTCTGAGTTGCAGATTTTAGCGGCAGTGGTAATTCTCCTGATAATCAAATAAATCCTTTAACTCTTCCATCTCGTTCTTCAGTGGGGCAAGCTGCTCAGACATCGGGTTGATCGTGTCCTCGAAAGTAGAAATTCGTCCCTCAGTCTCTGATAACCTTGCTGATTGTGCTGACTGCAAATCCAGTAATTCCTGAAATTTAATATCAGATTTTTTTCTCCATTTGCCTTAGGCTTGGTTCAAGAGCTGCCAGGACCTGGCCTGTCCTCTCGAGGCCCAGAGCGCTCATCTGAGCTGCCAAGAGGGAAATAGGACCTGCGCTTTCCATCTGTGGCCCTGGTGTCTTGTTTTTATTCTGCCTTTTGTGTCTGCACTTGAAGATTTCCCTGCATTTTGAGTCAGATATATGCCCATACTGTAAGGGATAAGAGTCTTCCTTTTGTGCAGAATTATTGATGGATGCCACGTATTTTATTAAGATTATTTAACTTGTGGAGCGGAGGTGGGACAAAATACATCTTCACTCAACAGTGCTCATCAGCGCCCCCCAGGTAAGGCATTTTAAGCACCTCAGCGCCACTGGGCCGGCCCAGAGCACCATCTCTTACTTTGCATGCATGCACTATAAAGGAGCTCCATATTCAAGTCCGGCCACGTGCCTGTATTGCAGAAATGGCCCCTGCTGCACAGGAGACGTGGAGCCAGGACATGAGCAAAACTGTACAATTAGGAGCAGTTATAAAGTTTTCCTGGGGTCATGGGTAGGCAGCAGGCTGGGAAACAAAATCAGAACCTTGCCAGCACTATTTTGGGCTCTGCATGTGAATGGGAGCCCACAGCAACAAAGCCTGAGTTCACTGATGAAAATGAGCAATGCTTTCCTGGTCCCAGGACTAATCTGGGTTGGGACCTGCCCCCACAAGCCCAGTGGGGCTACCAAGCAAGCTGCAAGAGGCTGCAGGCCACCAGAAGAAGAAAAAAAATGGTAACAAACATGGCCCCAGGACTGCAAGCTGGCTGACATGCATTACAGAAGGTGTGACGGTTGAAGTTGAAAAAGGGTGATCTGCCCTCTCAGTGTTCCCAGCCAGGATCACATCCAGCAGTTCAAGTACTGGTCTCCATAGGATCCACACCTACTACTGTTCCAGAGGAACCCTAAAGAAGAAGACGATACATAGGGGTAGCTAGAGTCTGAGTGTAAACCTCTTCAGAGGGGAGAACCACATAAGCGGTAGCTATCCTTCATCCACTGCCTGGGTTAGGGTGTCTGATCCTGTTGCAAGGAGGGGACTGGAGCATTGTTTCTATGTGCAGTAGCAGCTGTGGTGTGATGAAAGGCCTTGGGGTTGAAGCTGACGAAGGGCCCTGGAGACGAAGGAGATCACAGCCAAGTCCAGCTAAAGGCTCTTGCACACAAGTCTCAACTGTTCTGTGTGCCTGCAAAAGCTGAGGTGTATCAGAGATAAAGTCCTGCACTGCAGTGTGGGGGGGGGGAGCAAGAGAGACTCCCACACCTGTGGGAAGACTTTAGAATCTGGAGTACATCAGAGCTGCGGCTCTGAGGATTTCTTCAGAGTTGGTCTCTGAAGGGAAAGAGTCCTAGAGGAACCTCGGGGATTAAAAAAAAAAAAAAGCAATGGGGACAGATGGGATTCACCCCAGAGTATTAAAGGATCTTGGGGACGTACTGGCAGGTCCACTGACTTACCTTTTTCAACTCTTCTCTAGAGACAGGGGAGGTACCTGAAGACTGGAGGAGGGCAGAGGGGGTCCCTTTCCACAAAAGTGGCAATAGGGAGGAGATGGGTAATTACAGACCTGTAAGCCTGACCTCAGTAGTGGGGATGCTAATGGAGTCCTTACTTAAGGAGGAGATTAGCGGGGTACAGAATCCATGACAGTATGGATTTTCAGCGGGAAGGTCCTGTCAGACAATTTCTAATTGATTTCTTTGACTGGGTGACCAGGGTGGTAAATCGGGGAGGGGCGGTTGATGTGGCCTACCTGGATTTCAGTAAGGCCTTCGACATCGTCCCACATAGAAGATTGCTTAATAAATGGAGAAACCTGGGAGTGGGTCCTGTGGTAGTAAAATGGGTTGAAAACTGCCTAAGGGACTTCCGGTGACGTCATGCCCTGGTTAGCAGCTTGATTCAGAGAGCTCCATCACGATCCACCGTATAAACCTCCTAATTCCTCCCAAATAAAGTCAAAAAGCAGTGAAAAGGTCAGCGGGAGGTTTAAAATGCCTAAAAAGAACGATCGAGTGAAGAACAGAGCTGCAGATCCTCCAGATGCCGAACGATTGCAAGAAGACGGATTGGAGAGCGAGGGTTCCCAGGCCTCATATGGATCCTCTCGAGACGCTGCAGAGGGTAGCCAAATCCCACTCACGATCCTGCAAAGACAGATGTCCCTGATGTTATCGGAGCTTAGGGACTTTAGGAAAGAAATCAGGTCAACAACAACTGCCCTACGAACAGATTTGAACAAACTTGAGAAGCAGCAGGAAGAAGTAGAATTGCAGACTCATGAAACAGATAGCCGAGTTATGGAAACTGAAAGAGCCATAATTCAAATGCACAATATAATCAAAGCTCTCCAAAGTAGAGCGGAAGATGCAGAAAGCAGAAGAAGAAATAATAAAGGATCTGAATCCTGAGGGGCTGAGGGAGTTGAAATGTGTGTGTTTCCTCAAAACCTTAAGAGAGCTGCTGCCACTCCCAAATACAGTAACGCTTGAAATAGAAAGGCCCACCGTACCTTAGGCGCAAGGCCTCCGCCAGGAGCTCGGCCCAGAACAGTGCTAGTACGCTTCCTGAGATTTCAAGATAAAGAATTAGTCTTACATACCGCATGGAAAGCTGGAGTGGTTATGTTTTCCGGAAGCAGGCTCTATTTTGAGAATGATTACACCCCGGAGATTATGGCCAGACGTAAAGCCTTCATCCCCCTGATGAGAGCCCTGAAGTTGAAAGGTATCCGCTTTAGGACTCCATACCCAGCAAGGCTCACCGTACTCTTCGAGGATGGACCGTTGACCTTCCAAAACCTGACAACAGTTGCACAGGAGCTTAGAAAGCGTGGATTTGATGTCCAACCACAGCGATCTAACTCTGGAACCTCCATTGCTTCCAAACTGGCTCTGAAGGCGTGGAACAGCGGACAACGGGAAGCCAGGCGGCGTCAGGGAGCCGAGGCGATCCAGAACATAGTAGCAGCTCTTGAATAAGCAATCCGCCCGGATTGAGCAGAATGGAGCAGCAAGGAACGGAGGGTTGAAAACCGCAAGTAGACTCACTAGCAGTGGAATCGTATTCGAGGGGAGAGACACTGAGCTAAATAAATGATTAGGTGTACTCTGATCTTCTTTGATTAGGGGATTAAAGGGGGGGGAAAAATGGAGGGAGAGACCTTATTTGGCTGGTGATCACTCTGTAAATTTAAATAAAATTTCATAGCTGGTGGGGCGGGGGAGGGGAAGAAGGTGGGGATTGAGGAGGGAGGGGAGTGCTGGGATGCTCCTGGCAAATTATGTGCCAATCAATCCTTGGATGGGGGAGCTGGCTGAGGAGGGACCGTCCTTCAGAGCAACCCACACAATTGCAGTGTTGGTATGCGGCTGGATTGGGGAGGGGTGCGGGGGGGGCCGTGCTGGGATGTCTCGGGACCGGATCCAACGGTGGGGTTTCCTGCCCATAAACGGGGGGGGCCTGGAGCGAGGTGTGCTTTGTCCTGGGAGACTGGGTGAGGAGTGATGGGCAGCTTTTTGGGGGTAGGCAGGATGGGCCTGAGCTCTACCATTCATTCCTTGCCTTTGATAATGACTGGGATTCCAGTTATGTAGAGGAGGGAGGTGGTTAACTCAAGTACTTCGGGGAGCTGAGGTGGGTTGGTTCTTTTCCCAACATATTCTTGCGGTCTTTTGACGCCGGGAGCGGAGGTCTGGATGAGGTCAGATGCAATGCGCCTATTTGAGTTGTTTAGAATGAGAGGTTCCCAAGTATGTGTCCAACCTGACTTGCCATGTCTCTCCTCAATGAGGCGATGCTCTAGTGGTATGGTTGGCTTGATTGCAAGGAGGAGAGGCTGGTTGTTGCCGCGGTAATGGGGCTGGATGATGGGGATCGGGGTGGGTGGGGCCGAAATGGACAAGGTTTTATGGAACCGCTCCTGCCTGTCGTCTCTCTTTCCTTGCGACTCTCCTTCCCTATCCGAATTACAGTCTGCCGAGAGAGCTGCTTGCCTCTTTCTCGGCGGTGATGTCTCAGCCCTCCTTGGGGACAGTCTGGCCACCGTGTTGCTGCTGGCGGGGGCTGGAGAGGTGCCTGGGGGTGCGCTGGGGACTGGTGGGTGTAGGAGGGGCGCGGTGGGAGTCTGGTGGCCGTTGCCCCTTCCCTGCTTCGGACCACTGTGCTCTCTTGGACTCTCGCATACTATTCGCCACTGTGGATGGGCAGGAGCCATTCAGGAGTTAAATGAGCGCCAGACCTCATGAGTCTTGCTGATTTCCTCTTGAATACTTGAGAGAGAGAGACGTGACGTGACGTCAGAGTTAGCTCCACAAGCTGAGTGCGCAGTTGGGGCCTCTTAGACCGGCTTTGTCGCGTTGGGGGAGCCCGAATGGCACCTCTGGGCGACACCGCCGGGTACTCGAGGATCCTAGTCTCAGCCACGATTTCAAATGAAACATATTGAGCTTAATAGTAACATGACTGGCTATTAAAAAAAAAAAAAAAAAAAAAGTACAAACTGTTTAAACAATAACACTCACTCTGTGATTATTAAGAGGATAGGAAGTGGAGAAATCTGTTTGATGGCTCTTAAAATATTAGGTGTTTGAACAGTTGGGATTCTGGCGGGGAAGAGAGGAAATGGGGGGTTGGAAGGGGCTCCAGGGCCATTCACCGCACCGTGACGGTAACGACAGAAAAGAAAGGACACAGGAAACTTTAGCTACGTAAAGGGGTAGCTCTGGCGAATGTTAAGGTAATAGACTTGGGGGGAACAGGGAAGGGATTCATGGCCCCATCTGGATTGAGCTAAAGGGAATGGAAAGTGGATGGAGGCTGAGTGCAAATGAACTTTCAATTGCTGTTATAGAAGGTAGCTCTGAGACCCTGCACGCATAGCGGTGACGGAGGAAATATGGGGGAAGGGGACCTGGAAGTATCTCGGGGGCTGCCAAGGGGGGCTGGGCGAGGAGCAGGGAGTCCCTAGAATGAAATGTAAGGGCTACCATCTTTCGGGTAGATTGGAGGTCCTCCCGCTGGAGGATGGGGCTTGGGAGAGTATGGACAGGAGGTCTGGAGGCACCATGCTGGCCTCCGCTCCTCCACATGGGAGGTTCACGGGAAGGGGGGGGTGGCGCACCATGGGTAATGACGCCGCTAGACCTCTTTAGCTATAGCATAGGGATTGGGGCAGATGGAAGGGAGAGTAGAGGAGAGGGTCGCCGGTACTGCCCTAGAGCCCAGAGCCTACATTGCCAATCCTCCTGTCTACCATGTAGAGTTAAGGGGGCTTAAAACGCTGGAACTGAGGGGACAAAGGATCAGGCAGGCTTATCTGACAGAATAAAACAGATTTAACTCATCGTACAACACACGGTTTAAAATGAGGTGGATGCGACACACCAAGGTTTAGGTGTCACCACTCCCATTAGCCCCTTACCTTAACAGACACTTAGTGTCAGGAGGCATCATGCTGTGTGATGAAGCCTCAAGGTATGGATTTTTCCATACCACGGGATCTGTTTCAGCTCCCCATAGATGGAAGTACCAATGTTCTACATTATAGGTTAGTTTTACTGTTGTTAGTATGTTCCTTATTCACATGTTGGTTTGACTGTAATGAGTTTGAAATGACAGGTACAGAACTAATGGTTATTGATGGTGTTCAATTTGCAGATAAAGGGGAGTTCCCCTCTAGCCGCCGGGACCACCTGTGAGTAAATATGGCTAATTCCCGGGTTAAGTTATTATCCTTGAATATTAATGGGATAACCTCTCCAATTAAGAGGGCACGGGTCCTGACATTTCTCCGCAGGAGTAAGGCAGACCTGATATATCTTCAGGAAACACACTTAAGTCCTGAGGAACACCTCAAGCTTGCCAAACTCAGTAGGGGAAACCTGTATAACTCATCCAGTAGATCGGGAAGGCGAAGAGGAGTAATGATAATCATTACCAGCAGGCACCCCATTCCAACACCAACACACCATGAGGGATACAGAGGGCAGGTTGGTATTGGTACAGGCACACTAAATGGAATACAGGTTACCCTAGCGAATGCCTACTTCCTCCGGCCATGCCTGTCCCACAGCTGAAAACGCTGCTAGACAAAAATACTACAAAACACAATAGGCATACTCCTTCTCGCAGGAGACTTTAACCTGACACAAAATGCTTCAATGGACTCCACTAGCCTTAGGGCCTCCAAGCAAACTCCGGCAGAAAGGTTCTTTTGGAGATTCACTAAAGAGGTAGGATGGACGGATGTCTGGAGACACTTACATCCCCGAACGAGGAACTACACACATTATTCGGCGGTACACCGCTCATACGCTCGGATAGACCAAACTTATACACAGACTGAATGTCTGGACCGATTGGGGGACGCCCAAATAGGTGACATCTCCCTGTCGGATCACGCACCTGTGTGCATGACATGGGAAATGGGGTTTCACCCCAAGAACACACGTTGGAGACTTAACCCCTACTACTTACGATCTGAACAGTTTAGAGAGTTTATTTTGAACAAACTAGCCGAGATACAAGAACTCAACCCTCCTGCAGATACAACTCATGCAATATATTGGGACTCTATAAAAGCTGTTCTAAGGGGCCATATCATACAACACACTGCTGAGCTGAACCGACAAAGAAAGGAACGCAGAGCTACCCTAGAGGAGAACCTACATTTTCTTCAAATGTCGCACAAGATGGGAGATGCGACGGTGCTGCCCCGGCCCCAGGAAGTTAAGGCGGAGATTGATTGTCTGGCACTACAGCAGACTGAAATTGCATTAACATTCCTGAGACAGAGACACTATGAGGAGGGACCTCGAGCCACTAGATTGCTGGCATACCAGGTCCGGCGGCAAAAGAAGGTGTCAACGATTACTTCACTTAAATATCCCATAGAAGGTCAGCCCCTAACTAAATTACATGAGATAACAGAGGCATTTGCAAAGTACTACACCGATCTCTATACCCCGGAGAGCTCCCCCACGGAGCCCCAAATCACGGAATACCTTAGGGGGATAACACTACCTCAACTTAATATGGACCAAGGTGAAGCCCTGACCTCCAATATAACCGAGCAGGAGATAGCGGAAGCGATTTCCACCGCAAAATCCCTAAAATCCCCAGGCCCAGACGGGTATGGAAATGAGTTCTATGGGGCCATGAGGCAACAATTATCTGGTCAACTCCTGACCCTATACAACTCTATCCTCGAGGGGACCTCCACCTCCGTCATGGTCGTTCGCAACAATTTCCGTAATCCTGAAACCGGGGAAAAATTCCCAGCTCTGCGACTCATATAGACCTATCTCGGTGCTTAATACGGACTATAAGATATTTATGCACATACTAGCACAACGCCTGGATAAGATAATGCCTGAATTGATAGATCAAGACCAGACAGGCTTTGTCAGAAAACGATCCATAACGGACAACATTAAGCGAACATTACACATCACTCATAAGATGCGAATGAGCAATAACCCATCGGTTCTCATCAGTCTTGACGCTGAAAAAGCGTTCGATAGAGTAGCATGGCCCTTTTTATACAAGGTCCTAGAGAAAATGGGTATCCCTGGAACCCTAATTGGGGTCCTACAAAATATTTACTAGTCTCCTCAAGCATGTGTCAAGGTGGGAGGACATCACTCTAAATACTTTCCTCTTAAGCGGGGGACCAGGCAGGGCTGTCCGTTGTCACCTCTCTTATTCGCGGCATTTATTGAACCCCTAGCCCAATACATTAGGGAAGCTGAAAACATCAAGGGAGTGAATATGGGAGACACTGAGCATCGTATAGCGGTTTACGCGGACAATGTCTTATTGTATCTCGCAGAACCGGAGCAATCATTACCAGCTATAAAGCTGCTTCTGGACCAGTTTAGTCAGGTATCCGGTTACAAACTGAATATAATAAAAACGTAACTTCTTTCTTTCCGCTATTCACCCTCGACACATATCAAATCCATCTTCCCTTGTAATTGGAGTCTAACAAAACTAAAGTATTTGGGAGTATATATCTCACAGAGATTTGAGGATTTCTTTAAAAACAACTATGAGCCGTTTACAGCACAACTTAAAACAGACTTAGGGACATGGACAGCGCTGCCTCACCCTAAGCCGGAGGATAGAGCTAATAAGAATGGTTACTTTACCAAGGGCCTTGTACTTATTCCAGAATGTCCCAATATTCATTGCAAAGAAGACATTTGGGGATTGGAACCGCCTCATTTCCAAATTCATTTGGTCAGGCAAAAAACCTCGAGTCCGGATGAGGATACTTACCCTCCCTCGTGGTGAAGGAGGGCTCGCATTGCCTGATCTACAATTATACTACCAAGTGGCAATGATGACTCACATAATGGCAAGACAAAATAAGATAGGTGAGCCACACTGGTTACAAATAGAGCAAACCCTCATGCCGGACAAGGATTACTATCAGAACATATATAGTACCTCCCTGAAGCTAGGCCCTCTCCCCCATCGGATCCCTGGTTGAGAGCACGCTGCAGGATATGGCAGTCAATAAAAAGAACCCAGTTCCTGGTCCCGTTTCTGGCTTTGATCTGCCCAATAACAAATCTAAGTAACTTCCCCCCCAAACAGACTGGACCATGGCTTCCAGACATGGGTGAGATACGGGCTGAGATATCTCCCACAGATAATGTCTCATGGAGAACTATGGCCCTTCAATGAAATACAAAGATGATTTAATATACCGAACAGGGATTTTTACAGATTTCTGCAACTAAGACACTATAGCCGAGAACTCCCAGCTGTATCCCATAACCCGGAGAATTACCCTGCGCTGTTAGAGGTTCAAATTCAGCTGAATACCGTACAGAGAGTTTACTACTCTCCCTTTACTATAAAGCTCTAAACACCCAAGGAGTAATACATAAGAAGAAAATAGTTGCTCAGTGGCAGGGGGAACTTGGATCCCCCTTCACACAAGAAGATTGGCGAAGAGCCTGCGGGTATGCCTCCCGGGTCACGAGCTCCCATCAATGGCGGGAATTTGCATGGAAGAATCTAACAAGATACTTCAGAACCCCAGCAGTAACTAGTCATTACTCCCATCAGCTTCAGCAAGGTGTTGGAGAGATTGTGGAGAGTCTAAAGCTACACACACACACACACACACACACT